>OX336347.1:12500-1370747 GCA_946902875.1 Nematopogon swammerdamellus
AAAGAGAAATCCGAGAGGTAGTCACGGACTGTATGATGGGTATGTACAGCATCATACTGCGACTAGCTGACTCCAGGGCGCGCTCCGTGGCCGAGTGTGAGCGGGCTCGGACTGATAAGGCCAGGGAGGCCCTACATCTGGAGCGAAAACACTCAAGAGAGATGGCCGCCCTGGCCTCCAGTAAGAAAGCGTTAGAGGAAAATGTGGAGCTCATTAAGAAAGAGATTGAGAGCACCCGCAGCTTCCTCGCGTTTGAGATGAGCCCAGCTCTACGCGGGCCGCTTGCTGCCGAGGACGGCGGGGCTGGTGGGAGGGCTCGGGAGGTGGATATGACTCCGGCGCGTGTTGGTGAGCTGAGTGTGGAGATGAACCAGCTGAGGACGGAACTGGTAGGCGACCTTCAGAAAATTCACAAGGAACTGGAGGTCATTCGTTCCTCAGCTGAGTCCGCGACTCCCCGCTCGTATGCCGACGTGCTGTCCGCGGTCCGGCCGGAGCCCGCGACCGGGCGGCGATGCGCTGGTGACCACGCGCTCATCGTGTCCTCGGGGGACGTAACCGACACCGCGGAGGCGGTTATCAAGAGGATCACCGCGGCCGTTAAGGTCGACGAGCTGGGCGTCGGAGTAAGCCTCCTCCGCAAGGCCCGAGACAGGAGAGTGGTACTAGGCCTTGGCACCTCGGAAGCCAGGGCCAAGGTTCGTGAAGTGCTTGTCTCGGCGAACCTGACTGTGGAGGAGGCCCGTGCCCGAAACCCTCTAGTCGTACTGACGGGCGTGCAGAAAAGCCTCACTGACGAGGAGGTGATCGGATACCTCGTCTCGCAGAATAAATTTCTGCTGAGCGAGGTGGACGGACGCGAAATGAAGGTGAAGTATAGAAGGCCGGCCCGAAACATAGAACATTGCCATATTGTAATGGAGGTATCACCTCCATTGCATAAGAAAATGGTGGAGTACGGCTGGCTTTATCTCCACTTTCGGGTCGTATCCGTCTACGACCAGTCACCCCTCGTCCAGTGCGGTAAGTGCCTGGGCTACGGCCATACCACACGTGTGTGCAAGGCCGAGGCCCAGGCCTGCACGTACTGCGGCGGTTCGCATAAGCGCGCCGCCTGTGAAGTGAGGCAAAGTGGAGAACAGCCTTCTTGCATCAATTGTAAGAAGAGCGCCGCGCCCACTGATCAGGCGCACCACTCAGCGTACGCCAACAACTGTCCGGAGAGAGTCCGCTGGGACAGGATAGCTAGAAGCAAAGTTTGCTATCTCTAGTTAGTCCCTCGGCTCTCGATGAAGGGCGCTAGTTGACATGCCGAGTGGCTTTGCGGTGTCGGCAGGGAGCTGATGTGACCGGCTGTCGGACGGGCATTGCCTGCTTAGTCATTATGCATTCTCCATTGTGGACCGGTTAAGTTGTCAGGAATGTAGAGTGTAGAGTATATAAAAATTTAAATCATTAGATTAATGTAGAGAATATAAAATTTAAAGTGTATATCAATATTATGAGAAGGTAATGTGTACAGAATTTTGTTGTAAACTTAGCGTGTATTTTTGTACCCAATTTGTATTTAGTCGTTCTAGTTATAAAGTTGTATTAGTGTATTATTAGTTGTATGTATTACTGGTAGACTATACATTCAATATAAATATTAGTCGTAATCTTTATTACCTTAAGTAAGTTTAGTTTATAATAAAGTGTAGAGTATACAAAATTTAAATAATTAATTTAATGCAGAGAATATAAAATTTTAAGTGTGTATCAATATTATTAGTAATGTGTACAGAATTTCTTTAGTTAGATGCATTACTTGAAGAGGAGGCAGTAAACTTGCGTGTATTTTTGTACCCAATTTGTATTAGTCGTTCTATAAAGTTGTATTAGTGTATTATTAGTTGTGTGCATTGCTGGTAGATTAACCATTCAATAAGTAAGTTTAGTTTAGAATACCGTGTTTAAGTTAGCTTAAGTCCGAAAGGTTTTTCACATGTACTAGTTGTAAGCGCTTTAACAAATAAAAAGAAAGAAAAAAAATAAATAAATAAATACAAAAATAGATAAAAAAAATTTAAGAAAGTATGCGAGAGCAAGCCCGCGCTCCCTCGCTTCCACTTTGTGGGACAAGGGGCCAGGTGATGGAAGATGCCGAGACGAATGAATGACAAAAGACTCGGCATATATAGCTGAGGTTCGATAGGAACAAAAAAAAAAAAAAAAAAAAAAAAAAAAAACCTAACCTAACCTAACCTAACCTAACCTAACCTAACCTTAAGTTACCTTAAGTCATTGCATTAAGGGTTAAGTTACGATTGGCACGGGATCTGCCGGCACTCCCGGATTGCAACTGTTAAGTAGGGTTTCGTAACATGTTTATGTCTGTCCATTCTACTAAGTTCTGCAAAATGAATTGTAGGGTTCCGTAACAAATGCATGGCTGTCCGTTCTACTAAATTTACCATTTATTTCAAAATGAATGAAGGGTTCCGTGACAAATGCATGTCTGTCCGATCTACTAAATTTTAAAATTTTCAACCAAGGTCCTCCGATGGTTATTTTATAATATAAGTAGGGTTCCGTAACACGTTTATGTGTATTTTTTTTTTTTTTTTTTTTATTAATTTTTTTTTTAATATTTTTTTTAATTTTTTAATTTTTTTTAAACCTTCTTTATAAATAAACTTAAACCTTAAACTTTTTTTTTAAGCAATGTTACGGTGTTGTTTTCACTTCTGCCGGCACTCCCGGAGTGCACCTGAGGCTTTTTTTTTATTGAAACTGACACAACATCCGTGATGTCAGCCCATAACACCGGGTGAACTAAGTGCCATGGCAGTGCTACCCTTTGTTTATGCCGATAGACTGAACTGGACGGAAAACACGAACTAGTTACATAGTTGTTCCGACCAACGTTTCATTCAGTGCGGTGGTATCAGGGCGGGTTAAACCCTACCACCTAGTCCTAGAAAGGTAAGAAGGGAAATTATTATTACATCTTTAAAAAAAATAACACCAATTAACTGCAAAACTCAAAATTAACCTTAAAATGACATAAAATGTTCGCCAACTGGTGCCAACTGACTGATGTTTGACAGCACAAACGGCGCGACCTAGGACGCTATGTGCTGACATCTCTTGTTCTTGTGAATTACGCGCGGACATTCCCGATTATTCCCGCGTACGCCTAAACTTCAACTGGATTTTTAACTATGACAGGGCTTGTTTTTGCCGAACCTAAATATTACATCAAAATAGCCCACGAATTTCTCTACAAGATGGCGCTATTAGTTCGGTTTCGGAAAAAATATGACATTCCTGGTTCTTCTCTTCCCCCGTGCTCTTCTAAGTATAAATGTAATTTTTTATTTTATTTTGTTGAATTCATTTTCAATGCGACGCATCTTCTAACCTAACCTATATTTCTATATTCCTATATCCAACGAGCCCAAATATGGTGGATTTATCATGTGTAGTTTAGGAGTTCCTATGGCTTCCTACCGGCTCCATCATCAGGACCCTGGAAATAACATATGACTAGAGTACTTGCGAAGACAAATCCAACGAGCCCAAACACGGTGGATTTATCATGTGTGGTTTAGGAGTTCCTATGTCTTCATTCCGGCTCCATCATCAGGACACTGGGCATCATATATGACAAGAGTACTTGCGAAGAAAAATCCAATGAGCCCAAACACGATGGGCTTATCATGTGTTGATTAGGAGTTCCTATGGATTTCTTCCGGCTCCATCATCAGACCCCAACTAACCTTTTCCTTATCCCGACTTTCTCGTGTGGCTCAGCGACAATATTTTTTCGAATTCCGTAGATTCATTTGCAATGTGCTCGATAGTCGTGTGAGGCACGAAATCTGTGAATTTAATTTTTCAAAAAGGTTGAGCTACAGGGCAAACCCTTAACCCGATCGTCTTTGTTTTAGGCTCAAATTGTAGCTGGCTAAATTGTCGAGAGGAATTTTTATCAAATGTTTGATATCATTTGTCGTTTCCAAAATATCGAGCGCCAAAATCAAAAATTCTTTATTTTTTCACTATTTCGCCCATAACTTTTTTCGTTTTTTTTACTTTCTCGAATAATTCTTTTTGCACCTGACAGCTCTCATGAATACACGTCTTTTGACTTTTTTTTTTAATATCATATCTTCACAACTCTCCGAGATATAAGGGGATCGCACTTTTTCGTGATATCAGGGCCTATACTGGAACGAACCAAAAGACATTTTCAATATGTCAAAATCGGAACAAAATTGATAGATCGTCGGGATGCGGGAGAATATCATCGAAATCGGGTCTGTTCCGGCAGAATCGGGACGGGTGGCAACTCTGATCCCATGATGGAACTTGATCGAAGTGATTTTAGCTCCGGGTGATTTGTCAGGGAGTTCTGCCAGTCCGTGAAGTACCAGGAGAGCAGCAGTCGCAAGGAGATTAGTTGTGGATTTTGGTGCGGTTTTCACGTACTTATATTGTTCTCGCAGACTGTGTCCGCCGACTAACGATCTGTCTTGATCAACGTATTAAAATTATCGGGAAGTGGCATACAACGCACCGAATTGAGGCGCGCTATTTGTGAGCATTCAGCACACTGTCCAATCGTTGTCTCCCTTATACGTATCAAATTTCCAAATAACCATCTTACTCTATCGACGTTCACAGAGCGGAAACGTAACGTTATGTATGAGGCGCTCGCGAACTTACGCTGTTTTAAATATTGGCAATATATAGAAGAACTCCAATCGCACCCTTCTACCGGTAAAATTTATAACGAGGGCCTATCCAGAAAGTAGAATGTCGTTGGCCTTGATCGCATTCTTACACGCGGATGGAGCCCAAGCTATCCATTGGACGCAGTCAAAGACTCCGCACCGGCTTCTCTACCGCTTTCCGGAGATACCTCGATAGACCTACAAAGTCATCGCATTTCAATATTTGCCTGATACTTGGACAGCAGCAAAGTGAGGAGGTGTTTTGGTCTCTGGCCCAATTCGTTTGACTAAAGTGGAAAATTATTTCTTAAAATAATTATGTTGACGAATGCGAAGAATAATTTGCAAGAAACCTAATTCTTTAGGTATATAAAATTGAAAGTTTACTAATAATTCAAAATAGGCCATTATATTAAAATCGCACGGTCTTCCCAGCTTGCAGTTGTGTGGTTACGGGTCGACTCAGGAATGTTCCGCGTCGCAGTCCAGAGTCCACGGCTCCGGCACGAAGTACACGTGTATGGATATGAGTCCGTAGCGCGCCGCCCAGGCGCGGTGCAGCGCGCACGCTCCCGGCGCCGCCGCGGCTAGAGCCTCCTCGTGCGACGCCACGTGCACCGAGGGCACATCGTCGTACCTGCGCACACGCACGTCTCATCGCACTGCACAGTGCACACACTGTCGGTGCCGCCTCCGCTAGCGCTCCGCGCTGTGCACTCACCAGTTGCGGCCGTACACGACCGGAGCACCGAAGAGTTGCCAGCCGAGGCCGACGAGGGCGCCGCGCGCACCCAGCAAGCTCCACGCGCTCCACTCCTCGCACCGCTCCTCGCCGCCGCCGCCGCCGCCGCCCTCGCTCATGTTGTAGTAGTAGTGCGTACCTGTAGGTAAACATATGTACTTAGTCAGTCCGTGCCTGGCGGCACGCTGCGCCGGAGGCGGCAACATGAGATGTGTCCACCTGCTACAAAGTATATTTGCACCAGACGCCGCCGCCCTCGCTCATGTTGTAGTAGTAGTGCGTACCTGTAGGTAAACATACTTCGTCAGTCCGTGCCTGGCGGCACGCTGATGTGCAACATGAGATGTGTCCACCTGCTACAAAGTATATTTGCACCAGACGCCGCCGCCCTCGCTCATGTTGTAGTAGTAGTGCGTACCTGTAGGTAAACATATGTACTTAGTCAGTCCGTGCCTGGCGGCACGCTGCGCCGGAGGCGGCAACATGAGATGTGTCCACCTGCTACAAAGTATATTTGCACCAGACGTACACTCCGCATATTTGGCGGCGGGTGGCCGAGTGGTTTGGGCATCGGCTTCTCATGCGAGAGGTCCGCGGTTCGAATCCCGCCGGCGTGTACCAATGAGTTTTTTCTGACGAAAAAATTTACGTGCATAACGTAACCACCCGCTGCTTCACCGTTCGGAACCGGTGTAAAACTGTAGGTCCCTTCCCTTGCCCCTTACTAGGTGGTAGGCTCAAATTTTAGCCGACTGGGTTGGTACCACCGTACTGGATGTGAGATGGCCGCATAGCAGCCTCGGTTGTGTTCTCCTCTAGTGCAGTATAGCCAGCAATCCAGGGAAGTCTCCAGTATGGCACCTACCTTCTCGGAAGTGATATTGGCTGGTCGGAGCATGCGCTTTGGCCCCTCCAACTCAGCCACCCATACCGGATTACATAAAAAAAAGCCACAGTTGCACTCCGGGAGTGCCGGCAGAAGTGAAAACTTTTTGTATTTCCGAAAATAATTCTTAGGTGGTTATAAAAAAAACTAAACACCCTAAAAAAACTTAAACACCGTAACATTGCTTAAAAAAGAAAACAAAAGAAAAAAAGCCTCAGGTGCACTCCGGGAGTGCCGGCAGAAGTGAAAACAAAACCGTAACATTGCTTAAAAAAATAAATATATGTTTTAAGTTTATTTATAAAGAAGGTTTAAAAAAAATTAAAAATTAAAATTAATGAAAAAAAAATATATATATTAAAAAAAAATCAATGAAAAAAAAAATTATAATGAAAAAATTAATAAATAAATAAAAAACAATTAATGTAAAATTTTGTAGAACGGACAGACATGCATTTGTTACGGAACCCTACATTCATTTTGCAGAACTTAGTAGAATGGACAGACATAAACGTGTTACGGAACCCTACTTTTATTATAAAATAACCGTCGGAGGACCTTGGTTGAAAATTGTAAAATTTAGTAGAACGGACAGACATGCATTTGTCACGGAACCCTTCATTCATTTTAAATAAATGTTAAATTTAGTAGAACGGACAGCCATGCATTTGTTACGGAACCCTACAATTCATTTTGCAGAACTTAGTAGAATGGACAGACATAAACGTGTTACGAAACCCTACTTAACAGTTGCAATCCGGGAGTGCCGGCAGATCCCGTGCCAATCGTAACTTAACCCTTAATGCAATGACTTAAGGTTACATTTTAAATAATAATGACGCTGTCGCGGTGTTACGAACAGAATTGATCCCGTGCCACTGTAACTTAACCCTTAATGCAATGACTTAAGGTTACATTTCGCTTTTCGAGACTGACGAGGACGCGATGACGCGAGTTTAATTTTTTTTACCCAAGCGCCACTAAAGAAGTTTTCACTTCAAAAAAGTATTAAGTACCTACATTTATATATGTTTTATTATTTTTCAAAAACACAAGGAGCATAAAAATTTAAACTAAAATTTAGACGGAAAAAGAGATAAGCTTGACATTATGTCTAACTAAAGTAACAAATTAATAAATATCAAATTTAAAAATATTATTATTATTTAATTTTTATATTTTAATAATATTATATTTATATGTAAAAATCATAAACTTTAATGCTACTACTCAGATTAGTCCGCGCGCCGCACATACCTCCCGCGTTATTCAAAATTCCGCCGCATAAAGGATAAGCCTAGATCGTGAGAGATAACGAAGTCCCGTTTTTTGCAAATTGTAGCCCAACTCAATACCCCAAGGATTTTTTTTTCATTTTTTCGATATCGTTTTTCGTTTTCGAGAAATCGCCGATTCAATGAGAGAAGACACCAAAAAATCACGTCATTTTTCGAAATGTTTTTATTTTTTGAAAAAAGTTTTTGACTTTAAAAAAAAAATTTACGCCATATTGTAGCCCTCACCGAGACGCATCTTTTGACACCCCAATCATCCACGTAGCTGTAAAATTCACGACACCAGGGCGATGTCGCACTTTTCCTTGAAATGGGTGCCCTACCAACGCGATCGAAAAAACATTTTCAATGTTAAAAATCCATTCCTACATTCTTCCTACATTCTACATTCTGCCAGCACTTCACGCGCGGCGAGTCGCTCGCGCGAGGCGCTCGGCGAGTGACGGCTAGGCGAGCGGCAGCCGTCTACACGCTCGCCAAGCTTAGTCGCCGCCAAAACGCCGAAGATGGAGGTTCAGTTGGTCGCTGCTAAAAATTCATCCATCGCGTCATTCTCACTCTCGCACATTCTCACTCTGCAACGGCGCAAACCACACTCTCGTACGCGCGCGTGTGTAGGGCAGCCGCTCGCGCTCGCCACTCGCCACTTTGATCTTTGCCAAAAAACCGCCACGGGAAGCGAGCGCAGGCGAGGCGAGGCGAGCGGACACGAGTCGACGCGAGCGGCCCTCCACACGCTCGCGCTCGCCTGCGCTCGCCTTCGCTCGCCGCGCGTGAAGTGCGGGTATTACCATTGAGCCACGAAATCACATAAACGACCAAACGAATATCGGATTCCCACTGTCACTGAGAGACGAACAGAATTGATCCCGAGCCACTCGTAACTTGGCCCTTAATGCAATGGCTTAAGGTTAGAGGTTTAAGATTTTTTACCCACCTAAAAAAGTGCCAAGCGCCGCTAAAGTTTTCATTTCAAAAAAAAAAAATTAGTAATTATAAAATTTGTTTCCTCTCTTTCTCTAAAATATTTTCGAACTTTGAGTTTACATGGTACAATTCACACGTGCAAGTCCTTTTCTTGGTGACGTGGGCCTGTAGTCTGATCTCTTGGCGATAAAATATGTCGTCTGTACCAAAATTATGGTCTTCTATCAGAAATAAGCTAATTCTGAGTGCTCTTTTCAAAATCTCACAAATTCTCAAGGACAGTAGTAGAACAAACAACTTTGAAATTAAAATGGTCGCTTGGGAATTGATAAGAAAGGATTCAGAACACGAAACATGGCCGCTAAAAAGGGAAGTGGCCTACAGATGTTCTACCAATTTAGCGGACGAAGTGTTGCGGCCATCTTTGCAAGAAATGAAAGGGAGGTGTGATTATTAGTCTGATGGTGGTGGATCTGGGAAGAAGCGGAGGGATAGTCGAGATCACGCTGGAGAAGGAATCGGTTGTATTCAGGCCAGGAGACGAGCGGATTTCTGAAGGCCGAACTCGCGCGCACCGGCGCGCACCAAAAAGACAGTCAGATTCGGACGGAATTTTGAAGTGAAAACTTCTTTAGCGGCGCTTGGCACTTTTTTAGGTGGGTAAAAAATGTATAACTCGCGACATCGCGACATCGCGACATCGCGTCAGCGTCATTTTTAAAATGAAACCTTAAGTCATTGCATTAAGGGTTAGGTTAGAGTGGCACGGGATCTGCCGGCACTCCCGGAGTGCAACTGTTAAGTAGGGTTCGGTAACGCGTTTATGTCTGTCCATTCTACTAAGTTCTGCAAAATGAATGTAGCGTTCCGTAACAAATGCATGTCTGTCCGTTCTACTAAATTTAACATTTATTTCAAAATGAATGTAGGGTTCCGTAACAAATGCATGTCTGTCCGTTCTACTAAATTTTACAATTTTCAACCAAGGTCCTCCGACGGTTATTTTATAATAAAAGTTGGGTTCCGTAACACGTTTATGTCTGTCCATTCTACTAAGTTCTGCAAAATGAATGTAGGGTTCCGTAACAAATGCATGTCTGTCCGTTCTACAAAATTTAACATTTATTTCAAAATGAATGTAGGGTTCCGTAACAAATGCATGTCTGTCCGTTCTACTAAATTTTACAATTTTCAACCAAGGTCCTCCGACGGTTATTTTATAATAAAAGTAGGGTTCCGTAACACGTTTATGTCTGTCCATTCTACTAAGTTCTGCAAAATTAATGTAGGGTTCCGTAACAAATGCATGTCTGTCCGTTCTACTAAATTTAACTTTTTTTTTTTTAGCAATGTTACGGTGTTGTTTTCACTTCTGCCGGCACTCCCGGAGTGCAACTGTGGCGTTTTTTTTTGGAATAAATGCTGCGTTCTCAGTCGTTTACTTCGCAGAGTTGAGGCCGTTTCTCCTCTAACTTTATTCCTGTGATTTTAAATCGCGAAGGAGTGGACCTTTTAAAGAAGTCATTGTCGAGTGAGTGAAGTTGTGAGCAGACATCATAGTACATAGGTCATAATAGGGATCATAGGTTGACTGGCGGGATCCTGCTAGCTGTGAGCGAGACGAGATGCAGAGGATTCTGTCAGCTGAGTATGGTTTTACATAACATTGATTCATCTAGATTCTAGAGTACACGTCTAGGTATACGTGACGGCTGTCGGTCGGTGTCCGAGCGTAGTCGCTCAGCTCCGACGTGTCAAGCAGCAGGCAGCAGGTGAGCACGCGGAGGGAGGCGACACTACACACGCACCCAAGCTCGGCGAGCAGCCCTGTCGCGTGTAGCGCGTGGTGTGCACGAGCCGGCTCAGCTCGGTCGGCAGTCGCGTGTAGCCGCTCAGCTCCGACGTGTCAAGCAGCAGGCAGCAGGTGAGCACGCGGAGGGAGGCGACAATACACACGCACCCAAGCTCGGCGAGCAGCCTGTCGCGTGTAGCGCGTGGTGTGCACGAGCCGGCTCAGCTCGGTCGGCAGTCGCGTGTAGCCGCTCAGCTCCGACGTGTCAAGCAGCAGGCAGTAGGTGAGTACGCGGAGGGAGGCGACACTACACACGCACCCAAGCTCGGCGAGCAGCCCTGTCGCGTATAGCGCGTGGTGTGCACGAGCCGGCTCAGCTCGGTCGGCAGTCGCGTGTAGCCGCTCGCCTCCGACGTGTTACGTAGCCACAGACCACTCGCGTCCGACAGCCGAGCTGCGATGAGAAATAAAAACAAGCATTCATAAATAATATTACTACAATTTTGCTGTCTGTGCAATAATTGTTCGTCACCCTATCGTCTGATAGCCACCTTTCTCCACACTCGCACACACCGCACACCGCCTCGATAGCTCCCGTGCGGACCCAGCCCGCACACGTCCACCACCCGCCACAGCTCATCCACCTCGCTCCACTCACTGGCACACACGCACACCGCCTCGTTAGCTCCCGGCCGGACCCGGCCCGCACACGTCCGCCACCCGACACAGCTCATCCACCTTGCCCCACTCACTCGCACATACTCACACCGCCTCGTTAGCTCCCGTGCGGACCCGGCCCGCACACGTCCGCCACCCGACACAGCTCATCCACCTTGCTCCACTCACTCGCACATACTCACACCGCCTCGTTAGCTCCCGTGCGAACCCGGCCCGCACACGTCCGCCACCCGTCACAGCTCATCCACCTTGCTCCACTCACTCGCACACACGCACACCGCCTCGTTAGCTCCCGTGCGGACCCGGCCCGCACACGTCCGCCACCCGACACAGCTCATCCACCTTGCTCTACTCACTCGCACATACTCACACCGCCTCGTTAGCTCCCGTGCGGACCCGGCCCGCACACGTCCGCCACCCGACACAGCTCATCCACCTTGCTCCACTCACTCGCACATACTCACACCGCCTCGTTAGCTCCCGTGCGGATCCGGCCCGCACACATCCGCCACCCGACACAGCTCATCCACCTCGCTCCACTCACTCGCACACACGCACACCGCCTCGTTAGCTCCCGTGCGGACCCGGCCCGCACACGTCCGCCACCCGACACGATAAATTATTCTTACACAGTGTATCATAGATGATTGTCGGAATTAAGAGAGGAATCATGAATGTATTTTCTGGCATATGCATGACATGGCATATGTTCTGGTAAACATATGCACTTGGTAAAGTCATGATTCCTATCTCCCCGAACGCTGTCCTGCAAGTGTCTCTAGTTTCATATTTAAGATGTACCCGCAAGGCCCTCTTCTGTAATAAAAATATTCTTGAATCTGCTGCATTTATTTATTTATTTATTTATTTAAGGTTCACCAACAGGTCGGACACATTTACATTCAAGTACGAGTATGTATAAGTACAACATATTTAACGCTATAGTGTGGACCCAATGACGGGCAAACACCTCCTTCAATATTTGCTGGCATCACATTGCTTATAAATATATAATTTCTTCTACCCACCTAGAACAAAAACTAAAAATGACTGTAACTGCTCGCATGAAAAGTACCAGGAGCCCATAGGAGCCAAACGATGCTGTGGCGAAACGCAACGCAGCACGGCATGACCCATCCAGCAGAGCAGTATCGTTTACTCTGTTGCACTCACACCACGACGCTACGTCCGTTTCGTCGTCGTCGATCGGCTCACGCATTCCGTATGAATGTACGTACAACTTCCACTAACATTTCAGCAATCAGCACTGATCGTAAAATTATATCTATAATAACTACTATGCTATATGACACCATAAACACTATGATGACGAAAAAACTATTTCAAAGGATTAACTATTAACAGATACCTAAACAATAATAATAATAAGTTACTTTCACAAATATCTACGTCTACGTAAATACAGAAAAAAAAACTCGAAAATACATAAAGGCACACCTCAACATATTCTCCAAAACATAAGGCCATATGACATGATCTTCTCAAAATAGGCATGATAAACCGTCTTTGCAGCATGAGTTCCGCATAGCTCTTTAACTTTTTTATAGGTAGCATAACAAGCTGAACTCAACTTACCAGCTAAAGAATTTATGTGGGTTTTCCAAGTAAAACTTTTATCAAATATTACCCCAGAAAAAGTTAGTTCATTAGCAAGATTTAATGACAATTTTTCTGCAGTCTTTAATATGGCATCAGTGTTATTACGTCTATGAGTACCTAGAGCAAAGTGCATAATGTTAGTTTTGTTAACTTTTAGTAATAGATTGTTGCATTCGAACCATGATTTTAGAGATGTTAGTACAGTTATAAAAGATTCTTTTAGTAAACTAAGATAATCTTTTAGAACAAAAACAATGACATTTATTATTATTTATTTATTTATGGATAAGGAAACTTAACAGCTATACACATGGATATTTTAAAAATTAACAATTACAAATAGGAAAGCCAATTACAAAGTTTCACATCCTTCCTTACCTATAATAAAATCCAACGTCTGCTTTCTGTCTGTCTGTCTGTCTGTCCGCTTATAACTCGAGAACCACTGAACCGATTTTAATAAAACAAAATTCTCCGGATAGCTTGATTCTTCCCATCAACTGTAGGCTACTTACTATCACGCTAAATAGCTTATGAGGTTTGCAGGGAAGTGAAATATGAGAGCGGGCGGAGCCGCGGGCACAGCTAGTCCTTCCTTATCCTTACCTATAATAAAATCCAACGTCTGCTTTCTGTCTGTCTGTCTGTCCGCTTATAACTCGAGAACCACTGAACCGATTTTAATAAAAAAAAATCTACGGATAGCTTGATTCTTCCCATCAACTATAGGCTACTTACTATCACGCTAAATGGCTTATGAGGCTAGCAGTGAAGTGAAATATGAGAGCGGGCGGAGCCGCGGGCACAGCTTGTTTTAAATAAAATATAATACAATACAACAAAACAACTTCAACTACGAGATATTTAAAAACATATTTATATTTTTTTATAGCTAATGTCAATGTGTGAGGGTGTGTGAGGGTGTGTGTGAGGGTGTGAGAGGGTGTGTGTTTGCCCACTCCCTAAAACGAGGCGTTTCGTCCGTCCACACTAACGAAACCGAGGCGCCGTCAAAAGCGAGACCGCCTCGGATTTGACAGGAAAATTCTAATGGCAGATTTGAAATCAGCGACCCCTGATTGGTCAGAAAACGTATATTTGACGGACCAATCAGAGCAGATCAAATTTTCTCGTTTTTGGTAGTTTTGGCAGGTTGTGTAAGTGTGTATGAAAATGTCTAAAAATACGTAGTTCCAGTGTGTATGCCATAGGTGGCGCTGCAGTCGCAAGTGTGTATCCATCGGACACGAATCCGAGACCGCCTCGCTTTTTTAGTGTGTAATGTGTGTGTAAGTGTGTTTAGTGTGTATCCTAATCTATGCTATAATTACCGAATCTGAGACCTTTTCATTATTATTGTTACCTTGTAAATATGTGTGTGGGGAGCGCACGCGCCACCGACCCCGGACCCGCTCCGGTCCCTTCCTTCCTTCCGCGGATTCATTGAATGAGTCAAGCAGTCCGTCAGTCGCCCGGGTGTCGCCCCACAGAGAGGCGGTATTTATTTATGATGAGTAGCTTCAATTCAAATTTTCAAATTCCTTTCTATAAAAAAAATTATACTTTCATAAAAACTTTCATCCCCGATTTCCACCCCTTAAAATCTGAAAATCTAAAAACCCTGAAATACGTTATTATTTGTTTATGAAGAGTAGCTAAAATTAAAATTTTCAAGTTCCTGCCTTTAAAAAAATCGATACTCCCATACAAATTTTCATCCCACATTTCCACCCCTTAAAATCTGAAAATTCAAAAACCCTGAAACACGTCATCATTTGTTTATGAAGAGTAGCTACAGTTAAAATTTTCAAGTTCCTACCTTTAAAAAAATCTAAACTCCCATGAAAATTTTCATCCCCCATTTCCATCCCTTGAAATCTGAAAATCCAGAAACCCCGAAACACGTCATTATTTATTTATGATAAGTAGCTATAATTGAAAATTTCAAGTTACTATCTATAAAAAAATCACTTTTCCATAAAAAAATTCATCCCCGATTTCCATCCCTTAAAATGTGAAATCCAAAAACCCTGAAACACGTCATTATTTATTTGTGATAAGTAGCTACAATTAAAATTTTCAAGTTCCCATCTATAAAAAAATTTATACTTCCATAAAAAATTTCATCCCCGATTTCCACCCCTTAAAATCTGAAAATCCAAAAACCCTGAAATACGTCTTTATTTGTTTATGAAGAGTAGCTAAAATAAAAAAATTCAAGTTCCTGTATTTAAAAAAATCGATACTCCTATACAAATTTTCATCCCCCATTTCCACCGCTTAAAATCTGAAAATCCAAAAACCCTGAAACCCGTCATCATTTGTTTATGAAGAGTAGCTACAATTAAAATTTTCAAGTTCCTACCTTTAAAAAAATCGATACTCCCATAAAAATTTTCATCCCCCATTTCCATCCCTTAAAATCTGAAATCCAAAAACCCTCAAACACATCATTATTTATTTATGATAAGTAACTACAATTAAAATTTTCAAGTTCCTATCTATACAAAAATTTATACTTCCATAAAAAATTTCATCCCCGATTTCCACCCCTTAATATATGAAAATCCAAAAACCCTGAAATACGTCATTATTTGTTTATGAAGCGTAGCTACAACTAAAATTTCCAAGTTCCTACCTTTAAAAAAATCAATACTCCCATGAAAATTTTCATCCCCCATTTCCACCCCTTAAAATCTGAAAATCCAAAAACCCTAAAACCCGTCATTATTTGTTTATGAAGAGAAGCTAAAATTAAAATTTTCAAGTTCCTATTTTAAAAAAAATCGATACTCCCATAAAAACTTTCATCCCCCATTTCCATCCCTTAAAATCTGAAATCCAAAAACGCTGAAACACATCATTACTTATTTGTGATAAGTAAACAATTAAAATTTTCAAGTTCCTATCTATAAAAAAAATTATACTTCCATAAAAAATTTCATCGCCGATTTCCACCCCTTAAAATCTGAAAATTAAAAAACCCTGAAATACGTCATTATTTGTTTATGAAGAGTAGCTAAAATTAAAATTTTCAAGTTACTGCCTTTAAAAAAAATCGATACTCCCATACAAATTTTCATCCCCCATTTCCACCCCTTAAAATCTGAAAATTCAAAAACGCTAAAACACGTTATCATTTGTTTATGAAGAGTAGCTACAATTAAAATTTTCAAGTTCCTACCTTTAAAAAAATCGATACTCCCATAAAAAATTTCATCCCTCATTTGCATCCCTTAAAATCTGAAAATCAAAAAATCCTGAGTTGTAAAATAAACCTGTGTTCTAAATTTAAGCTTTCTAGGTCTTGCGGTTTAGGCTGGGCGATGATGATTGAGGCGGGCGTATAGTTTTATTAATATAAAAGATAGATATAAAAGCGAGACCATATCCCAAGAACGACAACAAAAGAAAAAAAGTAAACAGATAACTAAAAATAATAATTTCATACACTACAAATCCGAGGTGGGTAATACACATATGCGATTCAATATACGAAAGTGAGACCGCCTCGGATTCAGGTAAAATAAAATACCGAAAGCGAGGCGTTTTAAAAAAATTCTCATACACACTCTAAATCTGTTGAAAATGACGAAAGCGAGGCTCCAGCCTCGCTTTCGTGCACGCCTCGGATTCGGGTGTGTTAGCACTTTTCTGAAAATTGCAATATCTCATGCAATACGCCATCTATCGAGAAACGGGAAAGATTGTCATATACCTATATTCAAGTTACATCACATAGAGACACAAAACATTGTGAAATACCGTTGTATCACTAAGGCCTCGTTTTCGTGCTTCTCAACAACTAAACACAGACCGCCTCGCTTTCGGGACTGAGCAAACAAGGGTGTGTGTGTGAGAGAGAGAGAGAGAGAGGGTGTCAGTTTGTGTGAGGGTGTGTGTCTGTGCGTGTTTTGTGCTGATTGGGGAAGGAGGGGGGGTAGGCACCTATTCAGACTGCTCCAGAGTGTTTTTAACTATTCTCAAAAAAGGTTTATGATTAACATTAAAAATGTCTATTTCTCTGAAGCAGTCGTTATAGGCTGCCATGCACCGATTTAGAGTCGACCACTTGGCGTAATTCGTTCGACACAGTCCCACATGAAAGAGATTCGGGCGGCGCGTCCTAGCGGCGCTGCAGTGCAGAGGCACTCTCGCTACCAGCTCAGGACAGTCCACGCCGCCGTTCACTATTTTGTATTATATAGGTAAACTATTTTGTATTATATTATATAGGTAAACCTATGTCATTGTTTTTCAGCACAACTGAGATATCATCTTCAAACATTACCATCTCTATATCGTCTGTTATACAACTCGAGATGTCGTTATAATAAGTTAGAAACAATAATGGTCCCAAGATAGAACCCTGCGGTACACCCATTGTAATTGATTCTGTATTAGATTTTAAGCCATTGACGTTATTGGAGCTTATTTTCTAAATAACATTGGAATATACGCAATTCATTGTCTCTTATACCATAATGCTCTATTTTCATTATTAATATTTCATGATTTACACAGTCAAAGGCTTTGGACAGGTCACAAAAGATGCCATAAGTATGCTGAGAGTCGTCTAGGGAAGTTAATATTTATTTTACCATAGAAGCTATAGCATTACCCGTTGACAGTACTTTCCGAAATCCAAATTGTTTACAATTTAAAAGTTCATTATTAATAAAGAATTTAATTAATGGTTTTTCCAAATTTTTTTCAAAGACATTACTGAAAACTGACAATATAGAGACGGGACGATAGTTTATTTATTTTATTTATTTATTTATTTATTAGAAAACAGACAGCCTAATGACAAACAGATAAGCATAAATTGTACATACATTGACGTCTGGCCATTTTTTGTTTCCCTGATTAGGCTATAGTTTAGTGGGATCAACGTGTGTGTGTGTGTGCGTAGTGAGTATCAATGCAGTGTAGTGTTGTGTAATGTAGTGTGGTGTAGCGTAATGTTTTGTGGTGGTTGTGTAGTGTATTGTAGTGTAGTGTAGTGCAGTATAGTGTAGTGTAGTGTAGTGCAGTGCAGTGCAGTGCAGTGTAGTGTAGTGTAGTGTAGTGTAGTGTAGTGTAGTGTGGTTTAGTGTAGTGTGATGTGGTGGGATGCAGTAGTCACGTACCAGGCAGTATCTTTACAGAATTTCAAGACCAGTTTTTAAACCAAACATAGATATAAATATAAAATGAAAAAAAAAACAAAATATTTAATAAATTATAATTGATTTTATCTATGTTTTTGAGAAGAGATGACAATACTTATGCATTTGTAGTTTGGGTCATTGATGTGACGATTTTATTCTTAAAGACACTCTTACTTAATATGAAAATGTCGAGGTCCGTATATTTATGATTGTATGTGCGTGTAATTCGAGGTATAAGGGCATTACGGGCAAAGTTGGTCGTGTGCGGTGACTCGTAAAAATGTTGTGTATGTCGAGTGCGTCGAGTCGGCGTGCACAGCGATATCTCCGCCAGCAGCTCGGAGCAGTCCAGGAATATATATTCGGTGGTCCAGGCGCCCGTTCACCACGTCATGTAGCAGCAGCATGTCTAGCAGCATCCTTCTTTGCTTGCTCTAGAGTTAACATACGATGTCTATTGCAACTTTGCTCATATGTATGTGCATGCTTACTGATTTTGGATACAAAGTTCAGGTACCTTACGAGTTTCACTTGGATTTGTTCTATTTGGTTGATATGTATTTGATAGTGAGGCGACCAGATGGAGCAGGCATATTCAAGATGGCTTCTTATATATGCATAGTATATAGTTTTAATGCATGTGATATCACGAAAACCCTTGGTTGTGCGTTTTATGAATCCTAAGTTCCTGATTGCCTTACTTGTGATGTAATTATAGTGTTCAATAAAGGTGAGTTTTTGATCAAGTAGGACACCAAGATCACGCACTATGTTAGTTTTAGCGATTGGAGTTTCGTTAAAGTAGTAGCTGTATTCAATAGGACGTGTACTGCGCGTAAACTTTATAAATTGACACTTTTGTGCATTCACCGTGATATGATTCTTAATATAGTAGTTGTATAAGCGGTTTAGATCACTCTGGATGTTTTCGCAGTCAGTCACGCTGCGCACCTTCATGACAACTTTCTTATCATCTGCATATAATAAGTATTTGGCGAATTTAAAACAAGTGTAAATGTCATAAAGGTACGCAACGTAAAAGAGCGGACCCAGCAGTGATCCCTGGGGAACTCCTGAAGGGATATTTACAAAATTCGATTTGAATCCTCCTATTACAACAGCTTGAGACCGGCATACAATATACGATTTTGTCCAACGTAAGAGATCACCGTGTATACCGAGCCGCTGTAGCTTGCTTCTTAATATCACATGATCAACCCGATCGAATGCTCTTTCGAAATCAGTATAGATTGCATCCACCTGGCCACCTCCCTCCATATTTTCAAGCACATAATTAGTAAAAATGGCCAAATTAGTTGAAGTAGAACGTTTCCTTAAGAACCCGTGTTGGTTTTCAGTTACACATCCAGCAATAACAGGATATATATTATCGTGAACGATTTTCTCTAATAGTTTGCTAAATACGTTGAGTATAGAAATAGGTTCCTTTAGAGCCTTTTTTATGGACAGGTACAATGTGCGCCTCCTTCCAGAGTTTGGGGAAAATACCTTCTCAACATTGTTATGGCATCCCTTTTTATGTATACAAAGGTATCTTGACTTGCTATCTTAGATATCTAGAGCGCAGCGAGCGCGATTTCCTGCTGCTTTTAATATCTTTATATAGAGATGCCCCCGAACTGTGGAATGTGAAATCAAAGTCGTATTATGACAAAAATAAAAAATCATTGGCTCCGACTAATATATTGCAAGCTCTCCTTGTATACTAAAAAGACCTTCGTAGTCCATTCTTAGAAAATTTTTATAATCATCGGGTTCCGTAATTTGTAGAACATTCAACAAATGTTCCTGGGTAAAACGTTCTCTTAACTTGTATTTGTATTGTACCATTCTTTCGACCAGCGTTTTTTTTTTTCTTTTTTTTTTTTGCGTGCACAGAGCCATAGTAACGTAACAAATAGCCGAGAAACGCTTCATCTGCGTTCGAGCACATAATTTTTTCGTCCTTCGTTGCTCACAACTGGCCGCCTGCCATACAAATGAATGAAATTGCTTGACGCTCTGCTTGAAGCTCCGTCAAGCACATCAAGCCAAGCCTATCAATCACGTAAGGCTTGACGTGCTTGACGTGCTTGATGCTTGATCGTTGCGCGAGCGCTTTAGATGTTAGTGCCCGTGTTGTCGTTCTGTTCGGTCTCTGTCCCTTATTTTGACCACATAGTGAATGATTTTAATAACATGTGGTATACCGTTGTAAAGGGCGTAAACTAGCAAACTTTTTAAAAGAAAATGAAGCTATCAATTGTTGTAAGTTGTTTCTTTTTTAATGAATTAAGAAATTAAGATTCTGTCATATTTTTACTCGCTCTCGGGAGTTTGGGAGGTCATAAGACCTTTTCATAATATTAACTTCATCAAATAATATTTCTTCTAGAACAAGGATACATCGTAAAATTCAATAAATTTTATTTAGTGCTGATACAATCATAAACAAAAAAGTCATAAGGGCTTAAAGCTGGGATTTTGGTAATTTTCAAAAATAAAGAAAACAAATCGTATCTCGATACCACGTGACATCTGACAAAGGTATCATGGGTCAAAACCACAGAGCATGGAATACCGCGCGCGCCCCCTCCTAGAGACGCCCTAAGCGATAATATTTGAAACCCAATAACCGTACGCAGAGCTGCTAGCGCTTCGTATGTGTGTGTGTGTGTGTGTTAGTATCGACACTACACACAAAGACGAGCAAGTTAGGCACACGCACAAAACAAATGCACACGCGCAACACACATATGTAAGTCATAGGCCACGCCCACAGGCTTCAACGGCGTTGTAGGGAAATCGCGCTCAGGGCATCTCTAGGAGACGCGGCGCGCGGTATTCCATGCTCTGTGGTCAAAACGTTGCAAATGACCCCACTTTCCTACAAAATATTTTTTTCGGTCGATGTGCCGAACAGCCTGTATACTTAGATACATTATATATTTATACAAACGTTGTACTAAACACACATGGATACATTTCACTATTTTCAAACACTGTATATTTTATTTTATAATCTAAAAATAAATATTTATGGAAATCAGAGAAAATAATGTTTGAAACTCACGGCTCGGGAGTGCGTCGGCGAGTGAAGTGACATCATCAGCGGCAGCGCTGGAGGTGCGGAGCTCGAGCGGCGGCACGAACAGTGCGGAGGACTGAATGTAGTAAGCGTCGCGCAGCCACACCACCTCGTTAGCTCCGCCGTACCGCGCCGGCCGCGCCGCGTGCGGACCCGACCCGTACACGTCCGCCACCGGCACCTGCGCAGTTCCACACCTCATCCACCTCGCTCCACACTCGTACACACCGCACACCACCTCGTTAGCTCCGCCGTACCGCGCCGGCCGCGCCGCGTGCGGACCCGACCCGTACACGTCCGCCACCGGCACCTGCGCAGTTCCACACCTCATCCACCTCGCTCCACACTCGTACACACCGCACACCACCTCGTTAGCTCCACCGTACCGCGCCGGCCGCGCCGCGTGCGGACCCGACCCGTACACGTCCGCCACCGGCACCTGCGCAGTTCCACACCTCATCCACCTCGCTCCACACTCGTACACACCGCACACCACCTCGTTAGCTCCACCGTACCGCGCCGGCCGCGCCGCGTGCGGACCCGACCCGTACACGTCCGCCACCGGCACCTGCGCAGTTCCACACCTCATCCACCTCGCTCCACACTCGTACACACCGCACACCACCTCGTTAGCTACACGGTACCGCGCCGGCCCATGCGCGTGCAGCTCCAAACGCGAATGTAAAGGACCTGAAATGAAGAGGAAAGTAAGGAGAGAGAGAGAGAGAGAGAGGGGCTACTGACCGCGACGCCGAAGCCGACGAGACGGCCGGCCAGGTTGGTACGGTAGAACGGCGTGAAGGCAAAGTCGGCGGCGGAGGAGGCGACCGCACGTACCCCCAGTCCCGCCGGCGTCGCTGCCGCCGGCACCCAGCCCGCCTGCAGCGCCGCCACATACGTCTCTGGAACGTTCCAGAACCCCGACACGCCGGCGCCTACCGCCGTGCGCTGGTACCGTACCGATAGTCGCTGCCAGCTCTCTGCACACACCCCACACAAACACATTTACACGCGGACCTCGCTCGCCTGCATGGCGACTGGCGAGCGGCAGCTTGCCACGCCGCGCCGCATTCTCGGGAGAGCAGGAGCGCAGGTGGAATGTCTACGGGAGGAGAGCGAGAGACCTGTGTCGGCGTGCAACGCGTGCGCGGCCGCGAGCAGCGCTGCGCCCGACGGCCACGCCGCGACGCATACTCGGGAGAGCAGGAGCGCAGTTGGAATGTCTACGGGAGGAGAGCGAGAGACCTGTGTCCGCGTGTAACGAGTGCGCGGCCGCGAGCAGCGCTGCGCCCAACAGCCACGCCGCGCCGCATACTCGGGAGAGCAGGAGCGCAGTTGGAATGTCTACGGGAGGAGAGCGAGAGACCTGTGTCCGCGTGCAACGAGTGCGCGGCCGCGAGCAGTGCTGCGCCCAACAGCCACGCCGCGCCGCATTCTCGGGAGAGCAGGAGCGCAGGTGAAATGTCTACGGGAGGAGAGCGAGAGACCTGTGTCGGCGTGCAACGCGTGCGCGGCCGCGAGCAGCGCTGCGCCCGACGGCCACGCCGCGACGCATACTCGGGAGAGCAGGAGCGCAGTTGGAATGTGTACGGGAGGAGAGCGAGAGACCTGTGTCCGCGTGCAACAAGTGCGCGGCCGCGAGCAGCGCTGCGCCCAACAGCCACGCCGCGCCGCATACTCGGGAGAGCAGGAGCGCAGTTGGAATGTGTACGGGAGGAGAGCGAGAGACCTGTGTCCGCGTGCAACGAGTGCGCGGCCGCGAGCAGCGCTGCGCCCAACAGCCACGCGGCCGCCGCCGCCCGCGCCGTCATGCTCCTCGCCGCGCCGCCGGTGCGAGAGCGGTACAGCCTCGCTGAAGGAGCGGAGGTCGCGACGCGACGCTCAGTCGGGCCGGTTGGCTCGACTCGTGTTGTCACCACGACGAGACGCGCGCGCGCGCGACTATTGTGTTGCGGATAGTGGTTGTGTATCGCGTGCTCGACACTCGGCTGCGACATGGATACTGATGAACACTTGGCTCGCTCGCTGCTACAGTTGGCAGGCGCGTCGACTGTTACAATAAAGTTAATTACAGCAAGAAATGTTCATAGATTAGATAATTAAATTGAGATTCAAATCGAACACTAATTTGTTAGTCTCAGCGTCAGAACTGAACTGATCGTCAGATAATGACAGGCTGGCATCAACCTGATAACATCTAGCAAAACATTTCGTGTAGATAGCTAGCTTGTTCTATCTGTCTGTTATAGCTGTCGGTCGACGGCGACTGTAGGGAGCGGAGGGAGCAGTGCTGGCGGTCACGGGTCGACAGAGCTAGAGTCACCTCTCCTCGCGAAACCGCGCTCAGTGAGATGCATGCCAGCTGACATTCATGAAAGGTAGCCGGGAGTGGATGGATGAGAAGAGCGGAAGACCGCGTGTGGTGGCGTGCCTTGGGAGAGGCCTATGTCCAGCAGTGGACCGATACAGGCTGATGATGATGATGATGATGATTTAGTTGTACCGTGTGGGGTCGGTACTTAAAAAGAATAGCCCCACTGCATCTCTCCCCGTCGCATGTCGTAAAAGTCGACTAAGGGATAAGAAAATTCGTCAGCCTCGGTAGCTCAGTGGCGCGGTTGGTTAGTCAACTGTTATTAAGCCACGCTGAGCGCGGTCAGTGATTGGATGGGTGACCGCTCGACCGTTGGAGGCTGACCGTGGTTCGGATTCCACGTTAAACTGTAGGTCCCTTCCCTTCTTACCTTACTAGGTGGTAGGGTTTATCCCGGCCGGGTTGGTACCACCGCACTGAACGAAACGTCGGTCGAAACGGCTATGTAAATAGTTCGCGTTTTCCGTCCAGTTTAGTGTAGCCGACATGAAATGAAGGGAAGCACTGACATGGCACCTAGTTCACCCTGTGTTATGGGCTGACAGCACGGATGTTGTAGGTGATGTAGCCAACCGTGTCAGGTTCCATAAAAAAAAAAAAAAAAAAGTTCAAACATTATACACACAGCATTAAAACCTAGAAGACTCATGCATGCATGACACAAATAGTAAATAGTAATATGTGCACCCCACAGAGCATCAAATACCTACCGCGCGCGCCCCCTACTAGAGGCGCCCTAAGCGATAATATTTAAAACCCAAAAACTACACGCAGTGCTGCTAGCGCTTCGTATGTGTGTGTGTGTGTTAGTATCGACACTACACACAAAGAGGAGCAAGTTAGGCACACGCACAAAACAAATTCACACGCACAACACACATGATATGTAAGTCATAGGCCACGCCCACAGGCTTCAACGGCTTTGTAGGAAAATCGCGCTCAGGGCGCCTCTAGTTATGGGCGCATTTGATGCTCTGTGGTGCACCCCAATGACAGGTGAGCACAGCAAGCATACGAATATAATAAATAAGGTCTTTCAAAATTAGTTAATAGTACACTAAGGGGGGGGTTCTATATCATGTTCATGTAGGAAGTAAAACCTATATAATATTTTTTATGTATTTAAATAAAAAAATAGGTGGTTGATTTTTATAGCCTAATCGATTCAGTTTCATAACAGTAACAAAAAAGTCTTCATTACCATTACGATGTAACACGTGTAAGTTGGTAAAAAAAAAACCCAATTCTTTCTATTCCATACTAATAAAACTAAAATTGTGGTTTTTCACAATTTCTGAAAGAAAGAGGTCTATGTGTTGGAAGACTTTTTTGTTTCTGGCATTAAACTGAAACGATTAAGATTTTTTTTTTTTATTTTACATCAAAAACATTTTTAAAAAAATTCTTTGTTCTTCAAAAGTGATATATTTCCGATACAAAACCCCACTTAGCGCACTATTAACTAATTTTGAAAGACCTTATATAAAGTGAAATACAGAAACAAAGACTTAAATCAAAATAAAACAACAACAACTACATCTTCAATACAAAACTAAAAGGATAAAAAAACAAACACAAATAGAACAAAAAAAACTGAGTTAAAGACAATATATTTATTGTAACTAAAAATAAATATAAAAAAACATGTATACTATTATTTATTTTATTTATTTATTTTAAGGAAACACACAGTTATAAATATCTTAAATTAAATAAACATAAAGTAATAACATAAACCAGTAAAGTTTCCACAATTAGGAAAAACTATAAACATGTTTTCAACACTATAGTATTATCAAAACCTCGTGGCCGGTTGGGCAATAAAGTTATATGGCTTAGGGAAGCGAATCTGCGCGCGGCGCTTTGTCGATAGAAAGTTGGTCACGTTTTTTTAATTAGATGAATTAATAATATCCTTAAAAATGCTTAATAGTTAGGGAGGTGAGGTCGCTAAATGGCGGCATTCTCGAGCACCGGCGAGACCTATTAAAATCGAAAGATGAAGTAATTTCGAAAAGAAAAGCTAGTATGGTAAAAATCATTTTAGCGGTGGGTTTGGCGTGTACGGTTTTTCAAAAATGTAAAAAAAAACAGTTACTTGGGCATTCTCGAGTACGTCAGATATTCATACCAAGTATGCCCCAAGTGCCTCTGATAACACCGGTATACTAATCTGCCGGTTTGCGTGGTGGGGGTAGGCATACAAGATAGTCAAAAATCCGAAAAAAAAAATTACTCGAGAGCGTCAGATTTTCAGAAGGGGTATTAAGTAGGCCCCAAGGAAGCTCCCTTCAAAAAAACTGACGATTTCGGCGTGACGATAACTTACGACAAATTTTTGAAAATGCAAAAAAATAATTTCTTTTGAAATACTCGAGAGCGTCAGATTTTTATAGGGAGGGTTTATCTCGGTGTCCTGAAAGCATATTTTCTTAATCTGACAAAAATGTTGGTGGGTTCTCTTAATCTGACGAAAAAAAGATTTTTTTTTTTATTTTTCTGATAAAACTGGGAATTTAGGAATGACAATAAAGCGATAGATACAATCAACGTAAATGTAGATGAATCGTAGTAAAAATTTTATTATTTATACAGATATGCGGAACTTTTTTTGAGTCCAGAAAAATTTTTGAGGAGCTTTAGGAAAAAAAAAGTTTGATATATAATAAAAGTTAGATAATTTAATCATCGTTGTTTCATATAAATGTTTTTTGTAACTCCCTCCGTTTTCGAGATATACTAAAAAAATCGGGAGTTTGAGTTTTTATGATGCTATAAGTCCAAAAGTTTTGACTTTAGACAAAAATATGAAGAGACCTTTTTTGTGTAAAATAAAATAACCTTTTTTTTTATTTGAACCTTTTTTTCGTAAAATGTATACTTTGCGATTTATATGCCGCAGCGCGGTTTTCGGAAGACGAAATGGCTCCTCCACACTTCCGGTCATGCGGAAACCGGCAGATTTTGTATTTTTTGTAAGTTTTAGATTACATTCTTAAAAATAAAAAAATAATTGATCGCACTCGAGAATACCGGATTAACGTTTTTTTTTACAAGTTCGCGACCCTATAACTTTGCGGCGTCAAGGACTTATCGTCAGATTAGTTAAATTTAGTCTTAAAACACTAAAATAAACCCCCAATATCTTAATCTGACGCGCTCGAGTATTTCAGACTATCGATTTTTTTTTTACTAATCTGATCGTCTATCCTAGGCGCGCGTCACTAGATAAAGAGCTAATACTTTCCAAAGTTGTTCTATTAGGTCTAAGGTATCTCTCATATCTTAAACTGATGCGCTCGAGTATGCCCGAAAAATCCCCTATTCGCCTCCCTAAGTATAAGGTATATATCTATTTATAATAGATACCTATTTCACATACTCAATATTATATTTTATTAATGTTTTATTAATAAAATATACGGGTAAGAAACCTTACAGACCTTTTTTTTTAAAATAACTTGCATACTAAGTTTTCATTATGTTAAATATAAAATATTATCTCTAAGCAAACATTAAAAATATTAAGTCAAGATATACCCATTAAAAAGATAATATATACCAAGCCTAATTTATATATTTGTTTCTATTAATAAATTGTTTGTAAAATTAAATTGTTATTAATTCATCTAATTAAAAAAACGTGACCAACTTTCTATCGACAAAGCGCCGCGCGCAGATTCGCTTCCCTAAGCCATATAACTTTATTGCCCAACCGGCCACGAGGTTTCGATAATACTATAGTTGATCATATTCTTTCTTTATTCTTTATTCTTTATTCATCATTCGTATGGTAGTACACTACGCTTGAATTTGTCCTGTTAGTTTTTAGTTTTTACAATCCGGTTCGATTACACCCACAAAGAAGAGCCGGCAAGAAACTTCGCAGGGTTCTTTTTTTAACGTCTTCAATTACAATACATTGTGACTAGCTACATAATAGACACCGCTTACAGTGTTAAGATATAGTTTGAGAGCTAGAATAACTATAATTGAAGCTTGATAATTCTGACCACATAAAATCAAAAGTTAAAGTAAAAGTATAGATAAAATCAGGTGTATAGAGCCTTTGTCAGAAATTGTTGATACATATCGTATCAAGTCATGTCAGTTATAAATATTCATACCACATTGTAGTACAATGTCAAAAAATATAAAACAAACATACGTTCGTATAAAAACAAGAAGTGAAATATATGCAAAAAAAAATTTTTTTTTTTTTTTTATGCAAACTGACACGATTGGCTACATCACCTACAACATCCGTGATGTCAGCCCATAACACCGGGTGAACTAGGTGCTATGTCAGTGCTTCCCTTCATTTCGCGCCGGCTACACTGAACTGGACGGAAAACACGAACTATTTACATAGCCGTTTCGACCGACGTTTCGCTCAGTGCGGTGGTACCAACCCGGCCGGGATAAACCCTACCACCCAGTAAGGTAAGAAGGGAAGGGACCTACAGTTTAACGTGGAATCCGAACCACGGTCTGCCTCCAACGGTCGGGCGGTCACCCATCCAATAACTGACCGCACCACTGAGCTGCCGAGGCTGACGATCCCTTAGTCGACTTTTACGACATGCGACGGGGAGAGATGCAGTGGGGCTATTCTTTTTAAGTACCGACCCCACACGGTACGAATAGTAATAACATTTTAAGCACCTAGAGCAAATTAATTTCTGTGCACAAGGTTAAGCACTGTTTTTTAAAACTACTTAATTTTGACTTAAATATGTCTACACTATGGAAAATATCATTATATAATTTACAACTTCTATTAATAAATCTGTTTACTGTAATTACAGTGGGTTTTATATAAAATGAAAGTGTAGTTGGAACGTGTTCGTTTGTTTGGGCATCTGAATTTAATTCTCTCCAGTAGGTACGTAGGGTGATTTGACAATGTTGTTAATAATTTTATATAAGAAGGTAACGTCCGAAACTTGTCTTCTCTGCGAAAGAGGATATAAAGAAAAAACTATTTAAAATAAAAATATAAAAAATCGCCTTCAAAAATGTATGAAATAAAAAAAACGAACCCTAGAGTTGAAGGCGGTGCTAAAAAGGCTACACTAAAAAGAATCGGTCCTACAGTATTTTAGAGATGGAAATATATTGTTTCCACTGATGACGACAGACATGTCGAAATATTTGCGTGTAATTTTTTTAATAATTCTACAGTATTTTATAAATTTAAACTTTAAGGACGTGGAATAAGTCCACATTGCACTTCCTGTTGAATACATTGAATTGTCTCAGCATTCTGGGCAGTGGAGCATAGGATCCAAGATCGTACTAACGATGTAGATTTATTTTGAAAGGATCATTGTATCTAGCTGTGAGACGAGGCACGTTGATACTCACACTGCTCAGAAGCTGAGGACGATCCACCTGACTGTTGACTAACTTATGTAAGAATAACAGATCCAATAACAACCTTGTGTCAGCCAAAGACTTGTTGTTTCTTTGTGACTTTCGGTTAACAGCATTGTGCCGTCGCGATGGACGTCGACCACACCCGATTTAATTTTTGACATTGAAAATATCTTTTTGTTCGTTTCAAGGCCCCGATTTCACAAAAAAGTGCGATCCTCTTATATCTCAGAGAGTTGTGAAGATATTATACTCAAAAAAGGCTCAAAAGACGCGTATTCATGAGAGCTGTAAGGTGAAAAAATAATTATTTGAGAATGTCAAAAA
Organism: Nematopogon swammerdamellus; assembly: GCA_946902875.1. Classification (NCBI taxonomy): domain Eukaryota; kingdom Metazoa; phylum Arthropoda; class Insecta; order Lepidoptera; family Adelidae; genus Nematopogon; species Nematopogon swammerdamellus. The sequence goes on from OX336347.1 coordinate 41,477, forward strand.
AGAAAAAAGTTATGGCCGAAATAGTGAAAAATTCACAGATTTCGTGCCTCACACGACTATCGAGCACATTGAAAATGAATCTACGGAATTCGAAAAAATCGTAGACGGAAATTTTATGATCGAAGGAAAAAATATTATCGCTGAGCGACACGAGAAAGTCGGGATAAGGAAAAGGTTAGGTGGGTTCCGATGATGGAGCCGGAAGGAAGCTATATAGAATTCCTAAACTACACACGATAAATCCACCCTATTTGGGCTCGTTGGATATAGGAATATAGGAATATAGGAAGATAGGTTAGAAGATGCGTCGCTAGCGACGCATCTTCTAACCTAACCTATATTCTTATCTTCTATATCCTTATATAATATTTTTATATTTGATATTTATTAATTTGTTACTTTAGTTAGACATAATGTCAAGCTTATCTCTTTTTCTGTCTAAATTGAAGTTTACATTTTTTAAGCTGCTTGTGTTTTTGAAAAATAATAAAAAATATATAAATGTAATATTTTTTTTTTATTTTGTTGAATTCATTTTCAAAGCGACGCATCTTCTAACCTAACCTATATTCCTATATTCCTATATCCAACGATCCCAAATATGGCGGATTTATCATGTGTAGTTTAAGAGTTCCTATGGCTTCCTTGCGGCTCCATAATCAGAACCCAACTGACCTTTTCCTTATCCCGACTTTCTCGTGTCGCTCAGCGACAATATTTTTTCGAATTCCGTAGATTCATTTTCAATGTGCTCGATAGTCGTGTAAGATCGTCGTGTGTCGTGTAAGTCTGTGAATTTTTTTTATGAATAGCGCGACATGTGGCATATTTTCACCTAAACGTAGGTGTCTAACGATGCCCATGAACATTCTGTGATGCACGGGGATTGCGAATGCCATGCCGGCCGGACAGGAGCCTTTTCACGCCTCTTTTGAAAAACCCCGGGCTGTACTTCGGAGGAAATAGATGGGCAGGGAGTGCGTTCCACATTTTCCCGTTTCTGCGAATAAAATACCTACAGAACCGGTTGGTGCACGTCCGTGGTAGGTCGATTGAATAAGGTGCATCCCCTGCCCAGTACGCGTAGTGCGGAGGTGAAATGGGGACGGCGGAATCGTGTTTTATTTTATTTATTTTTATTTTAAACTTGTAAAGAAACAAACAGTTACACTTAGATTATTAATTGTTCTCCGCGCTCTCCGACTAGATACCGCGCTACCTTAAAACAACAGCTCCGTGAATGCGGCAACTCAATATTGTAGTGTGTGTAAGAAAATGTTGTAGTATGTGTGTGATCCCATAGTCTTTCCTATTGAGACTGGCTCGAGTACGCCGACTCGGCGTAGTATTTGTTGCCGCAGTTTACACGGGCGGTATCTAGTCGGAGCGCGCGGAGACCTATCAATAATTTTTTTTTTAATTTTTTTTTTTATTAGGTTTAACCACACAGAATCATTCTGTACATACAAATCTTAAAAATATATATTACATGGATAGAACTATCTGTACTTAAGGCTAAACACAACATGCACAAAATAAGATACTAAGTAAGCTAAAATTAAAAACTTAAGCTAAAACTAATAAAAGAACTAAAATAAAATTTTAAACAACATATACACAATTACAGTAACTAACATACGAGCAACTAAGTTACTCTTATGTTCATGAAAAAAAAAAAATTAAAATTAAAATAAAACAAAAAGCACTTTAGATACATTTTCGGAGATAATTTTTGAAAGAATGTAGCGAAGCAAATGATGTGAGGTCAAGTGAATGGGCACGGTAAATAACATTGTAGTTGCAGCAAATACGAGAGAGGGGCGAAAATTTTCCTAGGTTCGTTTTATGTTTTTTAACTATAAGAGGAATGAAATTGGACAGTCTAGCGCTAGCCCTTGGAACTTTAAAACAAATATTTTCTAATAGAAATGGACAGTTTATTAAATTGTTTAGAATTTTGAACAAAATAGTTGTGTCGGATGTAAGTCTTCTAAGTTCAAGCGAGCGAACCTTGTAGAAGACTAGTCTATCACTATAATGAGGCAGCGACCGAGCACGATTGTCTGTAAACGATAAGTAATACAGAAAACGTTTCTGAACCCGCTCGATACGTTGCACATGGACATGATAGTGAGGACTCCAAACAGGACTAGCATACTCTAAAACACTACGGACAAGAGAATTGTATAGGATGATTTTAGGTTTACTGTTTTTTAAATGTTTGCAACTACGTTTAATAAAACCTAACATTTTTAAGGAACGTTTAGTGATGGAATCGAGGTGTGCCGTGAAAGTAAGTTTGGAATCAAAAATTACGCCTAGATCGCGAACGGTATTCACCCTTTGGAGTATAGTACCGTCGATGGAGTACTGTGTGGGTAAAGGTAGCCGTTTACGGGTAAATGATATTTGTAAGCACTTCTTACAATTTAAAAACATTTTATTGTCAAGACACCATTTCGAAACACGGTCTATATCGTTTTGAAGTAGCAGGGAATTATTTGTGGATTTTACTACCTTGGAAAACTTACAGTCATCCCCAAAAAGTAAAATGTTGGAATCCATAACCACATCACACAGATCATTTATGTAGACAAGGTACAGAATAGGGCCCAGATGAGAGCCTTGTGGAACTCCAGATGGCACATCGAACCAACGGGACTCATAGCCGTCGAACACAACTCTTTGTACACGACCATCAAGGTATGATCGAAGCCATAATAATAATGAACCGTGGATTCCAAAAGTACTTAATTTGTTGATTAATATATGATGATTTACCTTATCGAAAGCTTTGCTGAAGTCTGTATAAATAACGTCTACCTGCTGGCCACTATCAACCGCCTGGAATAGAGTAGTAGCATAGCAAAGTAAGTTTGTACTTGTTGATAATTGGGAAAGAAAACCGTGCTGTTTAGGAGTTAGAAGTTGTTTAAATTGAACGTTTAGAGCTGGGCATATAAGCTTTTCGAATATTTTAGCAAAAGTGCTGAGTAACGAGATGGGCCTGTAATTTGTGATATCTTGTATGTTGCCGCTTTTCGGGATCGGTACAACGTATGCCTGCTTCCAGGCTGTTGGAAAGGCAGAAGATGCTATAGACTTGGTAAAAATTGTCGTCAGTGGAGGGGCTAGGCTCTGAGCACACCTCTTAATAAAGATGGGTGGTATTTTATCAGGGCCAGCACCTTTAGACTCATCAAGGTCTTTAATAGCTTTCTCTACAGTGGCGATGGTAATGTCTACGGAACATAAAGAATTATTTGATAAATTCTTTATGTTTGAATCCACCGTGGGGGAAGTGTCTGTAACATACACTGACGAAAAATGTTGAGCGAAAAGTTCACCTGTGCTCTCGCCATCTGAGGACTTTTTATCTCCATAAAACAAATGTTGTGGAAGCGTACTCGTATTTTTACGTTTGTCTTTGACAAAGTTCCAAAAGGCTTTAGTGGTTTTATGGTTAGTTATGCAAGATTCTGTGCGGTCAACGTATTTATAATAGCAACTTTTAATGAGTTTGGAACAGCGAGTCCTCAAACACTCGTAAGATAATTTGTCAAGTGGGTTACCATATTTCTTATGTTTTAGACGAATTTTGTATTTTTGTTTTAATAAACCTATTAGATCAGATGAATACCAATTCGGATAACATTTGTTACGAACTACTACTTTTGGTACACAATTGTAAATAATTTTGTTAATTTCTGCGTAAAAAAGTGAGATTGTTTCGTCCACCGTTAGCTTCTGTAAAAAAATTCTTAACCAGTCCAGCTGGCTTAGCTCTGCATTGATCTTAGCGTAATCTGCCTTGAAAAAGTTAAATTTATTGTAATCGTTCGTTTTAAGCATCTTAGTAGTTATTTTACAGAGGTTATAAATAATTTCCAAAGGTGGGTGATAATGGTCGATTCGGCTTAAAGCGTCGTCGCTTTGCTTAACAATTACTTGAGGGAAATTGGATAAAACTAAATCTAAAATTTTGTTATTGATATTTACAATTCCATTGAATTGATATAATTCATGAAGCGTAAGGAACTCTATGAGGAGGTTCCCAAGATCGTGATTATGGTTACGTGGATGAAACCCCAAGTCTCCGACTTTAGTAGACCTCTGAATGCTTCCAAGGTTAAAATCGTCAAGGATCAAGGTTTGTGCTTCACGGGTACTATCTAAAACATTACTTATACCTCTTAACATACTCTCCAGGATAGGGAAAGTAGACGGTGGAGGTAAGTAGATTGCACAAATGTTAATGTATGTAAATGATTTACTTGTAGGTATTTTAATGGTGATCCAAAGATCTTCAAATATACTTTCCCATGTATTACAACGAGTGGCCTGGAATTTGCGCAACACGGCTATCAATAAGCCTCCCCCGTCACTTTTAGTACTAGAAGTACTGGAGCGATCTCTCCTAAATACATTATATCGCATATCTATAATAATCTAAGCAGTTACAATTATATACATAGAAAATTAACTCTAGTCTAACACCTAAACCAGTAAAGTTTCTACATTTAATTTTAATCCTACAATTAATAATATCAACAAAACTTATAAATAATATATATAGATTAATATGAAATGTATACATTTGTATAAATTTGGAAAAGAAAGAAATTTTTTTTTTGAATTGTTATAAACGAAAAAAAAAACTAAAAGAAAAACGTTGCGGTTTAGAAAATTCTTGAGAAAGTGAGTCTAATTACCTATTGTATTATATTATATATATATAACAGAGTTTTTTGAATTGACATAAACTAGTGTCAAAGATGTCGACACTGCAGAACAAATCATTATACGTCTTAAAGCTTCCATTTATGAATCTGTGCTCGCTATAATTACAATGACTTCTGTACAATGAGAATGTGTCAGTAGAACGTGTGTTTCTGATCGGACATCTAAATCTAATTTTATCCAACAAGTACTGTGACTCGACAAATGAATTTATGATTTTGAAAAGAAAGGTAACATCTGTGATATGTCTTCTGTTAGCAAGAGAAATAAGCGCGAAATTGTCTTGAAGACTGTTACTTCGAGTTCGATAACCAACGTATTTCACAAATTTATTTTGAATGCGCTCAATCACGTCAAAATAAATGTTGTATTGAGGACTCCATATTATTGAGGCATATTCCAGGTGTGACCTAACTTAAGCGGAGTAAAGCAGTTGGAACGTGGACGGTGTAAGTACGAAAAATAAAGCCTAACATCCTATATGCTTTTTTAGTAATATATTCGTGATATCGCCTACGCTGTTCCTTCTGCATATCAACGACTTATTATCCCTTGGTGATATTCACTGTTATGCAGATGACAGCACGGTACACGGACGCTACAGCAGCCGCCCCAGTGCCAGTAAGGAGGAAGTGGAGGAAGGCTGAAGTTGAAGTTGCTGAAATAGAAAAAAACCCTACACCTTATTTCATTATGGGGCCAGGAAAATCTGGTACAGTTCAACGCAAAAAAACACAGGCGTGTGCGTTTAGTGCGAATAAATCGCCATTTCGCTCAGCCCCCGAATTCCAGGGCACAAGGTTGAACGTCGATGACCAGTTTAGTATCCTTGGAGTGGACCTAACCCGCGAACTCAACTTCGGCCGTCACATCGAGGACAAAGCCAAGCTCGCCTCTAAAAAGCTGGGCGTCCTGAATAAGGCGCGGAGATACTTTACGCCTGACCAAATCCTGCTGCTGTATAAGTCGCAGGTGAGATCATGCGTGGAGTATTGCTCGCATATTTGGGGTGGGGCTGCTCAATATCAACTTGGCTTGTTAGACTCGATCCAAAGACGTGCAGCTCGCCAAATTAACGACTTTGAAGTGTCCTGCAAACTTGAACTCTTGCAGCTCCGTAGAGACATAGGGTCACTAAGTGTGTTCTATCGACTGTTCAACGGTGAATGCTCTGAGGAGCTGTTTGAAACGATTCCGACTTCACCATTTCACCATAGGTCCACGCGTAACAGGCAGGGAATGCATCCCTACACTGTAGAGCTGCCTAAAGTGCGGACTAAGCGCTCTTTATCTTCCGCACTGCGAAACTCTGGAATGCACTTCCTCCCGATGTATTTCCTTCAGTGTATGACTTAGGATCTTTCAAGAGAAGCGTAAAAGGCATCTGTCACGCCGGCACGGCATTCGCAGCCCCCGTTCTAAACCGAATGCTTTTGGGCGTCGTCGGCTCAACAATCCATGCTGACGGCGCCAAGTGTCTCGCGTATCCTTAAATTAAAAAAAATCGATGAGAGATTTAAAGAGCAGCTTACTGTCAAGTAACACACCAAGATCTCGTACCTCATTAACTCTACTAAGAATCTGGTCATGTATACTATATTTATATGTAAAAAAGTTTTTTTACGGGTTTTTACGTGTTAAACAGCTCCTTCGAACAATCCCCATGAATAGACGATAGAACACACTTAAGGAGCCGACGTCCCTACGGAGTTGCGGTGGTTCTAAGTCGCGGGATACCGCAGGTCACGCACCAGTCGCACGGCACGACGCTGGATTGAGTCTAGCGGCGCAAGCTGGTATTTAGCAGAGCCATGCCACAAGTTCAAGCAGTACTCCAAACAGGACCTAACCTGTGTTTTATACAACGTCAGTTTTTTTCCCGCCGCCGTGAAGTACCGCCGCACCTTGTTCAGTATGGCCAGCTTTTTTGAAGCCAGCTTGGCCTCAATGTGGCGCCGGAAGTTCAAGTCGTGCGACAGTTCGACACCGAGGACCCCGAGGTGGTGGCTTAATTTCAGCGACGTGTTTTGGAAGGAAGGAGCAGGTGCGAACGCCGTTCTCTTCGCACTGAACGCCGCACTTGTATCTTCGATGCGTTGAACACGACCAAGTTGCTCCCGCCCCGTCCGGAGCAACTTAATTTAGACCTAATTTTAGCTTCGTCTTCATTTCTCAGTCAGAAACCATCAGTGGCACGCCCTAATGTTTGGCGTCATTTTTCTCAAGCGAAAGCCTGAGCACTACGAAAAATACCTAAGCCATTTCATTATTCATTTCATAAGGTAAAAAAAGATTTCATTTTAACTCGATCAGACCAACGATTTCAGTAAATACGGATACTTTGTTTTTTTTTTTTTTTTTTTATGGAAACTGACACGGTTTGCTACATCACCTACAACATCCGTGATGTCAGCCCATAACACCGGGTGAACTGGTGCCACGTCAGTGCTTGCTTCCCTTCGGTCGTGCCGGCTACACTGAACTGGACGGAAAACACAAACTATTTACATAACCGTTTCGACCGACCTTTCATTCAGTGCGGTGGTACCAACCCGGGCGGGTTTAACCCTACCACCTAGTAATATAAGAAGGGAGTCATATCCCTTAGTCGCCTTTTACGACATACACGGGGAGAGATGCAGTGGGGCTATTCTTTTAAAGTACCGGCCCCACATGTTCCAAATAAAATAAAATACAACACGTATAAACACATATTATCAAATATACTTACGTAAGTAATATATGTATATACGTACACATACGTAGGTGGATTCAATCACAAAGACAGATCACGGAAATAATGATGAGTGGTTACAAAGTACCTAGCGGTACCTTGTTTTATCTCACGGAAGCGGATCGGGGTCGGTGTTAGTAGGTAGTGAGTGTAGATGCACGCGCACATTGTTATTGTGTATCGTGTCGGCCGAGCCCGGAGCCGTGTTACAACTACGCGGTGTGTGGCTCGCGGCTCGCCCGCCTGCGTGAGTGCTAGGCCCGGTGCAGTACGAAGTGGTAGGGCGGCGGCAGATAGTGCAGCGCGGCGGTGCGGAGGGCGGGCCGCTCGGCGCGCCACTGCAGCGTGTGGCGCGCCACGGCGCGCGCGGCGAGTGTCGCGAGCGCGCGCTCGGCGAGCGCGCGACCGGCGCACGCTGAGCCCCAGGGGCGCGAGGCGGCGCGGTGCGCGTGCGCCGCGTCCAGCGGCGAGCCGCGCTCGCACGTCCAGCGCTCGGGCACGAAGGAGGTCGGCCGACTAAACTCGCTCTCGCGGACGCTCGCCGAGCAGTGCGCCAACACGACGTCCACCTACACACCATCACACTTTTTTTTTTTTTTTTTTTATTATGTTTAACCACACAGAATCATTCTGTACATACAAATCTTAAAATTTTATATTACATGGATAGAACTATCTGTACTTAAGGCTAAACACAACATGCACAAATTAAGATACTAAGTAAGCTAAAATTAAAAACATAAGCTATAAAAACTAATAAAAGAACAAAAAATAACATTTTAAACAACATATACACAATTACAGTAACTAACATACAAGCAACTAAGTTACTCTTATGTTCATAAAAAAAAAAAAAAATTAATTAAAATAAAACAAAAAGCACTTTAGATACATTTTCGGAGATAACCCCGGGCGGCACGTGGTAGCCGGCGACGTGGGGCGGCGCGGTGGAGCGGCGCAGCACGCAGCCTCCGGTCACGGTGTGCAGGCGCAGCGCCTCGCGCACGCACGGGGCCGCGTAGCGCGCGCCCGCCTCCTCGCTCGCCGCCAGCTCTACACGGGCTAGTGTAGAGTGGAGAGTGGATTACCCCGGGCGGCACGTGGTAGCCGGCGACGTGGAGCGGCGCGGTGGAGCGGCGCAGCACGCAGCCTCCGGTCACGGTGTGCAGGCGGAGCGCCTCGCGCACGCACGCGGCCGCGTAGCGCGCGCCCGCCTCCTCGCTCGCCGCCAGCTCTACACGGGCTAGTGTAGAGTGGATTACCCCGGGCGGCACGTGGTAGCCGGCGACGTGGAGCGGCGCGATGGAGCGGCGCAGCACGCAGCCTCCGGTCACGGTGTGCAGGCGGAGCGCCTCGCGCACGCACGCGGCCGCGTAGCGCGCGCCCGCCTCCTCGCTCGCCGCCAGCTCATCGCGCAAGCGCTGCTGCTTGGCCGGGTTGAGCGCCAGATAGTAGAGAAGGCGCGCCGCAGTGTGCATCAGCTAAAACATTTCAAATCCTCCTTATGTTACTCTAAAAGTTTAAAATAGAATAGTTTGTTTTTGTGCATCGGTAAGCATTCTGGGGACCCATCGCGTGGATACCTTTTCCATACCCAAGCGTTCGTGTAAAATGCTATGCACACTACCAGTGGAAATCTTTGTTTCTTTGGCTATAAAACGCACCGTGATGCGACAATCAGCTAAAACCATTTTTTCAACTTTTGACATTGAAAATGTCTTTTGGTTCGTTTCAGTATAGGCCCCGATTTCACGAAAAAGTGCGATCCCCTTATATCTCAAAGAGTTGTGAAGATATGATATTCAAAAAAGGCTCAAAGGACGCGTATTCATGAGAGCCGTAAGGTGCAAGAACAGTTATTCGAGAAAGTAAAATACGAAAAAAGTTATGGCCGAATAGTGAAAAAAAAATTAAATTTTTTCCGAATTTTTTAATTTGGCGCTCGATATTTTGGAAACGAAGAATGATATCAAACATTTGAGAAAAACTCCTCTGGACAGTTTAGTCAGCAACAATTTGAGCCTAAAACAAAGACGATCGGGTCAAGGGTTTGCCCTGTAGCTCAACCTTTCTGAAAAAAGAAATTCTCAGATTTCGTGCCTCACACGACTATCGAGCACATTGCAAATGAATCTACGGAATTCGAAAAAATATTGTCGCTGAGCGACCCGAGAAAGTCGGGATAAGGAAAAGGTTAGTTGGGGTCTGATGATGGAGCCGGAATGAAGTCATAGGAACTCCTAAACCACACATGATAAATCGACCGTGTTTGGGCTCGTTGGATTTGTCTTCGCAAGTACTCTAGTCATATGTTATTTCCAGGGTCCTGATTATGGAGCCGGAAGGAAGCCATAGGAACTCCTAAACTACACATGATAAATCCACCATATTTGGGCTCGTTGGATATAGGAATATAGGAATATAGGTTAGGTTAGAAGATGCGTCGCATTGAAAATTAATTCAACAAAATAAAAAATATATATTACATTTATATATTTTTTATTATTTTTCAAAAACACAAGCAGCTTAAAAAATGTGAACTAAAATTTAGACAGAAAAAGAGATAAGCTTGACATTATGTCTAACTAAAGTAACAAATTAATAAATATCAAATATAAAAATATAAGGATATAGAAGATAAGAATATAGGTTAGGTTAGAACTTCTAACCTATCCTATATTCCTATATCCAACGAGCCCAAATATGGTGGATTTATCATGTGTATGTAGTTTAGGAGTTCCTATGGCTTCCTTCCGGCTCCATCATCAGGACCCTGGAAATAACATATGACTAGAGTACTTGCGAAGACAAATCCAACGAGCCCAAACACGATGGGCTTATCATGTGTAGTTTAGGAGTTCCTATGGCTTCCTTCCGGCTGCATCATCAGGACCCAACTAACCTTTTCCTTATTCCGACTTTCTCGTGTCGCTCAGCGACAATATTTTTTCCAATTCCGTAGATTCATTTTCAATGTGCTCGATAGTCGTGTAAGGCACGAAATCTGTCAATTTTTTTAACCATTTCCTCGGTCACCAACGTCGTTGGGCGACCCGAGCGAGGGTCATCTTTGGTTGATGTTCTTCCAAGTTTAAATTTGGTGCACCAACGTGAAACATATGGGGGAGCATTTGCTCCTAAAGTATCCTGTAAGTCTTGATTAACTCGTAGTAGTGAAATTTTCAAGCACGGATACTTGATAACCGCAGCGCAATTTCTTCTTTTTCCACAACACGTGTAACGAATTACACCTTATCTCATAGTAATATCTGTCAATACTTCCCCAACAACAAGGGTAACGTCAAATATTTATCCAGATCTCATCGATACTACGAGTAAACTCTGAAATAAACCATAGCCTGCGTTTAGCATTCAAGTGATCTCTAGGTAAACTCAAACAAAGTATACATGCGTATACAATGAATTAAGCGGAAATTGACCCTGTCTCTTCCTTTCTTCAAGGAAGCGTTGTGTAACCGTATAACCCAGAGTTCTAACTCAATCCCTAGCATTTCTATCCTAGTCATTGTTCTTCGGTTTTTCTTCCAACTGAATATCATTTCCTGCCTAAGCCCGCCTCTATACGTCACTATGCCTCCTCCATCACATTGTAATAGTCTGTGTTATCTTCTCCGGAAATTCCTGTACCTGAATAAATGTGTGTTCTTCAACCAGTTTACTTCTCTCGTAGAGGAAGTATATAAATCTAGTCCTGAAGGTGCGCGTCCTTGCGTGGGCGATCCCTATCCTTAACTATGGAATACCTACATTGTTCAACGACTTCTCCTACCGAAAGGAGAACTACCATAGGCTTTCTCCTCGAACGATCAGACAGGCTAGCACTGATCCTTGGAGTATAACCCCTTCTTCTAACCCATTCAGATGGAATATTTCTCGCTCTATCACATCCTACAATTAATAACTCAAGCCCTTGCAGGAGATAGGGGAAACCGCTGGAATGGATTACCTAACCTTTCTTGAACTTAGCATATCAAATTCTACGCCTCCATTGTCAACAGATCTTACAAAATGGAACCCCACGCCTAGCAGGAAATAAAGGAAACCCCTGGAAGGAATTTATCTAGCCTTTCTTGGACATCCTAAAAGTCTACTTCCTTGTTCTAACAGCTCTTACGAAATGAAACTCCGCGGCCTAGCAGGAGATAGGATGACTTATCTAACCTTTCTTTTACCTAGCTCTTCTGTCATATCGTTCTATGTCCACATTCATTATCTTTATTATTGTAAAGTTTCTTATGCTCCTACTCATATGACATATGTACACTTCTCCCTATTAAGATTATCGGCTCTTTGTTCTTTTCTACTTTGTATATCAAACTCTTTACTTTTCGTTTCTTAATGTTAAGAAATTTACCCCCAAAGGAGTAGACAATAGGCCCCTTGAACCCGGTGAGGTTTTCTCACTTTCTTAGTTTCACCACGCCCATCGCTGTGACCTTCAACCAGTTGAGACTGAGGTGCTACTCCTCGCCCAAAGCTGTACCTAAAGGTTGTGATGGGGTATAAGCTGGGCGTGGGTCGAATGAAACGGCTGAGTAAGATCACACAATTTATTGAATACTATTTGGCTACGTCAAACACGGACTTCGAATTACACCTTATATCTAAACACGTAATTTCCAATCAAATAACCTTACCCTAAACACCTTAATACTACACACTAAATTTCAACGAACAATCTTACTTACTAACAGTCTTATCTTATATACCTAATCTAGTGGGCGCCAGACGCTCTTCGTTGCCGGGTGAGCGTCTACCCGTAATTTCCTAGCTAGCTCGTTATTATTGGTGTTTGGATCGGATTAGTACACTCCAGTTTTCATAACCCTCCCGATATGACGGATTGGCGGGGCACGGCGGTGGATCCGCGGCCGCTTCTAAACGTGCCCGCTTCTCCTTACTACACTACACGCAATATCTACTATGAATCAACTTGTCTCACATTAGTACACAATATAACTTTATCAAATTTTCGACACCCGGACTTGCCGCACTCTGTGCGTGGGTCTCACGATTTACTCTCTCATTACTGTTACACGATGTATAAGGATTATCAGAAAACTGGCTAAATCTAACAGGGTTCACTTTAGTACAAAATGTAAAGTGGTCAAACTTTCAACACCCAGACTTGCCGCACTCTGTGCGTGGGTCTCGCGATTTACTCTCCCGTTACTATTGCACAATATACAAGAATTATCAGAAATCTCACTAAATCTAACAGGGTTCACTTTAGTACAAAATGTAAAGTTGTCAAACTTTCAACACCCGGACTTGCCGCACTCTGTGCATGGGTCTCGCGATTGACTCTCCCGTTACTATTGCACAATATACAAGAATTATCAGAAATCTCACTAAATCTTACAGGGTTCACATTAGTACAAAATGTAAAGTTGTCAAACTTTCAATACCCGGACTTGCCGCACTCTGTGCGTGGGTCTCGCGATTTACTCTCCCGTTACTATTGCACAATATACAAGAATTATCAGAAATCTCACTAAATCTTACAGGGTTCACATTAGTACAAAATGTAAAGTTGTCAAACTTTCAATACCCGGACTTGCCGCACTCTGTGCGTGGGTCCTACCATTTACCTTTACCTTATTCTTTCGTAATACACACAAATTAACTAATATTTTGTTATACCCGACAAGGTTCACTTTAGTACACAATAACGTTATCAAACTTTCGATAATATACTGTGGGACTGACTCGCTGCGCACTGCGCCCGTATCCCGCAAGGTACTCGTACACCAATATTACACGACCGTCACACGAAATTTCTCAACGTCCAGTTTATTATACCTACCCAGTTCACGGACAAGGTCGGTACCGGACCACGTATATGTTTCACTAAATAATACGCTATTTCTCTTGCATAATTTCGGGAGAACTGGTCTTATAGCTCCGTAAACAATTCGTTTTAGGACGAGGTGCGATATTATTGTCCTCTGCACTTCCACTCGGCACGGCTATCTACTTATTCGAACGTTCGAGAACCACGTGGCAAGCGGGTTCCCGCGCTTCTCCGTCGGCTCGCGTGGCCGCACGACGGCGGGTCCGACGCGCGAGGGGGGCACCGCACGCCTATCCGTGCCCGTCCGCTCGGCCACAGGACGTCGCACGTGGGTTGCCGTACCGCACTCGAAGATATACTTGTATTACTCTGTTTCACTTATCTGCGACGTAGTCTCGTCCGCCGGACCGCGGGGCAGTGCACCCGGAGTCTCCGTTCGCTGGCCGTAAGCAGAGAGGGCGTTCCGGAAGGCCCTCTCTGTTGTTCTCTGGATCTTTGTTAGTCTTGTGCGACGTTCGACTCAGCTTCACTTCTTTAGCTCGACGGTACAGTGCGTATCACTCTCGATTTAATATATGTCGACCTCGTTTCTTAATGGCGGTAAGATGTCTGCCGGTCGAACACGTTTCCTTTCCTAACCTGCACTCGTGGTGCTCTGCGCGGCCTGTCGGTAAGCCGGCTCACTACGTCGCTTAGGTTCCTTGCTGCGTGTCCGCGGTACGTAGCTATCTGCGCTCTCTTCCGCCAGATGGCGCAGCGCTGTTATTTCAGATGTGCCCATATGCCCGTTACAATATCCCCCCTCCTCTCCTGGAATCCGACCCGGATTCCTTGGGTTATTGCGCTGCCGGTTTTAGGTCCGAAGCGTGCCATTTGCCGATTTCCTTGCCTTTCATGTTTCTGAGTAGGAAGACGTCTTTTGACAATGTTTTGTCGATTACTGCTTTCTCGAATTTCGGTGCTAGTTTTGCGCAGAAGTTATTGCCGGCGTTCGATAAGAATTTAGTTTTTCGCCAGACGATCTGCCCTTCTCTGAAGTTGTGTACTCTTCGTCTCAGATTGTAATGTTTCTCATTCCTATCATGTGCTGCCTTCATTTTCTTTCTGACGTCGTCGTATATCTTTCGCATTTCTTCCAATTTCTCCGATGTTTGTGTTCGATCGAATGTGATCGGCTCATTTTCCGATATTCCGCTTATGTTGTGACCCAGTACCGATGTCTCTCTACCGAAGACTAGGAATGCTGGTGTTTTCCCCGTGACCTCGTGTACGGCGGTTCTTATGGTGTGACCTATTTGAGGAATGTTTCTGTCCCAATCCTTGTGATCTTTTTCTATATAGGACCCTATTGCCGTGACTAGCACCCTGTTCACGCGTTCCGTGGGGTTCGCTTGTGGGTGATAATGGGGGGTGAACCATAGCTGTGTTTTGTATTCTTCGCACAGTTCTTTTGTCTTTTTTGCTGTGAATTGTGTTCCGTTGTCACTTATAATTGCTTTTGGTACCCCGTATATTAGAAATATTTGTTCCTCTATGATCTTATTTATCGTGTCCGCCGTCGCATTTCTTATTGGGAATAACAGGGTGTATTTACTGAACCAGTCCGATATTACCAATAACATGGTGTTCCCCTTTTTCGACCTTGGGTATGGTCCTAATAGGTCCAGTGATATCACTTCGAATGGGTTCGCTACGTCCCTGTGTTTACCCATTAACCCGATTGGTCTTTCCTGGCTAGATTTTTGTTGGGCGCATACCTCGCATTTCCGTACATATTCCTTTGTGTCCTTTATCAATGTCGGCCAGTAGAAGTGTTGTTTCACTCTGTTGATGGTCTTTTTCATGCCTAAATGGCCTGCTGTTGGTTCGTCATGGCACTTCTTTAGCACCTCAATCCTTTTGTCTGAAGGTATAGCTTGTTTCCATGAGTCGTCTTCGTTTGGGAATTGTCGGAGTTTCATGTATCTCCACACGCTTCCGTGGTGCAATTGCCATAAGTTGCCTGCTTTCTTGTTGACTATTTTGTTTTCTACGTTTTTGTACCACTCATCTTTGTCGGATTCTTGTATGTCTATGGCATTCACTTCTGGTTGTGGTATTGCTCTTGACAACGCGTCAGGCACGATGTTCTCCTTTCCTTTTTTATGTTTTATTATGAACGAGAATTGTTGCAGGCGTAGTGACCATCTTGCTAGTCTTCCGTGTGGATCTTTCGCGTTGTTGAGCCATTGCAGTGCACTGTGGTCCGTAATGACTGTGAACTGTGTCCCTTCGATGTACGGTCTAAATTTCTCTATTGCGTGAATGACGCTTAAAAGTTCTCTTTCTGACGCCGAGTACTTTGTCTCTCGTTCTGATAGTTTTTTACTCGTGTACGCCACCGGTTTTTCTTTTCCTTCGATCTCCTGTACTAGTACCGCCCCGGTTCCGTGATTTGACGCGTCGCATTCGATGGTGAAAGGTTTCGCGAAATCCGGGCAGGTGAGGACCGGCGTCGACGTGAGTACCGTTTTCAATTCCCTAAATGATTTCTCGGCTGACTCGGACCATGTCAGTTTTTTGCTATTGCCCTTCGTCAACTCGTGTAGTGGCCCAGCTATCATTGAGAAGTTTGGGACGAATCTCCGATACCAGCTTGCCAACCCGATGAACCTCTTTAGTTCTGTATAAGTTGACGGTCTCGGGTAATTGACTATGCTCTCGACTTTTTCGGTATCTGTTCGGAGACCGTCCTTGTCTACTACGTATCCTAGGTACCTTAGTGACTCTCTTCTAAATTGACACTTCTCTATGTTGACTGTAAGTTTAGCTTCTTGCAATCGTCTCATTACGTCTTTTAATGTTTCTAAATGGTCTTCAAAATTTTGGTTGCAAATTACGATGTCATCTAGGTATGTAAACACCTTTCCTTCTAGTTCCGGGGGAAATATCTTGTCCATTAATCGTTGTTGTGTTTGTGCAGCGTTGACTAGTCCGAATGGCATAACCTTGAACTGGTATAACCCTTTACCTTGTATTGCAAATGCTGTTTTTTCCTTACTGCTCTCTTCCAGAGGTATTTGCCAGAATGCTGATTTCAGGTCTAGAGTCGAGAGGTATTTTGCGTTTCTCAAGTTATCCAGTATGGATGTCACGCGTGGTAGGGGGTATGAATCCGTTTTGGTGACTTTGTTCAATTGTCTGCTGTCTAGGCATAGGCGATTTTTTCCCGGTTTTTGTACAAGCAGGATTGGTGAGCTCCATGAGCTGTAGGATGGCTCTATTACGTCTTTGTCTATCATGTCCTTTAATTCTGTTTCCATCAACTTGATTATATTTGGTGAGAAGGGGTACTGCCTTTGTTTCACTGGCTTGTTGTCACTCGTGTCGATTTCGTGTGTCATCATGTTCGTTCGGCCTAACCCTTTGCCGATGTTTGATGCCATTTTATTTATTACGTCTTCTAGTTGTCGTTCTTGTTCTGGTGACATTTCGCTCCTCGCTATTACTGCTTGTTTCTGTTCCAGTGTCTCTATCCCTTCTCCGTTCGTACGGTGTAATTTCCACATGTCTAGTTGTATTTTACTTGTATTTCTCGTCAAGCGTATGCCGTATGCGTCGAGGAAGTCCATGCCTAGTATGATGTCGTGGTTCATTTCTTCCAAAACGTGGACTGGTATAATCTTGTATTGCTCGAAGCATTCGAATGGCACATCTATAACTCCCTGTGAATATTTCTCACTCTTGTCGGCTAGCGAAAGTTTTTCCGACCTTCTGTTCTGAACTTTTAGTCCTTTTGCGACTAGTCGTTCACTGAACTTTTTTGTTACTGCGGTTACCGTCGCTCCGCAGTCTAATAGACCTACGTGTTGTGTGCCTAAAATGTCCACCTTGCAGTAGTACCTGTTGTCTTCTCGTTTGTCAATGCTGCATAACTTTGGAATTTTTTTGAAGAAGTTCGAAACCGTTTTCACCCAATCCTGCCATTCTTTTTTTGTTGTTGTTTGTGTCTGAGTGACTACATGGCAGGTTTTGTGGTCACTCCTTTCTCGTTTCCCGGCTGATTACACTTACAATCATTGAACGTGATGCCGAACTTACCGCATTTGAAGCAGAATAGTCTCTGTCTAGGGGTGTTGCACTGTCTAAACAAGTGGCCTTCTTTGCGGCAGTTCCAACACTTCGATCGTGTCGTTTCGCTTGGCAGTCTGGGTGGTTGGATCTCGCACATTTCATGTCTGTTAGGTCGTTGGTATGCTAAGTCTGGTTCCATAGATGACTCGGTCTTTGTTGGTTCCTTGAATGTCTCGCAGTTTATTTTTGTTCTTTCCAATAATCTTGCTACTGTTGTAAGCTCGTACATTGTGTCGAAATGGTCCCTACATATGGCTTGTTGATAGTATGGCTGTAGGTTTTTCCGTATTATGTTTAGCTTCTGGTTTTCTGGTAACTTTTCCGGCAGTCTGTTGAAGAGGTTTTCCATGATGGCTATGTATAATATGACTTTCTCTTCTTTGCCTTGAGTCCGCTTTCTTATTTCTTCTAGTAGCTCCTCTTGGTAGTATGGGCGTTGGAAATTTATTTTGAGCATTGCTTGTAGTTCCTCCCATGAGTCGCAGTATTTCCTGTTCGCTCTGAACCACACTAGTGCGTCTTTATCGAATAAGTCGATTGCGTATGTCCATAGGTCTTCCTCTGTTGCGTTTCTTGCATCCTTTAGCTCATTTATCCTTTCGATAAATGCGTTGATGCTCTGACATTCTGTTCCTGTGAACCTAATTCCCCAGTCCTTCAGTGGTACGAGTTTGTTTCTTCTAAAGTTCTGTTTATTTGACGGTTCTTCTATGTCCACTGTCGATGTCCTCGGTAGTATTTTTCCTTGTCTGGGCATTGATACTGATATTTCTTGCTGGGCTTGGCGCTGCTCGTTTTGCGGCTGTCGAGTTGGGTGTATATTGCTTTTTATTCTGCCCACTATCTGTTCTGCTTCCTGTCCCAGCGACTTTTGTATTGTTTCGATATCTTCTTGTGTCAGGTCTTGGTCCTTCTCTTCTTCGATTTCGCTGAGTCTTGCCAACTCTGCCATGCATTTCTTTATTTTTGCTTGGAGTTCTTTCTTCCGGTTCGTCTGCTCCTCACTCTCCGTGACAATTACGTGTGTCCGCCTTTGCAGATGTAATAACCTCGCGGATGTACGCCTGAATCCTACTGAGTCTGGGTTTGACTCCATTTCCGCGATTGTTGCCGCTAATGCCTCTGCCTTGCGTTCGCATAAGTTCATCTGTGCGAGTGGGTTGGTGGTGCATACTTCCGGTGTTACTTGTTTTGATTCTATTTGACCTTGACTTTCTTGATCTAGTAACTGTTGAAGTAAACTTTTCATCGCTGATACTGTTGAGATGTGGCCTATTCCTCGACATGCTAGTTCGAATTCTAGCTCGTCCTTCAATAAATATTTGCTATCCATGGTTACCTATGCCTATTTTCGGTTTTCCCGAATGCGTGGCTTAATGACTCTGTGTCGTGATGACTTTACTGTTACTTATTTAATCCTAAATGTTCTATTACCTTATATTACTCTTATGACTAAACCGTGTTTGACTTTATATCCCTGGGTGAGCTATTAAAAAAAATTAAAAAAATTATGAAAACCCCCCCTCCGGTCGCTGAAGTATTGCCTGAATGTCTCTAAATTACCAAATGACTCGAATTACTTTTTCCCAAAATTTTAAGTTCAGCGGTGGTCCAATGCCGGTTCGATTCTGATGGAATCTCCCACTAGACTACCCAGCCGTTCATTCCTTTATTAGGCGCCATTGTGATGGGGTATAAGCTGGGCGTGGGTCGAATGAAACGGCTGAGTAAGATCACACAATTTATTGAATACTATTTGGCTACGTCAAACACGGACTTCGAATTACACCTTATATCTAAACACGTAATTTCCAATCAAATAACCTTACCCTAAACACCTTAATACTACACACTAAATTTCAATGAACAATCTTACTTACTAACAGTCTTATCTTATATACCTAATCTAGTGGGCGCCAGACGCTCTTCGTTGCCGGGTGAGCGTCTACCCGTAATTTCCTAGCTAGCTCGTTATTATTGGTGTTTGGATCGGATTAGTACACTCCAGTTTTCATAACCCTCCCGATATGACGGATTGGCGGGGCACGGCGGTGGATCCGCGGCCGCTTCTAAACGTGCCCGCTTCTCCTTACTACACTACACGCAATATCTACTATGAATCAACTTGTCTCACATTAGTACACAATATAACTTTATCAAATTTTCGACACCCGGACTTGCCGCACTCTGTGCGTGGGTCTCACGATTTACTCTCTCATTACTGTTACACGATGTATAAGGATTATCAGAAAACTGGCTAAATCTAACAGGGTTCACTTTAGTACAAAATGTAAAGTGGTCAAACTTTCAACACCCAGACTTGCCGCACTCTGTGCGTGGGTCTCGCGATTTACTCTCCCGTTACTATTGCACAATATACAAGAATTATCAGAAATCTCACTAAATCTAACAGGGTTCACTTTAGTACAAAATGTAAAGTTGTCAAACTTTCAACACCCGGACTTGCCGCACTCTGTGCATGGGTCTCGCGATTGACTCTCCCGTTACTATTGCACAATATACAAGAATTATCAGAAATCTCACTAAATCTTACAGGGTTCACATTAGTACAAAATGTAAAGTTGTCAAACTTTCAATACCCGGACTTGCCGCACTCTGTGCGTGGGTCTCGCGATTTACTCTCCCGTTACTATTGCACAATATACAAGAATTATCAGAAATCTCACTAAATCTTACAGGGTTCACATTAGTACAAAATGTAAAGTTGTCAAACTTTCAATACCCGGACTTGCCGCACTCTGTGCGTGGGTCCTACCATTTACCTTTACCTTATTCTTTCGTAATACACACAAATTAACTAATATTTTGTTATACCCGACAAGGTTCACTTTAGTACACAATAACGTTATCAAACTTTCGATAATATACTGTGGGACTGACTCGCTGCGCACTGCGCCCGTATCCCGCAAGGTACTCGTACACCAATATTACACGACCGTCACACGAAATTTCTCAACGTCCAGTTTATTATACCTACCCAGTTCACGGACAAGGTCGGTACCGGACCACGTATATGTTTCACTAAATAATACGCTATTTCTCTTGCATAATTTCGGGAGAACTGGTCTTATAGCTCCGTAAACAATTCGTTTTAGGACGAGGTGCGATATTATTGTCCTCTGCACTTCCACTCGGCACGGCTATCTACTTATTCGAACGTTCGAGAACCACGTGGCAAGCGGGTTCCCGCGCTTCTCCGTCGGCTCGCGTGGCCGCACGACGGCGGGTCCGACGCGCGAGGGGGGCACCGCACGCCTATCCGTGCCCGTCCGCTCGGCCACAGGACGTCGCACGTGGGTTGCCGTACCGCACTCGAAGATATACTTGTATTACTCTGTTTCACTTATCTGCGACGTAGTCTCGTCCGCCGGACCGCGGGGCAGTGCACCCGGAGTCTCCGTTCGCTGGCCGTAAGCAGAGAGGGCGTTCCGGAAGGCCCTCTCTGTTGTTCTCTGGATCTTTGTTAGTCTTGTGCGACGTTCGACTCAGCTTCACTTCTTTAGCTCGACGGTACAGTGCGTATCACTCTCGATTTAATATATGTCGACCTCGTTTCTTAATGGCGGTAAGATGTCTGCCGGTCGAACACGTTTCCTTTCCTAACCTGCACTCGTGGTGCTCTGCGCGGCCTGTCGGTAAGCCGGCTCACTACGTCGCTTAGGTTCCTTGCTGCGTGTCCGCGGTACGTAGCTATCTGCGCTCTCTTCCGCCAGATGGCGCAGCGCTGTTATTTCAGATGTGCCCATATGCCCGTTACAAGGTATCTAGGCCTATTCTGTGCAAATGAAGCGTTCCCTCTGCCGGTATTACTTTAACTTCGTATGTGTAATGTGTGTCCGATGCTCCTTATTAGAACACCGTACCTACGTGCCAAGTGTACATAATTATGTTCCCTCCTAGCTCTCTTACTTAACACATCAAACTTGAACGACTGTAACCGTAACCTTGGCTCCCTCCTCAGACATCTCAAGTCGATCCGTTAACGCGTGCATCTTACCATCGAGATATCCACTACTCCTGACTATTGAAATGTAGCCTTCCCAAAGCGAGATCTATGCCTTGTCTAATCTATCCGCCCATTGACGAGCTCTAAACGTACGCGGTTTATATAGTAACTTGGCCTTACTACGGTGTACAGCGTGTACAACGTGGGACCCTAGCTATTCACTTATAATAACACTCGTCTACCTGTACAAGCAGCCATACACTTCCGAATCACACTGCAATCCATATAGAACGCAGCATTCCCGCCTACGTTAAGTCGGCCATTTTTATCTAGGCCTATTTCCCTACATGACCACTCCACCAAGCCGCGCGAAAATCACTTGCACACACGCGCGTAACATGATCTACTGGAAACATCTGGAGCATCGTGGATTCAATTATCCTCCCACGATTAGAATTATCCATACGACCATTGCATCAACCGATACCTGGTTATTTCCTAACTTTAACCCTTTCGATTCAAATTCCGACCTTTTGGTCCAGGGCCCTACTCCATGCATCCTCAAAGCTATCCAACGCTAGGTTAATTAGCCTTTCGACCAGAACACTTCCGTACGCGAAGCTATCTAGAAGAACTGGAACACAATAAGCTGTCTGGCCAGGTCAAGTTTCTTCAGAGTACTGGGTGCGGGCGGTACTGACCGGGTCGACGCCCGCGAGCAGTGTGTCGGCCAGCAGCGTCGGGGTCGCCTGCCCCGCCGCAGGCGCCGCCGCCGCCCCCTCGCCCCGCACCGTGTCCGGCTTCAGCTCCTGCAGCCATCGCTCGCACAGCCTTTATTCAAGAAGAGGTAAATTAACATTTAAATGTATCGACGTAGGTACTCCTGCAGGCTAGGCTAAGGCTAGGTGAGGCAATGTAGGCGGCGACGTACTAGTGGTGTGTGCGGAAGGAGTGCAGTGCGTCGCGGTAGGTGTCGGTGTGCGCGCGCAGCGTGCGCGCGGAGCGCTGCAGGAAGGTAGGTACTCCTGCAGGCTAGGCTAAGGCTAAGTTACGTACTGGTGGTGTGTGCGGAAGGAGTGCAGTGCGTCGCGGTAGGTGTCGGTGTGCGCGCGCAGCGTGCGCGCGGAGCGCTGCAGGAAGGTAAGTACTCCTGCAGGCTAGGCTAAGGCTAGGTTACGTACTGGTGGTGTGTGCGGAAGGAGTGCAGTGCGTCGCGGTAGGTGTCGGTGTGCGCGCGCAGCGTGCGCTGGGAGCGCTGCAGGAAGGTAGGTACTCCTGCAGGCTAGGCTAAGGCTAGGTTACGTACTGGTGGTGTGTGCGGAAGGAGTGCAATGCGTCGCGGTAGGTGTCGGTGTGCGCGCGCAGCGTGCGCGCGGAGCGCTGCAGGTAGGTAGGTACTCCTGCAGGCTAGGCTAAGGCTAGGTTACGTACTGGTGGTGTGTGCGGAAGGAGTGCAGTGCGTCGCGGTAGGTGTCGGTGTGTGCGCGCAGCGTGCGCGCGAAGCGCTGCAGGAAGGTAGGTACCTCCTGCAAGCTAGGCTAAGGCTAGGTTACGTACTGGTGGTGTGTGCGGAAGGAGTGCAGTGCGTCGCGGTAGGTGTCGGTGTGCGCGCGCAGCGTGCGCGCGGAGCGCTGCAGGAAGGTAGGTACTCCTGCAGAATAGGCTAGGGCTAGGTGAGGCAATGTAGGCGGCGACGTACTGGTGGTGTGTGCGGAAGCAGTGCAGTGCGTCGCGGTAGGTGTCGGGGTGCGCGCGCAGCTTGCGCGCGGAGCGCTGCAGGAAGGTAGGTACTCCTGCAGGCTAGGCTAAGGCTAGGTTACGTACTGGTGGTGTGTGCGGAAGGAGTGCAGTGCGTCGCGGTAGGTGTCGGTGTACGCACGCAGCATGCGCGCGGAGCACTGCAGGAAGGTAGGTACTCCTGCAGGCTAGGCTAAGGCTAGGTTACGTACTGGTGGTGTGTGCGGAAGGAGTGCAGTGCGTCGCGGTAGGTGTCAGTGTACGCACGCAGCGTGCGCTGGGAGCGCTGCAGGAAGGTAGGTACTCCTGCAGGCTAGGCTAAGGCTAGGTTACGTACAAGTGGTGTGTGCGGAAGGAGTGCAGTGCGTCGCGGTAGGTGTCGGTGTGCGCGCGCAGGGTGCGCGCGGAGCGCTGCAGGAAGCCGCCCGCGAACACGCGGCGCGTCTCGAGCTGCAGCGCGGGCGGCGCGGCGCCCACGCCGGACGCGGCGCCGGCGCCGAGCGCCGCGCACGCCGCCGTCTCCAGAGCCCACGCGCACAGGACCTCCTCCAGCTGCGCATTCAGCTGCGCCGCGCGCGCGCCTCCCGTCAGCGAACTCAACCTGCATCGTATATACATCGACTAGAGTCTGCAAACTCTGCCAATAGGATCTTCTGCCTTTCCAACAGCCTGGAAGCAGGCATACGTTGCACCGATCCCGAAAAGCAGCAACATACAGGATATCACAAGTTACAGGCCTATCTCGTTACGCAGCACTTTTGCAAAAATATTCGAGAAGCATAAATGGCCAGCTTTAAACGTCCAATTTAAACAACTTCTAACTCCGAAACAGCATGGTTTTCTTTCCCAATTATCAACAACTACAAACTTACTTTTTATTTATTTATTTATTTATTTATTTAAGGTTCACCAACAGGTCGGACACATTTACATTCAATTATGTATAAGTACAACGTATTTAAAGTTATAGTGTGGACCCAATGACGGGCAAACACCTCTTTCAATATTTGCTGGCATCACATAATATATAAAGATCATTTCTTCTACCCACATAACTTATATATAACAGTTATAACAAAACTAAAAAAACTCGTGCTAAAAAATGACTGCCGAGTAACTGCTCGCATGAAAGTACCAGGAGCCCATAGGAGCCAAACGATGCTGTGGCGAAACGCAACGCAGCACGGCACGACCCATCCAGCAGAGCAGTATCGTTTACTCTGTTGCACTCACATCACGACGCTACGTCCGTTTCGTCGTCGTCGATCGGCTCACGCATTCCGTATGAATGTAGGTACAACTTCTATCTACTAACATTTCAGCAATCAGCACTAATCGTTTGGCGAATAATGTTAGGTTTTATTTTTTTTTTAATGCTGTGATTGGGTTGGTAATGGGCCGCGCCGCGATGCGCCGCGCTCGCGCTGCCGCGCCGCTCGGCTCCGAGGCTCCGATGAGGTTTAATTATACTATCTAACTAAGGTAACACAAAATACGGGCAAACAAACAAAGTGACTCTAACTTAGTTTCTTACATTTTACCTCGCATTTTACGATCCAGGTAGTGAAAGAGTTTATATTCTGATGTAAGGAATGAATAAAATTATAACTATAACTACTATGCCATATGACACTATAAACACTATGATGACGAAAAAACAATTTCAGAGGATTAGCTATTAACAGATACCTAAACAATAATAGTAGTAAGTTACTTCCCAGTAAGGAAATAAAAATAACTACGTGAATACAGAATAAAACTCCGAAGATACACAAAGGCACATCCTCAACATATAGGTATGTCTGCAAGAAATAAACAATTAATAAATAAACAATTAATAACTCACAATAAGCAAATAACAACTCGTATAAGTCGTGAACTATGAAATACTATGTATATACATAATTCGCACAAAATATTATATTCTTCATGCAATAATCATCAATCATACAACACACCACTCGCCCTTACACACACGCACACGCCCTCACACACACACACACACACCCTCCCTCGTGCCTTCCTATTTACATAGCTTGGTAGATTGCTTTGAGATGCTCCTTATATTTGCGAATTTTAGTGGAAAACATGTCCAAATCATGTTTCTTAGTCAACTCATTGTATTCACGCGAAATGTTAGCTATAGGACTGTAATGACCGAGTGATGTTCTGTACCTACGAACACTCAAAGGATTAAAGTTCCTCAACCGTGTCGATGGTCGTGGGATCTGAAAGGTAATTGATTGCAATATTTCGGCACATTCTGTGTAGTTATTTAGTATTTTATACAGAAACATTTGCCCTGCTATTTTTCGTCTGGAAGATAATGATAATAGTTTGTAATAATGAAGCCTATCATTGTAGTTCTTAAGAACCGATCGGTTGTTGTGTTTTACTGTTAAATAATATAAGAAACGTTTTTGTATACGTTCTATGCGTTGACTGTGAATGTCGAAAAACGGATTCCAGACAACCGAGCAGTACTCCAAATTGCTACGGACTAATGAGTTGAAGAGTGTGATTTTGGTCTTAGTGTGCAAAAAAGATTTTGAATTCCTAGATATGAAACCGAGCATTTTAGAGGATTTATTTATAATGTTGTCGTAATGATTTCTAAATGAGAGTTTACTGTCTAAAATAATACCTAAGTCTCTGATTTGTTGCAGTTCTTCCAGAGGCACTCCTTGTATGCTATAGCTTGTGCGTATAGGTATCTTCTTCTTGGTGAATTTAACATGTTTACATTTACTTAAGTTTAAAGAAAGTCTGTTAGCCAAACACCAAACAGATATGCTCTCGATATCCTCTTGAAGCTTCGTAGCGTCCGATTCATTGTCGATTGTCACGTATATTTTTAAGTCATCCGCAAACATTAAAAATTTGCAATGTTTGATAACTGTGTGTATGTCATTAACGAAGGCCAGGAAGAGGATAGGGCCCAAATGAGATCCCTGGGGAACGCCGGAAGTAGCCTCAAAACACCGGGAACCGTATCCACTAGTTACCACTTTTTGTGACCTGCCACCCAAATATGACGAAAACCAGCTTAAGAATTGTCCATGTATTCCATACCAGTTTAGCTTTTGGAGTAGGATACAGTGATCAACTTTGTCGAATGCCTTGCTGAGATCAGTATATATAGAGTCTACTTGTTCAGAGTGATCTAGTGCTAGAGTAAGGTCATTGACTAAACATGTAAGATTTGACAAAGTCGACAAATTGCTGCGGAACCCGTGTTGTTGAGGTATCAAGATTATTTTAAGGTGCTGAGTTAAAAAAGGACAGACCACTGCCTCAAATATTTTTGAAAAGATGGATAGCATGGAAATAGGCCTGTAGTTTTGTATATCGCAAGGATCCCCACCTTTGGGTATCGGTATGACATTTGCCTGCTTCCATTCTGATGGGAAAATACCACTGGATAGGGACCTATTGAATATGACCGTGAGTGGGTAGCTAAGGCTCTTCGAACATCGGGAAACAAAGAAGGACGGAATTCCGTCAGGCCCAGCTCCCTTGTTGGCGTCTAGAGACTTAATTTTCTTTTCAACAGTTGTCTGGTAAATTTTAAGAGTACTAAGTAAAGATGAGTATTCGCTCTCTGTGTTTGTAATGTTGTCAATATCCCTAGGTTTGCTGTTACTTTGGTAAACAGATGAAAAATGGTCAGCAAATAAGTTACATATCGAATTTGGCGTGTTAGCTGTACGGTCATGTAAAATCATTTCACTGGGAATGTTGCTCTTCCCTTTGCGTTTCGATTTTAGAAAAGACCAAAACAATTTTATGTTCTTTTTATCGGATAAAGATTCTTCGACCATTTTTAAATAATTTGAGTAACACACCTTAATTAACGAATGACAGCGATTCCTACAAATGTCGAAACTAATTTTATCTAAAGGGTTTTTAAATTTTATATACTTTTTACGGTGTTTATCTTTTTCCTTTATTAGATTAATAAGGTCGGTTGAGTACCAGGGAGGGTAACGACCACGTGAATGTTTGACTTTAGGAACAAGTCTTTCAATAATGTCGCGAAGGTGTGAATAAAGTATTTTAACCATTTCGTCTACTGAATGACATTCTAACCAATGTGAGTCCCAATCTAAACATCCGATTTCATCATTAATGAGTGTATAATCTGCCTTACGGAAATTAAATTTGTCAATAACATTATTAGTCAGAAACCTCATTAGGGACTGGTCATAGGTGATTTCGATGGGGGGGTGGTAATTGTCTATTTTGCTTAATGCAAAGCTGCACATGTTAATATGAAGTAATGACCCGTTAAAAAATACTAAATCTAAAATTTTATCTTCATGATTTTTAACGTAATTAAATTGACTAAGGTTATTTAACGCCATAAAATCTATAAGACTATGACCCATATTAAAGTTATAATTACCAGGTGATGTGATACTACATTTAGAGTCAGAGTTAATTTGAGGGTTAAGAGACCACGTGATCTGACGAAGGTTAAAATCACCGATAACGAGTACGTCGTCGTTTGTAACTATACCTAGTAACGCGCGTGTGACGCTATCAAGCTGCGATTCCAAGCGGGACAGACAGAGCGGCGGAGCAATGTAGACAGCGCATATAAACAGTTTTTTTTTTGACGAATTTGCATTAAATGAAATACTCACCCATAAATCTTCATTTTCGCTTTCTAGATTCTTACACCTAATCGACTGTATGTTGTTTGATATTGCGATTAAAACTCCTCCACCCTCACGTTTCTCGCTTGATGTTTCGCATCTATCCCGCCGGAAAATTTTGAAATTGTCATTTAAGACCTCCGAGTCGAAAACTCCCTCATGCAACCATGTCTCTGTAAAAATTATGACGTCGTGATTGCAGTTGTAACTGTTTACCAATAATGTATCTAGTTTTCCTCGTATACTTCGTACGTTTTGGTAATAAATACTAATAGGAAGTTTTATATTATTGAAGATAAGTATATAAATATTAATAACATGAGCAGTTGACTGTTAAATATATATTTTATTAAAAGTTCTGAGACAAGTAGGGTTGATTTGCTTATTGTGTGAGTATTATAATGCATAGTAATTTTAAAACAATAAAATAAGGTTAAGATTGACATACCTATATAGTATGAGTAAAATAAATACATGAGTTTTCTCATATATAGTATAGATAGCGGGGTTCTCTTACGTGCTAGATCGTAGTTTAGAGAGTACGTCGCTGTTTTTAACCCATATAGCTGGAGAAGCATCTTCGCGGCGCAACATGACCCTGCCCCCACGAACCCAAAGGTGTTTGTATAGAAAGTCCTTTTTGAAAATACGCGCCTGCGCTTGTAGACCTTTGTTCGCGGGAGATAGGTGCTCAGCAATGTAGATGCTTCTCTTGTCGCCTCCAATGCCGAGATGAGAAGTGTTGAGCTTGTCGGCCAGGTTTCGTTGTCCTTTGTTGAACAGGATACATGCGGCAAGTAGGGAATCCCGTTTGCGCGGGGACGACAGCGTGCATACCACTGACCGGGGCCTGGTAGATGCGGCGTTTATCTTTGAGACACGCGTGCAGGACCTGACGTCGGCGTCTTCAATCTGGCAGGATACTACCGTTGCGAGCTGCAGCATTGTTTTGACCAAATTTTCAGAGGAGTGTTCAGGTAAGCATTGCAGTTCAATATTGCAATCTCTAGATTTCTGCTCCACTAGGGTCAGCCGGATTGCAAGATCCTTTACCGTCTCGTGCAGCTGGGCGTTATCCTTTCGCAGACTGTCCGCTTCAGTCTTGTTCTTGTCGAAGATGTCCCTCATTTCGTCGTATTTCGTAGACATCATGTCGAAAGAAGTTTTCATTTCTCGCAGAGTCTTGACTTCCGCCGACAGTTTGTCGAATTCTACCTGAATTAAAGATTTCATAGTAGACTCGATCATGGAGAACCTTTTGCTGAGCAATTCCTCCAGGGCCTGGGGTTCCTCAGTATCGGACAGCGATTGTAGTGACTGCGATGACGTCTTCAGCTTCTCCGGCTTCTCAGGGCGGTTCGGGTCGACAGCAGCAGCAGAACCTCCAAGGCGGATTGGTGTGTTGTCTCCTTTTGGGACCG
Organism: Nematopogon swammerdamellus; assembly: GCA_946902875.1. NCBI lineage: Eukaryota > Metazoa > Arthropoda > Insecta > Lepidoptera > Adelidae > Nematopogon > Nematopogon swammerdamellus. The sequence goes on from OX336347.1 coordinate 70,662, forward strand.
ACGCCTTGCACTGCGCACACTTCCAAGTTGCTCGGTTCGCCTTAGAAAACTTGATATAGTTTTCCTTTTTCATATTAAGACATCTGTAGTGAAATACCTTTACGCATGCGGAACATTGCATCAGCTCATTGTCGCCCACCAGCAGTCGGCATCCTTCGCAGGTGTTCATATTGACGGCGTATGAATACTAGGAGTGCAGAAGGTGTAAGATGTGATGTGACGGCTATCGGCGCTGCTGCGGAGGGGTCGCGGCGCGGAACGGTGCAGGAGCAGCGGTGACGGCAACGCAGCGATCACTAGTACCAGGAGCACAGCGCGGCTGTGCAAGTGGCTCAGTGGCTGGTGACGGTGCCGAAGAGACAAGTACAGAATATCAGACCTTCCGTATTCCTATGTTGTTCTGGTAACTCGAAGAATTTGTTGGTGATTTAATATTTATTTAAGCACAAAATTTAAATACAAAATTACAGAGAATAAAATAAATGCACGTCTGATCGCCAGCCAGCGCAGTAGACGGACTAGACTAGACTAGACGAGACTAGACGGACTTTGCTATGCTACTACTCTATTCCAGGCGGTTGTAGTGGTCAGCAGGTGGACGTTATTTATACAGACTTCAGCAAAGCATTCGATAAGGTAAATCATCTTATATTAATTAACAAATTAAGTACTTTTGGAATCCACGGTTCATTATTATTATGGTTTCGATCCTACCTTGATGTTCGTGTACAAAGAGTTGTGTTTGACGGCTATGAGTCCCGTTGGTTTGATGTGCCATCTGGAGTTCCACATGGCTCTCACCTGGGCCCTATTCTATACCTAGTCTACATAAATGATCTGTGTGATGTCGTTATGGATTCCAACATTTTACTTTTTTGAGGATGACTGTAAGTTCTCGAAGTTAGTGAAATCCACAAATGATTCCCTGCTACTTCAAAACGATATAGACCATGTTTCGAAATGGTGTCTTGATAATGAAATGTTTTTAAATGGTAAGAAGTGCTTACAAATATCATTTACCCGTAAACGGCTACCTTTACCCACACAGTTACTCTATCGATGGTACTATACTCCAAAAGGTGAATACCGTTCGCGATCTAGAGGTAATTTTTGATTCCAAACTTACTTTCACGGTACACCTCGATTCCATCACTAAACGTTCCCTAAAAATGTTAGGTTTTATTAAACGTAGTTGCAAACATTTCAAAAACAGTAAACCTAAAATCATCCTATATTATTCTCTTGTCCGTAGTGTTTTAGAGTATGCTAGTCCTATTTGGAGTCCTCACTATCAAGTCCATGTGCAACTTATCGAGCTGGTTCAAAAACGCTTTCTGTATTACCTATCGTTTACAGACAACCGTTGCCCGTACGCTGCCTCATTATAGTGATAGACTAGTCTTTTACATGGTCCGCTCGCTTGAACATAGGAGACTTATATCAGGCAAAACTAATTTATTCAAAATTCTAAACAATTTAATAGACTGTCCATTTCTATTAGAAAATATTTATTTTAAAGTTCCAAGGACTAGCGCTAGACTGTCCAATTTCATTCCTCTCCTCCTTCCTGGAGGTAAAGATCTCAATATGGCCATATTGCGAACTTTACCTCCAATTATCTCAGTAACGTGACACTTTAGGAACTAATGTTATAAACATTTTATGTTTGTCTATGTACGCCCTATCGATTTATCCAGGTTTCATCGCTGGCCTTTGTTTTGATTTTTTTTCCAAATAGCGGACGATGACCAAGCCACAAACTTTCGAAGCCCTTTCGCCCCTCTCTCGAATTTGCCGCAATTACAATGTTATTTACCATGCCCATTCACTAGACCTCACATCATTTGCTTCGTTACATTCTTTTAAATTTTTTCTCCGAAAATGTATCTGAAGTGCTTTTTATTTTATTTTCCTTTTATTTCTTTTTTTTATTACTGTTAGTTACTGTAATTATGTGTATATTGTTTAAAATTGTATTGTTTGTTATTTTATAAGTTTCAGATTAAGTTTTTAATTTTAACTTACTTAGTATCTTAATTTGTTCATGTTGTGTTTAGCCTTAAGTACAGATAGTTCTAGCCCTATAATAATATATATTTTTAAGATTTGTATGTACAGAATGATTCTGTGTGGTTAAACCTAATAAAAAAAATTCACAGATTTCGTGCCTTACACGACTATCGAGCACATTGAAAATGAATCTACGAAATTCGAAAAAATATTGTCGCTGAGCGACACGAGAAAGTCGGGATAAGGAAAAGGTTAGTTGGGTTCTGATGATGGAGCCGGAAGGAAGCCATAGGAACTCCTAAACTACACATGATAAATCCACCATATTTGGGCTCGTTGGATATAGGAATATAGGAATATAGGTTAAGTTAGAAGATGCGTCCCTACGCGACGCATCTTCTAACCTAACCTATATTCTTATCTTCTATATCCTTACATTATATTTTTATATTTGATATTTATTAATTTGTTACTTTAGTTAGACATAATGTCAAGCTTATCTGTTTTTCTGTCTAAATTTTAGTATACATTTTTTAAGCTGCTTGTGTTTTTGAAAAATAATAAAAAATATATATGTAAATGTAATATTTTTTTTTATTTTGTTGAATTCATTTTCAATGCGACGCATTTTCTAACCTAAACTATATTCCTATATTCCTATATCCAACGAGCCCAAATATGGTGGATTTATCAAGTGTAGTTTAGGAGTTCCTATGGCTTCCTTCCGGCTCCATCATCAGGACCCTGGAAATAACATATGACTAGAGTACTTGCGAAGACAAATCCAACGAACCCAAACACGGTCGATTTATCGTGTGTGGTTTCGGAGTTCCTATGGCTTCATTCCGGCTCCATCATCAGGACCCTGGACCAAATCCAACGAGCCCAAACACGATGGGCTTAGCATGTGTAGTTTAGGAGTTCCTATGGCTTCCTTCCGGCTCCATCATCAGACCCCAAGTAACCTTTCCCTTATCCCGACTTTCGCGACAATATTTTTTCGAATTCCGTAGATTCATTTGCAATGTGCTGGATAGTCGTGTGAGGCACGAAATCTGTGAATTTCTTTTTTCAGAAAGGTTGAGCTGCAGAGCAAACCCTTAACCCGATCGACTTTGTTTTAGGCTCAAATTGTAGCTGACTAAACTGTCCAGAGGAGTTTTTCTCAAATTTTTGATATCATTCTTCGTTTCCAAAATATGGAGAGCCAAAATCAAAAATTCGGAATTTTTTTTTTTCACTGTTTCGGCCATAACTTTTTTTGTTTTTTACTTTCGCGAATAATTATTTTTGCATCTTACAGCTACCATGAATACGCGTCTTTTGAGCCTTTTTTGGATATCATATCTTCATAACTTTTTGAGATATAAGGGGATCGCACTTTTTCGTGAAATTGGGGCCTATACTGAAACGAACCAAAAGACATTTTCAATGTCAAAACTCAACACATGCTCAGTGGAGAGTCCCGCCGTGTGATTCCTCGACTCATGAACTACAAATATGGTTATTATAAGTTTTCTAATCTGGTTTATAGTTTCCAAGTTTATCAGGATTTTATGTGGCAAGGTAGATGACAAGAACGCTCCTTCGTGCATTATTATTTTTTTCTTTTTTCAAATTATTTTGATGGGACACAAATGTTTAACAACTGTTCAACTCGGTCAGATCAACGCTTAAATATATCTAGGCACTCGGTGTCCAGGAGCTAATGTTTAGCTAGGGCACCCACCTGTGCACCGCGCGGACAGCGACGTACTCGAGAGCTGCCCCTACCGCACAGCGCGCCTCGCGCTCCGGCAACCTCGCTCGCACGCCGCCGGGGGGGCCGCCGGGCGGGGTCCCGGGTGGGCCGCCGGGCGGGGTCCCGGGTGGGCCGCCGGGCGGGGTCCCGGGTGGGCCGCCGGAGGGGCCACCGGGGGGGCCGGCGGGGGGACCGCCGGAGGGGCCGCGCGCGCGGCAAGCGGCGAGGGGCGAGCGCAGGAAGCGCGGCGCCTCCGTGCACCCCGGGCTCTCGTATACCTGCGCAGGCCGGACGGCACGTTATCAACCAATGGACAAACCGCACGTGGTGCCTGACGACAATATATTTATCTTGAACAGCCGCAGCAGCTCGTGGGTTGCAGTAGCGGTGCTGGTGATGGCCTCGCATTTGTTGCAGCGCGCGCAGACTCACCAGACGCGGCGTCTCGCTCGCTCACCTGCAGGATGTCATCAGGATGAAAGAGGAAGAGTGCCGAGCGTCGTGCGGCGCGAGAGCGGGCCCGGTGCAGGTCGACCGAGCTGCCTAGGCGAACCACTTCGCCGTACTGCGCGCGCAGACACACCAGACGCGGCGTCTCGCTCGCTCACCTGCAGGATGTCGTCAGGATGAAAGAGGAAGAGTGCCGAACGTCGTGCGGCGCGCGAGCGGGCCCGGTGCAGGTCGACCGAGCTGCCTAGGCGAACTACGTCGCCGTACTGCGCGCGCAGACGCTCCAGTCGCTCTGGACACGCCACGTTATGAAACACACCTGCAACCGCAAATACAACAATAGATGGACGCGTGCGAGCGAAGTCTCATAGCTTGGTAGCTTACAGCTTTTAGAAATATAACAATAGAGTGCCCAAAAATAAGGATGGTTTTACAACTGTTTTTTTTTTCGATTACAAGTCAGAAAAGTAAAAAAAAAAATGTTAAACCCCGATGTCTCGGAAAACGGTCATTTCCGACCCTCAGTTGATGGGGATTAAATTATTGTTACAAATAACCTCAAGAATAACTCGTTAGTTATAGAGCTGTTGGTTTTTTTTCAAATAAAATAAAAAATAAATAAATAAAAGGATCAAATTCATATGTGAACGCGAAAAGCGATCTACATTCAAAATATTAATTTAATTATTCTTTATGTCGCGTCGTTAACGTTGTCACAATGTTTATGGCCAATCAAATATCTGAATCTAAACCTACATAGGTTGTAGGTACTCTGAGATGAGACAAATATTGTAGGTACCTATACTCGGAAGAAACTGGGCGTGTGCGAAGAGACCAATGAGAGGCAGCGCCGGCGGCCCAGGGACAGTGTCGAAGTGGCGCGGGCTGGAGCGACGCGTCGTCGACAGCAAGCGCCCCGTACACACCAACGCCAGACCCGCCGCCGTCGCGGCTCCCGCAGCCCCCGCCGGCTCCAACGACGTCCGCCTGTAACATGCTCCTCCTCATGTTGTGTTTCTCTGTGTGCATGTGCTGGCAAGCACAGTGCGGTGCGCTGGCTGGAGCGACGCGTCGTCGACAACGAGCGCCGCGTACACACCAACGCCAGACCCGCCGCCGTCACGGCTCCCGCAGCCGCCGCCAGCTCCAACGACGTCCGCCTGTAACATGCTCCTCCTCATGTTGTGTTTCTCTGTGTGCATGTGCTGGCAAGCACAGCGCGGTGCGCGGGCTGGAGCGACGCGTCGTCGACAGCGGGCGCCCCGTACACACCAACGCCAGACCCGCCGCCGTCGCGGCTCCCGCAGCCCCCGCCGGCTCCAACGACGTCCGCCTGTAACATGCTCCTCCTCATGTTGTGTTTCTCTGTGTGCATGTGCTGGCAAGCACAGCGCGGTGTGCGGGCTGGAGCAACGCGTCGTCGACAGCGAGCGCCGCGTACACACCAACGACAGACCCTCCGCCGTCGCGGCTCCCGCAGCCCCCTCTGGCTCCAACGACGTCCGCCTGTAACATGCTCCTCCTCATGTTGTGTTTCTCTATGTGCATGTGCTAGCAAGCACAGCGCGGTGCGCGGGCTGGAGCGACGCGTCGTCGACAGCGAGCGCCGCGTACACACCAATGCCGGGCCCGCCGCCGTCGCGGCTCCCGCAGCCGCCGCCGTCTCCAACGACGTCCGCCTGTAACATGCTCCTCCTCATGTTGTGTTTCTCTGTGTGCATGTGCTGGCAAGCACAGCGCGGTGCGCGGGCTGGAGCGACGCGTCGTCGACACACCAACGCCAGAGCCGCCGCCGTCGCGGCTCCCGCATTCCCCGCCGGCTCCAACGACGTCCGCCTGTAACATGCTCCTCCTCATGTTGTGTTTCTCTGTGTGCATGTGCTGGCAAGCACAGCGCGGTGCGCGGGCTGGAGCGACGCGTCGTCGACAGCGAGCGCCGCGTACACACCAACGCCAGAGCCGCCGCCGTCGCGGCTCCCGCAGCCCCCGCCGGCTCCAACGACGTCCGCCTGTAACATGCTCCTCCTCATGTTGTGTTTCTCTGTGTGCATGTGCTGGCAAGCACAGCGCGGTGCGCGGGCTCGAGCGACGCGTCGTCAACAGCGAGCGCCGCGTGCACACCAACGCCAGACCCGCCGCCGTCGCGGCTCCCGCAGCCGCCGCCAGCTCCAACGACGTCCGCCTGTAACATGCTCCTCCTCATGTTGTGTTTCTCTGTGTGCATGTGCTGGCAAGCACAGCGCGGTGCGCGGGCTGGAGCGACGCGTCGTCGACAGCGAGCGCCGCGTACACACCAACGCCAGACCCGCCGCCTTCGCGGCTCCCGCAGCCCCCGCCGGCTCCAACGACGTCCGCCTGTAACATGCTCCTTCTCATGTTGTGTTTCTCTGTGTGCATGTGCTGGCAAGCACAGCGCGGTGCGCGGGCTGGAGCGACGCGTCGTCGACAGCGAGCGCCCCGTACACACCAACGCCAGACCCGCCGCCGTCGCGGCTCCCGCAGCCGCCGCCGTCTCCAACGACGTCCGCCTGTAACATGCTCCTCCTCATGTTGTATTTCTCTGTGTGCATGTGCTGGCAAGCACAGCGCGGTGCGCGGGCTGGAGCGACGCGTCGTCGACAGCGAGCGCCGCGTACACACCATCGCCAGACCCGCCGCCGTCGCGGCTCCCGCAGCCCCCGCCGGCTCCAACGACGTCCACCTGTAACATGCTCCTCCTCATGTTCTGTTTCTCTGTGTGCATGTGCTGGCAAGCACAGCGCGGTGCGCGGGCTGGAGCGACGCGTCGTCGACAGCGAGCGCCGCGTACACACCATCGCCAGACCCGCCGCCGTCGCGGCTCCCGCAGCCCCCGCCGGCTCCAACGACGTCCGCCTGTAACATGCTCCTCCTCATGTTGTGTTTCTCTGTGTGCATGTGCTGGCAAGCACAGCGCGGTGCGCGGGCTGGAGCGACGCGTCGTCGACAGCGAGCGCCGCTTACACACCAACGCCAGACCCGCCGCCGTCGCGGCTCCCGCAGCTGCCGCCAGCTCCAACGACGTCCGCCTGTAACATGCTCCTCCTCATGTTGTGTTTATCTGTGTGCATGTGCTGGCAAGCACAGCGCGGTGCGCGGGCTGGAGCGACGCGTCGTCGACAGCGAGCGCCGCGTACACACCAACGCCAGACCCGCCGCCTTCGCGGCTCCCGCAGCCCCCGCCGGCTCCAACGACGTCCGCCTGTAACATGCTCCTTCTCATGTTGTGTTTCTCTGTGTGCATGTGCTGGCAAGCACAGCGCGGTGCGCGGGCTGGAGCGACGCTTCGTCGACTGCGAGCGCCGCGTACACACCAACGCCAGACCCGCCGCCGTCGCGGCTCCCGCAGCCCCCGCCGGCTCCAACGACGTCCGCCTGTAACATGCTCCTCCTCATGTTGTGTTTCTCTGTGTGCATGTGCTGGCAAGCACAGCGCGGTGCGCGGGCTGGAGCGACGCGTCGTCGACAGCGAGCGCCGCGTACACACCAACGCCAGACCCGCCGCCGTCGCGGCTCCCGCAGCCGCCGCCGGCTCCAACGACGTCCGCCTGTAACATGCTCCTCCTCATGTTGTGTTTCTCTGTGTGCATGTGCTGGCAAGCACAGCGCGGTGCGCGGGCTGGAGCGACGCGTTTCACCCTGTAGATAGACGTTAAACTGTGATGCAGAAGGCAGACATTTTTAAACGGTTTTATTTAGCTTGTCTCCGTATATTTGTTTGTTTGTTTCTTTCTGTCTTTGTTTCTTGCGACAACTTTTCAACTACTTCTACTGGACCGATTCTTATGAAACTTTGCACACACATCCTTCCTGTACAACAAAGTTGTAGATGAATGCGACATTAGGGTTGTCCGCAAGGCCGCTCTTAAGAAGAACATACTAGAATGGCTAGGTTCCAAAGACTACGAGGAGACTGAGAATCTGTTCCGCATTTTAATATAGATTAAAATAAATTTCATTCACATTTTAGTTTATCAATTCACATGTGTCTATCCATTCCATTGTAGGTATTTATTACAAAATTTCTCTTTTATTTATATAATTTTTATTGATACTATCACGCACACTCTCTCATCATAACAACACCCTCACACGGCCTACATACACATCACATGCACACATACATGTACACAATATAAGTACACAACACACGCATACACCCCACACATCCTCACCCTCTCTCATTCACACACGGCCAGGCCTCACGCACTCTATGTACTTGCGCGCGCTAACTACCTACCGCCCGACGGGCCGCCGGCGGTCTTTTTCAGTACAAATTCGTCAGCCGCGCGAAGTATACATAGACGCTCGCCCACGCAACTGCGCGCAGCTGCACAGCAATAAACACTTTACACTCGATCGTTAAGGTACATTTTCGCACGCAGCGATTGGCGATGTGAAACAGTAGGCTATTAAAGCCCGAAGGTAGGAACATTTTCTATGGAGTGATTTATCTGTTACGAAGTAACTATTAGGTAATCTGTGACACGGCGCACAAACTAGAATAAGTTTTCTATTATAAATTAGTTTAATAGATTTAGATTTAAATAATATCATACATTAGTAAGTAGATTAAATACCCGAATGTAATCAAAAGTGGTTTGACCAAGCAATGTCGCCTATGAAACAGCCTTAGAGCCAGTTTAGGCGATAGTGTTTAATAAATACACGATCTCGCGGGTACAGTATTCGTACCATCTTCACGCATTATTTACTATGTATAACTGTAACATATTTACATGTGCCTGACTAATAAATAAACACTTCTTTGATTTGATTTGACATTGAGTTTATTTATTTATTCCCGTGACAATACAATACACGTGAGATACACGTTCCCGTGACAATACAATATTATGATAATTTCAACTTGGTAACGAGGGTCTGATGATGGAGAAAGGAGGTGGACAGTGGAACTCTTCAACCGTTACTAGTAACCCCCTCGAGTTTGGGCTCACTTGGTTGGTTCGGACGAGTACTCCATACTTCCACCAATACACTTGGTGACGAGGGGCTGATGATGGAGTCAAGTGGGCAGTGGAACTCTTCAACCGTTACTAGTAACCCATTTGAGTGTGGGCTCATTTTGTTGGTTTGGACGAGTTTCCTATACTTCTACTAATACACTTGATGACGAGGGTTTGATGATGGAGTCAGGAGGTGGGCAGTGGAACTCTTCAACCGTTACTAGTAACCCCCTCGAGTTTGGGCTCATTTGGTTGGTTCGGACGAGTACTCCATACTTCCACCAATACACTTGGTGACGAGGGGCTGATGATGGAGTCAAGTGGGCAGTGGAACTCTTCAACCGTTACTAGTAACCCATTTGAGTGTGGGCTCATTTGGTTGGTTTGGACGAGTTTCCTATACTTCTACTAATACACTTGATGACGAGGGTCTGATGATGGAGTCAGGAGGTGGGCAGTGGAACTCTTCAACCGTTACTAGTAACCCCTCGAGTTTGGGCTCATTTGGTTGGTTCGGACGATTGGTCCATACGTCCACCAATACACTTGGTGACGAGGGTCTGATGATGGAGTCAGGAGGCGGGCAGTAGAACTCTTCGATCTTTACTAGTAACCCCTCGAGTTTGGGCCTATTTGGTTGGTTCGGACGGAGTGCTCCATACGTCCACCAATACACTTGGTGACGAGGGTCTGATGATGAAGTCAGAAGGTAGGCAGTAGAATTCTTCAACCATTACTAGTAACCCTCTCAAGTTTGGGCTTATTTGGTTGGTTCAGACGAGTGCTCCATACTTCCACCAATACACTTGGTGACGAGGGTCTGATGATGAAGTCAGAAGGTAGGCAGTGGAATTCTTCAACCATTACTAGTAACCCTCTCAAGTTTGGGCTTATTTGGTTGGTTCAGACGAGTGCTCCATACTTCCACCAATACACTTGGTGACGAGGGTCTGATGATGAAGTCAGAAGGTAGGCAGTGGAATTCTTCAACCATTACTAGTAACCCTCTCGAGTTTGGGCTTATTTGGTTGGTTCAGACGAGTGCTCCATACTTCCACCAATACACTTGGTGTATTGGTGGTTGTGCAAATAAAAGCAATGTATGACAAAAACAGATTTTTGCTTTTATTTGCAAATAAAATCGGTCTCTTTTCGGATCTTATATCTCGACAACGATTGAGAATTGGTAAAAAGTGCATATATCAAAGTTGTAGAGAATTTTATCACCTCTTATTCTGTGATTGAACAGTTTTTCCTATGATTAACCGTTTTTGAGATATATGCGAAAAACCGAAAAATGGGAGTTTCTTTGTGCTCCCCCCCCCCCCCCCCCCCCCCTAGGGCGCACCCCCCAGTGGTGGGGAGTTCTAGTATGTTTACCTCCTAACTAGTCAGAACAAAGTTCCAAAGTCAAACTTTCTGCTTTCGAGCTTTCCGGCTAGACCCCTTATTTGAGCACTAATTTACTACACTATAAGGGGACCTCATTGCAACCTCTCAGAAATGGCTCAAAAATTGTCAGTATATATCATACTGACGTTTGCCGTAGACTTTTGCCGTAGATTACGGGAAAAATAGTAAAAAAGATCCAGTTTTATGGGGACGTCCCCATAAATCCAATGTCCATAATGGGCGAATAATTCAAGTCAAAGTCCCCATAAAGGCTACGTAGCAAACACACACATACTCCCTCACACACACTCTCTCACACACTCACACACACCCTATCATACGCACACATCCACGCGCGCTATTTACACACAATTGAAATAAAATTGTTTTGTTTATGTCAATATATACAGCTGATCTAGAGAACGTTTTGAGTACAGATATGCGGTCGACAAGCAATTGTACTTCTCTTTTCTCCTAAGCGCGTCTTCTGGTGCCATCGGATTGATAAATCAGGATCTGGATAAGGTCTGGCAGTGGTCAATGAGTCACGGACTGTGCCTCAACCCACAAAAATCTGTATTTATGATTATGGGAAACAGGAGAGTTATTTCTCAAATGAAGACGAGTAACCCGCTACTATACCTAAATGGATGTACAATCCCACTGGTCGAATGCGCCCGAAACTTGGGGTTGTACATGGATAGTGAGCTCAGGTTCGATACACATGTAACGAAAAAAATCCAAGCTGCAATGATTCGACTCAGAGCCCTTTACCGTATTCGTGACCACCTCTCTGTGAACGTCAGGCATACCCTAGTTGAAACCTTAGTGCTGTCTCACTTCAACTATTGCGACTCTGTTTACGGCCCACGTATAACAAAGAAGACAGCACTAAAGATACAGAGAATTCAAAACTCATGCATACGATTCTGCAGAGGGGTGGGCAAGAGGACTAGAATATCTCCCATTCTCAATGACCTTAATATTATGAATATGGAGAACCGAAGGCGCCTGCACTTCTCTTGGCAGGTGCATAGGTTGATCCATAGACAAATGCCTGAAAGACTTTATGAGCGACTTGAGTGGCTAGGAGATCACGGACACGCCACGCGGGGCAGTGGTACTTCTCTAATAATCTCACAGCACCGTGGGGCAGCAGTCGAGGGTGGTTTCAAGGTAATGGCATCGAGGTGTTGGAATGACCTTCTCCCACCAGTCAGGGCATTGAGATGTACCAATGTGTTCAGAAAAAAGGTGAAATCTGCACTCTTGCTGGCACAAAAAGGCCAGTGACCAATTTACAATTTTAAATGTTATGTCATTTTATGTAATTCTTTCAAATTATATTTATTGCTGTGTTGCATTTAGTTATGTTATTCTGTTGTGCTGTATATTTTTTTTCTGTTCTTTTTGTAATTATTCTGTTTTTGTTATGTGTTATTATAAGGTATTGTTTTATGTAGTTATTTATAGTGTTAGTCTTTGTTTGTAGATAAAAAAATGTATCGTGTTTATGTTTCTTAGTGTTTTATATTTATTACTCTGGGCCCATCTGAAAAACAGCGCTATAGGTCGCCATGACATGCTGAGATGGGTCCATGCTGTCATTACTTGTGTTGTTAATTTAGGTTTTACGTGTATAAGTTCATGTTTTTGTAATGTTTTCTTTTCTTTGTGTATACCTATGTATAATGACAATAAATAATATTTTTCTTTCTTTCTTTCTTTCTTTCTTTCTTTGTTTATGTTAGTTCTTATTGTACAGTGTACAGTTGAAAAACTGAAATGTCGTACTAATACGACATTTCAGTTTCATTATGTTAAGTTACTAATAATTATTATAATGATGTTGTCATCCGCTTCAGTTTAGTTGTAAAAATGCACTGCAAGCATTGCCCCTTATAGTACAGTCTATGGGCTAGTTGAAGGGGCGGAAGGCTAAAAAAAAGATTTTTTTTATTTCACAGTTTTTTTTTAGTAATTTTTTGCTATTAATGTACTTGGCGGAATCACTCGGCCTTCGGCCACGCGATTCCGTCTCGCTTTCCAATCCGATCTTGACCCAATTAAAATAGGACCACGTCAGCCTCGATAGCTCAGTGGTGCAGACAGTCAACTGTCGCTATTGAATGTTAAGCAACGCTGGGTGCGGTCAGTACTTGGATGGGTGACCGCAGACCGTTTGAGGCTGACCGAGGTTCGGATTCCTCGTAAAACTGTAGGTCCCTTCCCTCCTAATCTTACTTGATGCTAGGGTTTAACCCGCCCGGGTTGGTACCACCGCACTGAATGAAACGTCGGTCGAAACGGCTATGTAAATAGTTTGTGTTTTCCGACCAGTTCAGTGTAGTCAGCACGATCAAAGGGGGAAGCACTGACATGGCACTTAGTTCACCTGGTGTTATGGGCTGACATCACAGACGTTGTAGGTGATGTAGCCAACCGTGTCAGTTTCCATAAAAAAAAACCTCAGGGTTATCCCCACAGAGCACGGAACGCCCCCTGCCCGCGCGGGCGGGGGGCGTTCCGTATTCTGCGGTTATTCCCTTTCAAACAAAAAATATTCAAAATCGGCCCACAATTGACGGAGTAATCGCGTAAAAAACATCCAAAAAAAGAAAACATACCGTCGAATTGAGAATCTCTTAGGTCTAAAGTAAATTTCTCGTGAAGACAAATGCAACGAGCCCAAACACGATGGGTTTATCATGTGTAGTTTAGGAGTTCCTATGGCCACCTTCTGTCTCCATCATCAGACCAGCTCGATGGTACTCGTACCATAATAAATTAAGCGTATCTGGCCAGTCGGAAAAAATTTCAAATCTAGAATATTCATGAAAAAAAACAAGGGTCCGAATGTATATCACAATATCGATTCACGTATTTCAATAAAATGACAGAGAAACTTTCAAAATATTAGGTATTTAATACTTTTTAGTACTTATTTTTTGACATTGAAAATGTCCTTTGGTTCGTTTCAGATAGGCCCCGATTTCACGGAAAAGTTCGATCCCCTTATATCTCGGATAGTTGTGAAGATATGATATTCAAAAAAGGCTCAAAAGACGCGTATTCATGAGAGCTGTAAGGTAATTATAATTTCAAGAAAGTAAAAAACGAAAAAAGTTATGGTCGAAATAGTGAAAAAAAAAATTCAATTTTTTCCGATTTTTTTATTTTGGATATTTGATATTTTGGAAACGAAGAATGATATCAAAAATTTTGAGAAAACCCCTGTGGACAATTTAGTCAGCTACAATTTGAGCCTAAAACAAAGACGATCGGGTTAAGGGTTTGCCCTGTAGCTCAACCTTTCTGAAAAAAGAAATTCACAGATTTCGTGCCTCACACGACTATCGAGCACATTGCAAATTAATCTACGGAATTCGAAAAAACATTGTCTCTGAGCGACCCGAGAGAGTCGGGTTAAGGAAAAGGTTAGTTGGGGTCTGATGATGGAGCCGGAAGGAAGCCATAGGAACTCCTAAACTACACATGAAAAGCCCATCGTGTTTGGGCTCGTTGGATTTGTCTTCGCAAATACTCTAGTCATATATGATGTCCAGGGTACTGATGATGGAGCCGGAATGAAGCCATAGGAACTCCTAAACCACACATGATAAATCGACAGTGTTTGGGCTCGTTGGATTTGTCTTGGCAAGTACTCTAGTCATATGTTATTTCCAGGGTCCTGATGATGGACCCGGAAGGAAGCCATAGGAACTCCTAAACTACACATGATAAATCCACCATATTTGGGCTCCTTTAATATAGGAATATAGGAATATAGGTTAGGTTAGAAGATACGTTGCATTGAAAATTATTTCAACAAAATAAAAAAATATATTACATTTATAAAACACAAGCAGCTTAAAAAATGTAACCTAAAATTTAGACAGAAAAAGAGATAAGCTTGACATTATGTCTAACTAAAGTAACAAATTAATAAATATCAAATATAAAAATATAATATAATGATATAGAAGATAAGAACATAGGTTAGGTTAGAAGATGCGTCGCTAGCGACGCATCTTCTAACCTATCTTCCTATATTCCTATATCCAACGAGCCCAAATATAGTGGATTTATCATGTGTAGTTTAGGAGTTCCTATGGCTTCCTTCCGGCTCCATCATCAGGACCCTGGAAATAACATATGACTAGAGTACTTGCGAAAACAAATCCAACGAGCCCAAACGATGGGCTTATCATGTGTAGTTTAGTAGTTCCTATGGCTTCCTTCCGGCTCCATCATCAGAACCCAACTAACATTTTCCTTATCCCGACTTTCTCGTGTCGCTCAGCGACAATATTTTTTCTAATTCCGTAGATTCATTTTCAATGTGCTCGATAGTCGTGTAAGGCACAAAATCTGTGAATTTTTTTTTTGGAAATCGGTTTTATATTTTTTAAAACAGTTTTTATTTCATTCTTTTTATAATATTATTAGTAATATTACATAAAAGAGAATAATCGAAATCGAATAATCGAAATCGATTGAAGTGGTACAGAATTAGTCGCCATATGTGTTAGACTGCAAATTGCTGAATAAGTCCACATGACAAAAGTTTTGCTGAAGGTAACCACACACCATGTAATTTATGAAACTGAAAATTTCTGAAAACGACCACATCACAAGTTTTGCTGAAGGTAACCACACACCATAGTATTATGTTGATTTTTCATAAACCGCTCAATCAATTTCGATAAAATTGAAATGGGACCACCTCTGAAGTATGACCTACCAAACAAAAAAATAATTTTCTAAATCGGCCCTCAATTGACGGAGAAATCGCGTACATACAAAAAAAAACATACAGTGGAATTGAGAACCTCCTCCTTTTTTGGAAGTCGGTTAAAAATGTAAATAAAACACTACAATAGATTATGTTATAGTGAGTGACTGGCATCTCGCTAGCTGCGACGCGACGCTTAAAGCGATCCGCTATTATTATCGGATTAGAAGTTAAACTGTTGAATATAGTGCCAGCAGGAAGTTATGATGCGTGGGAAATATGCGAAACTGTTTGCATTCCTAAGAAGGCACGTGAACTTTCGATCGAAAGTTTGTCGATAAATTGTATGACTTAATAACCTAAATTATCGACAAACTTTCGATCGAAAGTTTACGTCCTTTCTTAGGAATGCAGACAGTTTCGCATATTTCCCACGCATCATAACTTCCTGGTGGCACTATAGTTGAGTGTAGAAGGTGAAGCGAACGTGAGTGAGGAGACTCACGCGCTGGCGGTGAGCGCGAGCCGGCCCGCCATCCCCTCCGCCTCCGCTCCGACTCCAGAACGCCCCGCACTCCAGCTCCGGCAACCTTCCCACTGCACCTCTCTCACCGCACCGTCACCAGCACCGCGCGCACCACACGCACCGCTCGACGCAGCACGAGCGAGCCGAGGCGCTGCGCGGACGCGGAGTGCGCACCGAGACGGGTGACGCTGACTGACGACACGCGACGACTCGCCTTCGCTTAGGGACCCCGCACACGACCAATTGTATCGATTGTGTCGACGCGCCCGATTAAAAAGTCGGCCGTGCGAGCACCGCTATAGGCGCTCATAGACTTTATGAAGTTGTACAACTTGTTCATTGAGTCGTTTATAGCTAGCTAGCGGCTAGCGGTGGCGGAGGCGGCGGGGCCGGGAGACGTGACGAAACGTGATGCACTGTTTGTAAACAAGAAGGTCGCGCGGCGGGTCGCGGCCGACGCGCGGCGGCGCGGCGCGGCGAGGCGCGGGCGGAGCGGACGCGCGTAGCACACAGTGCCTACGCTACGCCGCACGTGCGCGAGCACGTGAGCGCGACGTGCCCCAGCTATCCCCGTTCATGGCCGCAATACTCGCACGCAGCGTCGCAACGACGACGCCACTCCATTCGCTGTCTGTTGCCTGCCGCACCCGCCGCCGCCGCCGCCGCCGCCGCCGCCGCCGCCGCCGCCGCCGCCGCCGCCGCCGCCGCCGCCGCCGCCCCGCCGCCCCGCCGCACACTGGTTCAAGTTGTATGGGGCTGCGGAAATAATCCAGTAACTTCTAAAATACTTAACATATTTCGATAATTTTTTTTTGCTGGTTTCGTAATTTATATACACATTGATTATCAAAATATAATTTGGTAATTTTAAGAACAAGTCATAAAAAAAAATTAAGTAACGATTTGCAGGTTTAGTAATTAATTCCGCTCAATATATTTGCAGGAATTGTGATAATAATAAGAACACCAACTCCTTAAATATTATCAAGCGGCCTCAATTGAGGCCTTCTCAAATCAAAAAGTCATAGAAAAGTTACACTTAAGTAATGCATAAAAAGGAATTTAAATTCAAACAATTAGCTTTTTGGCTTCGTCGCTAATAGGTACAATTTTCTTCTTTGGTTTTGGCCTTAGACTCGTTATTAGAGGATCATAGGACAAGAGGATCATGTTCATCACATCTTCATTAGTCGCAATTCTGCTGCACTTCCTGGAATGAAGAAGCCGATAGCGTTTGTAGTTCTGCATACTGAGTTCCACCTTTGATTGAATTGAGCCACAAAACGTTTCTGCACTGCACTCACCACTGTTTCAATTTGAGATTCATTTAGAGTTGAGTACGTATTTTGGAAGTAAAGTCGTAGTTTTTGAAAATCACGATCACACTTCATTAGTTCACTGCACAAAACAGAGTAGGGGATCGCGACACTATCCATTTCGTGAAGGAGATGTTTACAAGTTGGAAAGTGGTTATTAAATGATTAAAAATTAAGGATAGTAATATAAATTGATCATTACATTAATGAGAGTATTGTGTGAGATTAGCAACATCCATTTTTTTTTTATGGAAACTGACACTGTTGGCTTACATCACCTACAACACCCATGATGTCAGCCCATAACACCGGGTGAACTTGGTGCCACGTCAGTGCCTCCCCTCGGTAGTGCCGGCTACACTGAACTGGACGGAAAACACAAACTATTTACATAGCCGTTTCGACCGACCTTTCATTCAGTGCGGTGGTAGCAACCCGGGCGGGTTAAACCCTACCACCTAGTAATATAAGAAGGGAGTCATATCCCATAGTCGCCTTTTACGACATACACGGGGAGAGATGCAGTGGGGCTATTTTTTTAAATTACCGGCCCCACACGGGACATCCATTCATAAAGCGACGTTAATTAGGTACTAATTTGCGCTATGATTGCGCGCAGTTTCACTAATCACTTACCTGGTGCATTCAAAGTGCGATTACTCCCAAAGTGCAAAAAAGTAGCAGCTGAAACTTATAGATCTGATCGACGAAGGTATAGAGTATATTTTAATATGCATCCGAGCACGTAGGCAAATGTAGCTAAACTTGTAGCTCTAGGAGTTTGTATTTTATTTCACATTTTTTGGGGATATATTTGAAATTTATTTTGGAAGAGGAGAATTCATGAATACAATTTTTTTTTATATTTTAAGGAAGATAATGCTTAGGCACTCAATAATAAATAATAAAAGTATTTGTGTAATAATTAATAAGATGTACAAAAAATAAAATTCTTATTGATCATAAATCTTAAATAACGCTGCAAATAAATTGAGCATCTTTGAGCGTTTATCCTGCGATGTGTAAAGAGTTTAAAAATAAAATTAATACTGTTCAGTAAGCACTAGTTATCTGACTATATGAAAATGCTATAGCAGATATCGTGTATTCAATTTTGTAAATTTGAATTATTTCCGCCCATAAACCATAGTGCGCCGCCGCCGCACGCCGCAGAGTGTAAGAACACTCACTATTTTTCTCTCGGATACCGGAAAAGCGCGGCGCGGCGCGGCGCGGCGCGGCGCGGCGCGGTGGCGCAGGTGCACCGCACTGCACGCACACGGCACAGTCGATACGTCCCCAGTCTGGCTGGCGGCGCTACGGAGGCGCGGCGCGGCACGGTGGCGCTGAGGTAGCGGTAGTGGTGGACTGGTGGTTCGTTCATTGGGTCGGCGCGGCGGCGGACTGGCCGACCTCTAACCCTACCCGGGAATACCCGCCCACGGCCCTGAGTATGCCTGAGTACTGAGTAGCCGGTATTGAGAGCAGGGCGAGTAGTAAATGTGGTTTGCTTGTTCTTTTTTTACGGTTTGGGTTTATTTCGATGTATCGATGCTCTGTGTTTGTGTTGTAAGTGGGGCATGTAAGTAGATACCTATAGCTCAACAAATTGTTATTGTATCCGCTCCAACTGCGGAGACTGTATAGTTGAAGAAATATGTTTATTGCAACTTTATGTTTCCGGCGGCGGCTGTTAATGATAGTTGAGGACGCTGGATAGTTGAAGACGCTGGATAGTTGAGGGCGCTGGATAGTGAAGGACGCTGGATAGTTGAGGCCGCTGGATAGTGGAGGACGCTGGATAGTTGAGGGCGCTGGATAGTGGAGGACGCTGGATAGTTGAGGGCGCTGGATAGTGGAGGACGCTTGATAGTTGAGGGCGCTGGATAGTGGAGGACGCTGGATAGTTGAGGGCGCTGGATAGTGAAGGACGCTGGATAGTTGAGGGCGCTGGATAGTGGAGGACGCTGGATAGTTGAGGGCGCTGGATAGTGGAGGACGCTGGATAGTTGAGGGCGCTGGATAGTGGAGGACGCTTGATAGTTGAGGGCGCTGGATAGTGGAGGACGCTGGATAGTTGAGGAAGCTGGATAGTTGAGGACGCTGGATAGTGGAGGACGCTGGATAGTTGAGGACGCTGGATAGTTGAGGACGCTGGATAGTTGAGGACGCTGGATAGTTGAGAACGCTCGATAGTTGAAGACGCTGGATAGTTGAGGACGCTGGATAGTTGAGGGCGCTGGATAGTTGAGGACGCTGGATATTTGAGGGCGCTGGATTGTTTAGGCCGCTGGAGCCTAACTTTGTTTATCTCTTTCATTTTGGTGCCTCCCGGATATTTATTCACATTAAAGAAGATCGCTCAAGCTGTTAGGGCCTACGTGCTGTGACAGACCGACAGACAGACAGAGAGAGACTGACCGAATGTATAGTGACCGCCAGCGTCGCGTCGGTCGCTAGTCACGGAGCCCTAAACACGCGTCGTGTGTGTTTCATCTCGCACGTCGTGCCTTACTCAGTGCCAGGAGAGCTCGAACAACCCACTGCCACGCACACCACGCACATGGCCGTGTAAAGCCTAGTTGACATTAGTAGAGTTAACGGTAGATTGCGCCCACTACCTATTAGCTTGCACTACTCACCTCACGCACTCTACCCACACTAATGTAGGGTGGTAGAGCAAAGTAGACAGTGTCAGGAGAGCTCGAACAACCCACTGCCCCGCACACCACGCACATGGCCGTGTAAAGCCTAGTTGACATTAGTACAGTTAACGGTAGAGTGCGCCCACTACCTATTAGCTTGCACTACTCACCTCACGCACTCTACCCACACTAATGTAGGGTGGTAGAGCAAAGTAGACAGTGTCAGGAGAGCTCGAACAACCCACTGCCCCGCACACCACGCACATGTCCGTGTAAAGCCTAGTTGACATTAGTACAGTTAACGGTAGAGTGCGCCCACTACCTATTAGCTTGCACTACTCACCTCACGCACTCTACCCACACTAATGTAGGGTGGTAGAGCAAAGTAGACAGTGCCAGGAGAGCTCGAACAACCCACTGCCCCGCACACCACGCACATGTCCGTGTAAAGCCTAGTTGACATTGGTAGAGTTAACGGTAGAGTGCGCCCACTACCTATTAGCTTGCACTACTCACCTCACGCACTCTACCCACACTAATGTAGGGTGGTAGAGCAAAGTAGACAGTGCCAGGAGAGCTCGAACAACCCACTGCCCCGCACACCACGCACATGTCGGTGTAAAGCCTAGTTGACATTAGTAGAGTTAATGGTAGAGTGCGTCCACTACCTATTAGCTTGCACTACTCACCTCACGCACTCTACCCACACTAATGAAGGGTGGTAGAGCAAAGTAGACAGTGCCAGGAGAGCTCGAACAACCCACTGCCCCGCACACCACGCACATGTCCGTGTAAAGCCTAGTTGACATTAGTAGAGTTAACGGTAGAGTGCGCCCACTACCTATTAGCTTGCACTACTCACCTCACGCACTCTACCCACACTAATGTAGGGTGGTAGAGCAAAGTAGACAGTGCCAGGAGAGCTCGAACAACCCACTGCCCCGCACACCACGCACATGTCCGTGTAAAGCCTAGTTGACATTGGTAGAGTTAACGGTAGAGTGCGCCCACTACCTATTAGCTTGCACTACTCACCTCACGCACTCTACCCACACTAATGTAGGGTGGTAGAGCAAAGTAGACAGTGCCAGGAGAGCTCGAACAACCCACTGCCCCGCACACCACGCACATGTCCGTGTAAAGCCTAGTTGACATTAGTACAGTTAACGGTAGAGTGCGCCCACTACCTATTAGCTTGCACTGCTCACCTCACGCACTCTACCCACACTAATGTAGGGTGGTAGAGCAAAGTAGACAGTGTCAGGAGAGCTCGAACAACCCACTGCCCCGCACACCACGCACATGGCCGTGTAAAGCCTAGTTGACATTAGTACAGTTAACGGTAGAGTGCGCCCACTACCTATTAGCTTGCACTACTCACCTCACGCACTCTACCCACACTAATGTAGGGTGGTAGAGCAAAGTAGACAGTGCCAGGAGAGCTCGAACAACCCACTGCCACGCACACCACGCACATGTCCGTGTAAAGCCTAGTTGACATTAGTAGAGTTAACGGTAGAGTGCGCCCACTACCTATTAGCTTGCACTACTCACCTCACGCACTCTACCCACACTAATGTAGGGTGGTAGAGCAAAGTAGACAGTGCCAGGAGAGCTCGAACAACCCACTGCCACGCACACCACGCACATGTCCGTGTAAAGCCTAGTTGACATTAGTAGAGTTAACGGTAGAGTGCGCCCACTACCTATTAGCTTGCACTACTCACCTCACGCACTCTACCCACACTAATGTAGGGTGGTAGAGCAAAGTAGACAGTGCCAGGAGAGCTCGAACAACCCACTGCCACGCACACCACGCACATGTCCGTGTAAAGCCTAGTTGACATTAGTAGAGTTAACGGTAGAGTGCGCCCACTACCTATTAGCTTGCACTGCTCACCTCACGCACTCTACCCACACTAATGTAGGGTGGTAGAGCAAAGTAGACAGTGCCAGGAGAGCTCGAACAACCCACTGCCACGCACACCACGCACATGTCCGTGTAAAGCCTAGTTGACATTAGTAGAGTTAACGGTAGAGTGCGCCCACTACCTATTAGCTTGCACTACTCACCTCACGCACTCTACCCACACTAATGTAGGGTGGTAGAGCAAAGTAGACAGTGCCAGGAGAGCTCGAACAACCCACTGCCCCGCACACCACGCACATGTCCGTGTAAAGCCTAGTTGACATTAGTACAGTTAACGGTAGAGTGCGCCCACTACCTATTAGCTTGCACTACTCACCTCACGCACTCTACCCACACTAATGTAGGGTGGTAGAGCAAAGTAGACAGTGCCAGGAGAGCTCGAACAACCCACTGCCACGCACACCACGCACATGGCCGTGTAAAGCCTAGTTGACATTAGTAGAGTTAACGGTAGAGTGCGCCCACTACCTATTAGCTTTCACTACTCACCTCACGCACTCTACCCACACTAATGTAGGGTGGTAGAGCAAAGTAGACAGTGCCAGGAGAGCTCGAACAAGCCACTGCCCCGCACACCACGCACATGTCCGTGTAAATCCTAGTTGACATTAGTAGAGTTAACGGTAGAGTGCGCCCACTACCTATTAGCTTGCACTACTCACCTCACGCACTCTACCCACACTAATGTAGGGTGGTAGAGCAAAGTAGACAGTGTCAGGAGAGCTCGAACAACCCACTGCCCCGCACACCACGCACATGTCCGTGTAAAGCCTAGTTGACATTAGTAGAGTTAACGGTAGGGTGCGTCCACTACCTATTAGCTTGCACTACTCACCTCACGCACTCTACCCACACTAATGAAGGGTGGTAGAGCAAAGTAGACAGTGCCAGGAGAGCTCGAACAACCCACTGCCCCGCACACCACGCACATGTCGGTGTAAAGCCTAGTTGACATTAGTAGAGTTAATGGTAGAGTGCGCCCACTACTTATTAGCTTGCACTACTCACCTCACGCACTCTACCCACACTAATGAAGGGTGGTAGAGCAAAGTAGACAGTGCCAGGAGAGCTCGAACAACCCACTGCCCCGCACACCACGCACATGTCCGTGTAAAGCCTAGTTGACATTAGTAGAGTTAACGGTAGAGTGCGCCCACTACCTATTAGCTTGCAATACTCACCTCACGCACTCTACCCACACTAATGTAGGGTGGTAGAGCAAAGTAGACAGTGCCAGGAGAGCTCGAACAACCCACTGCCCCGCACACCACGCACATGTCCGTGTAAAGCCTAGTTGACATTAGTAGAGTTAACGATAGAGTGCGCCCACTACCTATTAGCTTGCACTACTCACCTCACGCACTCTACCCACACTAATGTAGGGTGGTAGAGCAAAGTAGACAGTGCCAGGAGAGCTCGAACAACCCACTGCCCCGCACACCACGCACATGTCCGTGTAAAGCCTAGTTGACATTAGTACAGTTAACGGTAGAGTGCGCCCACTACCTATTAGCTTGCACTACTCACCTCACGCACTCTACCCACACTAATGTAGGGTGGTAGAGCAAAGTAGACAGTGCCAGGAGAGCTCGAACAACCCACTGCCCCGCACACCACGCACATGTCCGTGTAAAGCCTAGTTGACATTAGTAGAGTTAACGGTAGAGTGCGCCCACTACCTATTAGCTTGCACTACTCACCTCACGCACTCTACCCACACTAATGTAGGGTGGTAGAGCAAAGTAGACAGTGCCAGGAGAGCTCGAACAACCCACTGCCCCGCACACTACGCACATGTCCGTGTAAAGCCTAGTTGACATTAGTAGAGTTAACGGTAGGGTGCGTCCACTACCTATTAGCTTGCACTACTCACCTCACGCACTCTACCCACACTAATGTAGGGTGGTAGAGCAAAGTAGACAGTGTCAGGAGAGCTCGAACAACCCACTGCCCCGCACACCACGCACATGGCCGTGTAAAGCCTAGTTGACATTAGTACAGTTAACGGTAGAGTGCGCCCACTACCTATTAGCTTGCACTACTCACCTCACGCACTCTACCCACACTAATGTAGGGTGGTAGAGCAAAGTAGACAGTGTCAGGAGAGCTCGAACAACCCACTGCCCCGCACACCACGCACATGGCCGTGTAAAGCCTAGTTGACATTAGTACAGTTAACGGTAGAGTGCGCCCACTACCTATTAGCTTGCACTACTCACCTCACGCACTCTACCCACACTAATGTAGGGTGGTAGAGCAAAGTAGACAGTGCCAGGAGAGCTCGAACAACCCACTGCCACGCACACCACGCACATGGCCGTGTAAAGCCTAGTTGACATTAGTAGAGTTAATGGTAGAGTGCGCCCACTACCTATTAGCTTGCACTACTCACCTCACGCACTCTACCCACACTAATGTAGGGTGGTAGAGCAAAGTAGACAGTGTCAGGAGAGCTCGAACAACCCACTGCCACGCACACCACGCACATGGCCGTGTAAAGCCTAGTTGACATTAGTAGAGTTAACGGTAGAGTGCGCCCACTAAATCGAAAAACATTGCGACATCATTAAGGTGCAATAGATCGAAAATTTGGAGATAATACGTAATGGCCCGGTGGTGTAGTTGGTAGTCGCGTTGGCGTCTCAAACCAGAGACCCAGGTTTCAAATCCTGGTCGGGATGTATTTGTACGACCTTCAAGGTACATTGAAAATGAACTCAACAAAATAAAAAAAAATGGTTGTCTGTAAAGTCGGTTTACGGACGATAGTTTTACGTGGTGACGTCATAAAGTGGTAAGACTACTGGGAACGGTTCTAAAGTACCAGGGCAGAAGAAACCGAAAGGAGGATAATTACTATGATGTGTGGTTACCTTCAGCAAAACTTTTGTGATGTGGACTTTTTCAGCAATTTGCAGATTGACACAAATGGCGAATCATTCTGTACCACTTCAATCGATTTCGATTATTCTTTTTTATGTAATATTACTAAAAAGAATGAAATAAAAAGCCTCAGTTGCACTCCGGGAGTGCCGGCAGAAGTGAAAACTTTTTGTATTTCCGAAAATAATTCTTAGGTGGTTATAAAAAAAACTAAAAACCCTAAAAAAAATCTAACACCGTAACATTGCTTAAAAAAGAAAACAAAAGAAGAAAAAAAAATTTGAGGGATTCGAACCCATGGTCAAAAAATACAAATCCTACACTCTTGCCATTGAGCCACGAAATCACATAAACGGCGGGTGGCCGAGTGGTTTGGGCATCGGCTTCTCATGCGGGAGGTCCGAGGTTCGAATCCGGCCGGCGTGTACCAATGAGTTTTTTCTGACGAAAAAAATTACGTGCATACCTACACCCGCTGCTTCACCGTCCGGAACCGGTGTAAAACTGTAGGTCCCTTCCCTTGCCACTTACTAGGTGGTAGGCTCAAATTGTAGCCGACTGGGTTGGTACCACCGTACTGGATGTAAGATGGCCGCAAGCAACCTCGGTTGTGTTCTCCTCTAGTCCAGTATAGCCAGCAACCCAGTCTCCGGTATGGCACCTACCTTCTCGGAGGTGATATTGGCTGGTTAGAGCATGTGCTTTGGCCCCTCCGACTCAGCCACACATAGCGGATTACATAAAAAAAAAAAAAAAAAACGAGTTGCTGTTTGCTATTTATAACAATTATTTGAGTTGTAACATTAGGTATGTGAAGCTCTCGCTCGATAGAGAGCAGTGTTAATAGTATTTTGTAAATAAAAAACTTTTTGTATTTCCGAAAATAATTCTTAGGTGGTTATAAAAAAAACTAAACACCCTAAAAAAATTTAAACACCGTAATATTGCTTAAAAAAGAAAACAAAAGAAAAAAAAACATTGTGCATTTTTGAATATTTTGGAATGGTTAGGGAATAATTTCGAACGAATTGTTTTATTTATCAGTATAAAAGTACTATAAAATCATTTATGTGGTAAAATACAATATTCATTTATTGCGCTATCGTAGACCTTCGAAAATAAAAAATATTTTTTCCGTCTACGTCGTAGACAAACATGACAAAATTTATATTACATAAAAAATTTGCTACAGAGCATCAAATGCGCCCCCCCCCCCCCCCCCCCCCCCCCCCTCCTAGAGGCGCCCTGAGCGTGATTTTCCTACAAGACAGTTGAAGCCTGTGGGCGTGGCCTATGACTTACATATGTGTGTTGTGCGTGTGCATTTGTTTTGTGCGTGTGCCTAGCTTGCTCCTCTTTGTGTGTAGTGTCGATACTAACACACACACATACGAAGCGCTAGCAGCACTGCGTGTAGTTTTTGGGTTTCAAATATTATCGCTTAGGGCGCCTCTAGTAGGGGGGGCGCGCGGTAGGTATTTGATGCTCTGTGCAAAGGGCACATTGTGTCGCTGCGTCAGCGGAATAAGTAATAAATTGAGACTTTTAACAGACTAATATAAAAACGTGGGGCGCATGTTATTTATTACGCATATTATCACCATCTTGTAACCCTAGCCGATACGCGTCTTTTGATCCCTCAACCACTCGCGTAGCCCCAAAACTCGCGACACCAGGACGATTTCACACTCTCAGCGAAAATGGGGGGCTGGCTAATACTGAAGCGATCGAAAAAACATTTTCAATGTTAAAAATGTGCCCACGACACGCGGACTATCCACACGTATCTAACGGCCTCGTGTGTTCCAATCGATTTATTTTAACTTCTGTTAGGGAACAAACGAACATCTTACATACGCTGCCACCTTCCTTGGCTTCGCCGTAGTCGAGTATTGTAAGTATGCGGTGAGATATGCTGAGCTAACTTTGAAATAGATTCTGCATTGTTGAATGTTGGGGCTTGCTCTGCAGTAACAATGTAATAAATAAATAAAACAGCACACAGTTAGCTAGTATGAGAATGTTATATTGTTTCATTACACTGTTGCACAGGTGTAATTGCAGTAGGCACGGTTAACGCACTATAGTAGTGGTACATATGTACTCATGTTGATATTACAGGTAGTATATATAAGGTGCTTCGTTATTCATGTCAAAAACTTCGGGAGGGCCACACACACACTCAAACAAACACGTTACGCAAAAAAAATATGTTTTTAGCATTACTTTTCGAGAATAAAAACATGTTTGCTACCTAAACATTGAATAGATCAACCTGTGTGGACCAGTAGGTAACTTACAATGTACGGGGTCAATGACCGTACTATGTTCAAACGCAGAACAGCTGTTTTTTGTGTTTTTAAATGTGTGAGAGGGTGTGTGAGGGTGTGTCAGGGTGAGTATGTGTGGGTACTCTTCACTGACACTAGTCTAGTAGTTAGGAACTTACATACTAGATACTTACCTACATTTCATGAACCTTATGTCAGCCTCGATAGCTCAGTGGTACAGACAGTCAACTGTCGCTATTGAATGTTAAGCAACGCTGGGTGCGGTCAGTACTTGGATGGGTGACCGCTGACCGTTGGAGGCTGACCGAGGTTCGGATTCCTCGTAAAACTGTAGGTTCCTTCCCTCCTAATCTTACTTGGTGATAGGGTTTAACCCGCCCGGGTTGGTACCACCGCACTGAATGAAACGTCGGTCGAAACGGCTATGTAAATAGTTTGTGTTTTCCGACCAGTTCAGTGTAGCCGGCACGATCAAAGGGGGAAGCACTGACATGGCCGTCAGCCGGTGTTATGGGCTGACATCACGGACGTTGTAGGTGATGTAGCCAACCGTGTCAGTCTCCAGAAAAAAAATTAAAAAAATTACAAAAATTGTTGGAAATAGCCACCCTGCACTCGGATGCAAAGAGTGGCCTTCCTCACGACACGATGCTCTGATTAACACGAACTAGAGTGTCACTGTCACATACCGAATGCGTATACGATCCGGACACGCAACTCTTCTTCATTCTCTACGGTGGTGTGGCCATCCTGGCCATAAACTAGGTCCTTCGCCTGTCCCCAGAGTCCCCACACATGAAAATCTAGCGGGCGTACATACGTCTTAGTATGTTGCTCATACATCATCAGCATCACACACAGCAGCAACTAAGTTTCAGTTTGAGTCTCTGTAACCGACATTTTGAATTTGCGAAACATGACATGGGCTCTCTCGCGAAACCATTGCAACACACTGGCAAAAACAAAGAAAGCGCCGCCGCCGCGCCGCCACCGCCGCGCGCGAGATGAGTGCGGGGGGGGGGGGGGGGGGTGGCGGTGTGCGGGGCGGCGGTGCGGGCGCAAGCAAAGTACCGTGTGGGGCCGGTACTTTAAAAGAATAGCCCCACTGCATCTCTCCCCGTGTATGTCGTAAAAGGCGAATAAGAGATATGGCTCCCTTCTTATATTACTAGGTGGTAGGGTTTAACCCGCCCGGGTTGGTACCACCGCACTAAATGAAACGTCGGTCGAAACGGCTATGTAAATAGTTTGTGTTTTCCGTCCAGTTCAGTGTAGCCGGCACGACATACACTGACGTGGCACCAAGTTCACCCGGTGTTATAGGCTGACATCACGGATGTTGTAGATGATGTAGCAAACCGTGTCAGTTTCAATAAAAAAAAAAAAAAAAAGAAACAAAGTAAGTCACAAGGTCACTAGGCCTTTTATCAGCGCGCCACCGCGCCGCCCGCCGGTGCCGCCGCCGCTCCGCCGCCGCTCCGCCGCCGCTCCGCCGCGCGCCGTTCTAAAACTAGAGACGTCAGACTTCGCGCTAGGTAGGTATGCGGTGTGTGTGCCTACGTTTCGTGTTTGCAAGGGTTATAGCATGATTAGTTTTTACCGCTATTTGATTTTATTTTTTTGTTAGATGTTAGGAGAAAAAATGCTCCTATAAACATATGTTTTTTTTGCGTAAAGTGTTTGTTTGAGTACGTATGTAACCCTCCCGAAGTTATTGACATGAATAACGAAGAGCGTATATACAGTGTGTCCCTGGACAGGTGTAGTGCCTTTAAGGAGGCTATTCTACGCTTTGTAACAAACATAACCCATATTGACAACTTGATACTTCAAGTATGATAATATTTTATTATATATAAACATAAATATATACCTACATATATATTTATATTTTTTGTTTTTGACAATTGTATTTTTTACAAACAATATTAACTCTTGACTAGATACCATTAGTACCTCAACTTTATTGACCCATTGATAACTTGATACTTCAAGTATCTTAAATATTCATATATTTTTATTTTTTATTTTTGACAATACAATTATACTACATTGTAGTTAATTACACTAACATAATTATGTTGATACAAATTACGTATCAAAGTTTGACAAAGGCTCTTTACACCTGATTTACTTAATTAATAAGTCTTTGTAGTCAGAACTCTCAGCAAAATTGTTAATCTTGCTCTCAAGCTGTGTTTTAGATGGACTATGGGCGGTGTTATTATGTGGCTAGTCACTAAATACTTGTAAAAATATGTTTAAAAAAAATACCCTGCGAAGTTTCTTGTCGGTTCTTCTTCGTGGGTGTAATCGAACCGGATAGAACAAATTGTGACAAGTTCGAGCGCAGTCTAACTGCCATAAGAATGATCAATATACAATAAAATACAATACATAATTAGTAAACGAAGTAGGGTTCTAGGTACGCCCGTTGCGGAGATATTATTTTTTAAAGTTATGAATATATGTAATGTTGTAGTGCTCTAATCGGGCGCGCGCAGGGCGCGGGGCAGCGGGCAGCGGGAATACGGACGGACGCGACGCGAGTGAACGTAAACAGATAGCCTGCCCCGCCCGCGTACCGCCCTCGCCCCTCCGTGCCGCCGCCGGCTGCTCCGCCCGCGTACCGCCCGCCGCTAAAGGCGCCCACACATTGTAGTACGCATTTAGTTTGTTAGGAAATCCTAAAATTTTCATGAAAGCACATATTTAAAAAATTCTTTCACCAGTGCTTTTGTTACAACGCGTAGAATAGCCTCCGGGGACACCCTGTATATAGTAAGTAGGCATATAATGTAGAATGTGAACCGCGCCGCGCGCGGTGCGAGCTGGAATACCGCTCGCACGCGCACGCGCACCTGCCACGTGATCACCTAGGACGGAGAGATTAAGGTACACATTCGTTCGTCTCGTCTAGTCACTGGTCCATCTAACTTTACTACAGACAATATTAATATAATAGTTGCGTGAGGCCGCTCGCTCGCGCGGCGCGGCGGCGGCCGGGGCGCGTGTTCCCGTCTGCGTGTTCAACAGTTAGTAGGCAGTGCTACCTCGACATTATTCATCATTATATTATGCTCGAAACCCAGACGGATTTGTTAGGTACGTTATTACAAATACGCTCTTCAATTTGAAGTCACATGATCTTTAAAACGCACGAGAATTAATAATGAAATACGAGGAGCTGAGGAACAAAAGCGGCTAAAAGAGGTAATTTTTGGAGAGCCAAAAACTAACCTTTAAAACCTACAGGCGAGCGGTGAGAAGTTGAAGTTCTCACGAGACTCGAAGAGCTTCCTGCTAGTCAATATAGATTTGGTAACCGAACCCGGCTGCGATCTGCCTTCTATAGAACACGGAAACGGAAATACAGCGCGTCGCCCGCGCCCGCCCGCCCCTCCGCCGCCGCCTCCGCCGCCGCCGCACGGAGCAGCGCAAGCGCAACGCGGCGCGGCGCGCGCGGCGGGCGGTGCGGATGCGGCGCGGGCGGGCGCGGCTAAATCTAAGTACGAATACTCGAAACGTTGGTCTGTTGAAAAATTGGACAAAATAGTATCACAAAATATTCACTTTCACGTTCTACCACGAATCACAGCTAATTATGAATAATTCAAGAAGGGTTGAAAATCTAAAGAGCCTAAATTCACCAAGATGTTATGGGCTGACATCACGGATATTGTAGGTGGCATAGCCAACCGTGTCAGTTTCCATAAAAAAAAAACCAATGGTTCGACTTCAAAAGACTCATACATGGTGCTAGCAGCGCTGCGCGTTGCCCAGCCAATGATGATCGTTTTAATTCCGTTCGTAATTTCGTGGCGTTTCACTTATTCTGAGTCAGGCCCCCATCCCAAAGGTGCGTTAAATAGCTTCGCTTCAAAAAACCCAGTCGGTCGGTCGGTACACTCAATTCATAGAGCATATTGTGACAAGTTGAAGTGCAATCTTACTCTCGCCATACAATGCTCAATAAGCAAGAAAACCGTGTTTTGGCACTTAGGACCATTTAGACTTTCAACTCTTTTGTTAAAAATGCTTTAAGGTAAGATAGTAAACAGTATTGCAGCAATACCTCACGAGTTGGCACCTATGTATATAATAATATTATAGTCTGCTCAACTTGCAGCACACACGCTGCAGTGGACACTGTCCACAGTCCACAGTCAACAGTACGTAATAGTACAGCAGATATTCTAGCTCACGAAGTCCGTTTGGCTATGAATGATGTCAGGCAGAGGTGGTACCGGGCCTAGCCTAGAACACGGCGCTCAGCACGTACCCGCTCCGTGCTGGCCGTGTCTCCGAACCTACTCCGTGTTCGTGTTATGTTGCGAGCACGGCGCGGCGGGGTCCGCTAGGATGTTATTATGCCACTAAATTATGCTATGCTTTATATTTTGTCCGACTGTAATTATTTGTGTTGGAACATTTTCGTAGGTAAACAATTATTTCATAAATTAGTTTTGGGACACTGGAGGTACTGGGTTTGAGAAAGTATAGAAATCAATAATAATAAGAAAACACCATAATAACTCATGTGCAACAACTCTGTTACCAAGTCGTAACAGTACGACCACTGGTACCTACCTAACTATAATTATAGTTGAGTGAGATAGACCAACATAACATTTTATAAAAATCTTCCACATGAAATCTTTCAATACGTAGTTCCTCTATTCTATTATTATTTATTAGCTATTTCGCTAAAAACTTAGAAAAACCTTTTGGTGATGAGAATGCATAAAATAATGCTGTTTTCATTTATTTCGTAAATTGAATTTTATTTGTTGTACCTGCTTGCATAGATACGCCCCTCTGTCGGCGGACACAGACCGGACTTTCCGTGTCGGCCGGTGATTGTTTGGCGTAACCTCGATAGCATAGCGTGCCCAGTCGCGAATTCACGATCGCGACGCGGTCCACGCACGCAACACACACAAGCGCGCTCATCAGTACACGTCACTACTACAACCAGAGCCAAACCACAGATTACTAAATAGGCCAAACGGACTTCGTGAGATAGAACATCGGTCAGGGATCGTAATACCGTTATTTCGCGCAAACGTTATTGCGACTATCAAAATAAAAACTATCATTGTGATTATGCAAACGCTTCCTATTCTGATGTTTTTGTAGAGATTATCTTCAAACGTTACCAAAATCAACCTAGCAAGACGTTATTGCACGGATATTGTTGCTAACGTTTACGAACCCAGACGTCTGTACGAGTACAGTATACTATAAACCTATGTACCTACGAGTAGGTACTGGACAAGTCGCGTTTCATTATTTTGTTAAACTTAGGTCTGAATACTTATTTCTAATTGTAAACAATAATTAATGATAGATTGACTTGAGATTGACACACGAGTAGATATAGGTGCAGCTTGCTATAGCTACCTAAGTATACATTCAATTATTATAATACAATTAATAATTAGTTATTAATAAGAAGTTGGTGCGCACAGTAAGTCAGGGATAAGTCTTGTTTACTCATTTTACAATCGATTCCTTCAGTGTGGCTCTTCATTTCTAAGAGAGCATACAACTGAAACAGCTATCGCGGATTAAGTTTTTAAGGCAAACCTAATCATCTACAAAACAAATAATATAATTAATTAAACAAATTAAATAAATATACCTACTAGAAGTAAACCTGTCTTACATGTCAACACTATTGTTCGTTACTTACACCGATTTGAAAAAAATATTAATTAGGAATACAAACAGTATACTTTAATACTTAAAAGAAAAAAAGAAATTATAATAAAACAAAATTAAACCAGTGAATTTGCTTTAAAAACAAACAAAAAAAACTAATTGGAAAAAAAGAGAGATTTAAGCAAAATATAACAACGTAAATAGGTATAAATGTTTACTAATGATACAATATATCACAAAATACAACAAAATTGTATAAAGAGACGTTATATTTAATAATATGTACTAAAATAGTTGCGTATAGAGCGGGGAGTTTGCGGAGGGAGGAGAGCGCTGGTGACAGGAGGTACAGAGCGAGTAGGTAATAGCCTGGAGGCAGGAAGCGGGAGTCCGCTCTCTGTTCTCCGCACTCCGCCCGCACCACTACCGACCATAATATTATATCAATATATATACTTACCTACTACATTATTCAAGTCTTGTTTCGTTTAGATATATCTAAGTAGAAGGAAGGAAGGAGAGTGTGTATAGGTAGGTTGAGTAGAGTTCACGAGTTACTAGCTAGACGACTAGAAGAAAGTTGAATAAGAAGAAGATCGACGAAATAATTAGGTATATTGTATTACATACCTACTCGTAATAATGTTATTATCAGCAACAAGAGCTTGTCAACTCGACAATAATACATTATCATGTTGTACATGAAATGTGTAGCTCTTTGTTAATAGGTATCTTGAAGACATGAATGTTATCTACCATATATAGCTAGCTAGTATAGATAATGTAGTTTATAGTACTTAGTACTAGTACATGTATATGTATATGTGTATGTATATGTATAGGATATTGAGCGCGGACGGTGGACAAGTGATGCGCGCTCCGGCGGCTCCGGCTCCGGCTCCGGCTCCGTCTCCGGCTGCACTCAGTCGTCGGTCGGCAACCGCTCGCTCGGCGCACCCACGAGTAGATAGGTACCTAGATAAGCACACGCGCGATACCTCACCAGCCACCACTTATCTTTCTTCAGTCACCACATTATTTGTACGAGTGTGCCATATATAAATACTCGTAGTATAAGGTCTATAGTAGCGCCTCCGCCAGCGCGTGGCGGCCGCGGGTGCGGGCGGGGCGGGCGTGCAGCTAGACGTCGGTGACGGTGAGCGCGTGGGCGGGGGCGGCGCGCGCGCGCGGCGGCTGCAGCAGCGCGCGCAGGTCGGCCGCGGAGCGCGAGCGGCGCGCCGGACTCTCGGGGATGAGCGCCATCGCGCCCGTGCTGCCCACGAACACCGAGTTCTGAAACACGAGCGTGCTCTCCCGTACCGCGCCGCGCTAATACCTACATATCAACTCGATTTATCAACGTACCTACCAGACGAGACGAGAAGGGAGCACAGTGCAGTCGACCAAAACAGCGCTCAGTGAGGTGGCATGCCAAAATAGTCGGCGGTTGCTGGCCTATCTTGCCTGTTAATCAACATTGAAGGACCATAGACCTCCTACACCCACTCGCCGGCGGCGGCGGCGGCGCGGCGCCCGCGCACTCCTGTCTTGCACTTATTTGTTGGCAACTGTCCAATGTTATCAGTCCTTAACCTGTGTCATTCCTAAGAAGTTAAATAAATAAATAAATCGTAAAAGAAAACAAATGGGGATACAAGTTCAAATATTGAGACACATATATGGCGGCGATCCTGGCATTTGCGGATGATATTACGCTGTTAACCCGCAATCCAAAACAAAATCAAGGTGGTAGATGACTATTGTGAATGGACCAAAGGGAGGTGCTACAGTTTGAGCTTAACCAGGAAAGGTTCAAAGTTTACCTCGAGCAACCCAGGTCTGACAGTAGCCGAAAAACCAATCGCAACCATGGCTGATGAAGGCCCTTTTAAATTCTTGGGCAAAAGGATCACCAGCAGAGGAAAGGAGCATACTACTGATGATATTGTCCAACTTTTCGAAGAGAGCCTGCGCCAAACTGACAATCTTCCCCTCCTGGGTACACAAAAGGCATAGATTTACGATAACTATCTAAACTTTCATGGCCATTTCTCATCTACGACTTCACAAAGCAAAACCTGACTAAATTAGACTCTCATGTGACCAGATTACTAAAATCATGGTTTGGACTGGCTCACCCTGCTGACTCGTCAACGCTGTACAGATCTCACAATAACTTTGGACTGAACATTAATAAACCGTAGACATTTTATCAAAAGGCGAGAATAGCCAAACGATGTATACTCAAAGACTCCAATGATAGCGCTATTTAAGCCTTACCCAACACATCGCCATCAGATGAACTGGAATCGAGACTCGACTTCTACAAATCATTCCAAGTTGGTACACGCACCAATAGATCTGGACTGGGCATAGAAACAGCAAAGTCTGATAAAGAAATACTGAAAGGTTTTGCTCAGGAGGACATGGAACAAGGTTTCAAACTTCACGCCTTAAACCTAGAAATGCAGAATGATTGGCTAACAGTGGGCAACTTCTGCATCCCTCCTGCATTGAAGTGGAAATCCATGATATAGAACTGGTCCCCTGAGCTGCTTAAGTTCTACTTAAATGCATTCCAGCTTACCCTCCTCGACCCGAGTAACCAAAGAAGGTCAACTTTGTGAAACCTGGAGCCAATAAGCTGCCCAAAGATAGGACTAAACCTTCTTCAATTTTGGGAGCAGCAAAGGATTGGAAATTGTTGATGGACACACATGAAAAGCATTACCAAATGCCTTCGGAAATCTGTACCACAGCATTAAGACCGGATATACACATATTCTCAAAAGCGTCAAAGCATGTAGTACTTGTTGAACTTACAGTTCCACGGGAAAGTAACATACCAAAGGACCACAACATAAAACTTAACAAGTACTGCAACTTAGTAGACCAGATTGTGAGAAACGGATTCAAGACTGATCTCTCCGCTGTGGAAGTCGGAGCAAGAAGACTACCAGCGAAGTCGTTCTACAGTCTCTTCAAGAATCTAGGGCTGCCAAGATCGACGCTAAGCTCATATATGGAGAGAGCTTCGAAAACGTCACTGAAAGCATCCTACAGAATAATGATAGGTAGAGAGAGAGAGGTCGAGGCCGGGACTGGTGGTTTCCCCGCGTCCTAGTCAACGCAGACTAGCTGACGAGGGCTTGATGCGAGCCGAAACGTGAAGCATGCGCGGGAAATTTATTTTTAAATTTAGGCCACTCGCTAGTCCCGACATCGAACACCCTCCTCTACTGCCGATGGGCCCGGATATGTTCGGTGAAGCCATCGCAAGCTTAGTTCTTACCTTCTTTTATTGTGTTCGTGACATTTTAGATCATCATCATCATCATCAGCCTGTATCGGTCCACTGCTGGACATAGGCCTCTCCCAAGGCACGCCACCACACGCGGTCTTCCGCTCTTCTCATCCATCCACTCCCGGCTACCTTTTTTAGGTCATCTGTCCACCTAGCCGGGGGGCGTCCCACGCTACGTTTGCTTGTACGTGGCCTCCATTCGAGCACCCGTCTACCCCATCGGTTGTCGGGTCTACGACAGATGTGCCCAGCCCACTGCCACTTCAGCTTGCTTATTTTCTTAGCAATGTCGACTACCTTAGTTCTTTGACGTATCACGTCGTTACGGATTTTATCGGTCAAAGAAATGCCGAGCATTGCTCTTTCCATAGCTCGCTGAGCGACTTTAAATTTGTGGACCAGGCCCATCGTCAGTGGCCAGTTTTATGGACTACGAGAAAGCCTTTGACTCTATCGAAACCTGGGCTGTTATGGAATCCTTACAGCGATGCCAAACCGATTGGCGATACATTGAGGTGCTGAAATGTCTCTATAGTGCCGCGACAATGACCGTGCAAATACAGGACCAGCAGACGAAACCTATCCAATTGCATCGTGGAGTCAGGCAGGGAGACGTTATATCTCCGAAACTGTTTACGAATGCATTGGAAGATATATTCAAGCTGCTGGATTGGGAAAAGCACGGCATTAATATTAACGGCGAGTACATTTCACACCTACGTTTCGCGGATGACATAGTCGTGATAGGCGAATCGCTGGAGGAGCTGAATCACATGCTGAACGGCCTCAATGTCGCCTCCCGCCGAGTCGGCCTCGGGATGAATTTGGACAAGACGAAAGTCATGTTCAACGAACACGTCGTCCCGGGGAACGTAACAGTTGGAGAGGCGACCCTCGAAGTTGTGCAGAACTATGTCTATCTTGGACAAACCATCCAACTAGGGAAGCACAACTTTGACAAGGAGGCCAACAGAAGGATTCAGCTAGGCTGGGCGGCATTTGGGAAACTCCGCCACATCTTTTCATCCTCCATCCCACAGTCATTGAAGACGAAGGTCTTCAATCAGTGCGTTCTGCCGGTAATGACGTACGGAGCGGAAACGTGGACATTTTAGATATAACCTTAAAATCTTGTTTCTTATATTTTTATGTTGTGATTTTCTTCCTATGCCTTTTTATTCAAATGGTATTGTTATATTATTAAGTTTTAAAGTATTGACGAAGTATTTTACTTATAATTCATCATCATCATAATCATCAGCCTGTATCGGTCCACTGCTGGACATAGGCCTCTCCCAAGGCACGCCACCACACGCGGTCTTCCGCTCTTCTCATCCATCCACTCCCGGCTACCTTTTTTAGGTCATCTGTCCACCTAGCCGGGGGGCGTCCCACCCTACGTTTGCTTGTACGTGGCCTTCATTCGAGCACCCGTCTACCCCATCGGTTGTCGGGTCTGCAACAGATGTGCCCAGCCCACTGTCACTTCAGCTTGCTTATTTTCTTAGCAATGTCGACTACCTTAGTTCTTTGACGTATCACGTCGTTACGGATTTTATCGGTCAAGGAAATGCCGAGCATTGCTCTTTCCATAGCTCGCTGAGCGAATTTGTGGACCAGGCCCATCGTCAGGGTCCACGTTTCCGCTCCGTACGTCATTACTGGCAGAATGCACTGATTAAAGACCTTCGTCTTTAATGACTGTGGGATGGATTATGAAAAGATGTGGCGGAGTTTCCCAAATGCCGCCCAGCCTAGCTGAATCCTTCTGTTGGCCTCCTTGTCAAATTTGTGCTTCCCTAGCTGGATGGTTTGTCCAAGATAGACATAATTCTGCACAACTTCGAGGATCGCCTCTCCAACTGTTACGTGCCCCGGGACGACGTGCTCGTTGAACATGACTTTCGTCTTGTCCAAATTCATCCCGAGGCCGACTCGGCGGGAGGCGACATTGAGGCCGTTCGGCATGTGATTCAGCTCCTTCAGCGATTCGCCTATCACGACTATGTCATCTGCGAAGCGTAGGTGTGAAATGTACTCGCCGTTAATATTAATGGCGTGCTTTCTCCAATCC
The DNA here is from genome assembly GCA_946902875.1 of Nematopogon swammerdamellus. Lineage (NCBI taxonomy): Eukaryota > Metazoa > Arthropoda > Insecta > Lepidoptera > Adelidae > Nematopogon > Nematopogon swammerdamellus. The sequence continues at coordinate 108,608 of OX336347.1, forward strand.
AGCAGCTTGAATATATCTTCCAAGGCATTCGTAAACAGTTTCGGAGATATAACATCTCCCTGTCTGACTCCACGATGCAATTGGATAGGTTTCGTCTGCTGGTCCTGTAGTTGTACGGTCATTGTCGCGGCACTATAAAGACATTTCAGCACCTCAATGTATCGCCAATCGATTTGCCATAGCTGTAAGGATTTCATAACAGCCCAGGTTTCGATAGAGTCAAAGGCTTTCTTGTAGTCCACAAAAGCGAGACACAGTGGCCGATTATACTCTTCGGACTTCTGTATAATCTGCCGTAAGGTGTGGATGTGGTCTACGGTACTGTAACCCTTCCGACTTATAATTACCTAGCTAATAATAATTTATATGTGTTCTATTCAATGTGTGTGTAAATTTTATGCCTGACTTATTCAAGTGTACCGTGGTACCAAAGGAATCAATAAAAATATGAATATGAATATGAGTTCCACACCTTCCTTTCATTATGTCTCTATTATCTATCACAATAGAACTCTCCATCCGTTCCCAGTGAGTGAAGGTGTTATGTTATAAACTTGAAATTAACCTGAAAGTCGCCTTAACATATTTGGGTGCAGTGCACCCCTTTGTGTTCATTAATGTCCTATCATTAACTACATTGCTAAGCTTTGGGTCTAAGCTTGGAAAATGAATTTATTATATTTTTTTTAATTACACTAAACATTTAAACATTAAAAATGTGTATGGGAGGAAGATATACTCGTATGTAGAAAGAGAGTACCTGTCGCGGGCGGTGCGCGAGGTGCAGGTAGGGCGCCTGGTAGCTGTAGCCGGCGCACTGCTGGAAGAGCGCTCCGCCGCCGCCGCCGCCACCCAACATGAGCGTGTAGTCGCCGCAGGAGCCGCAGCCGCGGGACAGCGACGCGCGATGCTGCGTGACACATAACACTCTGTACATCATCTTCTTCACTACACACTACACAGCACGACAGTCGCGGGCTTTCGAAATTTCGAAGAATTTATTGAAATTTTTAAATAGTTTATAATTTGAAGGTAAAGTATTTTGTATTTCTATTTGGTTTTATGTTTTTCTTTGTTTACAAGCGCGGGGGTCGCAGATCTGATACAAGTTATAGGTATTGTTATATATTTATAGAATTCCTCATGTGATCTGTTTGTATTGAAGTGTCACACTATTCTTTGCGTTGGCATAGAGGGTTGATTGGTTCTTAGTATGTTTCGTGCTCTGCTTTGTTGTGTTTTGTTTGTGGTTGGTTGGTCCTTAGTGTGTTTTGTGTTTTGTTTTTGTTGTATTTTGTTGTGGAACTTGACAAGTATCTGGGTAGTAATGTGTTAGGAATTAGTTTGTATTGTGCAGAAGGTTGGTCTGAAGATGAACCGGGAAAAAACCAAGGTCATGGCGACCGAGGTTATGACAGGAGGACAAATTGTTATTGGTGGAGAAGAGATCGAACAGGTTGAAGAGTACGTATACATCGGTAAAATTCTGCGGCTTAGTAGACAAGGTCTGCTTAAGGAGGTGGAGAGACGAATTCAACTGGGTTGGGCTGCCTTTGGAAAACTAAAATTCGTCCTGAAGTCTGACCTTCCACAAAATTTATAGACCCGTATATATGACCAGTGTGTCCTCCCGGTTATGACGTACGGGTGTGAAACGTGGACTCTGACGGTCGCTGTTGTCCAAAGGTTGAAAGTTGCCCAGCGAGCAATGGGGCGAGCCATGCTGGGAATATCGCTACGTGATATGGTGCGTAACGAGGCAATCCGCCGACGCACCAAAGTAGTCGATATTGGACACCGGGTGGCTAAGCTCAAGTGGCATTGGGCTGGGCACGTTAGCCGAAGAGACGATGAGCGTTGGAGTAACCGTGTCCTACACTGGCGGCCGTGGACAGGAAAACGGAGTGTGGGAAGACCACCCGCCAGGTGGGACGACGACATCAAGTACGCCGGCGGAAATCAGTTGTTCCGTATCGCTGAAGGCCGGGAGGACTGGAGGAAAATTGGAGAGGCGTATGTCCAGCAGTGGACGCTTACACGCTGACTGACTGACTGACTGTTCAGATTTAGGAATTCATTGCTGCTGTTTAGGCAACACGTTTGAGTTGTAGGGGCTGGGATAAGTTGATTTTCATAGTAATAATCTTTTTTGGTTAGAATGTGGCTTAAAACCAGCGGCTCCATGTAGCTCGTTAGCTATATGGAGTAACATACTATTCCTGTCATGTAGGCCGGGGATACTAACCTGTTATTATTTTTCAAAGGTTTCATGTATCAAGATGTATCACTGTACTTCTTGACTGTGAAATAAACGTTTTTTTTTACTTTTTTTATGGAAACTGACACGATTGGCTACATCACCTACAACATCCGTGATGTCAGCCCATAACCCCGGTGACTTTCTTACTTGACTTACTTTAAATAGGTCAATACCGTCACAAGTAGGTACAAAAGGTGATGTTCGGTGTTGGGTGGTGGGTGGAAGGGAGGAGGTTAGACTGACCGCGTGCGCGGAGAGCGGCGGCGGCTGGGGCGGCAGGGCGGAGGCGGCCGGGTCGGCGGGGCAGCTGGCGCGGTGCTGCTGCTGGAACTTGGGCTGGTACGGCTCCAGCATCCTGCCGACACACCACACACACAACGTACACTCACCTCACACTACCGTCAGTTTGTCTGTCCGTCCGTATATCCGAGGGCAGGGGTGGTCCGACCGACCTAGCAGCCCAGAACACGGCGCTCAGCACGAATACGGAAAATTAAGCAACCGGTCGCGGCGCGTGCCGCTCCGTGCTGGCCGTGTCTCCGAACCTACTCCGTGTTCGTGTTATGTTGCGAGCACGGCGCGGCGGGGTCCGCTAGGATGTTATTATGCCACTAAATTATGCTATGCTTTATATTTTGTCCGACTGTAATTAATTGTGATGGAACATTTTCATAGGTAATCAATTATTTCATACATTAGTTTTGGGACACTGGAGGTACTGGGTTTGAGAAAGTATAGAAATCAATAATAATAAGAAAACAACATAATAACTAATGTGCAACAACTCTGTTACCAAGTCGTAACAGTAGTCACAATTTTAATTATGTAGGTACCACTGGTACCTACATAATTAAAATTATAGTTGAGTGAGATAGACCAACATAACATTTTATAAAAATCTTCCAAATGAAATCTTTCAATACGTAGTTCCTCTATTCTATTATTATTTATTAGCTATTTCGCTAAAAACTAAAAAAAAACTTTGGTGATGAGAATGCATAAAATAATGCTGTTTTCATTTATTTCGTAAATTGAATTTTATTTGTTGTACCTGCTTGCATAGATACGCCCCTCTGTCGGCGGACACAGACCGGACTTTCCGTGTCGGCCGGTGCTCCGTGCTAGCGCGGTAAAGCCCGGTAACACGGTCGCCTAGAGCGCGGTCCACGGGGCTCGAGTCCAACACGCTTTGTCCGTGTCGTATTTCGTGTTGAATATCGACGCGGTTACCACCTCTGTGCGAGGGCTTCTGAACCGTAATAAGCTGGCCGGTTGAAATTTTCCCCTTGAGTATGTGTTATCGTGGCGGATAAAAAATTCACAGATTTCGTGCCTTACACGACTATCGAGCACATTGAAAATGAATCTACGGAATTCGAAAAAATATTGTCGCTGAGCGACACGAGAAAGTCGGGATAAGGAAAAGGTTAGTTGGGTTCTGATGATGGAGCCGGAAGGAAGCCATAGGAACTCCTAAACTACACATGATAAGCCCATCGTGTTTGGGCTCGTTGGATTTGTCTTCGCAAGTACTCTAGTATCATATGTTATTTCCAGGGTCCTGATGATGGAGCCGGAAGGAAGCCGTAGGAACTCATAAACTACACATCATGATAAATCAACCATATTTGGGCTCTTTGGATATAGGAATATAGGTTAGGTTAGAAGATGCGTCGCATTGAAAATGAATGCAACAAAATAAAAAAAATTATATTACATTTTATATCCTCCGAGATATAAGAGGATCGCACTTTTTCGTGAAATCGGGGCTTATACTGAAACGAACCAAAAGACATTTTCAATGTCAAAAAAAAAGAAAAAGTAAAAATTGGATACAAAAAATTCACAAATCTCATGCATGACCTTCGGGTAAATTGAAAATTACTTTTAGGGTCTATTCAAATAATATAAGCGCATAGTAATTAGCCGAATGTGGGCAGCGTACTGACTGTGAGCCATAAGAAGCGATCAGAGGGCCTCTGGACAGTGAGTTAAAAAGAGCTTAAGTATTGTGTAATTAATTACATTGTAAGGTAGTAGTCTGAGGTAGCCAGTGAGAGCGATACTGACTGGCGGCTCACTGGCGCTGTGCGGGTGCGAGTGAGCGGCTTTTACGCCTTCAGTACGCGGCGTCTTCGTTGTCCCAGCACACGATCCGAGACATGGCCTAATTTTGACAGTTGTCATCCGAAATAAAGATCTTGACGAGATCTATCATTTGTCCCAACACACGAGTAGTCTAGGATTGGTAGCTTCCAAAATAAAGCCGTTTTAATTTTGACAGCTGTCATCTGAAATGAAAATCTCGATAAGATTTTTTTTTTCAAAAATTTACAAAAAATTTCATAAATAAAAAAAAACAATAAAAAACACCTTAATTTTCAAGTATATGCATACACGAAAACCATTTTATCTACTCACTGCAAGATAAAGACGACTCGTAACTCGTTTAACGGAAAATAAAAAAAATCACAACTCTCTTTTTACTTTCAAAAAAAGCAAAAAAACATCCCCAGAAATTGAGTCAATCTACAATGTAAAAATAGAAAAGTTTAAAATCTATATTTAGAAATATGTTTAGAAGTTAGTGCCCTTTTTAAATCCCATAAAAACGGCTATTTTAAGCGGTTTTTGCGATTTTCTCAAAAATTCTCAAACGTTTTTTATTTTTTTTTTGTCATCATCTCGTTTTGACACCCTAAATATTCGCGTACTTAACCTTAAAACTCACGACACCAGGGCGAATTCGCACTCTCGCTGGAAACCGGGGACTATATACCGAAGCGATCGGAAATACATTTTCAATGTCAAAAAGTAAAAAACGCGGTACGGAAACTTCGGTGCGAGAAATTAGTTAATTAATTAATTAATGATGCGATATGAATGTAATTAATTAGTTATGCGATAACGACATGTGGTGGTTTGTGACAGAAACCAGTAGTCCATACAATTTCATAGTAAAAATGTTTTCACTTTGTCATGAATTGCTGCATGTCACAAATCAGCACATGCGTGTCTAGGCAGTGGCAAACATTTTTGTATAGACTACATACTATAGACTGCGAACAAAAAGGTCGTCTTCTAATTTATTGACGCGCCTTTTGAAGAGCGGAACATTTGTTTACAGTACAGGTGTGTAGTACCACCAGGAGCTCACCAGGAGACAGTTCCATATTTTTTCCTGAATGACAAATAGTGTCGTACCTACATTGTATGTGTGTGTGTGTGTGTGTGGTGTGGTGTAATACCTGATCTTGCCCCAGCGGTTGAAGAAGAGAGCGATGGCGGCCACCCACAGCAGCAGCACGAACGCGACGATCAGTGCCTCCTCCGCCCGCACCACCACCCCCGCGCCGACGCCCCCGCCCGCACCGCCGCCCCCGCCCCCCGCTGCGCCGACACAGTCTCTATTAGAATTGGCGCTCTGCCGGAAACTCTGCCGGTGGTGGAGTGGAGGTGAGGTGAGGGTTGGAGCGCGCCATGCACCGCAGAGTGTTGGTGCGCGGCCTACAACCTGCGAGCGGCGCGGAGCGGCGGCGCGGCGGCTGCACCCGCGGGCTGCACGCCGCGCCGCCCCCGCCGCCTCCGCCGGGCGGGAATATAGATTGACGAATAAATGTGTGAGTAAACTTGTACGTGGGCTGTAAAGAGAAACCAAAAATAATAAGTACCTAATAAATAAGTGTATCAAAACAAATTATTTATAGTTTTTCAAAGTCCTCTCCTCCGGTCTGTATGCACTTGTGTATTTAACCGAAGCAGCTTTCAAAGCATTTTGAAAACGATTCTTGTGGAAGGTCGAAAAACAGTCGCCTAAACTCATCGACAGTCTGGTTCGATGTTCTGAATTTTCTTCCTCGGAGCATTTGAGCGGAATAAAAAAAGTCACATGAGTCCAAATCTGGGCTATAAGGTGGATCGGATGGAGTAATATTTGAACTCCCGTAGTGGCTGAAAGTCCTAGCTACCTTAACCTAAAAAGTTAAAGCTCAGCCTGTGTCGGCCCACTGCTGGACATAGGCCTCTCCCAAGGCAAGCCACCAAACGCGGTCTTCCGGTCTGCTCATCCATCCACCCCCGTCTACCTTTTTTATTAAGACTAAAAAGGTTGATTCTATTTTTCGCTTTTCAGTTTCTTTTTTCGTCGGTTTAATTTTTTTTATCAAGGATAGTAATGTACGGGTCCGTCCTAACAAAAATCAATTTTATGGTCCCATCCGGAAGAAAGCACGAAACTTGGCATGCATGTAGCTTTTATGTATGTGCTTCGATGTCGCTAGGGAAGCACGTCGAAAAATTATTTATTTCAAAAAAAAATTTTTCTTCACAGAAGTTGTTTAGTTTTACATATAGAATAACCCCCTTATGTCAGTAAAAAATATTGCGGGAGCAAATGCAACACCGTGTATATAAGGTCACCGCAATTCACTCTGTTTTCACGTTTTTACAATATGTTGACCGGGACCATCGGCTTAACGTGCCTTCCGAACACTCCGAAGCATGGATGCTGATATTTATTGGTATAAGTGCCGATTCAAGCAACTTATTAAAACTACCAGTCAAGTACAGTGAAAGTTATATATATTTATTTTAATTAAAATCGCAGGAATCTCCCCGCACTTACAGAGGCCAGTACAGGGAAGCCCTGACTTCCTACATAGGCATCGACCCAACACTTCGTCAACTCCTTTATGGATGCTGAGGTTTCTTTGATAGCACTCCATAATGGAGTCCAAACACCATCTTCTTTCTTCCATCCCCAATTCTCCAAGTTGGGATATTCAGGGTTTTTGGCATTGAAAATGTCTTTTGGTTCGTTCCAGTATTTTTTTTTTTTGTTATGGAAACTGACACGGTTGGCTACATCACCTACAACATCCGTGATGTCAGCCCATAACACCGGGTGAACTTGGTGCCACGTCAGTGCTTCCCTTCGGTCGTGCCGGCTACACTGAACTGGACGGAAAACACAAACTATTTACATAGCCGTTTCGACCGACGTTTCATTCAGTGCGATGGTACCAAACCGGGCGGGTTGAACCCCTAGTAAGGTAAGAAGGGAGTCATATCCCTTAGTCGCCTTTTACGACATAGATACACGGGGAGAGATGCAGTAGAGCTATTCTTTTAAAGTACCGGCCGCACACGGTACAAAAGATTGAATATTTGTTAACTTATTGCATTCATCATTGTTGAATGTTTACGCAACGTTGTGCAGTCAATGTGAACGCCGCTTAATGTATTGTCACATTATGTTGCGCAACTGCTTGTGATAAAGCTGTTTTCATTATAATTGCACCTGAATGTAATAACACTTTTGCGACCTAGTCATTTACATAGGACATTTAAAGTAAATTTTTCCAAGTAGGTAGCCAGACCCCACTAACGAGTTTAACATTTTATAAATTAGTGTTATAATAAGGTCTTTCAAAATTAGTTAATAGTACGCTAAGGGGGGGTTCTGTATCGGAAATAGATCACTTTTGAAGAACAAAGAATTTTTATTTTATTACAAAAAAAAAATTTTTTTAATAAAAAAATAAAAAAAATATTTCTTAATCGTTTCAGTTTCATGCCAGGCACTAAAAACTGAAAAGATTAAGAATTTTTTTTTTTCATTTTACATAAAAAATATTTTTTTTTGTAAAAAAAAAATCTTTGTTCTTCAAAAGTGATCTATTTCCGATACAGAACCCCCCCTTAGCGTACTATGAACTAATTTTGAAAGACCTTATATAGTCTGTGATAAAAGGAAATAATTTATAAAGAAGAAGAGCTGCCATAGCTGTCAGTTGTATTTTCATTTCATAATATTTACAAAACATAACTAGAATTCTGAAAAAGTTTCGATATTGCATTATTTTATTATTTTGAAGCAAACATCAACAGCAGATCTATAGAAGTGAATTTTGAGTGGGTAATAAGCGGTGGGTCTGGTTGTTGCTTCGCCTATGTTATGTCTATAATAATTAACCCAACTTTTACAAAATCTCTAAAAACTCTGTTCTCAGATTGCCAAAATCTGCTGAATTTTCAGTGAAAATTTAATGATATTTAGGCTATTAATTGACACCATTTTCATCTTTTTACAATCGGGCCCAAGATTGTATGAAAGCGTATCCGTCTCCATTTCGGGGTTCCATACAGCAGAAGCATACTCTAGGTGAGATGTTACGTGGGCAAAGTAGGAGAACGGTTGAATAATTTTTTAAAAACTATGCTTGATGAAGGTCAGGTCACCCGATTCGAAGATCATCGACATATTCCTAATAGGTGAAAGGATCTCTGCTGTAAAATGGAAATGTATTACACTGTCACTCGTCACCCTTAAGTAAATAAAGGCAAATAATTACAAAACTAATAGTCGGCCTCGAGTCGAGGCGCTCGGTCGGAGCTCGCTCGAGGCGAGCCGGGGCGGCGGCGGCGCTCCGGCCCGCCTCGCCTCGCAGCAGCTCGCCAGCAGAGACTTACTTGCACCTTGTTCTAATGCCTTTTCATATATTTTGCATCGGTTCGCAGAGTAAGGTGGGCGTACCGGCGGCGTCGTTGCCGGTGAGGTTGTAGTGCGGCTCGGAGTCGGTGGCGGCGGGCGTGGGGGCGGGTGTGGGGGCGGCACCAGGAGGCTGGCGGTGCGGGTTCTGCGAGGGATGCAGTCGCAGCTCCACCTCGGTGGACAGCCCGCCCGCCGCGCCGCTCCACTCTGCGCACACCGCACACGCACACACACTCACACCCACTCCTCTTCACTACACACACACCTACGCACACACCTACACACACCTATCTCTCCTGTCTTATCTATCACGTTATCACGTATCGTGTACATTGGTGCATTGCATCAACATAATTTAAATCATATGGTTAAATGTTTGAGTTTTTGACGTGATAACGTCTTATAAATTGATGAACACCGGCTGCACGCACGAATATCACGTCACGTTCCATCTGAGTGTGTGCAAGCGAGAGCGCGTAACAAGCGATAGAGAGGCACAATCGGCCCAAGCGTCGGCTTGTAAAAGTACCAGGGCCGCAGAAATTAAAACAAGGTTACTCGTACCATAAAATCTGGCCGGTCGGAAAATATTTCAAATTTAGAATATTCATGAAACAAGGGTTGTATGACGTTATCACGTGAAACTATCGTCCGTAAACCGACTTTACAGACAACCAATTTTTTTCATAACCGGTTTCAGCCGCTATAGTGCCGATAATAATTAATTATTTATTTAAGTACGAGTATATACAACGTGTCTCAAAACTCAACGTCAAGCGGGAACCAGGGAGTAGGCCAGTTTATGACTACTCAGGGAAAAAAAATAAAAAATCGTAGTCATTTGTTTTTTATATGAGTATTTTTTTGAAAAAACATTGAAAATTAACATTTTAGGTACTACGACTACAAAGCAGATATAATTGTTCAAATTTTTATATTGGAAGCCTAAATAGCTCTGCTATTGATAACTATCCCAAATAAATCCAGAATGCCTGTGGTTTTAGCAAAAAAAATAATCAGTTAAATTTTTTTCTAAAAACATAAATGACTCAGAATGTTTTTCTTATTTTTCCCTGGGTAGTCATAAACCGGCCTACTCCCTGGTTCCCGCTTGACGTTGAGTTTTGGCACACGTTATATATATATTATATTTTTTTATGGAAACTGACACGATTCAGATTCAGATTCAGATATTTATTTCGCCATAAAGAACACACAACAATAACAATATTTCATTGAGACATATGCATATTCAGTATGGTTCGTCATCATTTTTATGATGTCCCGTTCAGTAGTGCAATCTATAGGGAAGAACCGGGTAAGAAACCTTACAGAGCTTTTTTTAAATATAACTTACATACTAAGTTTTCATTATGTTAAATGTAAAATACTATATCTAAGCAAAAAATTAAAAAATACTAAGTCAAAAATATACCCATTAAAAAAGATATTAAAATACAAAACAAAGAACATAGGGTTCAGTCAAGTTAATAGTTGTTTAAGTTGTTCGCGGTACACTGGCTAATACCATAATACCCTTACCGCTCGTTTTTGCAGTATTAGCACACTTTCAGCATCGGTTGAGTTACCCCACAGGATTACTCCATACGACAGTAATGAGTGTACGTACGCATAGTTGCACCGCACAGCGCAGTTCACGGTGCAGTTGCGTACGCACGGTTGGCTACATCACCTAAAACATCCGTGATGTCAGCCCACAACACCCATTTCAATTTTATGAAAATTGGTTCAGCGGTTTTCGAAAAATCAACATAATACTATGGTGTGTGGTTACCTTCAGCAAAACATGTGATGTGGTCGTTTTCAGCAATTTTCAGTTTGATAAATTACTATGGTGTGTGGTTACCTTCAGCAAAACTTTTGTGATGTGGACTTATTCAGCAATTTTCAGTTTGATAAATTACTATGGTGTGTGGTTACCTTCAGCAAAACTTTTGTGATGTGGTCGTTTTCAGCAATTTTCAGTTTGATAAATTACTATGGTGTGTGGTTACCTTCAGCAAAACTTTTGTGATGTGGACTTATTCAGCAATTTTCAGTTTGATAAATTACTATGGTGTGTGGTTACCTTCAGCAAAACTTTTGTGATGTGGACTTATTCAGCAATTTTCAGTTTGATAAATTACTATGGTGTGTGGTTACCTTCAGCAAAACTTTTGTGATGTGGACTTATTCAGCAATTTTCAGTTTGATAAATTACTATGGTGTGTGGTTACCTTCAGCAAAACTTTTGTGATGTGGACTTATTCAGCAATTTTCAGTTTGATAAATTACTATGGTGTGTGGTTACCTTCAGCAAAACTTTTGTGATGTGGACTTATTCAGCAATTTTCAGTTTGATAAATTACTATGGTGTGTGGTTACCTTCAGCAAAACTTTTGTGATGTGGACTTATTCAGCAATTTTCAGTTTGATAAATTACTATGGTGTGTGGGTTACCTTCAGCAAAACTTTTGTGATGTGGACTTATTCAGCAATTTTCAGTTTGATAAATTAGTATGGTGTGTGGTTATCTTCAGCAAAACTTTTGTGATGTGGACTTATTCAGCAATTTTCAGTTTGATAAATTACTATGGTGTGTGGTTACCTTCAGCAAAACTTTTGTGATGTGGACTTATTCAGCAATTTTCAGTTTGATAAATTAGTATGGTGTGTGGTTACCTTCAGCAAAACTTTTGTGATGTGGACTTATTCAGCAATTTTCAGTTTGATAAATTACTATGGTGTGTGGTTACCTTCAGCAAAACTTTTGTGATGTGGACTTATTCAGCAATTTTCAGTTTGACACATATGTCGAATAATTCTGTACCACTTCAACCGATTTCGATTATTCTTTTTTATGTAATACTAGCTGTGCCCGCGGCTCCGCCCGCTCTCATATTTCACTTCACTGCTAACCGCATAAACCATTTAGCGTGATAGTAAGTAGCCTATAGTTGATGGGAAGAATCAAGCTATCCGTAGAATTTTGTTTTATTAAAATCGGTTCAGTGGTTCTCGAGTTATAAGCGGACAGACAGACACTCAGACATACAGAAAGCAGACGTTGGATTTTATTATAGGTAAGGATAAGGATTAATGATAATATTAACTACTAAAATGTGTAAAATTAATATAAAAAAAGTGTGTAAATAAATGAATAAAATTAATATTACTAAAAAGAATGAAATAAAATCAGTTTTAAAAAAAGCGGTCAAGTGCGTGTCGGGCCACGCGCAGTGTAGGGTTCCGTAGCTGCGGAACCCTATCAAAATAAATTATTTGATTATTTGTATAATTTTGTAGGGGAAATAAATGAATGTTAATTTGAAAAAGTTCTTCAACAGTGAAATGATGGCTGTCGTCCGTACATTTTATAAGTTGGTCGACTATTAGTTACTCGTCAACCTGTACAGACTACTTAGCCGTGATAGTTTTCCTTTTAATTTCGATATATATACTACTGCTGTGAATTTTTTCACATATCTACAACCGTTTAGCTGGCAGGGGGTGGGGACACTTGACTCTAACAAAAATTAGCACTTAAAAGCTTAATAATTTGCAAACGGATCCCTAAATCGAAAAATACTTTTCACAAACCCGCAATATTTTCCAAAGACCTATCCAAGGACACCCCACACGATGGGGTAGACGTGAAAAAAAAATTCATCCCCACTTTACGTGTAGGGGAGGTACCCTAAAAAAATTTTTTTCAAAATTTTTATTTTACCACTTGGTCGGCGTTATTAATATGTATACCCATATCAACTTACAACTTTCTAGTACTAAGGGTCTCTGAGCTAAGCCGCGGACAGACGGACAGACAGACGGACGGTCATAGGACGGACGGACGGTGTTGCTATAGTAGTGTGCGGTGCGGTGGCTCGGCGCGCGCGACGCATCACAGTTCGATCGTCGAAACGCACCACTCAGTAGGTCCGTTCCCTTACCTTACTATACTCAACTAACCAGTAGTTGAACTTGCAAGCACTACCAACCGCCCGCGCCGCCCCGCGCCGCCACTACACTACAACCAGTACCACCTGTCTGCTAGACTCGACCCGCCCGGCGCCCGCTCAGCCACCGTCGAAACTGAACGAAGCTAGCTCCGTTCCGTCCAGTTCAGTGTATCCGGACGAGCAAAAGGAAGGTCCCGCGGTAGCTAGCGGTAACTAGTGCGCCGCGAGGTGTTGCGTGCTGATGTAATGAGGGATGTGGTAGGTGAGGCAGGTCAGGTTACCGGCGAACACGGCCGGCTCCTCGGCGCGCTCCGGCTCCGGCGCCGCGCCTGCGCCCCGCGCCCACGCTGACGCCGCCTCGGTCGCCGCCGGCGTGCTGAGCGCCTCCTCTGCAACACCAACACCGTGTACCAGCCACCAGCCGGCAAGCAGCCTGTCAACCTTCGCTCGCTACGTAGAAACCCGCACTCAAACATAACAAGCTAACATAACATAATCATAATATAATATATAACAACAAGCGCCTACACACTGGCCGGAAGCTAGGGCAGTGGTGGTGACTGGGGATGAGGAGTAAGCTAGGGCAGTGGTGGGGTCTGGGGATGAGGGGTAAGCCAGGGCAGTTGTGGGGACTGGAGATGAGGAGTAAGCCAGGGCAGTGGTGGGGACTGGGGATGAGGAGTAAGCCAGGGCAGTGGTGGGGACTGGGGATGAGGGGTAAGCCAGGGCAGTGGTGGGGGCTGGGGATGAGGAGTAAGCCAGGGCAGTTGTGGGGACTGGGGATGAGGGGTAAACCAGGGCAGTGGTGGGGACTGAGATGAGGAGTAAGCCAGGGCAGTGGTGGGTACTGGGGATGAGGGGTAAGCCAGGGCAGGCAACTGCACGATTCTCTAAATTGTTCTTGTGCCGCACTGCAAAGGTGTGGAACGGGCTCCCTGGGAATATCTTCCCCCACTCCTACAATCCACGGATCTTCAAATCGCGGGTTAATAGCCTTTCCCCAGCAACATTAGTCCACCTCCAAGCCGGACTGGCACCTCCTCGGGGGTGAAATTGGCTGCGCCTGAGGTTGCGACCTCGAACAGAGCCACCCAGATCGGTAGCAATAAAAAAAAAAGTGGAACATGAAAGGATGTGTCTAGCTAGTCTAGTCGTATATTACTGTAAATAAATCAATAAAAGCTTTTTGTACGTCCTGAATGTGTTGCTGGGTGGATGAGATTTGGCGCGGGGTGGAGCTGCGGCGCGGGGGGAGGTGGCGCATCAAAGGCGGGCGGGAGGGCTCACGGTGGATGAAGTCATTAATCACACGCTCTAATAAAAATAGGCCTATCTTTATCTTATCCTTTTAACCCGCGCGGCCCCGCCCCGCCCCGCACTCCCGTCGCGTCAGCGCGTCGGCGGCAGCAGCGGCGCAGTGGGAGCTTTGGAAACTGACACGGCTGGCTACATCAACTACAACATCCGCGATGTCAGCCCATAACACCGGGTGAACTAGGTGTCATGTCAGTGCCTCCCTTCGGTCGTGCCGGCTACACTGAACTGGACGGAAAACACAAACTATTTACATAGCCGTTTCGGCCGACGTTTCATTCAGTGCGATGGTACCAAACCGGGCGGGTTGAACCCCTAGTAAGGTAAGAAGGGAGTCATATCCCTTAGTCGCCTTTTACGACATAGATACACCGACATAGAGCGCCTACAAAATACGTGCGTCAGGTATATCTTCAACCTCAGAAAATATGACCACATAACTGAATACCGCACCAAGTTGAAGTGGCCTACAGTACGAGCGCGTAGGAAAACTCACATTCTTTCCCTTCTATATTCCGTTTTGTTCGATCCCCGTGCTCCAGAATATCTCCGTTCGAAATTCCAATTTCTTTCGAGTCATGGTGCTTCTTTGAGGTCCATGGATGGAAACCTTCTTTGTATCCCGATTCATTCCAGTTCATTCTATACCCATTCTTTTGCTGTTGAATCAGCTCGTCTCTGGAACCAACTCCCTGCCACTCTCCGTACTTCCGCTTCCCACAATATTTTCAAATCCCGTTTGAGGGAACATATGTTTTTAAACCCTTAATGTTTCCATGTGTGTTATCGCTTGTTTAGAAACTGCATTAGGTATATATGTATGTATTTGTTTATATTGCGTATATGTATATGTACTTTTGAACTTGTATGTATATAAATCACGAATGTATTTAGTTGTATGTTATTACTATTATCTATGTATTATTGTTTAGTTTTGTAACCTTAAAAAAAAAAAAAATCTCATTTAATTTTCCGCACTACCCATCTACCCTACTCACAATCCCAGGTATGACTGGCAGATAATGCCCTTAGGCTTTAAGTCCGCCTTTTGTCACTTTTTGTGCAATAAAGTATATTTTCATTTCATTTTCATTTCATTTCATACACGGTGAGAGATGCAGTAGAGCTATTCTTTTAAAGTACCGGCCGCACACGGTACAAAAGATTGAATATTTGTTAACTTATTGCATTCATCATTGTTGAATGTTTACGCAACGTTGTGCAGTCAATGTGAACGCCGCTTAATGTATTGTCACATTATGTTGCGCAACTGCTTCCAAAGGTCCCTTACCTACAGTTTTACGTGGAATTCAAACCACGGTCAACCACAGTCGAGCGGTCACCTATCCAAGCAAGGACCGGCCCAGAGTTGCATAACAATAGCGACAGTCGACTATCTGCACCACTGAGCTATCGAGGCTGACAGAATCTTGCCGATGAATAGTCTAGCGTCCTAAGGGTACGCCGCAAAACCCCGAATCGATGTAACTTGCCCTTAGAGATGCCGATGCGATGTGCCTTTTGGCACATGTGTAATTCGGAATTTTTTTTTTATAGAATTTTTTTTTGTGAAACCTATTATACTCCGTTCATCCTAGGAACTAATGCCGAGCGGTTTCTCGCTCTCGCAACGGTTATTACTCTTCTTTACACAGGACACAAGGTTGTGTTTGTGAGTCATAGGTGTATGCGAAAGTCATCTCAAAACCACAACGGCGCGTGCGCCGCTGCGCCTGGAGTTAGTTTTGCCGTTTTTATTCTGAGAAGGTTTCAGGTAGCCAGGTGCAGTCGGCCGGTCAGTCGACGCATTACAATCAGTAGCCTTTCCTACGCGTCATAATAATAACGTATTAATTGTTTTGCATATTTTTCACTTGTTATTTTGAAGTTTTGTATATTATTTGTGTTGGTGGGTTAACTTATCCACCTACAATAGAACGAACAGCTGAAGTAAGTAGATTAGGCACACAATTTAAATAGTATATAATTTTAATAATAAATAATTTACAGTGAAAATATAAATATTTAACTTGATTCCAAGCAAAAAATAAAAATAAACAGGTTTATTGCAAAATTTTCATTCATCAAATAAATAATCAATAATTCAATATTTTTTTTAAATTAAACTATATTCATAACCTCAGTTCACAGTCACTTCAATCATCCTTTGCGAGAGTGAAGTACAGAGAAAGAGAAACCGCTCGGCATTAGTTGCTATGATGAACGGAGTATAAGTATTAAGTTTACTGCAATCAAAGAGTTTGTATTACGTCGCTGCGCTAGCGACGTAATACAAACTCTTTGACTGCAATAATGTTTACCTGTTTTTTATTTAAGACTCGATTTACTGTGCTACGACTTGAGGAATTGTCGAATATATTTATTTGTACCTATTTATCATTTTCTATTTTCAAATAAATTTGGCAGATTTGGACAGCTAATACTCGTATTTATACCCCCGGAGGCCTGATTAAAGTATCTAATAAATAGATACAAATAAATTTAAGGGTGATCCTGGGTCTTGTAGACCATTAAACGTAGCAAAATTATAAAACTGTGGCTATATATTTTGAATAGTCTGTAAATAAAATAATAATAATAAATATATATGGGATACGGACATGAAACAATCAGTTAAGGAAAAAAATTTCTGCCGTCTTACAAAAGTGCTAAAGCCTTTTGTCAGGCGGCAATAAAATTCGTGCCTATAACGGTTGGGGAATGCCTGTGCTCGTCTGTACCTTCGGTATTCTCAGGTGGACTCAGACCGAATTGGACTCACTGGACAGAAAGGTCAGGACGCTGATGACGACGTCCCGGATGCATCATCCACGATCAACGGTCTTGCATGAGGTTGTATATCCCGCGGAAGTGGTATGTTAAATGCCAAGAACCTGTACAAACGCGAGGTATGCAATCTCCGTCAGTACTTTTTGGAAAAGACTGATGTTTGTGAGATCCACCGCGATGTCGTCATCAGCGATAAAGGTCTTACCCCGCTGAGCATGGGAAAAGAGAACTGGCGGAAGCCGGTTGTACTGAGCACCGAGGACCGCATGGAAGTATGGAAAGGCAAGGAGCTGCACGGTAGGTACTTCCGGTCTCTCACGGGACCGGATGTAGACCAACTTGCTTCCGTGCACTGGCTACGCTTCGGGGACCTCTTCGGAGAAACTTTTTTTTTTTATTGTTTCCGAACTAGCTGGCTGTGTCCGAGGTCAAAGCCTCAGGCGCAGCCAATATCACCCCCGAGGAGGTGCCAGTCCGGCTTGGAGGTGGACTAATGTCGCTGGGGAAAGGCTATTTACCCGCGATTTGAAGATCCGTGGATTGTAGGAGTGGGGAAAGATATTCCCCGGAAGCCCGTTCCACACCTTTGCAGTGAGGCACAAGAATGAACTGAGGGGTTTGTCTTTGCAATACAAGATGAGGTTGTCAAGACGAACAACTATAGGAAACACATAATGAAGGACGGCACCATTGACATCTGCCGCGCCTGCCACCAACCTGGCGAGTCCCTCAGACATGTGATTTCCGGTTGTTCGCAGCTTGCCAACACCGAGTATCTGCATAGACACAACCTAGTAGCCAGGATTATCCACCAGCAACTTGCCTTAAAGTTCAACCTTGCGGGTGCCGAGGTGCCTTACTATAAGTACACTCCCCCGCCAGTTCTCGAAAACGGTCATGTCACACTCTACTGAGACCGGTCCATTATCACAGACAGGACTATTCTCGCGAATAGACCTGATATTGTGATAGTGGACCGGGAGGCGAGGCGCACAACGCTCGTCGATATCGCCGTGCCGCGCGACGGTAACCTCGTCAGTAAGGAAGCAGAGAAGATGTTAAAGTGACTGGATCTGCAGCACGAGGTTACCAAAATGTGGCCCGTCGACTCGACGATCGTTGTGCCCATAGTCGTATCAGCGCATGGACTTATAGCGAAGAGCCTCGACGACCACCTTAAGAGGCTCTCGCTGAGTGGTTGGGTCAAGCGCCAGATCCAGAAGGCAGCCCTGCTCGACACTGCACGTATCGTCCGGAGGTTCCTCTCTTTGGGATTCGCCCATCGGTAGCCTGGGCTCGCGCCGCCGCCGGTGGTGGAAACTACATTTTTAGGGTTCCGTACCTCAAAAGAGGAAAAACGGAACCCTTATAGGATCACTTTGTTGTCCGTCTGGCTGGCTGTCTGTCCCTCAAGACCCTTTTTCTCAGGAACGGGTAGACGTATCAATTTGAAATTAATACCAAATATTAAGGTCTACGTTTCCTCGGAGGTGTAAAAAAATTAAGTTTCTAAGTCAACGCAATCACAAGATACGGCCATTTATGTCATAAATTTTGCTACCGGCAAATGAAATCAAAACCTATGGAGTACTTCCCGTTGACCTAGAATCATAAAATTAGGTACGAAGCAAGGTCTCATAGCACAAGTAAAGGAAAAAATCCGAAAATTGTAAAATTGCAGTTATGTCACATAAAAAAAAAGTTTGCTTGTTTTGTATGTCAAGACCCTTTTTCTCAGGAACGAGTCAAGATATCAAGTTCAAATTAATACAAAATATTAACATCTACGATCGCTTAGAGATGTAGGAAACTCAAGCTTCTAAATTAACACAATCAAAAGATACGGGTATTGATGTCAGATTTTGATACTCGTAAATTCATTCAAAACAAATCAAAACCTACAGGGTACTTCCCGTTGACCTAGAATCACGAAATTCGGTACGAAGCAAGGTCTCACAGCACAAATAAAGGAAAAAATCCGAAAATTGTAAATTCGTACTTACATCACATAAAAAAAAAGTTTGCTTATTTTGTATGTCAAGACCCTTTTTCTCAGGAACGGGTCAAGGTATCAAGCTGAAATACCACCAGCGGCGCCGCGGCGGCGGCAGGGAGAATATTAAAAAAAAATTTAATTAAATTTTAAATTATTAAAATTGTTGCGCGTTTAAAATCACGCAGTCCAAAGTACAGGTTTCTTGGTCGTTGTTTTTGCGTCAACTGGCCGGTGACGAAATATTGGATTCATGGAACACAAAAAAATAAAATAATTTCAATTTGACAACAACTGTCATCTCGGCATAAACTATAAAAAAGAATACATGATACGTCATTGAAAAATGAATGTTCATTCGTTCGTTCGTCTTCTATCCGATTATGATGAAACTTTCGTGGGTTGTTGTGCGCGCACCCGCGAATGTAAAGAAAACTTAAAAAAGTTCAAATTAATTTAAGGGATGCTTTTCGTTACGTTCATTCTAATAATCGGCACAACGATCAACGCTGACGGCACGGCGGCGCGCGGCGCCGACGAAACCCTCGGTGCGCGAGTCAGACTCGCACTTGTCCGGCTTTTTTATCGTTAATTTTGTATATGTTTTGTATATGTATATATTAGATATTTAAATATGTACAAAATTAGTTTTAAGACATTTTTTTTATTTATTTAGGAATGAAACAGTACATAAACTTAAAACTAACACATTATGAGTCTACGAATTATACCAGTGAAGATTCCTTTCACAAATTTGAAAAAAGAGAGATTTATAGAAATAAACAAGGTAAATATAAATTTTAACTAAGCATACAATATAGTAAAATATGTAACTTTTGATTTTTTTTTTTTTTTATTGAAAGCGCGACATATGGCGCCGAGCCACCCATAAGGTGTCTAACGACGCCCATGGACATTCGGTCGTATGCGGGGGTTGCGAATGCCATGCTAGCCTGACAGGTGCCCATTCACGCCCCTCTTGAAGGACCCGAGACTGTACTTGGGGGGAAATATATGAGCAGGGAGAGCGTTCCAGAGTTTACCGGTTCTGTAGAGGAAAGATCTGCAGAATCGATTAGTACGCATGCGCGGTAAGTCCAGCGTATAGGGATGCAATCCCTGCCCAGTGCGTGTGGTGCGGAGGTGGAAAGGGGACGGCGGGATTGCGTTAAACAGCTCCTCCGAGCACTCCCCATGGAATAAGCGATAGAACACACTTAGCGAGCCGACATCCCTACGGTGTTGCAGTGGTTCTAGATCGCGGGACACTTCGGGGTCACCCACTAGTCGCACGGCTCGACGCTGGATCGAGTCCAGAGGCGCAAGCTGGTATTTGGCAGAGCCATCCCACAGGTGCGAGCAGTACTCCAAGCAGGACCTGATCTGCGATTTATACAAAAGCAGCCTTTGGTCCGGCGTGAAGTACCGTCGCACCTTATTGAGTACGCCCAGCTTTTTAGAAGCCAGCTTGGCCTTCCCCTCGATTTCGATTTGAGCGAATTAATCGACTAGATAAGTTAAATCTCCCACTGTGCGGCGGCGGCGCGCGGCGGCGCGGCGGCGGCGCCATCGCCACATGCGGCATGCATGCCACATGCCTCGCGGCCCGCGGCGCAAACACGACGAGAGATCCGCAATGAAGAGTCCTCGGAGTAGACATGATCGAAGGAGTAGACGTAGACGACGGCCGTGCGTCGGTTCCTGTTCTGAGGTAACAATATATTGCAATGCAAATAGGCAACAATAGCAAGTCACATCGACATTTTATTTGGATAATAATGAAACATAACATTATTATTATGTAAGTATCTACCTAATTAACGAAATTCTCTCATAAATAACATTCGCCTTTATCGCTTCAGCTCATTAATAACCACGCGAGATAAGCGTTGATGCGGGGGCGGTGCGGGGGCGGCGCGGGGGGCGGCGCGGGGGGTAGAGAGTGCCGGTTTCGGCCCCCGGCGGCGGCGCGGAGATAAGACACAAGTACTTACGTCAATTCAACATCCAGTGTGGAAGCCAAGAACATTTAAATAGGTGGAAGCATTGGAAGTATGCCTCCCACGGACGGGGCGGGGGAAAGAGTAGATTCAGTTGCTAACTATAATTTCTAGTAAAACATGTGTCGCCAGTGCGGGGCGGGGGCAGCGGAGCGGGCACGACTTCCTAGTCCATCGACGGGCGACTGGGTCGCGCGACTGATGCAGTGCTAGAGCGCCCACAATACCTACGGGAGTGGCAACCGTCGAGCGCTAGTATATAGGAAAATTAGCCGCGTGTTAGAGCATTATGCACTAACATATAGCGCTGCTGCGGGATCGACCGTCAGTGCGCTCGCGACTTGGGAACGAAGAACACGTATATGTGCACTACGCAAAATGGCGATTTGTGCAGTTCGTACGTGTCGAAAGAGCTCAAGATCATCAGGAATGACAAAAGTTGGGCGTAACCTTTCTTAATTAGGTCATTTTAATGATAATACAATGCTTAAAGCGTGTAAAATACAAAAATTCCGCGAGTTAGGAGCACGACTGCGCGCCATACCGGGCGCGTACACATGATAGGCAAATTTGACAGACTGGAAAGAAATTTGAAATCAATTATTGTATATCAGATTTTGAAAGCAATCGGCCCAGCAATTAAAAAGTTCAAAATGGCGGCCACTTTTTTAAAATTTTGACAACGGATTCGTATTCAGAACCCACACAGACACCCAGATATCGATTTTGAAAGCAATCAATCCAGTAACTAAAATTTTCAAATTGGCGGCCACTTTTTTTAAATTTTGACTACAGATTCGTATTCAGAGCCCACACAGACACCCAGATATCGATTTTGAAAGCAATCGGTCCAGTAACTAAAAAGTTCAAAATGGCGGCCACTTTTTTTAAATCGCGAGATTAAAACACCATGAATATTATTAAACCGGAAAAAAATATTGTCTTGGAAGTCTCCAATCTTTTACTCTGTTCCTCGAAGTTTAGGTAAATAAGCCCTACTTATTCCTATCACTGATTATTAGTACAACTTTTCAAAAATATTAAAACAACAGTCTGTGTTTAATTTTTAAATTTTTTTTTGGATTCAAACAATAATATTCGTACAGTAAAAACTATTTGAAATAATATTACAAATAACAATTTCAAAATTCACAAATATATAGCCCGAATTTCTCAACCGTTCACTTCGAAAGAATGGGGCGCGCACCCTCCGCTCTAGGCCTCCACCGTACTGACGGGCAATTGCGGTGGGGGCGGAGAGCGGAGGGTGCGCGACGCATTCTTTCGAAGTGAACGGTTGAGAAAACCGCGCTATACCGCACCATCATCGTCCGTCAGACTGGCATTCGTAGTGAACCCGTCAAGTTGCCGTCAAGCAAGGCTTCCGATTGGTCGGACGGTCGGCTCTTACTACCAGATACCCGAGCCCATTGGCGTATATAGAGGGGGGGGCCGGGTGGGCACGGCCCACCCCAGAAGTGTCTGGTGCCCACCCCAGGATGTTGGGTTGCCAACACAAAATTCTAGGGTGGGCACTTAAATAATTTCACACAAAAACACTTACCTAAATAATCTACAGCTGAGGAATCAACATAAAATTCCATTTCCATCCAGGTAATCAAAATAGGGGGGTGCTAAGAATCCCCGGGTTACGGAAGGATACCAAACCCAACGATTATACCTGCCGAACTATAACACACGGACATTGAGGACGGATAAGAATTTGGAGGAGCTGGAAGTGGAATTGAGCAAGATAAGGTGGCACGTCTTGGGGCTATCGGAAGTCCGTAGACAGGGGGAGGACACGATAACCCTAGAATCTGGCCATATGCTCTATTTTCGAGAAGGAGACCAGCCTTCCCAAGGTGGTGTCGGGTTTCTCATCAACAAAGTCCTTACTAACAACGTCGTGGAAATCGTGGGTGTGTCAACGCGGGTAGCGTACCTAATACTGAAACTCACAGAAAAGTACTCGTTGAAGATTATACAGGTATATGCTCTATTTTCGAGAAGGAGACCAGCCTTCCCAAGGTGGTGTCGGGTTTCTCATCAACAAAGTCCTTAATAACAACGTCGTGGAAATCGTGGGTGTATCAACGCGGGTAGCGTACCTAATACTGAAACTCACAGAAAAGTACTCGTTGAAGATTATACAGGTATATGCGTCCACGTCTACACACACAGACGAAGAGGTGGAAGCCGTGTATGACCGAGGTAATGACATCTCTAAGACGATTCATCTCGAATGACCTGCACCAGATTGTTGTTCATCTCATCAACGTCTGTTGTGGTTTCTAGCTCGAAGCTGTCAGAGCTCTGTGAGACTTGGAGCAGAGTTGGGCGGAGAGTTGACTTCATCAGACGGGACCGTTCAAGCTTGTAGTTAATATTTAGAGTGCCTCGTACAAGTCTGTGATCGCTTCCAGTCTAAAACCGGTTTAGCACTGAGACATCTCTAAATATTCGCTTCTTGTCCGCCAGGATGAAGTAAATCTCATTTTTTGTCCCAACATCGGGACTTTCCCAGGTCCACTTCTGTTGGGGCCTCTTCTTGAAGAAAGAATTCATCAAGAAGAGCCCTTCCATTTCTAGGAAGTTTGCCAACATTTGTCCACGATGGTTTCTGCTTCCGTAGCCATTTGGTCCAACCTTAGATTCGTTGCATATTTGTACTCCCACTTTGGCGTTGAAGTCCCCATAACAACGGTGAATTGAGTTTTAGCCGTGTTAAGTGGGCTGCAAATATTTTAGACAACAAAACAAGGGTAAACAGTCGAAACTTTCGAGTGAAACACTGGAAGCGATGAGACAGACGCGAGGCAATAGTTGATTCGTCAGGTCTTCGGGCTCAAAATGCCAAAATAAAGGAGCTGATACGACGCGACCTTCGCCTGCACAATACACGCCGTGTGTATGAGGCGACAGAGCAGAATAAGGGCTCCAAAGTGTTCGTGCAGCAACTGGGCAGAAGCCACCTGACGAAACTTAAAACTGCAGATGGTCGAACTGTCTCATCGAAGCCAGAACTACTCACCGAAGTCGAAAAGTTCTACGAACGGCTATATGACTCATGAGCTGCTGCTCCTACAGTCCCCGACAAAGACGACCGACACGGGCCAGATTAACCCACCACTACACGGAGGATATCCCAGACGTCAACATGGGCGAGATCAGGATTGCTCTAGAGCAGCTTAAAAATAACAAGGCTCGTGGTGAAGACGGAGTTACTACAGAGCTTCTCAGAGCCGGGGGGACAACGGTCCTCAAGGAACTACAGAGGCTCTTCAACTCTGTCATACACGGCGGTATTACGCCAGAGTCGTGGAACAGGAGTGTGGTCGTATTGTTCTTCAAGAACGGAGACAAAACCTTGTTGAAGAACTATAGGCCCATCTCGCTCCTGAGCCACGTACATAAGCTGTTCTCGAGAGTCCTCACCAATAGTCTCGCCCGAAGGTTTGACGACCACCAGCCGCCAGAGCAGGCCGGGTTTCGGAGGGGCTACAGTACCGTAGACCACATCCACACCTTACGGCAGATTATACAGAAGTGCGAAAGTATAATCGGCCATTGTGTCTCGCTTTTGTGGACTACGAAAAAGCCTTTGACTCTATCGAAACCTGGGCTGTTATGGAATCCTTACAGCGATGCCAAACCGATTGGCGATACATTGAGGTGCTGAAATGTCTTTATAGTGCCGCGACAATGATTGTACAAATACAGAACCAGCAGACGAAACCTATCCAATTGCATCGTGGAGTCAGACAGGGAGATGTTATATCTCCGAAACTGTTTACGAATGCATTGGAAGATATATTCAAGCTGCTGGATTGGGGAAAGCACGGCATTAATATTAAAGGCGAGTAAATTTCGCACCTACGCTTCGCAGATGACATAGTCGTGATAGACGAATCGCTGGAGGAACTGAATCACATCCTGAAGGGCCTCAATGTCGCCTCCCGCCGAGTCGGCCTCAGAATGAATTTGGACAAGACGAAAGTCATGTTCAACGAACACGTCGTCCCGGGGCACGTAACAGTTGGAGAGGCGACCCTCGAAGTTGTGCAGAACTATGTCTATCTTGGACAAACCATCCAGCTAGGGAAGCACTACTTTGACAATGAGGCCAACAGAAGGATTCAGCTAGGCTGGGCGGCATTTGGGAAACTCCGCCACATCTTTTCATCCTCCATCCCACAGTCATTAAAAACGAAGGTTTTTAATCAGTGCGTTCTGCCGGTAATGACGTACGGAGCGGAAACGTGGACCATGACGATGGGCCTAGTCCACAAATTTAAAGTCGCTCAGCGAGCTATGGAAAGAGCAATCCTCGGCATTTCTTTGACCGATAAAATCCGTAACGACGTGATACGTCAAAGAACTAAAGTAGTCGACATTGATAAGAAAATAAGCAAGCTGAAGTGGCAGTGGGCTGGGCACATCTGTCGCAGACCCGACAACCGATGGGGTAGACGGGTGCTCGAATGGAGGCCACGTACAAGCAAACGTAGCTTGGGACGCCCCCCGGCTAGGTGGACAGATGACCTAAAAAAGGTAGCCGGGAGTGGATGGATGAGAAGAGCGGAAGACCGCGTGTGGATGCAGGCTGATGATGAATCAAAATAAACACTTTAAAAAAATGTATTTGTTTAATTTTATTTTGACTTTCCGAAATCAATGGTCGAAATACGGCTCTACACTTCAAGTTCAAATTACCTACTTTTATTGCGCAGGTACATCGGGTTTCGGCTTCATCGGCCATCGCTTTTCAGGGGCCAGGCCCACCCTGGAAAATAACCCTAGATACGCCAATGCCCGAGCCACAGATTACTTAATCCCGAGCCAAGCCAGCGATAACAAACCTGTCGCTCGCCTTGCTCGCTCTGTCTCTCTCCATATCGCGGGGCGCGATATGGGTAACGGAGATAGACAAGTCACGTCATAAAAGATTAAATTGCGATTTCGATTTTCGTAGTAGTAGGGATTTTTGGCTAGCCGTGCTCCGTCCGATACAAACGCAGTAGCGTTGCGTCTCCCGTCTGTATCCTCCTTGGCATGCCCCCAGTCGATGAGTACGTACCCAGTTCACGTCGACCAACTCCGCCCTCTCTCTCCCTCTCTTTTTTTTTTTTTTTTTTTTATGGAAACTGACACGGTTGGCTTACATCACCTACAACATCCATGATGTCAGCCCATAACACCGGGTGAACTTGGTGCCACGTCAGTGCCTCCCCTCTGTCGTGCCGGCTACACTGAACTGGACGGAAAACACAAACTATTTACATAGCCGTTTCGACCGACCTTTCATTCAGTGCGGTGGTACCAACCCGGGCGGGTTAAACCCTACCACCTAGTAATATAAGAAGGGAGTCATATCCCTTAGTCGCCTTTTACGACATACACGGGGAGAGATGCAGTGGGGCTATTCTTTTAAAGTACCGGCCCCACACGGTATAAAACTGCTCTCTACTCTCGTTGTATAATGCGCGGGGCGGATCTCGGCGTGTCGCCGCAGCAGCGGTTCGTCAGTGTTCTCCCTCGCACCCGCACCGTACTTGTATAGTGTATTCGCGTGGCGGGTCGCCCGCTGCGGCGACGACACGCCGAGATCCGTCCCGCGCACTATACTGGTCAAGTTATTGTACATACCTACGTGTACTTAATGCTCGTTGTGCGCTGTGCTCACCTATCTACATACATATTTATTATTGCAGTGTACGTATGTCAGTGATGGAGGAGTGTCGGTGGGCGGTGGTGGGTGTGTGCTAGCTGCTAGCCGTGCCACGCGCACACGCGCGTAGTCGGCGACGGCGCGGCGCCGCGCTCGTCACAGTCACAGCCGCGCGCCGCGTAGCGAGCGAGCTAGTCTGACGGCGCGCGCGAGCGGCGCGGCGCGCGGCGGCGGCGGCGCCCGACCTCTCGGCTCGCGCTGTCGCTCTGTCTGCTTCTAACTAACGGCTAATATCAAAAGCGGCCGAACCTACTTGTTTACATGTAGTGTGTGCCATCTAAAGAATTTCGCGTCTTTGCCTACTGTTATGAAAAATTCACAGATCTCGTGCATTACACGACCTTCGAGGTACATTGAAAATGAACTCAACAAAAAAAAAAAAAATTACTTACATTTACATATTTTTAATTATTTTACAAAAACACAAGCAGCTTACAAAATGTAAACTAAAATTTAGACAGAAAAAGAGATAAGCTTGACGTGCGACGCATCTTCTAACCTAACCTAAATAATATTTTATATTATTATTATTTTATTTTTATATTTTATTAATATTATATTTATTTGTAGAAATCATAAACTTTAATGCTACTACTCAGATTAGTCCGCGCGCCGCACATACCTCCCGCGGTATTCAAAATTCTGCCGCATAAAGGATAAGCTATACAGCCTAGACCGTGAGAGATAGCGAGGTCCCGTTTTTTACAAATTATAGCCCAACTCAATACCCCGAGGGCTTTTTTAATTTTTTCGATATCGTTTTTCGTTTTCGAGAAATCGCCGATTCAATGAGAGAAGACACCAAAAAATCACGTCATTTTTCGTTTTTTTTTTATTTTTTGAAAAAAGTTTTTGACTTTTCCAAAATAAATTTACGCCATATTGTAGCCCTCCTCGAGCATCATCTTTTGACACCCTAATCATCCACGTAGCTGTAAAATTCACGACACCAGGGCGATGTCGCACTTTTCCTTGAAATGGGTGCCCTACCAACGCGATCGAAAAAACATTTTCAATGTTAAAACATGTTTATATTAAGTGCGAGTTTGCTGTTAAAATTTTGCACCATGGACCACATATTTACTGTGAGACAAGTGGTGCAAAAGTTCGAGGAGTACAATAAGCCGCCCTTCCTAGCCTTCGTCGATTATGAGAACGCGTTCGACTCTGTTGAAAAATGGGGTGTCGAAAACTCCCTCCTGAGGTGCAGAATCGACCGCCGCTACATCGAGGTACTCCGAAATCTGTATCGGTCCGCGACGATGACTGTGAGGCTCCACGAAAATACCCAACCCACCCCCCTTGGTAAAGGCAGGGGGATGTGATCTCACCCGAGCTCTTCACAAACGCATTTGAAGATGTATTCAAGTCGCTTGAGTGGGACAACATGGGTATCAACCTGAATGGAGATCATCTCAGTCATCTGCGTTTCGCCGATGACATTTTTCTTATGTCAAATTCCCCAGATCAGCTTCAGACCATGTTGGAAGGCCTTTATACAGCGTCGATGGAGGTGGGTCTGAAGATGAACCGGGACAAAACCAAGGTCATGGCGACCAAGGTTATGACAGGAGGACAAATTGTTATTGGCGGAGAAGTGATCGAACAGGTTGAAGAGTACGTATATCTCGGTCAAATTCTGCGGCTTGGTAGACAAGCTCTGCTAAAAGAGGTCGAAAGACAATCCAACGGGGTTGGGCTGCCTTTGGAAAGTTAAAATTCGCCCTGAGGTCTGACCTTCCGCAAAATTTAAAGACCCGTATATATGACCAGTGTGTCCTCCCGGTTATGACGTACGGGTGTGAAACGTGGACTCTGACGGTCGGTGTTGTCCAAAGGTTGAAAGTTGCCCAGAGAGCAATGGAGCGAACCATGCTGGGAATATCGCTACGTGATAGGGTGCGTAACGAGGAAATCCGCCGACGCACCAAAGTAGTAGATATTGGATACCGGGTGGCTAAGCTCAAGTTGCAGTGGGCTGGACACGTCAGCCGAAGAGACGACGACCGTTGGAGTAACCGTGTCCTACACTGTCGGCCGTGGACATGAAAACGGAGTGTGGTAAGACCACCCGCCAAGTGGGACGACGACATCAAGTGCGTAGGCGTAAAGCAATGGTTTCGTACCACTGAAGGCCGGGAGGACTGGAGGAAAATTGGAGAGGCGTATGTCCAGGAGTGGACGTTTACACGCTGACTGACTGACTGACTGACTTGGTGTTCAATGTTGTTCAAGGCCTCCTGGAACAGTTTTTTGACGTCTGCCATCTTGAATGTATTGTTTTTCCTTGCCGCATACCTCTTGATGTCTGCCCACACCAATTCGATGGAATTCAACTGGCAGTGGTATGGAGATAATCTCAATACCTCCACACCAACTTCTTTCGCCATTTCATCGACCACCATAATATATTCTGCGACGCGCGCCGAGACCCGCGCGGGTCGCGTGGCGTGTGGCCGCAGCGTGATTCGTGAGACCCGCGCGGGTCGCGTGGCGTGTGGCCGTAGCGTGATTCGTGAGACCCGCGCGGGTCGCGTGGCGTGTGGCCGTAGCGTGATTCGTGAGACCCGCGCGGGTCGCGTGTATTTTAAAAATTTAAACTTTAAAGACGCTCTGGTATCGTGGAATAAGTCCACATTGCACTTTCTGTTGAACACATTGAATTGTCTCAGCATTCTGGGCAGTGGAGCATAGTATCCAAGATTAGTACGATATAAATTTATTTTGAAAGGATCATTGTATCTAGCTGTCAGACGTGGCACGTTGATACTCACACTGCTCAAAGCTGAGGACAATCCACCTGACTGTCGACTAGCTTATGTAAGAATAACAGATCCAATAACAACCTTCTGTCAGCCAAAGACAAGAAATTGTAATACTCTAGTTTGTCACAATAAGATGGGAGGAGTTTCATCAAGTTGTTATGGTAAGAAATATTACGCATGAACTTTCGTTGTACTTTCTCAATACGATCAACATATGTTTTACAGTTCGGATTCCAAATAATGGAACAGTATTCAACATTACTGCGAACCAGAGCATTGTATAAAGTGATTTTAGTTTTGGTTAACTTAAACATTTTTGTACTTCTCAAAACAAATCCCAGCATTTTAAATGCCTTACCAATTATATTGTTAATGTGCATATCAAAGCGCAGCTTTGAGTCTAGTGTAACACCAAGATCGCGAATATGGTCCACCTCTTTGAGTGCATTGCCACCTATTGTATATTGCGATTCCATTGGTTTGTGATTACGTGTGAATCGTATATAGTAGCATTTTGAATGATTAAGAGACATTTGATTGAGGTCGCACCAGGAGACCAGTCTCTCTATATCCTCCTGCATTGCCCTAACATCACCAGCACAACTCACTTCTCTGTACACTTTTAAATCGTCGGCGTATAAACAGTAATCACTGTTTCTGAAGCAGTTGGTTATGTCGTTAATAAAAATGTTGAAAAGAACAGGTCCAAGATGCGAGCCTTGTGGGACACATGGCACTTATGGATGGGCAGTTAGGTGTTTTGCTGGCACTCTCACTCGCGCTACTTGTTTGACGAATTGGTAATTCTCGTTACATTGTTGGAAGCCGCATGTAAATCGGTGAAGCCTTGCGGGGGCGAGGCGGGGCGGCCCCACTACGCGACGGCTTGATCGATGTTGTTTGAAAGTGATGTCCGCTCGCCGCTGACTCAATTATTCACTTGTTTCTCTATTTGAAATCGCCTCCCCCCGCCCCCCCGCACCCCCGCCCCGGTCCGCACACAGCGCGGGCACAGAGGCGCGGGCGCCCTCGCTTGACCCGGTGACGTCACACACAACGTGCGGTTCCAGTAGCTGTGACGTCACGTCAAGTCACCACTCGGTCGTTTTTTTTAATTTTAATTTGTTTATGTAAACTAACATGGGTGGCTGTGCCGAGAGACCAATAATGCAGTCGGCAGAGCCAAAATCACCTCTCCTCGCGAAATCACGCTCAGTTAGGTGCATGCCAGCATATTTGCGAACAGTCGCTAGGGTATCTAGCCTGTTATTATGATGTTTGAAGACACCCAGGTTAAAGGACTCGGAAAGCACACTCGGCGCAGACAGTTCTCCACACCCTAGCGGTGCGACGAAGAAACGATTTAGAGAAGCAATGGATTCTCAAAAGCCTCAATGTCAACAACAAATTAACGGCTCGACCGCGGTGCAAGCGAATCGCTCGAGCGGTAGCGGTGAGCGGTGAGCGGGGCGACGAGCGGTTTAAACAAACGTATCGGAATGCTATGTATTGTAAAATGAGACACAATAAAATTACTTCTGATGCTGATTCTTTATCGAGAAGGCCACGCACGCGCGGGGAGCGTCTAGCGGCTCCACGCGCGGCGAGCGGCAGCGGCGAGCGGTGGCGGCGCGGAACGAAACAGACATACGCCGCATATCGCCAGACATAGAGTCGCCAGATGCCACCGTGGCCGCTAAAAAAAAGGGCGGATTTTTGAGCGGCAGCGGCGAGTTTGTTCTCGCCGCTCTCCGCTCGCTCCGTGTCCGTGGCATGGTCTCGCTCGCCGCGCTAGCGGTCCGCTTCCCGGTCCCCTCCGCCGCTCGCCGCCCCGCTCGGCACTGTGGCCTTGCCGTGTGGAGTCGAGTGGAGTGGAGTGGAGTGGAGTGGAGTGGAGCGGAGCGGAGCGGAGCGGAGCGGAGCGGAGCGGAGCGGAGCGGAGCGGAGTTGAGGGGAGCGGAGCGGAGCGGAGAGGAGCGGAGCGGTGCGGTGCGGAGTGGAGTGGAGTGGAGTGGATTAGAGTAGAGAAGTTGATTTCTGACAGTTCAAACCGCTGCACCGGCACTCGCCCCAACCGACGTAATCTCCGACGCAGTCTCCAGTTTACTTTGCAATTCACAATTTAATATCGCCTAAATATCGACCCACAAATTCTTGATGACATAATATCATTAATAGTAGGCTATAAATAAAACCGTTTAATAAAACAATGAAGTAGTTCAGAAATAAACAATATTAGCGCACAACTGAGAGTGAGGTGAGTGAGTGGGTACTAGTTGATGCGACCGAGGGACTTCATACGACGCTTCCGTACTGGGTAGGTACGGAACCCTAAAAAGCAGTTAAGTGAGACTCGAACTTGTGTGGAGAGGTTTCCGTTTTCCGTGAGAACTTTAAGTGTTAGGATTTTCGTTTAGGTTTCTCTCTAAACTAACACAGGCCCTAATGTTCTTCCGTCCGTCGCTTATGAAAAATCTAAAGAAACAAAGTGTATCCAATTCGTCAAAGTTCGTTAATGGGAAAAACAGTAGTCAGACTCTTAGATAAAGTTATAGTCAGCTAACGCATCCTTGACAGTGTAATAACTCTTTTCAATTAACATTAGCTTTATTCGTCGTTTAAAATTATTAGGTGGGTATCATCTATTTTTCTTTATGTTTGAAGACAGTTTATTATAAAATCTATCACTATTACAAGTAAAGCTTTTTGAAGTTTTAGATAATCTATGTCCTATTAATTTGAACATTATTCTTACATCGTGTATCATAGTTATTATTTCCGAAATTTATAGAGAATCATGAATATATTTTCTGGCATAGCATAATATTATGTAGGAACTAAGTGCACAAGTGTATGTGTAGGTGCGCAGTGTGGCAGGCGCCGCAGCTGCGCGGCCGACACTGACGCCTATGTAGAACAAGCAAGTCTCTCTCCGGCCTGGAGAACTAAGTGCACAAGTGTATGTGTAGGTGCGCAGTGTGGCAGGCGCCGCAGCTGCGCGGCCGACACGCGACACTGACGCCTATGTAGAACAAGCAAGTCTCTCTCCGGCCTGGAGAACTAAGTGCACAAGTGTATGTGTAGGTGCGCAGTGTGGCAGGCGCCGCAGCTGCGTGGCCGACACGCGACACTGACGCCTATGTAGAACAAGCAAGTCTCTCTCCGGCCTGGAGAACTAAGTGCACAAGTGTATGTGTAGGTGCGCAGTGTGGCAGGCGCCGCAGCTGCGCGGCCGACACGCGACACTGACGCCTATGTAGAACAAGCAAGTCTCTCTCCGGCCTGGAGAACTAAGTGCACAAGTGTATGTGTAGGTGCGCAGTGTGGCAGGCGCCGCAGCTGCGCGACCGACACGCGACACTGACGCGTATGTAGAACAAGCAAGTCTCTCTCCGGCCTGGAGAACTAAGTGCACAAGTGTATGTGTAGGTGCGCAGTGTGGCAGGCGCCGCAGCTGCGTGGCCGACACGCGACACTGACGCCTATGTAGAACAAGCAAGTCTCTCTCCGGCCTGGAGAACTAAGTGCACAAGTGTATGTGTAGGTGCGCAGTGTGGCAGGCGCCGCAGCTGCGCGGCCGACACGCGACACTGACGCCTATGTAGAACAAGCAAGTCTCTCTCCGGCCTGGAGAAATAAGTGCACAAGTGTATGTGTAGGTGCGCAGTGTGGCAGGCGCCGCAGCTGCGCGGCCGACACGCGACACTGACGCCTATGTAGAACAAGCAAGTCTCTCTCCGGCCTGGAGAACTAAGTGCACAAGTGTATGTGTAGGTGCGCAGTGTGGCAGGCGCCGCAGCTGCGCGGCCGACACGCGACACTGACGCCTATGTAGAACAAGCAAGTCTCTCTCCGGCCTGGAGAACACCGCCGCCCACCGCTGTTCTTACGCCCACGGACGACACGAGGGAAGGAGTAGAGCGAACTGAGTACGCAACCACCGATTGGTCGCACTTCATCCAATCTCGCCACCGACAGCGCACGCGGAGTTAAATGGTGCGTGATTAGTGGATTAGGAAGTGGAGCCTCCCCTGTCGCCGCTACTCCCACGCATGTTGTACTCCTACCGCCGCCGCCGCGCCGCCTCCGCGGCTCTGAACTTAGAGCAAGTCCGTCGCAGAAGTGGAACACTGGGTACGTGAGCATGCGTGCAGTGCACGCACACGTCGCGGCCATCACACCGGCGCGGCGGCGCGGCGGCGGCGCGGCACTCTTATAAGAACGCTGAGAAGGATAATTTGTATTATACTAGATATGAAAGCCGGGAATAACTTGTGTACTCTCCTCTCTCGTACGCGGCTGCCGGCTGCTGTCCGGGCGGCCGGACCGCCGGCGCCCCCGCGCCCCCGCCTCCCCGCGCCCCCGCCCCGGCCCAGTGGAGCGCGCTCCGCTCTCGGTTCGCTTCACTATTTCCACCCCAGACCCCATCGCCCGCCCACCGCCCGCCTGCCGCCCGCGTATACTGCTCCGTACTTCCCTTACTAACATTATTTGTTCCTGGCCCTTGCCGCAATAAACGTCACTACAACAGACAACTAGTTTTAAGGCTTAGACCCATTGTCTTCAATGAAGACTGGTTGGAATGATTTATGGTTTACTATAATCAGGTAAGCTCACCGAGCGGCCCGGCCGCGCGCACGTCTCCTCTACGTTACCGATCCCGTGCGTGTGCGCTACACGCTACGCACTACACGCACTACACGACACCTTCGTCTTCGATTAAATTATATTTAAACAAAAAAATTGGTTGTCTGTAAAGTCGGTTTACGGACGATAGTTTTACATGATAACGCCATAAAGAAACACAGCTATAAGAATTACCGTATTTTTTTGTACGGCACCCCTATCGCTGCCGTACGCCGTACATTTGTCGATTTCTAGCCTCGATTACCGTACGATACGGTAATTACCGTACGTTTGCCAACACTGCCGCTTGGGCCGATTGTGCCTCTCTATCGCTTGTTACGCGCTCTCGCTTGCACACACAGGCTCAGATGGAACGTGACACTTTTTCGTGCGTGCAGCCGGTGTTCATCAATTTATAAGACGTTATCACGTCAAAATATTATAATCCCCCCCCCCCACCTTATCTCCGAAACTACGGCGTTTAAAATTTAAAACAAATATATGGAATATAGCGCCCCACTTATAGTTTACTGGAAAACCTAAACGATAATACTAAGTCTTTACGTTATCGCGGAAATTGGAATGGTAGGAACGCTTTTTGTTTTCTACTTATTGTGACTCAGTTTTATCGCAATAGTTGTATCGTAATAGTTGAGGTAAGTACAGAATTTATCCCTAAAGTCTCAGCGGAGCTGAAATGCTGCGGACACTGCGAGGGACACTGTCTAGTCGAAGGTATTCACCAAATCTGTCCGTGTGTCGCATTCACTACATAGTTACTTACATGCACGCATGTATACTACATAGTTGGATTTTTGGGGGGTATCGTTGTTCGCGTCTGTGACACCTTAAGGTCCTAAGTCACACGTGCCTCCTGGGTGGTGCCAAATAAACAACAGAATACTTGTGGTCACTGGCGGCTGGTCCTAAAGTGCGCTCGTGCGCCGCACTACCATACCACGAGAAGTCTTCACTTCACTCAAAATAAATAATACCTTACAACATACTACATTAAAACCATAAAGATCGTACTCCAAATAAATACGAATGTGAATTCGACCTTATTATATAGTTCACAAGGCACGTTTTTGCGAGTAAACGCGCGCGCCGTGCGGAATATAAATCGCACGCGGGTCTCCCATATTGAATGTATGGGGATCGGCAAAACACCGCTGCGCGTGAGACAGAAGATACGTCATAGAAACAGTATGGGCCGAAAGGAGTTCTGCGTGCGGCGCACGAGCGCCAAACAAGGACGCTATATCGTGAATACCCGCGCGTGCGACACGTCGCGTCGCGAGCGATTCGTTTTGCACGAGTCCGTCTTACAAACTCTTTTCCGTCTACCTAGAGTCAGCGCGCTGTCATGTGATGTCACAT
The DNA here is from genome assembly GCA_946902875.1 of Nematopogon swammerdamellus. Lineage (NCBI taxonomy): Eukaryota > Metazoa > Arthropoda > Insecta > Lepidoptera > Adelidae > Nematopogon > Nematopogon swammerdamellus. Next base: position 143,919 of record OX336347.1, read on the forward strand.
ACCCGTTAGCGCGCGAATATTTAAAATGGGATATGGTTAGGTTTTGTGCTTTCTGTCACGTGATACTGTGAATTAAGTGGTGCCGATATTTTCCTAAGCGTTGGTTAAAGGTAATGCTTTACAATCAGATGATCCCGGGTTCAATTCCTACTTTTCAAATGCTTTTATTTTTATATATTTTTTTGAAGTATTTTGGACTGTTTTCTTTTTGAAAGCTGCAGTAGTGTTGTCTATGGGGTGTATTCATAAAGGTACTAAAAATAAGTTTAAAAACTTGTTTGGATTTTTGTTTTGTTTTTTACAACTCATTGAGTGTCTTGAGAATATTCATACTAGGTACGTACATAATAAAACGCAGGCGTTTAAAAAATTCGGAAGTCCCGATCTTAAAATAACATGACGAGAATGTGTTGGGAAATTTGGTATTTAAGAGGTAGGTACTTAGCGCACTATCGGTCACTGAAGTCACCAGCCGCCACTGCTTGTGGTAGACAGGTCTTCCACCGTGTCGTCCGGGTAGGTACCACAGCTCGTAGGCGCAACTCCTGATGCAGCTTGCTGCACTTGGAGGCCAGCAGACGAGTCAGCCGGGTCGGTGAACCGAGCAAGCGGAGGAGAGGAGGGGAGTGGCTATTATTTCAGCCAACGATGAGGGCTCGCTACCCGGGTGGTGGCTCGGATCGGCTGGGGAAAGGTCACAGCCTGTGTTTCCCAACGGATGTTCGACAGAGCAGCTATGGGGCCTCGATCTGGCATACATGATCACTGTACTCGCAAGAGTGCAGGTTGTAGACGTCTGGATTTTGTAGCCGGAAGGTTGGTATCTCTGGACGTCTATAAACAAAACGTAAATCAATAATGATAGTAAGAAGGTTGTCTCTCAGGCCAGGGAGAGCCAGGGGCAACATGTCGCTACAACATGAGTTATGTCGCTACCTGCCCGCGGATAGTACAGGGGCCCCCCGCGTGCGGTCGCACCAGCCCGCGTCGGGTGGCAGTGTTCCTGGAGAGCCCACTTGAGCTGTCTTCAATATTGCCGCTCCTCAAATCTCATCTTGCTTGCTCCATCTTCCATTTACCTCAAAACTAACCTCATGCCAAGAAACAAAAGGAAATTCGCCTATTCAAAATGGAGAATAGACGTTACTTACACAATGCGTGCATGTTATTTAAAATAATAAAAACCGAAGAGCCAAAATACTTGTACATACAAAATGAATGTTGGTCTCGGGAGAAGCACAACTTGATCACTTTCAGTTGCCGGCCAGCAACTAGGTACTACTGCATTCACACGCAGCTCTCGCTCGCACTTGCCGTGCGAGTGAGAGCTGCGTGGGCAAACCCACAATTAGTAAGGCACGCATACACGCACACACACGCACACGCACACCCACACACTCTCGCACGCTCCCCATGTAATTAAGTACTTACTTTATTTATAGGCATGGCTGTTTGTAGCTTAGGGTAGAACTTAATTTTGTAAAACGCGGAACTTTATAATAATTTCTATGGGTGGTGGGTGGTACAAGGGACATAAGTCAAAAAAAGTGATTTTACAGGAGAGCATTTTTTTCGTTTTAAAATTCAGTCCTTTACTGTTTTAAGCTCAAAATATTTATATGAATATAATTTTATAATACCTTTCCAATACATTAGTACAAATTTGGTTATTGCCTGTTTTTCCTGGTTTACCGTGACTTATGCTTTTTTGACCACTTGCTTTTCTCCACAAAATATGATTATATATTTATTTATTGTGGCGGTAGTAAGAGCATAAATACAGATAAGTCTTTAGAGCCAGCGAAAGTATTAAATTCAAATACAAAATAGTGGCTGGTACAAAAAGCATAAGTTTAGATAGGCTCTTTGTACCGCGGCAGCCACATTCATAGCTTCCTATTCTGATGCAGTAGACTTATGTCTGTAATACCGTTCGATAGTTTTTTTTTCTGATTTTTTCTGTATACTTAAGTCAAAAACGACCTGTTTTGACTTATGTTCTTTGTACCGCCACCCATAGATTTGATTTGCGGTGTTTAATTATGCAAGTTTTCGTTATTGTAGCTTTTATGTTTCCAAACAAATAAATAATAAATTGTACCTATTTCTCAAATTACAATCACTTTCGACCTTCCTACTCGACCACTACTGGAGATGGTGCGATGTTCTCCGTCTACACGGGTAGAGAGAGTGGACATCACTAACAAGAGCTCACTCTACTCGTGCAAAGTCCGCTTCTCCGTCTACACGGGTAGAGAGAGCGGACATCACTAACAAGAGCTCACTCTACTCGTGCAAACTCCGCTTCTCCGTCTACACGGGTAGAGAGAGCGGACATCACTAACAAGAGCTCACTCTACTCGTGCAAACTCCGCTTCTCCGTCTACACGGGTAGAGAGAGCGGACATCACTAACAAGAGCTCACTCTACTCGTGCAAACTCCGCTTCTCCGTCTACACGGGTAGAGCGAGCGGACATCACTAACAAGAGCACACTCTACTCGTGCAAACTCCGCTTCTCCGTCTACACGGGTAGAGCGAGCGGACATCACTAACAAGAGCTCACTCTACTCGTGCAAACTCCGCTTCTCCGTCTACACGGGTAGAGAGAGCGGACATCACTAACAAGAGCTCACTCTACTCGTGCAAACTCCGCTTCTCCGTCTACACGGATAGAGAGAGCGGACATCACTAACAAGAGCTCACTCTACTCGTGCAAACTCCGCTTCTCCGTCTACACGGGTAGAGAGAGCGGACATCACTAACAAGAGCTCACTCTACTCGTGCAAACTCCGCTTCTCCGTCTACACGGGTAGAGAGAGCGGACATCACTAACAAGAGCTCACTCTACTCGTGCAAACTCCGCTTCTCCGTCTACACGGGTAGAGAGAGCGGACATCACTAACAAGAACTCACTCTACTCGTGCAAACTCCGCTTCTCCGTCTACACGGGTAGAGCGAGCGGACATCACTAACAAGAGCACACTCTACTCGTGCAAACTCCGCTTCTCCGTCTACACGGGTAGAGCGAGCGGACATCACTAACAAGAGCTCACTCTACTCGTGCAAACTCCGCTTCTCCGTCTACACGGGTAGAGAGAGCGGACATCACTAACAAGAGCTCACTCTACTCGTGCAAACTCCGCTTCTCCGTCTACACGGGTAGAAAGAGCGGACATCACTAACAAGAGCTCACTCTACTCGTGCAAACTCCGCTTCTCCGTCTACACGGGTAGAGAGAGCGGACATCACTAACAAGAGCTCACTCTACTCGTGCAAACTCCGCTTCTCCGTCTACACGGGTAGAGAGAGCGGACATCACTAACAAGAGCTCACTCTACTCGTGCAAACTCCGCTTCTCCGTCTACACGGGTAGAGAGAGCGGACATCACTAACAAGAACTCACTCTACTCGTGCAAACTCCGCTTCTCCGTCTACACGGGTAGAGCGAGCGGACATCACTAACAAGAGCACACTCTACTCGTGCAAACTCCGCTTCTCCGTCTACACGGGTAGAGCGAGCGGACATCACTAACAAGAGCTCACTCTACTCGTGCAAACTCCGCTTCTCCGTCTACACGGGTAGAGAGAGCGGACATCACTAACAAGAGCTCACTCTACTCGTGCAAACTCCGCTTCTCCGTCTACACGGGTAGAGAGAGCGGACATCACTAACAAGAGCTCACTCTACTCGTGCAAACTCCGCTTCTCCGTCTACACGGGTAGAGAGAGCGGACATCACTAACAAGAGCTCACTCTACTCGTGCAAACTCCGCTTCTCCGTCTACACGGGTAGAGAGAGCGGACATCACTAACAAGAGCTCACTCTACTCGTGCAAACTCCGCTTCTCCGTCTACACGGGGAGAGAGAGCGGACATCACTAACAAGAGCTCACTTTACTCGTGCAAACTCCGCTTCTCTGTCTACACGGGTAGAGAGAGCGGACATCACTAACAAGAGCTCACTCTACTCGTGCAAACTCCGCTTCTCCGTCTACACGGGTAGAGAGAGCGGACATCACTAACAAGAGCTCACTCTACTCGTGCAAACTCCGCTTCTCCGTCTACACGGGTAGAGAGAGCGGACATCACTAACAAGAGCTCACTCTACTCGTGCAAACTCCGCTTCTCCGTCTACACGGGTAGAGAGAGCGGACATCCCTAACAAGAGCTCACTCTGCTCCTGCAAACTCCGCTTCTCCGTCTACACGGGTAGAGAGAGCGGACATCACTAACAAGAGCTCACTCTACTCGTGCAAACTCCGCTTCTCCGTCTACACGGGTAGAGCGAGCGGACATCACTAACAAGAGCTCACTCTACTCGTGCAAACTCCGCTTCTCCGTCTACACGGGTAGAGCGAGCGGACATCACTAACAAGAGCTCACTATACTCCTGCAAACTCCGCTTCTCCGTCTACACGGGTAGAGCGAGCGGACATCACTAACAAGAGCTCACTCTACTCGTGCAAACTCCGCTTCTCCGTCTACACGGGTAGAGCGAGCGGACATCACTAACAAGAGCTCACTCTACTCGTGCAAACTCCGCTTCTCCGTCTACACGGGTAGAGCGAGCGGACATCACTAACAAGAGCTCACTCTACTCGTGCAAACTCCGCTTCTCCGTCTACGATGCAGAGTAAGCACCGTAAGAGAGTTGAAGGTCGGAACCCGCAATGCAGCTGTGTGGGGGCAGGGGAGGCGGGGGGCGGGAGGCGGGCTGGTGGGGGCCGCACGCACTACGGCAAGCTGCGTCTTCGCCTTCGCTGCGGTGCTTTTAAACTTTAATATCAACCTACATACCTAACACCAGCTCGGCTCCGCAACGCGGATAATATAACTAGCTAGGTAGGGAGGAGACACAGCGCCGCCGGCCGCGCCGCGGACACTGGTCGGTCGCGACTCGCCGTACTATATTATACTCACACGTATATTTTGTCCTTCTCTCTGTTATGGACTATACATTATATTTGTTACGAGCTAGTTTAACCTATAAAATAGTCTAAGTCCACGTACGTGTGGGAGCATTCCGAGAGCACTCGCCGCTCCGCGCCCCGGCCCCGCCCCCGCCCCCGCCCCTGTCTGCAGATCCTCAGCCGTAAATGCGAATCGTAAAATCGTAAAGCTCACGCGCGCTCATAAAGCAGTCGTTACGTACGAGACGCCTCCGCGCTGCCGGCGCGCGCCCTCCGCGCCCGCGGCAGCGGCGGCCGCTCCCGATGCGCATTTTTATTCTCGGTTTCAGCTGCCCCCCCCCCCCCCCCCCCCCCCCCCCCCCCACCCCCGCCGCGGTACACACACACACACCGCCACCTAGCCAACAGCGCTCGGCGAGTGTCACAAGCCGACTACATACATATGTACACATGCGTACCTACCGCAGACACTGTCTACAATCGGGGTAATCAGAGTAAATAAGTGTTGTGCTGCAAGAAATCTGGAAAATAAATACATCACAATACATCCACCGCACGTTCAGCAAAGTATTAAAACAAGATAACTATGCATATACATAGCTAAGTATCAACCAGCAAGTAATGCACGAACACTTCACCTACTGCACGACTCGGTGGGCGGACCGTGCCAACCTGCGAGGTGGCCAGTGTGTCGCCTTCACGGCTTCTTGTCCCCTAAAACCATAGTCGCCACTTACGACATGCACGGGGTGAGAAGCAGGGGAGTATTGTTTTAATTTACGGGATCCACACTGTACCTATTATAGGAACAGGCGCAGGCGCAGGGCGGCGAGCGGTGGCGGCGCTGTACGAGTATGCTCGGAAGTACAATGGGCTGCACTCCGGCTCACGAGCACCAGCAGCAGCCGCCGCGGCCGACGCGCGCCGCGCGCCTGCGCGTGCGCCGCTCACGCTCGCAGGTGAGCTCACTGTACACAGTCAGCCAGCGCGTGCGCCGCTCACGCTCGCAGGTGAGCTCACTGCACGCAGTCAGCCAGCGCGTGCGTGCTCCGTGCTCCTCGAGTCCTCGCGGCGCACACCACACACTGCTCACCGCACACCTGTCTACATACTTCCACCGCGCCGCCCTCAACCTAGAACCGATACCTACGTTTTCCATTTTCAACTTTTGTAAATAAATTTAACAGAGAGAGCGCGAGCGGCCGGCAGCGTTGCGGTCTCCGCCCCGCGCCCCGCGCCCCGCGCCCCGCACCCCGCACCCCGCACCCAACTCTTCGCTCGCAAACAAATTCAAACTAACATTGTGGTGAAAAGTTTCAGGATTTCAAAGAAAGTTCGCTCGAGTAAGTATCTATAGCTCCTCGCTGACTTACCAGTACAATGTATGTACATGTGTAATGTGAGAAGTGAACGTGCGGTGCGGGTGCGGTGCGGGTGCGGTGCGGGTGCGGTGCGGGTGCGGTGCGGCTCGGCGCCGAGGGAGGATCGCACGATAGCCGAAGTGTGTACTCTACGGAGATAGAGCCCTCGACCTCGCCGTAAATCAAAGTAATGACTTCAATTAGAAGCGACAGCGGACTGGGAGGCGTGGGGGCGCGGGGGACGCGGGGGGCGCGGGAGGCGGGGGGGGGGTCCCGCGGGAATCCACTCGGTTACATTCAGATTAGCAAATTACAACATTCACTACGAAAGCCTCTCTGTGGGTACAAAGGAGCGGGTGTGCGGGGCGGGCGGGCGCGGGCGAGCCTACTCGCGTGGAGCCGTGAGGATGGTGAAATATACTAGTGGATATAATAATAAACAGGGTGTTGGGCACATGAACCGACAGAATTTTTTTTTGGTAGGTAAGTGGGGTCATTTGCAAGGTTTTGACCTATGATACCTTTTGTCTTATGTCACGTGGTATCGAGATACGATTTTTTTTATTTATTTTTGAAAATTACCAAAATCTCAGCTTTAACCCCTTGTAACTTTTTTGTATATGATTATATGTGCACGAATGTATTTGGTTTTACGATGTATCCTTGTTCTAGGAGAAATATCATTTGATGAAGTTAATACCATGAAAAGGACTTATGACCTCCCAAAGTCCCAAAGACGAGTAAAAATATGACAGAATCTTAATTTCTCATTTTAAAAAAAGTGACAGCAATTGAGAGCTTCATTTTCCTTTAAAAAGTTCGCTAGTTTACGCCCTTTCCAACGGTATACCACATGCCATACAAATCTTTCACTGTGTGGCCAATATTAGGCACAGAGAACAGAACAGAACGACAATAACTTTGTAACAGGGACACCTTATCGATGGTCGCTTCACTTATTGAGAGCGTTTTCAGGAGCATTTTCAAATTTAGAACGTGTAACGGTCGCGCGGGTACTGTTTAATTTCAATTCCAACTACTAATGCTTCCATTGTTAATGTTTAGACTCTTATAAATTATCCCTAATTTTGGCCACATAGTGAAGGATTTGTATGACATGTGGTATATCGTTGGAAACGGCGTAAACTAGCAAACTTTCTAAATGAAAATGAAGCTCTCAATTTGTGTCGGTTTTTATTTTAAATGAATTAAGAAATTAAGATTCTGTCATATTTTCACTCGTCCTCGGGTCTTTGGGAGGTAATAAGTTGGAAATATCGTTAATATCGTTGGAAACGGCGTAAACTAGCAAACTTTCTAAATGAAAATGAAGCTCTCAATTTCTGTCGGTTTTTATTTTAATGTAATTAAGAAATTAAGATTCTGTCATATTTTCACTCGTCCTTGGGTCTTTGGGAGGTAATAAGTCCTTTTCGTGGTATTAACTTCATCAAATGATATTTTTTCTAGAACAAGGTTACATCGATAAATCAAATAAATTTTATTTCGAGCAGATATAATCATAAACAAAAAAGTTACAAGGGGTTAAAGCTAAGATTTTGGTAATTTAAAAAAATAAAGAAAAAACATCGTATCTCGATATCACGTGACACCAGACAAAAGGTGTCACAGGTCAAAACCATGCAAATGATCCCACTTACCTCCAAAAAAAATTTGTCGGTCCATGTGCCGAACACCCTGTATTCTCGTTCGTGGGCACTCGCCCACAACTGTTTTAGTTAGTGTAGCGCACACATTCAAACAGAGCGAACAGCTGCCGTTATTGACGTTCGATATTTTTTTTATTTTATTTATTTATTTTAAGGAAACACACTGTTCTAAATATCTTTAATCAAATAAACATATTATGGTAAGAACATAAACCAGTGAAGGTTCCACAAATAGGCAAAACTACAAACAATGTTCTCAGGCGGTCGGTGATTTTTGCTTGCTTTAGCACCGCCTTCAACTCTAGGGTTCGATTTTTTTTTACATACATTTTTGAAGGCGGTTTTTATATTTTGTTAAATAGTTTTTTCTCTTCTTCGAGTGATATGTATGTAGAGAATGCTAGCGTGCTGCTGTGCTCGTAGGAGGCAAGCGCGATAAATGGGTTTTTGTTTTGAGACCTGAGCGTGAAAACATCTTATAAATTAATTGATCAAAATAATTAAATTATTTCCCGGATTATTTGCCTCCGTATAGTGCATCGGATTATTTCCCTCCGTATAGTGCATCGGATTATTTCCCTTCGTATAGTGCATCGGATTATTTGCCTCCGTATAGTGCATCGGATTATTTCCCTCCGTATAGTGCATCGGATTATTTCCCTCCGTATAGTGCATCGGATTATTTCCCTTCGTATAGTGCATCGGATTATTTCCCTTCGTATAGTGCATCGGATTATTTGCCTCCGTATAGTGCATCGGATTATTTCCCTCCGTAAAGTGCATCGGATTATTTCCCTCCGTATAGTGCATCGGATTATTTGCCTCCGTATAGTGCATCGGATTATTTCCCTTTATTTATTTATTTATTTATTTAAAAACTCGTCGGTAACACCACATTACAAGGCATGACGATCCATTACAAGCAATTCTAAATAAAATGACATAATCTTTAATCTAATTACTTAATTAATAACAAACCTTAAAACATAATAACCCAAAAATACAATAAAATCAATGTTCAAAAAGCCAAATTCAATAAGAGATGCATCAGAATAATATAAAACCTTAAAAATAAATGCAATGTAAATATAAATACTATGAAACCTATCATTATTATGCTGCAAGAAACACATGCAATAGTCATTCAATAAAAATAAAAAATAAATTTCATTCAATAAAAATAAAAAATTGTCATTCAATAAAAAATAAAAAATTGTCATTCAATAAAAATTTAAAATTAATAAAAAATACCATTTAGCTATTTACATTCTGTGAAAAATTCATTAAGTGCATAAAAAGGCCGTTCTAGTAGGAATTTCCTGAGTTCATTTTTAAATCTACTTTTTGATTGACAATCCCTTATATAATTTGGTAATGCATTGAAGATTAGAATGGACATATATTCATTGCCCTTTTCATTAAAGTTAATCTTGCTTTTGGCAATGCAAGTTTTCTTCTATCTCTTAGTACATACCGATTTTGCTGATTGCCTTGCTTTTCAAAATTATTAATGTTATTGTAGGTCTCTAGGCTCATAATGTAAATATATAAATTTATTACAGTCAATATTTCCAATTGTTTAAAAAGAGGCCTACAAGTATCATCCCATTTTGATCCCGTAATAATACGAATAGCCCTCTTCTGTAACCTTAATATTCTACTTACTTCTCCGCACGTACCCCATACCTCAAGGCCGTATCTTAGAATAGCTTCAATATATGCGAAATATACAAGTTTCATAGTTTTTATTGTAGACGTTTTCTTCAGTGTTTGCAAAGCGTAACATGCACTTGCAAGTTTTTTAGATACTCTATCAATTTGTCTTTTCCAATTTAGCTTAGCATCAACTTCTACTCCTAAAAATGTGACGCATTCTGTTTCATCTAATTGAATGCTACTTGTTTGACAATTGTTTCTACAATTTTCTTTTAGTTTGTAATGTATGTATTGACTTTTGTCCATATTTAATTTTAGGTTATTGCTGGTAAACCAATATGTTAGTTCCTTTAGGGTGATCACAAGATTTTCGTTTATTTCATTTATTGATTTGCCATCTATTGTACAGCTGGTATCATCAGCAAATAAATACATATTACATCGTGATACATTGCTCGGTAGATCATTGATAAAGATAAAAAATAGTAATGGACCCAAGACAGATCCTTGGGGTACACCATATCTTATATTTTGTAGGTTTGATTTAATCGGTATATTCTCACCGTGCTTATTGTAGCTGCTTATCTCTACATACTGTTTACGATTGCTTAGGTAAGAAGTGATTAATGCTAGTGGTACACCTCGTACGCCATAGAACTCTAATTTTTTTAGAAGGATAGCGTGACTGACACAATCAAAGGCTTTGCTTAGATCACAGAATAGTCCAGCACATTTATCTCCTGAATTCATATTTCTAATTACATTATTAATTAAATCTCTGATTGCCATTATAGTGGATTTATTTTTCCTGTATGCATATTGCCTACCAGTGAACAAGTTATTATTCTCAAAGTAACTGAATAATTTTTTGGCTAATAGCTTTTCAAATATTTTTGTTAAAGGTGACAAAATTGACAATGGTCTATAATTAGATACCTCTTTCTTATTTCCTTTTTTAAATAGTGGTATTATTTTTGCAACTTTTAATTCATCTGGATATTTTCCTTCCGAAATACAAGCATTAAAACTGTCTGCCAATGGTTCACATAATAAATTCGCATTTGCTTTAACAATATCGGTTCTTATTCCATCATATCCTATACTACTACTATTTTTTAAACTTTTGATTGTATTATTGACTTCATTTACTTTAAAATAGTTAAGATAAAATGAATTAGTTGTATCTACTTTTTTATTTTGCAGTAAATTTAAGTACTTATTGTCTGTATTTTGTATATCTGGCTGACCCACATTTATGTAAAATTCGTTAAATATATTGGCTACGATCTCCGGGTTTGTTATTTCATTATTCTTGTACATTAAAACAATATTTTCGTTTTTATTTACATTTGCTTTATTTGTCCGTTTTTTCACTATTTTCCATATTGCTTTTGATTTGTTTGTGGAGTTGAGTATTTCTTTTTTGTCTGTAATTTGTTTTGCTCGCTTTATTGATTTTTGCAATATCTTCTTATATTTATTGTAATAAACAAGTTTTTCCTTTGTTCTGTTTAGTCGAATTTCCCTTAGCATAGCTTGCTTTCTTTTAAATGACACCTTAAGACCTCGTGTTATCCAACTGCTATCTTTTATTACAATTCTTTTTTTAGTGATTGGAAATGTGGTTTTTATAATTTTCTTTAATTTTTTATAAAATAATGTAAACATATTACTCGCATTTTCTGATTCTGTGTTTTCGTACCAATTTGTTATTTTTAGTTTCTGTGTAAACATGTTTTTATTTGCATTACTATAATTATATGTATATATAAATTTTGTAGTGTTTGATATATTTAATTGTTCACCTTTAAGTTTTAGTATGATGCAGTCGTGGTCCGATATGTCACTAGGAATAATATTTGCTTCTAAGTCAGTTAAACTTAAATTTGTTAGAATATTATCAATCGCTGATGTAGAGGTAGCAGTTGTCCGTGTCGGTTTTTTTAGTAAGTATCTTAAATTGTTCAACTTCATAAAATTTATTAAACATTTATATCCTTTAGAATTTTTGTCTAAGAAATTTATATTAAAGTCTCCCATAATAATTACAGCCTTTAGAGAATTTTCTTTAATTACTTTAGTCTGTTAGGGTATCACAAAATAGATCATAATTAGTAGATGCTGTTGATCTGTATATTATTATAACATTTATTAGTCTACCAGATTTAATTTTTAGTTGTATACCGGATAATTCAATTATTTTCTCTACTACATATTTGTTCAGTTCTATTATATTGTACAGGTCTATATCTTCTCTACAATAAATTGCTGTGCCACCTCCTTTATATATTATTCTAGTTTGTTCAGTAGCTAATTTATAGTTTTTTATGCATAAATGCTCACTTTCACTATTTTCTAACCATGTTTCACAAAAGCATAATAGAGCTGGTTTGGTAGCTTTATGTTCATGTAAGTGATCTAATAGTATTTCTATTTGCGAAACTTTATTTCTTAAACTACGTACATTTAAACATAACATATTAATATTTCCACAATTTTGCATATGTACATTATCTATCTTACGTTCCCCACATAGTGGCGGCTGTGAAAAGAATCATTACTGTTGTAGTATTTCTCATTTATTTCAATTAGAACATTGTTTAGGCTATCAACTATTTTATATTTTCCAGATACGTTTATAGTGTATCCATTTCTGTTGTAATTCCTATGTGTAAGCTCCCTATTTATATCTAGTATGTATACGTATTCCATGTCATTGAACTCTTTTAATATCGCATAGTTTAATCTAAACACAAAGTGATTATACTCTACATCAGTTTCATTAAAACAATGTGGTACTGTGCAAATTACTATGTTAGTGTTTTTTATTTTGCTAATGGCGTTTTTTATGCAGCATACAGTTTCATCCACTGTTTGCACTCCTATATCACTTCCACCGCTCATTATTACTACGCAGTCTTTTTGTGTGAAAGTTTCTGTTTTGTTTTCAATATCCTGAAGTACTCGCGACGTCGGCGCCCACTGAATTACATCACTCAGTATGTCGTAGTCTCTACGTCTTTTCTTGCTCAGCAAATAGGGGATTTCGGTTGCGTGATAATCCGAAAGAAGCAGGAGCTTTGGTTTGCTGAGCGTTATAGTCTCAACAGTATGTGTGATTTGGGAATTTCCGGGTGATGTAGATATTATGTAGGGGATAGGCGATGTTTCCTTGCACGACGGGTAGGTAAATGTGTTTATATTGTCTGTGCATTTATTTTTTTCATGTTGTATATTATTATTTAGGTTCATCACATTAGTAGTGCAAAACTTCATATTTTCCAATAATTCGTTTCCTTTAGTTATGAAATCATTATTAAAATTTGTGATTATTTGTTCCAGTTTTTTTGAGTCTTCGTATGTTGTATTTATTTGTGATTGAATATTTGTGGTAGAGTTGGGAGTATTCGGAACACTTGAATGCCCGCTAAATTTGTTCTGCAGTTGGAGATGTTCCTTTTCCAAGTTCAGTAGCTTAAGTTTCAGGGGTGTGACTATTTGTATTGTGCTATTCTCAAATTCTTCATGTTCTTGCTTATAGCTTTCAAGATCTTTTAGAGCAGTCGTTAGTTTGTCTTCTATGTCCGCATTTTCTATTTGAAGCTCAGCTAGTTGATTTTTTAGGATTGAGTTTGTGGTACACAATTTCGCAAATTCAATGCTATTATTTTCTTGTTCTTTTAGTAATGATGCATTTAGAGCTTCTGTCTTCGATAGTGATGTTTGTAGTGCTTTTATTTTTTCCTCAAGTTCTTGGTTTCTTTGCTCGGTTAATTCATTATTTTTTCCTTCTAAATCTTCTTTTAATTTTAACAGCTTATTTTCTTGTTCATTTATTATAATGTGTTGCTCTTTTACTGTATTTTCTAATATTTTGATTTTTTCATGTAAATTTTCATTTTTCTTTAATCTCTCTATTGCATTTTCATTCGTATTAATTATTGAGGTTAGCTCTTTTATCAGATTTTCCATCAAAATAGTATTCTCCTGTGTCAACGAGCATTGGGAGTGCTTCGTTATATCTTTTTCTTCATCTTTTGTTTTTTTGGTGTTACTTAATTCTGGTAGGGAACCACTTTTTATAGTGCATCGGATTATTTACCTCCGTATAGTGCATCGGATTATTTGCCTCCGTATAGTGCATCGGATTATTTCCCTTCGTATACTGCATCGGATTATTTGCCTCCGTATAGTGCAATCAACATAATATATTCCCCAGCTGCAGCGATGGTTTTCCGAAATAATTTTCTTCATTTTCGAAGGTAAATGGAGCCTAGTTTAAATAGTAAACCGTCGATGGGTTTCTCATATGTAATGGAAAAAATCTACGCAGACGCAGACGCGGGGAGAAACATGGCGAAAGAAGTTTTGACGGAGTACTTTCAAATGTGGTCGCTTTATATCACTTTTTTCCTATACATCGGAGAGTTTAACTTTGCATGTACTTTATTAAAGTGCAAATCTTGTCAAAACTAACGATTCCGGTTTGATTGCTGTGGGATAATAAAGTTAGATATGAGCGGTTGAACGAAAAAAAACTCATGTGCATGTAGGTACCGCACTAAAGTGAACGTAAATAAAAGTATATATGTATTTATTTAAAAATAATGCGGCCGTCTACAGTTTTTGCCTTCAAAAATAGTCACTTAGCCGTAGCATCGGAGACAGTACACGCATTTCACAAAGAAATATTACTTTGTGGGCCTTAACTATTATAAGTAAAACAATAATTTTGTATAAATTACAATAAGTACAACAATTAATTAGCGGCTCGCGAGGAGTGGAGCGGTGTGTTCTCTGGTGCGATGTAAGAAGATAGGGCGGGCACGGGCGGTGTGTGCTCGATGGCCCCCTGCGGGTCAATCAGCGACAGTTTTGCCGACGCAGCTCGGAGCGGGCCGGGCGCCGCCGGGCGCCGGGCGGGCCGGAGCCCGAGCAGAGCGCACAGTGGGTTGCTCTATTATTCCGTAGCCTGTGTTCATTACGCCCCCCGCCCCTCCGCCCGCGCCGGCCACATTCGACCACCACTATCGCACGTGAGACTACACTGCAAGCCACTTTCATAAATAATCTGTAAAATTAGTCAAAACAATCATTATAGTGAACTATGTATATAAGGTGCTTCGTTATTCATGTCATTCGCCGCGGGAGGGTTACATACGCACTGAAACAAACACTTTACGCAAAAAAAAATATATGTTTATAGGAGCATTTTTTCCCCTAACATCTAACAAAAAAATAAAATCATATAGCTGTAAAAACCAATCATGCTATGCAAAACACGAAACCTAGGTAGGTACCTAGCGCGACGTCTCTAGCTAGTTTAATTTATGGCGGCGCGGCGGTGTGGTACCGCACTGACAAATACCTAGTGACCTTGTGACTTCTTTGTCGGAAGCCGCCGACAGATCTTTGACTAAAGCCGACAGTCATTCCGCGCACTCGACTCACTACATATTATGTACATACTCGTAGCTGTGCACTTGCATACAATAGAGTTGAACGCACGCGCGCCCTCGCCGCGCCACGCCCCGCACTCGACTCACTACATATGTACATACTCGTAGCTGTGCACTTGCATACAATAGAGTTGAACGCGCGCGCGCCCTCGCCGCACCGCGCGCCGCACTCGACTCAATACATATTATGTACATACTCGTAGCTGTGCACTTGCATACAATAGAGTTGAACGCACGCGCGCCCTCGCCGCGCCCTCGCCGCGCCGCGCGCCGCACTCGACTCACTACATATGTACATACTCGTAGCTGTGCACTTGCATACAATAGAGTTGAACGCACGCGCGCCCTCCCCGCGCCGCGCCCCGCACTCGACTCACTACATATGTACATACTCGTAGCTGTGCACTTGCATACATACAATAGAGATGAACGCACGCGCGCCCTCGCCGCGCCGCGCGCCGCACTCGACTCACTACATATGTACATACTCGTAGCTGTGCACTTGCATACAATAGAGTTGAACGCACGCGCGCCCTCGCCGCGCCGTGCCCCGCACTCGACTCGCTACATATGTACATACTCGTAGCTGTGCACTTGCATACAATAGAGTTGAACGCACGCGCGCCCTCGCCGCGCCGCGCGCCGCACTCGACTCACTACATATGTACATACTCGTAGCTGTGCACTTGCATACAATAGAGTTGAACGCACGCGCGCCCTCGCCGCGCCGCGCGCCGCACTCGACTCACTACATATCTACATACTCGTAGCTGTGCACTTGCATACAATAGAGTTGAACGCACGCGCGCCCTCGCCGCGCCGCGCGCCGCACTCGACTCACTACATATGTACATACTCGTAGCTGTGCACTTGCATACAATAGAGTTGAACGCACGCGCGCCCTCGCCGCGCCGCGCGCCGCACTCGACTCACTACATATGTACATACTCGTAGCTGTGCACTTGCATACAATAGAGTTGAACGCACGCGCGCCCTCGCCGCGCCGCGCGCCGCACTCGACTCACTACATATGTACATACTCGTAGCTGTGCACTTGCATACAATAGAGTTGAACGCACGCGCGCCCTCGCCGCGCCGCGCCCCGCACTCGACTCACTACATATGTACATACTCGTAGCTGTGCACTTGCATACATACAATAGAGTTGAACGCACGCGCGCCCTCGCCGCGCCGCGCGCCTCACTCGACTCACTACATATGTACATACTCGTAGCTGTGCACTTGCATACAATAGAGTTGAACGCACGCGCGCCCTCGCCGCGCCGCGCCCCGCACTCGACTCACTACATATGTACATACTCGTAGCTGTGCACTTGCATACAATAGAGTTTAACGCACGCGCGCCCTCACCGCGCCGCGCGCCGCACTCGACTCACTACATATGTACATACTCGTAGCTGTGCACTTGCATACAATAGGGTTGAACGCGCGCGCGCCCTCGCCGCACCGCGCGCCGCACTCGACTCAATACATATTATGTACATACTCGTAGCTGTGCACTTGCATACAATAGAGTTGAACGCACGCGCGCCCTCGCCGCGCCGCGCCCCGCACTCGACTCACTACATATGTACATACTCGTAGCTGTGCACTTGCATACAATAGAGTTTAACGCACGCGCGCCCTCACCGCGCCGCGCGCCGCACTCGACTCACTACATATGTACATACTCGTAGCTGTGCACTTGCATACAATAGAGTTGAACGCGCGCGCGCCCTCACCGCACCGCGCGCCGCACTCGACTCAATACATATTATGTACATACTCGTAGCTGTGCACTTGCATACAATAGAGTTGAACGCACGCGCGCCCTCGCCGCGCCGCGCCCCGCACTCGACTCACTACATATGGACATACTCGTAGCTGTGCACTTGCATACAATAGAGTTGAACGCACGCGCGCCCTCGCCGCGCCGCGCGCCGCACTTGACTCACTACATATGTACATACTCGTAGCTGTGCACTTGCATACAATAGAGTTAAACGAACGCGCGCCCTCGCCGCCCCGCGCGCCGCACTTGACTCACTGCATATGTACATACTCGGAGCTGTGCACTTGCATACAATAGAGTTGAACGCACGCGCGCCCTCGCCGCACCGCGCACCGCACTCGACTCACTACATATGTACATACTCGTAGCTGTGCACTTGCATACAATAGAGTTGAACGCGCGCGCGCCCTCGCCGCACCGCGCGCCGCACTCGACTCACTACATATGTACATACTCGTAGCTGTGCACTTGCATACAATAGAGTTGAACGCGCGCGCGCCCTCACCGCGCCGCACGCCGCACTCGACTCACTACATATGTACATACTCGTAGCTGTGCACTTGCATACAATAGAGTTGAACGCGCGCGCGCCCTCGCCGCACCGCGCGCCGCACTCGACTCACTACATATGTACATACTCGTAGCTGTGCACTTGCATACAATAGAGTTCAACGCGCGCGCGCCCTCGCCGCGCCGCACTTGACTCACTACATATGTACATACTCGTAGCTGTGCACTTGCATACAATAGAAGAGTTCAACGCGCGCGCGCCCTCGCCGCGCCGCGCGCCGCACTCGACTTACTACATATGTACATACTCGTAGCTGTGCACTTGCATACAATAGAGTTTAACGCGCGCGCGCCCTCGCCGCGCCGCGCGCCGCACTCGACTCAATACATATGTACATACTCGTAGCTGTGAACTCGCATACAATAGAGTTCAACGCGCGCGTGCCCTCGCCGCACCGCGCGCCGCACTCGACTCACTACATATGTACATACGTTTTAGTTTTAATTTATTCTGTTGTCTTTTTGTTGTTAGTTTTAGTTTAGTTTTAAATTAGTTATTGCTTTCGTTCTATTTTGTACTTTCTAACCTCTTTTTTAGCATATGTACTAGCGTAAATTCGTACTAACCACGTTGTGTTTGTCCGTAATTGTAGATAGCTTCTAATAAATTGTTAAGTAATTTTAAGTAATTGATTGTATCGAGCGATTCTATGTAGACAAACCTAAATAAAAAATTAATAAATAAACACTAAGTGACGAATCAACACTGGTGTACAAGCATAAATCGGCTCAGCGAGACACGGAGAGAGCAATGCTCGGCATTTCTTTGCTCGATAAAATCACTAATGACAGAATACAAAAAAATGGACAAAGAAGCAAGTGAGAAAATGAGCAAGCTGAAGGGCCAGTGGGCTGGATAAATTTGTCGCAGAAACGACAATCGCTGGGGTAGACGGGTGCTCGAATGGAGACCACGTACAAGCAAACGTAGCGTGGGACGCCCCCGGCCCGGCTAGGTGGACAGACGACCTAAAAAAACATTGAACCGACTTCAAAAACAACAAAAACCAAAAGTGTTAAATAATATTGTGATTCATATTCGGACCCTTAAGTTCAAGGCGGTACAAAAGCACACCTGAAAATTGATAGATTTGATAGGGCTCCTAATGTGCTTTTGTACCGCCTTCAACTCAAGGGTCCGAATATGAATAAAAAAAATTTTTTTTATTTATTTATTTATCCATACTAATATTATAAATTCGAAAGTAACTCTGTTGTCTGTCTGTCTGTCTGTCTGTCTGTCTGTCTGTTACCTTTTCACGCCTAAACCGCTTAGCAGATTTCGATAAAATATTGCACGGAGATGAATTGCATCCCGAGGACGGACATAGGCTACTTTTTGTCTCAAAAAACAACCCTTAAGGGGGTGAAATAGGGGATGAAAGTTTGTATGGGGAACTCAGCATTTCTTAAGTTAGGGATATGACAATTTATATTTAGGCTTTTGGTATGAAATAAAGAAATACGTGTTTCAGCGTTTTTGCTAAACAACCCTTAAATTAAAATAGGGGTTGATTTCAAAACTATTGGGTTAGATTTTACAAAATACAATTCTGTACGGAGCTGAATTGCATCCTGAGGAAGAACATAGGCTACCTTTTGTCTCAAAAAAACAACCCTTAACGGGGTGAAATAGGGGATGAAAGAATGTATGGGGAACCCATCATTTCTCAAGTTAGGGATATGAAAATTCATGTTTAGGCTTTTGGTATAAAATAAAGAATTACGTGTTTCAGCGTTTTTGCTAAATCAACCCTTAAATTAATAAAATAGGGGTGATTTCAAAATTAGGTTTTAGGATTTTAAATGATTTTAAATAATTTTATCCATACTGGCGGTGGTTTTGAAGAGTGGGGTTGAGGTACGGGGGAGGAGTCCGCGGGGAGAGGGGAAGGGAGGATAATTTAATCTCTATCTTCTTTTCTCTATCTCTACTTCTTATAAAAGGAAACGTCTGTTTGCATGTATGTATGTATGTTTGAGGTAAACTCGGAACCACTTAACAGATTTTTATGCGGTTTACACCAATGTAAAGAGTAGTTCTTCAGGCTCACTATAGTAGGCTATATACCATAAAGTTAAATAGCCTTAGGGTTGAGCAGTATCAAAGAAAACGGAATTTAGTGTCGAATGGTCGTAATATATGGCGTTAGCAGTTTTGTTGCGTTGCGTTGGTGTAGTGTAGATAGATGCTTTTGGTAGAAGATACGAGTAGAATAAAGAGTAGATATCTATACTTATATAATTGTTTGTCCTGACTGACTAATCTATTAACGCACAGCCGAAACTACTAAGTCTAGAAAGCTGAAATTTGGAACATAGGTTTATTTCATAACGTAAGAAACCGTTAAGGATTTTTTGGAAATTACAACTTTAAGGGGGGAAATGGGGACGACGACTTTGTATGAAAGTTTTTGTTTTTTTATATGTAATATTATGGTCTTATGGTCTTCCTGAACGTAGCTCGGCCTTCGGCCTCGCCCTTAATTACTTACATTCTTAGATAAGGTTTATCGCCTTCCTGAACGCAGCTCGGCCTTCGGCCTCGCCCTCAGTTACTTACTTTCTTTGAGAAAGTTTATGGTCTTCCTGAACGTAGCTCGGCCTTCGGCCTCGCTTTCAGTTACTTACTTTCTTCGAGAAGGTTTATAGTCTTTCTGAATGCAGCTCGGCCTTCGGCCTCGCCCTCAGTTACTTACTGTCTTCGAGAAGGTTCATGGTCTTCCTGAACGCAGCTCGGCCTTCGGCCTCGCCGTTAGTTACTTACTTACTTTGAGAAGGTTCATGGTCTTTCTGAATGCAGCTCGGCCTTCGGCCTCGCCCTTAATTACTTACTTTCTTCGAGAACGTTTATAGTCTTCCTGAACGCAGCTCGGCCTTCGGCCTCGCCCTTAGTTACTTACTTACTTTGAGAAGGTTTATAGTCTTTCTGAACGCAGGTCGGTATTCTGCCTCGCCCTCAGTTACTTACTTTTTCGAGAAGGTTTATCGTCTTCCTGAACGCCGCTCGGCCTTCGGCCTCGCCCTCAGTTACTTATTTTCTTCGAAAGGGTTTATAGTCTTCCTGAACGCAGCTCGGCCTTCGGCCTCGCCCTCAGTTACTTACTTTCTTCGAGAAGGTTTATTTTCTTTCTAGAATACAGTTCAGCCTGAAGCCTCGCCGTTAGTTACTTACTTTATTTGACAAGGTTTATCGTTTACCTTAACGCAGCTTGCCTTCGGCCTCGCCCTTACTCGTACTTACTTTCTTAGATATGGTTTATCGATTTCCTGAACGCAGCTCGGCCTTCGGCCTCGCCCATAGTTACTTACTGTCTTCTTTGAAATACGAATTTCACGCGAGCGGAGCCGCGGGCTCAGCTAGTTTTATTATATTTGGAAAAACCAACAGCTCTATAACTAAATTTAACAATTATATTATATTAACTTATGAACTACAGCCAATAATAGGTTTCCACAAATTACATTTTACAAATT
The DNA here is from genome assembly GCA_946902875.1 of Nematopogon swammerdamellus. NCBI lineage: Eukaryota > Metazoa > Arthropoda > Insecta > Lepidoptera > Adelidae > Nematopogon > Nematopogon swammerdamellus. The sequence goes on from OX336347.1 coordinate 164,816, forward strand.
ACCAAAGAAGTAAAAGAGTGAGGTACCTATAAATATATACATATACACGGTGTTGCAACCCCAACCGTAAAACCCGAAAGGGGGTGTTTCTGTACGTGAAATAGAACAACTTATGTTCTACAACTTTTTTATTTGAAGAAAAAAAATTTTTTTTTCTCCATACATTTTGAGAATAGGTAATTAAAATTTGTATGGAAAAAAATTTTTTTTTTGTTTAAAAAATTTTTTTTTTCTTCACAGAAGTTGTTTATTTTCACATATAGAATAACCCCCTTATGTCAGTTAAAAATATTACGGGAGCAACTGCAACACCGTGTATACTATGTGTAAGGGAAAATCTGCAATCTTTTTATTTATTTTAATTTTAAACAAATTTCTTGGATAGTGAAATGGATCAATATCGCTGAACTGGTTATTGCGAGTTTTGGCATTGCGGTTGAGAACAGAATTAGCTGCGTACTTGGTCTTAGCCAGTGACGAGTGGAACAGGCGGGGGGCGCGAGTTCTGCGTCCAGGTACGTGCAATTTAATGCTACTCACCAGCTCCGCACAATCTAGACGGCTGTGAACAAGGTCATGTAGTAGCATCATATCCGCTACTGTACGCTGGTCTTGTAGACTCGACATTTTGTAGTTGTGAGCGGCCACCTCGAATGATTCATATGTAGAAAGAGTTCGATAATTTAGGTGCTTTAAGAATATGTGTTGAATTCGTTCAATTCGTTTAATATGTACTAAGTACTGAGGTGACCAAACGCAGCTGCTGAATTCTAGAACACTTCGAACATATGCAAAGTAAACGATTTTTAAACAGTTTTATATCAGTGAAAGGCTGACATACTCTCATAACAAACCCCAAGTTTTTATATGCTTTATCGACGATCATGTCGATGTGATTATTAAAAGTTAATTTTTTGGGAGTACTCCGAGATCACGGATCACATCTACCTTACTAATTGCATTACCGTTAAGTGTGTAATTGAGTTCAATTAATTTGTGGTTACGTGTGAAAGAGATTCGTTGGCATTTAGAAGTGTTCACCTTTATCTTGTTCGCGCTCCAGTACTTGCACGCCTGGTTGAGATTATTTTGTAATTTTAATACAATCATCAACACAGCGCACTGCAGCAAATATTTTCTTGTCATCAGCATATAATAGACACTGAGAAAATTTGAAGCATTCGGTCACATCAAATATATATGCATTATAGAGGAGGGGCCCCAGATGTGAGCCTTGAGGTACTCCTGAAGGTATTACGATGTAGTCCGACCGATTGCCTCCAATTACAACCGCTTGGGAGCGATTATTTACATAGGACGTGAGCCACCTAAGAAGATCACCATGAATGCCTAACTGGTGAAGCTTTTCAGGAGTGTGACGTGATCTACACGATCAAATGCTTTTTCGTAATCTGTGTAGAATACGTCGACCTGAATACGCTTGTCCATATTTTGTAAGAGGTAATGTGTGAACTGCACCAGGTTAGTTGTAACTGTTGGAGCCTTGAGGAATCCATGTTGGTTGGATGGTACACTTTATATATGTCATCGTACGCTACTTGCTCAAATAATTTGCTGAAAACATTAAGCATTGATATTGGTCGATAATGAAAACAAATATCGCAAATTTTGTATCCCGTACGGAAACCTATTACTAAGCCTACGCCGTCTGTCTGTCTGTCCGTCCGTCTGTCCGAGGGCTGTATCAGTTGAACCAGTTACTGTAATTATGTGTATATTGTTTAAAATTGTATTGTTTGTTCTTTTATTAGTTTTAGTTTAAGTTTTTAATTTTAGCATACTTAGTATCTTAAATTGTTCATGTTGTCGTTTGCCTTAAGTACAGATAGTCTAGCCATGTAATATATATTTCTAAGATTTGTATGTAAAGAATGATTCTGTGTGGTTAAACCTAATAAAAAAAAATACCGTAATAGGTAGACCGTTGGAATTTTCACAAAATATTTGTTATTATGGCAACTTTAAATTAACAAATTATTGTTATATATAACAACAAATAATAAAAAATAGAAAAGATAAAAAATTAAGGGGGTTCCCATACAAAAGACGTCTTTTTTTCAATGTTTTTTATTGTGGTGCGGAAACCTCGATACGCGAGTCCGACTCGCACTTGGCCGGTTTTTTTTTAAATCGGTTAAAAAGTGTAGCCGGGGGCTGGGTGGATGAGAAGAGCGGAAGAGCGCGCGCGGTGGCGTGCCTTGGGGGAGGCCTATGTCCAGCAGTGACTGATGATGAATCAATATATAATATAAAACGCAATACAATACAATTTTCTTTATTTATTTACTATTTTCCATAATTATTGTCAGTATCTCACTACGGCGACGACGCCTGTCGATAAAGCGGAAATTTTACATTCATCTATATGCGTCGTCATCATTCTCATAATTACCCGGGGCATTCACTGACGCACTCACCCACATCTAACGATTATTATTAGTGTGCTATTAGATGTCCGCGCCGCGCCGGCGGCGCCGCCCGCAGCAGCTAGTAGGTAGGTATAACCACATCAGGACAAGACATGCTGCCGGCGGTTATACGTTACATGAGCGGCCGGTGGCCGAGTGCTCTGCGCGTCGCCTTCTCTTGCGAGAGCTCAGAGGTTCGAATCTGATCGCCGTGTACCAATGAGTTTTTTTCTAACGCAAGATTTTACGTGCGTACCCACACCTGCTGCTTCAGCGTTAGGAACAGGTGTAAAACTGTAGGTCTCTTGTGGTATCTCCTAGATGGTATGCTCAAATTGCGGCTGGGTTGGCACCACCCACCCAGAGCATGTGCTTTGGCCCCTCTGGTGCAGCCACCCCACCGGATTATAGATACAATATTTTTTAAAACGTAGCAGAGATATGACGTGATGTATGTTATGTTAGTATCGGGAGTGAAGTTACCTGCCGCCGCCGCCGCCTCTCTCGGACGGTCGATATTCATATTGTCTCAGTCAGAACTTGTCCCGTACCGAGCTGCGAGCGAGCCGCACAGCTGTAGATAGAGCCGCCGCCGCCGTTTTATTTGAATAAATTTGAAAGTTAGGAACTTTATAAAAGTGCACCTCGCGCCGCGTCCCTCTGTCTTCACACTCCACACTTAGTAAGTAATACTGTCAACACTTTTTATTTGACGATATTAAACTATTAAAAATGTTTATTTTTATTCTGTCGTCTCCTTAAAGTCTGATAATATTGAAATATAAATGCAGCAGAGTGCAGCAGGCTAGCGGCGGCGGACACTAGTGCGGTCGGGTGCGGGCGGCGCGGCTCGGCCTCGCCGCCGCGCGGTGCTACGCGGCCGCTGCCGACCGACCGCTACGCCGTAGCACTAGCACTGACTCGAGGCGAGCCGCGCGCGAGCGTAGCAGCAGAGCGCCTCTACGCGCCGCCCCGCCCCGCCCCGCGCCGCCCCGCGCCTCGCGCCCGAGCCGAGCTACTCAATGTGATGCCAATCTGGTGAGCGCATTTTTAATTCCATGCATGCAATTTCCATAATCCCAATTTATGTTTATTAAAAAATTTTAGGTTTCCGTATCCCGTCCCGTACGAAAGCCTATTACTAAACCTACACCGTCTGTCTGTCCGTCCGTCTGTCCGAGGGCTGTATCTCTTGAAACGTAATAGGTAGCCCGTTGAAATTTTCACAGAATATGTGTTATTAATTATGGCGGATATAACAACAAATAATAATAAAAAATAGAAAAAGTAAAAAAATATTATAGTATATAAGATGTTTCGTTATTCATGTATGAAATTTCGGGAGGGTTACATACACACTCAAATAAACAGGTTACGCAAAAAAAATTATATGTTTGTTGGCAATTCCATAATCAACCAATGAGAAGGTTTTCACCTTCCAACTCGGGCGGTAGGAGAAGGGGTGGAAGGGGAAGTGACGGGGGCGCTGAGCAACTTTTTTCTGGGGCATTGGTTGAGGGTGGACGCGAAATATCAGTTTATTCGAATTAATTTGGTAGTTTATCAAACCGCGCTAATATCAGAAGTGGCAAGTAACTTCACGCGCTGAAAGATGTCAGGGCGGGACTCGCGACCAAAACGTAGGAAGAGTCGGTCACGTTCTCGTTGTTTGAGTCGATCAAGATCACCGACACCGCGGCCTCGAAGGGAGTCTAGGGAATCGCGACGCACAAAGCGGAGAAGTCCATCTAGATCTGAGGGTAGGTCTAGATCCAAACGGAAGCGTGCTCATACTCGCTCGTCGACGAGTTCCAGTAGTTCCAGCACCAGCTCAAGTTCGTCCACATCATCAAGCAGCACAGCCCCAACACCTCGAAAAAGGTCGAAGGTAACACGCAAAAGAAAAGGAGAAACTGTGAGTACAAGTACGACTACCCTACACAACATGATACCCGAGTTTGACCCGTTGACTGATAACGTTGGAACGTGGATTAATGTGATCGAATCTTATGCGTCTACTTTCGGTTGGTCCGACAGTATGATCCGCTATCAGGCCTTGAATAAGCTCAAGGGGTCGGCAAAAATGTGGTACGAGTCCATGTTGCATAACTTTAATATTAGGGTTAGGTACCCACTTAAAAAGTTTGGTATTTAAAATCTTACATACAAAAAAAAATAATAAAAAAAATCTCGCCTACCTACCTTCTTTGTGTACAATAAATTGTTCAATATTAATATGATAATGTTATTTGATCGCTTTAGGTAAGTTCAGTGCTAATGTAATGTGAAGTGAGACGGATCGAGGTAAAATTGACTAAGCCAAGATGATTCTGGAAAGATTTGGTACAGGGTTTATCCAATACAGGGTAAATTGCCTAAACCAATCCAGTGTTGTAAATTTGGTACAGGATTTGCCTTGGTCGTAAAATATTGAATTGCATAAGCTCTGGATTGTCTAGAGTGGTAATAAGTGAGGGATTAAAATGACATGAGTATGTTCTATGATCTTAATGTCTCCTAAGACTAAAGGGGCTATTCATTGTACATAATCATGTCATTTTGGATCTGTCATTTTCGATCATCATGATGGGCCGAACAGTTAGAATGGTTAATTAATTGTTTGAAATTGTGTGGTTTTCAGACTAGGAGATCTTGATGATGAGGAGCGCCTGGGGGCATGCGCATTGCAGAATGGCCGTGTTGGCAATTCCATAATCAACCAATGAGAAGGTTTTCACCTTCCAACTCGGGCGGTAGGAGAAGGGGTGGAAGGGGAAGTGACGGGGGCGCTGAGCAACTTTTTTCTGGGGCATTGGTTGAGGGTGGACGCGAAATATCAGTTTATTCGAATTAATTTGGTAGTTTATCAAACCGCGCTAATATGTTTTAGCATTAATTTTCGAGAAATTTAACAAAACATATTTGTTACCTAAAGATTAAACACATCAACCTGTGTGTTCCTGTACTATCAGCTGTAGATAACTAGCACTGCACGGGGTTAATGACCGTACTAGTTCAAACACAGAACAGCTGTTTATTGTGTTTTTGAATGTGTGAGGGAGTGTGTGCGCGTGTGTGAGTATGTGTGGGTACCTTTCACTTACAATAGTCGTTAGGAACTTACATACTAGGTAGGTACTTACCCACATTACAAAAAATGTTGAAAATGGCCACCTTGCACTCGGATGCAAAGCGTAGCTCTCGTCCCAATGCTCTGATTCACACGAACTAGAGTGTCACTGTCATCTCTTATTACCTCGAAATCCTCGAATGCGTACATATGTATACACGCACGCCGCGCCGTAGAGCTGCTCATACATCACCACAGCAGCAGCTAAGCTCCAGTTTGAGTCTCGGTAACACAGTGTATCGATACGGCGCGCGCGGCGGCGGTCCTATGACATGTACTCACTCGCGAACCGTTAGAATTGCACTGACTGACGTGCATGCGGCGGTGGCGGGGTGGGGCGGCGTGGCCGCCCCGCTTGCAATTCGGCGGCGTTAGTCAAAGATTCCGACAAATAAGTCACACGCAAGGTCACTACGTCTTTGTCAGTGCGCTACCAAGCCGCCGCCGCGCCTGCCATAAATCAAACTAGACGTCGCGCTAGGTACCTACCTCATGCACAGACGTTTGCAAGGGTCTCTTATTTATAGCATGATCAATTTTGAGAGATATTTTATTTAATTTTTTGTTAGGAGAAAAAATGCTCCTATAAACATGTTTTTTTTACGTAAAGTTACGTAAAGTGTTTATTTGAGTGTGTATGTAACCCTCCCGAAATTTCATACATGAATAACGAAACACCTTATATGGGTGTCTAGCGGCAGATTTCCTATTTTAAAAGTGTATAAAACCAAAGAGTTTGTATAAAAGAATTACTGTGAAAACAAGACATATGTGGATTAAATTTTTTTAATATAACATTTTCTAAATGTCGACCTTCGTTTTGTACGCGCTCCTCCAACACGCTACACGGCGCGCACTGGTAATTATGTTTATTTGAGCTCGGATACTGTCCGTCTCTCAACTGTGCAATATCGGCGGCGGCAGGCTGGTGTGTGTAGACAACACTTCTCTCTGTGCGGCTAACTCAAAGTCTCGTCTACAAAGACCTGTACAACCTGCCGATATAAGAATCATTGAAAATCACAAGCATTATTTTATTTATAACTCAAGAGAGAAAGCTTCGATGTCGCTGGAGTCAAAGTAGCGCCGAGTAGTGTGCGCCCAGAGGAGTTGTACGCACGTACGTAACGTATAAGATGAAGAGTGAAGGGACGGGCAGAGCAGCAGCGTGACCTCGGGCGGCGGCGGCGGGGGCGGGCTCAGCGCCCCCCCCCCCCCCCCCCCCCCCGCCACGTGACCACGTGACCGAGGCGAGGGGGGAATAACACAACAATGAGAACTAACTAATTAAATATTGCCGTGACAATTAGCCACTGCGGCTTCTGCGCGCCCCACGCCCCGCGCCCCTCGCCCCGACACATATGGGTAAAAAAAGTATTACACTTTTCAATGGCGTGGAACAATACCTCATATTAAAAACATATAAAAAATCAAATACACGACCTTCAAGGTACATTGAAAATGAACTCAACAAAATAAAATGAAAAGTATTACATTTATATATTTTTTATTATTTTTCAAAAACACAAGCAGCTTAAAAAATGTAAACTAAAATTTAGACAGAAAAAAAGAGATAAGCTTGATATTATGTCTAACTAAAGTAACAGATTAATAACTATCAAATATAAAAATATAATATAGGTTAGATGCGTCGCTACGCATCTTTTAACCTAACATTATATTCCTATGTCTTCCTTCCGGCTCTATCATCAAGACACTGGAAATCATATATGACTAAAGTACTTGCGAAAACAAATCCAATGAGCCCAAACATGGTGGATTTATCATGTGTGGTTTAAGAGTTCCTATGGCTTCATTCCGGATCCATCAACAGGACCCTGGACATCATATATGACAACAGTACTTGCGAAAACAAATCCAACGAGCCCAAACACGATGGGCTTATCATGTGTAGTTTCGGAGTTCCCATGGCTTCCTATTCCGGCTCCATCATCAGACCCCAACTAACAAACTAACAAGGTCACCCAAGGATCTGCAGAGCCGTCATTTGATTTTTCACTCTCTATAGCTTCCCTCGCTCTCTACGCTGTTGCTCTTCCAAAAGTCGATTTCACACTCTCAGCGAAAATGGGAAAAATTTGAGGGACCACCTACAGCACGAACCATCATCTATAGACGAATGTTTTTTTTTAAATGTAGCCCGAAGTCCAAAATTAAACAGGTTTTTTTTTATTTTCCGATATCATATTTTATTATTGAGATATAAGAAATTTAGGTCGAAAAAAAATAGAACTTTCCAGATTTTGCATTTAAATTTTATTTTTTTTACTTTTTCTTCTTTTTATTTATTTTTTCTTTTTATTTAAAAAAATCACCATCTTGTAGCCCTAGCCTATACCACAGATACGCCTCTTTTGAGCCCTCAACCACGCGTAACCCCAAAACTCGCCCGATTTCACACTCTCAGCGAATATGGTGGGCTATATACTGAAGCGATTCAAAAATCATTTTCAATGTTAAAAAAACCGGCCAAGTGCGAGTCGAACTCGCGCACCGAGGGTCCCGTATCGCCGTGTCATGGCTAGCGCCACTCACGCCATCTAGATGGCGTGTTATGAAATGCTTCATATTAGTTAAATGTCATGATTAGTTAAAATGCTTCATAATCTATTCGGTAGATGGCGCGCGCGCATACACTTTTTGGTTTCTTCTATGGGAACCCCGTGAACATTTTACTTTTTTTTTTTTTTTGTTATATCGGCCATAATAACATTATATTCTGTGCAAATTTCAACGGGCTACCTATTACGGTTCAAGAGATACAGCCCTCGGACAGACAGACGGTCGGACAGACGGACGGACAGACGGACGAACGGACAGATAGACAGACAGACAGACAGACAAACGGCGTAGGCTTAGTAATGGGCTTCCGTAGGGGATACGGGAACCTAAAAACAAATTTGAAAAAACGGAAGTTCGACCGGCAGCGGGGCGACAGGCTACTGCTGGTCGGGCCCTAGGAAGAGTAACCTCCGGAGGATGTGCGCAGTGTCGAGCACCTAACCTAACCCAACCACTCAGCGAGAGCCTCTCACGGTGGTCGTCGAAGCTCTTCGCTATAAGCCCATGCGCTGATACGACTATGGATGGGGCACAACGATCGTCGAGTCGACGGGCTACATTTTGGTAACCTCGTGCTACAAGTACAGATTCTTTCAGAACCTCGACTTTAACATCTTCTCTGCTTCCTTACAGACGAGGTTACCGTCGTGCGGCACGGCGATATCGACGAGCATTGCGCGCCTTGCCTCCCGGTCCACTATCACAATATCAGGTCTGTTCGCGAGAATGTCCTGTCCGTGATAGAAAATGTGCCGGCCCCAGTAGAGTGTGACATGACCGTTTTCGAGAGCTGGCGGTGGACTGTACTTATAGTGAAACACCTCCGTACAAACAAGGTTGAACTTACACTTTTATTTCATGTAATTATTGATGGATGAACGATGATGGAATATTATGCTGACGGGTTACATCGGATCGATGCGCTCCGCCGCGCGCCGCGCTATCGCAGTAAGTGCTCGGCGACCGTGTCGGACTAGCATTAGCGGTCGGAGACACGCGTTATCGCCGCGGCGGCGGCGGCGGCGAGCGAGCACGTGCACGCCTCACGTCCTACCTAAACGCTCAATCTACGCTCCAATTACGATCGGCCGGCGGATAGCGGAGTCACGTATGTCTACACACGAGCGTGTCGCGCGAACATACTGTCGTCTGTAGAAACCTATGTAGGTACCTACCAACTTAGTATCAGTTCATGTGATGCGATCGGTCCGCGCTTAGCCGGTGCTCGCGCGCACGCGACCCGCCGACGTAGTCGCTCGCTTGTCGCCGCACCGCCACACCGCCACCCACCGCCGACTATTTTGTGCGGAATGACAAAAACAAATTCAATTCGCACTCGCCGCCGCGCGCCCAGCGCGAAACTCTTTGCATTATATTTAGATAGGACTGGTGGGAGCGGGGGTTGTGCGAGCGCGGGCGGACGCGTGCGAGGAGAGATGTCATCTCATATCGTTCAGCCTCTCGTATCTCGACCGCGTGCTCGCACCGCAACAAAACAAAACCATAACATACAACAACAACAATTTAAGTAAAATCAGTGTTAACGTACGGCATCGAATCTATTTTGTAGTAGGTGTTTAGGTAGATATTGTACTATTATATTATATTAGATATTAGTAAGACAGTTATAGAGACAATCGCGTTATTCGGAGATGTGTCAGTGGCGCGCGGTGCGGGGCGGAGGCGCGGCGGTGCGCACAAGTAGGAAATGACTAAAGCTAGAAACTCATTGGGCCCACGTACGCTACGCACGCGTACGTGGGCGCGTCGGTCTCCATACATTTTATATGGAAGAGTGCAGCGCGCGCCCAGATTCGCGTATGTGGCGTACGTGGGCCCAATGAGTTTCTAGCTCAAGTGAACAACGCTCCGCAACAAGCTTTCAACATCACGGCTGTACATAATTGCACTTTGAGATTTCCCAAACTGAGTACATACCTTTAAGTGAGTGTAGTGTAGTAGTGTGTACATACCAAGGCAGCAAATAAGCAAGGCATTCGACAAAGTTGATCACTGTATCCTACTCCAAAAGCTAAACTGGTATGGAATACATGGACAATTCTTAAGCTGGTTTTCGTCATATTTGGGTGGCAGGTCACAAAAAGTGGTAACTAGTGGATACGGTTCTCGGTGTTTTGAGGCTACTTCCGGCGTTCCCCAGGGATCTCATTTGGGCCCTATCCTCTTCCTGGCCTTCGTTAATGACATACACACAGTTATCAAACATTGCAAATTTCTGATGTTTGCGGATGACTTAAAAATATACGTGACAATCGACAATGAATCGGACGCTACGAAGCTTCAAGAGGATATCGAGAGCATATCTGTTTGGTGTTTAGCTAACAGACTTTCTTTAAACTTAAGTAAATGTAAACATATTAAATTCACCAAGAAGAAGATACCTATACGCACAAGCTATAGCATACAAGGAGTGCCTCTGGAAGAACTGCAACAAATCAGAGACTTAGGTATTATTTTAGACAGTAAACTCTCATTTAGAAATCATTACGACAACATTATAAATAAATCCTCTAAAATGCTCGGTTTCATATCTAGGAATTCAAAATCTTTTTTGCACACTAAGACCAAAATCACACTCTTCAACTCATTAGTCCGTAGCAATTTGGAGTACTGCTCGGTTGTCTGGAATCCGTTTTTCGACATTCACAGTCAACGCATAGAACGTATACAAAAACGTTTCTTATATTATTTAACAGTAAAACACAACAACCGATCGGTTCTTAAGAACTACAATGATAGGCTTCATTATTACAAACTATTATCATTATCTTCCAGACGAAAAATAGCAGGGCAAATGTTTCTGTATAAAATACTAAATAACTACACAGAATGTGCCGAAATATTGCAATCAATTACCTTTCAGATCCCACGACCATCGACACGGTTGAGGAACTTTAATCCTTTGAGTGTTCGTAGGTACAGAACATCACTCGGTCATTACAGTCCTATAGCTAACATTTCGCGTGAATACAATGAGTTGACTAAGAAACATGATTTGGACATGTTTTCCACTAAAATTCGCAAATATAAGGAGCATCTCAAAGCAATCTACCAAGCTATGTAAATAGGAAGGCACGAGGGAGGGTGTGTGTGTGTGTGTGAGGGCGTGTGCGTGTGTGTAAGGGCGAGTGGTGTGTTGTATGATTGATGATTATTGCATGAAGAATATAATAATTTGTGCTAATTATGTATATAGTATTTTATAGTTCTCGAGACGAGTTGTTATTTGCTTATTGTGACTTGTTAATTGTTTTTTTTCTTGCAGACATACCTACATATGTTGAGGTGTGCCTTTATGTATTTTCGAGTTTTTTTTCCTGTATTTACGTAGACGTAGATATTTGTGAAAGTAACTTATTATTATTATTGTTTAGGTATCTGTTAATAGTTAATCCTTTGAAATAGTTTTTTCGTCATCATAGTGTTTATGGTGTCATATAGCATAGTAGTTATTATAGATATAATTTTACGATCAGTGCTGATTGCTGAAATGTTAGTGGAAGTTGTACCTACATTCATACGGAATGCGTGAGCCGATCGACGACGACGAAACGGACGTAGCGTCGTGATGTGAGTGCAACAGAGTAAACGATACTGCTCTGCTGGATGGGTCGTGCCGTGCCCGTGCTGCGTTGCGTTTCGCCACAGCAGCAGCATCGTTTGGCTCCTATGGGCTCCTGGTACTTTCATGCGAGCAGTTACTCGGCAGTCATTTTTTAGCACGAGTTTTTTTAGTTTTGTTATATAACTGTTATAAGTTATGTGGGTAGAAGAAATTATCTTTATATATTATGTGATGCCAGCAAATATTGAAAGAGGTGTTTGCCCGTCATTGGGTCCACACTATAACTTTAAATACGTTGTACTTATACATAATTGAATGTAAATGTGTCCGACCTGTTGGTGAACCTTAAATAAATAAATAAATAAATAAATACCTTTAAGGGAGTACTCTTTTCTATTCTGTGGTAGTGTTTTCAGAGAAAGTATAGGTTTAAGGTTTAGTAAGTGTTTGTTAAGATTCTGCAGTTGAAGACATATAAACGCCCATATTATGTTATATTATAAAATGAGCTAGCTGCTAGCTCGGCTCGGCGAGGCTTGCGAGCATCTGTTCAGACTGTTCAGAGTTCGACACTCGCTCCGTCAGCCGTCAGCTGACGACACAATATTGGTCGCATACGTCACAATAATACTATCGAGCCAGTCGGCCTCGAGCAGCGCGGAGCGCGCCCCCTGTAGAGCGGGGCGAGGGGGCGAGGGGGCGGGGGGGAGGGCCTCGACATATTCGATTACAAAATATGGAATAGTTCAGTGGATATATACTATCTTTAAAAAATTAAGTAACAAAGGGCGAGGCCGAAGGCCGAGCTGCGTTCAGGAAGAGGATATCCTTTTCGAAGAATGTAAGTAACAGAGAACTCTCTCCTCTTCCTGAACACATCTCGGCCTTCGGCCTCGCCCATAGTTACTTACTGTCTTCGAGAATTTATCGTCTTCCTGAACGCAGCTCGGTCTTCGGCCTCGCCCATAGTTACTTGCTGTCTTCGAGAATTTATCGTCTTCCTGAACGCAGCTCGGTATTCGGCCTCGCCCATAGTTACTTACTGTCTTCGAGAATTTATCGTCTTCCTGAACGCAGCTCGGTCTTCGGCCTCGCCCATAGTTACTTACTGTCTTCGATAATTTATCGTCTTCCTGAACGCAGCTCGGTCTTCGGCCTCGCCCATGGTTACTTGCTGTCTTCGAGAATTTATCGTCTTCCTGAACGCAGCTCGGTCTTCGGCCTCGCCCATAGTTACTTACTGTCTTCGAGAATTTATCGTCTTCCTGAACGCAGCTCGGTATTCGGCCTCGCCCATAGTTACTTACTGTCTTCGAGAATTTATCGTATTCCTGAACGCATCTCGGTCTTCGGCCTCGCCCATAGTTACTTACTGTCTTCGAGAATTTATCGTCTTCCTGAACGCAGCTCGGTCTTCGGCCTCGCCCATAGTTAATTACTGTCTTCGAGAAGGTTTATCTTCTTTCTGAACGCAACTCCGTCTTCGGCCTCAAAAAGTTACTCACTTTCTTCGAGACGGTTTATCGTTTACCTGAACCCAGCTCGCAACCCGAACCCAGCAACTTATTTACTTACTTTCTTCCTTTGAAATTCGAATTTCACGCGAGCGAAGCCGCGGGCAAAAGCTAGTTATTTGATAAAATGTATGAAAAAAACGGACAGACAGACAGACAGACACGGGAGTGTCACGCACGGGTTCAATATGGATTCCGTTTTTTACTATTATTATGGACAGAACCCTAAAAGCAGAGGAAGAAGGCGGGCGGGCCCTACAAACAGAACTTTGCATTGTGCGCGCGCCGCCGCCGCCGCCGCGCGCGCTGCCCTCCTCATTATTAGTACGCAATGTCTGTAGAGTAGAAGCCACAGAGCATCGGATACCGACCGCGCGCGCCTCTCCTAGAGGCGAAAGTAATAATAATATTTGAAACCCAATAACTGGACGCAGTATATATTCGGTGACGCAGAGCTGCTAGCGCTTTGTATGTGTGTGTGTGTGTGTGTTAGTATCGACACTACACACAAAGAGGAGCAAGTTAGGCACACGCACAAAACAAATGCACACGCACAACACACATATGTAAGTCATAGGCCACGCCCACAGGCTTCAACGGCGTTGTAGGGAAATCGCGCTCAGGGCGTCTCTAGGAGGGGGTGCGCGCGGTATTAGATGCTCTGTGGTAGAAGCCTTATTTTCATCCGAAAATCATAAAGTGCAGATACCGCCTCGTTTTTTTTTCCTTAAGGATTGTTTCCGATTCCAAATTCCAACGATACCAATACGCAATTTGTCTGTAGATATCTACCGCCCTCTTGCTATGATGACGACAATATAGATCCGCGCGGCGCTCCCGCCGCGCCGGCGGCGATGCGTAACCAATACTGTTTTAAAACATTCACTCCCTCGCAGACAGCTGCCATTAGAGGAGTGTAGAGTTACCGCGGCCGTCCGCTCCCGCCCCGCCCCGCCCCGCAACCCTCGCTACCCAGTACCCACCCCTCCTTCACTATGTGCTACGCTGATAAAACGATTACGATTCACGACGCTGCTTTCAATATCTGAATAGTCAACCAAATACCTACCCAGCTACCCACATCGACCTAGCGCGCCGCCCCCGCCCCGCCCCGCCCCGCCCCGCGTGCCTAATGTGAATATTTCAAGTGTGGTATAATTTATTCAAAATAACTGAGAAGAAATAACTTATAGATAATAATTAGAAAATTAAAAACTTTAATTTTATTAACTAACGTCACCTAACCTACACAAAATAATTGCAATTAGCCGTCTGGCCCCCGCCGCCGCCCCGGGGCGGAGCCTGGCGTGCCGGCGCCGCGTTCTTACTTTTGGATAGCATTGTCGAACGGGACATGTCAGGACAAAAAAAAGTGATCAAGTGAACCATGTTCACGCACCGAGGGTCCCGTAACCCCTGCTTCGCTTTCATCTAATTATATTTTCTACTATGGTACGGTTGGGGCTTTGGATGGGTGGCCGTACGAACGTTGAAGTTAGCAGTGGTTCGGATTCCACTTGAAACTTTAGTTTCATTCCTTTATCTTACTAGTACATTTTAGCTGGTAGGGATTAACCCGCTCGGATTGGTACACCAGCATTGAACGAAGGCAGTCGAAGAAAACGGCTATAAAAATTATACGTGTTTTCAATATTTGCACCTAACTGAGCGTGGTTTCACGAGGAGAGGTGGTTTTGGCTCTGTCGACTGCACCATTGGTCTCTCGGCACAGCCACCCATGCTGGTTTACATAAAAAAAATTACATGTTGAGCAATATGAATAGTTTTGTGCACAACTACATGCAAGAGTACCTATATTGTTTTGTTTTCAGAATTTCAGTTAGAGAGGAAGTCGAAGAAAAATCTCAAGCAGAAAGCAAGGACCGGCTTCTGGCATGGTTTCGGCCGCAGTGACTGCTGAAGGTCGCTCTCCAGCTGTTTCTTCGCTCAGGGTGTCAAGGTTAACAAGACAGTGTATCTCGAAAAGCTCGTAAAATAATCACTGACACCACGGGCTGGGCATACAAACAATCCGGAGCCAGAATATGCGACATTCCAGCAGCACTCAGCGCCGCCGCCGCCGCCCCATAAAGCACGCGCAAGTCAACAATCTGCTCGTGAGAATGTTCCTAAGGTTCATTTCGGCGACTCCATCATCAAGACTATAGTTGCGAGTGATGTTTTCCGAGTTGTACATGCGAGAGATGTTTCCGAATACTTCCAAAAGGGATCATTCCGAAAGCTTCCGAAGACTTCGGAAACTTTCGAAAAAACGGTTTATGCAGGAGTTAACTATATTTTTATCCATCTGTGATGTTTTCACGTTTTGTAGGTTGATGAGAAGTCATTTTAACAAAAAAAACAGCCAAGTGCGAGTCGAACTCGCACACGAAGGGAATATCATCGTATACAAGATTTAACACTACATACTTTAATTCACCTACTACCGTACCGAGTAGGTAGGTATGGCCCATTCGCTCAGATACTCAAAAGCCGACAAAGTCTTGATTCAAGACCAAAAAGATGGTTTATATCGCACAATGAGTTTAGCTTTTTTAAGTAATGTAAATTTGTAATATTTCCTGAAACTTTCAAATAAAAATATCAAAAGTTTACATGTTTTGTCTTAGTAACACTTGGTCCTTCGCACACTGTATTTTATTTTTAACTAACCAAATCTAATACAGAATACGCGAATTGACTCCTTTGAACTTACCTACATCCTTTATTCTAACTAAAGCGACGCGTGCCGACACCCCCGCACCACCCCCGCGCGCCGCCATCATGGCTCCACTTCATTCCAATGTTTTTGTACCGATCGAACAAATTGCTTTCAGTGAAAGAAAAAATGCGATTGGTTGGCTCGCATGAGATGAGATGAGACTCGAGAAACCGCGCGACGGACATTGACTTATCTGGCGACGGACGAAAACGACCGCGCTCGAGTCTCGCACGCTCGACGGAGGCGGGCGAGCGAGGCGACGACCTGCCTCGCGCGCGGCTAGTGCGGCGGCGGCGGCCGGCGCGGCACGGCGCGGCGGTACAATACAATCCGGCCGGGTTTCATCTACCTCCGGCGGTATTATACTACGATAATAAACCTTTTTTGACCTTGTAACTGGTGGTAGGTCTGCTCACGTACTTAATATTAACGTTATCAAAACAAAACATGACCTCATTAAAAACCGCACGGTTTTCGAGATATTGGTACTTTTTTAAATAAGAAATCTGCACCATAGAGCAGGGGGTTTATTTTTTTTTTCAGGAAATCAACAGCACAAGTTATACAAACTATACACATAGAATGAACACTTACGATGGGTTTTTAAATGTTTGTCCCCTTCTCATGATTTGGAGACTGATGTTCCATAAAATGAAAGATAAATCTCCGTTTGGAAGCTACGATGCCACAGACAGACACACCCTTACACACATACACGGTAAACTTATAACACCCCTCTTTTTTCGTCGGGGGTTAAAAAAATAAAAACAAAATAATGCCCTGGTAGTCGTGGGACTACCGGTAGACATAGATATGGAATCATGGGCAGACGGTACATAATATAATAATCGCGCAAGTACATACATAGAGTGCAAATGGCCTTACGTGGCGCTGACGGGATTTCCTCAATATTCAAATGTTTGCCATTTTCTAAGTTACGTTAAGTTAGTTTTCTAGTTTAATATAGAAATAATTATAAAAAAAAAACAAAAACTAAATAAAAGAAAAAAAAACAAAAAAAAACTCTCGTCGAGACTCGAGACCTATTATTTCCTCCCGCGGATGAGTAGTCTGGGATCAGTAGTTTCAGAGATAGACCCTAAAAAAAAGTTTTATCTCGTCGAGACTTATCATTTTCCATAAGGGAATGAGTAGGCTGGGATCAGTAGTTTCCAAAATGTGCCCTCTCAAAGTCTTTTTCCTTTTTTTTCGAAACGGTTGAACCGATTTTGAAAAAGAACATTATTTCGGAAATATATACTTATAGACATAAATATTTATAGGCATTTATTGATTTTTGAATCCTCTTTTGTAGACGCTATGACTTCATCAAATTGTTCATATTGACGTTGCCATAGGTGGAAGGCGGCCGAGTGACTATCACCTGACACCTGGTTTGCTGGGAAAGGTTGAGCGGTTTGTGAGATAGTGGTATGCCGAAAGTACATTAAAAATGACGGTAGATTTTTGCAAATGGCACGGGTAAGACATTCACATTACATATGTCAAAAGATTTTTTTTTATATTAGATAATTTCTGTATGTAACTACGCTGAACATTTAATTGTTGGTCATGAAAAATGTTATATTATCACAATCAAAAAATTGAATTAATAGTAAACTACTTATAAGATCAAACTGACTAATACAATATAAGAAACATACCTAAATAAAACAAAACAAACTTACTAAGAATATAATAAATCCTCCTCTACAGCCCTAAGCACGAAGGGGGCATGGTGCCAGCTAAGGACGGAGGCGGCGGCGTTACCTCGTTGGACGGCCATACTGATGCGTTGCCGAAAGTTAAAAACCACTAAATTGAAATCAACTTTGAAATGAATGAGACCTGCTTATTATTTTATAAATTTAATCCTAATGGATGCTCCGGTGTATAAGTCAATAAGTCAATTTCTGTTGATTGAACACGTGGATGTGTCAGAGCATTCTGAGCAGTAGGGTTGTGTAGGTAGAGTGTGTGTACACTGCGTGACCCGCATTCCGCGCGGGCCGGGCATATTGTATCGAGCACCTAACATCACCTAATTAAGCACTCGTCGCAGCTAATGGCGAATATAAGTATTAGTAATCTGTCTGAGATGACGAGCGAGATACGATTACGTGCGTGGTACTATGTGGTACCTACATCGGTGTGGCGGCCGCGCGAGCCGGGGGCGGGGCGGGGATGCGCCATTCGTCTCGCCGAAGAAGGGTCTACGAGACGAGTACTACGCTCGCGCCGCTCTATTTAACCGAGCGGCGCGGAATCTTGCCATTTAGGAGCGCCGCGAATTAGGCCCGGGGACCGGGCGGGACGCAAGCCGAGTCGCGGCCGTCGTCGGTCGTTTCCTACCTCCTTACCGACCGACGACGTAGATATACCTAGGTACCTACTTAACATTACAAACAATTTTGTTTGAGCAGGATGGGATGATACAACTTTTAAAAATAATGAAAAGTCTGACGCGGCACGGAGTTTCCACAGGGAGTCAGGGACAGCGCCTAGTCGACGGTCGGCGGACACATGTAGATACCTCTGTCTCTGCCTACCGGCTGATGCTGCCGCCTGACCGCCGCGCCGTCCGTCCGCTCAGCTAGTCCGACAGACTCGTCTGGCCGGGCGGGCAGGGCGCGAGTCGGTACGCGTGCGTGCGACCTCCAGACGCGCGACCCGCGCTGTGTTGCTCGAATTAGCCGACGACGCGTCGGAATCCGCAGATAAATGTTGGCTCCTTATTCCGCCGGAGATTGCTCCGAGTCGAGCTCGCGGCGGCTAATGGTGATTGCAGCGCAGTAAAACAAGCGACGACTATACTATAGAACAAGGAGCAACGACGCGGCGGCGGAAGCACACGGAAGGGAGCGCGTGTGTCGGTCGAGCGGGCGGGAGGGCGCTCAGCTCGCGGCTCAGGCAGGGTCGTCGCTCTACACGTCGCCGGATAAGGGAGGGCAACCGGGGCAACTGCCCGGGGCCTCCACAAGAGAGGGGTTAGTTAATTAATTGTACTTTACATATACCAGTTATTATATTTTTCTTTTTTTTTATTCTTATTAATATAATTCGCAGCATACCCAAGCATGCACGAAAGGTGCGCTAAAACGCCAACTATAATACGGTCACAACGGCCAGTTTAGGTGGCAGGGTACGTTGAAAAACAAAACAAATTGTTCAAAATTTAAATAACTTTGTAAAAGTGTGACAATGTTTATAATTTTGTGTTTGCAATAAAATTTAGAAATTTTGAAAAATTGAAATTTGAAAAACTTAATAAAAAAAATAATGTTCTGAGTAGTTCTGACACAACGAAAGGTCGCAAGGTAGCGTCGATACCACATTGTGGGATTTCGATGATGGAGCCGAAGATGCACCCTAGACAGGTACCCAAATGTTTGAGAACGTTGGACACGAAGAGTAGTGGTCCTGATGGCATTCCAGCCATAGTGCTCAAGATTTGTGCCCCTGAGTTGACACCAATCATCTCCCGTCTTTTCCGTCTCTCCTTCGCCCGTGGGATTGTACCCGCTGGAAAAGAGCCTCGGTCCAACCGGTTCCAAAGAAGGGAGACTCCGCAAACCCCTCCAACTATCGGCCCATTGCGATAACTTCACTATTATGTAAAGTTATGGAGCGCTTTATTAACACCCAGCTCCTAACGTACTTAGAAGCAAATAAACTCCTGGATGACAAGCAGTACGGATTCCGGAAAGCGCGGTCAACAGGAGATCTTCTAACGTACGTTACGCATATATGGGCCGAAAGATTGGACAATTTTGGGGAGTCGCTGGCAGTCGCCCTGGATATCTCCAAGGCCTTCGACCGCGTTTGGCACCGAGGCCTCCTATGCAAGCTTCCATCCTTCGGCATTCCACCCAAACTCTGTACCTGGATCGCCAGCTTTTTGGCGGGTCGTTCCATCTTCGTTACCATCGATGGCACGAAATCGGACCACTTTCCAATCAACGCTGGTGTTCCGCAGGGCTCTGAGCTGTCGCCTACGCTTTTCTTAATATTTATAAACGATCTACTGTCCTTGGGCATGATACACAGCTATGCAGACGACAGCACGGAGCACGAGGGCTATGTTAAGGACTGGAAGAGTAGAGATTCGCGGCACAGGGAGGCTTAACGTTCAGTTGTTGATAAGGTAGATAACGTTCTCGGAAAAGTAGCTCTATGGGGCCAGGAGAACCTTGTCGCCTTCAACGTTAGTAAGAATCAGTGCTGCGCATTATCTGCTAAGGTCGATCCCTTTCCTTTCCAAGCTAGTTTCCAAGGTAGCGCCGTACCTATCTCGGAGCACCTGGACCTCCTGGGCACCACTATATCCAAAGACGTGGGTTTCCGGCAACTAATCGAGTCTAAGGCCAAAACTGCATCCACAAAATTGGGAATACTTTCCCGCAATCGGCGGTTCTTCTCACCGGCACAACTATTCCTGTTGTACAAAACACAGATTAGGCCGGTGATGGAGTACTGCAGTCATATCTGGGAGGGTAGTCCGCATTATCTGCTTGCGTCCTTGGATTCGATACAGCGCCGAGCCATCCGTCTTGTTGGTGACCCGAAACTTACAGATGGTCTGGAGTCGATTTGTGGGTTCGCTTAGTCTGTTTTACAGATACTATCACGGACGCTGCTCTGTGGAGCTAGCATCCCTTATTCCCTGCCACCCGTCCTATCTCCGCATGACTCGTCGCAGAGAGACTCAGCACCCTTTTGTTGTTGACATTGGGCTTTTGAGAACCCATCGGTTCTCTAAATCGTTTCTTTGTCGCACCGCTAGAGTGTGGAACTGTCTTCCGGCGAGTGTATTTCCTGAATCCTTTAACCTGGGTGTCTTCAAGCGTCGTATTAACGGGCTAGACAGCCTAGCAACAATCCGCAAATCTGCTGACATGGCACCTAACTGAGCGTGGTTTCGCGAGGAGAGGTGATTTTGGCTCTGTCGACTGCACCATTGGTCTCTCGGCACAGCCGCCCATGCTGGTTTACATAAAAAAAAAACCTAGAACAGTCCGCAGCTGGCATGGCGCCTCACTGAGCGTGGTTTCGCGAGGAGAGGGGTTTTGGCTGTGTCGAGGTCCCTCGACACAGCCACCAATGTTGGTTTACATAAAAAAGGTACCATTCGTATGATAGGCTATAACTTAAAGTTTATTAATTATGTTTGCTTTAAAGATTTGATTTGTGTTGCAATAAATCATTAAAACTCGTGCAAGAAAAATATTATTTAACTTATTTTGTCAGCCTCGATAGCTCAGTGGTGCGGTCGGTCGACTGTTGTTAAGCAATGAGCGCTGTCAGTACTTTAATGGATGGGTGACCGTTCGACCGTTGAGGCTGACCGTGGTTCGGATTCCACGTAAAACTGTAGGTCCCTTCCCTTACATTACTGGGTGGTAGGATTTATCCCGCCAGGGTTGGTACCACCGCACTGAATGAAACGTCAGTCGAAACGGCTATGTAAATAGTTCGTGTTTTCCGTCCAGTTCAGTATAGCCCACATGAAATGAGGGAAGCACTGACATGGCACCAAGTTCACCCGTTGTTATGGGCTGACATCACGGATGTTTTAGGTGATGTAGCCAACCATGTCAGTTTCCACCGAGAGAGAGAGAGATGGTATAAACGCTACCTATTACTGGGGGCATAAGTCATTGAAGCGCACATAGCATTGCACCCTCGGTGACTGCACCAGTCGCGATCGCGACCCAGCGCACGGGAATGGTGCGTGAGTGTGATGGATTAGGAAGTCGTGCCCCCCGCCGCCGCCGCGCCGCTACTCCTCGGAACGACACGACATGACATGACATCTCTCTGCGACATGGCATGACTCGTCGCAGAGACACGTAGGACCCTCTTGTTGTTGACATTGGGCTTTTGAGAACCCATCTCTAAATCGCTTCTTGGTCGCACCACTAGGGGTTGGAACTGTTGGAAGAGTTTTTCCCGAATCTTTTAACCTGGGTGTCTTCAAACGTCATATTAACAGGCTACACAGCCTAGCAACAGTCCTCAAATCTGCCGAGGTGATCTTGGCTCTGTCGACTGCACCATTCGTCTCTCGACACAGCCACCTATGTTGGTTTACATAAAAAAGACGTATCTCTCTCTAATGATAAGTACGTAGGTAGATCCGCGAGCAAGGAGTTCTCGCGCGAGGCGGGCGGGCAGGAGCTCGCTAGTGGCCCGCCGCGCCGGCCCGGCTCGGTCGCTACTCGGCAGCACCAGCTCTATTGACCGGCTCGCTACGCAGGACACCAGCGCAGCGCTGCAGCGCTCACATCGCGAGGTAGCTGTCGTCGCTCCCTTTACCTCCTAGCTCTATGTTGCTACATGTTCCGCATTTTATTGTGTGAATAAAGAGATAAAGATTATTATATTCTATTCAGTACGTGTCGACAAGAAGCCGTCTCAAGTTTTTAAGCAAAGAAAATATATAACATGAAGCTATAAGGACTCGGCGACAGCTCAAAGTCGCTCTACTCAGATTCTACTCAGACAACATTCACATTCATCATCATACCCAGAGAAAAGCTCCTGAACAGACTGCGGAAGAGTGCACTCAAACAGCTCGCGTAGCGTTCAGCAGCGCCGCCGCACCGACCGAGTCTGCAGTGTCGACTTGCGATATGTCACACAGACCACTCAGCAGGAGTTCTCACAACAAACATCACCTACGCTCCGTCCGCGTCAGACGGTTTATATATGTATTAACAGCTGGTTTATTCCGCTCTGTGAGGCGGCCCGCCGCGGTGCGGGGGGCGCGCGGGTTCGCTCCGTCGACAGTCGACCGAGACGCCATCCCTACAGCCTCGAGGCATTTATATTTGTTTAGGAAAAAAAAACTCGTGCGAAAAGATAAATATTGCGCAGCTTCCGGGCGTCGTCATAGCGGCACGGCGGGGGTGGAGGCGGGTGGGGCTGCTGGGGGGTGGGTGGAGGGAGAGAAGTTTATATCGGATAATGCGTATCGCGATGATGATTCATACGACATTGGGCCAGATGTCGGCGGACGGATTTTCAAATCGCGGGTTAATAGCCTTTCCCCAGCGACATTAGTCCACCTCCAAGCCGGACTGGCACCTCCTCGGCGGTGAGATTGGTTGCGCCTGAGGCTTCGACCTCGGGCAGAGCCAGCCAGTTCGGAAGCAATAAAAAAACGGTAAGGTCCTTACCGTTGTTTTGTTTTGGCTCTCCCGGAGAGCCAAACTGGAAACAGCCAAATCCACCGCACCTCGAGAAACCGCGGCCTGTGTGTGCCGGCCGAGGCGCCATGCCAGAAGTTTTGTGGACTATTATCCAGCTTGTTATTGCGACGTTCACATGTTACAGGTAGGGAACTCCACACCCAAGCAGTGCGACAGAGAAATTATTTTTAAATAACGACGGGATTCTCAAAGCGAAATCCACAACAATAGGTTGTCCGGATTCTCTGTGACGGACGAGTGCTGCGGAGGCCGGATGGCAGGGAATAAGAAATGCAAGACTCAGTGCAGCGTGCGTGCGTAACATAAAATACGTATACATAATGATAGCGTAGCTAGAGTGCGGGAGCCAGCAGCAGGAGCAGGAGCGAGTCTAGATGCGTCCTGGTAGTCCTGTCTGCCCGCTCCGTACACCCTCCAGTCCTTCCACTATGCTCGCCGACCGCCGCGCCGTGCGTCGCCGCGCCGCGCCGCGCCGGCTCGCAGATAGCATCTATCACTCACGTTTCGTGTCGCCCATTTGTATACTTACCTTAGTAAAGAAAGTACTCGTATATATACCTATGTAGGTAGTTTCCGAGTACTTATCGTTCTCGCGCACTTCACAGTGAGGGTTATTTATTGAGTGAAGTTGGCAGCAGCGGTACGCGTCTTATGTCGTCAACGTGGCGGGGCGGTGCGTAGCGCGGGTGGAGACGGAGCCGAGCGAGGCGTCGAACGTGTGTGTATAGTCGAGTCGCTAGGGAACGTTTTTGTTGTTTCACATAAAAATAATAATTAAAAAAATTACAAATTATAACGGGTGGCCGGCCGTGGCGCGCGGGCTACGCGGAGGGCGGCGCGGGGCGGCGGGCGACGCTCCGACTCTGAAAGTGTGCCAATCCTCTGGAGTGACATCTTCAGGCGACACCGTGCGGGACACCGTACCCCGGGCTTCTCGCCGGCGCGCGCGGTGCGGGGCGGGCGCGGGCGGCTACGCACTGACTGACGGGGCTGGTTGAGCGATCAACCGGCATCACCTCGCTCAACTAAATGGATTTAGTGGCTGGAGTGCGTTGAGATGTGGTCTCGCGTCACGCACGGCGAGCGTCTCGCTCGCGAGTGCCGCGGCCTGCAGCAGGGCGCGCGGGTGGCGCGGGGCTGGAGCCTGACTGCATCGCCCGCTGAGCTGTTGCGGCTGCCGACCGTTACGTCAGGGTGTCCGACCGACTTTAATTCAATTAGAATTTATATTTAGGTACCTATGTTTTGTTTTGTTTCATCTTTCGAATTTATTGTATGTTGTGTTTTGTTTCATATTTTTTGTATTATATAAATATGTTATGTTTTCATTTGATATCTGTCTGTGGTAGATACTATTTCATTTTCTAAAGAAATAATGTGTGCTACATGCATGCATTGATTAGATTTATTTTTTTTATGTAATCCGGTATGGGTGCCTGAGTTGGAGGGGCCATAGCGCATGCTCCGACCAGCCAATATCACCTCCGAGAAGGTAGGTGCCATACCGGAGACTTCCCTGGATTGCTGGCTATACTGGACTAGAGGAGAACACAAACAGTACGGTGGTACCAACCCAGTCGGCTGCAATTTGAGCCTACCACCTAGTAAGGGGCAAGGGAAGGGACCTACAGTTTTACACCGGTTCCGAACGGTGAAGCAGCAGGTGTAGGTATGCACGTAAATTTTTTCGTTAGAAAAAACTCATTGGTACACGCCGACGGGATTCGAACCGCGGACCTCTCGCATGAGAAGCCGATGCCCAAACCACTGGGCCACCCGCCGCTTAGAGGGGTGGTCCTACTAGGGTACGGAATCACATCCGACTTGAATCGCTCCCTCGCGGCTCGTGGAGCCAGCCGCCGCCCCGCCGCGCCGCCGCCACGCGCCGGGGAGGCGGTAAAGTCGGAGGATCATTTTGTGTCGTCGCGATTTATATTTCGGCGATTTGATTCCGATGCGAGTTCCGGGCGGAGGCGAGGGCGTGGCTGTGAGCGGGACGGGGCGAGCTAGCGCGGAAAATGGCGTGAACAATGATCGCCACGTCCCTGAAGCGGAGCGGCGGAGGCGGCGGCGCGGCGGGTACTTCAGCCTATAGCGACACACTTACAGAGACGTGCAGACAGAGAGAGACTACACAGAGTATACTCCGCGCGCGGCGCGGGCGGCGGCGCGCGGGCGCTAGCTACTCTATGTAGAGTAGAGTAGAATTCACATAACGGACTATTAAGTATTCTGTGCTACTGGTCCAGGGTTAAATGTCATTCAGTGACATTTTTTTTCATTTCATCAATTCCAAAGTCGATCATAGCGTTCACATAGTAGTGTAGCAGTCTATCTTGTCAAATGTTTCGTATTAACAGGCTACACAGCCTAGCAACAGTCCACAAATCTGCTGACATGGCACCTAACTGGGCGTGGTTTCGCGAGGAGAGGTAATTTTGGCTCTGTCGACTGCACCATTTGGTCTCTCGACTCAGCCACCCATGTTGATTTACATAAAATAAAAAAACTAGCTATGGCGCTAACTACAGAGAACTAACAAATTACCTATCTGAAATCGCATTGTACATTTTTACATTGAAAATGTTTTTTCGGTCGCTTCAGTAATAGCCCCCCATTTTCGCTGAGAGTGTGAAATCGTCCTGCCTGGTGTCGCGAGTTTTGGGGCTACTCGAGTGGTTGAGGGCTCAAAAGACGCGTATCGGCTAGGGCAATGATATTATAAGTTAAAAGGAGGTAGATAGGTTATCTGAGCTCCCAAGCGGCACATTAAATACAAGACCACAAAATGCCGTCGTATATGATGGAATTGATGGATGAGTGAGAATAATGAATGAGATTCTGCACTAATTCTATTAATTTGATTAATATGACTATTCGAGTCGGCGCCTTTTCAAGGACGTGCCACGTGTGAGCACTGAATGTCATATAGATAGCCTATCTTTCCTAAAATATCATTGGGCTAGGGCTATATGGTTTTTTTCTAAAAAAAAACATATTCTTCCAAACCAGACTTTGTTAGTTTGTTAGTTAGTTGGGTTCTGATGATGGAGCCGGAAGGAGCTCCTAAACTACACATGATAAGCCCATCGTGCTTGGGCTCGTTGGATTTGTCTTCGCAAGTAGGTACTCTTGTCATATATGATGTCCAGGGTCCTGATGATGGTGCCGGAATGAAGCCATAGGAACTCCTAAACCACACATGATAAATCCACCGTGTTTGGGCGCGTTGGATTTAATTTTGTTTTCGCAAGTACTCTAGTCATATGTTATTTCCAGGATTCTGATGATGGAGCCGGAAGGAAGCCATAGGAACTCCTAAACTACACATGATAAATCCACCATGTTTGGGCTCGTTGGATTTGTCTTCGCAACTAAGTACTCTAGTCATATGTAATTTCCAAGGTTCTGATGATGGTGCCGGAATGAAGCCATAGGAACTCCTAAACCACACATGATAAATCCACCGTGTTTGGGCGCGTTGGATTTAATTTTGTTTTCGCAAGTACTCTAGTCATATGTTATTTCCAGGATTCTGATGATGGAGCCGGAAGGAAGCCATAGGAACTCCTAAACTACACATGATAAATCCACCATGTTTGGGCTCGTTGGATTTGTCTTCGCAACTAAGTACTCTAGTCATATGTAATTTCCAAGGTTCTGATGATGGAGCCGGAATGAAGCCATGAACTCCTAAACTACACATGATAAATCCACGATGTTTGGGCTCGTTGGATTTGTCTTCGCAAGTACTCTAGTCATATGTTATTTCCAGGGTTCTGATGATGGAGCCGGAAGGAAGCCATAGGAACTCCTAAACTACACATGATAAATCCACCATGTTTGGGCTCGTTGGATTTGTCTTCGCAAGTACCGTGTACCGTTGTACCGTAAGTAGGTATCGTGTGGGCGCGGTACTTTAAAATAGCCCCACTGCATCTCTCCCCGTGTATGTCGTAAAAGGCGACTAAGGGATATGACTCCCTTCTTATATTACTAGGTGGTAGGGTTTATTTAACCCGCCCGGGTTGATACCACCGCACTGAATGAAAGGTCGGTCGAAACGGCTATATAAATAGTTTGTGTTTTCCATCCAGTTCAGTATAGCCGGCACGACCGAAGGGAAGCACTGACGTGGCACCAAGTTCACCCGGTGTTATGGGCTGACATCACGGATGGGATGTTTTAGGTGATGTAGCCAACCGTGTCAGTTTGCATAAAAAACAAAAAATTAATCTAGTCATTTATGATTTCCAGGGTCCTAATGGAGCCGGAAGGAAGCCATAGGAATATAATATATAGGTTATATTATTGGTTATATTGGATAGAATGGGTCGAATCTAACAGAACTAGCGGTTGATCTAGCACACACTGGTATATAGGAATCTACTGAACGTTTATGCGTATAAACGTGTAGGTAGGTACTCATTGTGTTGTGTTTTGACTTGTGAGTAGACTTCTTAGATAAAGATAACCGACCGTGCGCGACCCCGTGATGCGAATGCGACCGAGTAATATTGAATCAGTGATGATGATCAGTCATTTGATACCTACCTGGTTAGGGTAAGTAAAGTAAATTACGGTTCACTAATATGTATGTCAGAGCAGTCACGTGACGGGTTTAACACCTGACAGCTCTAGTGGCTCCTGCGCCTCCTAGATCCTACGGCTCGGGTTGACTCGGCTCGAAAGCGAACCAACTGAATCCGATATTCGTTTGGTCGCTCTCCCCTTACTTACACCGTAGCATGTGGCATGGTCGTATTTTTTTCGGGTCCCGTGTGAGGTTTTCGTTTACAGTTCAGCACCTTGGAGATATATATTGTAATGGCACATAACCTCTATAACAATCCAAAGATATGCCAGATTCCATTATTAAAAACTTGTGTTGCTAAATGTTAAATGTGAAATGTTAAATGTTAACCGGTCAACTTTTGACCATACCACTAGATATAAATTGTTTGTTAAAATTGCAAATTAATGTGTGTAAATAAAATTATTTAATTGATTTTTATTTGAGGTGAATTTGGTTATGTCGACTGCGCTATATTAGACCCTCGACAGAGGCAACTTTCCTGTTTTAAAAAAAATTAAGACCGTCAGACAGACAGAATTGGTTGTCTGTAAAGTCGGTTTACGGACGATAGTTTTACGTGATAACGTTTCAATTTCTGCTGCCCTGGTACTTTAGAACCAGAGAGATAAATGTGTACAAGCCGACGCTTGGGCCGATTGTGCCTCTCTATCGCTTGTTACGCGCTCTCGCTTGCACACACAGGCTCAGATGGAACGTGACACTTTTTCGTGCGTGCAGCCGGTGTTCATCAATTTATAAGACGTGACGTTATCACGTCAAAAAAGTTGTGTTAGTAGAAGAGAAAATATTTTGGCACTGATTTTTAATGAGTAAATTATTTTGCTGTTTTTCTCTGCTGACACTACCGCTACTTATGGTGTACCCTTTCAAATGCCTATGGTCCACGAAATACTGTAATTCCCTCCTGTTTTACCGTTTCGCAATTTTTCAATGCAGGAAATGTGTTTGGTGTTTTTATTTATAGCACGGGGTAATACGACTTTAGCGGTGTAAGGGCAGAGCTACGTACCATTCCTGTGGTGGCTCAGTGGTAAGAGTGTAGGGTCTTTATTTTTTCGATCTCGACCATGGTTTCGTGTCCCTTTTGTCAAAATTTGTTTTGTTTTGTTTTTTTGACGTGATAACGTCACGTCTTATAAATTGATGAACACCGGCTGCACGCACGAAAAAATGTCCCGTTCCATCTGAGCCTCTGTGTGCAAGCGAGAGCGCGTAACAAGCGATAGATAGGCACAATCGGCCCAAGCCGAAAGCGAACCAAGAGAATCCGACATTCGTTTGGTCGTTTGTGTGATTTCGTGGCTCAGTGGTAAGAGTGTAGGATTTGAATTTTTGTACCATGGGTTCGAATTCCTCAAAATTTGTTTTCTTTTTTTTTTCTTTTTTAAGCAATGTTACAGTGTTTAAATTTTTTTAGGGTGTTTAGTTTTTGACGTGATGATGTCACGTCTTATAAATTGATGAACACCGGCTGCACGCACGAAGAAGTGTAACGTTCCATCTAAACCTGTGTGTGCAAGCGAGAGCGCGATAGAGACCTGTGTGTGCAAGCGAGAGCGCGATAGAGAGGCATATACAATAGTAGAAAATAAAAAATATATTTCTCCGTCTTTTGCGAGCCTCGAGGCTCGAACCCGCGGTCCCTGCCACCATCACTGACCAGACGTGTTATCCACGCAGGCTATCGACCGTGTACTTATCGCTGCAAATTTTCTCAACAGTATGTATGTGAATTTCATGGAGCGACATCTAGCGTCCACATCTAGCATCAATATTAAATTAAATACTTCAGCCAGCGGTATACTTGATTTAGCAGTTAGGTAATTGTTGCAACGTTGAACATGTAGATGGCGTTATGTAGGTTTTTATAAATAAATTAAACAAAAATTAACAGTCGTTATTTTCTCATATTTTTTATTAGTTATTATTACATCTTTATCATGTACTTAAATTAATTTTACATGGTAAATATCCGCCGGAACTGATTTACTTTATGACATCATCACGTAAAACTATCGTCCGTAAACCAACTTTACAGACAACCAATTTTTTTTTATAACCACCTAAGAATTATTTTCGGAAATACAAACGTAACAAAAACGACATGGGTAGTCTTACCACTTTATGACGTTATCACGTAAAGCCTGACCAGGAATATATGAGAGCTGTCAAGATGGAGCCACTTTTTAGATTTATATAGCAACATTCAGTATAGGACGCACATATTGAATTGGCCGATGTTTTTATTCAAAATGTACTTTTTCACTGAAATAAACAATATGATAAACAAAATGTATTATAATTTAATGCATCTTTAATATATATTTTGATGTCAATGTAAAAAGAACTAGCCTTGACATTTACATGTTCACAACATTTTTTCCATGTATCTGCAGATATGTCCTGAAGCAAAGTGTACAAATTATTAAAAAAATTATTAATCGACCTTGCTGAAACACTAAACTTTTTAATAAAAATTCTAGTTCAGAAAAACTTAACCTAAGCTATTTTTATTCGAACGTTTCGTATTTCTGTAAAGTCAAAAAGTGTTTTTTGTTCAGAACGATTAATATTTACGTCCCTCTTTTGTTTGCTATTCGGTAAATAGATGCTTGAGATACACCTAGATAGAACAAAAAATAATTACCTAATTGTACATTACGGCGGCCAATTCATGACAATCTCACTACAATGACATAACGTTTCACCTAAATGTCAGTTCAGAAGCAATTTTGACATTGACAACAGATTATCATGCATCAAACATAATTGTGGCCAGTGCAAGAAATTAGTTCCAACGAAATTCCGCAATATGGCGGCCCCTCATATATTCCTGGTCAGGCTTTAAAACTAACTTTACAGACAACCAATTATTTTTTGTTTTGTTTTGTATGGTTTTTTTTTTTTATAACCACCTAAGAAAGCCTTATTTTCGGAAATACAAACGTAACAAAAACGACATGCGCCGCCTCAACATTAGGTTAGGGGTAATATAGAGAAGATGCGTCGCTACGCGTCTCTATAAATATTACCCCTATCTAAGATGCGTCTAATATTTATGATCTAATAATACATACTAATACTAATATCTAAGATGCGTCGCGTAGCGAGCGACGCATCTTCTTTATATTAACCCTAACCTAATGTTGAGGCGGTGCATGTCGTTTTTGTTACGTTTGTATTTCCGAAAATGTGACGGAGGAAATGAGTAAAAGCCACAGATTATATTATACTCGGAGACTTTGTACACGGAACGGCTCGTGTAGGATCTAGTCTACAGGCGCAGGAGCCATTAGAGCTGTCAGGTGTAAAACCCGTCACGTCAGTGTCAGTCAGAGACAGACAGGAGAGATGTTAGGTTATCTACGATATTTACATAATTTCTTTGGTCAGCCAGCCAAACTGATCGAGTATTACCTTTCTCATTGCTTTGTTTGTGGCTTTACATATTTATGTGCTTTAGTTAGATGGTTACATTTTACATTGCACGTGTCGTGTCACGTACTTAGTTAGGTACTAAAAACGCACAATGGAGCTACAGGATACGTATTATAACAAAGCTGAGTATGTTGAAACTGTAAGTAGTCGTTACAAATTATTACAATCACGATTTCCAAATCATTCAGTGTTTTTAACAATCTGACTCTAATTACACCCACTGTTACAAACCCCTGTTGTCAAGTTCTGTCGCAATATGCAACGAATACCTGCTTCACGGTAAGGGTGCTCCCGCATTTTGTAGCCTACTTTTACGGGATTATCTGTCGGGCCTTCAATTGAATATATGGGGGTGGCTTTATACTGGGGAGGGTTGAGTGGTGGTTCTGAATGACTTGATGCGGACGGTGAAGCTTTGATAGAATAGAGATTGATGGTTTCGGCAGTGTGTGGGAAGAGGCGAGTTTACTTAGTTAGATGTGAATCTGTGGTGATTCATCCTAATGTGTGGTGGATTGATGGTTGAGCCTGTGTAGTGTGAGGTGCAATGCCGGCATTCCAAAATGTACACGCATGAAGATGTTTTACAGGTTGAGACTTGTATGATTGTGTGGAGTTTTTCAGGTGAATATGATTAAAACACCAATGCTATAGGTATGATTAAACGGTTACAGAAACATATTATGGTGTTCCGAGTCCTTAACCCTTTAGCTCCCGCGATTTTAATATCTCAGTACCTACCGTTGACTCCCAGCCCTTTTCGCCGCGTGCAAAAACGCAAAATTTTGGCGCGCGCGCTCCCGCACAAATTCGAATATCCCGCCTCAATCGATCGATTCATCAATGATCTGTATTCAGTCTGATTTGTACTGAAATTGCGCATTCAGTCATACCGAACACTTCAGGATTCACTTATTTAGAAGCAGGGCCGGATCTAGGGGGGGGCGGGAAGGGGCACTTGCCCCGGGCGGCAAGATTGGGGGGCGGCAAAATCACACCCATAAAGATAAAGATAAATTGTAAATTACTTATAAAATATGTCTTTGATTTCGATTCGATAAGAATGCTCGCGAAATAATTCGTGTAATGGTAAAGGAGCGGAGGCGTTGATACGGGCGGCGGAGGGGGCAGGGGGCGGCGCAGCGCAGCGGCTAGTCTAGTGAGCGAGCGTCGCCGCCGCGCCGCCCCGCCGTAGGGTAGTCGGTCGGTCGGCCGAACGAGCGGAGCGGCATACGTTCGGCAGGGGCGGCGGCGCGGCGGTAGAGCGGTATATACCTGCTCCGCTCGCGCGCGTGGTTGGATCGCACGCCCTATCAGTTCTATTTCTATTTTTAGAAAAAAGAATGAACATAATCACTCAAATGGTTTTCGAGATAATTGTTTTAAAGTCTCTAAAAAGGAACCTAAAAAAAAATATTTTTTGTACATTAATAATTGGAATTTAAATGTCAAACTACCAAATTCACTTTACAAAGGATGTAGATTAGATCAATAACATACATTTTTTGAAGAAGTTAACATGACTACTTTTTTAGGTACTTATATAAAAAAAAATCGATTTTTTTTTGTATGGTATGATTTTCCAATGTATGAGATTGCCTTAATATCGGCGTGGGCGCCTATATTAATTGAAGTGATATTGATTGATATTGATTTGCCGATATTAAAAGGCGCGGCGGAGGTGGCTCCACTCCGCGCCCGCACGCATCGCCATAGGCCAATCCAGTCAGTACTTATTTTTGCTTGTAAACATTCAATAAAAAATTAAATTATGGTTTAATTTTTATTTTATTGATTCCTTTATTTCATTTTTCCAAACATTTCTTTTTTAATACCGATATACAGGGTGTTTCAGGATAGGCTTGAGAAACTTCAGGAATAGAAAGTACTCATTATTAGAAGAAAAAAATTCTTATCACTCAAATCGAAATTCCTTACTTCTTTTTCATACAAAAATTGGAAATTGTTATAAAAACTCGATGGACAGTGAGTGTGGGGAGGTGCTTTCTAGGTCTAGGTATTGCAATGACCTAGTCCAGTCCCCTTTTTTTATTTTGATGTCATTTAATTTAAATTGTTTGGAATTTACCTACATGCAGTTCAATTCTACTAATTAAAAATAGCTATTTAGTCATTTTATTTTTACTTAATAAAGGCGGATGTTAACCGTCCACCAAATCTCGATGAAACGATTTTCACCAACAAAAATGTATGAAATAAAAAAAAATCGAACCCTAGAGTGAAGGCGGTGCTAAAGAAGGCTACACAAATCACAAAGGATATGATCCACTCATGTTTTCTTTCATGCATCATTTTTCCTTGCCTTCAACACTAGGGTTCGATTTTTTTTTATTTTCATACATTTTTGAAGGCGGTTTTTATATTTTTTGAAATAGTTTTTTATTTCACAGTTTTTTTAGTAATTTTTTGCTATTAATGTACTCGGCGAATCGCTCGGCCTTCGGCCTCGCGATTTCGCCTCGCTTTCCAATCCGAACTTGACCAAATTGAAATGGGACCACACGGGAAGCATCAGCTTTCAAAAAAAAAAAAGAATCATCAAAATCGGTTCACCCAGTCGAAAGATCTGAGGTAACAAACATAAAACAAAAATACAGTCGAATTGAGAACCTCCTCCTTTTTTTGAAGTCGGTTAAAAAATATGTAAAATATTTTTTTTGCATTTTGCGACAATTTAAGCTTTGAGTTATGATTTTTTTTTTATGTAAACCAACATGGGTGGCTGTGTCGAGAGACCAATGGTACAGTCGACAGAGCCAAAAAAACCCCTCTCCTCGCGAAACCACGCTCAGTGAGGCCATGCCAGCAGATTTGCGGAATGTTGCTAGGCTGTCTAGCCCGTTGATACGACGTTTGAAGACACCCAGGTTAAAGGATTCGGGAAACACACTCGCCAGGAGACAGTTCCACACCCTAGCGGTGCGACAAAGAAAAGATTTTGAGAACCGATGGGTTCTCAAAAGCCCAATATCAACAACAAAAGGGTGCTCAGTTTCTCTGCGACGAGTGCTGCGAAGATAGGTTGGATGGCAAAGAATAAGGGAAGCAAGTTCCTCCGAGCAGCGTCCATGATAGTACCAGTAGAACAGACTAAGTGACCCTACAAATCGTCTGTGACTGAGAGACTCCAGATCATCAGTCAGTTTCGGGTCTCCCACCAGACGGACGGCTCGGCGCAGTATTGTACTTAATATGAGGCAGAATAAATACTCAATGAAAAATGTTTACGCCCGTTCGCGCCAACCATTGTATAATGTCGAATTGAATGTGCATTTTTTTCATTAATCTAAAAAAAATTCCCCTTTTCGATATTTTTTTTTTTTGTTAACATAGTGCGTTTTCTAGTACCAATACTCTGTTTTCCAAACCTCGAAAAAAAATTCATACCTTTTTGGCATTAGTATTAGTAAATGACCTAGCTAGAATAACCCCCTTTCTTTCGGGAATGTAACCCATTTTACTATAAAAATAAACGAGAGCAAAAGGGCGGCATTTTAAAATTTTGCACCCCCTCCAAAAATATGTAGATCCGGGGCTGTTTAGAAGCACAGACCGATTTTTTGAACTCCAGGCAAAACAAAACACACTCGACATTTTTTTTTTATTTTTCTGACCAAAACTGTATAATTTCCTCCCACAAGTCGCCCATCAAAATATAGGTATTGAAACATACTCTAGAATATGGGTACACAAAATACGGTACAAGATCTGTGTATTCCAGTGTCTGTGGAAATGTCAGTCGTCATGGGAGCCTTTTTTTTGACATTTTCAAAAAAATATTTTCTGTGTGAAGGTGATGTGTTGCCCAGTCATGTTTGATAATAGTTACTAGTAAATTTAACCAAGAATGTATACCAGTAATCAGTTGTTTGATAGGAAATTGGTAGAATTAGTTATGAATTAAATAGGGAGCCGCGCCGCGCCGACACCCAGCCGGGTGTTGTGGGAGTTGACGGATTGGCAAGTCGTAAAACCCGGCCGGGTCTTGTGGGAGCCGAAGGGTAGAGTTTAGTCATGTGTTGCGGTGACAGAACAAAGCTAAGGGTTTAACAGAGAGTGTGTGTGCAGGCATCGGAGAACAAGGTGTCGCGGCAGACGGTGCTGTGCGGCTTGCGAACATGGTGCTGCACGGCAAGGTGCTGGTGCAGAGCGACACCATCATCCGGGGCGACCTCGCCAGCGTCAAGTTTAACAGAGAGTGTGTGTGCAGGCATCAGGGAACAAGGTGTCTCGGCAGACGGTGCTGTGCGGCTCGCAGAACATCGTGCTGCACGGCAAGGTGCTCGTGCAGAGCGACGCCATCATCCGGGGCGACCTCGCCAGCGTCAAGTTTAACAGAGAGTGTGTGTGCAGGCATCGGGGAACAAGGTGTCGCGGCAGACGGTTCTGTGCGGCTCGCAGAACATCGTGCTGCACGGCAAGGTGCTCGTGCAGAGCGACGCAATCATCCGGGGCGACCTCGCCAGCGTCAAGACCGGCCGCTTCTGCATCATCAGCCGCGGCGCCGTCGTGCGTCCACCCTTCAAGAAGTTCAGCAAGGGGTACGTTCTCCACAATCCTCGGAATCTACATTTTTAGGGTTTCGTAACCAGCAATGCCCTTATAAAATATGTCAGGTGTCTGTCCGTCTGTGACACACGCTCTTACTAAGAGATAAATACTGCAGATTGTGAACTAAGAAAAAAAAACGGCCAAGTGCGAGTCAGACTAGGGCACCGAGGTTCTGCACCACAAAAAAAAAACAGGTTTCTTGTATGGGAACTCACCTTAATTTTTTACTTTTTCTATTTTTTATTATTTGTTGTTATATCCGCCATAATAACACATATTTTGTGAAAATTTCAACCGGCTATTACGGTTCTAAAGATACAGCAGTATGACAGACAGACAGACGGCGTAGGCTTAGTAATAGGCTTCCCTACGGGATACGGGAACCTAATTATAAAGTAATCTATTTGTTTGAATAATCTAATCTAATCTGAATCAGAATCTTTACGTCATTACGGCACAAAAGTTATTTTTGAAGAATACGTTTAAACAATGGAAAGGTTATCAGTAATATTTTAATGGCAGAAAAAATCTACCCAAAAATAAGAACACTGAAAGAATAATTGCGATCGGGCAAAAAAATATTTTTATTTAATGTTCAAAGTTGAGTATAAGTTAATGACATCATGCCGCCGATCGACGCCAGCGCCGCGCCAGTCTCTCTGACTCATCATCACTCAACACCGCGCGGGGCGTATGCTCGTATTTGTTCTGTCACTCATATATTATCTCAGGCATTTCAATAATCTGTGCTCTCACACATTCTTGTTACATACATACATATCACACGCGCTGAATCCCGACAATCGGGGTAAGCAGAGTAATCGGTGTTGTGCTGCAAGAACTCTCGCAAATTACAGCACAGCACCGACCACCACGATTCGCAAAGTATTCGAACAAGATTCAATCGATCAAGCAGCAAGTAAGGCACGAAGACCCACCTGCTGCATGACTCGGTGGAAGTACCGTGCCAAGGTGAGAGGTGGCGAGCCTGTCGCCCTTTAGCACGGCGTCTTGTCCTTATCCCTTAGTCGCCTTTTACGACATGCATGGGGAGAGATGCAGTGGCGCTATTCTTTTTAAGTACCCGCCCCACACGGAACATTCTTGTTCTATGTACAAATTCAAAACTTTATAGATATTGTATAGTGCCCGTGTAATAATACAACGAAAATTCTCAATGGCATTGCTGCACTGTTATATTTTCTTTACGAAGCTTCAGTTGGTAGGAAATTAAACAATTATCTAGGAATATGTTTGATCCGCTTGTGATTTTTTTACAACTGGTGACTGGAGAAAACTGCCATCAGATATTGTAGTTGCGGTCGAAGAGGAG
The DNA here is from genome assembly GCA_946902875.1 of Nematopogon swammerdamellus. Classification (NCBI taxonomy): domain Eukaryota; kingdom Metazoa; phylum Arthropoda; class Insecta; order Lepidoptera; family Adelidae; genus Nematopogon; species Nematopogon swammerdamellus. The sequence goes on from OX336347.1 coordinate 201,931, forward strand.
GTTGGTATTCGTGAGCGGACCATGTCTTTTACTCTAATGAATTTTAGTTGTGAGCCTACTTGTTAAAGTTTGTCAGTCAGTCAGCGTATATGCGTGCACTGCTGGACATACGCCTCTCCAATTTCCCTCCGGTCCTGCCGGCTTCCAGCAGTACGAAATTATTTAAGTTATTTCTATGGAAATCATGACCTAATAGAACAATAATAACAGAGTTAGTGTTGTCCTGCGACTCTACCGTGTCCTTGCACCGGCGCTACGTCACTACGTCGCTGTGTCGCTGTCAAACGAATGCTAAATACGTGTATGTACGCGTGCGCGTGAGAGTTGTGAGCAGCAGCGGTGGCGCGGCGCGCGCGACACAGCTTCTTTTTTGTTTATTAAGCATTCATTAGACAGCATGACTGTACTCGAATTTGTCACAATTTGTTCTATCCGATTCGATTACACCCACGAAGAAGAACCGGTAAGAAACTTTGCAGGGTTTTTTTTTTCATAATCATTTTTACAAGTGACTATCCACACAATAACACTGCCTACAGTCGATTAAAAATACAGCTTGAGAGCAAGATCAAAAACAGATTTTTGTTTTGTTTTTGAAGTTCTGACTGCAAGGACTTAATTAAGTGGATCAGGTGTAAAGAGCCTTTGTCAAATGTTTGATACGTCATTTGTATCAACTCAATAATGTTAGTAATAAGTAAGTTGGCAGTGGATGTGCGACAGAGGCAGTAGGTAGAGCTGTAGTGAGTGTGTGTAATGATGCGGGGCGGTGGGCAGGGTGGCGTTCTTCCCGCTGCAGATGGGCGACCACGTGTTCGTGGGCGAGAACTCAGTGGTGAACGCTGCCGTCGTCGGCTCCTACGTCTATATTGGCAAGAACGTTGTCATTGTGAGTAATACCACTACTTATCTTACTTCCCTTTATTACAATCTGTTTTCTTACTATGATTGTGCAAGTGTTTTCTATGTTAACAATTTCTGTATTGTATTGTTTATTGATCATTTCATAATATGCCAGTTAGACTACACTTGAACTTGTCACAATTTGTTCCATCCGGTTCGATACATCGCTCGGTACATCCATGAAGAACTGGCAAGAAACTTCACAGGGTATTTTTTTTTTCATACATATTATTATTAGTATTTATTATATACATACTAGTATTTTAGTGACTAGCCACATAATAACATCGCTTACAGTCTATCGAAAACACAGATTGAGAGCAAGATTAACAATTTTGCTGAGATTTCTGACTATGAAGACTTATTTAATCAGTGTATCAGTTGTACAGAGCCTTTGTCAAACTTTGGGGAAATACATTTTTACAAGAGTCCCTGGCTTTCATACTGAGTACACAACGCGATGATCTAATTGGTAACTAATGTAACCCAAACAAATTTTTTATAAAACGCTAAGGTGTCTAAGAATACAATAGTAAATGCACAGTAGGGGCGCCCGTTCGTGTCAATCGGGGGCTGAGAAGGAGGTCGGCTGCGTATTTACCCTCTGCCGCCTCCGCCCGCACCCGTCCACCCTACACATTCCAACACATACACACACGGTATTCCCGTATTCATAGTGCATGTAGATTAGAGTGAAGAGTGATGATGACACGGCGGTGGTCTCGGCAGGGTCGGCGTTGCGTGCTGAAGGACTGCTGCATGGTGGAGGACGGGTCTGTGCTGCCTGCGGAGACGGTGGTGCCGTCGTTCGCGCGCTACGCGGGCTCCCCCGCGCGCCTCCTCGCGCCTCTGCCCGAGGCCACGCCCGACCTTATGGCAGACTTCACCAAGTCCTACTACAAGCACTTCCTACCCGCCGCGCCCCCGCCGCCACCCCGCCTCTGAGCTGTGTTCCTCCTACTGTGTACACCGTCAACCGTAGATATCTAAACACGGCTAGATGTGGGATCATGCAACCGCCTTAATGGCCAGAACTGGCCATATGGCCGGGGATGACGACATCCTGCGCGCTCTCACTGGCTGTAGATCTCTACGTTTGTGATGGCTGAGTGGCCGCAGAAAACAAGACACTCCTATAAGCTCAGAGAGAAAAATCCTTAGGCTTATCGTTTCCGGATTGGTACAACCGCACTGAATGAAGGTCGGTCGAAGCACAACCAAAGGAAGCACTGACATGGATGAAGAATAAGTAATAGGGTCAAGAACGACTCGAAAACTACTCAACCGATTTACATAGAGTTTTCACCGACTTTACAGCAAGCGCAGACGCGGGCACAACTAGTATTAATACATGTATGTCAGTGCACATTTTATGTAAAGTGCGTAATTTTGATGCAACCATAATGGCTGTGTCGACGCTACAGTCCGGTTTGAAGGCGGGACTGAAGTCGCTGGGGAAAGGATATTAACTCGCGATTTTAAGATCTGTGGATTGTAGAAGTAGGGATTGATATTCCCCAGAATCCCATCTGCAGAAGCCTTTGCAGTGCGACATAAGAACAATTTAGTTAGAGAATTGTGCCGTACAAAGAACTCTTCTGTCGACTCCAAAGGGCATGCCAGATGGAATATAGTTGTCAGAAAACATTAATCACCGTGCCGCGCGATTGATGTTCGCGTCACCAATGTCTCACCTGAATATGGTTTTTCAGCTTTTTCAGGATTTCTTAAATCAGTATGTAAGCAGCTTTCACCCGACATCCATATTGCTCACTTCCATCCTAATTATTTATTTATTTTACATTTTATATTTCATATAAAAGTGAAATTTTGGTCCTTCAGAAATTTTGCTTTTTCTCAAAATTTTGTGCAAAATTACATATTATTAATTATTTTTTATATGTTGAATTTTTATTCTAAATTTTCAAACAACCACTAATAGGATAATGTTCGGTAAACTAGTTTTTTGTCAACGTTCAAACCAAATTTTGTGTTTTTTTAATTGGAAATATTTTAAGAGATTGTTTGTGTATTTTTTCACCTATAAAAGTTCACAGTAGCATAAGTTTAACACAGAATAGTTCAGAAACCTTCCGTGACTATTAACCTAAGCTATTAAATCAAATAAACCAAGAAATATCTATTCAATATTTTATTTAAAAACATATATATTACTTAAACTATCATAAATAGCACTTTTATTGTAAATTGGCATTTCCTCGTCCCACCCACCCCAAAGTTAGTTACACATGGCACAACGTACATCGTTGAAAGTGCCGACGGCGAAGCAGGGCAGGCGCGCGGTGTGTCCGCACGGCAGCGCCGCCTCCACCCGCTCGCTGCACGCGCCGCACGCCTCGCCGCACGGCAGCGGACACGCGTGCCCGCGCGCGCACCGCCTGCACAGCACGCACACACCTCAACCTACACCACTACACTACACGACACACGCTGCGACACACTGTCGCGCCGGTGTGTATCATGCCCAAGGACAGTAGATCGTTTATAAAGATTAAGAAAAGCGTAGGCGACAGCACAGAGCCCTGCGGAACCTGGTGTTCCGCCACGTTAATTGGAAAGTCGTCCGAGTTCGAGCCATCGATGGTAACGAAGATGGAACGACCTGCCAGAGCTAGCGATCCAGGTGTAGAGTTTGGGAGGAATGCCGAAGGACGGAAGCTTGCCTTGAAGGCCTTGGTGCCAAACGCGGTCGAAAGCCTTGGAGATATCCAGGGCGACTGCCAGCGACTCCCCAAAATTTTCCAATTTTTCGGCCCATATATGCCTATCTCCTTTTGACCGCGCTTTCCGGAATCCGTACTGCTTGTCATCCAGGAGTTTATTTGCTTCTAAGTATGTTAGGAGCTGGGTGTTAATAAGGCGCTCCATAACTTTACATAATAGTGAAGTTATCGCAATGGGCCGATAGTTGGAGGGGTTCGCGGAGTCTCCCTTCTTTGGAACCGGTTGGACCGAGGCTCTTTTCCAGCAAGAGGGAACAATCCCACGGGCGAAGGAGAGACGGAAAAGACGGGAGATGATTGGTGTCAACTCAGGGGCACAAATCTTGAGCACTATGGCTGGAATGCCATCAGGACCACTACTCTTCGTTATAAATTGGCGCAAAAATTCGGCTTTATTATTGTGAAAACATCGCCAAACACTTGACTGAAATATCCTCACGACGCTGTTTATGTTCCATTGTGAGTAAACGCGGCACCCATCTTATGCACGGCTTTCTCATGCCCAAAATTTCAGTCAATATGCGATGTAGAGTACTTTTTGAAATGCCTACCATATCTGCTAGCTTGCAAAATTTCAGGCGACGGCCATCCAATACTATTTTATGGATTCATTTTCAATTTCTGGTGTGGTCACTTCATTTGGTCGACCACTGTGATGTTTATCTTGGCAGCTCGTACAACCTCGTTTCAGCTCTGCCAAATTTTAATGTTATAAACAATGGAGCAGACTCCTACAGACAGCCTCAATATTCCTGGAGTCGGAACTTTCAGATGATAGTATTGAATCACATAGCAGTGACCAATTTTATCCATGTTTAAAACTTTACTTAGAGTGTTCAATATTAATTTATGGCTAACAAACAAAAAATATCGCATTCTTTTATCTAATATCAATTTAATTTCATTTGTACTTTCGAATGCAGTAAGTTTTTTCAAACAACCGCCATCTATACGTCAGGTCGGGTACTTCTGGGAGCACCCTGGTAGCTACTGCGCTGCGGTGCGGTTGTACTTGTATGAAGCTTGGACTGTGTTCTGTTGTGGCATGGGTACGGGGTGTGTGCGTACGGTACCCACACACCCCGTACCCATGCCACAACAGAACACAGCGTACCTGTCGCAGGGCGCGGCGCAGGTGAACTCTTGATGGAGCGGGTCGTACGCGTGGCAGAGCGCGCGGCAGGCGTGGCCGCACGGCAGCGCGGCGCCGCACGCGCGCGCGCACCCGCCGTGCGCGCTCACCCCCACCACCTGCTCCGGCTCCGTCACCTATTATTTATATATAAATTGTTTATTGTTTATTGTTGTTGATTGTATAATTTCATCCATATTGTTTATTGTTTATTTAGCATCTATTGGCAGTACACTGCGCTCAGATTTGTCATATTTACATTGTAACATTCCGCCAGTTCGATTATCACAGCGAAGAAGAACTGACAAGAAACTTCACTGGAAATTTTTTCAATGTCCACTTAGTCTATACAAAAATGTTTGCCACTGCCTAGACACGCATGTGCTGATTTGTGCTGATTTGTGACATGCAGCAATTCATGACAAAGTGAAAACATTTTTACTATGAAATTGTATGGACTACTGGTTTCTGTCACAAACCACCACATGTCGTTATCGCTTAACTAATTAATTACATTCATATCGCATCATTAATTATATTTATTTATCATGTGATTCTGACAACTTCTGAAGTATATAGGTATTATGTAAAAAGTCCGGTGTATAGTGCCATCGTCAAATTTGATAAGAAATTTTATCAAGTCATTATTTCATTTTGTTAGTAAGCAAGTAACATACTACAATGTAGTATAAAATGTCGAGGGTAAAAAAAAAAATAGATACACAAGTACCCATTGTCTTAGAGTTAGTAGAGAACATTACGTTATGTCATACTTTTGTACTTAATTTATTATGTGTCAGAATCACAAAATTCGTCAGTTAAGGCATCTTTAATACTGTAATAGCTTTTTTTTGGTTAATATTTTTTTCAGGGTTATTTTGAAAGAATTTTCACCTAGATTCCTTATTTCCTGTGGTATTTTGTTATAAAATCTAACACTATTACATATAAAACTTTTTGACATTTTAGACAACCTATGTTTTATTCCCAGTAGGTTATCCTTATATCTAGTATTATAGTTGTGATTGTCCGAGTTAAAAGTGGAGACTAATAGATGCTTTCTTGCATAACAAATGTTTTGAAAGATGTAGGCACCAGGTAAAGTCATTATTCCTATTTCATTAAATGCATAACGACAAGTGTCTCTAGGTTTCATTCCTAGTATACACCGTAGGGCTCTTTTCTGTAATACAAATATTCGGTTTGATTCCGCTGCATTTCCCCAAAACATTAAACCATATGACATAAGACTGTCAAAGTAGGCATAGTATACAGTCTTTGCGGCTTGAATGCCGCAGAGCTCTTTAATTTTTTTTATAGCGTAGCAGGCTGAGCATAGGTAGGTAACCTACGCTTGGACATGTCGAAAATTCCGCCAGCTCTAAATTCAATGCGAAGAAGAACTGACAAACAAACTTCGCAAGTCACAATGTTTTGTTAGTACCTTATATATAAGTATTATAATTCAAGTAATTTACAATAATTAACGCATACTACCGCTCACAAGAACATTAATATTTACAGCATAAGCACGAACACTCAAGAATCTGACCACTCTGCCTATTTACATTACTTACCTATATCTGGTGTATAGTCTGGTGTATAGTGCCATCGTCAATTTTGATACTTCATATATCAAGTCAAATAAAAACAATTAGTTTAGGTTTATTACAAAGAAATGTAATAAGTCATATTAAAAATCTAATGATACAAAGTGTATCCAATTGTCAAAGTTGTTAGTGGGAAAAACAGTAGTCAGACTCTTATATAAAATTACGGTCAGTTAATGCATCCTTAACAGTGTAATAACTCTTTTCAATTAACATTAGTTTAATCCGTCGTTTAAAATTATTGTCATCTAATTGTTTTATGTTAGAAGACAGTTTATTATAAAATCTAACACTATTACAGATAAAGCTTTTTGACGTTTTGGATAATCTATGTCTTATTAATTGTACATTATTCTTACAGCGTGTGTCAATAGTTATGATTGTCGAAGTTAAGAGAGGAATCATGAATATATTTTCTGGCATATCATATGTTCTGTAAACATATGCACTTGGTAAAGTCATGATTCCTATCTCTCCGAATGCTGTCCTACAAGTATCTCTAGTTTTTTCATATTTAAGATGTACCGCAAGGCCCTTTTCTGTAATAAAAATATTCTATTTGAATCTGCTGCATTTCCCCAAAACATAAGGCCATATGACATGATGCTCTCAAAATAGGTATGATAAACCGTCTTTGCAGCATGAGTTCCGCATAGCTCTTTAATTTTTTTTATAGCATAGCAAGCGGAACTTAACTTACCAGCTAAAGAGTTTATGTGGGCTTTCCAAGTAAAACTTTTATCAAATATTACCCCAAGAAAAGTTAGTTCATTAGCAAGGTTTAATGACAAGTTTTCTGCAGTTTTTAATATGTCATCAGTGTTATTACGTCTATGAGTCCCTAGAGCAAAGTGCATAATGTTAATTTTGTTAACATTTAGTAATAAATTGTTGCACTCGAACCATGATTTTAGAGATTACAGTTATAAAAGATTCTCTTAGTTTACCTATGTCATTGTTTTTCAGTACAACTGAGATATCATCTGCAAACATTACCATCTCTATATCGTCTGTTATACAGCTCGAGATGTCGTTAACATAAGTTAGAAACAATAATGGTCCCAAGATAGAACCCTGCGGTACACCCATTGTGATTGATTCTACATTCGACTTTATGCCATTGACGTCACACGTGTTATGTGTTGTGCTAAAATAAAGGATAATGCTTTCCTCTCTACATATGTATAAAGGAAAACATTCTCCTACATCTAAGCACATCATGTTTTATGGAACCTCACTTGGGTGACTACTAGGCTTGTTCTTGCTCATTCAGTGAACTGAATCGCTCATTCACTGAGCGTAAGGAGCGCCTCATTATGCTCGTCCACTTGCTCACTTGACTCGGCAGTTCGATGCGAACTGAATTGACTGACAAGTCCACGTGTCGCTCGCATTCCTTCCGCCCTTCTCCTCGCCGTCGAACGATCGCTCTGTCGCACTCACTCTCTGTCTCCTTATGATCTGCGTGCGTTCCCGCTCTGTCTTCGTTCCATCATTCGTGAGTGAGTGCTACGCAGCACTGAGCGAAGGAGGATAAGAGCGAAAGATATGTTTAAAAGGAGCGGGCTTGAGCTCAATTAGGTAATTATAGGCAAGCGCTTCAGTTAGTTCGCTCCCTAGCTAAGTTTACTCACTACATCATCTGATTAAGATGTCCGCCTTCAATGTGATGTAAGTAGGTATACGTATATGTACGTGGGTGACGGTGTCGGGGTGGTTGGTGCAGCGCAGCGCGACACTCTCCGCCAGCGCGCCGCGCTCGCGCAGCACGCGCGCCACGCGCCGCCAGAGCTCGCTGCGCGCGCACAGCGTGCTCTCGTCCCCCACCATGTATAGATAAGTACGTACGTGGGTGACTGTGTCGGGGTGGTTGGTGCAGCGCAGCGCGACACTCTCCGGCAGCGCGCCGCGCTCGCGCAGCACGCGCGCCACGCGCCGCCAGAGCTCGCTGCACGCGCACAGCGTGCTCTCGTGCCCCACCATGTATAGATAAGTACGTACGTGGGTGACGGTGTCGGGGTGGTTGGTGCAGCGCAGCGCGACACTCTCCGCCAGCGCGCCGCGCTCGCGCAGCACGCGCGCCACGCGCCGCCAGAGCTCGCTGCGCGCGCACAGCGTGCTCTCGTCCCCCACCATGTATAGATAAGTACGTACGTGGGTGACGGTGTCGGGGTGGTTGGTGCAGCGCAGCGCGACACTCTCCGCCAGCGCGCCGCGCTCGCGCAGCACGCGCGCCACGCGCCGCCAGAGCTCGCTGCGCGCGCACAGCGTGCTCTCGTCCCCCACCATGTATAGATAAGTACGTACGTGGGTGACGGTGTCGGGGTGGTTGGTGCAGCGCAGCGCGACACTCTCCGCCAGCGCGCCGCGCTCGCGCAGCACGCGCGCCACGCGCCGCCAGAGCTCGCTGCGCGCGCACAGCGTGCTCTCGTCCCCCACCATGTATAGATAAGTACGTACGTGGGTGACGGTGTCGGGGTGGTTGGTGCAGCGCAGCGCGACGCTCTCCGCCAGCGCGCCGCGCTCGCGCAGCACGAGCGCCACGCGCCGCCAGAGCTCGCTGCGCGCGCACAGCGTGCTCTCGTCCCCCACCATGTACAGACCTGCTCTATCACAACACTCACTCATATTGTCGCGTTGCCGTCAATTATGAAATGTAGAAAAATATTTTATTTTCAACTGAATTTTGCAGCCCCTATACATTCAAGTTGAGGACTACTGACGTTGTTTACAAATGACATTTTGTTACCTCCTGGGAATCTACAAACATTACAAATTTCAAGAAGATAGCTCAAACCGTTTAGGAGCTACAGGCTGTCACAGACAGACGGGCACTTGAGCACTTTTATAAGAATCCCTGCCAGCGTTACTCGCTACAAAACCCTAAAAATGTACACAGTGTGTGTAGAGTAGAGAGAGGTAGACCTCGCTTGGCGCGGGAGAGGGCGACCGCGACGCGGCGCGGGTCGGCGAGGAAGCCCGCGTCGCCGGAGGTGTTGCACCGCACCAGCGACAGCACCACCACCTCGCCCTCCTCGCCCTGGAAGTTGTCCACGGTCGCCACGCGCACCCCCGTCAGCAGCGCGCACCGCGCGCACTCCTGCAATAACCACACATCACTCCCTACTAGAATGTACAATATTGTGAGGTTGCATCAGTCGGCCGTCGTGTAGTAGCTAGGTGTGTAGAGTGATGATTAGTGAATACCTACTACACTATAATACTGTCCTTTATTTGACAACCACACTCGGTACTCGATACCGTGACAACAATGCGCTCCATCCGCCCGCTTGATACAAAATACTTTATGCTAAAACTCGCATTACGGCTCGCAACAAGCAGGGGCGTGCATCCCATAAAGGCAGAAAAGCACTGCCTACCCTGAGTTGAAAGTCCCAATTCCACCTACCCAAACAATCAAATTAAAACATATAGAACTACTCGAGTTCACGACAAAACGTATGATATTTTAAAATTGGCGCGCGCTCCTCCCTCTCGGCGCGGCCGCTCGCGCGGACGCAACGCCACCGCGCGGCAAAAGCACACAACACGACTGCCTGGTGGTCACTCACACACACTATTACTTAAATCCTGCGTCATTATTGGAATTTTGTGTGTGTATGCGTGTTTCGATGCGCGATTTAGTACGCCAGGGCAGGACTGCCTTTCACCACAGATTACTTAATAGTTACTTCGTAACAGATAAATCACTCCATAGAAAATGTTCCTACCTTCGGGCTTTAATAGCCTACTGTTTCACATCGCCAATCGCTGCGTGCGAAAATGTACCTTAACGATCGAGTGTAAAGTGTTTGTTGCTTTGCAGCTGCGCGCAGTTGCGTGGGCCAGCGTCTATGTATACTTCGCGCGGCTGACGAATTTGTACTGAAAAAAGACCGCCGGCGGCCCGTCGGGCGATAGGTAGTTAGCGCGCGCAAGTACATAGAGTGCGTGAGGCCTGTTTCACTAACACCACAACAATGCCTCGTAACGTAGGTGTAGCTGGTCTAGCATCGTTCCCGCGCGCGCGCGCCGGCGGCGGCGCGGCGGGGCAATTGTCTGGTACAGTTTATAAAGAAGTGTTATATTATATTTACAAAAGGATAGGCTCATTGATTTAGTTCACAAATAAGAAAAGTACCGCGCCTCTTCTCTACTTATTTCTATTTCATCTTTTTGTAGTCAATATACGGCACTACACTGCACACTCTTTATTGAGATTGGTTCTGTTTAAATCACTCCAAAGGCGTTTTTAAAAGTCACCCTTAGTATCTGTATTTATGACATTGTGTAGTTAATTAAAATTTATTCATTTTAAGGATATCTGAGGTGCATTGAAAAAAAAATAATCTGCTGGACAGAACATCTTCATGTGGACATGAAGAAGATGTAAGAGATGAAAACCGGGCTGAGGTAAAAATTAAAATGAATTCAACTTGTTTCTAAATTAAGTACTTATTTTGAATCTTAATTGTTGCCTGCCTACCCGGTCTCGAATGTCTGTGCTCGCCACTGGCAACAAGGGCTACACATATGTCTGGGTGAGAGACGGTTCTATCCAGGAAGCCATCGCCAGGAAGACTTACTTAAGATCTGACCACCATACCGTTGGTCCTAACGATTTTTCTGCGTCTCTTATTATTATGTATAGACGTAATAATAAATATACTATTACTGTCTCTGTGATTACATTTTTTTATTATTTTCTCAGTAATTATGCGCTACTCAGAACCAAAATACAAATCATAACAATTACAATACATACATTACACACACAACAATTAGATATAGCACATATATAACAAAGCACATCACGCACTCATCCCACCCAGTCGCTTCCTCAGTAAACCCAATTATACACTACGCAATACAACATAATATAAAACAAGAACTGATGCATTTTTGGAACTCCACGAAAAACAACACCCAACATTTTTTTTCCGAATTTTTCTATCCTAAAATTTCCGAATTACCCTTTGCGCTCCATATTATATTGACGTTTAGATCATGAATGTAACTATTTAAATATGCATTCTAAATAAGGTGATGGTAATGGTACACGGTTCCATTTCGGTTCAATATTGCTTTCAATTTCATTGCTTCAATGAAATTGAAACGTCTAAACATCGCATTGAAAGCTTCAATGCATACTACGCTTTCAATGTTCAACGCCTTTCAATGAAATTGCTTAAATTTCATTGAACCGTGTAACATTACCATTATACTAGAGTCCAGTTTACCATCCTGCCAGAGATTACATAGGTATAAAAAAATAATTGACAACATCTTCAATGTGTGTTCTATAGAAAAGGCAGGTTTTTATCCGTACAGCCAGTCCTTCTCATTCGTTCACGTAAAAAAAAATCATAGAAATCTCTATTTGTGATTTGGCCAGCCGGCCCTTCCGGAAGCCAAGAGGTTAAGGGGAACATTTGTGGTGTAGCATAGGCCTAATTGTTGTACCTAGTATATTGTATGTTCTTTATTTATGTTCTTTCTCATTGCATTAAAGTCGCCTTTTGTGTTCCACGTTTTTATGGTGTGCAATAACGTATACATTTATTTATTTATTTAAGGTTCACCAACACCTACGTCACAGGTCGGACACATTTGCATTCAAGCATAGGCGCCGACTACGTGGGTGCTCGGGGGCTCCAGCACCCACGAGGGGTGAGTAGTGGGTGCGGAGCACCCACGACGATAGATATAAAAACTGATCAGTAATAGGATTTGAGCTACGATAAAAGTGCCTTATTTACTTACAAGCCTTTGAGCGGCCACATTTACACATTCGAACTAGTGGCGCGACGAATAGCGAACGTTATAGTACTCCTATATTATTCTATACCATGCAATAGAATATAGGAGCACTACATGTGTAGGTTCATCGTGTGAATGTGTAAATGCGGCAAATGCAAAACATTGTGCGAACGTTTTGCGACGACGCTGCCAGGTGCCGGGAGAATTAATGAAAAATTGGAGAAGCATATGTCCAGCAGTGGACAGCAAAACTTGGATGATTATTGTTCAATAAAAAAAAAATTGCATGAGCACCCACGAGGATTTCTAAAAGTCGGCGCCCCTGCATTCAAGTATACATATAACTACAACATGTTTGTGGACCCAATGACGGGCAAACACCTCCTTCAGTATTTGCTGGCATCATTTTCTACATTGCTTATTATAATTAATAAAACTAAATCACGAAAAGTACAAGGACCTCATAGGAGACAAACGATGCGAAACACAACACGACCCATCCAGCAGAGCACTAAGTCAACTATCGTTCACTCTGTTGCACTCACATCACGACGCTACGTCCGTTTCCGTATATTTTGATTTGATTTAAAAAAGTAAGTGGACTAGGAAACGACGAGTGAGGAGGAGTGAGGAGGAGTGCGGCGGCGTACCTGGGCGATGAGGTGCGCCTGCGCCGCGTACGGGGTGAGCAGCACGAGCTGGTGCGCGGCGTAGTCCTGGCGGCGCAGGTGTGCGGCCAGCGCGCAGCTCCAGCGCGCCTCCCACGCGTTCCGCACCCACACACCCGCCGCCGCCCCGCCCTGCCGCACCGCACACGCCAGTCAATACCGTACAGAGTCCAAGCTTCATACAATGCTCGCTTTCGCACTAGACCAGCGGCTCTTAACCTTGTGTGATTTTTGTGACTGTATTGTTTACCAACTGCTGAATCTTTGGTTGAGTGCTACTCAATGCCAAACGCATGTCGTCACTGCCATCCCAATGATTTGACTTCGCAGACCACTTCTGATGCTTTCACGGACCACCGGTCAAGAACCACTGCATTAGGCAATAACGATACGGACCATCGAATACGGACAGTCGAGACAAAATGCTAACAATACATACATAGTAGTGTTTACACATGCGCGAGTTACCCAGTCAGCGGCAGAATGCGGGAGGTACGAGCAGGTGGGTACCTACCCTCTCCTCTGGGTGGCGGTGGCTGAGGAAGAGGAGGTCCGCGGCGAGGCCGCGCACGTGCGGGGGCGCCCTGGCGGCGGGATGCGTGTCGAGCTCCGCGTACAGCAGCGGCGAGATGAGCGCGAGCAGCTCGGGCCGCATGCGGCGCTGCGTGCGCAGGCGCACCATGCGCACCCCCGCCGCCCCCAGCCGCTCCGGCAGGGACACGCCCAGCGCCGGCTGCCGGCTCGCCGTGTGCGGCCGCAGCTGCTGGTGGTCACCTACACACGTGTCCACAAACCACATACACTATGGACTGTGTACGTACACTAGCTACTCAGCGCCGGCTGCCGGGTCGCCGTGTGCGGCCGCAGCTGCTGGTGGTCACCCGCCCGTGTCCACACACCACATACACTATGTACTATGTACACTAGCTACTCAGCGCCGGCTGCCGGGTCGCCGTGTGCGGCCGCAGCTGCTGGTGGTCACCTGCCCGTGTCCACACACCACATACACTATGTACTATGTACACTAGCTACTCAGCGCCGGCTGCCGGGTCGCCGTGTGCGGCCGCAGCTGCTGGTGGTCACCCGCCCGTGTCCACACACCACATACACTATGTACTATGTACACTAGCTACTCAGCGCCGGCTGCCGGGTCGCCGTGTGCGGCCGCAGCTGCTGGTGGTCACCTGCCCGTGTCCACACACCACATACACTATGTACTATGTACACTAGCTACTCAGCGCCGGCTGCCGGGTCGCCGTGTGCGGCCGCAGCTGCTGGTGGTCACCCGCCCGTGTCCACACACCACATACACTATGTACTATGTACACTAGCTACTCAGCGCCGGCTGCCGGGTCGCCGTGTGCGGCCGCAGCTGCTGGTGGTCACCTGCCCGTGTCCACACACCACATACACTATGTACTATGTACACTAGCTACTCAGCGCCGGCTGCCGGCTCGCCGTGTGCGGCCGCCGCTGCTGGTGGTCACCTGCCCGTGTCCACACACCACATACACTATGTACTATGTACACTAGCTACTCAGCGCCGGCTGCCGGGTCGCCGTGTGCGGCCGCAGCTGCTGGTGGTCACCTGCCCGTGTCCACACACCACATACACTATGTACTATGTACACTAGCTACTCAGCGCCGGCTGCCGGGTCGCCGTGTGCGGCCGCAGCTGCTGGTGGTCACCTGCCCGTGTCCACACACCACATACACTATGTACTATGTACACTAGCTACTCAGCGCCGGCTGCCGTCTCGCCGTGTGCGGCCGCAGCTGCTGGTGGTCACCTACACACGTGTCCACAAACCACATACACTATGGACTGTGTACGTACACTAGCTACTCAGCGCCGGCTGCCGGGTCGCCGTGTGCGGCCGCAGCTGCTGGTGGTCACCTGCCCGTGTCCACACACCACATACACTATGTACTATGTACACTAGCTACTCAGCGCCGGCTGCCGGGTCGCCGTGTGCGGCCGCAGCTGCTGGTGGTCACCCGCCCGTGTCCACACACCACATACACTATGTACTATGTACACTAGCTACTCAGCGCCGGCTGCCGGGTCGCCGTGTGCGGCCGCAGCTGCTGGTGGTCACCCGCCCGTGTCCACACACCACATACACTATGTACTATGTACACTAGCTACTCAGCGCCGGCTGCCGGGTCGCCGTGTGCGGCCGCAGCTGCTGGTGGTCACCTGCCCGTGTCCACACACCACATACACTATGTACTATGTACACTAGCTACTCAGCGCCGGCTGCCGGGTCGCCGTGTGCGGCCGCAGCTGCTGGTGGTCACCCGCCCGTGTCCACACACCACATACACTATGTACTATGTACACAGCTACACAGCGCCGGCTGCCGGGTCGCCGTGTGCGGCCGCAGCTGCTGGTGGTCACCCGCCCGTGTCCACACACCACATACACTATGTACTATGTACACTAGCTACTCAGCGCCGGCTGCCGGCTCGCCGTGTGCGGCCGCAGCTGCTGGTGGTCACCTGCCCGTGTCCACACACCACATACACTATGTACTATGTACACTAGCTACTCAGCGCCGGCTGCCGGGTCGCCGTGTGCGGCCGCAGCTGCTGGTGGTCACCTGCCCGTGTCCACACACCACATACACTATGTACTATGTACACTAGCTACTCAACGCCGGCTGCCGGGTCGCCGTGTGCGGCCGCAGCTGCTGGTGGTCACCTGCCCGTGTCCACACACCACATACACTATGTACTATGTACACTAGCTACTCAGCGCCGGCTGCCGTCTCGCCGTGTGCGGCCGCAGCTGCTGGTGGTCACCTACACACGTGTCCACAAACCACATACACTATGGACTGTGTACGTACACTAGCTACTCAGCGCCGGCTGCCGGGTCGCCGTGTGCGGCCGCAGCTGCTGGTGGTCACCCGCCCGTGTCCACACACCACATACACTATGTACTATGTACACTAGCTACTCAGCGCCGGCTGCCGGGTCGCCGTGTGCGGCCGCAGCTGCTGGTGGTCACCTGCCCGTGTCCACACACCACATACACTATGTACTATGTACACTAGCTACTCAGCGCCGGCTGCCGGGTCGCCGTGTGCGCCCGCAGCTGCTGGTGGTCACCTGCCCGTGTCCTCACACCACATACACTATGTACTATGTACACTAGCTACTCAGCGCCGGCTGCCGGGTCGCCGTGTGCGGCCGCAGCTGCTGGTGGTCACCTGCCCGTGTCCACACACCACATACACTATGTACTATGTACACTAGCTACTGAGCGCCGGCTGCCGGGTCGCCGTGTGCGGCCGCAGCTGCTGGTGGGCACCTGCCCGTGTCCTCACACCACATACACACACACACACAGTCATTTTTAGTTTTTGTTCTAGGTGGGTAGAAGAAATTATATATTTATAAGCAATATGATGCCAGCAAATATTGAAGGAGGTGTTTGCCCGTCATTGGGTCCACACTATAGCTTTAAATATGTTGTACTTATACATACTCGTACTTGAATGTAAATGTGTCCGACCTGTTGGTGAACCTTAAATAAATAAATAAATAAATACACTATGTACTATGTACACTAGCTACTCAGCGCCGGCTGCCGGGTCGCCGTGTGCGGCCGCAGCTGCTGGTGGTCACCTGCCCGTGTCCACACACCACATACACTATGTACTATGTACACTAGCTATTCAGCGCCGGCTGCCGGGTCGCCGTGTGCGCCCGCAGCTGCTGGTGGTCACCTGCCCGTGTCCACACACCACATACACTATGTACTATGTACACTAGCTACTCAGCGCCGGCTGCCGGGTCGCCGTGTGCGGCCGCAGCTGCTGGTGGTCACCTGCCCGTGTCCACACACCACATACACTATGTACTATGTACACTAGCTACTCAGCGCCGGCTGCCGGGTCGCCGTGTGCGGCCGCAGCTGCTGGTGGTCACCCGCCCGTGTCCACACATCACATACACTATGTACTATGTACACTAGCTACACAGCGCCGGCGGCCGGGTCGCCGTGTGCGGCCGCAGCTGCTGGTGGTCACCTGCCCGTGTCCTCACACCACATACACTATGTACTATGTACACTAGCTATTCAGCGCCGGCTGCCGGGTCGCCGTGTGCGGCCGCAGCTGCTGGTGGTCACCCGCCCGTGTCCACACATCACATACACTATGTACTATGTACACTAGCTACTCAGCGCCGGCTGCCGGGTCGCCGTGTGCGGCCGCAGCTGCTGGTGGTCACCCGCCCGTGTCCACACACCACATACACTATGTACTATGTACACTAGCTACTCAGCGCCGGCTGCCGGGTCGCCGTGTGCGGCCGCAGCTGCTGGTGGTCACCCGCCCGTGTCCACACACCACATACACTATGTACTATGTACACTAGCTACACAGCGCCGGCTGCCGGGTCGCCGTGTGCGGCCGCAGCTGCTGGTGGTCACCTGCCCGTGTCCACACACCACATACACTATGTACTATGTACACTAGCTACACAGCGCCGGCTGCCGGGTCGCCGTGTGCGGCCGCAGCTGCTGGTGGTCACCCGCCCGTGTCCACACACCACATACACTATGTACTATGTACACTAGCTACTCAGCGCCGGCTGCCGGGTCGCCGTGTGCGGCCGCAGCTGCTGGTGGTCACCTGCCCGTGTCCACACACCACATACACTATGTACTATGTACACTAGCTACTCAGCGCCGGCTGCCGGGTCGCCGTGTGCGGCCGCAGCTGCTGGTGGTCACCTGCCCGTGTCCACACACCACATACACTATGTACTATGTACACTAGCTACTCAGCGCCGGCTGCCGGGTCGCCGTGTGCGGCCGCAGCTGCTGGTGGTCACCCGCCCGTGTCCACACACCACATACACTATGTACTATGTACACTAGCTACTCAGCGCCGGCTGCCGGGTCGCCGTGTGCGGCCGCAGCTGCTGGTGGTCACCCGCCCGTGTCCACACACCACATACACTATGTACTATGTACACTAGCTACTCAGCGCCGGCTGCCGGGTCGCCGTGTGCGGCCGCAGCTGCTGGTGGTCACCCGCCCGTGTCCACACACCACATACACTATGTACTATGTACACTAGCTACTCAGCGCCGGCTGCCGGGTCGCCGTGTGCGGCCGCAGCTGCTGGTGGTCACCCGCCCGTGTCCACACACCACATACACTATGTACTATGTACACTAGCTACTCAGCGCCGGCTGCCGGGTCGCCGTGTGCGGCCGCAGCTGCTGGTGGTCACCCGCCCGTGTCCACACACCACATACACTATGTACTATGTACACTAGCTACACAGCGCCGGCGGCCGGGTCGCCGTGTGCGGCCGCAGCTGCTGGTGGTCACCTGCCCGTGTCCACACACCACATACACTATGTACACTAGATACACTGATATGTACAGTTTTAGATAGGTAGCTAGGCTAGGCGCTGATAGACGTAGTGAGCGTCCCGCAATCTCGTACAAAATAAATGCATAAAAACTTTAATTACGTCGTTAAAGCTCACTCATAGTACACTTTTTACTGGACCCATCAGCTCCACCGAAATCGGACCTCATGGTTTATGGAAGTTCCCTACTAGGTGAACTCACCGATGAGTATGAGGTGTTGGCAGTGGGGCGTGAGCGCGGCTACCACGTGCGCTTCCAGCACCTCGGCCGCCTCCTCCACCAGCACTGCGCACACCACACAACCGGCTTTATTGATCACCATGCTGTACCGTGTGGGGCTGGTACCTACTTAAAAATAATAGTCCCACTGCATCATTGCATCTCCCAGTGCATGTCGTGAAAGGTGACTAAGGGATAAGAACAAGATGGCGTGCTAAAGGGCGACAGGATAGCCACCTCTCACCTTGGCACCGTCCTTCCACCGAGTCATGCAGCAGGTGGGTCGTCATGCCTTACTTGCTGCTCGATAGTTATTTAGTCTGAATACTTTGCGAAACGTGGTGGTCGGTGTTGTGCTGTAATTTAACCAGTTCTTGCAGCACGACACAGATTTACCTACTCTGCTAACCCCGTTTTTCGGGATACAACAGCGTGTGGTATGGATGGTTGGAAGGATCATCACCAATTTTACAGAATTAATTCCATTGGGTATTCTATCCTATTCTCAAATCAGAACAAACGTGCAGCTCGCACAACAAAATTTTATGGCTTAGTGAAGGGAGATTCCCTTCACTAAGCCATAAAACTTTATTATGCGAACTGCACGTTTTGATTTGAGAATAGTCTAGCTAACCTTCACATGTGGGGGAGTTATATGTAGGCGAATACGAGAAATGTAGGAAACATTTTGAATAATAAAATGCAATAGACAGAGTATGGAGTAGAGTGAATGGAGTATATCCCTTCGTCGGTAGTCGCGTGGGTACTCAACTCACGAACGGGAGAGCGCGCGGCTAGGAGGAGGGAGCGGTGGCGCGCGGCGGCGGTGGTGGTGGCGGCGAGGACGCGTGCGTCGCACGCCAGCTCGGCGTCCAACAGCAGCGCCAGCTCCGGTAGCTGCCTGGGTACTCACGAACGGGAGAGCGCGCGGCTAGCAGGAGGGAGCGGTGGCGCGCGGCGGCGGTGGTGGTTGCGGCGAGAACGCGCGCGGCGCACGCCAGCTCCGCGTCCAACAGCAGCGCCAGCTCCGGTAGCTGCCTGGGTACTCACGGACGGGAGAGCGCGCGGCTAGGAGGAGGGAGCGGTGGCGCGCGGCGGCGGTGGTGGTGGCGGCGAGGACGCGCGCGGCGCACGCCAGCTCCGCGTCCAACAGCAGCGCCAGCTCCTGTAGTTGCCTCGCGCACGTCGCCAGCTCTACCTGACGCCCGCAGTTCACATTTGAAGAGATTTAAAATGTCCGAACAGCTAAAATTGAAACGACACGAGAGGTATCTTAACTGGACTGTAGACCATGGGTGGCCTACCCGCGACCCACGGCCCCGCGCGCCGCACGTCCATGCCCACCTTGTAATAACTTGCGGTCCGCGTAGCGTCGACTTAACCTAGAACGTTATTGTTTCATGTTTGCATTCGACGCCAAGAAGAAACAAGAATATGCGTGTTGGCTGAAGCGCATTTCAGACTTAACCTAGAATGTTATTGTTTTCATGTTTGCATTCGACGCCAAGAAGAAACAAGAATATGCGTGTTGGCTGAAGCGCGTTTCAGACTTAACCTAGAATGTTATTGTTTTCATGTTTGCATTCGGCGCCAAGAAGAAACAAGATTATGTGTGTTAGCTGAAGCGCATTTCAGACTTAACCTAGAATGTTATTGTTTTCATGTTTGCATTCGACGCCAAGAAGAAACAAGAATATGCGTGTTGGCTGAAGCGCATTTCAGACTTAACCTAGAATGTTATTGTTTTCATGTTTGCATTGGACGCCAAGAAGAAACAAGATTATGTGTGTTAGCTGAAGCGCATTTCAGACTTAACCTAGAATGTTATTGTTTTTATGTTTACATTCGACGCCAAGAAGAAACAAGATTATGTGTGTTGGCTGAAGCGCATTTCAGACTTAACCTAGAATGTTATTGTTTTCATGTTTGCATTCGACGCCAAGAAGAAACAAGAATATGCGTGTTGGCTGAAGCGCATTTCATACTTAACCTAGAATGTTATTGTTTTCATGTTTGCATTGGACGCCAAGAAGAAACAAGATTATGTGTGTTAGCTGAAGCGCATTTCAGACTTTACCTAGAATGTTATTGTTTTCATGTTTGCATTCGACGCCAAGAAGAAACAAGATTATGTGTGTTGGCTGAAGCGCATTTCAGACTTAACCTAGAATGTTATTGTTTTCATGTTTGCATTGGACGCCAAGAAGAAACAAGATTATGTGTGTTGGCTGAAGCGCATTTCAGACTTAACCTAGAATGTTATTGTTTTCATGTTTGCATTCGACGCCAAGAAGAAACAAGATTATGTGTGTTGGCTGAAGCGCATTTCAGACTTAACCTAGAATGTTATTGTTTTCATGTTTGCATTCGACGCCAAGAAGAAACAAGATTATGTGTGTTGGCTGAAGCGCATTTCAGACTTAACCTAGAATGTTATTGTTTTCATGTTTGCATTGGACGCCAAGAAGAAACAAGATTATGTGTGTTGGCTGAAGCGCATTTCAGACTTAACCTAGAATGTTATTGTTTTCATGTTTGCATTCGACGCCAAGAAACAAGACAGTGGCAGACGCAAGTGACAGATGGATAGATCTCACCGAGACCTGAAGTTTGAGTACCAACACGATGGGTCTATGACGGTTCTCGAGTTATGACTAAAATGTCCATGTGATATTTTCAACTCCTCCCCTCCCCTCGCCCCCGCGGCAAGAAAGGTGGTGTAAATCAATACATATTGACGTCCCGCCCCTTCCCCCCTCTCCGCGGGTACCTCGGCTCACCTCTTCAAATCCACCCCCCTAAAATTTGGCCCACTCACTGCAAATGTTGGTCACCCAGGATGTTGACAGTCCACACTCATAATTCATAATTTATGCATACGCCAAAGAAAGATTTCGGGTCTCAGCGGTGAGTTGTGTAAAATATAATATATCAATGATATGTCTGGACGCACCTGCAACGCGGCCAAGTTGGCCCGGCAGCGCTCGCGGACTCGCTCGGCCGCCGCCGCGTACGCCGCCCAGCGCCGCTCCACGGCCGCCTCCTCCGCGCCGCCTCCCTGCACACCATCCACTCACTCCTTACTCTATACTCTATATTCTCAAATCAAAACAAACGTGCAGCTCGCACAACAAAATTTTATGGCTTAGTGAAGGGAGATTCCCTTCACTAAGCCATAAAACTTTATTATGCGAACTACACGTTTGTTTTGATTTGAGAATAGTAGACCCCGCCCTCCCACATTCGCACGGGTGGGTACAACACTTAGCCTACAACCTTGCCGAAGAACCGAGCCATCCGAAAGTGAAAAACCCATACAAATAAATTGAGTTATCTTGGATAACAGTCGCGGGCCATCAGCAACTCTCCTTTGTTTGTAGTAGTGCTGAAGTGAATCAAACTTGCCCGCCCACAGGGTTTTTTAAACATTATATATATTATGTTATAAAGCTTTCACCCAACATTCATATTGTCTAGTCTAATTCTATAGGTCAGCGGTTCTCAAACTTTTTTGGTGACGGAACCCTTTTGGAAAGCGAAATATTTGACTGAGCCCTAAAATAAACAAAAATTAGTTTTTGTGCATTCTTTATAATAATCATATTACAATGTAATAGTTATTTACATAATATTATAATAAAAGAAAAAACAATAATTAAATATCTAATGGGAGGTATGAAACTGTTCCTTATTTTTCATCAATTGGTTGATATCAGGTTTGATAGAAGAGAGTTGAGTTGAGTTCGTCTGCGCAGCCGAGCTGAATCGAGCCAGAGAGAAGAGAGGTGTTTTTTTTTCTCGTATTCCCGCGAAGCCCTCACAGAGGCTCCGCGGAGCCCTAGGGCTCCACGGAGCACACTTTGAGTATGGCTGCTATAGGTACTAATTTTTAACCGACTTCTTCAAAAAAGGAGGTTATCAATTCAACAATTCAACAGTATGTAATATAGTTGGAATTGCATAATATTCGTGTTGCGTAATATTTTGTTGATCTATATGGGCTTCTAAACAGGTGTGCCAAATTTCATATAGTATGTTTGTATGTATGTATGTATGTATGTTTGTCCACACATTTCTCAGAAACTATTAATCGGACTGTGTTCATTCTTTTTTTATTGGCTTACATATACTTCAACTTAGGGAACAGTGCAAGTTTCATTAAAATCGGTTTAGTAGTTTTTTAAGATATGGACTGTTAAGTGTGTACCACTGGAAAAACACGTCGCCGGTTTAATGCCCAATTTTACGCAGAACTTGTTATGTGATGATAACTACAAAGTTGATATAAAAATTAAAAATAAAAGAGTGAAATAAAAAAGTTCTAGTTGTTTTTTTAAGTCGGTGCAATGTTTTTTATTTAAAACAGTTTTTAATTAGCCATTTCACAAATAAAAGGGAGGTGTTGGCCTTTCACAAATTTAACATTTTCTCAAAATCTATGACTTTAAAAGATCAAAATGAATAATTTTGTGCACAACTACATAACATACATAAGTGTGCAAACTACTAAACTGCAGATTTTAATTAACTTTTAAACAAAATATTTGTTAAAACCAACTTGGTGATGAATATAGACATACACTTGTAAACACACAGACACACATACTACAGCAAAAGTATCGTGAAGGTCGAAGTCTTACACTTTTTTCGGCCTAGCTCTCATTCGCCAAGTAACGTGCGATAAGGAACTTCGTTCCAAAAATGTATGTATGACTTATCTGCAGGCAAAAATTCTGCATACTGTGGCGTCAGTTACATCAAAATCAGTTCAGTAGGTCTGGAGATATCTGCGTGTGACCGACAGACGGACAGTAGATACCAGAGGCTCCCATAAGGTTCCTTTTTTTCGTATTTTGCGATGGGACCCTAAAAACGTGCCCAACAGTGTGGCCTAGAACGATAAAAAAGGTATGGACCCCAAACCCTATCCTCGCCAGCGTAACACACGATATAAGTAAAAGCATACTTGTTTCATAGAACGGTCGCGCGCTGGCCCGTCAGCCTGTCATCGGCTGCGTTCGCAAAAACTTGTTTAAAATGCCCGCATGCTCTGTGTTTACGTGTAAAACACTAAAGCCAAGTTTAGTGTGCACAATAGTGGAATACTTAGTGGAATATAGTACACTCCGCTCCCCGCAACTCCGCGACGCTAGTTCTCATACAAGCATTTGACAGTCCGGCGTCCATACCTTTTATCGTTCTAGAGTGTGGCTTACACAGTTTCAGGTGCAGGTTTTTTTTTTACAAAACGCTTAAAACCTGAAAGCACTCCAACTGGCCATGAACGAGGTGCTGCTGAAAGCAGTCCAGCTGCCTCTGCACGCGGTGGGAGCGCGCGAGCAGCCGGCCGGCGGCGCCGGGCTCCGCGTCCGCGCCGGCCGCGCGCGCCGCCGCCGCCGCCGCCGCCAGCCGCGCCATCTCGCGCCGCGCGCCCGCCTCCGAGAAACAGCTCTCCACCTCCAGCTCCTCCTCCGGGCTCGCGCCCTCCGGCCGAGCGGCGGCGGGGAGGGCATCGTCCGGCTGAGCGGCGGGGAGGGCGGGCGGCGCGTCGCGCAAGTGTGAAAAGAGCCACACGCGCACCGGGTCCTCGGAGGTGTCGGAATGCAGCTCGACTCGCCGGCCGTCCAGCTCGAGGTGCGGTGCGATGACTCGGTAGGCGAGTAGTTGTGTGCGGCACGCGTGCATGTCGCGGCGGAGGCGCGCGGAGCGCAAGAGCAGCTCGTCCTGCTCGCGGAGCTTGTCGCGATAGCCGCGCGCGCGCGCCGAGCGGGCCTGCGCGCGCAGCTGGCTCAGCGTGTAGGGCGCCAGTAGCTCGCTCTCGCTCCGGCTGCCTAGTCGCACCACCTCTGTACACGTTTCACATTCAGTCAGCGGGGACAGAGCACATAAACAATATACAATATGCTTCTTCTGTTTAATGTAATGAGCCTACAGTCCCATTATTACATGACTAGGCAGTGCAAACACTCGAGTCAATAAATAGACTAATAAAACTTGATTTCGTCAGTACTGTGTTGCGGTAATTCCTCAGCTCTATTTAAGGAACTACATTGTCATTCAAACTTCACTCTGTCAACTAAATTCAACTATAACTATATAGCAATGAAAGATGTACAGGTGACCTGTAGTGATGTGGAGCAGCTGATGCAGGAAGTTGTCGAGGGCGCGGTTGGTGTAGCACACGAGCAGCAGCGGCGCGCCCGCGAGCGTCATGTTCTCCAGCAGCGTGCGCACGATGCGCACTCCCATGTACTGACCTGTAGTGATGTGGAGCAGCTGATGCAGGAAGTTGTCGAGGGCGCGGTTGGTGTAGCACACGAGCAGCAGCGGCGCGCCCGCGAGCGTCATGTTCTCCAGCAGCGTGCGCACGATGCGCACTCCCATGTACTGACCTGTAGTGATGTGGAGCAGCTGATGCAGGAAGTTGTCGAGGGCGCGGTTGGTGTAGCACACGAGCAGCAGCGGCGCGCCCGCGAGCGTCATGTTCTCCAGCAGCGTGCGCACGATGCGCACTCCCATGTACTGACCTGTAGTGATGTGGAGCAGCTGATGCAGGAAGTTGTCGAGGGCGCGGTTGGTGTAGCACACGAGCAGCAGCGGCGCGCCCGCGAGCGTCATGTTCTCCAGCAGCGTGCGCACGTTGCGCACTCCCATGTACTGACCTGTAGTGATGTGGAGCAGCTGATGCAGGAAGTTGTCGAGGGCGCGGTTGGTGTAGCACACGAGCAGCAGCGGCGCGCCCGCGAGCGTCATGTTCTCCAGCAGCGTGCGCACGATGCGCACTCCCATGTACTGACCTGTAGTGAGGTGGAGCAGCTGATGCAGGAAGTGGTCGAGGGCGCGGTTGGTGTAGCACACGACCAGCAGCGGCGCGCCCGCGAGCGTCATGTTCTCCAGCAGCGTGCGCACGATGCGCACTCCCATGTACTGACCTGTAGTGATGTGGAGCAGCTGATGCAGGAAGTGGTCGAGGGCGCGGTTGGTGTAGCACACGAGCAGCAGCGGCGCGCCCGCGAGCATCATGTTCTCCAGCAGCGTGCGCACGATGCGCACTCCCATGTACTGACCTGTAGTGATGTGGAGCAGCTGATGCAGGAAGTGATCGAGGGCGCGGTTGGTGTAGTACACGAGCAGCAGCGGCGCGCCCGCGAGCGTCATGTTCTCCAGCAGCGTGCGCACGATGCGCACTCCCATGTACTGACCTGTAGTGAGGTGGAGCAGCTGATGCAGGAAGTGGTCGAGGGCGCGGTTGGTGTAGCACACGAGCAGCAGCGGCGCGCCCGCGAGCGTCATGTTCTCCAGCAGCGTGCCCACTAAGCGCACTCCCATGTACTGACCTGTAGTGAGGTGGAGCAGCTGATGCAGGCAGTGGTCGAGGGCGCGGTTGGTGTAGCACACGAGCAGCAGCGGCGCGCCCGCGAGCGTCATGTTCTCCAGCAGCGTGCGCACGATGCGCACTCCCATGTACTGACCTGTAGTGAGGTGGAGCAGCTGATGCAGGAAGTGGTCGAGGGCGCGGTTGGTGTAGCACACGAGCAACAGCGGCGCGCCCGCGAGCGTCATGTTCTCCAGCAGCGTGCGCACGATGCGCACTCCCATGTACTGACCTGTAGTGAGGTGGAGCAGCTGATGCAGGAAGTGGTCGAGGGCGCGGTTGGTGTAGCACACGAGCAGCAGCGGCGCGCCCGCGAGCGTCATGTTCTCCAGCAGCGTGCGCACGATGCGCACTCCCATGTACTGACCTGTAGTGAGGTGGAGCAGCTGATGCAGGAAGTGGTGTAGGGCGCGGTTGGTGTAGCACACGAGCAGCAGCGGCGCGCCCGCGAGCGTCATGTTCTCCAGCAGCGTGCGCACGATGCGCACTCCCATGTACTGACCTGTAGTGATGTGGAGCAGCTGATGCAGGAAGTGGTCGAGGGCGCGGTTGGTGTAGCACACGAGCAGCAGCGGCGCGCCCGCGAGCGTCATGTTCTCCAGCAGCGTGCGCACGATGTGCACTCCCATCCACGTCTTGCCGGTGCCCGGCGGCCCCTGGTACAGTACCGCGTACAGTAGCTCACAACCAATATCCAGTCAAGTGTTTTGTGCAAAGCGCCGCTATGTAGATTGGGAGGAGAGTGAGAGAGAGAGAGAGTGAACCTGTATGAGTGCAAGACGGTGGGTGAGCGCGTGCCGGTACGCCGCGTACTGCGCCTCGTCCATCCCCAGCGCCTCAGCGTTGAGCCCCGGCCACCCCTCGCCCGCCCCGCTCAGCACCCGGATACCCCTCTCCTCGCCGCAACCGTCCCGCACTATATACTCTGTTTCAGGCGTCAAATACGCAGGCGGCGCTATCTCTGTCTGTAACAATATTAACACTTAGTTACACTAGATAGTTTATCGCCCTTGTTAGAGCTGTAAACTACCCAACAAAATAGTTTATTTTTGTATGTTAGTACAAAGCATGTACTCGCTTTATTTTCATTAGACTGTTCCAAATTTGGAGAGAATACGTCATCGACCCGGTGGCGAAATTGGTAACGCGTTTGCGGCTCTTGACAGAAAGGTGCATCCAGGTTCGCATTGTGGTCGGGACATTTTTCTCTTTATTTTTGTTTACATCTATGTAATGAAGAAACCAACAAAATATATCAAATAAGAAGCAAAGGATAAATATTATGCTATATTGTGTACTGAAATAATGTATACGAAACCAAATTGTCGCACAACTCTTACAATGATGACAGTAAAAAGAGAGGTTATATAGACTATCATCAAAGAAACACGTATCTTCATTCAATCTGTAAAAGCTGACAAAACCCAAACACAACAGATACAGGCTATACTAAGTGAGGGCCGAGGGAGAGCGGATACCTTTAGATGTACGAGGTGTTCAGCGAAGGGCAGACGGCTCGCGTCTGTCCGCTGCAGGGCGAGCAGGACGCGCCGGTAGGGCTCCACGAACACGGCGCTCTCCAGCGCCACGTAGCGGCGCTCCGACGCCTCCGTCCAGCCGCCGTGCGCGCCGTGCACGCTCACGCACATCTGCATCCATCCACGGACAATGTTATTAACTATACTCGAATACTGGGCACCGCGCCGACCGAAGTCGCGCCCCGAGGGCCGCGCACGGATTATAGGTAATGGTGTCAACTGTGTGCTTGTGTGTAGGTAACTCACCTATTGTCTCGTATCTGTAAATACGCGAGTGAGGAACATTACTGCATAAATCGCATTCATATAATGAGATGGTTTTCAGTGTGATCGGTTGTGGAGTGTGTGTGAAGGATTGAATGTATTTGTGATCACAATATTGCATGTGTAGACTAGACACGCACACCTGTTTTTCGACAGTGAACAACTTCTACCGCGCTGTGCAATAACGCTTTCTAAGCTCTAGTTCAGTGCCTAACCAAGTAATGCCATAATACGACTAATGAAATGAAACAGAAGCATTAATGATATTTTCTACATTTTTAGCACTTTTCCGAAACATTTTGAGAATGTTTAACCCTGTAAATATTAATAATTTTAAATAATGGAATGTATAAATGCTTAAAATTTTCTTTTCTTACTTTTCTCAAAGGAAGTGCAGACATGCATGTCTAAATCTTGAAATGTCTTTCCAATTAATATTTCAATGTCGTACTTGTGGAGCTGTACTACCATGAAATGGAACAAGTACAACTGTCATATATTAGAGCAGATAGTGAGAAAAAGGGGTCAAGACAGAATTATTCACAGTCGAATTCGGAGCCAGGGATCTAAATCAATCTATGGTCTCTTCAAGAACCTAGGCTTGTCTTGGTCTGCAATAAACTCCAACATGGAAATAGCTTCACGGGCATGAAAAGAAAAAGCTTGGTAGCAAAGCAAAGCAGAAGTATTTAAGAAGAATACTAAAATGAAATAATGTTTAGAGAATGTAGAAATGAAACGGGTGGTAGAGGTGAAACGTACTAGTGTGGAGGTGATGCTCTCGAGGACCGTGGCGCAGAGCATGGTGCGGAAGCGGTCCGCGCTCAGCAGCAGCAGCGAGCCGTGCGCGAGCGCTGCGCCGGCGCCGCTGGAGGCCGGTAGCTCCAGCAGGACGCCCACCTCGCCCGCGCTCGCGCTCCGCTGCGCCCCCACCACCCGCGCGTCCTCGTGCGTCCTGAACCGCACATCCCACTCTCATCCCTTGTGTGTGTGCTAGTGCAGTGATGTAAGAGCTTCACTACCATGACAGCTGTCAAAGTACATCGAGTAGTGTTCAATCAATTGATTGAACGCTGTTTCAACCGACATACATTCAATGTTAAAGTTATTCCACATAAACATCTCCGCTCGAAATGGAAACTAAATTGTTCGAAAGTGGAGTGCGGAGTTTCAATTGCTGTCGGTTTTTTGGAGCGCGTGAAGGGAAGGTAAGTGGCGCACGCAAATTAGGGACGGAGTTTCACGGTGTGCGTATGTTCGTGCAACACTGTCTAGGTTTAGTGTGTCGGACTAGGCCACCTAGGTGAATGCAATGCAGGCGCACTCCTCGAGCATGGAGAGCGCAGCAGCCGCGCACAATCAATATGCAGCTCAACACGTAATAGCGTTGGAACATTTAATAAAAACAAAAAATTCATGACTTGCAAACATTCTCTTATATACCTTATGTTGTCGTGTTTGCTGGACGGATCTCCAAGATATTTACCTGCAATGCATTAAAATGTTAAGTCTGTTGTAGTGTTGTAGCGGAAGGAGCTGTAAGGGTCATGCAGAAGTAGTTGTTGCACAATGCTATCTCTTGCTGTGAACCTTCTCTTTCCCGATTAATGTTCCTCGTAAACTACTATGAGTTTGATGTTAGAAAAAATACATGTCTTTAACCAGGCATACTGATAACCAACTAATAGCCTAAAATGCAATTGGATTTATTTGAATCGATAGAAAAAAATCGCAAAGTATGCTCTAGAAAATTCGGAAAAATCACGTTTCCGTGCCGTTCATCATGTCTCGGTCGTCCAGTCATGTAATTTTACTTACTAGATAAAAAAAAATAGAATACTCCTTCCTTCAAACAGTTTTATTAGTTTTATTAAAATATTACACATGATCCAAAATCGTATGGGCCTACAAGCCTTCAACCCATGCTGTCCAAAGTAATGTAACCAGTTTTGTTTAATAGCCAAACACGAAATCATTGACTAGGTGCACAGATTGGTAGAGAGAATAAATCACAGCATGCAATACATCCGTAGGTCACCACTGGCCTATAACCACGGTTGTATACAGCCAAAGTGTTGATTTTGACTGCAGGTACCATTGTGATCTCACTAGTCGAGAGCAGGTGCCCAAAGCTATTTTGGCATTCCGGGTTATATATTCAATGTGACTATCCCAAGTGAGACCTTTGGTCCAGAATTACTCATAAATACCTCATTGGAGAATTGTATAATTTTTTCCGAAAAGTATTGGCTCTTTAAGTTTATCCAACTTTATTTGCGGGTAAAGGGAACTATAACCGTTTTATCGGCATTAACGGATAGCTTGTAGAGATGCAAGGAAGAATGAGAGACAATTAACTGCCACGTGGTTAGACTTTGAAAACGCCTTCGGTTCGGTGCGCCATGAGTTACTATTAAAGGCGCTAGAGTGGTATAATGTGCCACCTCTGATCTGTAATATAATAGCCTCCTACTACAGAAAACTTTCCTTTATACATACATATACATATCACACACGCTGAATCCCGACAATCGGGGTAAGCAGAGTAATCGATGTTGTGCTGCAAGAACTCTGGTAAATTACAGCACATCACCGACCACCACGTTTCGCAAAGTATTCGAACAAGATTCAGTCAATCAAGCAGCAAGTAATGCACGAAGACCCACCTGCTGCATGACTAGGTGGAAGTACCGTGCCAAGGTGAGAGGTGGCGAGCCTGTCGCCTTTAACACGGCATCTTGTGCTTATCCCTTAGTCGCCTTTTACGACATGCACGGGGAGAGATGCAGTGGGGTTATTCTTTTTAAGTACCGGCCCCACACGGTACTCTTTCGGTTTCCTTTGTAATACAAGTAAAAGGCGAAACGGAGAAGATACCGGAAATTCGTTACGGCATAGGACTTTTCCAGGGTTGCTGCCTCTCTCCTGTCACATTTAACATTGTTATCAACATTCTAATTGATACGCTTGTCGTAAAAGAAAACAAATGGGGATACAGGTTCAAATATGGAGACACATATATGGCGGCCATCCTGGCATTTGCGGATGATATTACGCTGTTAACCCGCAATCCAAAACAAAATCAGACGCTTCTTAAGGTGGTAGATGACTATTGTGAATGGACCAAAGGGATGAAGATAAAACCAGCGAAGTGCTACTGTTTGAGCTTAACCAGGAAAGGTTCAAAGTTTACCTCGAGCAATCCAGGTCTGACAGTAGCCGGAAAACCAATCGCAACCGTGGCTGATGAAGCTCCTTTTAAATTCTTGGGCAAAAGGATCACCAGCAGAGGAAAGGAGCATCCTACTGATGATATTGTCCAACTTTTCGAAGAGAGCCTCCGCCAAACTGACAATCTTCCCCTCCTGGGTACACAAAAGGCATGGATTTACGATAACTACCTGACATCAAAACTTTCATGGCCATTTCTCGTCTACGACTTCACAAAGCAAAACCTGACTAAATTAGACTCGTATGTGACCAGATTCCTGAAATCATGGTTTGGACTGGCTCACCCGGCTGACTCGTCAACGCTGTACAGATCTCACAATAACTTTGGACTGAACATTAAGAAACCGTCGATATTTTATCAAAAGGCGAGAATAGCCAAACGATGTATACTCAAAGACTCCAATGATAGCGCTATTCAAGCCTTACCCAGCACATCACTATCAGATGAACTGGAATCGAGACTCGTCTCGACTTCTACAAATCATTCCAAGTTGGTACACGCACCAATAGATCTGGATTGGGCATAGAAACAGCAAAGTCTGATAAAGAAATACTGAAAGGTTTTGCTCAGGAGGACATGGAACAAGGCTTCAAACTTCATGCCTTAAACCTAGAAATGCAGAATGATTGGCTAACAGTGGGCAACTTCTGCATCCCTCCTGCATTGAAGTGGAAATCCATAATATACAACTGGTCCCCTGAGCTGCTTAAGTTCTACTTAAATGCATTCCAGCTTACTCTCCCCGACCCGAGTAACCTAGTTAGATGGGGGAAATCTACAAATAGACTATGTCCGTCATGTAAGGAGTTCGTAGGCACGGCCAAACATTTGTTATGCGGATGCAAAATACTACTTGAGCGAGGCCAGTATTCCTACCGTCATGATAAAGTCCTCCAAATCATCAGAGAGGCCATCAACCTGTCAATTGCACGGACCAGGAAAGGGCAAACCAGTAGCGGCTTCCAGAAGGTCAACTTTGTGAAACCTGGAGCCAATAAGCTGCCCAAAGATAGGACTAAACCTTCTTCAATTTTGGGAGCAGCAAAGGATTGGGAATTGTTGATGGACACACATGAGAAGCATTACCAAATGCCTTCGGAAATCTGTACCACAGTATTAAGACCAGATATTCTCATATTCTCAAAAGCGACAAAGCATGTAGTACTTGTTGAACTTACAGTTCCATGGGAAAGTAACATACCGAAGGACCACAACATCAAACTTAACAAGTACTGCAACTTAGTAGACCGGATTGTGAGAAACGGATTCAAGACTGATCTCTTCGCTGTGGAAGTCGGAGCAAGAGGACTACCAGCGAAGTCGCTCTACAGTCTCTTCAAGAATCTAGGGCTCCCAAGATCGACGCTAAGCTCATATATGGAGAGAGCTTCGAAAACGTCACTGGAAGCATCCTACAGAATATGGATAGGTAGAGAGGTCGAGAGCGGGACTGGTGGTTTCCCCGCGTCCTAGTCAACGCAGACTAGCTGACGAGGGCTTGAAGCGAGCCGAAACGTGAAGCATGCGCGGGAAATTTAGAGTGGCCACTCGCTAGTCCCGGCCGCGATTAATACCCTCCTCTACTGCCGATGGGCCCGGATATGTTCGGTGAAGCCATCGCAAGCTTAGATCCACACCTTCGTATTCCATCTTTCTACTTTGAGTAGGGCCCTTTGCAAGGTATATAGATAGATACTGTGTCCAGGCTGAGAGACATAGAGGCTGTGTCATATCTGCCACAACTTGATTCAACAAGAGGATGAAACGCCCATACACATCCTTTGTGAATGTGAAGTGCTCATTCACAGTAGAAGCCGTATTCTTAGGGGGTTATATTTTTAACCCATCATCATTCATAGCAGAAATCAGACTTGGGAGTGAGCTATAAACTTTTGAGAGATCACAATAGATTTTCCTAGGTCGCAGTGACAACAGGGCTCACTCTTCATTTTAAATCATAATCATGCCATACGCTCCCAAAATAATAGGCCCCCGTTTGGCTTCTCCGTAGTCGGGAATAACTTTTGTAATGTGTGTTAGAAGGTGACTAGTATAATGAAATTTGTCTTGTTTGCAATGCAAGGAAAAAGGGATTCCAGTACGAACGCATGGCGTCGCGCAGGGGGGCCACGTAGTCCTCTCTTAGCCGGTGGAACAGCTCCTCCAGGTAGTGCTCCGTGTCCGTCCACTCGCTTCCTGCCCTCGCCGCCCCCGCCGCCGCCGCCCCCTCGCCGCACAGCTCCTCGCGTGTCGGCAACACACTCATACTGCGGAAGCCTGTCGCCGAGTCCTCAGCGTTGTATGTCTTCTCATCCTCTGGTGCTTCCTGGAACCAATGCTTGTCATCTAGACTATCTAGACTAGAGCAAGGATTGTGGGGACGATAGTGGAGGTGATTACATACACTTGTGGTTGTGATACAAACATGTGGTGAGTTAAGTTTTTTACCTAAATACACTCCTACTTATTCTCCCTGACCCGAGTAACGTAGTATGATGGGGGAAATCTACAAATAGACGATACAAATAGATTTTTTCGATAGACTTCACTCTACAGCTTCTTCAAGAATCTAGGCCTGCCAAGACCGACGCTAAGCTCATATATGGAGAGAGCTTCGGAAACGTCACTGGAGAACTATGTTCCTATATTCTATATTCCTACAGAATATGGATAGGTAGAGAGAAGGAAGTCGAGAGCGGAACTGGTGGTTCTCAGCGTTCTAGACGTCGCAGACTAGCTGACAAGAGCTTGATGCGAGCCGAAACGTAACGTATGCTGGAGAACTAGACACACAGAGTGGCCACCCGCTAGTCCCGACCTCGAAGGACACCCTCCTCTACTGCCAATTCCTGGATATATCCTCCCCTCTACTGGATATATTCAGTGAACCATCGCAAGCTCAGTTCGACACCTTCGTCTGTCACTTGTCTTACTTCCGTCGTGCATTCATGTGGTTGTCGTCGTCGTTACTAACTCCTCTAGTCGTCTCTTGTAAAATAATAAAATGTATCTGTAATCTGTAATAAATATAACTCTGCCACACATACATGTAATATATGGGCGTACAACGGACCGTCTTGAGGTCTCAGTACTAGGTTGAGTAATTTAATGTATGTTACATTAATTTTTTTTTAAATGCCACTCTTGAGCACTCTTTTTTCATTAAGATCAATTTTAATTTGATCTATTCTTATTTTGAATGAATTGTTACTCAGTGCATTTATTACTTCCCTAGGAAGTTGGTTCCAGTCGTCCACAACTCTAATAAAATTGTTAGGAAATGTTTGAGCAGATTGGTGTTAAAGACTATGTCAGTTTCATGCTCTGGCCACGAAGATGAATGTTTTAGTTCAATGTGAACATGTTGATACAAACCTTCCAATCCCTTAAAACAAAATACAAATTGGCAGTAATAATAATTGGAAAGTTAGGTAACGAGCGGGAGAAGAGATGGGTTGTTGTTGTTGATTTGATTTGGGGTTGGCTCTAGGCCTGCAAACCAATCCCGCTTGGTTGGGGACCTTTGTGCAAGTCTCCAGCTACCCCAGCCAGCCTATGTCTTCCATGAAAGCCACAAGTTGACCGGGGTGTCTGCAGTATTTGGACAAGATAACTCAGATCAAGCAGCAAGTATAGCATGAAGGCCCACCTGCGGCATGACGCGGTGGAAACACCGTGCCAAGGTGAGAGGTGGCTAGCCTGTCGCCCTTATGCGCGGCATCTTGTCCTTATCCCTTAGTCGCCTTTTACGACATGCACGGGGCGAGATGCAGTGGGGCTATTCTTATTAAGTACCGGCCCCACACAGTACGAGAGAAGAGATGGGACTGACGGGGTGAATGGCGCGGTGGGCCAGCTGGGATTGGGCGCGGTGGAAGAGGTCGAGCAGCGCGGGGGAGAAGGTCTCGGCATGGTGCTCTTGAAGGCCGGAGAAGGCGGCGCGTGCGGCGGCGAGCAGCGCGGGCGCCACGCGCAGCGCACTCTCCGCCGGCAGCAGGCGCGCCGCGGCGCCGCACAGCCGGCCCACGCTAGCCAGCCCCTCCTCCGCGTCTCGCCACAGCCGCATGTTGTGCCGCTTCTCAGAGATCCTGCAATAGGCACGTGACCAACTCAATGGCTTCACCAACACATCCGGACCCATTGCAAGTAGGTAAAGGTTTCAATTGTGCATTCAATTAAAGTGTGCGGTCAATTGTGCTCTCTTATGGCGAGCTAGATGTTTCGGTTCATGTGAAGCCCTCGTCAGCTAGTCTACGGTGACTAAGACCTAAGGTCCGTGCACGACTCGACCACAGAGGACAAAACGCACAGAGAACAGCTCCCTAGACGAGTCAAGTTTAGTTCACGTGAATTAATAGGACCAAAGATTTTATTTTTTTATGGAAACTGACATGGTTCAACCATGATGGTTGGCTACATCACCTGCAACATCCGTGATGTCAGCCCATAACACCAGGTGAACTAGGTGCCATGTCAGTGCTTCCCTTCATTTCATGTCGGCCACACTGAACTGGGCGGAAAACACGAACTATTTACATAACCGTTTCGACCAACATTTCGCCTAGTAAGGTAAGAAGGGAAGGGACCTACAGTTTAACGTGGAATGTGAACCACGGTCAGCCTCCTAAATGATATAATAAGGATATAATATGATAGTATTCAGTGTTCACATATTTCACTGCGCACTGCGGTGAAGACGGACGTGGCGCGCCCCCGACACTCAACCGCTCGGCTCGGCCGAGGCCGCCCAAAGCTGCCGCACGGCTCTCGTACATGAACCTGTAGGTGAACGCTCACGCACACATCAACACGCATGTATTGCTGTACCTACCGCCGCTCGCTCTATGAAGCTGTTTCTCTGTACGTTTTGTCTTCTGTGACTCGACCTCCCTCTCTCTGCCGATCAAAATCTGTATGAGCCTCACACTGTCGCACCGCTCTGAGGGCAATCCGTGTTTTGTGATAATAAAATTGTAGGGTAGGGTGGGGCTATCTCGCCGGTGGGGCAATTCCGCCGGCAAACCGTTTTTTTTCATTTGAATGGCTGTAACTTTTTTGTTTTCTAAGATAATGACTTTTTTTCAATGAATACAACACCTTATTTATTCCAAATTAGAAGTAATTATAACTTGACATAGGTTGGTTTTTTTGTAATAAATTAAACTGAACGCGCAAAAACAAGAATAAAAAAGAGGCATGTTTAACTGGTTATTTCTGACATTTAAAAACATTTTTTTTTGTGTAAATGGTGTGAAACTATTATAAGTACTTTAGAATACAATATATCGAAGGTTACATGTAATTTTTTTTTTTATTTTTTTTCATACCCTCACTTACCTCGTCTATTTCGCCGATATCGAAAACTCGGGATTTTATCATCAGAATCAGTATTACTGAGGCTAGACATAATTATGCATATGACCAGTAAAGTTCCAAAGGTAAATACAGCTCAAAAACGAAACCGGCGGAATTGCCCCACCGTGGGGCTATTCCGCCGGCATTGACAGCCTTTTGTTTTTAATTTATTAAAAATATAAAGAGTTCACAATTTTTTTTTTTTTTGCGGCAATTTAATAGCCAAAGACCCATTTGGAAGGATAAAATAATTAAACTACGTAAAAGTTGACAATGCAAGAAATGGCATCCAAAAAACATGAATTTTCGGCGAAATAGCCCCACCCTACCCTACCAAATACATTTTTTTTATTCTCACGCACCAGTGCGACTCATTTGAACTTGTGCGACAAAGCACGTTGAAAGCGCGATCTGTGCAATAGTATTGCCACCACAAGTACAACCTAGACTGTGCATGTAGACACGCAGTCAGTGGTCAGATGCACGTGACAAAAGATATACAACGCACAGTTCAGTAATAAATAAGAAGCTAACCTGGTGAGTGGGAGCGCCCGCAGGTAGCGCTCGAGCGTGTCGGGGTAGCGGGAGGAACAGAGAGCGCGCAGCAGCAGCGGCCGCGCCAGCACCGGCGCACCCTCCGCCGCCCGGCTCAGCACCTGCCGGCCGCACCGCACACTACACCCGCCGCACATACCAGTATTTGTTTAATAAAACCGCACAAAAGTCGGAATAAGCAAGGTAATCAAAAGTCTCATCGAACCTATTATTCCTTTATTTTTTTTTATCTTAATTGATGTGTATCTTAACCCAGTTGATGTGATTTATTTAGATTTTGAACGAGCATTTGATAAAGTTCCACATCGACGTCTCCTGGTAAAATTGGAACATCTTGGAATACGAGGCAAGCTACTAACGTGGATAGAAAACTACCTGGTCGGCAGAACATACCAAGTGAGAGTGGGCGACTGCCTGTCGGGAGTGAGAGACGTTCTCAGCGGAGTGCCCCAAGGATCAGTTCTGGCACCGCCTCTATTTTGTCTCTACATCTCCGACATCTGCGCTGTTATCCAAGCCATGTCAAGCCTATTCGCCGATGATGCAAAACTCATTGCCAACCCCATTGTGAGCAGTGGGACACTCAGAGATGACCTGGACAGAATATTGGAATGGACCCGCCATTGGCTAATACGAACTAACCCCTCGAAATGCACAGTTTTGCATATAGGGAATAATAACCCGAGACTCCAGTATAAAATCGGAACAGACATAATAGTTTCTACACAGGCTCAGAAAGATCTGGGAATAACTATCTCAGAAGATCTAAAATGGGCAAATCATATAGAGACCATAGTCAAACGAGCAAACGCCATACTCTATGTTGTACGAAAATCATTTCAAAACCTGACTGTAGAGACATTAATCAAAATTTACAAATCTCACATTAGACCACTCTTGGAATATGGATTTCAAATATGGAATCCTTACTTCGTCAAAGATATTACTCTCCTAGAAAGAGTTCAAAGAAGAGCGACTAATATACCAAAATCACTGAAGAGGAAACCATACGAGGAAAGAATAAAAATCCTCTACCTGACAACATTGGAGCAACGTAGAGAAAGGGGTGACCTCATAGAAACATACAAGATTCTCAATCAGCATTATGATTGTCCAGAACTGGAGAACCTCCCTCCATAAAAAAAAAAAAAAAAACTTCCTGTCAAATAGAGCAGTGGAAATGTGGAACAAACTGCCCGAAGATGTCGTACAAGCACTCACCATCAATTCCTTTAAAAACAGGCTCGACAAACACCTAAATAAACAACACCGCCCGGATTGGTACCACCGCACTGAATGAAAGGTCGGTCGAAACGGCTATGTAAATAGTTTGTGTTTTCCGTCCAGTTCAGTGTAGCCGGCACGACCGAAGGGAAGCACTGACGTGGCACCAAGTTCACCCGGTGTTATGGGCTGACATCACGGATGTTGTAGGTGATGTAGCCAACCGTGTCAGTTTCCATAAAAAAAAAAAAAAACCAAACTAAACTAACATAAAAATAACAAAGCACCAGTGAACTTAGACATGAACACATCAGCCTAGGCTGTTCGTTCATCAAATAAATAAATAAATAAATAAATAAATTTTTTTTTTAAGGCTTTAGCCCAAGAACATTATGGTTTGGACTAGAGACTCTTCCCTAGCGCCGCGTGCCGAACGTTTGCATAAACATTCAAACCATGATCGTCAGTCGCACACCGACCGCTCAGTCTTGCGTTAGCCGTGGTCGAAATAACAATGCCGGCTTGTGCTGTATTCTCGTGCAAAAACATCAGCAGGGTGACAAATGTGAAGAATGGCGGAATATCCAATGACGTATCATGTATTCTACTAGACCTCTTACCCGGGCAACAGCCTTCGCTCCACCGCGGTGGAGTAACCATTACGCGGAGGGACCCTCTTGAGACTAGTAGCTCGCGAGCGACCGAACGCGGCGGACGCGCCGTCCGCGCGCTCGCTGCCGTCCGTCTGCGGCTCGCATCGCGCCAGTCATTATGCCCGGTTGTGTGTTGCGAATTGCGATATTGCAAAAATCATACCAAAAATATTGGGAAAACTGATGGCATCTCATTTCATAGGTAAGTATCACTTCATTGTGATCTTAATATATAAGGTCTACGCTAAGGGGGGGTTCTGCATCATATAGGGAGTAAAACCTATATAAAATTTTTTGGACCCTGGGCTTTTTTTATGTAAAATGTTTTGTATGTATTTAAATAAAAAAATATGTGGTTGATTTTTATAGCCTAATCGATTCATTTTCATAACAGTAACAAAAAAGTCTTCATTACCATTTTGACGTAACACGTGTAAGTAAATCAAATTCTTTCTATTCCATACTAATAAAACTAAAATTGTGGTTTTCACAATTTCTGAAAGAAAGAGATCTATGTGTTGGAAGACTTTTTTGTTCCTGGCATGAAACTGAAACGATTAAGAAAAGAATTTTTTTTTACATTTTACATTATTATAAATTTTTTTTTTTGTAAAAAAAAATCTTTGTTCCTCAAAAGTGATTTATTTACCATACAGAACCCCCCCTTAGCGTACTATTAACTAATTTTGAAAGACCTTATATATAATATCTTGTTTTCCATGTGCTTAGAAATATTTGGTTCAACTGGCCAATTAGGGCTGTCACAACGCTACTTCAATTTGAAAATTTTGTACATTTTATGTATTGACCACGCATTGCAATAACATAAGCATTATTTAATTAAACAAATAAATTGAACGCGCTCATTAGGGCTGCCATGAATTGAATGATTGAAAGGGCTGAAATGAATGATTAGAAATAGAGTTCTGGGATATCACGTATGAAAGTAAATAAATATGTATTAAACCACGTTAAAATATGAGAGTGAATTGACCGCTAATTAGGGTTGTCGCTATTCTTTTATTTTTTTTAAATTAGTAAGTAATTGAGAAATTTTCAAGAAAAAATTTTTTTTACGAGATTTCCACATCCTTCTAAGGGATCAATACGAGAAAGATGGATAAAAATAGTCCAAGATGATACATTGTTTAAGGGAAAGTGAAAATTTAAATTTGTGTAAAGTGAAATTTAAATTATTTTGTTTAAGTACGGAGGAAGAGTTATTTTAGTTGTGTTTGTGTGTGTAGTCCAAAGTATACCTAATGGTTTTTTTAGTTATATATATATATATATATTTTTTTATAAATGCTGCACTCTTTATTTTATGTATGTTTGGTTTGGAGATTTTAAGTTTAGTCCAAGGCCAAGACCGCAGTTATAAATTCTTTATTATTAAGTTTAGTTTTTTAGATATTATTCTAGTTATTAAGTGTAGGTATTATAAGAATACAAAACGGCTTTACTCGCGGTCGAAATATGAGCTGTGTGGCTCGACGTTTCGGGCCAAACGTATGGCCCATCATCATGAGCACTCTGGCCGAAATTTCGAGCCACACAGCTCGTATTTCGATAGTGAGTAAAGCCGTTGTTACTTCTTAAAATGTCAAATAACCACGGTAATTTAAAAACCCATATAAGTTTAGGTATGTATTTCAAGTTATTATAGTTCTGTATTTTAAGTTTAAATACATAAAAACGTTTTTTTCGATGAAATTCACTATCTGTTTTCTTCTATAATCCTTTAAAACGTCCCACTGCTAGGCACGGACTCTGCTCACTGACATAGGAGGTATTGTTTTTATTGTTGTTGTTTTATTGTTTATTGAGTATTCTTATGGCAGTCATATTGCACTCGAACTTGTCACAATTTGTTATATCCGGTTCGATTACTCGTACATGGTGACCAGTGGAAATCAGAAGCAGTTTACACAAAAATACCTTTCATAGACCAGTGTGCACTAGTTACCTAACTTTATTTTTCTTCACTGGAGCGATCGTACCTATTCGTTATGAAATGCACGTATATCAATCTTTATCAAGGAAATAAATAAGTACATTAGTTAGTGCCCGGGATTTGAACCCGCAACTTCTGCATTGAGAAGCGTTACCACTAGACTACGGGCACAATTAACCATAATACCTACTCGTAAAATAATAAATCGAAAAATATATTTTTGGTAGACTAAGTGACAACCCTACGTATTCCAATGCACGTGTTGACTGACCGGCCGGGCCGGCCGGGCCGCTAGCCGCTAGTCGCTCGCTAGCTAGCCCCTCTCCCGCTCACTTCCCGCCCCGCGCGGCTCAGCGTTCCGCCACCCCGCTACCTTACCTCATACCTCAGTTATTGGCCGTCATTTCTCTGTATTCTTTCTTCGTAGTGCTCACTCTATACATAAAATCTCTTTGGGAATATCGTATCATCGGTAAGTTTATAATTTGATAAAAGGTCGTGTTTCTGTCCTAAAAAACACAAATAATTGAGTCGTTATCCGACGTTATCGGACTGTCAGTCCGGGCGGCGGAGCGTGCTCGTACACGTGAGTGGGTTCACTACGAGAGATCGAGACTGATACTTTTGTTGCATTAGACTCACCTATTTGTTATTTTACCTGTTATTTGGTGTGCAAATAAATAATACATGCATACATATTTCAGTTTCCCAGGAAACCTTAACTTAAAAACAAAGTGGGTCGCTGCCTGCGGACGCCCACCTATGTGGATACCAACGAAAAGTAGTAGTATATGTTCTTTGCATTTCACACAAGATTGCTACAAACTTGAAAAGAAAAAACGCTACATATACGAAAATGCAATACCTACTCTTCATTTGTGTCATCATCACGTAAGTCTATTATATATAATATAATAAGTACAAATAGGTTCTGTTTTATGGAAAATGACACAGTTGTTTTCGTCGTTTTTCGAGAACCACTGGCTTTAAACCCATTGTGTTGTTACTCAAACTGAACGCCTCGATGAGAGCTACCCATCTGTCACGTGATCATTTGTTTTGGTCATAAATCGAGAACCGCTGGTGCTAAAGCCATCGTGTTGGTACTCAAACTTCAGGTCTCGGTGAGATCTATCCATCTGTCACGTGAACTTTTGTTTTGGTCATAACTCGAGAACCACTGGTGCTAGACCCATCGTGTTGGTACTCAAACTTCAGGTCTCGGTGAGATCTATCCATCTGTCACATGAACTTTTGTTTTGGTCATAACTCGAGAACCACTGGTGCTAGACCCATCGTGTTGGTACTCAAACTTCAGGTCTCAGTGAGATCTATCCACCTGTCACGTGAAATTTTGTTTTGGTCATAACTCGAGAACCACTGGTGCTAGACCCGTCGCGTTGGTACTCAAACTTCAGGTCTCGGTGAGATCTATCCACCTGTCACGTGAAATTTTGTTTTGGTCATAACTCGAGAACCACTGGTGCTAGACCCATCGT
Organism: Nematopogon swammerdamellus; assembly: GCA_946902875.1. Classification (NCBI taxonomy): domain Eukaryota; kingdom Metazoa; phylum Arthropoda; class Insecta; order Lepidoptera; family Adelidae; genus Nematopogon; species Nematopogon swammerdamellus. The sequence continues at coordinate 244,011 of OX336347.1, forward strand.
GTTGGTGCTCAAACTTCAGGTCTCGGTGAGATCTATCCATCTGTCACGTGAACTTTTGTTTTGGTCACAACTCGAGAACCACTGGTGCTAGACCCATTGTGTTGGTACTCAAACTTTAGGTCTCGGTGAGATCTATCCATCTGTCACGTGAACTTTTGTTTTGGTCATAACTCGAGAACCGCTGCAGTGCTAAACCCATCGTGTTGGTACTCAAACTTCAGGTCTCGGTGATCAGGTCATGAACTTTTGTATTGGTCATAACTCGAGACCTAAAGTTTGAGTACCTCCTCCCCCTGAGTAAACTCCTCCCCCTGAGCTCGCCCCAAGGCTTCATGTACTTTAAAAAACAGGTTGAGTCTGTCAGTTCTTAAGAATATTCCTTTAAAAACTAGATTATAACATTCCTTAAACAATCTCTAAGGTTCTCTATATAGGTGTAGATTGCGAGCGAAGCTCGGTCACCCAGGTGCTATACACACTTTATTAGGTATGATCAATTATTGTATATGAATTAAATTCATAGAAAAAAAAGGGATAAAATATTTTTGTCCCGTTTTATGAAACAAATACTCCTATGTGCGCCGTATCCACACGACCCAAGAGAACACTCCCAACTCGGAGAATAGAGGTGAGAGGAGTCGGTCTGAGCGAACTGAACACATCAACACCGACAGGTGCGTGATTGGTGGAACATGTATCTCTACGTGCCCTTCCTCGCTGCAGTGATGCGTACGCACCTCAGCAATGAGGACGATGAAGTCAGGTTTAAGATCAGAATCGAGCAGTTCCCAGAAGCTAGTGCGGCCGGAGAGTGCAAGCTGCACCGCGCCCGGCGAGCTCTCTGCCAGCTCCGCCAGCCGCCGGAACCCCATCAGCCTCCTCTCCATCGGCGGCGGAACCGGCGGCGGAGGCGACGGGGCAGGCGGTGCTAGCTCCGTCACGGATCCGTCAAACCAGTCGACGCGCAGAGATCCGCCTTCGCTCGCTTCCATAGTTCTTTAAAGAATTAGATTAGACATACACGATCCAAATGACCAACACATTTTTGTTTGGAGTCAACGTTGTCAGCCTCGATAGCTCAGTGGTGCAGACAGTCAACTGTCGCTATTGAATGTTAAGCAACTCTGGGTGCGGTCAGTACTTGGATGGGTGACCGCTGACCGTTGGAGGCTGACCGAGGTTCGGATTCCTCGTAAAACTGTAGGTCCCTTCCCTCCTAATCTTACTTGGTGGTAGGGTTTAACCCGCCCGGATTGGTACCACCGCACTGAATGAAACGTCGGTCCAAACGGCTATGTAAATAGTTTGTGTTTTCCGACCAGTTCAGTGTAGCCGGCACGATCTAAGGGGGAAGCACTGACATGGCACCTAGTTCACCCGGTGTTATGGGCTGACATCACGGACGTTGTAGGTGATGTAGCCAACCAAGTCAGTTTCCATAAAAAAAAAAAAACTTACTTTTTAGGTTAGAAGTAAGTAAACAGTATTATATTCTTTGTAAGTAAATAACCCTTCAAGTGCTTGAGTTATAGGTCGACTACAACCTCTAATTTGCCAGGCAATTTTCGTCAGAGGGCGTGCGCCCGCGCACCCTCCGCCGCCGCGCGTTCTAGACCATATTTCTAGACTTTTTTCTAAAAAACCTATGTGAAAAGCCTATATTTTCGAAATGTACGTTAAATTTACTAGTCATTGCATTAGTAACACGTCTAGGAATTCTATCGGTTTCAATCAAAACATGAAAAGAAAAAAAAAAATTCGAGAGAAGTCGAATTTTTTTTCGACTCGCTTCGAAAACACGGTTCTTCGCAAATAAATCGTTCCTCAACTGTTAGAACTATTGTAAAGTGAAGATTACATACCAGTCCATTGTTCGTTCGTGACACAGAAACACCACAATAAACTTCACAATTTTTATTTTAAACGAAAACAAGCGACCCACTTCGCCGACTCAAGTGGCGTGACAAGTGGTGGACAGGCATAGAGACGTCATAGAAGTGTGGATTTGTAGAGCTAGCCTGTTCTTTCATGAATAATGACACATAAGTTAGAAGAGATTGGCACGATGATCGAATTAAAAAAAATCATTTACTAGGAACATATGCAACCGTCCTTTTGCAGGACGCTGGCAAAAGTGACAAGGAAAAGTATTTGCAAAGAATTTGTTTGAATGTCACCCACACACAGCCCACATGTCGGACATGCGGTGCGCCACCTGAAAGCCATTGTCGTGCCTGCTGTTCCTGCGGAACCACTCCTTGAAATGATAAATAAATCATGTTTTGGTGGTTTAAAAAAAAATAACCAGGGTTAATATAAAGAAGATGCGTCGCTAAATCTCGACCATGGGTTCGAGTCCCGTTGCCAATTTTTTGTTTTGTTTTTTGTTTTTTTTTTTTGTGAACCAATGTTAGTCTGTTAAAATTAGGTTAAGGTTATTTTTTTTGTAACCTCCTAAAAAAACTTTATTTTCGAAAATACTTCCGAAATTTATATTTGTTCCTTTTTTTTTTGTTCAGTTATGTTAGGGTGTTTAAATTAGGTTAAAGGTTATTTTTTTATAACCACCTAAAAAAACTTTATTTTTGAAAATACTTCTGAAATTTAAATTTTCCCGCAAAACTGAGAACGACCAATCAGAGCAACTCGCCTAGTGGACTTTGGAAATATGCATCCCGGCCTTTCATTATACATGTGGCAGAGTGGCAACACTGACGAATTGTACATTTTTTCTTTACTTTTTTTACATCTCATCAAAAATCATCATTCATTATAAAAAAAAAAAAAAGACTGATATGAACACATCAGCTAGAGCTGCTTGTTCATTAAAAAATAAATAAATAAATAAAAATCTCTTGGTGGCACTTCACTTGGCTTAGGGTGGGTGGTGGCACTTCACTTGGCTTAGCGTATTCGCGATTGTTGCAAACATTTTAGTTTTATCTCGCTCTAAACAAGCCAGTAAAGGGAGACGAAACGGAAATTTTTGCTAAATATTTGTGTGCATACAGCCAAGTGAAGTGCCGGCATCAGTGTTGGCAACTTAGTGCTAGCGCCAATATATCTGGTGGTTTGGAATCCCGTCTGGTGGCCAAATTTGCGATCTAGGGTCTAGTGCTGAATAAGGTGGTTTGAGCAGATTTATTTAGTGGTTGTGCAAAACATTTAGTGTTTAAATCGATGAAGTGTTGCAACACGTACCTATACTTTCCCCAAGGATCTGTTAAACAAAATTGGAACCAAATGTGTTAATGCCATCCCCCATTCCATGCGAAGAAGCTGAAACGCTTTCTTCTTCAGAAGAAGACTAATCTCAATTGTTATTTTAGTAATATTATTTTGTATGCAACCATCTGTCCTGTGATTGCAGTGATAATTTATTATTATGTATACTAAATTGATCTGTTTGGAAATGATCGTACCTACTATTTCATTTGAAGATCCTGAAAAGGACGTTTGTCTGGTTTTTCATTATTCTGAAGACCAGACACAGCCTCAAAAACCGGAATGTTTGTTACCTCAGAACTTTCCACTGGGTAAAGCGATTTTGAAATTTTTTCTTTATTCTTTTTTTGGAAGCCTCCCTTGTGGCCCCATTTCAATTTGGTCACGATCGGATTGGAAAGCGAGGCGGAAACGCGAGGCGGAAGGCCGAGCGATTACGCCGAGTGCATTAATACCAATAAAATAAAAAAAAAACTGTGAAATAAAACACTATTTCAAAAAATATAAAAACCGCCTTGAACAATGTATGAAATAAAAAAAAAATGGAACCCTAGAGTCGAAGGCGGTGCTAAAGCAAGCACAAATAACCGACCGCCTTCAACTCTAGGGTTAAATTTTTTATTTTTGAGTATTTCTGAAAATCTGGGGAAATTCTGGTGGTTTCGACTGGCGCATCTGGTGGGCGAGCTAGAAAAGAGTTGGCAACACTGGCCGGCATCTACATATTACAAAACAATAATGCTGTAGGCAGTTAGTTTCGGTTTCAGTTGATTTATTCGAAGTGTGTTATTTATTGCTGTAATATGAAATGGTCATGTACAAAATGTTAAGTTTAAACCAGTGCAAGTTTCTATCGTATGCTACAAGAAATGTCAACGTAGAGACGACGACGCGGTGCGGCGGAGTCGGAGGCGGGGGTGAGGAGAAACGTCAGACGACGCCCTCCCGAGTGAATTATATTTATTTTTTATTTATATAAATGTTATACCTACATAATAAACAATGGAGTACTACAGCGACTTGTGTTTACCGGCGGATCAGCTGCTCGCAGGTAGGTAACCACTCAAGCAGTACGTAGGTAAATGTCAAAATCCCTGTGTTCATTTTATAGTTGTACCATTTACACTATAGAAACTTACTTTTTAACCGACTTCCAAAAAAGGAGGAGGTTCTCAATTCGTCTGTATGTTTTTTTTTATTATTTTTTTATTATTTTTTTTATGTTTTTTTTTTTATGTTTGTTACGCGATTTCTCCGTCAATTGAGGGCCGATTTAGAAAATTCTTTTTTTGTTAGTTAGGTCATACAGTAGAAACCAAACTTAAATGCGGCTGTGAGATGCGCCCGTGTGTCTGCGCAAAAGACGATTATTAGGGCAGAGGGGGGGAGAACGGGAGGTGTGCAAAGGGGGTATCGGCGCACCCTACCGCGCTCCCCTGCGTTGCTAGGATACGACCGCGCGCCGTCGCCGCCCGCGCCCTGTCGCCCGCGCCCTGTCGCCCGCGCACGCCCCCCTCTCATCTGTGCGTGCGCCATTGTACAGTCACTCACTATTTATTTGTTTCTTCCGTAGTGTCGCAATAGATTTTCTACTAATGGTGGTTTCACACATGTTTATTCGTATTCGTGATTGTTGCAAACATTTTAGTTTTATCTCACTCTAACCATGCCATTAGAAGGAGACGAAACGGAAATCTTTACCAAATATTTGTGTACATACAGCTATGTGTGGTGCTAGCATGATAAATGTTTATTGGCGAAGTGCGTTTACCGGGGTCGCCCAAACAACACCAACACGTCGTAATTTCAAACCGGTTTTAACCATGATCGATACATCGGTGTGCACAAACATAATATAATACAATAATATATCAAAATAATATAAAGCAAGACTCTCTTTTTTTATCTACAAATGATAATGTAATAATTTTATAAATTTTCTGGCAAAATATTCCATTGAATATTTCATTTGACTATACATGCGCAGTCAAGCGGCCGAACTTCAGGCCAATACGCATTTAAGTTTGGTTTCCACTGTACTTCCGAGGTGGTCCCATTTCAATTTTATCGAAATTGGTTCAGTGGTTTTCGAAAAATCAGCATAATACTATGGTGTGTGGTTACCTTCAGCAAAACTTGTGATGTGGTCGTTTTCGGCAATTTTCAGTTTTATAAATTAGTATGGTGTGTGGTTACCTTCAGCAAAACTTTTGTGATGTGGGCTTATTCAGCAATTTGCAGTCTGACACATATGGCGAATAATTCTGCACCACTTCAATCGATTTCGATTATTCGATTTCGATTATTCTTTTTTATGTAATATTACTAATAATATTACTAAAAAGAATGAAATAAAAACTGTTTTAAGAAATATTAAACCGATTTCCAAAAAACAAAAAAAAAGAACTGAAAAGTATTAAATACATAATATTTTGAAATTTTCTCTGTCCTGTTGAAATACATGAATCGATATACTAGTGAACATATTCGGACCCTTGTTTCATGAATGTTCTAAATTAGAAATTTTTTATCTTTTCCGACCGGCTAGGTGCGCTTAATTTATTATGGTACGAGTACCATCGAGCCGGTCTGATGATGGAGACAGAAGGTGGCCATAGGAACTCCTAAACTACACATGATAAACCCATCGTGTTTGGGCTCGTTGCATTTGTCTTCACGAGCAATTTACTTTAGACCTAAGAGATTCTCAATTCGACGGTATGTTTTGTTTTTTTGGATGTTTGTTACGCGATTACTCCGTCAATTGTGGGCCGATTTTGAAAATTCATTTTTTTTTTATTTGAAAGGGGATAACCCTGAGGTTTTTGAAGTGAAAACTTCTTTAGCGGCGCTTGGCACTTTTTTAGGTGGGTAAAAAATGTAGAACTGTCGACATCGCGTCAGCGTCATTTTTAAAATGAAACCTTAAGTCTTGCATTAAGGGTTAAGTTAGAGTGGCACGGGATCTGCCGGCACTCCCGGAGTGCAACTGTTAAGTAGGGTTCGGTAACACGTTTATGTCTGTCCATTCTACTAAGTTCTGCAAAATGAATGTAGGGTTCTGTAACAAATGCATGTCTGTCTGTACTACTAAATTTAACATTTATTTCAAAATGAATGTAGTCCTATTTTAATTGGGTCAAGATCGGATTGGAAAGCGAGGCGGAATCGCGAGGCCGAAGGCCGAGCGATTCCGCCGAGTACATTAATAGCAAAAAATAACTAAAAAAACTGTGAAATAAAAAAAAAGTTTTAAAAAACATAAAACCGACTTCCTAAAAAAAGTAAAACTAAAAACTATTTAAAATAAAAATATAAAAACCGCCTTCAAAAATATATGAAATAAAAACCTAAAAAAAAACGAACCCTAGAGTTGAAGGCGGTGCTAAAGCAAGCAAAAATGATGCATGAAAGAAAACATGAGTGGATGATAATATCCTTTGTGATGTGTGTAGCCTTTTTAGCACCGCCTTCAACTCTAGGGTTCGTTTTTTTTTAGGTTTTTATTTCATATATTTTTGAAGGCGGTTTTTATATTTTTATTTTAAATAGTTTTTTAGTTTTACTTTTTTTAGGAAGTCGGTTTTATGTTTTTTTTAATATTAGAAATCGACAGACGAACAGCAAATGCACGTTGGGAATATGGGGCATAAAATTTATTTTTAAAAGAAAAAAATATTCACTTGTTAAATCAAAAGAAAAGTTTTTAAATTGAATTTTTTTTTTTGTTTTGTTCTTTATTTTTTTATTTTTTTTTTTTTTAACTAAAAAATTTAAAATGCCTCGACCTAAAAGAAATCGGGGCTGTGCTGTAGAAAGAGTCGGGAGGAGTGGGAAGGGGGGGGAGGGGGAGGAGGTTCGTTTGGTGGTATACCCCCCCGCGGATTGTACTGTGTGGGGTCGGTACTTAATAAGAATAGTCCCACTGCATCTCTCCCCGTGCAGGTCGTAAAAGGCGACTAAGGGATAAGCGGCATGCAGACACCCCGGTCGACTTATGGCTTCCATGGAAGACATAGGCTGGCTGGGGTAGCTGTAGACTGCGGGGTTTTGCACGAAGGTCCCCAACCAAGCGGGATTAGTTTGCAGGCCTAGACAGAACCCCAAACCAAAACAACAACAACAACATACCCCCCCGCGGAAGGGAAAGGGGTAAGTGGGGGAGGCAAAAACTAATATGACTCAGTGAGGGGAGACGGGGTATAAAAGAAAATATAAAAAACTTAGGATTGCCTCTTCTCCGGCTTATAAAAAACACTCCATAGGAATAGCCATACTAACAGGTTATGTCGGGGTGGTGAATTTTGTACTACATTTTAAATTTCACTAATATTTGGATATCTTTAAAAAAAATTCTTCAAAAGTAGGTATAAGTCTCCGGTAAAAAATTTTTTTTGCTAATAATTCCTTAGACCCTCACCTACCATTCCCAGCTACCAGCAATCTTCTACTAAACCCGCCTCTTTCTACAGCGCACCCGAAATCGGCGGGGAGGGGTACGAGGCGGAGTACGCGCCGCGCTGCCACCGCTTCGGCGTGTCCGCCGTCACCTTTGACAAGTACGAGGAGCTCGTGTGTGTGTGTGTGCAGGGTACAACAGCGGGGAGGGTTACGAGGCGGAGTGCGCGCCGCGCGCCGCGCTGCTGGCGGACGGCGGCCACCGCTTCGGCGTGTCCGCCGTCACCTTCGACAAGTACGAGGAGCTCGTGTGTGTGTGTGTGTGCAGAGTACAACAGCGGGGAGGGGTACGAGGCGGAGTACGCGCCGCGCGCCGCGCTGCTGGCGGACGGCGGCCACCGCTTCGGCGTGTCCGCCGTCACCTTCGACAAGTACGAGGAGCTTGTGTGTGTGTGTGTGCAGAGTACAACAGCGGGGAGGGGTACGAGGCGGATTACGCGCCGCGCTGCTGACGGACGGCGGCCACCGCTTCGGCGTGTCCGCCGTCACCTTCGACAAGTACGAGGAGCTCGTGTGTGTGTGTGTGTGTGCAGGGTACAACAGCGGGGAGGGGTACGAGGCGGAGTACGCGCCGCGCGCCGCGCTGCTGGCGGACGGCGGCCACCGCTTCGGCGTGTCTGCCGTCACCTTCGACAAGTACGAGGAGCTCGTGTGTGTGTGTGTGTGCAGGGTACAATAGCGGGGAGGGGTACGAGGCGGAGTACGCGCCGCGCGCCGCGCTGCTGGCGGACGGCGGCCACCGCTTCGGCGTGTCCGCCGTCACCTTCGACAAGTACGAGGAGCTCGTGTGGATGGGCAACCAGGGCGTGAGTTTGGCCTTTCTTCTGTTCTGTACCTCAACTTCCAACTTTACTTGTGTTTTCTGATATGTCTTAAAGGGGGGGGGGGGGGGGGGGGGGGGGGGAGAGCTCTTTCAAATGACACTTTATTTACTGGCCTAACACATCAAGGAAATTTCAACATTTTTTTCCAAAAACAGCTCAAATTAAGGGTACTTGCGACAACGAAATTAGCAAATGCATTTTCGAATGTTTTTACCACTTTTCACCCACTTATTTATATTTAAATAATCTATCACACATTATACCTTGAATCTTTACCTAACCATAAGCATATAAATTATAGTTATATCTATTGAAATATCGCTATAGTTAGGATAATACGATGTGATGTCTTGCCTAGTACCTCCCCTTAATGAAAAAATGTGGTGTGTGTGTGTGTGTTGGCAGGGTCACGTGACATCGTACTACGGCCCGGCGATGCAGAAGTACACTTCATTTCAAGTGCACGAGTCAGAGGAGGTGCGCCACATCGCCGCGCTGGAGCACGGCATCCTCGCGCTCACCAACACCTCACTGCGCCACCAGATCCGGCGCGGCATCCCCAGGAGCACGCACAGGTCGCACTCACCCGCCCTCCCTCTCCTCTCCTCCCCTACCGCAGCGAGCTAGTTACTCAGTTATGTCGAGCCTCTATGAATGCAGGTCGGAGAACATGACGGACATGCAGTGCCTGCTGCAGCTGAGCGGCACGCGCGTGCTGATGGGCGGCCACCAGGAGAAGCTGCTAGACTTCGACCTCGACCAGATGAAGGAGACCGTCATAGTGAGACACACATTACCCTCTATCACCTCTTCAATCGTCAATTATCCACATACAGACCATTATCCATTGCTAACTGTGATCAGCTTACGTTTTTGTGCATTTACCTCATGAAGTTATTCTTTCTTGATCTTAGTAACTAAAGGTGAGGACGAAGGCCAAGCTACCTTCAGGTAAACCATAAACCTTCTCGATGAAAGTAAGTAACTAAGGGCGTGCCCGAAGGCCGAACTTGGTTTTTTTTTTTTTTTTTTTAATGAAACTGACTCGATTGCCTACATCACCTACAACATCCGTGATGTCAGCCCATAACACCGGGTGAACTTGGTGCCACGTCAGTGCCGGCTACACTGAACTGGACGGAAAACACAAACTATTTACATAGCCGTTTCGACCGACCTTTTATTCAGTGCGGTGGTACCAACCCGGGCGGGATAAACCCTACCACCTAGTAATATAAGATGGGAGTCATATCCCTTAGTCGCCTTTTACGACATACACGGGAAGAGATGCAGTGGGGCTATTCTTTTAAAGTACCGGCCCCACACAGTACATGTTAACGATATTATTATTGATGAAACTAGGTTCCTAAGGGCGAGGCCGAAGGCCAAGCTGCATTCAGGTAATGGATATTATATCTCGATGGAAGTAAGTAACTAAAGGCGACTCCGAAGGTCGAGCCCCGAAGCCAAGGCCGAAGGCCAAACTGGGTTGTAGGTAAATACTAAACTTTCTCGAAGAAAGTAAGTAACTAAAGGTGAGGCGAAGGCCGAGCTGCATTCAGGTAAATTATTCTTCTTGAAGAAAGTACTCGCTCGCACTGCGCGCCGCCGGACTTTACCTTTTATATGGCTTCCATATAAAAGTTAGATAGAAAATATATGCTGTCCAGACTTTCTTTAAGAACTGTTTAAGAGAAACAATCCCACCATACATTATCTTCATGTAACTCTAACGGTTTATGCAGCGCATGCCGAAATAGCTCTCAGATTGCAGGATTTTTTCTGACTTACTTGAAATTTATCGTTATATTTTGCCCAATTTACACAATATCTTTATAAATTATAGCCTATGTTTAATCTAAATCGGTTCAGTAGTTTTTGCGTGAAAGAGTAACAAAGAACCATACATCCATCCTCACAAACTTTCGCGTACTACATTATACTATTAAATGTTAAATGTGAAAATGAGGAATGTGAGAATGTGTTGTGCATGCTGCAGGCGGAGGAGACGGAGGGGTGTGCGGTGATGCGGTCGAGCGGGGGCGCGCTGGTGGCGTGCGGCGGCGCGAGCGGCGCGGTCGTGCTGCGCGACGTGCGCTGCCCCGGCCGGGCCGTGCACCGCCTGCGCGCGCACTCCGCCTGCCTCTCCGACCTCGACATACAGGGAGATCTCCTCATCACCGCAGGCTTCACCGATGGGTACTCTCTCTCTACGCACTGCCATCTTGCGGCTTTGTTGTGAGCTCGGTTGTCTCGGGAGTGTGAAGGGTTGTACTGTGGTGTGTGCGGTGTGCGCGCAGGGTGGGCGGGCAAGCAGTGGCGGAGCAGTACGCGGTGGTGTGGGACGTGCGGCGGCTGCGCGGGGGCGGCGCGGGCGCGGAGGGCGCCTGGTCGGTGCCGCTGCCGGCCGCGCCGCTGCTGCTGCACTTCGTGCCGGCCGTGTCGGGCCGCGCCGCCGCCGTCGCCGCCGACGGACACACGGTCCTCTTCCACGTCGACGCGCCGCAGGACGACAACCACCACTCCTCACACTTCCAGGTTACTTTTTTTCTTTTTCATCATCTATTCTTCGAACACAAGTGTTCGGGGATGCTTGCATCTTAAATTGTCCTCACAAACTGAACCCATGTTGTTGATTTGTTTAGAGGTTGGCTAGCGCCTCTTGGTGTGGGACCTTCATGCAAAACCCCTTGATCTTCAGCTACCTCAGCCAGCCTATGAAGGCCACAAGACGACCAGGGTGGCTGCAGACCACGGCAACTGAAAATGGAGAACAGAGTATTCCCCTTCGTCGGTTGTCAAGTACACTGAACACCGACCCCATATTCAACAACTTGTGCAGGTGGACACGCAGAGCTCTCCGTGCACTGTGTTCGACATCTCGAGCACGAGCCAGGCGCTGGTGTTCGGGGATGCTGCGGGACACCTGCACCTTTACTGTCCTCACCACAACGCCGACCCCATATTCAACAACTTGTGCAGGTGGACACGCAGAGCTCTCCGTGCACTGTGTTCGACATCTCGAGCACGAGCCAGGCGCTGGTGATCGGGGATGCTGCGGGACACCTGCACCTTTACTGTCCTCACCACAACGCCGACCCCATATTCAACAACTTGTGCAGGTGGACACGCAGAGCTCTCCGTGCACTGTGTTCGACATCTCGAGCACGAGCCAGGCGCTGGTGATCGGGGATGCTGCGGGACACCTGCACCTTTACTGTCCTCACCACAACGCCGACCCCATATTCAACAACTTGTGCAGGTGGACACGCAGAGCTCTCCGTGCACTGTGTTCGACATCTCGAGCACGAGCCAGGCGCTGGTGTTCGGGGATGCTGCGGGACACCTGCACCTTTACTGTCCTCACCACAACGCCGACCCCATATTCAACAACTTGTGCAGGTGGACACGCAGAGCTCTCCGTGCACCGTATTCGACATCTCGAGCACGAGCCAGGCGCTGGTGATCGGGGATGCTGCGGCACACCTGCACCTTTACTGTCCTCACCACAACGCCGACCCCATATTCAACAACTTGTGCAGGTGGACACGCAGAGCTCTCCGTGCACCGTGTTCGACATCTCGAGCACGAGCCAGGCGCTGGTGATCGGGGATGCTGCGGGACACCTGCACCTTTACTGTCCTCACCACAACACCGACCCCATATTCAACAACTTCTCCAGGTATCGTTCACAGGAATCGTTGGACAATCCTTGTCATATTCTTGCAATTTTCTTTAAATGTATTCTTATGAATACAAAAATAATGTTGCTATCATAGAAACACTGTCCAATTGTTCTCTACTAGCGGAATACCTACTGTAGACGCACCCGTTGGTGGCACTGGAGGCTGAGGTGGAAGTGAGAGGGTGGGCTGTGTCCTTCTCTTCCTTGCGTACGTCTCCGCTCTCCGCTGCCTCTAACACTCACAGTATTCTCACGCTCCTACCATGCAACTTGTTTTTTTTTGTGGGTAAAAAAAGAATCTGCTTGAATAAGAATAGCTTGATTTTTCTTTTATATAATCCGGTATTGGTGGCTGAGTCGGAGGGGCCAAAGCGCATGCTCCGATCAGTCATTATCACCTCCGAGAAGGTAGGTGCCATACCGGAGACTTCCCTGGATTGCTGGCTATACTGGACTAGAGGAGAACACAACCGAGGCTGCTATGCGGCCATCTTACTACCAGTACGGTGGTACCAACCCAGTCGGCTACAATTTGAGCCTACCACCTAGTAAGGGGCAAGGGAAGGGACCTACAGTTTTACACCGGTTTCGAACGGTGAAGCAGCAGATGTAGGTATGCACGTAAATTTTTTCGTCAGAAAGGAAGGTGTGGATCTAAGCTTACGATGGCTTCACCGAACATATCCGGGCCCATCGGCAGTAGAGGAGGGTATTAATCGAGGCCGGGACTAGCGAGTGGCCACTCTAAATTTCCCGCGCATGCTTCACGTTTCGGCTCGCTTCAAGCCCTCGTCAGCTAGTCTGCGTTGACTAGGACGCGGGGAAACCACCAGTCCCGCTCTCGACCTCCCTCTCTCTACCTATCCATATTCTGTAGGATGCTTCCAGTGACGTTTTCGAAGCTCTCTCCATATATGAGCTTAGCGTCGATCTTGGGAGCCCTAGATTCTTGAAGAGACTGTAGAGCGACTTCGCTGGTAGTCCTCTTGCTCCGACTTCCACAGCGAAGAGATCAGTCTTGAATCCGTTTCTCACAATCCGGTCTACCAAGTTGCAGTACTTGTTAAGTTTGATGTTGTGGTCCTTCGGTATGTTACTTTCCCATGGAACTGTAAGTTCAACAAGTACTACATGCTTTGTCGCTTTTGAGAATATGAGTATATCCGGTCTTAATGCTGTGGTACAGATTTCCGAAGGCATTTGGTAATGCTTCTCATGTGTGTCCATCAACAATTCCCAATCCTTTGCTGCTCCCAAAATTGAAGAAGGTTTAGTCCTATCTTTGGGCAGCTTATTGGCTCCAGGTTTCACAAAGTTGACCTTCTGGAAGCCGCTACTGGTTTGCCCTTTCCTGGTCCGTGCAATTGACAGGTTGATGGCCTCTCTGATGATTTGGAGGACTTTATCATGACGGTAGGAATACTGGCCTCGCTCAAGTAGTATTTTGCATCCGCATAACAAATGTTTGGCCGTGCCTACAAACTCCTTACATGACGGGCATAGTTTATTTGTAGATTTCCCCCATCTAACTAGGTTACTCGGGTCGGGGAGAGTAAGCTGGAATGCATTTAAGTAGAACTTAAGCAGCTCAGGGGACCAGTTGTATATTATGGATTTCCACTTCAATGCAGGAGGGATGCAGAAGTCACCCACTGTTAGCCAATCATTCTGCATTTCTAGGTTTAAGGCGTGAAGTTTGAAGCCTTGTTCCATGTCCTCCTGAGCAAAACCTTTCAGTATTTCTTTATCAGACTTTGCTGTTTCTATGCCCAATCCAGATCTATTGGTGCGTGTACCAACTTGGAATGATTTGTAGAAGTCGAGTCTCGATTCCAGTTCATCTGATAGTGATGTGTTGGGTAAGGCTTGAATAGCGCTATCATTGGAGTCTTTGAGTATACATCGTTTGGCTATTCTCGCCTTTTGATAAAATATCGACGGTTTCTTAATGTTCAGTCCAAAGTTATTGTGAGATCTGTATAGCGTTGACGAGTCAGCCGGGTGAGCCAGTCCAAACCATGATTTCAGGAATCTGGTCACATACGAGTCTAATTTAGTCAGATTTTGCTTTGTGAAGTCGTAGACGAGAAATGGCCATGAAAGTTTTGATGTCAGGTAGTTATCGTAAATCCATGCCTTTTGTGTACCCAGGAGGGGAAGATTGTCAGTTTGGCGGAGGCTCTCTTCGAAAAGTTGGACATTGCTACACGCCGACCGTATTCGAACCGCGGACCTCTCGCATGAGAAGCCGATGGCCAAACCACTAGGCCACCCGCCGCTGCAAGTAAAAAAGTCAATTAAATGTTAAATAGTATCTTTTTTGAGAGTAGCTACTCTTGGAAGAGTACAACGGAACACTTCCATTTACTTGTGGAAAGTCTTTTGTTCAATCTCGGGATATCGTTCCGTTTCAAGTGTGTACTGTGCGTGCTGCAGGGAGACGGAGTTCGCGGAGGCGCCGCCGCAGGTGCGAGGCGCGCCGCTCTCGGACGAGTCGTTCCGGCCGTCGTCGGTGCCGCCGGCGCACCCGCCCGCGCCCCTGCCCGCGCACCGCTACATCAACTACTGTACTGTACTGTGCAGGAAGACGGAGTTCGCGGAGGCGCCGGCGCAGGTGCGAGGCGCGCCGCTCTCGGACGAGTCGTTCCGGCCGTCGTCGGTGCCGCCGGCGCACCCGCCCGCGCCCCTGCCCGCGCACCGCTACATCAACTACTGTACTGTACTGTGCAGGAAGACGGAGTTCGCGGAGGCGCCGCCGCAGGTGCGAGGCGCGCCGCTCTCGGACGAGTCGTTCCGGCCGTCGTCGGTGCCGCCGGCGCACCCGCCCGCGCCCCTGCCCGCGCACCGCTACTTCAACTACTGTACTGTACTGTGCAGGAAGACGGAGTTCGCGGAGGCGCCGCCGCAGGTGCGAGGCGCGCCGCTCTCGGACGAGTCGTTCCGGCCGTCGTCGGTGCCGCCGGCGCACCCGCCCGCGCCCCTGCCCGCGCACCGCTACTTCAACTACTGTACTGTACTGTGCAGGGAGACGGAGTTCGCGGAGGCGCCGCCGCAGGTGCGAGGCGCGCCGCTCTCGGACGAGTCGTTCCGGCCGTCGTCGGTGCCGCCGGCGCACCCGCCTGCGCCCCTGCCCGCGCACCGCTACTTCAACTACTGTACTGTACTGTGCAGGGAGACGGAGTTCGCGGAGGCGCCGCCGCAGGTGCGAGGCGCGCCGCTCTCGGACGAGTCGTTCCGGCCGTCGTCGGTGCCGCCGGCGCACCCGCCCGCGCCCCTGCCCGCGCACCGCTACATCAACTACTGTACTGTACTGTGCAGGAAGACGGAGTTCGCGGAGGCGCCGCCGCAGGTGTGAGGCGCGCCGCTCTCGGACGAGTCGTTCCGGCCGTCGTCGGTGCCGCCGGCGCACCCGCCCGCGCCCCTGCCCGCGCACCGCTACATCAACTACTGTACTGTACTGTGCAGGGAGACGGAGTTCGCGGAGGCGCCGCCGCAGGTGCGAGGCGCGCCGCTCTCGGACGAGTCGTTCCGGCCGTCGTCGGTGCCGCCGGCGCACCCGCCCGCGCCCCTGCCCGCGCACCGCTACATCAACTACTGTACTGTACTGTGCAGAGAGACGGAGTTCGCGGAGGCGCCGCCGCAGGTGCGAGGCGCGCCGCTCTCGGACGAGTCGTTCCGGCCGTCGTCGGTGCCGCCGGCGCACCCGCCCGCGCCCCTGCCCGCGCACCGCTACTTCAACTACTGGCCGCCAGAGTTCGCCAAGAAGGCCTACAGGTCTCACCCGTCTTACTTATCTCTTCTTGTTTGAATTGTTGACCGGTACACAACGGTGCCACTTTTAGGTTCCGTACATCAAAAGGTGAAAATGGAACGTAGGTAGTTCAGTTTTCATTTATCTTGATGACGAACATTCCACCTTCAAACTTCCTAACAATCTGCGAAAAATACTGAACAAAGGTTCAATGCCTAAAGAGGCAACCTAGGGTTCCGCATCCGTCTGTCTGTCCGTCCGTCTGTCTGTCCGTCTGTCCTACCTTTAAAAGGTCGTTTCTTTGAATAGGTGGCCTATTGAAATGTTCACAGAAGATGTGTTATTATGCCGGATATCCTAAGGAATAATATCAGTGTGCTAGTAGGGGATAGTATAGAATAATAGGTGAGTGAGAGTGCTTCACCCGCGCTGTTCCGCAGCGCGGGCCTACTTAGCAGCGCAGTGAACTTCTGTTTGCAGGAAGACGAAGCCAATCGATTCCAAAGTGTTGAGTTCCATGAAGATGCAGGGCCCCATCGGCTACGCGCCCAACCCTCGCACGTGCAAGCGCAACCAGGTACCTCCTCCCGTCTAGCCCCTCTACTGCTCTAGTGCCCCGTCTCTATCGCCTGTATTCATTATTATTACTTGCTAGTAGGGTCACCGCTTCTTCTTCCCTCCTCCTCACTGCATTCTGTGCGAAGGTGCTGAATGTTTTGATATGTTCTGGGTGCATTATATGCGGGCCCAGTGAGATAATTCTTTCGTGGATTAGGAGACCCTGTACTGTATTTAGAAGTTTGGGGAACTACTTCGGAATCAAATGGATCCGCATCGTTTTTTCAAATTTTTCTTGTGTCGTACGGCGCAATATGGAATATTCTTTCGGTGAGTTTGTTCTACCACTTGTTATCATAGAGGTCATAAAGAGGTGTGTCAATAAATGTGATGATGAGGTTAAGTCCAACTTGTAGCTTGCATTGTGCATCGGTGAGCGTGCTTGCGTGGGGAGAGTTATTTGTATTTATTGTTTATTGTACACCATTATACTATAAAATAAGGTACAAAAGGTTGGCTTAATGCAGATCTGCATTATATTCAAGCAAGCCTTTGGGATGTGGTAAAGTGTGTCTAAGTAGCACAGATAGTGTGAGAGAGTAATAACAAATTTCATTTATACATAGGTATGGATATACAACATACATTTTTATAATATATAATATATAGCTATTGTCCGCGGCTTCGCTCGCGTAAAATTCGTATTTGAAAAGAAGAAAGTGAGTAAGCCCGCTACCGTACCTTTATTTCGGCGCGCGGAACCATTCGGTTTGTATGAGAGCCACATCTTAGCGTAGCAAACGCAATATCTCATAAAACAAAGTAACTTACTCCATGACCATCCCTTACAGATTTATTATTAGCATTGATGATTGATTGATTGATAATATACATGTTTACTAACTTGTAATATTTTGGGAGGGACACCCATCATAGTTAAGAAAAAATATACCTATATATATATATTAGCATTACTTTTGGAATTTAACAATGTATGCCTATGTTCTAACGATCACTGGGTATCTAAACAGCTCATTTATACATTTTATTTGAGGCCATTGACTCTCCTGGCGGCGCGCGGCCATGAGACTCAAAATATTTGCAGTTAGTATGAAAACACCTTATATATGTATGTATACATAGTACTGGACATTGGTGTTACTAGCTGTGTCTCATCTTCCTGATCTTCCATCGGATTATTGGACACAGCCATCCGTGACAGCTCCTTATTCAAATAATGTTATATTAAGTCTTGCTTATAGTTCGTAAAATATAGCTTGATACGCGTGACAGATGTCAGAGTGACATTTCTTTGTATGCGTGACAGATGTCAGAGTGACATTTCAACAAAGTATGATGTTGTATTGCGCGCATTTTACTGTAAAAAAATATGGAACTTCATGCGAGGTGTTCTCGATGACATCTGTCACGCGTATCAAGCTATATTTTACGGAGTATAGTGACATAATTTTATTTTTATATACACGGTGTTGCAACACTTGCAACCCCAACCGTAAAACCCGAAAGGGGGTAATTTTGTATGTGAATTAGAACAACTTTTTAATTTGAAGAAAAACAATTTTTTTTTCTCCATACATTTTGAGAATAGGTATTTAAAATTTGTATGGAAAAAAAATTTTTTTTTGTCTCAAAAAAATTTTTTTTCGCCACCAAAGTTTAATTTCACATATAGAATAACCCCTTATGTCAGTTAAAAATATTACGGGGGCAACTGCAACACCGTGTGTATAAATGTAACATGTGCAGATGCCGTATATAGAGGATCAGATCCTCTGCGCAGACTCACCCAAGCACGCCGACCTGCGCTCCTCCGCACAGCCCATCCCCAAGCGCTACCAGAAGGTGCGTCGCCTTTGTCTCCACAGCTAGCTGTCTAGAGCTAAGCGCTAACTACATACAGCTGGCCGCACCACAATGTTTGCGTTGAGATGTGGCCCGTTGTAGTTTGCCTGAACCGTAATGCGTCAAGAGTTGAAGCGGCTCTGTCACTCGTATAACAATTATTACTCTGTGACCAAAATATTGAACATACCAGTTGGTGTGAAGCAGTTTATATTATGTTAGTATTTTGTGTGTACAACTAATTGGGCCAACTGATATGCATTTTAAATTTAGTACTCCACCGCATTCTGGTGTCACGGACAGAAACTATATTGTTTATTGTTTAATTTCAACCGGTAGGTAGGTAACTCTTGGATACGTCATTTCGCCAGTTCTATTTCATGCGTGGAAGTACTGACAATAATTTTTTTTTTTTATTTATTTTTAGGGCTTTTAACAATAATTTGTTAATATCAGCCCCATCTTGTTGTTGTTGTTGATTTGGTGTGGAGTTGGCTCTAGGCCTGCAAACTAATCCCGCTTGGTTGGGGACCTTCGTGCAAAACTCCGCAATCTCCAGCTACCCCAGCCAGCCTATGTCTTCCATGAAAGCCACAAGTCGACCGGGGTGTCTGCAGACACCCCGGTCTGCAATATCAGCCCCATAGTACTCATCTTCTCCATCCCTTAATGTCCAGAGTCACTAAGGGATAGGAAACGCTCCTTCAAATTCAACACAATTACTAAATCCCTCTCACTTGGGCTCGCCATCAGTTCATGTATGCTAAAAAACAAATTGAGTCTGTCCACCCTAAATGATGTCTGTAATTCCGTCCGTAATTTCTCGTTCTGACCACACTCCCATCAGCAAATGGTACGTAATGGAGGAGTGCAATATGTTCTTCACAAACGATGGTCTCAGCGACTACCCTCCGACTGAACGGGAGCGAAGGCAGCATTGGAAGCATCCTACAGAATATGGATAGGTAGAGAGAGGGAGGTCGAGAGCGGGACTGGTGGTTCCCCGCTTCCTAGTCAATGCAGACTAGCTGACGAGGGCTTGATGCGAGCCGAAACGTGTAGCCTGCGCGGGAAATTTACTGTGGCCATTCGCTAGTCCCGACCTTGATTAACACCCTCCTCTACTGCCGATGGGCCCGGATATGTTCGGTGAAGCCATCGCAAGCTTAGTTCCACACCTTCAATGTATTTGTGAATGATGGACAAGGCAGGAGGTCGGAGATGCTAGTGGTCGCGTACTAGTGTAGACGACCGGTGTCGCGCAGGTGGAGATGCGGTACAGCAAGCACGGCGTGGAGAGCGAGCCAGAGCTGTACAACAAGACGGTGTTCCCCGGCCTCGAGGCCACGCTGCCCAACTCCTACTGCAACCCCATGCTGCAGGTACCAGTACAGTAGACGACCGGTGTACGCAGGTGGAGATGCGGTACAGCAAGCACGGCGTGGAGAGCGAGCCAGAGCTGTACAACAAGACGGTGTTCCCCGGCCTCGAGGCCACGCTGCCCAACTCCTACTGCAACCCCATGCTGCAGGTACCAGTACAGTAGACGACCGGTGTACGCAGGTGGAGATGCGGTACAGCAAGCACGGCGTGGAGAGCGAGCCAGAGCTGTACAACAAGACGGTGTTCCCCGGCCTCGAGGCCACGCTGCCCAACTCCTACTGCAACCCCATGCTGCAGGTACCAGTACAGTAGACGACCGGTGTACGCAGGTGGAGATGCGGTACAGCAAGCACGGCGTGGAGAGCGAGCCAGAGGTGTACAACAAGACGGTGTTCCCCGGCCTCGAGGCCACGCTGCCCAACTCCTACTGCAACCCCATGCTGCAGGTACCAGTACAGTAGACGACCGGTGTACGTAGGTGGAGATGCGGTACAGCTAGCACGGCGCGGAGAGCGAGCCAGAGCTGTACAACAAGACGGTGTTCCCCGGCCTCGAGGCCACGCTGCCCAACTCCTACTGCAACCCCATGCTGCAGGTACCAGTACAGTAGACGACCGGTGTACGCAGGTGGAGATGCGGTACAGCAAGCACGGCGCGGAGAGCGAGCCGGAGCTGTACAACAAGACGGTGTTCCCTGGCCTCGAGGCCACGCTGCCCAACTCCTACTGCAACGCCATGCTGCAGGTACCAGTACAGTAGACGACCGGTGTACGCAGGTGGAGATGCGGTACAGCAAGCACGGCGCGGAGAGCGAGCCGGAGCTGTACAACAAGACGGTGTTCCCCGGCCTCGAGGCCACGCTGCCCAACTCCTACTGCAACCCCATGCTGCAGGTGTGCTACATAAAACCTCGTACGTACGTAGGTGGAGATGCGGTACAGCAAGCACGGCGCGGAGAGCGAGCCGGAGCTGTACAACAAGACGGTGTTCCCCGGCCTCGAGGCCACGCTGCCCAACTCCTACTGCAACCCCATGCTGCAGGTACCAGTACAGTAGACGACCGGTGTACGCAGGTGGAGATGCGGTACAGCAAGCACGGCGCGGAGAGCGAGCCGGAGCTGTACAACAAGACGGTGTTCCCCGGCCTCGAGGCCACGCTGCCCAACTCCTACTGCAACCCCATGCTGCAGGTGTGCTACATAAAACCTCGTACGTACGTAGGTGGAGATGCGGTACAGCAAGCACGGCGCGGAGAGCGAGCCGGAGCTGTACAACAAGACGGTGTTCCCCGGCCTCGAGGCCACGCTGCCCAACTCCTACTGCAACCCCATGCTGCAGGTACCAGTACAGTAGACGACCGGTGTACGCAGGTGGAGATGCGGTACAGCAAGCACGGCGCGGAGAGCGAGCCGGAGCTGTACAACAAGACGGTGTTCCCCGGCCTCGAGGCCACGCTGCCCAACTCCTACTGCAACCCCATGCTGCAGGTACCAGTACAGTAGACGACCGGTGTACGCAGGTGGAGATGCGGTACAGCAAGCACGGTGCGGAGAGCGAGCCAGAGCTGTACAACAAGACGGTGTTCCCCGGCCTCGAGGCCACGCTGCCCAACTCCTACTGCAACCCCATGCTGCAGGTACCAGTACAGTAGACGACCGGTGTACGTAGGTGGAGATGCGGTACAGCTAGCACGGCGCGGAGAGCGAGCCAGAGCTGTACAACAAGACGGTGTTCCCCGGCCTCGAGGCCACGCTGCCCAACTCCTACTGCAACCCCATGCTGCAGGTACCAGTACAGTAGACGACCGGTGTACGCAGGTGGAGATGCGGTACAGCAAGCACGGCGCGGAGAGCGAGCCAGAGCTGTACAACAAGACGGTGTTCCCCGGCCTCGAGGCCACGCTGCCCAACTCCTACTGCAACCCCATGCTGCAGGTACGAGAGTACCCTCTGGACCGCTCTACTGCTCGCTCATTCAATAAACAGTTCACGCTACATTATATACAGGGTGTCCAAAGTGTGATGTGGAATATCGAAGGATCGTGATATGTATCGTGTGTAAAGTGCAGTGATGAAAGAATTTTTTTTTAATCTCAATTATTTCCAATTTTGCCATTTTCTAACAAAGTAAATGCATACGATAGTGTGAGCGCGCTCTATGCTTGTGCACGGCCGCGTAGGGCTATGCGGGGGACGCGGCGCGAGGCGCGCGGTTCGCGATCGCGAGGCGTGAGATGCGCGGGCGCGGGGCGCGCGCGGCGCTAATCGGACGAGCGAGAATCATAGATTTCGATATAAGACGTAGCATACCTACCTACTACACTGCAATTAGGCATGTAGGTGTATGTATGTATGTAGCATTGATTTTATAGGGGGAGTCAGATGTACCGTCAGCGATGTTTTAAAGGTAACATGAAATTAGTCTTCAATTATGTCCTAAGATGGCGCCAGGAGTATCGAATTTGAATTAAATAATTATTATATTTTTAAATCTGCTAATTATAGAACGATGCTAAGTGGGAACAGCATAGTTAAATTTAAAGATTATTTTATATTAAGTAGAAATTTCAAAATAGTGTATTTTAAGGTTTTCATAATTTTTCCAATAAATATTTTCATGTTTTGTCAGTCAGTGAGCTTGGCGGATAAAATGTATAATTTCGCCGCTTCTGCATCATAGATGTCAGACCAAAGTTAAGTTGTCCTATTTGTCTATAGATGGCATGCCTATTTCTTATTATATTGAATAGTTGCCAAATACCCACCAACCAAACCTGCGTGCAATTCAAATACGCGCGTGCGGTTAGGATAAAGTGGAGATACCTTCTTTAAAATTATATTTTTTTACCTCACCACCTTTGAAAACGGAAACAAACACGGTGGATTCCCAAAAGAATTATTTTATAATAATATATTTTTATTGTTTTAATATATTAGATGGAAATTTGAAAAGCTAGAATAAATTCAACAAAATACCAGAACCCCTAAACATTATTTTTATTTATAGATTTCTTTTTGTGTTTTCTTTGTTTTTGACGTGAATTTGATGAAACGTCTTTAGCCTGCTGCCGAATGTATTTTACAAAAAGTTGCGTCACGAAAATTATTTGGTTTCATAAGGGGCACTATCACTTGAGGCACTGCCATAGGCCCCGCTTAGTGTTCCTTATGAAACCAAATCACGAAAATTATGTACTTTTGGCGACTTAGATCTCAAAAACTATAACAGTTATAGGAAGGTGAGGCATATCGTCCTAAAGGTAGTTCTTCCGACTTGCTAGGACGACATACCCGAGAGTCGCATATCAAGCCCTTCTATTTATGGCACTTAGAAAAAAGGCTTCGAAAATCAATAAATGCTTATAACTCCTGAACTACTGGTCAGATCGACTTGCAATTTGTTTCTTTTCGTAGAAAAAAAATGCTATTTTTGAAATAGTTGTTTTTTTTCAAAATCGGTTCAGCCGTTTCAGAATAAAAAAGGAAAAAGGAAAGAAGGCATATCTCGGAAACTACTGATCCACGACTACTCATCCGCTGCAGGAAATGATAGGCCTCGATAGGATTTATTTTTTAAGGGAAGCACTGACGTGCCACCAAGTTCACCCGGTGTTATGGGCTGACATCATGGATGTTGTAGGTGATGTAGCCAACCGTGTCAGTTTCAATAAAAAAAAAAATCAGTCGAATTCTCAACTTCGAAATTTTGGACGATCACAATACTTCCTTTCTCCTTACAGTCGCTCGAAAGTAAAAAGCCACCTCCATAGTTTTTAACCGTTGCGGCAATTTATCGATCGACGCGCGACGTTCGCTTGTTTTGGAACACGCAAATGTTTGCGTGGAGCGTGCAGGCAAGCGATACGGGTTACTGCGCGTGGAAAAAGGATGAC
Organism: Nematopogon swammerdamellus; assembly: GCA_946902875.1. NCBI lineage: Eukaryota > Metazoa > Arthropoda > Insecta > Lepidoptera > Adelidae > Nematopogon > Nematopogon swammerdamellus. The sequence goes on from OX336347.1 coordinate 267,650, forward strand.
ACAATATCGCTGCGATCTCTTGAGACGGTCGGTTCTGTATTCACGCGATACGCACACTACCATAATCGCGGTGTCTCGTTTTAGTAATAGTTGAAGTATGAAGTACGGAGTCCAGGCACCGAATTAAAAAAAGTTGAGTCCAGATTTTTTCCATCTATGATGCTGCTGGTGGTGTTATACCCTTCGATCATAAAAAATATTAAGATTCCGCATGTCAGGGCGATTCGTGCCCCACCAAAAATACGTGCAATTCAAATATTACGTGCATCGCCCGCTCATTCTGCCATCGACCGCCAGCGCGAGAGCACTTGCTTCAGCGTCTTCAATATTACACAAATGCCGGCTTCAGGCCTCTGCGTAGTATACGAGAGCATCTGGCATTATATTTCAAGAGTGAAAATCCCTTCAAATACAATGTTTTATAAGAAAAAGTAAAAATTTTCACTTCATACATTTAATGTGTTTGGATTAAGTGGAGATGGCTTCTTTAAAATTAAATTTTTTTACGTCACCACCTTTGAAAACGGTAACACTGGATTCCCAAAAGAATTCTTTTTTATTATATATATTTTACTATATTAGATGGCAATTTTAAAAGCTACAATAAAATCAACAAAATACCAGAACCCTTACATGATTTTTATTTACAGATTTTTGCTTGTGTTTTCTTTGTGTTTTTTTTTATTGAAAGCGCGACCTGTGGCGCCGAGGCACCCATGAGATGTCAAAGGACGCCCATGGACATTTGGTCGTATGCGGGGGTTGCGAATGCCATGCCGGCCCGACAGGTGCCTGTTCATGCCCCTCTTGAAGGACCCGAGACTGTACTTGGGAGGAAATATATAGACAGGAGAGCGTCCCAGAGTTTACCGGTTCTATAGAGGAAAAATCTGCAGAAGAGGTTGGTACGCATCCACGGTAAGTCCAGCGTGTGGGAATGCAATCCTTTTTAACAAATTCCTCTTTTCAAACAATTTCCCTTTTAAAAGCTGATATTTGGCAGAGCCATCCCACAGGTGCAAGCAGTACTCCAAGCATGACCTGATCTGCGATTTGTGCAAAAGGACTTAGGTGCACAAGAAATTTACGTGTTTCTTTCTTGGTTGGTTCTTGTTTGATTCTTACAGATTTTGAATAACATATTTATTTGCTTTATGAAACGTATATGACAAGTGGTTCAAAAAAGTTAACATCAAAGGGAGGAATACGAAAATATTAAAACTGGTCTCGTTTAAATAGTTAGTGAGAAATTATTATTTAGGTTGACTGCAAAATTAAGTTTGTTTGTAATATATTTATGTATCAAAAAGGTGATGAGTGGAGGTGAGAAATGTTTTTCTTTTTATAACCAGTTTGGTGGTTCAAAAAAAATTATCAAGGTTAATTTATAGAAGATGCGTCACTACGCTCCGCATCTTCTATAAATTAACCGTAACCTAATAGGGACCATGTCGAGGCAGCCCGTGTCGTTTGTGCATACATGTCTATTCAAAATCAATGTTTTTGTAGTTAAAAAAAGTAAAGTTTTAATTTTGCATGAAAGATTAAAAATTAAAAGTTGTATGGAAACCTGTTTCTTCTTTTAAGTAAACTAAATAAACTACGCGTCCGGCAAAACATTATTTCACTAAAATTTATTTTTTAACTTCAGTCTACACAATAAGCTTACTAGCAATTTGCTAGCAAACTTCCCCACTTCAAAGCCACGCCCCCGTCGTATTTGTGCGGAACCCTCGGTTTGTGGGTTGGTCAACTTGGTCTGTGTTTTTAATGTTAGTAACATATTGGCTTTATTTCTAGTAGACACTTCACACTATTAAAGCTAAAATTTTGATATTCCTGTCATTATTGTCATTTTGAGAAAGAAAGACAGGAGATGAACGAATGATTTAATAATCTTAATTTAAGCACGTCTGTCAAATTTTAGGTGATTTTAGTTGCAAGTGATATAAGACACGTCTAAAGTCGACATAAATTGACAAATGCGTTTGAAATTTTTATAAAATAATTCACTCATCATCCATAGGTTTTCTTTCACAAATAAATGTAAATCGTAAAACTGTAGGTCCCTTCCCTCCTAATCTTACTTGGTGGTAGGGTCTAACCCGCCCGGGTTGGTACCACCGCACTGAATGAAACGTCGGTTGAAACGGCTATGTAAATAGTTTGTGTTTTCCGACCAGTTCAGTGTAGCCGGCACGATCGAAGGGGAAAGCACTGACATGGCACCTAGTTCACCCGGTGTTATGGGCTGACCTCACGGACGTTGTAGGTGATGTAGCCAACCGTGTCAGTTTCCATAAAAAAAAAATAAACGAAAAAAATTGCAATAAATGTTTTTAATAAATAATTTAATAATAAGAAGTAAAAAGCCACCTCCATAGTTTTGAGCGGTTGAAGCAAGCGGCAATTTATCGATCGACTACGTGCGACATTCGCTTGTTTTGGAACACGTAAATGTTTGCGTGGAGCGTGCAGGCAAGCGATACGGGATTACTGCGCGTGGAAAAAGGATGACACAATATCACTGCGATCTCTTGAGATGGTCGGTCCTGTATTACGCGATACGCACACTACCTTAACCACGGTGTCTCGTTTTAGTAATAATTGAAGTATGAAGTGCGGAGTCCAGAACTATTTTTTCTGTCTACGGTTATACCAAAGAGATTAAAAAGGGTGGGTTTAATGTCTTTGTGTTATACCAAAGAGATTAAAAGAGGGTGGGTTTAATGTATTTGTGTTATACTTTACAGAATATATAAGTCAATGATATTTTATATAAAATTGTAGATTTTACCGACGACGACGAATAAAATAAAAAAATAGTAAATCTGATTTAAATGCAAAATTGATAATAAACCATCGCTTCTCTTATATTCTCTATCTTTTTCTCCCTTCCTTCCTCGCCCATCTCTCACTCACCTCTCTCCCTGTCTTCTCTCCTCGATCCCGCCTTCCTCCCCTCCTTCCCCTCACCCTTCACGGACCCCTCTTTGCCACCTTCCCTTTCGCCCATTCCCTCCCTCTCTCCCTACTTCCCTTCCTCCCCTCATGCCGCCCCTCCTTCCCATCACCCTCGCATTCACCGCTCGCATTCCATTCCTCCCCTACTACCCCTCATCCTGTCCGCAACCCCCTCTTACCCCGCCCCTTCTCCCTTCCAACCTCTCACTCCCTCCATATCCATTCCTCCTCGTTCCCTCTACTACCTCCCTCCCCCACACCTACCCTCATTCACTAACCCTTCCTCCCTCCATACCTCTCCTCCTCTTCTTCTTTTTTTTATGGAAACTGACATGGTTGGATACATCACCTACAACATCCGTGATGTCGGACATGTCGTGCCGGCTATACTGAACTGGACGGAAAAAAACGAAAAAAATAACTATTTACATAGCCGTTTCGAAATACGTTTTATTCAGTGCGGTGGTACCAACCCTAGTAAGGTAAGAAGGGAAGGGTGCTACAGTTTTACGTGGAATCCGAACCACGGTCAGCCTACAATGGTCGAGCGGTCACCCATCCAAGTGTTGACCGCGCCCAGTGTTGCCTGCACCACTGAGCTACCGAGGCTAACAAACGTACCTCCCACCCACTCCCCCCTCTTTTCTCTCCCACTTCCTCTTCCTGACCATTTTTCATTATTTCTTACCAAAAGCAGTATCTATTGAGTAATCTGTGCCAAAAGCCTAGATATTAAATTTTCATATCCTTACCTTGAGAAATCATGGATTCCCCATACAAAAACTTTCACCCCTATTTCACCCCTTATTTTTAGGTTTCAGTATCCCTGTACGGAAGCCTATTACTAAGCCTCCGAAGTCTGTCTGTCCGTCCGTCCGTCCGTCTGTCTGTCCGAGGGCTGTATCTCTTGAACCGTAATAGGTAGCCCGTTGAAATTTTCACAGAATATGTGTTACTATGGCGGATATAACAACAAATAAGCGGAGCTAGGTACAACCAAAGAGTTTGTAAACTCTTTGGACCGGAGTAAAACCGCAAACAGGAAATTACAATCTTACACGTTCAACGCCACATGAAAAATCCAGTATTTCCGTTTGGGCCACGGGGCTCACCGCTCACCGGTGAGCCTTTCCTTACTGAACCATTCAGGTCATGGGGGTCACCGGTGAGCCGCGTGAGAGGTCCTACGTAAACGCTTCCTACAAGCCACAGAGCGCAGCTACAAAGCCAATATGGAAGTGAGCCGCATGGCCTTGTAGTCGAAGCGGACGGCGTGGTTTTCAAATCCAATAGAAACTTGTAGTTTTTTATTAAGTTAATTGTAACGATGCTAGGGCTGCTCTTAACGATAAGGTAGAAAATTATATTTTTATTAATAGAATTAATAAAACCAGAAAATAATAAGAAAATATTCGTCAAAATAAAAATGAACATAACATTTTCTTCATTACCAAATAAGAAGACATTATTTATTACGAAAATAATTTATGAAATTGAACAAAAGAAAATATTTATGAAATTGAACAATCACAACATTATGTTATGACACTTCATTATTTAAAATAATCAATCATCTTAACCCTTTGGCTCTTAACCATAAACAATAAAGAATTATCCGTGAGTCTTGTTAAAACAAGGCAAACAAAGGAATGGTTTAGTTGGGCTGCTTTGGCAATAAGTGGATACTTTTTTCGACTTGGTTTTAGCCTGTTTGCTACCCATTATTGGTACGTTCTTTGCATAACATTGGTGACATGTTCTTCTCACTTTTCTGGCCAATCCCTCTTTCCTTTCCAGAGTGTGTTTCATTCTCTTCCGTCTTTCTATACGCATTTCATCGTCGCTATCCTCACTCTCCGACAAAAGAATTCGACAGCATCTTCTTTTCGTTGGTTGAACTACGTCTTCATAGAATCTATTCCGAAACTACGGTTCAGAAGATCTATCTCGATGTTTTCTAACTGCGTTAGCGCTTCTTGTGTTAACTCGAAATCTTCAAAATAATCCATTTTTGGCGAGAAAAGCGTAAAACATCCTCAATTGTCGACGCAGCCGGACCGGGATTGATCGCTGCGTCCGCGGCGAGCGCGCAACGGGTGGGCCGCGGCGTGACCCCGCGGCCCCAGCCAACAGAAAAATACAAATCCTTCATAGGAGGCCACACGATCCACCCGTGAGCCTTTTGCTATATCTCGAAAATTAGACGGTAAATGTCGCAAATTTTTATTTTCCTTACAAATTACCGCATTTTATAAACTTTGTGATGAAAATCTCAAGTTGATGAAAATTACGGATATAATGAGTTTGGCTTGGCCCGAACGGAAAAGTACGCTAGGCCCACCGGTGGGTCGTATGGCGTTCAACGTGTTAATTGTGGGCTGATTTTGAAAATTCTTTTTTTGTTTGGTAGGTCATACTTCAGAGGTGCTCCCATTGAAATTTTATCGAAATTGATTCAGCGGTTTATGAAAAATCAACAAAATACTATTGGTGTGTGGTTACCTTCAGCAAAACTTTTGTGATGTGGACTTTTTCAGCAATTTGCAGTTTGACACATGGCGAATAATTCTGTACCACTTCAAACGGATTTCGATTATTCGATTTCGATTATGGTTTTTTATTAAATATTACTAAAAAGAATGAAATAAAAACTGTTTTAAAAATATAAAACCGACTTAAAAAAAAAATAAACTAGAACTAAAAAGTATTAAATACGTACCTAATATTTTGAAATTTTCTCTGTCATTGTATTGAAATACATGAATCGATATTGTCATTCATATTCGGACCCTTGTTTCATGAATATTCTAAATTTGAAATCTTTTCCGACCGGCCAGATGCGCTTAATTTATACGAGTACGAGTACCATCGAGCTGGTCTGATGATGGAGACGGAAGGTGGCCATAGGAACTCCTAAACTACACATGATAAACCCATCGTGTTTGGGCTCGTTGAATTTGTCTTCACGAGCAATTTACTTTAGACCTAGGAGATTCTCAATTCGACGGTATGTTTTCTTTTTTTGGATGTTTGTTACGCGATTACTCCGTCAATTATTGTGGGCCGATTTTGAAAATTCTTTTTTTTTGTTTGAAAGGGGATAACCATGAGGTGGTTCCATTTTAATTTGGTCGAGATCAGATTGGAAAGCGAGGCGGAATCGCGAGGCCGAAGGTCGAGCGATTCCGCCGAGTACATTAATAGCAAAAAATTTAAAAAAAAACTGTGAAATAAAAAACTATTTAAAAAAATATATAAAAAAGGCCTTCAAAAATGTATGAAATTAAAAAAAATCGAACCCTAGAGTAGTTGAAGGCGGTGCTAAAGCAAGCAAAAATGATACATGAAAGAAAACATGCGCGGATGATATCCTTTGTGATTTGTGTAGCCTTCTTTAGCACCGCCTTCAACTCTAGGGTTCGATTTTTTTAATTTCATAAATTTTTTAAGGCAGTTTTCATATTTTTTTTTACATACAATGCTGACATTATTAGAATGAAGAGTGACGAGTATTTGTTTAACTGTTCAACTAAATAAATACGTTCTATCCACAGAGCACGGAATACCCCCGCGCGCGCGCGGGGGTATTCCGTGCTCTGTGGATCTATCTATTAAAAGCGCACAAACAGGAAATTACAATCATAATAATATTTTGTTCCGTATACCAAATTATTTTCAAAACATTTTTTTATTTTATTTAATTTGATAAGAAGTTTTAGTTTTATTGTAAATTGTCATAATTTTATTATTCAAATATAATTAAAAATTTTGGAATTTACATAAATAATGTTCTTTATAAATATAAATGAAAGCGCCATCTTTTGTCTAGTAGCAGTAATTCTACAGCCTAGTGACAATTAAAGGTACCTACATACATGTTGTATTTCAACTAGATAGCGCCCTTAGTATAGAAGTATTAACAAACATTAACGCCACCTGTTTGTTTTACGACAACATCAAGAAAAATTATTAACGCCCTCTGTTGGTTTTACGATTTACAACGTTACCAAATTTTTTATATGGAGTGGTCTATCTGTCCCGACAGGGTTATAAAATCAATGGTATGTAGCCAGTAAAAAGTAAATGATTATCTACATACCTCAAATGATGTGAAGGTTTTCTACGTGATCTCCTTGCAGCTCGATGCATTATGTATGACGAGACCCGGGCGATGCAGTAGCGGGTCTAGATTGCCATGTTCCCGTAAACAGTACAATGCACGCACAATCACTTCAGCCAGCACCGGCAGTCTGACGCCTGTTTGGAAATCTCTCACGATAAATGCGTTTGAAGCCCATTTCCGTTTGCTGCTCCATACGCGAGCAACATATCCACATATTCGTTATTCGTGAATAGAACTTTTAACAAACACTTTAACCTGTGGTAGGTACGTATTGTTAAACACGAGCGCGAAACTTTCACTAATTCAATTTACGCTCCGCACCGCCGCGGTCTGGTCACTTAGAGCGCGCATAGATTGAATAAATTGAAAACTTTGAAAATTCATATCTCGAAAACTAGTATGGATAGGACCATTTTTCTTTTTTTTAATGTGTTTATTAGATGATATACAATAGCTCATTTCGATATTCCTGAACAGACCCTGGACACCCTGTATAACACAAGTTGCACTCGGGCGTTCCTGAATATTATCATTATTTTAATGATCCATACAGGATTGTTAGAGATTGTGTCGTAAGATCCAGCGAACTGTCAAGTTGCCACATCAAATCGTGTACTTTTGGGCAGTTATCTCTACTTCTGAATTATGCTGAAATGTAGAGATAACTGCCCAAAAGTACACGATTTGATGTGGCAACTTGACAGTTCGCTGGATCTTACGACACAGTGGCGCCAACTAGTGCCCAACAAACACTCGTTAATCCTCATTCATGGCCAATATGTATTAAAAAAATAAATCCCATACTAACGTTAGTTCTGTGAACGCTCAATACTGCCATCAGCGCCAAAATGGCGACAATTAAATCGGCTCAAAGAAAAAATTGATGTAATTTTGTAAGTTGTCTATTAAATAAGACATGCAGAGTAGGTACCTACTAAAGTGCGTTTTTTTGCAAGACGGAGGAATGTGACGTTAGAGGGTAGCACGCTGCACACAACTAGTGTTGCAGTCGATAAAAATACTGTCGACTTTTATAGTGTCACATATCCGAATGTCATAGGACAAACAAACACACACACAGATATATGACAGACCCTTCAGTGTGTTCTCATAACTCAGTTGTTTGGTATCTGTCAGTTGGCGACGAGGTAAATAAAAGGAAATAACTATATATTCCGCCCAAAAAAGTGATAAACGGCCAGAACACAGGACATTGCACAAGTGGGAAATGTGGTAAATAGTCAAAACACTACATAAATGCTGGGAAAGTAAATCGAAAATCGTACTTGGTTGTGCGAAATTTTCTGCAAACACATTGTCATTCAAGAAGACAACACCAGTTGTTGTTTTGTCTATGGGCAGTGACTGACCCAGTGTTACCAGAAAAAAAAAAAGAACCTGTATTGACTGCACATTTCGGCGGACATTATTTGGATAATATACAATATTGAAGTATTGCCACTCATAGATTTTTACTAGGTAAAAACATACAAAATGAGTGAAAATCAGCGAGGGTCTAAACCAATAACAGGATTCCCAGAGTTCAAATTGGACAAGGACGACTGGAAAAATTATAGAACCAGACTGAAATACAGCTTCTCAGTAAATCGTATCACAGATGATGAGGAAAAAAAAGGAAACCTGTTGGCTGTTTGCGGGGCGGAAATGTTAGATCATATCATGACATTGATCTCACCGGCCGATGTGGAGGACGATGATATCACATATGCCGTGATAGTCGCGGCGCTAGACAAGCACCACATCGTCAAGCCCAATGAAATAATGGAATCGTTTAACTTCAATCAAAGGATTCAAAAAGAGGGAGAATCATTCAGTGAATTTTTAGCAGCAGTAAAACAGTTGACCAAGCACTGTAATTTCCCCACTGTGGAGCGATTCATACGCGACAGGTTAGTCGCAGGGGTAAAAGACCGGCGGTTACAAGAAGATTATCTGCGGATACCCGATCTGACTTTTGAAAAAGCGGTGGAACTAGGACGAACGGCAGAGTCGGCACTACGACACGTCGCATCCATCCGCGGAACACATCTCACGTCACCTCACCAGACCACTGCATATACAAGTCCGGAGGTGCTTAAAATCAACGATAACAAAGATAAACAGACACCTACATCCAGTGACAGATTAGCACAGATTAACCGAACATTAAAATGTTACCGGTGCAGCGAAGCTCACTCGTCCGCAGAATGTCCCCATGTGAATGCTACTTGCGCATTTTGCAGCAAAGTGGGACATCTAGAAAGGGCCTGCAAAACTAAAAAATGGCAGGAACTGAGAAGGAAGCGGAAGGAGAAGGAAGTGAAGCATGTCATGGAGGAGGTAGTGACAGACAGTCTATTTTGTATGAGCGAGAAGACAACCGCTCCCCCAATTATGGTGACAGTAGAAATAGAAGGGAGTAAGCTGCAAATGGAAGTGCATACAGGAGCAGCCAGGTCCATCATAAATGAAGAAAACTACACTTGAAATCCAGACTCACTCCAGCAAACGTAATACTGAGGACGTGGGATGGTAAGAAAATTCCTATCGTCGGCACCGGCCAATTCAAGATTACCTTAAACAATAGAACCAAGGAGCTACCGTTAACGGTCGTACAAGGCCGCGGGCCCACATTAATGGGTAGATCGTGGTTCGACAGCCTTGGCATACAAATTTATGCGGTGAACCACTTAGCCGGGAGCGATATGGTGATAGAAGATTTCAAGGAGGTATTTGATGGTACACTTGGTAGCTACAGAGGAGCCCCGGCTGTTATTGATGTGGATACGTCGATGAAACCGAAATTCCTTAGAGCCCGACAAATCCCGTTCGCACTGAAGGATAGGGTGGAGGCGGAAATTGATAGGTTGGTGCAAGAAGGGGTATTTGAACCTATCCCGTACTCCGATTGGGCCACCCCCATCGTTACGGTCTTGAAGAAGAATGGCTCCATTCGACTTTGCGGAGACTACAGGTCCACTCTCAACCCAGCAGTACGACCCGATAAGTTCCCTCTGCCTACTGCATCAGAGATATTTTCCACCCTTTCTGGAGGTCGAATATTCTCTAAACTCGACTTAAACCAGGCGTACACACAGCTCCCAGTGAACGAAGAATCGGCGCTACGGCAAACTGTCAACACCACCAAAGGATTATTTAAGGTCAAACGACTAGCTTTTGGGGTGAATGCAGCTTCTGGTATCTTTCAACGGCTAATGACTACCCTGTTAGCAGGAATACCAGGAGTAACAGTCCTGCTTGACGATATCCTAATAGCCGGTTCCGAATCCTGCCAACACAACCAGAGACTCCGGGAGGTGTTGCGGAGATTACAGCACGCAGGACTGAAGATAAAATCTGAAAAATGTCTCATCGGGGTGCAGAGTGTAGAATTTCTTGGATTTATTGTGGACCGGGACGGAGTACACCCCACCGGAGAAAAGGTCAAAGCCGTAAAGGAGGCCCCAGTTCCAAGAAACAAGACAGAACTGCAATCATTCTTGGGCCTCCTGAATTTTTACGACCGCTTCATCGACAACAAGGCAATGATCGTCGAACCGCTGTACAGACTACTAGACAAAAACAAAAAATGGGCTTGGGACCACGTCCAACAGAAGGCATTTGATAAAGCGAAAGAAATGTTGACCACCGATAACGTTCTGACGCATTACGATCTAAATAAGCCCATTTATCTCACTTGCGATGCGTCAACTACAGGGGTGGGAGCAGTGTTGTCGCACAAGCTAGAGCACGGCACAGAGGCACCAATTTACTTCACGTCTAGAACCCTTAATCAGCACGAAAGGAGATACGCTCAAATTGACTTGGAAGCATTGGCTGTGATATTTGGAATAAAAAAATTCCACCAATACATTGCACACCGAGAAGTCACCATAATTACTGACCATAAGCCGCTGCTGGGTATTTTTGGACCAGATAAACCAATCCCCAACATGATATCACCACGAATGCTAAGATGGGCCCTAATGTTAGGCGCACTCAACTATCGGTTGGAGCACAGACCTGGCAAGAATATCGCCAATGCCGACGCCTTGAGCCGGTTGCCGTTACCCGAGGAAACACCCTGTCTTGAACCAGCTGATATCCTGCTCCTGGATGAACAGCCAATAGGAGCACCGGCCACGAGCGACATTTCAAAAGAGACAGCGAAAGACACGGTCCTAATGAAGGTTTTTCATTATGCTCGAAACGGATGGCCACATGCGATTGATGACCCGGAGTTGGCACCTTACAAAACCAAAAAGGAAGAGATATCGATTCATAAAGAGTGCCTACTATGGGGTAACAGAGTAATTATTCCCGGAAAGCTAAGAGAGTCGATGCTGCAAATACTGCACGCTGGACACTGCGGAATGGTACAAACCAAAGCTATTGCGCGGAGTTATCTTTGGTGGCCAAACCTGGACAAGGATATTGAGCAAGTTGTTGCAGAGTGCGTGACCTGTCAGCAAATCAGGAATGATCCGCCCAGAAGTACGCACACTTGGCTCACACCAACTAATCCCTGGGAGCGACTTCATGTGGATTTTATCGGACCCATAAATGGGCAGACATTTTTCCTTCTGATTGACGCCTTCAGCAAGTGGCCTGAGATCCGACAAGTTAACTCACTATCATCAGCCACTGTGATTAGAATCTTAAGAGACATTTTCAGCTGTCAAGGACTGCCTAGAACCTTGGTGTCCGATAACGGAACAACATTCACATCGGCAGAGTTCTCCGAATTCATGATGAAAAACAAAATCGACCACATTTTTTCCCCTACTTACCATCCTCCCTCTAATGGACAAGCCGAGAGAACAGTACAAACCTTCAAGCAAGAACTGAAGAAATTCCCAAGAGACCTGTTACATGTCAGAATCCCCAGGAGCTTATTTAAACTTAGAACAACACCTAGTTCAGTGACGGGTCTGAGTCCAGCTGAAATGCTAAACAAAAGGAAATTTCGCACAAACCTAGACTGGTTTCACCCATTGTCCCAACCGTCAAGGAGAGAGCGACAAATAGACGAGCCGCCGGATCCAAACAGGCGTGTTTTCACCGCAGGTCAGAATGTATGGTGTCGTAATTATGGAACTGGGGCCAAATGGGTTCCTGCAGTCGTTATGGAACAAAAAAGCCAAACTACTTATATGGTCACCCCAGACACCACCAGAACACCAATTCAGAGACATTTGGATCAACTCAGAAACCGCGTTGCACGTGAAGCCGCTAGTCCAACGCCGTCAGATTTGCCAGATGAAAGTCAAGGTGATGCCAGTCCAGAAGTACATCCAAGTACTTCAAGGCACCCTGACAATAATATACCACCACCCTTGACCCCTGTGTACCAGTACCCATCCCCCTATCAATCAGATACTGAGCTCGATGATGAAGCCTTACCTAAAGATTGGATTCCCCCAACTAAAGAAGAGTGGGCGGAAATTTTAGGAATTCCCCCCACCAGTAAGCGAAGCTCACCAGACTCCCCATTCACCGCCCCGCCGCTACAGTGGGACCTGCATCCAGCACCTCAGAAGATGATCAGGCCCACGAGAGACAAGCGATCTAGAGTGGGTGATGAAGACACAGAGGGAAAACAAAGCAAAAAGAAGACACAAATCTAATTTTTTATACAGTTTAATATGAAAATTGTTTTGGCTAGAGTAGTAACAATGTAATAGTACATTATTTGCATTTTGGATAAAATAAACTCGGGTTGGAGGGATGTCACATATCCGAATGTCATAGGACAAACAAACACACACACAGATATATGACAGACCCTTCAGTGTGTTCTCATAACTCAGTTGTTTGGTATCTGTCATATAGATTGAATAATCTTTAGTGTTAGCTATAATGCAACTTTTATGTCCCGATATTAAATAAATTGAAAGTAAATGTATTTTATTTCTGTTATCAGTATGCACTCCGCGGATTGTTAGTGTGCGCACACGCACACATATGGGCTACCCGTGCCGTGGTGCCGCCAACTTAACTCTTTTCTATCTAGATTTATCTGAAGATTTTGTGAATAAAATTCAAAATTATATAAATATACGAGTAAGTATACAGTATTTCATTAGTTAATAAATTGATAATATTTTTGGTCACAACTACATTATATATTTGAAATTTTTTCAGAAACTGGCAACACGCCAAATTTCAGTTTCTACCGTCTTTAAAAAAACAGACTATATTATAATTTATAATAGAAGTGAGTGGGTGTGGAGGTGGAAGGTGAAGTACATGGTATGTTTGTGTGGCGGTGACGACAGGTGCTGTACTACACGAGCCCGGTGAAGAGCACCCTGCTCGCGCACTCCTGCGCCAAGGAGTTCTGTCTGAGCTGCGAACTGGGTACGTACCTCACTTCTTTTTTTTTATTCAATAAATGTTTACACTGCCGTCAAGGGGCAACAGTACTTACAACGGACCGTCTTGAGGTCTCAGTGCGGAGAATGGCCCACCCGCCTTCCCAAGAGGCTGGGCAGCAAACAACAACAAAACATAACAAAGGGGCAACAGTAGCAGATGTGTTGGTGTAAGTGAGTCGGTGGTATGAATGTAGCGTGCTCGCACTATAGTGTCTGGTGAGTCTGGTGTGTCTGGTGCGGCGGTGCAGGGTTCCTGTTCCGCATGCTGGACACGTCGAGCGGCGCCGCCTGCCAGGCGGCCAACTTCCTGCGCGCGTTCCGCACCGTGCCCGAGGCGGCCGCGCTCGGGCTCATCCTCGCGGACCGCCCGCCCTCGCTGCACCCCAACGTAGACCTTGTCGCGCTCGCCCAGGTACGCTCTCTTCACTCAGCTTCACATACAATCAAGTCAAGTTAACTTAAATATAACATACCATAAGTAAGGAAGCAGAGAAGATGTTAAAGTATCTGGACCTGCAGCACGAGGTTACCAAAATGTCGCCCGTCGACTCGACGATCGTTGTGCCCATAGTCGTATCAGCGCATGGGCTGATAGCGAAGAGCCTCGACGACCACCTTGAGAGGCTCTCGCTGAGTTGTTGGGTCAAGGGCCAGATCCAGAAGGCAGCCAAGCTCGACACTGCGCGCATCCTCCGGAGGTTACTCTTCCTAGGGCCCGACCGGCAGTAGCCTGGGTTCGCCCCACCGTCAGTGGTGGAAACTCCGTTTATTTTTTATATGAATTTTAGATTAAGTTGCTTGTAAATATGTATAATTAATATAAGAAATTTCGTGTACGTGTATAACGAAATAATAATAAAAAATATTTTTTTTAACAGAATAAAAATAGAACAAGGTAAGGCAAAACGAATAGCTTAGCCTAGATATATTTTATAATATTTATTACATAACTAATAAAACAAAACATTAAAAACTAAATGCAATCTAGGAGGGATTTTAATTATTTGTATTGTGCTCACTTTTATGACTCTGGCCCCTAAGCTGGCTGGCCTCATGGGCTGTACTATGTACTATAGGGAGCATGCTTCCATAATTACAGTTTATGGGGGTAATTTTGAGATTCATATTAATATAATTTGCAACAGTATGTTGTGTTGTGTACGTTATAAAATCAATGGTGTACGCGGTTTATCAATTCTCAAAACTTTTTTTTCTCAGGTAGGTACTTACACCGTTCTCCGACACTTCTGTTAAATGTGAGCGCAATCCTATTTAGTAGTTGTGACTTTTTACATCTGTACAGTTTTTTTTTTTTTTTTTTTTTTTTTTTGACGCAACGTACAACGGACCGTCTTGAGGTCTCAGTGCGGAGAATGGCCCACCCGTCTTCCCAAGAGGCTGGGCAGCAAACAACAACAACAACATCTGTACAGTTTTTACCCTTCGTCTCATTTCAAAATGAAAAAAAAAAAATATTAAACAAAGAATTTGTTTAAAATTTTGTGCTTCAAATGAAAATTCTTTTGCTGATGCATTGAAAATGCTACAAAAAGCCTACGTAGACTCTGCTCTCTCGAAAACACGAGCCCAGTACAGTGGTGGTGGCCCAGGAGATGAGTTCTGAGGCAACAAACGATCCTACCATAATTACTGACGAAACATGAGTTTATTATGATATGCTGTTGTAACCATACGTCGATGGTTGTAACTACCCAAAAATTATCTTTGTGGAAAGATATTTTCGAGCATCGATGACATAAAAGAAAATGCGACGAAGGCCTTGAAAGTGATTCCTTCATCGAACTATGAAAAGTGTATGTATGAGTAGGGTAAGCGTTGGCGTATACATACATACATGTGCATCGCTTCAGATATTTGTTATTTTTAAGGCGATAAAAATCCATATCCGAAAATTAACGAGAAAACTGTTTTTTTTATTTACCAATTCCCAGAAATGTTTGGTCCTAGTACCTATGTACATATTATCTAGTGGATGTATCGAGCGTGTGAGATCGTGTGCGTGGGCTTGTCTGTTGTGTGATCTGAATAAGTTAAAGTTTGTTGTTATAAAGTTGTATAAATATGTGTGAGTAGTGTGGGTTGTATGTATGAGGTAATTTGGTTATGTATGGTATGTGTGTTGCTTATTTTATTTCATTATGTCCATAAGCCTCTCGGGAAGCTCACTATCAGCCTCGATAGCTCAGTGGTGCGGTCGGTCGACTGTTGTTAAGCAACCCTGAGCGCGGTCAGTACTTGGATGGGTGACTGCTCGACCGTTGGAGGCTGACCGTGGTTCGGATTTCACGTAAAACTGTAGGTCCCTTCCTTCTTACCTTACGAGATGGTAGGTTTGACAATCAAATGGTAACAGAATCGCCTGCACGAGTACTAGGTGCAAGTGAAATATGACTAGCATAAGGTGTGGAGAGTTTGGTTGCAGAGCTGGAACCGGTTCATCCTGCACCAGATGCACTTCGAGATCCTCGAGACACGCAAGAAGGAGAAGCAGCTCGCGCAGCTCTCGTCCGCCCGCCCGCTCCCCGCCGCCGCCAACACTCTCAACGTACGCACGCACGCATCGCTCCGTTCTTATTTGCTTGATAATTTTTTATTTTTATTTTCATACATTTAATTTCACATTCTATGTACAAGACAACAAGACAGGATTAAAAATATATTTTTACATTAATTCTATATAGGTACCTAACAATATTAAAATACACAAAATTAATATAAACACACCACCTATCTATGTACAATAAAACGGCGTTGTCGCCGGCGGCGCGAGGCAAGCCTCCAAGCATGCCGGCTTCTTTATAACTACCAGAAGGCATCAGAACCTTGTCACACTCACTTGTCAACAGCTGTCAGACTAACGACACGACGAGAGGAACATGCTTGGAGAAAAAGTCGCCTACAAAATATTCTTATATTGAAACATTTAATTTTTAATTTTTATGACTTCACCAACAAAGTCATGATTAGGTATGTATGTTCAACTGCGCTCCTTCACACACAAGCACATAAACAAACAAACATAAAGCTGCTTTGAGTGCCTAGTTAAGGCCGGTTTACATTATCTTAAGGCTGGTTTACATTATCTTAGTGTTTAGTAGAGTGCTTTAGTGGAAACGTGTAAACGCTACGTGCTTTAGTACGGTTCCACTTTCCTTTCAATTAGAATCAAAATAGGATTGGTTTTTATTTTTGTTTCCAGTGACACCGCGGCGCGTCACTATCCTCGTTACTTATCTGTGTGTAAACTGAGAATTTAGTGAGAGAGAACTTAAAGGCCGGTTTACATTATCTTAGTGTTTAGGAGAGTGCTTTAGTTCAACTAGAGAGGCAACTTGTGCACTCTCCTAAAGTTCTCACTAAATTCTCAGTTTACACACAGACAAGATTCAGATTCAGATACAGATATTTATTTCGCCATAAAGAACACACAACAATAACAATATTACATTGAGAAATATGCATGTTCAGTATGGTTCGTCATAGTTTTTGTTATATCCCGTTCAGCAATGCCATCTATAAGGAAGAATCGGGCAAGAAACGTTACAGAGCTTTTTTTAAAAAATGCTTAAATATAACTTACATCCTAATTTTTATTTATGTTAACTATAACATACTATATCTAATAAAAAATAAAAATAATAAGTGAAAAAATTATCTCTAAAAAAGAAACGAGGATAGTGACGCGCCGCCGGGGTGTCACTGGAAACAAAAATAAAAACCTATCCTATTTTGATTCTAATTGAAAGGCAAGTGGGACCGTACTAAAGCAAGTAGCGTTTACACGTTTCTACTAAAGTACTCTCCTGAAGCACTCTACTAAACACTAAGATAATGTAAACCGGCCTTTAGATAATGTAAACCGGTCTTTAAATAATGGAAACCGGCCTTAAAGTATGTGTCCGTCTGTTAGAGAGTTTATTCTCTCACTTCTAAAATGTTTTCACATTATATAACTTGTTTGTAAGTGTTGTAATGTATACAGTTATTAAATGTAGCTGTCATGAATGTAAGTGAATGTTTTTCCTCAGTGTTACCTTGTGTATGTTGATGTTTGGTCGGGCAGTTGAGCGCGCGGCTGTCGGTGGGGGCGGCGGCGGCGGCGGCGCCGGGGGCCGCGGAGGCGGAGGCGGAGCCGGCCGAGGAGGCCCTCCACTCACTTCATCTACACGGTGAGCGCATTTTTATCCGTGGAGGCCCACATCTCTCTCAGAATTAGCATCTCTTATTCCCTGACATCCGTCTTGGCAAAGAAATTTCGCCTGCGAAATCGTGCTGATCGAAGTGGTCTTGGAATAGACAAACTTTGTTGAGGAGTAAGCAAAGAACGCCGATCAGGGTATCCCACCAGGGTGACCATCAAAAACCAACTTGGGGGAGGGGGCGGGGGAAGGGGGGTCATATGTTTTCCAAGACGTTGATATTGATGAGTGATCAACATAATTAACATGGGAATGATGGTAACAAATAGTTATAGGGCCAAAACCTTCGTTTTTCTGTTGTTTTTTACATTTTAAGAAACTTTGTCTAACTTTGATCGGCTGTATCTCCGTTAATGCTGGGCCTGAAAATCTGGTTCAACAACGAAATTTTAGGAAATTGTATGCTCCCCAACTTTGTCATGCTATGTGGTCAACAAAATATCCTTAGTTTAAGAGATATAGGCGAAAAGCTGAAAAAAGTCTGAAATTTTTTGAGGTTTTTGCCCACCCCCAAGTTTGCACAGGGTCCTCGAGGTCGAAAATTTAGGATAGTATTCCTAGTGTACCCCCAAACAACCTGTAAAAGTTTCATTAACTTCGGAATACTTTCCAGGTAAAAGTACATAACTGCTGGACTAGTAAGTAGAGCAAGCTTGGCAAGTTGCTGGTCTTGCGCTCGATTGAAACCTTGTCCAACTTGCAATGGACCCGCGTGTGGAGAAGTTCAGTGAAGCCAATGTGTGCTGAGTGGCCAAAACTTTGTACATTTGAATATTTGTGCCAAAGTGTGGAACAGGGATGAAGTGAGCAGTGTGTGTGTGTGTGTGTGTGTGTGTGCGCGCGCATGCGGTGCAGGTGGTGCGCAGGAGGCGCAGGAGGAGGAGGTGGAGGAGCAGGCGCAGGAGGAGGAGGTGGAGGTGGAGGTGGAGGAGGAGGAGGAGGAGGGGGGCGAGGAGCGCGAGGAGTCTGAGATATCAGAGCTGTTCGGGATCGCGCAGGCGCAGCTCAACCGCTGCCTCAAGTGCAACAAGCAGGTGCGTCACCACGCAAGTCACCCGCAATATGTTCTAGCGTCCATACTAGCGTCTCATTCCTCATTCATTATTCCCTTGCCTATCTCGAAAAGGGATGAAACTTTTTTTTTTAAGGCTGTTGCCACCTACAAATGTAACCTTTAGCAGATTTTGTAAGAGTAGTTGGACGAGTGAGTGAAGTTATTATTTAATGACCCTCCTTATAAATTACCGTTTGTGTATTATTTTTGAGGATATCTGGCCTATCCCCTCGGGTTTGATAATGTTTCAGTCGGTTTGTATTTTCACTCTGGTCAAGTCGTCAAGTAGATCGGAGGCCAATCTGTTGGGGTGAGCTGCCGGTCACTTTTTGTACTTTCTATTGTATTGTCTTATTTCGTCTTTTACTGTGGGTATTAAGAGAAACTTGTGGACATCCCGAAATTTTTGTGAACCGTTTGAACAGTTTGTTGTGTGAGGTACATAGCGTGGCGCTGGCGTGCGCGCTGCAGTGCCCGGGCGCGCCGCGCTCGCCTCGCGTGTGAGAGAGATGTGAGGAGAGATGATGACGAGTGGTGCAGGAGGAGCGGCGGAGCGTGGCGCTGGCGTGCGCGCTGCAGTACCCGGGCGCGCCGCGCTCGCCTCGCATGTGAGAGAGAGGTGAGGAGAGATGATGACGAGTGGTGCAGGAGGAGCGGCGGAGCGTGGCGCTGGCGTGCGCGCTGCAGTACCCGGGCGCGCCGCGCTCGCCTCGCGTGTGAGAGAGATGTGAGGAGAGATGATGACGAGTGGTGCAGGAGGAGCGGCGGAGCGTGGCGCTGGCGTGCGCGCTGCAGTACCCGGGCGCGCCGCGCTCGCCTCGCGTGTGAGAGAGATGTGAGGAGAGATGATGACGAGTGGTGCAGGAGGAGCGGCGGAGCGTGGCGCTGGCGTGCGCGCTGCAGTACCCGGGCGCGCCGCGCTCGCCTCGCATGTGAGAGAGAGGTGAGGAGAGATGATGACGAGTGGTGCAGGAGGAGCGGCGGAGCGTGGCGCTGGCGTGCGCGCTGCAGTACCCGGGCGCGCCGCGCTCGCCTCGCGTGTGAGAGAGATGTGAGGAGAGATGATGACGAGTGGTGCAGGAGGAGCGGCGGAGCGTGGCGCTGGCGTGCGCGCTGCAGTGCCCGGGCGCGCCGCGCTCGCCTCGCGTGTGAGAGAGATGTGAGGAGAGATGATGACGAGTGGTGCAGGAGGAGCGGCGGAGCGTGGCGCTGGCGTGCGCGCTGCAGTACCCGGGCGCGCCGCGCTCGCCTCGCGTGTGAGAGAGATGTGAGGAGAGATGATGACGAGTGGTGCAGGAGGAGCGGCGGAGCGTGGCGCTGGCGTGCGCGCTGCAGTACCCGGGCGCGCCGCGCTCGCCTCGCGTGTGAGAGAGAGGTGAGGAGAGATGATGACGAGTGGTGCAGGAGGAGCGGCGGAGCGTGGCGCTGGCGTGCGCGCTGCAGTACCCGGGCGCGCCGCACAAGCCGGAGGGGGGCGGTGCGGAGGAGGGCGCCGGCCGCGGCTTCCTGCCGCTGCTGCGCGCCGCGCTCGCCTCGCGCAAGACCACCCCCGCCTGGTGCGTGGCCTGCGAGCGCTTCAGCCCCACCGCGCAGCACGCCCGCCTTGTCAGGTACACCGTCCGTTTTCTATCCTCTAACCTTATTCACATTTGACAACGTTACTTCTTCACACAATTATCTCAACCTCTATTGTTCCATGCCACAGCATCTCTCCCCGTTCATGTACTAAAAGATAACTTAGGGCTAAGAACAGGATGCCGTGCTAAATGGCGACAATCTCAGCTTTGAACGCCCTGTCTATCTGCTTGATATTTTTTCTACGATTAATCTTTAGATATTCTATCAGAGTGAGTTCTTGTTCCTCTACATTAAATAAAATAATATAGATGTATTGTGAAAGGCTGCCGCCGATACTGACCATCAACTTCGGGGGCGTGGCGGCGCACGAGAAAGCGTACTGGAAGAAAGGAACACCCAAGGATAACGTGAGACCCCTTTCCATACACACGACACTCTCCCCAGCCAGCAGCCAACACCACCACCGGTGTTAACTTGTAAAGAGACAGTACTTAGCTAGACGCTCGTGTTCCGCTAACTAACTGCATTGGACACACACAACACAAGCCGGTGGACATATGTATGATGATCAATATCAGTAGTTATGTAGTTGTTACTGTACATGAGTATAACCTGTAGGTTAGGTAAGCTGAGATAGAACGTACTCGCCACAGTTAGCGGTGACCGGTCCGACCGCTGCGCTGTCTGTGCAGGTCGCAGCGGGAGTCTAGCGTCAGCTCGTTAGTGGAGAGAACAATATAGGACACAAGGAACGAGTTGAAGTGTTGAAACATTGTCTATTCAACATTACAAACAATGAGAGAGCCTCGGTAGCTCAGTGGTACGATCGGTCGACTGTGGGTCGTGATCATAAGTACACCTGGGAGCGCTCAGTACTTGCATGGGTGACCGCTCGACCGTTGGAGACTGACCGTGGTTCGGATTCTACGTACATAAAACTGTAGCTCTCTTCCCTTCTTACCTTACTAGGACCTAGTAAGGTAAGGTAACTAGGTAGGGTTTAACCCACCCGGGTTGGAATAACGACACTGAATGAAAGGTCCGTTAAAATGGCTATGTAAATAGTTCGTGTTTTCCAGTTGAGTGTAGCCGGCACGAGCGAAGGGAAGCACCTAATGCAACAATGTGTTATGGGCTGCCATCACGGATGTAGTGAGTGCTGTAGGCAACCGTGCTAGTTTCCATAAAAAAAAGTGTATGCCCCGCGCACATGACTGCGGTGTGTTGCTGCATCACCAAGTGATATTTCGCGAATAGTCTCTATTTCGTCGAACTATTCCAACTGCGGCGATATTTTAGTGACGCGGCATTGCAACACACGCAAAAGCAATGTGACATTGTTGATGCGTTGAGACGGCGCGCCGCAGCAATGTATGCGGGGCCTAAAAAGAGACGGGATTGTAAGGGAGCGAACATATGAATGTGTGTGCAGACAGAGGCGAGGGGTGGGGGTGGTGGCAGCAGCAAGCCGTGCCGCTACGGGCTGCACTGCGCGCGACCCGGCTGCCGCTTCAAGCATCCCGACAGGTCTCGTCTCTACACTACACCCCATTACTCTCCACACTAAGTCGCTAAAGTCGAGCCACCTACAGCGTTTTATTAAGTGGTAGTTAAGTTGCAGCCTCGTACTCCCCCATTCAACCGTTACCTTGACATTGACCGCTCCATATTATTATAGAAAAATATACGTTTTGGAAATTTTTTCTATGAAACATTATCAACTAACGAATGGGTTGTATTTACAGATAAATATTCTAGCTATAAATGTTTGTAAAGTTGTGTTATGTGAAAACTCTTCTTTCAATTTTTATAAATTTATCACGACCGCAAATCAACTATAGCGTTTGAACGAGTGGACCACTAAATAACATCGCTACTGAACAAATTGCGAGGCTTCAGGCCAGTATAGCTTACGCTTTCAGTACCATTTCTCATAATTCATCATAGGTTTATTATTTATATACATTAATCCCTAGGCCCCCATCCATGGTAGGCCCCATAGGAAGCCTCCTAGAGGTGTTAAACTGAGCTTGCGATGGCTTCACCGAACATATCCGAGCCCATTGGCAGTAGAGGAGGGTGTTAATCGAGGTTCGGACTAGCGAGTGGTCACTGTGTTTAGTTTTCCAGCATGCGTTACGTTTCGGCTCGCATTAAGCCCGCGTCAGCTAGCCTGCGATGACGTGGAGTGTTATCTTATCTCAACATGCGAGCGTCCCGGGTATGCTCAATGAAGTAATTGGAAAACAATTTCTACATATTAATTTGTGGTTGAGACCTTTGAAATATACTGTGAGCGTCCGGTACTTCAACAATAATAATAATCCCACTTTATCTCTCCTCAGACGTGTCGTAAAAGGTGACTTGTTGTCACCTATGTTGTGCTAAGTGGCGAGAGGCTAGCCACCTCTCACCTTGGTGGGGTCCTTCCACTGAATCATAAATTAGGTGAGTCTTCGTGTCATACTTGCTGCTTGATAGTTATCTTGTTGTAGTACTTTGCTAAACATGGAGGTCAGTGTTGTGGTGTAATAATTTACCTAAGTTGTTGTAGCACAACGTAAATACCCTGCTTACCCCGAAGTCGGGATACAGCGGGATGTGTGGTATGTACATGTATATACGTTAGATATTGACTGTTGGAGCTAGAGGCGTGCGCTGATGATAATGTTCGTGCGGCAGGGCGGCGGCGGGGCCGGGCGGGGCGGGGCGGGGCGGGGCGGACGCGCCCGAGTGCCTGTTGCCGCTGCACCTCAACATACAGCTGCAGAGCGATGGCGAGATATGCGTCTCCGACCAACCCGTTAGTGTGTGTTGTCAACACGGAGGAGAGACTACAGAGCATTCATTGTTCCCAGCTATCATTTGTAATAAAACACGTCATCAGTGCAGTCGCTCTAGTTCGTAGCCCACCCACCGTTTAGCTCAGGTGCGTTGGACTGCGGCCACTGCGCAAACACGACCGATGCAATGCCCGTTAGGATGATGTATGCCTGCAGTGAGTGGCGATGCATCCAGTTTGCTAAGACCAACTACTCTCTACTCTCTCTCTCCAAGCTCAATGACTCTGAAGATGTTCTGTGTGTACAGGACAGTGCTGAAGTACAGTGAACATTCTTTATTGAAGGGTAAGGTCGCCGTCGCGGATGACGCCCCGTCTTTTATAACATTCTGAATTAAACCAGCAGCATAATATTTATTTTATTGATAATATTGAGCACAGCAGCAGCGGGCCGAAATGGTGCGTAATGATGACCGAAAAATGTGCGGCAATTTCGTACCGCTACCAAATTTTCACAGTTTCGGGAGTGAATTTTCCCAAATTCTATATCTTACTTGATTGTAAAATGCCCCATGATTTAACTTAAAAGCTTGATAAGAAGGAAGGGAAGGTGTGGAACTAAGCTTGCGATGGCTTCAACGATCATATCCGGGCCCATCGCATAGGCAGTAGAGGAGGGTGTTAATCGAGGTCGGGACTAGCGAGTGGCCACTCTAAATTTCCCGCGCATGCTTCACGTTTCGGCTCGCATGAAGCCCTCGTCAGCTAGTCTGCGTTGACTAGGACGCAGAGAACCACCAGTCCCGCTCTCGACCTCCCTCTCTCTACCTATCCATATTCTGTAGGATGCTTCCAGTGACGTTTTCGAAGCTCTCTCCATATATGGGCTTAGCGTCGATCTCGGCAGCCCTAGATTCTTGAAAAGCAGCGTTCAATATTTGACGTAAAAATTTCCAAATTAAAAGTGTTTATTATAAAAAAATAAAAATTTCAAATCCTATCTTTGCTACATTCCTTCATTTACTGATTTTAACACACCTAAAGGTTGGCTCTAAGAAATATTTTCAAGGGATAAGTCCGTCTGTATTTAATTATGTATATAGAGTATTTATTAATCAACCAAAAAATGAAGATACAATAAAAATTAAACTAATTATCTAAGCTAAACTAATATAAAATATAACTAAGTTAAAAACTAAAATTAACCTAAAATTAAAACTAACCTAAAAAATATAAAATATTTCGTCCAGCCCGTCCTCCGTGTCCTGTCCGCGAAGCGAGCCCATTACACCTGCTGCATTCCCACGCTGGATCGCCAGGCTGACTCTCTGCCTGAAGTATTCACCAGCGCGTTTGTCATTTGCTTTTTCTATTAATTTTTTTGATAAGTTGCCAATAAATTTCTTTGTATCGCCGCACCACGGACCAAAAGTCTCGACAGCGAATGCGATGAAGTGGTAGTTCGCCTTCACTGACGAGTACTTTGTGTGCTTTAGCCGCGCAGCTGTTTCTGCGGCCGCACCAGCTGTTTTCGAGGTGCGATCAATGTAGGACGCTGCAAGTGTATCCACACATGTGGAGTCCCACACCAACGCCTGACCTCTCTCCCAAGGCATAATGGTCATACCGTCTGGACGCTTTCTGTCGTTTCGACTCACCCCTGATGGATCTAAAATTGCCGGTACATTCACAGAACAAAGGCCTCTTTTTATTATGTCATTAAGTGCAGCGTGTCGTGGGAGGCGACCCGCGCACTTTAAACAACTTAGGCCATGTCTTCCCTTTGAGTCTACAGACGACCCGCAAATGCACACGTGAGGCCGGCAGATGTCGCATCCAAGTCGTAGAGCTGTGGCAATGCGAAGCGTGTTATCATCTAAAAGCGTCCCGATGTTGGAGGACGGTATGACCTTAAGCCAGAGGCCAGACTCTACGCAAGAAACAGCGCGTAACCTTGCACTTTCAGTCCGTGAGGACGAATTTGCAAGAAGTGCATCGTGCGACTTTTTCACCAAGATCATGTCCCATTCTTTTTGTGAGAAGATGTCAATACAGTTTGAATCTGGGGAAATTGTGGACCATGAACTCCTTGCCTCCACCAAATGGGTGATTAATTATGTTATTTTTATTCTTGTAAAATATTTGTGGAGGAATAAAGAATGTTGTATCTCCTTACCTTTAATAAAATCCAACGTCTGCTTTCTGTCTGTCTGTCTGTCCGCTTATAACTCGAGAACCACTGAACCGATTTTAATAAAACAAAATTCTACGGATAGCTTGATTCTTCCCATCAACTATAGGCTACTTACTATCACGCTAAATAGCTTATGAGGCTAGCAGTGGTGAAATATGAGAGCGGGCGGAGCCGCGGGCACAGCTTGTGTATGTATATAGCTAGAGTGAGAGGTGGTTGCGCAGGAGGCTGGGGGCGAGGAGGCGCGGGAGGCGCGTGAGGGCGCGCTGTACCGGCTGGCGGCGGCCGTGGTGTGCGTGGAGCGAGCGCGCAACCTCGTCGCGTACATCCGCCTGCACGACGACGCCTGGTACCTCTTCAACGATGTCAGGTCTCTCGCGTTATACTAACTAACGCTCCTGCCCGCCTGTATGCCACTTTCACACATCATTTTGTGATATTTTATCCAAATCTAGAATGCTAATGTACCGTGTGGGTCCTGTACTTAAAAGGAATGGTCCTACTGCATCGCTCCCCGTGCCTGTTATGAAAGGCGCGACTAAGGGACAAGTACAAGGTGCCATTCTAAAGGGCGACAGGATAACCACCTCTCACCTTAGCATGGTCCTTTTACCGAGTCACACAGTGGGTACAGGTCTGTTAATCAAAGCTGGCACGTACTAACACTATCGCGTAGTGTCTGTGTGTAAGCGCACGGGTGATGTCGCACTGCTTTAGCCCGATCTGTCTCACTCGCACTTGCACAATTGCATTGGTGTGAGTACTGTGCACGCGCCAGCTTTGGTTAACAGACCTGTAAGTTTTCATGCTTTACTTGCTGATTGATAATTATTTTGCCCTAATATTTTGCTAAACGTCTCGGTTGGTGTTGTCCCGTATAATTTTCCTGAGCTCTTGCGGCACAGGACCGATTACTCTGCTTGCCCCAATTGTCCAGATATGGCTCGCTAGCAAAGTTGGTTAACACTTTGGAGCCTAGTGCCAGAGACCCGGCTTCAAATCCCGGGCAGGAACGAACTTTTCTCATTATTTCGTGTTTAAATAAATAAAATATTATTTATATTATGTATGTATAGAATGTTTTTGAATACTATTGTATTTTGAAGTAGGTAATTTGTATTGCCTGCCTCGAGTACTGCCGGCCACCGCAGCTTGCAGCACAGTAACACTGTAGGCAAACAGATTGTATGCCGGCATGCGGGGTTGCCACTTGCAATAATACATAACAGTTTTGTGATAATATCGGAAGTGAGCTGTGAGGTTAGACGTCAACTACTCAACTACCTAGATAGAGTGAAGTGTAAGTAGGAGCGGGCGGTGATGTGTGCAGCATATCGAGCGTGTCCGCGGAGGAGGTCACGCAGTTCGCGGCCTGGTGGAAGAGTCCGTGCGTGCTGTTCTACACGTCGCGGGGGGCGGAGAGCGGCGGGGGCGGAGGCGGCGGCGGCGGCGGCGGCGGCGCGGCGGCGGCGGCGGCGGCGGCGGCGGCGGAGGGCATGGGCCGCGTGTTCGCGACGGACGAGGTGCGCGCCGCCTCGCTCGCCTCCCAGCACACCTTCACGCCACTCGCGCCGCACGAGATGCCCACGCCCGGTATGTTGCGCTCCATTCTTGTTCTCGCTCATACCGGCTCAATCTCCGCACACTAACTTCATCTGGCTCAACATATTGGCTATCATTTTACTTATTTGATCAACCTATCCGTATCTCCGTTGCGTAACATGATCGCATATGTGGACGAGAAATGATACGCGGTCCGGATACGCCGCTCTGGTACGGCCCGAACAATCTCGAGTCGATTTTTGTTTGATTATCAAAGGAGATACGGAAAACGGATACGGCACCGAGTGAGGCGTCCACAACTAGTCACTGAGCTCGAAACGAGGTACGGTTACGGGTACAATATATAAGGTGCTTCGTTATTAATGTCAAAGGTTTCGGGAGGGTTACATACACACTCGGCTAAACACGTTACGCGGAAAAAATTATACGTTTTTTTAGCATTACTTTTCGAGAAATTTAACAAAACATGTTTGCTACCTAAACATTTAAAAGATCAACCTGTGTGTACCAGTAGGTATACGGGGTCAATGACCGTACTATGTTCAAACGCAGAACAGCTGTTTGTTGTAAGTAAGTCACACACAAGGTCACTAGGCCGCCGCCACTCTAAAACTGGCTACCTACCTACATACCTACGTGTGCGGTGTGTGTGCGCCTACGTTTCGTGTTTGCAAGGTTCTATAGCATGATTGGTTTTTACAGCTATTTTATTTGATTTTTTTGTTAGGAGATGTTAGGAGAAAAAATGCTCCTATAAACATATGTTTCTTTTTTGCGTAAAGTGTTTGTTTGAGTGCGTATGTAACCCTCCCGAAGTTATTGACATGAATAAGGAAGCAATATGGGGATGCTATGACCCAAGTAAACGTGATCCGTTGGTGAGGTGTCGAGCTAGCAGTGTCGCGCACAGGCAAGACATGTTTTACTAGAAATGCTAGCTAACAACAACTGTTCAATACAGTTTGCGTGGGTGGTTGTGGGTGTGTGAAGGTGTGTGGAGAGGGTGACGGTGTGGTGGTGCGGCAGGGATGCTGGTGGGGATGGACGCGGAGTTCGTGACGCTCAACTCGGAGCAGGTGGAGGTGCGCAGCGACGGCCAGCGCTCCACCCTGCGCCCCTCCCACATGTCCGTCGCGCGCATCACCTGCGTCCGCGGGTAACCGTGCACTACTACACTACTACACTACACTCACACGCCTCGTCTGTTGTTGATGTTGTATGTACAGTGGACAGTGGTGGGTACGTGCCAGTTTGCTTTCCTGTACTTACATTTAAACATAAAATGCACATTTCCTCCTTCTCTTTCTCACAAGGTCTTTATGTGCATTATGATAATTCATTTTCAGACAGGGTCCTCTAGAGGGAGTGCCGTTCATAGATGACTACATTTCCACACAGGAGCAGGTGCGCAAACATTATCATGTTAACTACGGGAATTGTCTCTGTACACTTGTACGCTTTCCCTAATATGGAGGGAAAAGTTAAATACTTTTTTTACCTACTTTCATTATTTTTATCACAATAAAATAACGTCTAGATTTATCATCAAACTGAACCAAAGTCAAAATGAATTTGCATATTTTAATATAAAGAAAATTCCTTTTTATTCAATGCTAAAATTCTCATTCTTTCCTTTGAAGAGAGTACTGTTTTGTTTTGGCGCGAGCAGATTCAAGGGGTTTTGCACCCCAACCAAGAGGGACTAGTCTGCAGGCTTAGAGCCAACCTCAACTACTACTGCTGCTACAACAACAAGAGACAGTAACGGGCGTGGTGTTGCAGGTGGTGGACTATCTGACCAAGTTTTCCGGCATCAAGCCGGGAGACCTGGACGCCAATTTCAGTTCCAAGCACCTCACGACGCTCAAGAGCACCTACCGCAAGCTGCGCTCCCTCGTCGACAGCGGCGTCGTCTTCGTCGGCCACGGGCTCAACAACGACTTCAGGTCTCTCTATGTCTCGATGTTACAGGAGGCCAAATAATACTCCGTATGGATAGTATTATACACTTTTAATTAAGGTCAAAGTACAAAGAGAGAATTAAGTATGCACGTAGTGTTGGTGGTGTCCCGGCGTGGAATGTGTCGACCCACCGCGCCTCCTCTCCTGCCTGCCTGTGCTCTCAAGTGCCGTGTCGGTGTGATGTAGGTGTGCGTGCGTGTATGCAGCCGTATGTATGTGTAACATCATGCTTGAATATTTTGAATTTTTGTGGCAGTCCGCCGCATGCTTGTTTGTGATGTTATGTTCACTGTTGTTGCGTGTGTGTGTGCGTGTGCAGGGTGATCAACCTGGTGGTGCCGCCGGAGCAGGTGGTGGACACGGTGCAGCTGTACCACCTGCCCCATCACCGCATGGTCGCGCTCAAGTTGCGTGTGTGTGTGTGTGTGTGCAGGGTGATCAACCTGGTGGTGCCGCCGGAGCAGGTGGTGGACACGGTGCAGCTGTACCACCTGCCCCATCACCGCATGGTCTCGCTCAAGTTGCGTGTGTGTGCAGGGTGATCAACCTGGTGGTACCGCCGGAGCAGGTGGTGGACACGGTGCAGCTGTACCACCTGCCCCATCACAGCATGGTCGCGCTCAAGTTGCGTGTGTGTGTGTGTGTGTGTGTGTGCAGGGTGATCAACCTGGTGGTGCCGCCGGAGCAGGTGGTGGACACGGTGCAGCTGTACCACCTGCCCCATCACCGCATGGTCTCGCTCAAGTTGCGTGTGTGTGCAGGGTGATCAACCTGGTGGTACCGCCGGAGCAGGTGGTGGACACGGTGCAGCTGTATCACCTGCCCCATCACCGCATGGTCTCGCTCAAGTTGCGTGTGTGTGCAGGGTGATCAACCTGGTGGTGCCGCCGGAGCAGGTGGGGGACACGGTGCAGCTGTACCACCTGCCCCATCACCGCATGGTCTCGCTCAAGTTGCGTGTGTGTGTGTGTGTGTGCAGGGTGATCAACCTGGTGGTACCGCCGGAGCAGGTTGTGGACACGGTGCATCTGTACCACCTGCCCCATCACCGCATGGTCTCGCTCAAGTTGCGTGTGTGTGTGTGTGCAGGGTGATCAACCTGGTGGTGCCGCTGTACCACCTGCCCCATCACCGCATGGTCTCGCTCAAGTTGCGTGTGTGTGTGTGTGTGCAGGGTGATCAACCTGGTGGTGCCGCCGGAGCAGGTGGTGGACACGGTGCAGCTGTACCACCTGCCCCATCACAGCATGGTCTCGCTCAAGTTGCGTGTGTGTGTGTGTGCAGGGTGATCAACCTGGTGGTACCGCCGGAGCAGGTGGTGGACACGGTGCAGCTGTACCACCTGCCCCATCACCGCATGGTCTCGCTCAAGTTCCTCGCCTGGCACTTCCTCCGTACGTATCTGTCCCGGCCGTATCGTCTCTAATCTTTTCTTTGTAAATTATGTATAAAGCGACCGATATCGGCCGCTCCGTAGGAGAAGGGTATATGATCTGACCACAGAGCACGGAACGCCCCCCGCCCGCGCCCCCTCCTAGAGGCGCCCTAAGCGATAATATTTGAAACCCAATAACTGGACGCAGTGCTGCTAGCGCTTCGTATGTGTGTGTGTGTTAGTATCGACACTACACACAAATAGGAGCAAGTTAGGCACACGCACAAAACAAATGCACACGCACAACACACATATGAAAGTCATAGGCCACGCCTACAGGCTTCAACGCCGTTGTAAGGAAATCGCGCTAAGGGCGCCTCTAGTAACAGTCCTAACACGGGAGCCGCTGAAAATCAGCGCGCAGTTTAACTGCGTATCAGCTGAGCGGTTTCCGGTTCACCGTCCTCATGTGTAATTCGGCACCTATGTAAAAATTATTGTGTTTTACTGTTAAATGGACTGTGAATAAATACATTTCTTTCTTTCTTTCTTTCTAGTAGGGGGCGCGGGCGGTGGGCGTTCCGTGCTCTGTGGATCTGACAGAGTTGTCCATCAACATTTTCAGTGTGTTTCTTTAATTGCACTCTATCCCACAGTTCACAGTGTCCACAGTGAGGGCACACTCAAGGTTGAGATCTCACTCGAGTTAGAAACACACTTGTACTCGGATTAACTCTCCCGTGACACGCCGCGCCGCCCGACATTGATATGATGAGCTGACTTTACTCTCCGCGGCCGCCGGCCTGTGTAGGATCCGTTTACTCTACTGATGGTTGTCTCGTCGCCCGCCGTGCCCGGCTCACACGCATTAGAACTTAGCGTTGTATTTGTTTAGCAGGGCTGCACATCCAGTCTGAGACGCACGACTCGGTGGAGGACGCGCGCGCGGCGCTGCGCCTGCGCCGCAAGTGGGCGGAGCTGGGCGCGGCGGGCGAGCTGCGCGCCGCCCTCCTCGAGCTGTACCGCGCCGGCGACGCGGCCGGCTGGCGCGTGCCGCACCACCTGTGACCCCGCCCTCCACCCGCCGAGAGGAGTCGCTCCGAGCGAGCTGCGTATGTCGACACCGACGACGGCGGCGGCGCACGTCAACCGAGCGGGCGCGCAGCAGACGCATCCGCACGGCGGTCGCGATCTAGCGCACGGGAGTGCGAAGTCCTGTCTCCCCCCCCACTGCTAGAAATAATAGCTACGACGAGTAGCATCCACTCCTCTGCTCTCCCCTCCGCGCCGCCTGCTCTTTGGTAAAATGTCAGCGGAAGTGGCCGCGGTAGGAACTTGAGCAACTCTCGGTGAATGTCCGAGTACATCGGGAAGAGTTGGCCGGTGTATTAAGGTGTCAGCGCTCCGTCTGTCTATCCTGCCGCTACTTCCACTTACAACTCCACAATGCATTGTGAAGTTGCTGTGTCCTCGTCATAGATATTTAAATGTAATGGCCAGATGGTCGAGAGCGCCTCTATACGGGAACACAGTTACGCCGCCGGCGCCGTGTCGCCAACATTACTACCGATCTACTTACAGCGACACAGTGCTTCGCGTCCACTCAATGAGAGGGCGCCAGCCAAGATATCAAAACCCTCTGCCTTATGACCAGTTTTGAGCATTAAGGCGGCGACAGGCGCTACGTGTGATCCCACGTCTGGCCGTATTTAGATATCTATGGTTTTTGTGCAATGTTTACCAATAGCTTGTCTTCCGTTACTGATTGATTCCCTTGTGGAATTAGATTTTTGTATACATATTTTAAGATTTTATTTACTTTTGAAAACATGTTCTAATGTTCTATGGATCAGAGTTGGTCAATGGAACATTTCGTGTCCGTGTCTGCGGTTGTGTTGTATAGTCGACGTGACGCTGTGCGTGTGTGCGTGTGTGCGTGTCTATAGATGTCAATTAAATCAAAGATTATGCAGATGTACATTTGTCGTTTGCAATGAAATCGGTATTTGAGTGATCTTTTTTACAAAAGTGTATTTATAATGAAGGCGGTGGTATTTTTTCTAAATAAATAATTTTTTTTTAAAAATTGTTTTATTATTCAACTTATTTTAGTGAAATTTATCAGAATAGCGCAGTTCATTTTCAGACAAAACAAAAAACGGGGTGTCAGTAACTTAACTCTATCTCAGAAACGTGGAATCTCACTAAAATTTTAAAACGCGAAAGTATGGACGTTTGCTTGTTTGTTCCACTTCCACGCCTAAACGGCTGAACGGATTTGGTTGAAATTTTGTGGGTAGGTGGATCAAGCACTGACTTAACCTATAGGTAGGCTAATTTTTATCCCGGAAAAAGTCCCGCAAAAATGTATGGTTCCTGTAGGACAGTTATTATTGCATAGAAATTATTTAACTGTAATTATTGTAACGTGTGGGGCCGGTAGGTACCTACCTAAAAAGAATAGCCCCACTGGATCCCACCACGTTAATGTCATAAAAAGCGACTGAAATACTTAATACAATTTCATTTTCATCATACTACTTCTGTGATTAAAGGCAGGAAGGGAGGGGAATTTAAGGTGATTTCAATGCAAGAAGCTCCGCCTGCTTTACCTCCCTTCTTCTCCACTACCCTTCTCGAACCGCGAGGCTCCCCGCGCCTCCCCCGGCGCGCGGCGGCGCGGCGCGACGCTGACCCGCGCCGCGCCGCGCGCCGACACACACGTGCGACGCGGCGGCGCGGCACCGGCATCGCGCCGCCGCGCCGCCGTCGAGTTGAGCACAGCACAGAGCAGTCAATAAAAGTAGAGAACGTAATGCGTAAGTCTGTAGGTACCACCAGTTATTTTTTAACAACCCAAAGAGGATGACTGTCTACGTAATATAGCCATGGATATATGTTCTTCTCTTTTACTCTAGTACTTTTGGTTTACCTTGTATCCATTTCTCGGCTACGAAATTATCCTTGCACAGCGTTTTGGTATTTCGGCCAAGACCGTAGTAGGTACATAGGCCGACACCAAGCATATTAATTATTGACCCATCCTTCGGCCACGTGGTCAACCAACGGCAATGAAGTTTCTAGTTTTCAACCACATCTTAATAATGTTGAATTGTTTGTCTGATGGTGTTTATATGTAGAAAGGTACATATATGTATTTTTAGGATTCCGTCGCAAAAATTACAAAAAGGGACCCTAATGGAATCGCTCGGTGTCTCTATGTCTGTCCGTCTGCATGTCACAGACACGTATTTTTCTATCAAAAACTTATTCAAAAATTCTGAAAAAAAAAATGCTGAAGAATCCTTATATGACCTTTTTTTTCTGAAATATTTTTTTGCTTGCTCTTTTGCTTTAACTCTTTTTAATTCCATTGTATGCATACGGCCTTTGGGATTGCTACCAGAAATTTTCTTGAATAATGTGCAAATAGGTTTTTTGGTGTTGAATGAAACTACAGCTGCAGCACAACGTCCTTGATATGATTGTTTGAAAGAATAGTTGACCCATTTGCGCATGACGAATTTTGCAACAACACTATTGAAGCATTCGACCATATTACTGTCCACATCATATAATAAACTTCTGGCGTTATTGGCGACGGCTCTGAAAATTACTTTGATTCTTAGCCAAAAAGAGCTGTTGTTTACTAAGCCATAAAAATCAAGAACAGGTTCTGAATTACAGTAATATGGAGAGCAACTGCTATGTCGTCTGAAAGCATGCATAGGAACGTTCATTATATCTCGATTAGTGTTGTAAAGGCAGAAAAATTCCGAAAAATACATTTTGAATAAAACGAAAAACACAGGGTTTTTCCGTTTCTTTCATGTATGATACCAATACTGGATGAAATTTTCGCCGCGAAAAGCTCCGCCCCCTTTCCTGATTTAATTTCTCGAATGTTGATATTTTTTCGCCTGAATCTTATTACTAGACGAAATATAAGACACTTTTATTCTTACACATTTTTCAATAAAATCGATATTTCCGGAGAAAAAAAATATAAAATTATTTTTTCCAAAATGTTCTCAATTGCTGATGTTTTTTTGGCAGATTCTTATTTCTAAACGAAATATAAGACACTTTTATTCTTACACGTTTTTCACTTAAGTCGATATTTCCGGAGAGAAAAATAAAACAACTTATTTTTTCATATTTTCTCGAATGTTGATTTCTCCCCTGAATCTTATTTCTAGACGAAATACGAATCTGCAGTGAACATTTCAAAAAGTGCCCGCCATTTTGAACTTTTTAGTTACTGTACCGATTGCTTTCAAAATCGATATCTGCGTGTCTGTGTGGGCTCTGAATACGAATCTGTAGTCAAAATTTAAAACAAGTGGCCGCCATTTTGAACTTTTTAGTTACTGGACTGATTGCTTTCAAAATCGATATCTGGGTGTCTGTGTGGGTTTTGAATACGAATCTGTAGTCAAAATGTAAAAGAAGAAGCCGCCATTTTGAACTTTTTAGTTACTGGACTGATTGCTTTCAAAATCGATATCTGGGTGTCTGTGTGGGTTTTGAATACTAATCTGTAGTCAAAATTTAAAAGAAGAAGCCGCCATTTTGAACTTTTTAGTTACTGGACCGATTGCTTTCAAAATCTATATCTGGGTGTCTGTGTGAGCTCTGAATATTAATATTTTTTTTTTTTTTTTTTTTTTTTATGGAACCTGACACGGTTGGCTACATCACCTACAACATCCGTGATGTCAGCCCATAACACAGGGTGAACAAGGTGCCATGTCAGTGCTTCCCTTCATTTCATGTCGGCTACACTAAACTGGACGGAAAACACGAACTATTTACATAGCCGTTTCGACCGACGTTTCGTTCAGTGCGGTGGTACCAACCCGGCCAGGATAAACCCTACCACCTAGTAAGGTAAGAAGGGAAGGGACCTACAGTTTAACGTGGAATCCGAACCACGGTCAGCCTCCAACGGTCGAGCGGTCACCCATCCAATCACTGACCGCGCTCAGCGTTGCTTAATAACAGTTGACTAACCAACCGCGCCACTGAGCTACCGAGGCTGACGAATTTTCTTATCCCTTAGTCGACTTTTACGACATGCGACGGGGAGAGATGCAGTGGGGCTATTCTTTTTAAGTACCGACCCCACACGGTACGTTAATTTGTAGTCAAAACTAATAGGTTCAAAATGGCGGCCACTTTTTTAAAATTTTGACAACGGATTTGTATTCAAAGCACACAGAAACACCCAAATATAGATTTTGAAAGCAATCGGTCCAGTATCTAAAAAGTTAAAAATGGCGACCACTTTATGTTGACAACAGATTCGTATTCAGGGTCCACACATACACCCAGATATCGATTTTGAAAGCAATCGGTCCGATAACTAAAAAGTTTAAAATGGCGGCCACTTGTTTTAAATTTTGACTACAGATTCGTATTCAGAGCCCACACAGACACCCAGATAGCGATTTTGAAAGCAATTGGTCCAGTAACTAAAAAGTTCAAAATGGTGGCCACTTTTTTAAATGATTCTGAAAAGAATTTAAATGATTGCAACTACAGATTCGTATTTCATCTAGAAATAAGATTCAGGCGAAAAAACATCAACATTCGAGAAAATATGAAAAAATGGGTTGTTTTATTTTTCTCTCCGGAAATATCGACTTAAGGGAAAAACGTGTAAGAATAAAAGTGTCTTATATTTAGTTTAGAAATAAGAATCCGCCAAAAAAACATTAGCAATCGAGAACATTTTGAAAAAAAAATATTTTAGATTTTTTTTTTCTCCGGAAATATCGATTTTTTTCAAAAACGTGTAAGAATAAAAGTGTCTTATATTTCGTCTATAAATAGGATTCAGGCGAAAAAATATCAACATTCGAGAAATTAAATCAGAAAAGGGGGCGGAGCTTTCCATACAAATGCCGTCCTGGATAATTCAGAATCGCGGCGAGCAATAAATCGAGAACCAATGATGGTACGACAACAAATTAGATCTTGTTTTGTAACCAGTTCCGTATAATCTTAGATTATTTTATAACATCTTCCCCAGTTTTCCTGTAAATTGAGTAGAAATAAAAATTTATGAAAAAAATTATATCTCCATAAGCGGCCACTCTAGAGAAAATCATCTAAGAACAAAAGAAGCTTGTATTTAGTCAATAAATACGATCCCGAAGAAAAATCCAGTCCCAGAAATTTCCCAGGAAATTTTCAGAATTCCCATACAAAGTGGTGGTTTTAACAACTCCATATTATATCCTCTCGCGAACTTTACCTACTTTGGTACCAAATCACTCTACCTAATTCCGATCCCTGATAATAACACATACCTATTATGTGAAAATTTTCACGGGGTACCTACCTATTGCGGTTCAAGAGATACAGCCCTCGGACAGACGGACAGATAGACAGACAGACAGACGGCGTAGGCTTAGTAATAGGGTACCGTACGACGGATACGGAACCTTATAAAACATAAATTAAAACAAAGATTGCCTTGCCCCTTACTAGGTGGTAGGCTCAAATTGTAGCCGACTGGGTTGGTACCACTGTACTGGATGTAAGATGGCCGCATAGTAGCCTCGGTTGTGTTCTCCTCTAGTTCAGTATAGCCAGCAATCCAGGGAAGTCTCCGATATGGCACCTACCTTCTTGGAGGTGATATTGGCTGGTTGGATTATGCACTCAGACCCCTCTGACTCAGCCAGCCATACCGGATTACATAAAAAAAGAGTTATTATGAGTACCTACATAATTTGGAAATGATAAGCTTCTCTGCGATAGAGCTATTTGCGACTCTTATTTCTTTTCCTGTTGAATCTTTACGTGTTTTTTACGGTGTTCCTGTTCAATACGAACTTTGGTCACTCACTTTTTGGTTTCGAGCAAAGAACAGGAATAAAACGCGAAAAGAGCAAGTAGGTATCTCATATGAAAATACTTTTCGAATCTTTCCGTGTTTTACGGTACCTAAGTCAAATAAATCCGTATCAAAGTGCAAAAAACGGCATCTTTACAACTCTAATCTCGATTAATGTTCCTTATTCGGCTGCCGATATCAAAATCTCCTGACTCTTTATTATGTTTAATGGATTTACACATTGATTTGCGCATGATTTTAATTAACTTGTCAGTCAGTAATTTTCTCAATTTTATCGGATATTTTGTATCTTTAGACATAGCTCTTAGTTTATTACAAAAAGGAGACGGGGATGTTTGGGCCCGATGGTAATAAAATGAGGTATGGTTAAAAATAATGGTTATATTTTTCTTTATTAAACTGTAAAATATCAACCCAATACTTTATCTAGAAAAAGAGAAATCTTAAAAAAAGTGTTAAGAAAAACGATTACGATTAAACTAAATATATATTAATGTAGATACATGATTTTAAACATTTAAAAATAAAAACGCTAGCACCAAATGAATAACTCAATTAAAGTAATTAAATCCATTACAAATGGATTTGCAGTGGAAACCCTTGGCGTGTGGTCACCGGACGCACGGGCTTTTGCCGAAACCATCGGGAAATTGCTAGTGGATAAGTCCGGTGACGTGCGTGCCAAGGCTTACTTCATACGCCGCATAAGCCTAGAAATTCAAAGCGGGAACGCTATTAGCGTCCTAGGGACTATGGCTGCCTCGGCTGAACTAGAAGAAATTTTTTTATTTATAGGTTCTCCTTAATTTTTCTTTTGTTAGATAGGTAAGTTATGTTTTAGGTTAGTTTTAGTTATTTGTTTTAGATTTTTATTAATTGTTTTGATTACTTAATTCCTAGATTAAATAAAGTAATTACAAATTAACATTTTACTATTTAAAAAAATGAAACATTCACAATAATAAAAGGACTATATATAGTCTGTGATAAAAGGAAACAATTTATAAAGAAGAAGAGCTGTCATAGCTGTCAGTTGTATTTTCATTTAATAACATTTACAAAACATAAATAACTAGAATTCTGAAAAAGTTTCGATATTATATTGCATTATTTTATTATTTTGAAGCAAACATACACAGAAGATCTATAGAAGTGAATTTTGAGTGGGTAGTAAACGGTGGGTCTGGTTGCTGCGCCTATGTTATGTCTATAATAGTTAAACTAAATCAATAAAAACTCAGATTGGCAAAATCTGTTGAAATTTCAGTGAAGATTTAATAATATTTAGGCTATTAATTGACACCATTTTCATCTTTTTACAATCGGGCCCAAGATTGTATGAAAGCGTATCCGTCTCCTTTCTGAGCACGTGATTACGGCATTCAATCTTTTCGACCGTGCACCCATGGTAAGGTTTTGCTTGTAAAATTTTAGAATATGTGCTGGAGTCACCATCGGAAATTAATTTAGCATAAACAAGGCCGTATCTTCCGACGATTTAAATTCTTCCAAAATAATTTCACACTCCATGCCTGTAGAAGGCCCATTATAATTTTTGAAACATTTGTGGTTATTTCGTTCGACTTTATTTTTTTCTGCCCGGCTACAAACGATACAAAACTTATTTTTCACGCCCATAACACCACCTCTCTAAATCTTTTGCCAGCTATAGCCGCAGCTCCCGATAAGGCGGAATAATTTTGTTTGTAAGATCTCTTTGACCAACACCCGTCCGCAATAACTTCAATTATTGCGTTGCCGAATTTATCAACACGACCTTCTTTTAAAGCAGCATCGCGTTCTCTTTTTGCAGCCTTTTCCATTTCTTCGGCAGCCGTTTCATGCCATTTTAAACAAATATCATTGTGCATTTTCGAATAAAATGGATTCGTCATGAAGGGGACATTGAGTGCTGCCATAAGTTCTTCTAATTGCGAAAAACCACATCCTATTGCAATTGCACCCGCAACAGCGGACCTGTTTACGTCTACCGGATTTTCTGTATTTTTTCTCATTACTAAACGGTTTTATTTAGCTTGACTCCGTATATTTGTTTCTATCTTTGTTTCAAATCTTGCGACAACTTTTTCAACTACTTCTACTGAACCGATTTTTATGAAACTTTGCACACGCATTGAGTTCTCGTGACAATACAATATTATGATAATTTCAACTTGGTAACGAGGGTCTGATGATGGAGTCAGGAGGTGGACAGTGCAACTCTTCAACCGTTACTAGTAACCCCCTCGAGTTTGGGCTCATTTGGTTGGTTTGGACGAGTGTCTCATACTTCTACCAATACACTTGGTGACGAGGGTCTGATGATGGAGTCAGGAGGTATACAGTGGAACTCTTCAACCACTTGGTGACGAGGGTCTGATGATGGAGTCAGGAGGTATACAGTGGAACTCTTCAACCGTTACTAGTAACCCCCTCGAGTTTGGGCTCATTTGGTTTGTTTGGACGAGTGTCCCATACTTCTACCAATATACTTGGTGACGAAGATCTGATTATAGATGCAGGAGGTGAACTGTTGAACTTAAATAAAACAAAAATAATGATCAGGATATTTCTTTGAATCCACCCAAGTTAAGGTTTCTGTATTGTGCCGAGAACTGTGTGGCGTTAGGGTGGCTAAAAATGATACGTCGTTAGCGATACACCACCCAACTCAACGTTTGAAACGTGCCGAGGACTGTGTGGCATTAGGGTGGATAAAAATGATATGTCGTTAGCGTTTCAACCTCAAGGCTGGGCACACCTTGTTGTATGAGAGCCTTGCCCCTCTACATGGACCTCTGGGGGGTCTACTGTTATTGTTCCATTACTCGTGGGAACAACATGAAAGAAAAAAATTATAAAAAAATCAAACTAAAAACGAGTAAATAAAAAAATTGGTAAAACAACTTTTAAGTTAAACGGTTTTATTAAAAAACAACAGCTGTACAAAAAACAAGAAAAAAAACATCACCTGTACAAAAAGCTAGAAAATAATAAGGACACAAACCTGGGCCTTCTTAAGATTTTACGTCTGGGTAAGAAATCGTGCAATACTAGCGTGCTGTCTTCTCATGTCAGATGCCAAAGGGCACTTTGTGTCGCTGCGTCAGCGGAATAAGTAATAAATTGAGACTTTTAACAGACTAATATAAAAACGTGGGGCGTATAATATGCGTAATAACATGCGCCCCACGTTTTTATATTAGTCTGTTAAAAGTCTCAATTTATTACTTATTCCGCTGACGCAGCGACACAAAGTGCTCTTTGGCATCTGACATGAGAAGACAGCACGCTAGTAATTCACGATTTCTTACCCAGACGTAAAATCTTAAGAAGGCCCAGGCTTGTGTCCTTATTATTTTCTAGCTTTTTGTACATGTGATGTTTTTTTTTCTAGTTTTTTGTACAGCTGTTGTTTTTAATAAAACCGTTTAACTTAAACGTTTTTTTACCTATTTTTTTATGCAAGTATCAACTGTGAATTTTTGATTACACATGTTACAGCCTAATACAATAATTAAATTTAGTCCTATTTTTCTTTCCGATATTACGCTCATGGATTGTAACCTACAGTTAGCAAGTGCTTTGTGTCCAGATATGATTTTTAAACAATCAATTAGATGTTGTAAATCTACCAATCTCCTGCCTTCAATTATGTAATTTTTTCCCCTGTCACGTCCGGTGATGACCTGTAAAAAACCAAAACATATAATTATAAATGTTTTAATAATAAATAATATTTATTTCTACTGAATTAGATCATTTAAAACCCTAGGCTAGGACTGACCGCATTTGTTTATACGTTTTTTACATTACTCTATGCAATATTGAATTTTTCATAAAAATCAACCTTCTGTCTTTCTTTGGTAATACGTTTTGTAGTTATTTTGCATTCGAATATTTAGTGGTTATAATCGCTCGTCGCCTAGAGCTTCGATCTAAAGAGGTGCGGGTTCGAGCTTACGTGTGCAGGGGGACCGCACCGCTTTCTTTCTCTGAGTTTGATAAGTAAGGATAGGGTATTGGAAGGAGTTTGATAATTAGTTAAAACTGTAACGAAACTTATGTATGTAAACAAACAATCATGTAGGTAATACCTACTGATTATCAAATAAAATAGTAAGGTATAAAATTAAATTACATGTACATTTTTGTGTTCGGCGGTGGTGGTGGCGTTGACAGCGATATTGGAGGTGTCTTCGAAGGCGGCGGCGGCGGAGGCAGCGGGTTCTGAGGTGGTTCTGACCGTGGCAGCAGCAACGGCAGCGGCTCGGCTAACACCGGCGCCGCCGCCGCCGGCGCGGCGGCAGAGGCAGCGAGGTATGAGGTGGTTCTGATCTGATCGTGGCAGCAACAGCAGCAGCGGCTCAGCAGATCTCGACACTGGCACCGGCGCGCGGCTTCGCCAACGAAGGTGTTGATTGTAGTAGGGAACGCGCCGGGATCGCCGCCGCCGCCGGTGGCCAACTATTCTGTTTCTTGATTTCATTTAGGCGAATTCCTTTATTCCGTAAATATTTCTTCTTCTCGCGTTTCATCATAATGTTTTTATTTTGTTTCCCCATTTCTAGTTAGGTAGCTGCGGCTGCCGGGAGCCGTGCGGCGCGCAGGCGGGCGTGCGGTGGTCAGGAGCCGTGCTGCGGCGGGCTGCGTGCGCTCCGCCGCAGCTAATCCACACGACTGCCGTCCTCTCCTCCCCAGTCCCAACACGGAAACAGGACGCCAATATAGTCATAGTTAGGAGAGAGCGTGACGACGCCAGGTGTGAGCGCGCAAGCTAATGTTGGGCGTGTCTGATCAAATCTACATGAAAACGTTAATTTTTTTTTTACAAAATCTATTAACTTTACAGAGATATCCATCGACACAAAATTAGATATCGTTCATCCGAACTGGCAAAAAAATTATCATAATGTTTTGGGGTAAGTTTTGTCGGCAATATAAAAAATAAGAAATAATCGAAGGTTTACAAATTATTTTATTGTGTCGTGTTATTTTATTGTTTCACGTTTTCCATCGTCACATCATTTAATGAAGAGTTGTAGATTATATTGTTGAAGTTTACAAATACCTTACTTCAGCGGTTTCGCCAGTAAATTAGATCAAAAACTAGATGTTTCTGCATTAATATCACCTTAATCACTTAAGATCCTTCATATAACAGCGGAGTTTCTACTGGTGACCGACAGTGTACCTAGGTACCGTACGTCAATATTTAAGAATTTATGAATATCCTTAAAACCCGAAAACCACTTTATCGATTTACATAGTAATACGGTTTTAACTGTTACATTCTGTCACTTCTCAAGATGGTTTTAGGCTAGGTATACATACACGCTATCTCTCTCCTGTTCCTCCCCTACCCCCCTCTGCAGCCGCCCTCCCCCTCTCTCTCTCCTGGGAGTTTATTATAAAATATGTATATTTTGCATTTAAATCGGATTTGCTAAACTGAGTTTGTTGTTTGTCACTTAAAAGCTAGTAAGTTTATAAGAAGTTTTCACGTCAAAGGATGCGGCTTAGATTGTTT
Organism: Nematopogon swammerdamellus; assembly: GCA_946902875.1. NCBI lineage: Eukaryota > Metazoa > Arthropoda > Insecta > Lepidoptera > Adelidae > Nematopogon > Nematopogon swammerdamellus. Next base: position 310,237 of record OX336347.1, read on the forward strand.
AATATTATGTTAGTTGTATTCCATATTATTCTAGAACTCTCAAAGCGGCATCTGTCAAGGGTTTCGAATCGCCATTGAGATTCAGAGGTGTAACGCGGCGTGCGTACTTGGTGCAGCGACTCTGACAAATTTAAATGAAATATATTATTTATAGGTAGTTTAATTTTAATTTATTTTTTTTGTTTAGTTTATAAGTTATTTTAGTTTAGTTTTATCATATTTCTTAATTTTAGTTTACTTTTATTGTATTAGGTTATTTTGATTAATTTAAATAAAGTTCTCAAATAATATATTGAAGAAAATTTAGGGTTTCATTAAGGGGAAATAATTCGTGTAGTTTTGAAAATTGGTACAGTTATGCCTTGCGGTATCCAGATGAACATACTAAAAGTCCTCAAGTGTGGGGGTGTGCTAAGGGTGTGGGGGGGGGGGGGGGGGGTTGAAGGTACCTTTTTTCAGATTTTTGCTCATATCTCTAATATCTGGGCGAATACCATATTCTAACAAAAGTTTCTACATAAATTGAAAATTACCAAAATCCCAGCTATAAACCGTTTGTTCCCCCCCCCCCTTAGCACACCCCCCACACTTGAGAACTTTTAGTATGTTCATCTGGATACCTACCGCAAGGCATGGAGGTGGGGAAGATTAAATCTTCCCCAACTCCATGCCGCAAGGTATAACTGTCCTTGTTTACCAATTTTCAAAACTGCACGAATTATTTCCCCTGATTTTATTAATTTTCTTGGACATGTTCACTTTTTGACGTGATGATGTCACGTCTTATAAATTGATGAACACCGGCTGCACGCACGAAGAAGTGTAACGTTCCATCTAAACCTGTGTGTGCAAGCGAGAGCGCGATAGAGAGGCATATACAATAGTAGAAAATACAAAATATATTTCTCCGTCTTTTGCGAGCCTCGAACCCGCGGTCCCTGCCACCATCACTGACCAGACGTGTTATCCACGCAGGCTATCGACCGTGTACTTATCGCTGCAAATTTTCTCAACAGTATGTGAATTTCATATGTGAATTTCATGGAGCGACATCTAGCGTCCACATCTAGCGTCAATATTAAATGAAATACTTCAGCCAACGGTATACTTGATTTAACAGTTAGGTAATTGTTGCAACGTTGAACATGTAGATGGCGTTATGTAGGTTTTTTTAAATATAATATAAAAATTAATAGTCGTTATTTTCTCATATTTTTTATTAGTTATTATCACATCTTTATCATGTACTTAAATTAATTTTACATGATAAATATCCGCCGGAACTGATTTACTTTATGACATCATCACGTAAAACTATCGTCCGTAAACCAACTTTACAGACAACCAATTTTTTAAAGTTTTGGAACCACTGCGCGTTGTCGCAGAGCTCCTTTCAAAGCTTAAAGGTACATATAGGTCGGTGTTGGTACCGGACTCCGGCCGGACCGCAGATTCGTACCGGAACTTCTAGTGGCCACACGTAGCTTAGTAGTCACAGATTACCAATTAGTAGTGGCCGCAACACTGACCCCAATAAAGAGGCCGCAACGAAATTCTTGACTAGATTAGGTACCAAAGAGAACGTTAAAAATAAAATGGATATTATGTATATTAAATTGTCAAATGTCTAAATTAAGTCAATGGTCAAAATCATTGACGATCAAAATCGGAACTTGTTCGTAATAAATAAACCATCGAAAGAGGAGACTCTAGACCGATCAGCCACGCGCCGCGCCGCCCGCTGCGAAATAAGAGAAGAGAAGAGCGCAATATTATCTGGATGTACAAGTTCAAGGAGCACACGTGCACGCTGCCGGGCGGGGGCGACGACACGCACGCGGGGGGCGTGCTGCGTCGCGTGTGCGCGCGCTTGTTCATGGTGAACGAGAAGGACGCGCGCGCGCACCGCCTCTTCCGCTCGGTCGCCATGTTCAAGCGCGAGCGGCGCCGCCACGCCCTCCACCACCGCTGCACGCTGCACCCGCTCAGCCGGCTGCGCTTCGCGTGGGACGCGCTCGTGCTCTCCAGCTACGTGCTGCAGGCGCTGATTATGCATTACCGATTCGCCAAGTAAACTCGAAACCACCGAGGAGAGATTACGGAGGAGTCGTCGCTAGCTATCTTTTTCTGATAAATATTGTGTGAGCAGTGCGCGTGCGCGGACTAGCGGAGTGAGGCGCGCCGCGCGACTCGTACGTAGCCCACCAGACTCGGTCGCGTGCGCGTGGTCACGTATGACCACTCCGTGGACGCAACTGATGCAATGCCACGCTCACTTCAATGACGTATGTCAGTCACCAGTTGGTGGCGACGTACGTACCCAGTATGCCTAGACCGACTCCTCCCTGCACTCTCCTCCGTGCTCTCCTGCCTCCTCGCTCTTGTAACGTGGACGTAGGTAGCGAGAACGTTTTGGCGCCGAGGACAAATTATAAAATTTATTCAATCCCGAGATGTCAGTTCGGCTTGAAGTGACACGCTATAGTAATCTCATGCATCTCACTTCTAGCGAAAGTATGAATGTTTGTTTGTTTGTTCCACTTTCACACCTAAACGGCTGAACGAATTTGATGAAATTTGGTAGGTAAATCAATCACTGAATTAACACAAGGCTCTTTTTATCCTGAAAAAAATGCATTGTTCCTGTGGGACGAGTTGTGCGGGATACTATGATTGCACTGAAATTATTTTAATTGCCTATTTATTTTCATTCATCTTTTGGACCTGAGACCGAATGCATGGTTCCTGTGGGACAGACCTAAGCAGTGCATAATACTGCTCCACGGATGTAGTTTTCACTGTTTATCTGTTACACTGGAACGAGAAAAGCAAGCAAGGCTGGCCCGATTTTAATGGCTTTTTTTCTTTATTGTCACGCTCCTAAACTCCTAAATCTAAACTCCGGGACTTAAAAGCATAACTATGTTTTATTTCGATTTACTAGCTGTTGCCCGCGGCTTCGCTCTCGTGAAATTCTTATTTCAAAAGAAGGAAGTAAGTAACTGTGGGCAGGCCGAAGGCCGAGACCTGGGTTCCAGCTCGGGTTCCAGTAAACGATAAACCTTCTCGAAGAACGCAAGTCTAATATTGTTTTTCGATGAAAGTTGCCTTCGGCCTCGCACCTCGGCGCGACGCCTACAATCGAACTTGTACGTTATTACCGACTTCAGAAAAGGAGGTTATCATCAAACATATATCTAAGGACCACCCCGGTTAAAACAGCTTTCTGATAAAAAAAAACCGCATCCAAATCGGTCCATCCGCCTGGGAGCTACCTACGTGCCACAGACAGACGGAGGCGTCAAACCAACGAGACGTCAAACTTATAAGTAATACCCCTTCTTTTGCGTCGAGGGTTAAAAGTGGTATGTAGGTGGTAGGTGAGATGACGTCGCACAAGACAGATAACACGCTGGCGTGTGATGTTAGATGCAGAGCGGAGTGAACGGTGTGAATGCAGGTACGCGACGGAGTGCGACTGGCCGTACGTGGCCACGATCGACGTGATCGCGTGTGCGGACCTGGTGCTCAACATGTTCACGGGCTACGTGAGCGGCGCGCACGTGGTGCTGGAGCTGCGCGCGGTGCGCGCCCACTACCTGCGCACCTACTTCCTCGTGGATATGCTCTCTGCGCTCTCGCCGCTGCGCAGGATGGTCAAAAGCGTACGCGTCTCGCTCACGTTCACCAGCTTGAAATTGCTCAGAATCTTCACGATGTTGAAGTACTATGACAACTGCTTCTCTGCGATGAACGTCGGCGTAAGTACGTAGGGCCCTCTTCTATGTTGTGAACCGACCCCTAGTGGCGATCACTCTCTACTCCCTATGTAGGTACCTACTCCTCTCGGCGTCTATGTCTCAGAAAGTGCCTGTTCTGTAGGCACCTATATTCCGTGCCTGGGGCTGGGGGTATAGCGCGCGTGCTATGCATGTTCGAGAATCGATGTGTTGGAGGCGATATCGGGGCCGCGGTGGGGAGATTGCTTGATTGCTTACAGATGAAGGCCGGCGCGTGTTTGTAGGCGAATCGACACAGAAATTATTACTATTGAAATCGGTATGTATGGGCGGGCGGGCGGACGACTCTGAGGCGAAAATCGCCTCAGAGTCCTGGGCCCCGCCGATTGTGAATCACTACGTGTGTGGCGAACTGGGGGTAGTTCGCAGAGCGGCTGAATGTTTGAGGTTCGGAGAGCGGCTGGATGTTTGTGGTTTGCAGAGCGGCTGGATGTTTGTGGTTCGCAGAGCGGCTGGGTGTTTGTGGTTCGCAGAGCGGCTGAATGTGTGTGGTTCGGAGAGCGGCTGGATGTTTGTGGTTTGCAGAGCGGCTGGATGTTTGTGGTTCGCAGAACGGCTGGATGTTTGTGGTTCGCAGAGCGGCTGGATGTTTGTGGTTCGCAGAGCGGCTGGATGTGTGCAGAGTGACACTAGATTTTACCCCACCGTTTTACCCCCTCTACCAATGCATCGATATCGGCTCCGATTTCAGGGACGTGAGTGAGTAGTTACCCAATTGTGCCGCTTGCCGGTGCGAGATAGCACGGCGCTTACCCTCACCTCACCGGCAAGGTTGAAAGTGCGCGGCACGGGTAGCTCGTATCTATCTATCACTTAGGATCAGCGATTGCCTTTTTAGTGCCGGCCAGGGCAGAAAAATATCTTGAAAAAAAATGATATACAACTATTCAAGAATAACTTTATGAGAGCGCCTCACATGTCACTACTCATTTATATATCGGCACCGTTCTAGTACATAGTTGGCCGCTACGTCGTCGTCGTCGTGCTCGTGCCCCATGCCCCGCTAATGTTGCCAGTGTTGGACTAGGTACTGCGACGCGAGCAGCGTCGGCGCCGGCGCTATGCCTTGGGCATGGGTGGCTCTGGTTGTAATGTAGTGGGAGCGCTTCGTGGGAACAAACGTCATTTCGTATTAGAATTGTGCCACTTCGTACACTTTTTCCCTAGACCTATTAGAACGATTTAAGTCGCAGAGCCGGAGGATTTGAAATGGCGCCAATTTTCGAAATGACGGCTAAATTTAGGGATAATTTTGACGTCTGGGGTGTCATTTTCGGGGTTTCCGAGGGTTAGAATGACTTGGCGTGTCGTTTCGAGGGTTATTTCGGGTCACGATGACGAAAAACAAATAAGAAAACAACATCGATAAAAGACATTATTTTAAATCAAAGCCACATACATAGCTCGGAGTGAAACCGTGAGTAAAGCTGTTTGATTTAAAATAATGTCTAACAACCACGGTAATTTAAAAACCCATATATCGATAAAATAATTGCTATGTCGTTTTGTTGATATTATTAATTGTAGGATTAAAATTAAATTGTAGAAACTTTACTGGTTTAGGTTTTAGACTAGAGTTATTTTCTATGTAACTGTTTGTTTCGTTAAAAGTTTAAAATACAATAAAAAATAAATAAATTAAGTATACGCCGATTTGGAAGAAAAAGGCTGTAACAAGGGAAATAAATAACTGAAAGTTACTTATTTATTGAAAGATAAAAGTATGACATAATGTATATTTTCTTCTCCAAGTGCGGTGCGTTGCACCGGAAGTCGGCACCTGACTGACAGCATCCAAACTTCTTGCAGTCTGAGTGATCTCTGAAAAAAGAAAAACGAAATACAATAAGACATGACTTGGTTGCATTAACACTTGCAGAAGAAAACTTAGAAGCCCTACTACGCGGCTTTCATTGTTACGCAGGCTGTGACACAACGTCATTTGTAGGGTTCTGTATCCGTCGTTCGGGACCCTATTACCCATGGAACCGTAATAGGTAGCCCGTTGAAATTTTCACAGAATGCGTGTTATTATGGCCGATATAACAACAAATAATAAAAATATAAAAAGGTAGAAAATTCACGGGGGTCCCCATATAAGAAAGTAAAAAGTGTATACATGCGCGCCATCTACCGAAAAGAGTATGAAGCATTTTAACTAATACATAGATGGCGTGAGCGGCGCTGACCATGACATGTCGATACGGAACTCTCGGTGCGCGAGTTCCACTCGCACTTGGCCGGTTTTTATTTTATATTGGTAACAAGAAGGAGTTTGTGGCCTCGATGAAACGCGCGTGCGTGTGGCATCATTCTAATAAGTCGTCGTCGTGCCGAATAATGCCAGTTTTTTTTCATGTAATCCGGTATGGGTGGCTGATTCGGAGGGGCCAAAGCGAATGCTCCGACCAGCCAATATCACCTCTGAGAAGGCTGGTGCCATACCCGAGACTTCCCTGGATTGTTGAGGTAGGTCCAGTATGGACTAGAGGAGAACACAACCGAGGCTGCTATGCGGCCATCTTACATCCAGTACGGTGGTAGCAACCCAGTCAGCTACAATTTGAGCCTACTACCTAGTAAGGGACAAGGGAAGGGACCTACGGTTTTACACCAGTTCCGAACGGTGAAGCAGCAGCTGTAGGTAGGTATGCACGTAAATTTTTTCGTCAGAAAAAACTCATTTGTACACGCCGACCGGATTCGAACCGAGGACCTCTCGCATGAGAAGCCGATGCCCAAACCACTCGGCGACCCGCCGCTTGTTTGCGAGGAGCCGCTCGGTCCGTCCGTCGCTCGTACTGAATGTGTGATGTGTGTGTGTGTGGCCGGGGCCCCAGCCGGTGTGCACGACGGTGTTGAAGGTGGTGCTGCTGACGTTGCTCTACCTGATGTACAACATCATGTTCCAATTCGTCGTGGAGTACATACACGCGGACTCGTTCGAGCCCGAGGAGCCGAACGCCTGCTCCTGGCTGACGATCGCCAACTTGTGGGGCACCGGCCACAACAAGCGCTACGTCTTCGCTTTCGACAGAGCCGGTAATCTTGCACACACCGAGTATAGAGTACAGAGGAGTTGTAGCTAGCTATAAATTGTAGAAACTTTACTGGTTTAGGTGTTAGACTAGAGTTAATTTTGTATGTGCTTATTTTGTAACTGTTTGTTTCTCTAAAAGTTTAAAAGAAAAAATAATATAAATTTCTAATAAAACGTAAGTATTGACTGGTGGCATACATTACATGGAACCGGCACGCACGCCCCACCGCCGCCGACGAGCGCCGCGTTCGCTTGGCCGTCGCTCGGGTTACGGGATCTCTCCTTTCCCCGCTTCATTCTGCACACCCTCGTTTTTTGGCGCACTCGGCTTTGCAATCAGCTGTTATCAAGCGAACACACTGGTTCAAGTTGTATGGGGCTGCGGAAATAATCTAGTAACTTCTAAAATACTTAACATATTTCGATAATTTTTTTTTTGCTGGTTTCGTAATTTATAAACACATTGATTATCAAAATATAATTTGGCAATTTTCGGAACAAGTCATAAAAAAAAATTAAGTAACGATTTGCAGGTTTAGTAATTAATTCCGCTCAATATCATCATCATCATCATCATCAGCCTGTATCGGTCCACTGCTGGACATAGGCCTCTCCCAAGGCACGCCACCACACGCGGTCTTCCGCTCTTCTCATCCATCCACTCGCTCAATATATTTGCAGGAATTGTGATAATAATAAGAACACAAACTCCTTAAATATTATCAACCTGCCTCAATTGAGACCTTGTCAAATCAAAAAGTCATAGAAAATTGTAAAGTAATCCTTACCTATAATAAAATCCAACGTCTGCTTTCTGTCTGAGTGTCTGAGTGTCTGTCTGTCCGCTTATAACTCGAGAACCACTGAACCGATTTTAATAAAACAAAATTCTACGGATAGCTTGATTCTTCCCATCAACTATAGGCTACTTACTATCGCGCTAAACAGCTTATGAGGTTAGCAGTGAAGTGAAATATAAGAGCGGGCGGAGCCACGGGCACAGCTTGTGCATAATAAAAAGGAATTTAAATTCAAACAATTAGCTGTTTGGCTTCGTCGCTAATAGGTACAATTTTCTTCTTTGGTTTTGGCCTTAGACTCGTTATTAGAGGATCAGAGGACAAGAGGATCATGTTCATCACATCTTCATTAGTCGCAATTCTGCTGCACTTCCTGGAATAAAGAAACCGATAGCGTTTGTAGTTCTGCATACTGAGTTCCACCTTTGATTGAATTGAGCCACAAAACGTTTCTGCACTGCACTCACCACTGTTTCAATTTGAGTTTCATTTAGAGTTGGGTACGTATTTTGGAAGTAAAGTCGTAGTTTTTGAAAATCACAATCACACTTGATTAGTTCACTGCACAAAACAGAGTAGGGGATCGCGACACTATCCATTTCGTGAAGGAGATGTTTACAAGTTGGAAAGTGGTTATTAAATGATTAAAAATTAAGGATAGTAATATAAATTGATCATAACATTAATGAGAAGGGGAAACCCCAAATGAGATTAGCAACCTCAATTTTTTTTAATGGAAACTGACACGTTTGGCTTACATCACCTACAACATCCATGATGTCAGCCCATAACACCGGGTGAACTTGGTGCCACGTCAGTGCCTCCCCTCGGTCGTGCCGGCTACACTGAACTGGACGGAAAACACAAACTATTTACATAGCCGTTTCGACCGACCTTTCATTCAGTGCGGTGGTACCAACCCGGGCGGGTTAAACCCTACCACCTAGTAATATAAGAAGGGAGTCATATCCCTTAGTTGCCTTTTACGACATACACGGGGAGAGATGCAGTGGGGCTATTCTTTTAAAGTACCGGCCCCACACGGTACATCCATTCATAAAGCGACGTTAATTAGGTACTAATGTGCGCTAATGATTGCGCGCAGTTTCACTAATCAATCACTTACCTGGTACCTGGTGCATTCAAAGTGCGATTACTCCCAAAGTGCAAAAAAGTAGCAGCTGAAACTTATAGATCTGATCGACGAAGGTATAGAGTATATTTTAATATGCATCCGAGCACGTAGGCAAATGTAGCTAAACTTGTAGCTCTAGGAGTTTGTATTTTATTTCACATTTTTTGGGGATATATTTGAAATTTATTTTGGAAGAGGAGAATTCATGAATACAATTTTTTTTTATATTTTAAGGAAGATAATGCTTAGGCAATCAATAATAAATAATAAAAGTATTTGTGTAATAATTAATAAGATGTACAAAAAATAAAATTCTTATTGATCATAAATCTTAAATAACGCTGCAAATAAATTGAGCAACTTTGAGCGTTTATCCTGCGATGTGTAAAGAGTTTAAAAATAAAATTAATACTGTTCAGTAAGCACTAGTTATCTGACTATATGAAAATGCTATAGCAGATATCGTGTATTCAATTTTGGAAATTTGAATTATTTCCGCCCATAAACCATAGTGGCGGCGTTGCACGCTATTGTGAGCAGAGCAGCCATATAGTTGTTGTCACTAGGGCACGTTCCACTGTCCACGGTGCGAGTGCTGACTTTTTTTATTATTATTTTTTATGGAAACTGACACGGTTTGCTACATCACCTACAATACAACATCCGTGATGTCAGCCCATAACACCGGGTGAACTAGGTGCCATGCATGCAGTGCTTCCCTTAATTTCATTTCATGTCGGCTACACTGAACTGGACGGAAAACTGAATTTACTGAATTTTTTATTGTTTATGTACTTACCTATTTTTATAACAAATTCAAATTCAGATTCCGATATTTATTTTGCCATAAAGAACACACAACATTAATCTGTGGTATGGTTGGTCATATTTTTTTTTGTTATGTCCCGTTCAGCATAATTATATTATACATAGTTATGCACTTATGTCGTTTTGAATATACTCTTACAAACCCACAGTCTTCAAACTCATACACACAATATTTTTCACGCACACGCACACACACCTGATCACATGAACTGAGAAGTATAATTCGGTTTAATTCTTGTTATATAAGAAAACCTCTAACTGGTTTTATACGCTGTTTAAACTTACATTGTTATCTCTCCCTCTCCCTCTCCCCCTCCCTATACCTCTCCCTCTCCCTCTCCTCCTCCCTATACCTCTCCCTCTCCCTCTTTCTCTCCCTCTCCCCCTCCCTATACCTCTCCCTCTCCCTCTTTCTCTCCCTCTCCCTCTCCCTCTCCCTCTCCCCCTCGCTATCCCTCTCCCTCTCCCCCTCCCCCTCCCCCCCTCTCTCTCTTCTCCGAATGAAACTGAGCTAACAGATGAATGAACGCCCTGTCGAGTCGACAATTCAATGCATGGGGGGAATGTGCGCAGTGGCGATGCTGCGGCAAAACAACAACATGAACCTGATGGAGAAGAACCGCTGCCCCGACTCCGACATCTTCACCATCGTCGCCTGGCTCGTCTCCAAGGTACACCTCACCTCTACCTACCTGCTACTTTGCCTACACACCTCCTTGTTAGATGGTAAATTGTAAATACAAAATGCAGACAAGGACTGACGCACCCGCACACACACACACACACACCCACATAGCTTCATCTTCACACCTTCAACGTTATATTTAACATACACCTCCTACACATCCATACCCTCCCTCATACCCGCACACCCAACCTCACACAAACGCCCTCTCTCACAAACATTCACACAACATTATTATTACTATTAGTTTTTGGATTTTTTATAACTATTTTCTTTTTTTTTCTTTTTATATAATATAAAATAATGACTATTTATACGCAAGATTGGCGCCACCTAGATAGGCAGGTCCCATCTGAAAAACAGCGCAGTTGGCACTATTCTAGCGAGAGTGCCAATTTGCAACATGCTGAGATGGGACCTATTGGCATGTTTACCATATGTTAAATTATTAATTTGTAATGTGTTTTTATGTGCTAATAAATACATTTTCTTTCTTTTCTTTCTTTCTTTCTTAGGGTTCCGTACCCCAAAAGAGGAAAAACCTGAACCCTAGGCCTTATTTAGTGTACCGTCTGTTGTGTAGCTAGTCACAATGTATTGTAATTGAAGACGTTAAAAAAAGAACCCTGCGAAGTTTCTTGCCGGCTCTTCTTTGTGGGTGTAATCGAACCGGATTGTAAAAACTAACAGGACAAATTCAAGCGTAGTGTACTACCTTACGAATGATGAATAAAGAATAAAGAATAAAGAATAAAGAACCGCTGCGCTGGTACAGCTGCGTTCACGAGTTATGATCATGAGCACAGAAGGACAGGTGGACTAACATTGCACGCAAGTGTATAGTTTGTTGAACGACGCGTGTGAGCCCAATAGGCGACGAGCGTCGACGACTCGCTGACTGACGAACCAATCGCGTCACAACGGCGGCGGCGTCGACGTCCCATCCCGTCAAACCGACCAATGAAAACTGTGCTCATGACTCGTGAAAGCAACTGTGAGCCAACTTTATAGATAGAGCTTAAAACTATTTAAAAAAATATAAAAACCGCCTTCAAAAATGTATTATATAAGGTGTTTCTTTAGTCATGTCATTAACTTCGGGAGGGTTACATACACACTCAAATAAACACTTTACGTAAGAAAAAAACATATGTTTATAGGAGCATTTTTTCTCCTAAAAAAATAAAATCAAATAAGTAGATGTAAAAACCAATCATAGTGACCTTGTGACTTACAACAAACAGCGGTTCTGCCTTAGAACATAGTATGGTCAGTGACCGCGTACAATGCAAGTTACCTACAGTTACACACAGGTTAATGTTTAGGTAGCAAACATGTTTTGTTTTTCTCGAAAAGTAATGCTAAAAACATATAATATTTTTTTTTTGCGTAACTTGTTTATTTGAGTGTGTATGTAACCCTCCCGAAATTAATGACATGACTAACGAAACACCTTATATATATACTTACTTAAATTGTTCATCCGCACAAATAAATGTATACTTGTTACAATATTACATGTATAATTAATTACGTATATGTACATGTAATTACATAAGATAAACTAATATTTATAAACTTAATACCTACGTAAACCATAATTATGAAAAGCAATTAGAACTGAAATGAAGGTAACGGCAGTAGTGGTACAATAGAACTGTTTTACTTTACAGTTTGAACTATAATCACACCAAGCTTGCAGTGGTGATATTGGCTGTGTGTGTCTAATCTTCTTTTGAACTGTTGGTGGGCACAGCACCCGTGCCGGTTGTACATAAACAAAAAAAAGTTTGACGCTTGTTTGTGTAATCGTTTTTATGATAGACTAAAAAGTTGAAATACCTGATACCTACCTAATACTTAAGGCCGAAGATCTTAACATTCTGTATAAAGTTTAGATGCCCCCCAGGTACTGTTCTACCACAGCCTGTTCGTGATAACGACGGTGGCGATCAGCTCGGAGTCCGCCGAGGCGAAGTTCTACGTGATGACGCGCCAGGTGCGCATGTGCGCCGCGCGCCGCGCCCTGCCCGCCGCCTGCCGGCGCAGCATGGTGCAGTGCTACAGCATCCGCTTCCACTCCAACTTCTACGAGGTACTTACCTGTCTTCTGCACGCGCCTGCGCCTCGCGCGCGCCTATAGAGACAACTAAACCGATGCATACCTATGTCGCCGCGCGCCGCGCCCTGCCCGCCGCCTGTCGGCGCAGCATGGCGCAGTGCTACAGCATCCGCTTCCACTCCAACTTCTACGAGGTACTTATCTGTCTTCTGTACGCGCCTGCGCCTCGCGCGCGCCTATAGAGACAACTAAACCGATGCATACCTACGTCGCCGCGCGCCGCGCCCTGCCCGCTGCCTACCGGCGCAGCATGGTGCAGTGCTACAGCATCCGCTTCCACTCCAACTTCTACGAGGTACTTATCTGTCTTTTGTACGCGCCTGCGCCTCGCGCGCGCCTATAGAGACAACTAAACCGATGCATACCTATGTCGCCGCGCGCCGCGCCCTGCCCGCTGCCTACCGGCGCAGCATGGTGCAGTGCTACAGCATCCGCTTCCACTCCAACTTCTACGAGGTACTTATCTGTCTTCTGCACGCGCCTGCGCCTCGCGCGCGCCTATAGAGACAACTAAACCGATGCATACCTACGTCGCCGCGCGCCGCGCCCTGCGTGTTGCTCGTCGTGACACAGTGTGTGTGATGCGAACACCTTCTTTACTATCATTTTTGATTTACGTTTTGTTTATAGACGTCCAGAAATATCAACCTTCCGGTTAAAAAATCCAGACGTCTACTACCTGCACTCTTGCGAGTACAGAGATCATGTATTCCAGATCGAGGCCCCATAGCTGTACTGTTTTTTTCCGAAATAGTCCCATGGGAATACACAGACTGTGACCTTTCCCCAGCCGATTCGAGCCACCACCCGTCCACCCGAAGGAACCCCGACCGAAGTCGAGAGCCGGGGGTGAAGCCATCACTGCCAACAGGGCAGTACATCACCGAGTGCACGGCGTCCGTGCGGCGGCTGCGCGAGGACATGGCGCTGCAGAGCGCGCAGCAGGTGGTGCGCGCGGTGCCCTTCCTGCAGCGCGTGCCGCGCGCGCTGCGCGTGCGGGCCACGCGCGCGCTGCGGCCGCTCGTCGCGCTGCCCGGCCACGTGTTGCTCGTCGTGACACAGTGTGTGTGATGCGAACAGGAGGCGTACATCACCGAGTGCACGGCGTCCGTGCGGCGGCTGCGCGAGGACATGGCGCTGCAGAGCGCGCAGCAGGTGGTGCGCGCGGTGCCCTTCCTGCAGCGCGTGCCGCGCGCGCTGCGCGTGCGGGCCACGCGCGCGCTGCGGCCGCTCGTCGCGCTGCCCGGCCACGTGTTGCTCGTCGTGAACGCGATCGGTGCGTCACCCTCAATCGTGCTGTCGCCACTGTCCCCGGTCCCGCCCGCCCGTGTCCCGCCCGACGAACATGTATCGTTTGCACAGTGATAAGGCCTTATGCTAGCTAATAAACTTCCAGTAGTAGGTAAGTACAACCAGTTGGGCCGCACACTCGTACTGCAAAGATACTCTCAACACACAAGTCACCTTCGGCCAGAATTTGAGTTAGATCAGACAGAAGCCGGTGTAGCTGGTGACTGTAGGAAGTATGAAGTAGGTAGGAGTCAAGTCTAGTTAACAATAGTGCAGTTAGCGGTAGAGTAGAGTAGAGTGTACTAACTACTGTTTTGCTAAAAGTCGGTGGTAGAGTGTAGTCAGTCAGTATCACAATGAAATCGCAACAATGAGCTGAGCTCGCTACTGTTTAGCCTGAACATGTCTATACAGGTAGAGTCGCGCGCGGGCGAGCGGCCGGTAGAGTAGAGTAGAGTGTACTAACTACTGTTTTGCTAAAAGTCGGTGGTAGAGTGTAGTCAGTCAGTATCACAATGAGCTGAGCTCGCTACTGTTTAGCCTGAACATGTCTATACAGACAGAGTCGCGCGCGGGCGAGCGGCCGGTAGAGTAGAGTAGAGTGTACTAACTACTGTTTTGCTAAAAGTCGGTGGTAGAGTGTAGTCAGTCAGTATCACAATGAAATCGCAACAATGAGCTGAGCTCGCTACTGTTTAGCCTGAACATGTCTATACAGGTAGAGTCGCGCGCGGGCGAGCGGCCGGTAGAGTAGAGTAGAGTGTACTAACTACTGTTTTGCTAAAAGTCGGTGGTAGAGTGTAGTCAGTCAGTATCACAATGAGCTGAGCTCGCTACTGTTTAGCCTGAACATGTCTATACAGGTAGAGTCGCGCGCGGGCGAGCGGCCGTTAGAGTAGAGTAGAGTGTACTAACTACTGTTTTGCTAAAAGTCGGTGGTAGAGTGTAGTCAGTCAGTATTACAATGAAATCGCAACAATGAGCTGAGCTCGCTACTGTTTAGCCTGAACATGTCTATACAGACAGAGTCGCGCGCGGGCGAGCGGCCGGTAGAGTAGAGTAGAGTGTACTAACTACTGTTTTGCTAAAAGTCGGTGGTAGAGTGTAGTCAGTCAGTATCACAATGAAATCGCAACAATGAGCTGAGCTCGCTACTGTTTAGCCTGAACATGTCTATACAGACAGAGTCGCGCGCGGGCGAGCGGCCGGTAGAGTAGAGTAGAGTGTACTAACTACTGTTTTGCTAAAAGTCGGTGGTAGAGTGTAGTCAGTCAGTATCACAATGAAATCGCAACAATGAGCTGAGCTCGCTACTGTTTAGCCTGAACATGTCTATACAGACAGAGTCGCGCGCGGGCGAGCGGCCGGTAGAGTAGAGTAGAGTGTACTAACTACTGTTTTGCTAAAAGTCGGTGGTAGAGTGTAGTCAGTCAGTATCACAATGAGCTGAGCTCGCTACTGTTTAGCCTGAACATGTCTACACAGGTAGAGTCGCGCGCGGGCGAGCGGCCGGTAGAGTAGAGTAGAGTGTACTAACTACTGTTTTGCTAAAAGTCGGTGGTAGAGTGTAGTCAGTCAGTATCACAATGAGCTGAGCTCGCTACTGTTTAGCCTGAACATGTCTACACAGGTAGAGTCGCGCGCGGGCGAGCGGCCGGTAGAGTAGAGTAGAGTGTACTAACTACTGTTTTGCTAAAAGTCGGTGGTAGAGTGTAGTCAGTCAGTATCACAATGAAATCGCAACAATGAGCTGAGCTCGCTACTGTTTAGCCTGAACATGTCTATACAGGTAGAGTCGCGCGCGGGCGAGCGGCCGGTAGAGTAGAGTAGAGTGTACTAACTACTGTTTTGCTAAAAGTCGGTGGTAGAGTGTAGTCAGTCAGTATCACAATGAGCTGAGCTCGCTACTGTTTAGCCTGAACATGTCTACACAGGTAGAGTCGCGCGCGGGCGAGCGGCCGGTATAGAGTAGAGTAGAGTGTACTAACTACTGTTTTGCTAAAAGTCGGTGGTAGAGTGTAGTCAGTCAGTATCACAATGAGCTGAGCTCGCTACTGTTTAGCCTGAACATGTCTACACAGGTAGAGTCGCGCGCGGGCGAGCGGCCGGTAGAGTAGAGTAGATGGAGGATAGTTGGTTCGTTGTAGTTGCAGTATCTCTCGGCGGTGTTCAGAGCGATGGGGTTGTGTGCACAGGTGACTGCTTGTACCTGATCGACAAGGGCACTGTGGCCATATACACGGAGACGGGGAAGGAAGTGTGCCACTTGGATGACGGAGACTACTTCGGGGAGGTCCGTATCCAACCTAGCCTTGTTCATCAGCCTCGGTAGTTTGGTGGCGCAAAGCGCCGGCGAACGGTAGTCGGAGTTAAGCACAGCGGGCGCATTCGGAATCTGGCTGCGCGACCGCCGCCGGACCGTTTTTGTTGGTCGTTGTTGGAATTTGGATAAATAAAAGATCCTTAACAAAAAATTAAACAAACATATTTTTATTGTTGAAGAGATAAGGATGGCAAAGAAGACATTGCAAAAAAGTTAACTATTTGGCAATGCTCTGTTCGTGTGCTTTTTTGTACAGATTTACCTACTATGGTTGATGGATGAGGAATGGAATGTGTAAGACTTTTGTGACTTTGATGAAGTTTCACTTTTTCAGTGTAAGTATGCAGTTCTTTAAAGGGAATCCAATTTAATTCAATTTTGCTGTGGTAAGTAGATAACATAAGCAAATAATGGAGTGTGGTGAGAGGAACTGGTCTGCTATATTGTGTGTTGTCGGCGCGCAGGTGGCTCTGCTGAGGCGCGGCCGGCGGCGCACCGCGTCTGTGGTGGCGGTGACGCGCTGCGAGCTGTTCCAGCTGCAGCGGGACATCTTCGCGGAGTGCGTGGCGACCTACCCCGACGTGTCGGAGGCGGTGCGCACGCTCGCCGCGACGCGCGTCCACGTCACCGCGACCTCCGTGCAGCGCCATCTGGCGGACACCGTCAACGTTCCCACCGAAAAATAATATTATTTGTGTTGTACTTCATTTCATTGAGAAAAGTTGCTTCTAGATAGAGTTTCTAGTAAAACATGTGTCGCCTGTGCGAGGGAGTAGCGAGGGGGGCACGGTTTCGTAGTCCACCATTCACACAACATTACCTGCACGTGCGTTGGGTCGCGTCCTCTTCGTGGACACGAGACACGAATGCAATGCGACGACGCCCACTTCGATGACGTATGCCCCGTGGCCCGACGTATCCCAGCCGGTGGCGACGTATCTAGTTTTGCTTAGAGTAACTCCTCTCCACCTATTTTCTCCGTGGTTATTGTACACGAGACACCACGGATATTTAATAGGTTATGTAGGCATGCGGGAGGAGCACCATTGAAACTCACGTTTTTGCTTACTTATTATTTACCTATGTATGTTAGAGATAATTTTGATTTAATAACAATAATTTTTGAATAAGATATACTTATACTCCTGTATAACTATTGTAATGTAATGTAACCATTATATTTCATATTATATTGTTATGTTGTAATTTTGTACCTAAGAGGGTTCTAACTATGTAAATTAAAACAAATGTTATCTTCTCTTTGAGTAGATATTGTTTAGCGTTTTAGTCGGTTTGTCTCTGCCGCCGCCGCCCGCAGCGCGCGGCGCTGCTGGCTGCATTCGGCGGCGCATCGACATAGGCGTCCGGCGTCCCCCCAATAGTGGCCAATAGTATGCACTTGTATTTTCAACCGACTTCCAAAAAAGGAGGAGGTTCTCATTCGTCTGTATGTTTTTTTTGTGTGTATGTTACCCGATTTCTCCTCCAATTCTCAACCGATTTTAATGATTCTTATTTTTTCACAAGTAGGGTATATCTGTATATAAGGGTGGTCCTTTCATAATTATTTTTGTAAGAATACCACGTGGGAAATTAAGGGATAAATATATATATAAAATAATATTTTGATGTTGAGTAGAAGGCGGTACAAAAGCACACCTGTAGATGGACCCTTTTGTGCTTTTGTACCGCATTCTACTCAAGATCAAAATATTATTTATTAATAATTTTATTTTTAGGGTTTGAAGTCGGTTCAATTTAAACACTTTTTTATTATATTAGTAGAGAGACACCGGCAAGGGAGGTTTTTTTATATATCGCTTCGACTAAAACATTTCGCCCGACCTGAACGAAAGAATCATACGAGCGATTATAGTGGCAGCGCCGAAAACTCGGCGATCGAGCTACCGTGCGCTCGGAGGTCTGATCGAGCTACCGTGCGCTCGGAGGTCTGATAATAATTTGTACGCGCTGGCTACATACGAGTAGCTTCTTTCTTTCAATTTATAACAATTTATTCAATACTCTTTTCGACTACCTACATCGATGCACCTCGAAAATACTTCACTGAAGCGGCGACTGAGTGACTAAATCTTAGAATAATAAATACATTTTCCGCCGATGTTTCGTTTTCTTTAACCGATCTAAATAGGTTCCGATCTAAATAGATGCTCCAGTAAAGTAAATATTCTAGAACGATAAAAAAGGTATGGACCCCGAACCCTATGCTCGCCAGCGTAACACGATATAAGTAAAAGCATACTTGTTTCATTGGACGGTCGCGCGCTGGCCCGTCAGTCTGTCATCGGCTACGTTCACAAAAACCAGTTTAAAATGCCCGCATGATCTGTGTTTACGTGTAAAAACACTACAGCCAAGTTTAGTGTGCACAGTAGTGGAATATCGGGTTTGCAGACATTCGCCAAATTTGATATTCGTCAAATTGGTAATCTTATCATCGGTAAGTACACTCCGCTCCCCGCAACTCGGCCACGCTAGTTCTCATACAAGCATTTGATAGTCCGGCGTCCATACCTTTTTTATCATTCTAGTAAATATTACTAGAAATTGTGGTAGTGAGTATCGTGGGATGATTTTCGTAGTATGTGACTGGTGGTAATTATAGCCCATATAAAAAAACAAAAGTTATGTTGATGCGATGACATACCACTCATGCAGGTGGCTCACTTCGTCGACGAAGGCTCGCGGGGACAGTGAGATGGAACGACGTAAGCGCCGCTGTAGCGAGAAGTAAAATTGTTTGCGTTTCGATTCGCAACTTGACGGAAGCGCCAACCCCGGAGGCTTCGTAAATGAAAACATCTCTACTCATGAGTACCTATGAGTGACTGACGCCGTATGGCTAGATGGCCGCTCGACCGTGTTGGAGGCTGACCGTCGTTCGGATTCCACGTAAAACTGTAGGTCCCTTCCCTTCTTACCTTACTAGGTGGTAGGGTTTATCCCGCCCGGGTTGGTACCACCGTACTGAATGAAACGTCGTCGGTCGAAACGGCTATGTAAATAGTTCGTGTTTTCCGTCCAGTTCAGTGTAGCCGACATAAAATGAAGGGAAGCACTGACATGGCACCTAAGTTCATCCGGTGTTATTATCACGAATGTTGTAGGTAGGTAATGTAGCCAACCGTATCAGTTTCCATAAAAAATAAAATAAAAAAAGCCTCAGGTGCACTCCGGGTGTGCCGGCAGAAGTGAAAACTTTTTGTATTGTTTTTTTATAATTTTATTTTATAGTACAACTTTTTGTAAAATGTTTAAATGTTTCAAATTATTTATTTAATTTAATTTTTGAATTTTAAAGTGTTTTTATGATGAATAGAATTTAATATTTTTTAATTTAAATTTTATTAATGAATTGTTTATTAAATTAGTATATTTGTTGTAGGTAGTTAGGTATAGGTCATTATTTTAATTTTAATTTTATTTTTCTTATATAATTTTGGCAAGATGGTAGTCGAAAAGAAAATTAGAAAATTCTAACTATGAAATCTATTATTAGCCAATTTGACATGACAATGTTCCATAATTTTATAATTTTATATTATGTTGCTGTTGATTACTTATACAAAATAAATAAATAAGTATTTCCGAAAATATTCAGGTACCTATAAAAAAATTCAAAAAAATATTTATGAAAAAAAAATAAAAATTTATAAATAAAAAAAATATAATTTTATTCTTCCGGATTTCTTCGGAGTCGTCGGCGATTGTACTCGCCGGTCTGCCACCCGTCCTCGCTCGAGTGCCTCCCAAGATAGAGGACGGGCCCACCGATCAGTCTTGAGTTACATAATATTATTGTCTTCACTGTCAGGAGGCAGATTTCCACTTAGAAATTTGGTCATTATTTTTGTGGTTTCAATTGCAGCCTGTTGTTGGAGTATTTCTAATTTTATGCCAGCGTCTAAATTTTTTATGTGTTTCTCTGTTGATTTATTTATAATTCCTGTCGTGCCTATAACTATTGGGACGATTTCAGCTCTTGTATTCCATAATCTTTGGATCTCAATTTTTAATGCGTAATATTTTGAAAGTTTTTCATTTTCCTTCCTAGTGAGGTTATAGTCGGATGGCACTGTGACATCGATAAGGTAAGTTCTGTTTTCATTTTTGTCTACATATATGAGGTCTGGTCGGTTGTTAGGTAACGCATAATCAGTGGTGACAGCAATTTCCCATATTAGTTTAAATTCTTCATTTTCCACCACATGTGGTTCATTTAACGGGCATTTCCACCAAAATTTAGTTGTTTCGGACTTGTGTTTATATATATATATATATATATATAATTTTATTCTTCCGGATATCTTCGGAGTCGTCGGCGATTGCACTCGCCGGTCTGCCACCCGTCCTCGCTCGAGTGCCTCCCAAGATAGAGGACGGGCCCACCGATCAGTCTTGAGTTACATAATATTATTGTCTTCACTGTCACGAGGCAGATTTCCACTCAGAAATTTGGTCATTATTTTTGTGGTTTCAATTGCAGCCTGTTGTTGGAGTATTTCTAATTTTATACCAGCGTCTAAATTTTTTATGTGTTTCTCTGTTGATTTATTTATAATTCCTGTAGTGCCTATAACTATTGGGACGATTTCGACTCTTGTATTCCACAATCTTTGGACCTCAATTTTTAGTGCGTAGTATTTAGTAAATTTTTCATTTTCCTTCCTAGTGAGGTTATAGTCGGATGGCACTGTGACATCGATAAGGTAAGTTCTGTTTTTATTTTTGTCTACATATATGAGGTCTGGTCGGTTGTTAGGTAACGCATAATCAGTGGTGACAGCAATTTCCCATATTAGTTTAAATTCTTCATTTTCCACCACATGTGGTTCATTTAACGGGCATTTCCACCAAAATTTTGTTGTTTCGGACTTGTGTTTCTTGAGTAAATTCCAATAAACGTATTTGACTAGTTGGTTATGTCTCTTTAGATATAGTGGCTGTACTAATATTTTACATCCTGAGATGATATGCCTGACTGTTTCATCCTTTTCGTGACATAATCGGCATCGTCCATCTGTATCAAGTTTTAAAATATCACGTTCAAACTGTTTTGTTCTGACCGATTGTTCTTGTATTACAAAAATTTTAGATTCCATTTGGGGAGTAGTAGGTTGTTTTTTTTGCCAAGAGAAAGATTTTTCAGTATCCGTATTTGGGTGCATTAGTACCTCTCTCACAATTTGACCATGTAGTGGCTTTTCTTTCCAATTTTCTTTGGATTGTTCAGTCTGTTTTTTGTGGATTAAGATTTCATCTTCCGTGGGTTGTTCGATATTAAGTTTTTGTCTAAATTTTTTACCTTGTGATATTATGCTATATAGGCCTTTTTCCTTATCATGATCAACAATTACTTTTAGGACATTGTCATTTTTGTCATCTAGATATTTTTCCATTTTAATAGTTAATTTTATATATAGATTTTCTATGTTTAGTAGGCCTCTTCCTCCTTCATTGACTGGTAGATATAGTCTTTCTGTGTTAGATTTTTGTTGGTGCATGTTATATATGTTTAGGAGTTTCCTTGTTTTTCTGTCAATTTTTTTAAAGTCATCCATAGTATAATTTATTACATTGAAAGTATATATAAGAACCGGTGTTGCGTATGTATTTATGGCCTTTATAATATTTCTTGAGTTTAATGTAGATTGAATGATTTTTCTTACTCTTCTTATGTATTCATTTTTCTTTTCTTCTATTATTTGTTTGTGGTTGATTTCCCCATTTTCATCAATGCCAAGATATTTGTATTTTTTGTTATTTAAGGCTTCGAATTTGTTTCCATCAAGCAGTATATGGTCTTCACCTTCAGCGTTTATTCTTTTACCACCTTTTATTTCTAGTACTTTACATTTTTCTAAGCCAAATTCCATTCCAATTTGTTTGGAGTATATTTCTACGGTATCTATTAGATTTGATAGCTGATATTTATTTGCAGCGTATAGTTTTATATCATCCATGTAGAGGAGGTGATTAATTATTTGGCCACTTCTTAAAATATATCCGGTTTTTTCATATTCACTCAGTAATTTTGATAATGGATTAAGACATAGACAAAATAGTAAAGGGGACAGAGAATCTCCTTGAAATATTCCTCGTTTTATAATTATTGGCTTTGTTGTAATTCTTGAGTCAGTGCTTATTGTATTCATAATCACTTGCCATGTTTTCATAACTTTTGATATACAATTTGTAATTACGTTAGGGCATTTATATATTTTGAGGATGAGAATAATCCATTCATGTGGTACCGAATCATATGCTTTTTTGTAATCTATCCACGCCATGTTTATATATATATATATATATATATATATATATATATATATATATATATATATATAATCTGCCAACTGTCAAACAAGTCGGTGTGTGAAATTTCGAAACATTTTAAAATAATTAATTTCTGTAGGATTTTTACCAATATTGTGTATAGGAATTATAGCTTAGAGAGTTTTACATTTGAGAAGTAATCAATTTCAGATTTTTAGTGTATATTTTTGAAGATATCAAGGAAAGAAAATTCGAAGCGAAAAATTTGGAACCGATGGAAAAAAAAGTACCAACTGCAGGAAAACACATACGAGAATAAAGGTGCCACTTTTCTTTACACAAATCTGAAACGAGATCATAATTCCATTCAAAAACCACTGAATTTCAGAAGATGAAAACGTTGAAGTGGTAAATTTAAAATGTCAATTTGAATGTCAACATCAACCAATGACATCAACAAGACAGATAAGCTTTTCTTTTATTCTTCATAATTAAAATTATATATAAGTTACCATTGATTGGAAAAGATAAAAAATGAATTCGCACACTGAACTACTGACGACTACCGATGATACCTTGCAGCAAAGGAGTATTCCAACTAATGCTGCCGGTACATGTGGGAATAATAGACCTAATTGTAATATGCTTGAAGATCGAAGGCGAATATGGTCAAAAGATGAAATGATCGAACTTATGTACTGTTACTATAAAACAAGATCACAAGGAACTGGATACTTAGCACGTCTAGAAAAATTATTTGTAGAAAGGAATGCAAACAACGAAAAGAGTAAAAGATTCACTGGGACAACGTTATCGACTCAAGCGAGAAGAATTATAGCTAACGAAATGATATCAAAAGAACTCTTAAATGAAATAAAAAACAAAGCTGGAAATAATGTCGACCCTTGTATTTCGACAATAATGCATGACAGAAATAATGTGCTACAAAAAAATATTGATGATTCTAGAAGAAAATGGTCAAACGAAGAAATGATGGAATTGCTTTTTTGTTATTTTAAAGCAAGAGAAACTGGAAGGGGATATTTAAAAAAATTACAATATTTGTTCCAAGAAAGAAACCCAAATAACCCTAAAACCTCCAAACACAATGGCCATACTTTATCCAACCAAGCTAGAAAAATTATTATCTACAAAATGTTACCAGAACAAATCATACATGATATTGAAAATGCACCCTGCACAACTGAAAATATCATGGAGTTTCTCAGCCAATCTGAATGCCAGGAAATAGGTACGAATTCTAATAATACTAATGCAACAACGAGGTATTTGGGTTCACTATACTCCCCCTACAATGAAGAGAGTGAAATAACCTATGATAGAGAACTAATAAATCCAATAACAGATTCGATTAACAATCACACTGAACAGGTACCCAGTACAACACCCACTGATACCTTCAACAACAATGAAGTTGCAGAATCAATATTGTCCAGAGAATTAATAAATTCAAGAAAAGAACCGAATGCTGACCATACATATGTAAACGAATATACAGCTGCTAATGCACATAGGACAGGCAATATAACAGAAATAAATGATGATGTCTCCTTCGATATATTCTTAACACCAGATTTAACCAATTATAATATGAATAACAATTATAATACGGAGTCAAATTTATATAATGACAGAAGTCATTTAATAAAGAATTTAATAAGTACAATAGAAGAAATAAAGAAAACTGATATAAATGAAAGACAATACTTGCCGAAAGGCATGATAAACAAACAATTCATAAAAAATGTAAATGAAATAAATGCATATTTACCAAATATACTAACATTTAACATGAACATAACAGAATTAAACATAATCCTCTACTCAGCAGCGATGACAGTTATCAAAGAAAACAAACAGAAAATACTTGAAAAATCATTTAACAATAGTAATCAGGTCCCAGTTTGGAAAAAGAGAATACAGGATAAAATTGAAATATTGAGAAAAAACCTTGGACAACTGATCGAAATTTCACGTGGTGTTACTAGCAGGAGAATGAGAAATATCAAGAACAACCTAAATAAAAAGTATAATATAACAACTGATATAATGTTATACAATATAATTGAACTACTAAAACAAAAAATCAAAATGTATGCGGGAAGAATCAAACGCTATGAAAATGAAAATAAGAAAAAAAAAGAAAACATGCTATTCAAACAAAATGAACGAAAATTCTACAGGAAAATGTTTGAAAAAAATATAACTCCAAAAGAAATTCCAACAAAGAACGAAATAGAAGAATTTTGGTCAAACATTTACAGTCAGCCTGTTGACATTGATAAGTCGAATATTATGATACAAACAATTGCAGATAAAATACCAATAATCCAGAATAACAATTTTAATGCAATAAATGATATAGCATTTAAAGATGCAATAAGAAATCTAAAAAACTGGAAGACCCCCGGAATAGACAAATTACAAAACTATTACCTCAAATATTTTACCAGTGCACATCCATACATACTGCATTACTTTAACAAAATTCTTAATGACGAAGAACAGATAGAACCGTGGCTTACAACAGGTGTGGTCACTTTAATCCCAAAAAATCCGAATACAAATGATCCAAAAAATTGGAGGCCGATCGCATGCTTACCAACCACTTACAAATTATTTACATATATCCTATATGTAGAAATATACAAACATTGTAATGCCAATGACATAATGACTCCTTACCAAAGAGGTTGTAAATGGGGCGCGAGAGGTTGCAAAGACCATTTAATTGTCAATAAATCTGTCTTAGAAGATACAAACACATACAAGAAAAACCTAAACATGGCGTGGATAGATTACAAAAAAGCATATGATTCGGTACCACATGAATGGATTATTCTCATCCTCAAAATATATAAATGCCCTAACGTAATTACAAATTGTATATCAAAAGTTATGAAAACATGGCAAGTGATTATGAATACAATAAGCACTGACTCAAGAATTACAACAAAGCCAATAATTATAAAACGAGGAATATTTCAAGGAGATTCTCTGTCCCCTTTACTATTTTGTCTATGTCTTAATCCATTATCAAAATTACTGAGTGAATATGAAAAAACCGGATATATTTTAAGAAGTGGCCAAATAATTAATCACCTCCTCTACATGGATGATATAAAACTATACGCTGCAAATAAATATCAGCTATCAAATCTAATAGATACCGTAGAAATATACTCCAAACAAATTGGAATGGAATTTGGCTTAGAAAAATGTAAAGTACTAGAAATAAAAGGTGGTAAAAGAATAAACGCTGAAGGTGAAGACCATATACTGCTTGATGGAAACAAATTCGAAGCCTTAAATAACAAAAAATACAAATATCTTGGCATTGATGAAAATGGGGAAATCAACCACAAACAAATAATAGAAGAAAAGAAAAATGAATACATAAGAAGAGTAAGAAAAATCATTCAATCTACATTAAACTCAAGAAATATTATAAAGGCCATAAATACATACGCAACACCGGTTCTTATATATACTTTCAATGTAATAAATTATACTATGGATGACTTTAAAAAAATTGACAGAAAAACAAGGAAACTCCTAAACATATATAACATGCACCAACAAAAATCTAACACAGAAAGACTATATCTACCAGTCAATGAAGGAGGAAGAGGCCTACTAAACATAGAAAATCTATATATAAAATTAACTATTAAAATGGAAAAATATCTAGATGACAAAAATGACAATGTCCTAAAAGTAATTGTTGATCATGATAAGGAAAAAGGCCTATATAGCATAATATCACAAGGTAAAAAATTTAGACAAAAACTTAATATCGAACAACCCACGGAAGATGAAATCTTAATCCACAAAAAACAGACTGAACAATCCAAAGAAAATTGGAAAGAAAAGCCACTACATGGTCAAATTGTGAGAGAGGTACTAATGCACCCAAATACGGATACTGAAAAATCTTTCTCTTGGCAAAAAAAACAACCTACTACTCCCCAAATGGAATCTAAAATTTTTGTAATACAAGAACAATCGGTCAGAACAAAACAGTTTGAACGTGATATTTTAAAACTTGATACAGATGGACGATGCCGATTATGTCACGAAAAGGATGAAACAGTCAGGCATATCATCTCAGGATGTAAAATATTAGTACAGCCACTATATCTAAAGAGACATAACCAACTAGTCAAATACGTTTATTGGAATTTACTCAAGAAACACAAGTCCGAAACAACAAAATTTTGGTGGAAATGCCCGTTAAATGAACCACATGTGGTGGAAAATGAAGAATTTAAACTAATATGGGAAATTGCTGTCACCACTGATTATGCGTTACCTAACAACCGACCAGACCTCATATATGTAGACAAAAATAAAAACAGAACTTACCTTATCGATGTCACAGTGCCATCCGACTATAACCTCACTAGGAAGGAAAATGAAAAACTTACTAAATACTACGCACTAAAAATTGAGGTCCAAAGATTGTGGAATACAAGAGTCGAAATCGTCCCAATAGTTATAGGCACTACAGGAATTATAAATAAATCAACAGAGAAACACATAAAAAATTTAGACGCTGGTATAAAATTAGAAATACTCCAACAACAGGCTGCAATTGAAACCACAAAAATAATGACCAAATTTCTGAGTGGAAATCTGCCTCGTGACAGTGAAGACAATAATATTATGTAACTCAAGACTGATCGGTGGGCCCGTCCTCTATCTTGGGAGGCACTCGAGCGAGGACGGGTGGCAGACCGGCGAGTGCAATCGCCGACGACTCCGAAGATATCCGGAAGAATAAAATTTATATATATATATAAATTTATAAAAAAAAATAAAAAAAAATTAATGTTCAATTTAGTAGAACGGACAGACATGCATTTGTTACGGAACCCTACATTCATTTTGAAATAAATGTTAAATTTAATAGAACGGACAGACGTGCATTTGTTACGGAACCCTACATTCATTTTGCAGAACTTTGAGATGTCATGTATTGAGCGTTGTCATAGCAACTATAGATTGTTACCTGACGCGCTGGCTCTAACGCGAACATAAGATTTTTTCCCCATATAAAAAAGTGCCAAGCGCCGCTAAAGAAGTTTTCACTTCAAAAAATGTTGCGGGCAATCGACGGAATAATTTGAAGACACATCGTGTTGAAACATTTATTAATAGAGCTTACAGAGCGTTTGTAGAAGTTATATAGAAAAAGTCAGCAGCTGAGGCGTCAGTGTAAATACATACGCGTACATAATGCATACATAGAACCATACATATTTACAATATTACGTGAGTCTACATAGCTACGCTAAGGCATAAGAGCCTGATCAGGATCACACCCATCCAATCCCACGTAGGTACGTAGGTTTGGTACCTAGGTAGAGTGTGGACATGGTTACTTGGTACGAATATGGGTGCGCGGTGCGCCACGCGGCTGTGCCGCGGGAACATCACGCATCATATCTGAAATCACCAGTGTTCGGAATAAACAAACATTACTAAAGTGCCTCCAGTTAATTTGCTTTTCCTTATAATTTCAAAATTAGTTTTTAGAGCACAGCCATATGACCTTTCAGTTTATTTAATTCTTAGGCGGTGGAACAAAATTACTCGATTCATTTTCTTCGAGATTTTAGCTGGAGTTGCGAGTTTATTTCTCTCTGTCGTAGGCACACTTTCCTACATCGTGCACACAGGCCGGTCACATGAGAAAATTAATATTCTCTCTGTACGAAAATGTATATCGATTACTGGTTAGTTTTGTAATTTGATATTGTGAAGAATACCTGACAGAAAATTACTGATAGGAAAATGATATTCGCCCATGTAGCGATGGCTAGACTGGACATTATTAGAAGCAATGACGTATCATGTATCTTTGATTAGAATCTAGATTAGGAAATTAATACAATGTGATGAAATGCAAAAACATTGAGAATAACAAGTTGCTGGAACATCTCACCAGCTGTTTCATTATTGTCATACATTGAAAGAAAGAAAACATTTATTTTTGACGAATAAATTTGGCCACTAGCAAACACAACAATAAAATAACAACACAATAAACAATATAATACATTTGACAACAATTGTGAGCAAGCTGCTCCGGCGCAGCTTACAGCTTGCCGAGACTCCTGGCCGAGCTGTTGCAAGTCCAGCATTCGGAAAGTATTTTTATGTGACACCATACTTTGACTTTAAGTAAATAAGATCAAGAACAGAGTAAGATGAAACGTCGTCGGTTAAAACGGCTATGTAAATAGTTTGTGTTTTCCGACCAGTTCAGTGTAGCCGGCACGATCAAAGGGGGAAGCACTGACATGGCACCTAGTTCACCCGGTGTTATGGGCTGACATCACGGACGTTGTAGGTGATGTAGCCAACCGTGTCAGTTTCCATAAAAAAAAAAGAAAAAAGATATATACAGGGTGTTAAAACGGTGAGTACATTAATTTCGCCAGTGCAATCCTCATGTTTTTCCTAGACAAAAAAGCAAATCAAGTTTTTCTCTAAAGTGTCTAGTTTTCGAGATATGAATTTTTGAAATGTATGTTTTCGTCTAGTGTAATTTAACGCGTTGTTGCCGCTCCGCACCCTCCACCTGTCGACTTCCAGTCCTCCACTCACAAAGCTAACCCCCGCCCCTCCCGCCAACACCTCCTTCCTAGGCGCTCACGTCTCACCCGCTCTTCCCCCCTACGCGCCGCCCTGTTGTCATTAGATCATTTTTACACTAAAATAATCAATTAGTTTGTATGAAAACTGTAACTTTTTATTTAAAGGTAATTCAGAAAAAAGTTATTTGACTTTTTTGTTACTCTTGATCCCAATAATCATTTCCTAAATTTAATGTACTCGCCGTTTTTACACCCTGTAGATATACGAATATAATACCAATAGAATAATAAGAAAAGAACAAGAAAATAGATACTTATATTGTTTACAGTACACATTTTATATATGAGTAATTATTAATTTCTATAATACGCTATGTAATAATTATTAATTCTATGTATGTAGGTATATAAAGTACATAGAATATATGTACATATATTTGATATACATTAAACATCGATCTATGTAACACCGAACATAGACAGAAAAACCTTTTCTTACTGTTCTCAGTCCTATTTTCATTCGCATTACCCTTTTCCAAAACAATCAGTTCACAGCGAATTACATATTTACCTATTCACTAATATAAGTATTGAATGAAAATATAGCCGCAGTTTTTATCTAAAGGCGATAACTTTGCAATACCTAACTATACCTTATATACTAACGTGCGTAGTGATAACTGCCTAACACACTCGTAGTGTACTGACACACTCCACATTGTACAGATTTAAAAAAATTCCCTTATCTGTTGTATGTCTAATTCTCGGAGGAAGAGTAGGGAGGAGTTGATCTGAACAAACTGGGTACGTCGCCAACAACTGGGGGCATACGTCGTTTAAGTGAGCGGTGACATTGCATCAGTCGGGTTAGCGGAGTGGACGCGACAGCACGCGCGCCCTCGCGGCGTTGAGTGGTGCGTGATAGGTGGTGCCAGCCCCCGCCCCGCTACTCCGAGCAAACACTGGCTACACATGTTTTACTAGAAACTATAATTAGCAGCAACTCCTCTGTACACTCTCCTCCGGGGCCCGAATATTGTTTTGTGATTCTTGCGATAACCTCGACAAACGATTCTAAAGTGCACATTAAAATTATAATACATTCTAAACTAATTACCAGACATCGGAATCCGCGGGGCACGAATACGACCTTGTTAGGGATTGACTACGGCGATCAATAAACAATCGACATACATACATATCACACACGCTGAATCCCGACAATCGGGGTAAGCAGAGTAATCGGTGTTGTGCTGCAAGAACTCTGTTAAATTACAGCACAACACCGACCACCACGTTTCGCAAAGTATTCGAACAAGATTCAATCGATCAAGCAGCAAGTAAGGCACGAAGACCCACCTGCTGCATGAGTCGGTGGAAGTACCGTGCCAAGGTGAGAGGTGGCGAGCCTGTCGCCCTTTAGCACGGCATCTTGTCCTTATCCCTCAGTCGCCTTTTACGACATGCATGTATGCATGCAAACAATCGACACTGTTATCGATACTCATATTTATTTGTTTATTGTATTTTATTCATGTCATATTTCAGACCTGAATACTTATATACCTACAGTACTTATATAAACAAGTATACTTTATGTTAACGATTAAGTAAATATAATACATATTTATATAAGGTCTTTCAAAATTAGTTCATAGTACGCTAAGGGGGGGTTCTGTATCATATAGGGAGTAAAACCTATATAAAATTTTTTGGACCTTGGGCTTTTTTTAAGTAAAAAATTTTTTTATGTAGGTATTTAAATAAAAAAATAGGTGGTTGATTTTTATAACCTAATCGATTCAGTTTCATAACAGTAACAAAAAAGTCTTCATGACCATTATGATGTAACACGTGTAAGTTGGTAAAAAAAAATTAAATTATTTCTATTCCATACTAATAAAACTAAAATTGTGGTTTTTCACAATTTCTGAAAGAAAGAGATATACGTGTTGGAAGACTTTTTTGTTCCTAGCACGAAACCGAAACGATTAGGAAAAAAATTTTTTTACATTTAAAATTAAAAAAAAAAAAATTTGTGAAAAAAAAAATTCTTTGTTCTTCAAAAGTGATCTATTTCCGATACAGAACCCCCCCTTAGCTTACTATGAACTAATTTTGTAAGACCTATTTTTTTGGACCTTGGCCTTTTTTTTATGTAAAATATTTTTTTATGTGTTTAAATCAAAAAATAGGTGGTTGATTTTTATAGCCTAATCGATTCAGTTTCATAACAGTAACAAAAAAGTCTTCAATATCATTATGATGTAACACGTGTAAGTTGGTAAAAAAAACAAATTGTTTCTATTCCATACTAATAAAACTAATATTGTGGTTTGAACAGATTTGTATTGTACCTACAAAGTAAATACAACATTTGTTTATTATATCCTATTTTCTATAGAAATACTCTTAGTTTTAATAATCGACATTATTTCATATTATTCTAAAATAACGATCGATTTTCGATAATTGTGGATACATTGTCCCATCACTAAACAACCTTGAATCATTCGTGCCCCGCGGATTCCGATGTATGCTAATTACCGTGTGAAATACGAGCAATTCAATATCTATAAAAGTAAATGCTTAAAATATAAATAATCTAAAATGCAATATGTAAAAAGTTTTCATCTTAATAATTACTCTTATTAAAAAGCGTGTTTTTTCTAACAACAAATACTCCAGAACAGTCGTTATACTGTACCTAAATAAAGCTAACGAGATCATAAAAGAACTATACTATGTTTGAATGAAACAGGATGAAAAAAGTGATCAACAAATCAATGTTTCAAAAAAGCTGAACTATCAAAACGTACTAGCGTTTTGTATTGTACGTACATAGCTAGAACGATAAAAAAGGTATGGACTCCGAACCCTATCCTCGCCAGCGTAACACGATATAAGCAAAAGCATGCTTGTTTTGTATGGACGGTCGCGCGCTGGCCCGTCAATCTGTCATCGGCCGCGTTCGCAAAAACCTGTTTAAAGTGCCCGCATGCTCTGTGTTTACGTGTAAAAACACTACAGCCAAGTTTAGTATGCACAATAGTGGAATATCTTATTTATTTTTTTATTTTTTTATTTATTTATTTTAGGGAAACACACAGTTATAAATATCTTAAATTAAATAAACATAAAGTAATAACATAAACCAGTAAAGTTTCCACAATTAGGAAACATGTTTTCAACACTAGTTTATCATGAAAAATAAAATAAAAGAAGTGAAAGAAAAAAAATTTTATAATAATAGTAGTTAAATTTTAAGCACCTAGAGCTAATTAATTTCTGTGCACAAAGTTAAACACATCGGTAAGTACACTCCGCTCCCCGCAACTCGGCGACGCTAGTTCTCATACAAGCATTAGCCAGTCCGGCGTCCATACCTTTTTTATCGTTCTAAGTACATAGGTACTGTAGCGCCATCGCACGCCGTAATAGCTAGTTCCGATGCTTCACCCGGCCGGCCATCAAGAGCCGCGCTGATCGTGATCAGTCAACTGACAGCAATGCGTGGCGGGCGGCCACTCTGAGGGCCTAGTCCGAGTTAACGTGACAGCTACGTAAACGTCAAATACCGATCGAATTGAGTTTTTATGTATGGGAGCACAATACGCTCACCGCGGCGCCACTAGAGAGCTCCATACATAAAAACTTAATTCGATCGGTATTTGACGTTTACGTAGCTGTCACGTAAACTCGGACTAGGCCCTCTGAGATCGCATGTCCACATCTACAGCCAATGTGAGCGCGCAAACATGTCGGCGTCCTCTGCACTTTGGCCGGTTCTAGCCATTATGGCGGCAACATGCGCCACGTGTGATCACTGATCCCACACCTAGCCATCGTGTCTCTCATCTGGGTGTCTGCGCATGCGTGTCGGAGTGCTGGGGGGTGGCTGTGTGTGTTCAGTGGCGGCGGATGAGGCGGACGCGGCGCGCGCGCGCCGGGTCCGCCGCCGCCTGCTCGTCCTCGCTGTCGCAGGTGGAGAGCCGGCGCGGCTGCTCGTGCGGCGCGTGCGCGTGCGCGTGGGTGTGCCAGTGGGGGTGGGGGTGGGCGTGGTGCGGCATGGCCGGCACCGACGAACGCCGCACCAGCGGAGCGGGCCGGGCACCTACACACACACACACATTTTTCTACGGTCAAAACCACATTCTTTTTCTTCTCTTCCTTCCAAAATTACGCTCTAATTGTAACGACAGGGCTGGTACCACCGTACTGGACGAAATATGGTCTCTCAGCAGCATCGGCTGTGTTATCATAATATATCCGCTGTGTTGTCAAGGATAGACAGCAGCGATTCAAAGGGAAGTGTCCGGTCCTTCTCGGAGGTGATATTGGCTGGTCAGACAGAGCATGCCACCCACAGATCTTTGTTCTGTGATGCCACCCTACCCGGATTGCATACAAGCTAATTCTAAGCAAAACTAAACATATTTCGAATCAGAGGAATGCTACAGATTCCTCCGTAGGCACTAATTCCGAGGTTCCAATCCGGTCGGCGTGTACCAATGAGTTTTTTTTTCTGACGGAAAGTATTCTGGGAGACGATAAACCTTCTCGAAAAAAGTAACTAAAGGTAAGGCCGAAGGCCGAAGCGTTCAGGTAAACAATATTCTGAACGTAGCTCGGCCTTCAGCCTCGCTTTTAGTTACTTTCTTTGAGTATGTGGTTTAACTGAACGGACGGGACGTGCATACAAGGTGCATACCTACACCTGCTGCCTTGCCTCTTACTACGTGGTAGGCTCAGATTGTAGCCAACTGGGTTGGTACCACCGTACTGGATGTAAGATGGCCGGATAACAGTTCTCTAGTCCACTATAGCCAGTAATCCAAAGGGAAGTGTCGGAGGTGATATTGCCTGGTCGGGGGGACAAGTCGCCGTTTGTGTCGTGACTGGCCAAAAGAGCCATTACGACAGAGAGACAGAATCTATATGGGGACACTTTCCGGAGCCGGTGCGCTCTAAGGGAAGATCCAGAAACGCTTCGCTGGATCCCCTCGTGTGGTATAGGACCGCTGTACTCGCGCACGCTCGAATGCAATCCCTGCGCGTGCATCGGACTCGGATGATACTCGTACTTGCGCACGATGCGAGTAGTGCTATCTCCGCGAGGGCGCGGCGGCGCGGCGGCGCGGTGCGCTCGGGAGTCGGGAGGCGGCGGGTTTGAAGGTGGTCGGAGCATGTGCTCTAGTCCCTCTGACTCAGCCACCCATACCCGATTACATAAAATCAATCCTAAATTTTATGTAAGTACTTATATAAGGTGTTTCGTTAGTCATGTCATTAACTTCGGGAGGGTTACATACATAGGGTATCAAACAAACACTACGCAAAAAAACATATGTTTATAGGAGCATTTTTTCTCCTAATAAAAAAATTAAATCAAATAAGTAGCTGTAAAAACCAGTCATAGTGACCTTGTGACTTACTTACAACAAACAGCTGTTCTGCGTTTGAACATAGTACGGTCATTGACCCCGTACAATGCAAGTTACCTACTGTTACACACAGGTTAATGTTTAGGTAGCAAACAGGTTTTGTTAAATTTCTCGAAAAGTAATACTTTAAACATATATATATATATATATTTCGTACCGTCTTTATTTGAGTGTGTATGTAACCCTACCAAAGTTAATGACATGACTAACGAAACACCTTATGCAAACGATGTTGTTTATTGATTAATGCGATACAGACAACCACACAATATGGGGACCGAGAAGAAGTAGTACAGTCAGTTAGTCAGCGTGCAAGCGTCCACTGCTGGACATACGCCTCTCCAATTTTCCTCCAGTCCTCCCGGCCTTCAGCGGTACGGAACCACAGCTTTCCGCCGACGCACTTGATGTCGTCGAACCACCTGGCGGGTGGTCTACCCACACTCCGTTTTCCTGTTCAGTAGTGCAGTACCCGGCAGTGAATAAGGAACATCGACATTTAGAAAGAGACAATCTGATTGCAGAGCGTCGTCCCTGTCGCACGAACTCGCACGTCTCTGTGCGACAGGGACGCCGCTCTACAAACAGTTCGTCTCTTTCTAAAGCTCGATATTCATTATTTAATGCCGGGCACTCTAATGAGGATCAGTAAAGTAACAGCAGATTCAATAGAAGTGATATCCACGTTGTTCTTTATGGCATAAGAATGGCATATCTTTTTGAATTATCAAAATCGGACCATTAGTTACGGAGATATTATCAATAAACTTAAGCCGTTTCTGCCGCTAAAACTCGGTGCGCCCCGGCTACGCGTGAAGTCACTCCACCCCAGCACCTGCGCGCTCGCGCTAGCCAGCCAACGCGCACTCATTCGTCGAGGGCTTTATCTCTTGAACCGTAATAGGTAGCCCGTTGAAATTTTCACAGAATATGTGTTATTATGGCCGATATAACAACAAATAATAAAAATAAATAAAAGTAAAATATTCACGGGGGTTCCCATAGAAGAAACCAAGCGAGTTCGACTCACACTTGGCCGGTTTAAATAGTATAAATTTTGCATTGTGCCGAAATGTACAAATACGTCTATCAAAACGCCAGAGAAACTGATGTACCGTATGGGGCTGGTACTTTAAAATAATAGCCCCACTGCATCTCTCCCCGTGTATGTCGTATAAGGCGACTAAGGGATATGACTCCCTTCTTATATTACTAGGTGGTAGGGTTTAACCCGCCCGGGTTTGTACTATTTGGTGGGTTTGGACGAGTGGGCCATACTTCTACTAATACACTTGGTGACGAGGGTCTGATGGAGACAGAAGGTGGACAGTGGAACTCTTCAACCGTTACTAGTTACCCCCTCGAGTTTGGGCTCATTTGGTTGGTTCGGACGAGTGCTCCATACTTCCACCAATACACTTGGTGACGAGGGTCTGATGATGGAGACAGGAGGTGGACAGTGGAACTATTCGACCGTTACTAATAAATAACCCACTCGAGTTTGGGCTCATTTGGTTGGTTTGGACGAGTGTCCCATACTTCTACTAATACACTTGGTGACGAGGGTCTGATGATGGAATCAGGAGGTGGGTGGTGGAACTCTTCAACCTTTACTAGTAACTCCTCGAGTTTGGACTCATTTGGTAGGTTTGGACGAGTGTTCCATACTTCTACTAAATAAACTTGGAGACGAGGGTCTGATGATGGAATCAGGAGGTGGGTGGTGGAACTCTTCAACCGTTACTAGTAACTCCTCGAGTTTGGACTCATTTGGTAGGTTTGGACGAGTGTCCCATACTTCTACTAAATACACTTGGTGACGAGGGTCTGATGATGGAGACAGGAGGTGGACAGTGGAACTCTTCAACCGTTACTAGTAACCCCCTCGAGTTTGGGTTCATTTGGTTGGTTCGGACGAGTGCTCCATACTTCCACCAATCAACTTGAAGAGTCCCACTGTCCACGTCCTGACACCATCATCAGACCCTCGTCAGCAAGTTGAAATTATCATAACATTGTATTGTCACGGGAAATCAATGTGTGTGCAAAGTTTCATAAGAATCGGTTTATTGTTTATTGTTGTTTATTGTATAATTTCATCCATAGGTAGGTAACCTACGCTTGGACATGTCGAAAATTCCGCCAGTTCTAAATTCAATGCGAAGAAGAACTGACAAACAAACTTCGCAAGTCACAATGTTTTGTTAGTACCTTATAAGTATTATATTATAGTAACTTACAAATAATTAACCCATACTACCGCTCACAAGAGCATTAATATTTACAGCATAAACATGAATACTGAAGAATTTGACCACACTGCCTATTTAAATTACCTATATCTGGTGTATAGTGCCATCGTCAATTTTGATACTTCATATTATATCAAGTCAAAAAATAAATAAAAATTAGTTTACATTTATTACAAAGAGATGTAATAAGTCATATAAAAAAATTTAATGATACAAAGTGTATCCAATTGTCAAATTGTCAAAGTTTGTTAGTGGAAAAAACAGTAGTCAAACTCTTAGATAAAATTACGGTCAGTTAATGCATCCTTAATAGTGTAATAACTCTTTTCAATTAACATTAATTTAATCCGTTGTTTGAAATTATTATCATCTAATTGTTTTATGTTAGAAGACAGTTTATTATAAAATCTAACACTATTACAAATAAAGCTTTTTGAGGTTTTAGCTAATCTATGTCTTATTAGTTGTACATTATTCTTACACCGCGTATCATAGTTATGATTGTCGGAATTAAGAGAGGAATCATTAATGTATTTTCTGGCATAGTTCTGGTTTCTGGTTCAGTAGAAGTAGTTGAAAAAGTTGTCGCAAAGTTGTTGAAACAAATAAACAAGGGGTCAAGCTAAATAAAACCGTTTAAAAATAGTTTCTCTGGCGTTTTGATAGACGTATTTGTACATTTCGGCACAATACAATATTTAGGTATACATTGTGAAAAGTGAAACCAGGCACAAATCGGACACTTAATTTGTTTTAAACACAAATTAACAAACATAAACACTGCGCGCCTTACCGCTTCCTGGCGGTGCGAAGCGGCGTGGAGTGTCGTGACGTCACGCACTTCGCGCCGCGATTAGTCGAGATCGGCGCATTCATTTGATCGCTACTAGCTCATTTTTGGTCGTACGACAAAAATAATTACACCAATATTTTGCATTTTTCATGGACTACAATACTACATTAACTAAAACTAAAAACCGCGTTGATCCTCGAATCTCCGGTATGGCACCTTCCTTCTCGGAGGTGATATTGGTTGGTCGGAGCATATTGTGCTTTGGCCCCTCCGAATCAGCCACCAATACCGGATTAAATAAAATAAAAACATCGATGAGATAGATACGAGCAGATATTCTAATGTGCAAATATTTGAAGGTAGCGTACATGAAGCGAGAGACAGTGAGAGAGACAGACTCATACCTGGCGAGCTAGCGGCTGTCCAGGCGAGCTAGTGAACACAAACAGAAGGTCAGCGATAGAAAGCGCTCAGACAGATCACACACAAGTGCTGGAGTAGAACTATCTAAACACGAGACGACGCGCGGCTCGCTCCCGATTGTGTTGTGCCATCACCACCGCGCCGGGCGCGCGAGGGCAGCCCTGCTCCAGCTGGCCCAAGGCTTGCAACACGAGCGGTGGAGTGAAGCGCCATCACCACCGCGCCGGGCGCGCGAGGGCAGCCCTGCTCCAGCTGGCCCAAGGCTTGCAACACGAGCGGTGGAGTGAAGCGCCATCACCACCGCGCCGGGCGCGCGAGGGCAGCCCTGCTCCAGCTGGCCCAAGGCTTGCAACACGAGCGGTGGAGTGAAGCGCCATCACCACCGCGCCGGGCGCGCGAGGGCAGCCCTGCTCCAGCTGGCCCAAGGCTTGCAACACGAGCGGTGGAGTGAAGCGCCATCACCACCGCGCCGGGCGCGCGAGGGCAGCCCTGCTCCAGCTGGCCCAAGGCTTGCAACACGAGCGGTGGAGTGAAGCGCCAGCATGCCGTGTTATATATAAGGTGCTTCGTTATTCATGTCAATAACTTCGGGAGGCTTACATACGCACTCAAACAAACACTTTACGTAAGGAGAAAACATACATATGTTTATAAGAGCATTTTTTCTCCTAACAAAAAAATTTAAACAAATAAGTAGCTGTAAAAACCAATGATAGTGACCTTGTGACTTACTTACAATAAACAGCTGTTCTGCGTTTGAACATAGTACGGCCATTGACCCCGTACAATGCAAGTTACCTACTGTTACACACAGGTTAATGGTTAGGTAGCAAATATGTTTTGTTAAATTTCTCGAAAAGTAATGCTAAAAACATATTTTTTTTGCGTAACGTGTTTATTTGAGTGTGTATGTAACACTCCCGAAACATTTGACATGAATAACGAAACACCTTATATATGTATCTAGCTCTAGATCGGCACTTCCGACGAGCGGTGGTCGCGTCGCGGTCGGTGCGCCGGCGACCCAAATACACTGCAGAATACAATCGGGAGAGCGCCCGCGGAGTGGCTAACCGAAGAGCCTCAGCGCCGCTACTTTCTTGAGGCGAAGGTCGCGGTCGTCGAGGGCGGGCGCGGCCGCGACCGGGGAGTCGGCGCCGGAGACGCGCGGCGGCTCGGGCGCGGCGGGCGCGCGCTCCGCCAGGTAGGAGTTGGTGGAGTCGGCGCGGTCGTAGGTTCGCGCGCGGCGCCGCGACGCCACGAACGGCTCGGTCAGCTGCAGCAGTGTCTGCCGCTCGGAGTCGCGGCGCGCGGTGCGCTCGGCGAACTCTGCGAGGGAGCGGCGGCGCGCCTCCTCCGGCTCGGCGTCGCGGCGGCGCTGCTGGTCGCGCCGGTCGCGCAGCACGTCCAGCATGGACTTGAGCGTCGAGAGCAGCAGCAGCACCACGATCGTGTAGGTGCTCGCGTCGGGGTTGTCGCCCGCGTGCCCCGCGCGCCGCGCGCGCACCTCCGCCAGCCGGCAGCGGCGCGGCGGCCGCGCGAGCAGCGTGAGCGCGTCCTCGGCGCGGCACACGTCGGTTCGGGCCGGCGGCGGCGGCGCGCGCGGGGGAGGCGGCGGCGGCTGCGGGGGCTCGGCGCACACGTCGCGCCACAGCTCGTCGGGGCACTCGACGATGCTGTCGCCGGTGACCCACTGGTGCACGTGGTACACTGCCACGAGCACGGCGAGTACGAGCGCGCACGTCGCGCGCCCCTCGATCATGTTGGGCGGGCGGCGCGGCGAGCGCGGCGGAGGCGCACTTGTTTGTTTTCGCGACGCGTGCCGAGCGAGGCGAGGACGCGTCGTCAGGTTTGTGTGCGGTGCGGTGCGGGAGGCGGGGAGGCGGTGCGGCGGCGCGGCAGAGCGGAGCGCGGTGCGCAGGCGCGCGCGGCCCTCCACCGCCCCGGCACCTCCCCCGCGCCCGGCGTGTCGCCCCGCAACACGTAGGCGACAGTCGCTCTCCGCAGGAAAACTTCGGTGAACCTTGAAATGCAACAGAACGCAACAACAAGTTCATTGAATCGCAATATACAGTAGGCAGCAATACACTCAATAAGGTGGACCATATTCTCGATCTGGTGTGTTATTCTAGAGATTAAACTGCGCTTTGCTCTGCACAGACTCGGGTCCTTCAAGAGAGGCGTGAAATCTGAATGTCACCTCTGAGACCGGCATGAGATGACATTCGCAACCCCCGCATATGATCAAATGTCCATATCTGTACGCGCATTATGCAAAAACCACGGATTTTGACGAAGCTTTGTAAAGTGACATTGCATATCACAGAATAACATAATACGAGTATATAAAAAAATATCACAAATTTAAAAAGTTCAATAATAAAAAATCACGTAGTCCAAAATATACAGTTCCGTAAGCGGACGTTGACTATAAAATATAATCCGAGGCACGCAAGACTCTAGGTTGAAAATATATTGTCAAAATGAAATAGATAGCCACGCACTCCCGTTCCACATTTTCCCAGTTCTGTGAATATTTATTTAGCTATAAAGAATACACCACAGTAACTATCTAGCGGCTCTCCTGCCCTGGAGCAGGCCTCAAACACTCTATGTACTTGCGCGCGCTAACTACCTACCGCCCGACGACGGGCCGCCAGCGGTCTATTTCAGTGGAAATTCGTCAGTCGCGCGAAGTATACATAGACGCTCGCCCACGCAACTGCGCGCAGCTGCAAAGCAATAAACACTTTACACTCGATCGTTAAGGTACATTTTCGCACGCAGCGATTGGCGCCGTTAAACAGTAGGCTATTAAAGCCCGAAGGTAGGAACATTTTCTATGGAGTGATTTATCTGTTACGAAGTAACTATTAAGTAATCTGTGCCTGGAGGCTGGAGGCGGTGGAGGCTGGTGGCGGGGGCGGTGCTGGCGCGGGGCGGGCGGCGGCGTGCGACTGCTTGCTCGGTGCGCCGCCCCCGCGCCGCGCGCCGGTGCCGCCGCCCGTGTCGGTGCACCGTGCACTCAGTAGCTAGGTAGCTGCCTTCACTTTGTATTGAAGTTATTGATTTGATAGCGGCGCCGCGCCGCCCCCGCCTCCGCCGGTGCGGAGAGCGCGCGGGGGCGGGGGGCGCGGGGCGGAGATGATATGATAGATAACACAGCCGGCAGCCGCCACTCGGACTTGGTAGGTAGTCAGTGTGTAATACCGAAAGCTACCAGGCCCAATACAGGTCGACTCTAGCGCGCACCAGTTTCTGTTCAGCGCCCACGTGGAGACTCGCTCAGCTCTCTCGTCGGCTGTAGATCTGGACGTGGGATCATGCATTGTATCATTTCATTCATACTTAGGTAGGTAACCTACGCTTGGACTTGTCGAAGATCCCGCCAATTCTAATTCAATGCTAAGAAGAACTGACAAACTAACTTAGAAGTCACAATCTTCTTTTAGTAACTTTTACGCTTACAACACTTACAAATGCTTAATTATATACATAATGCTATGGCTCACTGTTGTGAGCCATAGCATTATGTATATATAACATACAAAAAAATATATAGAAAAACCTCTTGTTGCTCGGCTATCTATTTTGATTTTTATTTATATTTTATACACAATAAATAAAAAAATACACACATTATACCTTCGACTAAGATACAAGTCGTACTCAGAGAACAAAGAATTAAGAATTAAATTTAATATATTTACAAGTTTGATCTGTCAAATGATTATGAAAAATGATCTATGGCTTTTCAGCTATCTAATCCAAAGGGAAATCTCCGGTGTGGTAGGTACCTTCTGGTAGATTATATTGTCTGATCGCAGCTCGTGCTCTGGCTCATTTAAATCAGCCACCTATACACATAAAAAATTCACAGATTTCGTGCCTCACACGACTATCGAGCACATTGAAAATGAATCTACGGAATTCGAAAAAAATATTGTCGCTGAGCGACACGAGAAAGTCGGGATAAGGAAAAGGTTAGTTGGGTTCTGATGATGGAGCCGGAAGGAAGCCATAGAAACTCCTAAACTACACATGATAAGTCCGGAATATAGGTTAGGTTAGAAGATGCGTCGCAGTGAAAATGAATTCAACAAAATGACAAAAGAAACAAACCAAAAGACATTTTCAATGTCAAAAATCATCACCTGACTGATCAGCATTTTCTATAAACTTATATACCTACGAACGATTCTTTGAATTCGTTGCAATTCGTAGATACTAGACTAGATAGCCGCCGCCGCCGCGCCGCCGGCAGCCTGCGTGCGCCGCCCCGCCCCGCCGAGGCTCGAGTGTATTCCGCCTGTCCTTATCATCACTTCATATTATAATTAAACAATCAGTCCCCGTTCATCTGATAGCGATACAGATTCGGCGAAGTAAACACCAACACTAGCTATTTATTTTATTTTATTTCTTGCGGATAACCGTCGTCAGTGAAATTATAAGAACATTAATATTATAAAACGAATTAAAAATAAACTTTATTATTTTTAGTTGTGCATTAGATTTTTTAGTAAGTAGTAAGTTGTTTTTTATTGAAAGAGCGACTTTTTTTATATAATAAAGCATGACATGTGGCGCCCAGCCGCCCATAACGAGTCTAATGGTCATAATGACGCCCACGGACATTACGGTTGCATGCAGGGGTCCGAGTGCCATGCCGGACAGGTGCCTGAAAATGTAACAAATTAAGGAGGGACTATACAATACACGTGTTTTTTAACGTTTTTTTTTTTGGTGCGGAAAGCTCGGTGTGAGATTCGGACTGGCACTTGGCCGGTTGTAATTTTTTTTTTTTTTAGAGAAACAAGTAAATATAAATTAACCAATAAAGTTTCTACAATTAGGTTAAACTATAAAGTAGTACCTATTATTTACATTTTTTTTTATGGAAACTGATACGGTTGGCTACATCACCTACAACATCCGTGATGTCAGCCCATAACACCGGGTGAACTTGGTGCCACGTCAGTGCTTTCCCCTTTGATCGTTCCGGCTACACTGAACTGGTCGGAAAACACAAACTATTTACATAGCCGTTTAGACCGACGTTTCATTCAGTGCGGTGGTACCAACCCGGGCGGGTTAAACCCTACCACCAAGTAAGATTAGGAGGGAAGGGACCTACAGTTTTACGAGGAATCCGAACCTCGGTCAGCCTCCAACGGTCAGCGGTCACCCATCCAAGTACTGACCGCACCCACAGTTGACTGTCTGCACCACTGAGCTATCAAGGCTGACATCCTCCGAAGCACAGTCAGGTTCTACTGTGGGACTCTCATTCATCCACAGTCCGAGCGCGCGGTTGTACTTTACGTCGACGATGGAACGTCACGATGGCACTGCATAGATTGTCGTGGCGAGGTGAATCGCCACCAGAACGTTATCGCACTCACTCGTCTAACTAACGGCAACAAGGAGTCGCGTGCGCGTCTCGTGTCAGCTGTGTGATAGTAGCGGAGAGTGCGCGCGCGCTCGACGCGCAGGGCGAGCGGGGGCGGCGCGGTGCGGGCGGCGGCGGCGCGCCTGGGCGGCTGCCAGGGCCTCGCCGCCGGCCGCGCCGCCGCGCCGGACGTGACGCGAGCGAACATGCTCGATACTTTATTGTACTTGGGTGGATCAACTTTTTCTTGTTTTAGGTATCTGTCTGAAAAAAGGATATTATCTTGATAAATTCACCTTATTTTAATAGTTACAGCAACTCTCAGATAAGTAATTGATCAATAAGAAAGAAGGTGCACAAAGATTTTTGAGTAATTTTTTTTAAATATTGGTTACGCTGAGGACAACCCCTTTCTTCCATACAAAAATGGGCAAAATTGTCACCTGGGTCACCCCTAAAAATTTGGTTATTTTTTTTATTTTAAATAGTTTTATTTATTTATTTATTTAAATGTTTAAGAGCTCACAGAGGCTGTACATTCACTCTTTACACAAATTTAATTAAAGTGTTATAATAACAATACATTGTTACATACATTGATTTTAAAATTTTTAACAATATAATTATTTAAACATTTCTTTCATTCTTAATACTTAAACAAACTATAATTATAATTAACAACTATAAATTACAATTAAATTTATTAAACAATTCTTCTAAATTGTAAAAAGGCCGACTGAGTAAATAACTTTTCAATTATTTTTGAAATTCTACAATTGTATTGAAATTCTCAATATTATCATTTAAATTATTATATAATTTGATCGGTAAATAATTCGGTGAATTTTTGAACAGCGCACATTTAGGACCTGGTGGCCGAATATTATCTTTATTTCGCAAGTTATATCCAAACTCCCTAACAGTGTCGAATTGCTCTTTGTTTTTATAAACTCCAATGCAAGTTACATATATATATAGTGATATAAT
Organism: Nematopogon swammerdamellus; assembly: GCA_946902875.1. Lineage (NCBI taxonomy): Eukaryota > Metazoa > Arthropoda > Insecta > Lepidoptera > Adelidae > Nematopogon > Nematopogon swammerdamellus. Next base: position 354,471 of record OX336347.1, read on the forward strand.
AGTCTTTATTTTTAAATTAACAAATAAAGGTCGACAAGTGTCATCATATTTTGCATCAGAAATAACTCTTATTGCTTTTTTTTGTAATATTAGAATGCTATGTTTTACATTGGCGTTATTGCCCCAGACTTCAAGTCCATACCGAAGAATGGATTCAATATAACTGAAGTATACTGTTCTAAGTGTGCTCTACTTTTTTTCGAATTGTCTATAAACCTAAGTATTTTATACTTATTGATTTTCAACAAAGTAATAAATTACAAAAAAAAAAAAATTATTTGACTGCAGTAGATTTTTACATTACAAGAAAAAGTTAATCAACCCACTTACAAGTAGCTCGGTGGTGCTATTCATTGACTCTCGATAGTCGACGTTAAGCACACCCGGGCGCGGCAGACTTTGGATGGATGACTGTCGGACCGTAGAGTCTGACTGTAGTTCGGATTTAATTTAAAACTGTAGGTTCCTTCCCTAACTTCACCCTACTTGCCTAGCCATATCAGGTTTAACCTGTCCGAATTGGTACCACTACACTGAATGAAAAATCGATCGAAACGGCTTTGAAAATAGTGTGCGTTTTCCATATTTCAGTGTAGCCGTCACGACCAACAAGGCACCTAGTTCAGTTCAAGGAGTGATGTTCTGACATCTAGTTGAAACGATCAAGCCGCCTTGTGCGAGCTACGCACAGCTTGTTGCGAAAGCGCCTCCACGACCTTGCTGGCGTCTCAACTCAACAATAATGTGCCGTCGAGAGAATTGAAAGCGACAGAAGAGGCTTCGACTTGTTGCGCAGGTGAAAAGTCAACGCACACCATAATGCGACACTATGTTAGTTACCAATAGAGATAATGTCACGCTGCTGTGGACTCGCGCATATTTATAAGATTCCGATATTTATTTTGCCGTATAATGATAATGAAATGAAATGAAAATGTAATGAAATGAAATGAAATGAAATGAAATGAGTGTTTATTTGTCGCCAGTTTAACAAGTAACCCTGTATACATAATATGGCACATCAACAAAATGGCGACAAATTGGGTATTAATGATATTTCATTGACACAAATGCATATTCGGTCAGTAGAGTTCGTCATAATATTTAGTTTTAGTAAATATCATATTTAAAAAAAAAAATTGTTGATTGTGCGTTTTAAGATTTACCACCTTAAATTTTTTCAGAATTTTTCACCGTATAGTTGAAAAGTTGTGGGGGCACACTTATTACGATTTTAGAAGCGCATATTTTACCAACTAAGTAATGGCTGACACAAAAAATATTTTTGAAACATCATTATAATTTTTTAAGACCTATCTAACGATACCACACACGCTTGAGTGCAGTAAAGTTTGTTTTCATCCCTCAGTTGCATACACGTATGTTGTGCCACCCCTAATTTGTTTTTTCTTAATTTCACCACACCATTGTATAGTGGTTCATAGAACACACCTTCATTCCAAATTGCATCTATATAGTGCAAATAATCTACGAGTAAAATGGCTGTGGCATACGGACGGACGGACGGACAGGACGAAACTATAAGGGTTCCGTTTTTGCTATTTGGCTACGGAGCACTAAAATACTGACAAGAAACCTTATTGAGCTTTTTTGAAAAATTAATTTATTATAATAACATACCATGTACAATTGTACAACTTGTATAGAAAATACATTATGTATTTACGTAAATATTAGTTTGAACGTTAAATGTGTAAGTACGATATATTATTATTTAAATTTGTTAACTTTGTTTCATTTAATTTCGTACACCCGTCTATCTACTTTACGACATGACTGGCGGTACGACATGAGAGAATGCCTTTAGAATTTAATTCTGCCTTTTGTGCAATAAAGTATATTTTCATTTAATTAGTTTGATTACATCTATATAAAGAAAAAGAAAAAGGATATAGGCGTGTCCAAACGTGTGTTAGGGGAGACGTCCCTACCTTACACAGTGAACCACTACACAATACTACACTACGTAATAGCTGGCGTATGTTTCCTTCTAACCTGCAGACACACATCAGAAACTTTCTGACGAGTTTCACAGAAATTGTGTGCATTTATTGTTTGTGTTAGTGAATCTACAGCAATACCCACTCTATTCTTTTCAACCGTTGGCGTCATACATGCCCGATACATATCGGACGTCCCACCCATCCCCAGTGGATCCCGACCGCGCGACCCAAACCGACGACCGGACGCGCCCCAACGCGGCGCGGCGCGCGGGGCGGCGGAACAAAGAAGTCGCAGCTACTCGTAGCTCTCGGTCGCATTTACTCGTAGCACTCGGTCGCAGTTACTCGTAGCTCTCGGTCGCAGTTACTCGTAGCACTCGGTCGCAGTTACTCGTAGCACTCGGTCGCAGTTACTCGTAGCTCTCGGTCGCAGTTACTCGTAGCTCTCGGTCGCAGTTACTCGTAGCACTCGGTCGCAGTTACTCGTAGCTCTCGGTCGCAGTTACTCGTAGCTCTCGGTCGCAGTTACTCGTAGCACTCGGTCGCAGTTACTCGTAGCTCTCGGTCGCAGTTACTCGTAGCTCTCGGTCGCAGTTACTCGTAGCTCTCGGTCGCAGTTTCTCGTAGCTCTCGGTCGCAGTTACTCGTAGCGTGGTTGTAAACGACGAAGAACACACCGCATCATTTACAAACTGTACCCATCACGAGATTTAACCTACACTGCGTACTACGCTACGCCGTGTTCTCCGCATCATTTTGTATGGAGAAACAAATTTCGCAAATCTATCACTAGAGGCGCTGCTCCGTTTCTCCATACAAAATGATGCGGAGAACACGGCGTAGCGTAGTACGCGGTGTAGGTTAAATCTCGTGATAAGGGTACTGTAAGCGAACAGTGTGGACAGACGTTCAACAAACACACTTTGGTTTGACGGTTGTTTTGCGTCAAAATTTTAAATGAGAGGAAACTTAGAAAATACATAGCAATGAAAAACTCCGGGTCGCGCGCGAGTGAATCACTCACCAAATTGAAAAGTTATCATAAATAAATAAATTCGCTAAAAGTGTTTTGTGTTGTTTGTAAGTAATGTTGTTGTGCCGGGTGGGGCCAGGACTCAAAAGGAATAACCCCACTGTATCTCTCACCGTGCATGTCGCAAAGGCGACTAATGGATAATATGGACAAGATGCCGCGATACCACCTCTCACTTTGGCACTGTCCTTCCACCGAGTAATGCAGCAGATGGGTCATCGTGCCTTACTTGCAGGTTGATATTTATCTTGTCCGAACACTTTTCGAAACGTAGTGGCAGAGTCCTTGCAGTACAACACCGATTACTCGGTATTTACGATTATCAATCCCATTTATTATTTACGATTACTCGGGTTCTATATGTGTGGGTGTTTTTTCAACCTCCGATACATCAGCAACCCTGAAAACCCCCTAAAAATAGCTAACAACCATCCCGGTTAAACTACCTTACTAATATAAAAACATCCAATAGGTCCATCCGCTTGGGAGCTACGATGCCACAGATAGACACACATAGACACGGACACACAGACAGATACCTGTGTATCTGACGGACATAGGCGCCAAACTTATAACACTCCTCTTTTTGCGTTGGAGGTTAACCAAATGCTCTGTACCGTTAAATCTACGTACTCTTAGCGTTAGATATTATGGGGGCATGGCCCTGCCCCCGCCAAGTCGAGCGAACACGGCCATACCATCCTTTTCTCGAAGCAACTCAGGGTACTTTTGGCCTCCCTGTATCTTTATTGTGGATATAGGTAAAAGCCTAAAATTTAAGTAACCAAGATAAATACTTTACTCGAATACAGCAGCCTCAGCTGTGTTCTCTGCTAGTTCAGTACATTCAGGAAGCAATAAGTCTCCTGTATGGCACCTACCTTCTCGGAGGTTATAATTAATTAATTAAACCCATGCCGATTTACATAAAACAAAACTTTACTTTACATTATCTTAGATGAAATACTTTGTTGCTCCAATTTTATTTTCAAGAAACAAAATAAGTACTTTAATTTATTTATGGCAGACTTATCCTTTCTTTAGATTTTTTCCAGTCAACGTTTTATTGTTTGTGGTTAGCGTTTGAACGTTAGTGGTAATATGATGCGTGCTTACCTACCGCACCATTTGTATTATTGTCCTCCGCACAATACAGAACCACACCGACTCCTGTCTCACTGTTCCGTGCGTTACCAAATCACCTGTCGAAAGTAACACTTTGAAATAAATTTGTATTTTATGATTTCAAACGGTTTTACGCATTCTACATAGGCATGCCCACGCGCATAGTGCTATCACGAAAATACTGAAATAGAACAGAAGCTGGAGTTGGATAACCTCGGCACGAATATCTGCGCTACTCCACTCGGAACCGGAGAGGGGAATCCCAGTATAGAGTATAGAGCACGTAAACACAGCGCGAAAAGACGTACCATAGGGATTGGACCCAGAGATCTCTGATACCGTTTTGAACAAAACATTGTTTTTTCTCTGCCGTGACCATAGTTTTCCATACAACATTAGAACATATAAAAACCGCCTTCAAAACTGTATGAAATAAAAAAAATGGAACCCTAGAGTTGAAGGCGGTGCTAAAGAAGGCTACACAAATCACAAAGGATATCATCGACTCATGTTTTATTTCATGCATAATTTTTGCTTGCTTTAGCACCGCCTTCAGTTTATTACTTACTAGGGTTCTATTTTTTTTATTTCATACATTTTTGAAGGCGATTTTGATATTTTTTTTAAATAGTTTTTATTTCACAGTTTTTTTTGTAATTTTTTGCTATTAATGTACTCGGCGTAATCGCTCGGCCTTCGGCCTCGCGATCCGCCTCGCTTTCCGATCTTGACCAAATTAAAATGGGATCACCTCAGGGTTATCCCCTTTAAAAAAAAAAAGTATATATATATAACTCGGCCCACAATTGACGGACTAATGGCGTAACAAACATAAAGAAAACATACAGTCGAATTTGAGAACCTCCTCCTTTTGGGAAGTCGGTTGAAAACAGCTCCACGCAAACGACCGCTTGCGAAGCGGCACTACTTTGAGGTGAATCAGAAACAGGTCGAGCTCTGCGGGGACCTCGCGCCACCCAAGTTGAAATAGTACAGAATATAATTATATTTAACTGCCCGCAGCTTCGCTCGCGTGAAATTCGTATTTAAAAAGAAGAAAGTAAACCCGCTACCGTACCTTCATATTTTGGGCGCGCGGAGCCATTCGGTTTGTATGAGAGCCACATCTTAGCGTAACCGAAACTGAATTGCATTTGGCCTATCCTGTGTCACGTATAGTTAAATGTGCTTGTACTAAGTTTCATCTAATTCGCATGATCGGTTTAAGAGTTATGGAGTAACATACATACATACAGAAAATATTTATAAAAATCGTCAATTTAATTTTAGTAAGATACATGGAAACGCAATATCTCATAAAACAAAGTAACTTACTCCATGACCATCCCTTACAGATTTATTATTAGTATAATATATATATATTGATTGATGTCCTAGGCAATAGCGCCTATTTACGCGTGAAAACTTCATTAGAAAGAAGATATTAATAAAAATTGCTCCACAAATTGCTTATAATAAAAAAATAGCCCAATGAATACAGGTACATGAGGTGCTAAGGCGGAGTTATCCTTTGAACAAACTTCTTTTGAGCCAACCTTTAGGTGTGTGAAATTAATTATTTCGATAAAAATGTATGGGTCGACAATTTGGGTGCCTTATCCACGATATTGTGAAAATAAAAACATCTTGAAACTTGAAATTAATTTATCGGTGAGTGAGTGAGCTGGCAACCCATTTTTAGGGTTCCGTACTTGAAAAGAGGAAAAAAGCGGAACCCTTAGAGGATCAGTCTTGTGTCTGTCTGTCTGTCTGTAAGTCTGTAAAAAAGTTTAAATTTGGTTTATACGGGTATATAGAGATTTTAACCTATAATTCTCCAAACAAACAACGTAAAGAATAATACGGACGGACGAACAAATATGGCGCCGGAGGATGAAGACGAGCTGGGGGCGAGGTCGAGCGTGCTCCACTGGAACTACCGGAACCTCGAGTGCTTCCCTCCGGCGCTCCTCCGCGGAGGACACCGCTGCCGAACTATCACTGACATTTACCTCAAGGAGAATCTCATTTCTCGCCTGCCCGGCGAGATCGCCGTTCTGGACCGCCTCGAGAGTCTGTACCTGAGCGGCAACGAGATCTCCAGCATTCCGAAAGAAATAGGCCTGCTGCAGCGCTTGCGGTGCCTCGACCTGAGCGGAAACCTGCTGACGAGCCTGCCGGAGGAGATGGGACAGCTCAGCGGCTTGAGAGACCTCGTGCTGGACGACAATATGCTGCGGACGCTGCCGCTGCGGCTCGCCGACATCCGGGAATTGCGCTACCTATCGGTTTGTGGTAAAACTTGTACATTTTATTTGTATTACGTATGTAGGTTATAGAAACTGTACGTTACGGCTAAAACTGGTAGCCCTTGAGTAGTGCAGAACGAACGGAGCTTCTATCGTCCTCGTTTGCAAGAGCCGTCCAACAATCGAATTTTATTTTATTAAGCTTGACCTTTCTCGATATATTTTTGAATAGGTTAAAATTTATACATATTTGTAGAATTTAAGCACCGACCTACTTACTTTTGAGACAGCTTCTGTAGCTGCCGGTGTACAACAGCCGGCACTGCGAGCTACGTGTCTGGAGGAACCCCGCTCTGCGCTGTCTGCCCTACTCGCTGTGGTTCCACATGTTGCAGAAAACCGGCTGAGGTGGCGGCCGCAGCAGCCGGTGTACAACAGCCGGCACTGCGAGCTGCGTGTGTGGAGGAACCCCGCGCTGCGCTGTCTGCCCTACTCGCTGTGGTTCCACATGTTGCAGACAACCAGCTGAGGTGGCTGCCGCAGCAGCCGGTGTACAACAGCCGGCACTGCGAGCTGCGTGTCTGCAGGAACCCCGCTCTGCGCTGTCTGCCTTACTCGCTGTGGTTCCTCAAGTTGCAGACAACCGGCTGAGGTGGCTGCCGCAGCAGCTGGTGTACAACAGCCGGCACTGCGAGCTGCGTGTCTGGAGGAACCCCGTGCTGCGCTGTCTGCCCTACTCGCTGTGGTTCCACATGTTGCAGAAAACCGGCTGAGGTGGCGGCCGCAGCAGCCGGTGTACAACAGCCGGCACTGCGAGCTGCGTGTCTGGAGGAACCCCGCTCTGCGCTGTCTGCCCTACTCGCAGTGGTTCCACATGTTGCAGACAACCAGCTGAGGTGGCTGCCGCAGCAGCCGGTGTACAACAGCCGGCACTGCGAGCTGCGTGTCTGCAGGAACCCCGCTCTGCGCTGTCTGCCTTACTCGCTGTGGTTCCTCAAGTTGCAGACAACCGGCTGAGGTGGCTGCCGCAGCAGCTGGTGTACAACAGCCGGCACTGCGAGCTGCGTGTCTGGAGGAACCCCGTGCTGCGCTGTCTGCCCTACTCGCTGTGGTTCCACATGTTGCAGAAAACCGGCTGAGGTGGCGGCCGCAGCAGCCGGTGTACAACAGCCGGCACTGCGAGCTGCGTGTCTGGAGGAACCCCGCTCTGCGCTGTCTGCCCTACTCGCAGTGGTTCCACATGTTGCAGACAACCAGCTGAGGTGGCTGCCGCAGCAGCCGGTGTACAACAGCCGGCACTGCGAGCTGCGTGTCTGGAGGAACCCCGCGCTGCGCTGTCTGCCCTACTCGCTGTGGTTTCACATGTTGCAGACAACCGGCTGAGGTGGCTGCCGCAGCAGCCGGTGTACAACAGCCGGCACTGCGAGCTGCGTGTCTGGAGGAACCCCGCGCTGCGCTGTCTGCCCTACTCGCTGTGGTTCCACATGTTCCGTGACCAGCCGATACGTTGCTACAATATTGGGTAGGAAAATATTGCTTTAGTTTCTTTTAAACTGTTTAGAATAGTACGATTGCACTCTACACTGTGTACACTTGAATTTTTTTTTATTGAGGTTTGTCTACATAGAATTGTAGATAACAGTGCATACTACACACTGTACAAAGAAACACAACGGAAACTATCTATAGATTAGAATAATTTATAGTGTACGTATGAATACGTAATTTTTATTATAAACTAAAATAACTCAAAAACAGCAAACCCATATTTTTGGATACAAGTGCAGAGATAAATAAAATACAATTATATTAATAGTAGGTTATCTGGAGACAGGACAATAACTTCACTCAGCGCCGCGCTCGCGCTCTGTCGCTCGATGCAAATGCTACAAAAAGCCTGACCCAAAATTGCACGAATTCACAGTTCGTATCGTAAATTATTCAAAAACTGTAATCCGTCGGATCGCCGACTATAATCCCTTTTTTTTCGCTTCGTCAGGTGTTTGGGCATCGGCGGCGTCGCAGTGGCCAGCGGCGACCAGAACGGTTGCATTTTAAACGCGCACTCGAGCGCGGCCGAGTTGGAAATAGAGATGCGACCGCCGCCGACAATGTACCGGCGCGTGTTGTCCCCGCACCGGCCTGCCTCACCCGCCGCGCTTGTGGAGCTGTGCCGCCGCCGCGTGTACCGCGCGCTCACCGCTAGAGCTAGCGCTAACCGCCGCCGCCAACTCGACGCCGGCGCCGCCTACCCGCCGCACGACGCCGACTCTGACGCAGCAGCAGATGATATCAACAAGGACACTCGCACGCGCGGGTGCGGCTGCGGTGCCGGCGCACCGCGTCGCCCCGCAGCCGGACTGACGGCGGCGCAGCTGGTGGACAGCCACCTGCACTTCCTGCCTGTCTGCCTGAAGGAGGATCTGCGGAGCGGGCCGCCCTCCGCCTGTGAGAACATCGCCTGCAAGGTGCCGGTCTTCGATTACGCCTACCTCCAGTTTTACGAGGGGTAAGAATATTGTAAATGGTTTTTATGGCTGCATCACCTCCTACACCCGTGATGTCACCCCGTCGCACCGTGGTGAACTAGACGCTACCGTCGTGTCGGCTATATTGTACTGCACCGAAAATACTATTTTCATACCCGTTCCGACTGACCTTTCCTTCAGTGCGGTGGTATCAGTTCAACAGTAGGGTTCGCAGTAGGGTAAGGGGCCTACAGTTGTACCTGGAATCCGGACCGTAGAGAAACTAGTGTTCAACAAATGCACTTATCAAACTCGGAAAAGCAAACCACGGTGCGCGCACCAGTGGGGATTGCACCCACGACCTTTCATTTACGGCGAGGCTTTTACCCCACCCTAACGATCTACACACGTACTGAGCGTCCTCGCGGCGCGTGCGCAGGTCGCTGCTGCTGCCGGAGGGTGCGCGGCCGGTGCTGCTGAGCGGCGCGTTCTGCTCGCGCACCTGCGCCGGCGCACCGCTGCATGCCGCCACCCCCGCGCCGGCGCCGCCGTGCCTGTGGGGCGACGGCCGGACGTGACGCCCTCACCTGCTGCTGCCGGAGGGGGCGCGGCCGGTGCTGCTGAGCGGCGCGTTCTGCTCGCGCACCTGCGCCGGCGCACCGCTGCACGCCGCCACCCCCGCGCCGGCGCCGCCGTGCCTGTGGGGCGACAGCCGGACGTGACGCCCTCACCTGCTGCTGCCGGAGGGGGCGCGGCCGGTGCTGCTGAGCGGCGCGTTCTGCTCGCGCACCTGCGCCGGCGCACCGCTGCCCACCGCCACCCCCGCCGGCGCCGCTGTGCCTGTGGGGAGACGGCCGGACGTGACGCCCTCACCTGCTGCTGCCGGAGGGGGCGCGGCCGGTGCTGCTGAGCGGCGCGTTCTGCTCGCGCACCTGCGCCGGCGCACCGCTGCACGCCGCCACCCCCGCGCCGGCGCCGCCGTGCCTGTGGGGCGACAGCCGGACGTGACGCCCTCACCTGCTGCTGCCGGAGGGGGCGCGGCCGGTGCTGCTGAGCGGCGCGTTCTGCTCGCGCACCTGCGCCGGCGCACCGCTGCCCACCGCCACCCCCGCCGGCGCCGCTGTGCCTGTGGGGAGACGGCCGGACGTGACGCCCTCACCTGCTGCTGCCGGAGGGGGCGCGGCCGGTGCTGCTGAGCGGCGCGTTCTGCTCGCGCACCTGCGCCGGCGCACCGCTGCACGCCGCCACCCCCGCGCCGGCGCCGCCGTGCCTGTGGGGCGACGGCCGGACGTGACGCCCTCACCTGCTGCACTAACTCGAGCCACCGACTCATACGAACGAATTAAATCAAAGTCAAATTAAATGTAACGAGGAAAATATGTTTGCAATATATGACATTATTTACCATTATGATCCATTATTATGACTATGGTGGTATTTACTGCTAAATGGTAGTGGGCTGGGCACGTCAGCCGACGAGACGAAATCCGTCAGAGCAAACGGATACTACGACAGAAAAAATCTGTCAAGTTCGAGTTTTACTCGCGCACGGAGGTTTCCGTATCTATCCGCTATCAATAATATCCGCCTATCTGCTCAGGTGGCATTGTCTTCGAATTTTAATTTCAAAGATGTAGGACGATCGGAGAGAAGCCTCAATGAGGTCGATGGCAATTGACGGTGGGAAAATGACAGCACTTCAATGAGGTCGTTGGCAATTGAGCGGCTATCTTTGGTCTTTCAACAATGTAATGTATAAAAACATGTGGCGCCATCTATTATTCAGTAGCGTGAATAATTGATTTTTCGCACGTTTGTTGTATGGGAGCCCCCCTTAATTTTTAAGATTTTCTTTTATTTGTTGTTATATCCGCCATAGTAACACAGATTCTGTGAAAATTTCAACGGGCTACCTATTACGGTTCAAGAGATACAGCCCTCGGACAGACGGACAGACAGACGGCGGAGGCTTAGTAATAGGCTTCCGTACGGGATACGGAAACCTAAAAAGAAGTGTTGGTAAACCAAGCTCCATGTATGGAGGTCTGGAGAAAAATTGGAAAGGTCTATGTCCAGCAGTGGCCGCATAAACGCTGACCGACTGACTGAATTTTGTGACATGTTTATTATAGTGTCTCGCTCTGTCCCTTGGATGACAAAGAGAAGTAAGTAGGGTTGCCAGATGATAATTTCAAAAAGGAGGGCTGATGAGTCTAGAAAGGAGGATTAAAAAAAGATGATTTTCATAACTTAAAGAACATTTTTTTTATAATTGACTTTTTTTTAATCATATTTAGCTGAACTGCAAATTTTCTGAAAACGTTCTTATTTTCTTAAAAAAGAGTGTCGTGTACGGTGGTCGTGTGCCACTTTAAGCACTGCACGCGGCATATAGCAAAAGGAGGTCATACACAAGGAGGTAAGAGAGGACGGGAGGACAAGTTATAGAAAACGAGGACGTGCCCTCCAGGATACCATCTGGTAACCCTAGGAGCGAGTGAGTAGAACGCTTGTGGCGCGCCGCCTCCGCTCCGCGCGCCGTGTCGCGTGCGGTTAGTTAGATAAGCGCATTTAATATAACTCGAATATCGATCACACGGTCTGCAGATACATCAGCGTGCAAGAGAGACAGCTCATTAAACACGTTTTTGTATCTGGTTCATATGAGTAGTCACCTACCGAGAAACTATTTAATCAATTATTTCTAGATGGAAGCACTCTTTATTATAATTACGAGTAGGTAGGTACGGAGATGTTTTAAGAAGAAGATCTAATGTATAGGATAATATGTCTTGGTGTCTTGGGTGGAAAACACGAACCATTTACATGGCTGTTTCAACCAGCTTTCTTTCATGCGTGCGGTGGTACCATCCTGGGCGGGTTAAACCCTACCACCTTTTTTATGACTGACACGGTTGACTACATTACCTACTACATCCGTGATGTCAGACTATAACACCTTGGTTAACTAGGTGCCATGTCAGTACTTCCCTTCGGTCGTGCCGGCTACACTGAACTGGACGGAAAACACGAACTATTTACATAAGTTACATTACTAATGATAGTAATGATATATACCTAGTAAGGTAAGAAGTGTAGGAACCTACAGTTTTAAGTGAAATCCGAACCACCGTTCAGCCTCCAAACTGTCGAGCGGTCAACCATACAAGTACTGACCGCGCCCAGGTGTGCAGGTGTCGGTGTGTGATCACGGCCGACAGTCGACCGACCGCACCACTGAGAAAACGAGGCTGATTCGAACTAAAAAAAAATTAAGGGAAAAGATATAAAAAGATATAATAAACATTTCTATACGCCAAGGCTCTACGTAGCAAGCCCGAGAGTAAGCCCCACTATGAATGATTTCTTCCAGCCAATCTTTGAATCGACGTACAAATGTTTTGGAATCATAAATTTCCAGTGAAGTTTCTTGTCAATTCTTCTTCGTTGTGATAATCGAACTGGCGGAATTTTACAATGTAAATAGATAGATAGATAGAAATACTTTATTGCTCCAAAAAACATTTAACATAAACACACAATAAGAAATTTACATAAGGGGCAAAGGCGGACTTATCCCTTACAGGGATTTCTCCCAGTCAACCTTTGGATGTTTGAGAGTCGTATGTTGCGAGATATAAGTAGGTAGTAGCAAAAGACTTGAGTGTGGGAATGTAAAATATAATATAAGGAAAATAACTATAATATACACTACATATAAGTACATACTAGTTAATTAAACGTATAAATTACTATTTATAGATTAAATTAAATACATATGAATTACAATATAAATAATACATAATACCTAAATATATACATACATACTTGTCCATTCAGAATTAAAGGAATATTAACTTGTCTAACTAAACTATTAAATTAAATTATAAAATATTAAATTAACTTGTCCATTCAGAATTAAAAGAAGTAAATATGACAAATCTGAGCGCAGTGTACTGCCAATAGATTGTAAATAAACAATAAACAATGAACAATACCTTATACCACTCTCCCACACCCGTGCAAACTTTTTGACTCAGTAAATTTCGTCAACTCTGTAAATTATTGTCTGAAACTGGAAAAGCTCCAAATGCATTTCGAAATGTAGCTTAATGCAGATATGATTATGCACCTGGTACAAATAAATACCTAATAGGGTTGGCCTACACAACGCTACACAACTATACAGGCTGTTCGGCACTTCGACCGACAAATATTTTTTTGGAGGTAAGTGGGGTCGTTTGCAAGGTTTTGACCCATGATACCTTTTGTCGGATGTCACGTGGTATCGAAATACGATTTTTTTTCCTAATTTTTGAAAATTACCAAAATCCCAGCTTGCAAATTTGTTGTTTATGATTGTATCAGCACAAAATAAAATTTATGAAATTTTACGATATTATTATTTGATAAAGTTAATACCATGAAGAGGACTCGCCAAATCTGTCGAGTCGAATTTCTGCCGCTCCTTTCTTCCACCTCTGCAGTGTCCTGGAGGCTCACTTGCTCACTCCGCAAAGGGGAAAGCCGACTTACTGGTATCTCTCTTTGCGGGGAACTCTAACCTGGACGATGGAGGTGCCACTCCCCCATCCATACCTAGGTGTGAGAACTCCATGCCGGAAGTGCAGTTCCGACAACGAACTGTACGGGCGGAGCTTCTCTCCCTAGACGTCAGGAAAGCGAGTGGGCCGCACAGGATTCCTGCATTGGTGTTAAAAATGTGTGCCCCCTTTCCACCTCCGCACCACGCGCACTGGGCAGGGATTGCATCCCTATACGTTGGACTTACCGCGCATGCGTACCAATCGATTCTGCAGATCTTTCCTCTACAGAACCGGTAAACTCTGGAACGCTCTCCCTGCTCATATATTTCCCCCCAAGTACAGTCTCGGGACCTTCAAGAGGGGCGTGATTGGGCACCTGTCAGGCCGGCATGGCATTCGCAACCCCCGAATACGACCGAATGTCCATGGGCGCCGTTAGACACCTCATGGGTGCCTCGGCGCCATATGTCGAGCTAACAATAAAAAAAAAAGTGGTTTTATGACCCCCCAAAGTCCCGAGAACGACTAAAAATGTTACAGAATCTTAATTTCTTAATTACATACATATCACACACGCTGAATCCCGGCAATCGGGGTAAGCAGAGTAATCGGTGTTGTGCTGCAAGAACTCTCGCAAATTACAGCACAACACCGACCACCACGTTTCGCAAAGTATTCGAACAAGACTCAATCGATCAAGCAGCAAGTAAGGCACGAAGACCCACCTGCTGCATGACTCGGTCGGTGGAAGTACCGTACCGGAAGTAAGTAATTAAAAAAAAACTGACAGCAGTTGAGTGCTTCATTTCGTTCTGTTCTGTCTCTGTGCCAAATTTTGACCACATAGTGAATTATTTATAAGACATGTCGTATAAGTACCGTTGGAAAGGGCGTAAACTAGCGAACTTTTTAAATGAAAATGAAACTATCAATTGCTGTCAGTTTTTGTTTTAATGAATTAAGAAATTATTCTGTCATATTTTTACTCTAATAGTAAAATTCAATAAATTTTATTTCTTGCTGATAAAATGATAAACAAAAAAGTTACAAGGGACAACTTGGAATTTTGGTAATTTTCAAAAATAAAGAAAAAAATCGTTATCTCCATACCATGTGACATCTGACAAAAGGTATCATGAAAAACGTTGCAAATGACCCCACTTACCTACAAAAAAAAAATTGTCGGTCGATGTGCTGAACAACCTGTATACTATACAAGCGCCGCTACAGGGTCATTCTGCTGCACACTGCACGCACGCACTCGCAGTCCACCGAGCCGCTGCAGCTGCTGTGAGCCAACCTTTACAAAGCACCATTATCTAGCGTAACCTCAAGCTATTTGCATTATAGCATTCATTTAGCTTATCTGTAAAAAAATCTAATTTTATTTCCCAAATAAAACATGCACCTACACATTGTTTTCACAATGAGTTGAAGTGCCGGACAATACAAATAACATTTGACCGTAACAAGGACAGTGTGGTATAGAGAGTAGTGATCGAGAATTAAGTAGTGTGGGTACTTAGGTAGCATCAATAGCTACCTACAGCTACAGACACCGGGTGGCGGGCGGGTACGTGTTCACTTAGAAAGAATGCGGCGCGCACCCTCCGCTCTCCGCCTCCACCGTACTGACGGGCAATTGCGGTGGGGGCGGAGAGCGGAGGGTGCGCGCCGCATTCTTTCGAAGTGAACGGTTGAGAAAACCGCGCTATAGCCAGCAGCTAGTTAGCTGCGAGCGCGGTTGTTGCCGGCCGGCAACATGTGGAGGAGAGTGGAGGGGTTGTTGGGCGCGCTGGCGGCGGAGAGCACGCTGCACGGGCTCAAGTATCTGCGCAAGGACCGCAGCTTCGTATCCCGGTGAGCTCCCACCCGCACACACTTTTGAAACTGAAAATGTCTCTTGGTTCGTTTCAGTATAGGCCCCGATTTCACGAAAAAGTGCGATCCCCTTATATCTCGGACAGTTGTGAAGATATGATATTCAAAAAAGGCTCAAAAGACGCGTATTCATGAGAGCTGTAAGGTGCAAATTATTCGAGAAAATAAAAAACGAAAAAAGTTATGGCCGAAATAGTGAAAAAAAAAAAATATTTTTTTCCGAATTTTTTATTTTGGCGCTCGATATTTTGGAAACGAAGAATTATATCAAAAATTTGAGAGTTTGCCCTGTAGCTCAACCTTTCTGAAAATAGAAATTCACAGATTTCGTGCCTCACACGACTATCGAGCACATTGCAAATGAATCTACGGAATTCGAAAAAATATTGTCGCTGAGCGACACGAGAAAGTCGGGATAAGGAAAACGTTAGTTGGGGTCTGATAATGGAGCCGGAAGGAAGCCATAGGAACTCCTAAACTACACATGATAAGCCCATCGTGTTTGGGCTCGTTGGATTTGTCTTCGCAAGTACTCTTGTCGTATATTATGTCCGGGGTCCTGATGATGGAGCCAGAATGAAGCCATAGGAACTCCTAAACCACACATGATAAATCGACCGTGTTTGGGCTCGTTGGATTTGTCTTCGCAAGTACTCTAGTCATATGTTATTTCCAGGGTCCTGATGATGGAGCCGGAAGGAAGCCATAGGAACTCCTAAACTACAAATGATAAATCCACCATATTTGGGTTCGTTGGATATAGAAATATAGGTTAGGATATAAGATGCGTCGCATTGAAAAAGAATTCAACAAAATAAAAAAAAATATTACATTTATATATTTTTTATAATTTTTCACTTTCACTTTATAAATATATATATTTTTTAATTAAATACTAACAACTTTTTGTTGCTTTATTTTTATGTAAAACACATATTTTATTAATAAAAATAACAAAGCACATTTATTAATTAAATATTTCGCCCCGACGCGACGCCACCGACATCGGGGCGAAATATTTCATTAATAAATGTGCTTTGTTATTTTTATTAATAAAATATGTGTTTTACTTATAATTTTTCAAAAACACAAGCAGCTTAAAAAATGTAAACTAAAATTTAGACAGAAAAAGAGATAAGCTTGACATTGTGTCTAACTAAAGTAACAAATTAATAAATATCAAATATCAAAATATAATAAGGATATTTACAAAATAAATACAAAATAATATAATAATATATTAAGGATATAGAAGATAAGAATATAGGTTAGGTTAGAAGATGCGTCGCGTAGCGACGCATCTTCTAACCTATCCTATATTCCTATATTCCTATAACCAACGAACCCAAATATGGTGGATTTATCATGTGTAGTTTAGGAGTTCCTATGGTTTCCTTCCGGCTCCATCATCAGAACCCAACTAACCTTTTCCTTATCCCGACTTTCTCGTGTTGCTCAGCGACAATATTTTTTCGAATTCCGTAGATTCATTTTCAATGTGCTCGATAGTCGTGTAAGGCACGAAATCTGTGAATTTTTCATGAAACTATTTATTTAATTATTATACAGGGTTTTGTGACGGCAAGTACATTAATTTCGGCAGCGCAACCCTCATGTTTTACTGAGACAAAAAAGTAAATCGACGCTTGAAAGGCAAAATTGACTAAGCGACATTGCGCTAATTTTACAGGAGAGCAGTTTAAAGTTTGACTTTTTAGAAAAAAAATCATAAAGATTCTTGTATTCATCCTACAGGCGTAAATCTTACTGTTTTGGAAATCTTATTTTATCGGCTACATCGTGGCATATAAAACTATTAAAAAACACTATTATTTCAAAAGTTAAGTGTCGCTTGGTAAATTTTACTTGAAAGTAGAAACGGGAAAAATGTACTAACCGACAAGTGTTGATCTGGATAAGTACAGTAAAAATGTAATAAAGAGAAATTATATCGAATTTATATCAGAGCCAAATAACCTAACCAACATAAAAAAGGTTGGGAAATTGAGGCAAAACTGCATAAACTTTATTTATAAATTGACGAGTCTCAGTAAATTTAAATTAAGTAACTCTTGTTTTAGAAAGTTGTATCATTATTTTAATCAGAAATGACAATAAAAATGCACTTATGAACGGTATTAAGCTTTATTCAGGCGTTATACTTATTGAATATAGGTAATAGGTAACTAAGGCCGTTTGTTAAATTTAAAAAAAAAAAGGTTCTTTTTAATCAAATGAAAAGAGAAATACAAATCAAATCTAAGGCACAAATTCTTATTATTAGTACCTGCGTATAACTATTTTAATCAATTGCACTGTCACTTACTGGGGATATTGGACATTCAGAATAATAACCAATTAAATTTTTATTAACAAAACAACACTCAGGCGTACAAGGGTTGTATGCCTGAGTGTTGTTTTGTTAAAAAATTAATCTTATTACGAATCTTGTTATAACAGTGGCACAATATTAATTACACTTGGATATTACTTACTAATATGTTACAGGAGGCCAAATAATACTCCGCATGGAAAGTATTATACACTTTTAATTAAGGTCAAAGTACAAAGAATTTAGTATGCACGTAGTGTTGGTGGTGTCCCGGCGCGGAATGTGTCGACCCACCGCGCCTCCTCTCCTGCCTGCCTGTGCTCTCAAGTGCCGTGTCGGTGTGATGTCGTAGGTGTGCGTGCATGTCTGTCCAGCCGTATGTATGTGTAACACTCGGCCATCCTGACCACACCGTGTCTCACGGTGCCCTCTCTATAGTCACTTGGATTCTTGATTGTCCTGGAACAGAAACGGGGAGACGAACTGAGAATCTTAGTTTTGTGCGGAATACAAGCTGAGGATGCTAGTTATTCTCTAGCTGTGCTCTAGCTAGACGTCCGAAGCTGCTAATCCTGGTAGATATTCCATAGCCATAAAGGGTACGGTCTGGCAGTTACGTAGGTGCACCCAGCGAATACTAGACTGCACACAGCACGTATTAGGTTCCACACAGTAAACACTTCGGTTTCACACAGCAAATACCAGATTGCACACAGCACGTAGGTATTAGGTTCCACACAGTAAACTCTAGTCTGCACACAGCTGTACTAGTTTCCCACAGCAAATACCAGACTGCACACAGCAGGTAGGTATTAGGTTCCACACAGTAAACACTAGTCTGCACACAGCTGTACTAGGTTTCACACAGCAAATACCAGATTGCACACAGCACGTAGGTATTAGGCTCCACACAGTAAACACTAGTCTGCACACAGCTGTACTAGGTTTCACACAGCAAATACCAGACTGCACACAGCACGTAGGTATTATGTTCCACACAGTAAACACTAGTCTGCACACAGCTATACTAGGTTTCACACAGCAAATACCATACTGCACAAAGCACGTAGGTATATAGTATATTCCTTACGTTTTTTGTCGTAGCGTTTTTTCATTGTGACACTGTTTTTTTCTATGTGTGATTTAGCAATTTGTTGTCGGTTTTTCAAGTCATTTCGCATTCTGTCGATATCGCCCTCCGGTTAGTGCTGTAGGGCAGGAGACCGACTGTTTTTATGTGCAAACATTAGTTCGAACGGCACGAACTTTGTGATAGAGTGTACCGTATTATTTATGCCCCATATTATGTCTGGTAGTTTATCGTCCAACGATTGTTCCGTAAGGGACGATGTGTTAATTGCGTCTAGTAAGTTTCTGTTTACGCGTTCGACTTGACCATTTGCCCGAGGGACCGCTATGGCATTCATAACGTGTTTGAATTGTTTCTCGTTAGAGAAAGATTTGAAATTTCTACTCGTGAATGCACTTCCTCTATCCGTTATGACCCGGGCCGGGTGTCCAAATGTAGTTATTACGTCGCGAATATGTTTAATGGTTTCCTTCGAATTTGTCGTACGGGTTGGACGGGCAAATACGAATTTGGAAAATGCGTCCACCATTAGAATGACATAGCTGTTACGTGCCGAACTCTTTGGGAATGGACCAATATGGTCAACGTGTAGTGTATGCATCGGTATAGCGACCTTCTCGATGGGGTGGAGTTTTCCTTCGCTTTTTCCATAATTTCCTTTCCTGTATGAGCAATCCAAGCAGGATCTAAAGTATTTACGTATGAAGTTCGTCATACGATGAAACCACATCTCGGATTTGATTAATTTTTCGCACCTTTCAAATCCTGGGTGCCCTATGTCGTCATGATATTTTTTCATTATGTTCCATCTCGCCGACTTCGGTATCACTATGCGACTTCCATTCACGGTTTTCCTGTACAATCTTTCATCGCGTAATTCGTAATTATTATAGACGTCCTGATTTGGACGTTGGCCCTTTAGCTGATCGATTAGTAATTGTATTTCATGGTCTTGCAGTTGTATAGTAAGAAGCCAATCTTCGTGCGTTATTTCCAGAACATTCGATTCGATGTTTTCAAATGCTGTAGTTGTATTTATTTGGTTAATAGGGTTTCGACTTAAAGCATCGACATGCGCCATCCGGCTACCGGATCTGTATTCTATTTCCAGATCAAAATCCTGAATTGTTAGCCACCATCTAGCGATCCGCGGCACCAAATCTTTTTTTTCTAAAGTGGTTCTCAGCGCGGCGCAATCAGTTATAACTTTTACGTGAATGCCACTTACATATATTCGGAATCGTTTCAGTGACTCGACCACAGCTAATGTTTCCAGCTCATAGCTGTGATAAAAGCTCTCCTCCTTAGAGGTAACTCTACTAAAATAAACTACAGGTTTTATAGTTTTGTCGTTCTGGTGTTGCATCAAAATTCCTCCTATTCCATGTTTACTCTCATCAGTGTGAACTTCGGTTACAGCATTTCTGTTGTAAATTGCCAAAATAGGGCGGCGGGCGAGCTGATTCTTCAATTTTATGAACGCGTCTTCTTGTTCCTCTCCCCACAGCCACATAACATCTTTCTTTGTCAACTTCGTAAGCGGTTTTGCAATTATAGCGAACCCTTTGACAAACTTACGAAAATATGATGCAAGCCCGACAAATTGTCTAACTTCGTGCACGTTGCTTGGTCGTTTGAAGTGGCTTACTGCATCTGTTTTTTGTGTCCCGGGTCTAACGGTACCCGCTGATATTTCGTGCCCCAAATAGTTAATGGTTCGTTTAAGAAAATAAAATTTTTCTAGGTTCAGTCTGAGATTAGCTTCTTGAAGTAGTTTTAACACCATTTCTAGAACGTAAATTCCTTCAGAGATGGTTTAATGGTTTAATTAGACGGTATTAATATATCGTCCATGTAAATAAGTATTTTTGAGTTCCTTAGCGATCCTAATACGCGGTTTAGCAATCTAGAAAACACCGCAGGAGCGTTGGCCAAGCCAAATGGCATTTTTAGGAACTCGTACAAACCAGTTGAGGTCACAAAAGCAGTTTTATGAATAGAATTTGCAGCCATAGGGATTTGATAGTAGTCAGTCAGTCAGTCAGTCAGCGTGTGAGCGTCCACTGCTGGACATACGCCTCTCCAATTTTCCTCCAGTCCTCCCGGCCTTCAGCGATACGGAACCACTGATTTCCGCCGGCGTACTTGATGTCGTCGTCCCACCTGGCGGGTGGTCTTCCCACACTCCGTTTTCCTGTCCACGGCCGCCAGTGTAGGACACGGTTACTCCAACGGTCATCGTCTCTTCGGCTAACGTGCCCAGCCCACTGCCATTTGAGCTTAGCCACCCGGTGTCCAATATCGACTACTTTGGTGCGTCGGCGGATTGCCTCGTTACGCACCATATCACGTAGCGATATTCCCAGCATGGCTCGCTCCATTGCTCGCTGGGCAACTTTCAACCTTTGGACAACAGCGACCGTCAGAGTCCACGTTTCACACCCGTACGTCATAACCGGGAGGACACACTGGTCATATATACGGGTCTTTAAATTCTGCGGAAGGTCAGACTTCAGGACGAATTTTAGTTTTCCAAAGGCAGCCCAACCCAGTTGAATTCGTCTCTCCACCTCCTTAAGCAGACCTTGTCTACCAAGCCGCAGAATTTGACCGAGGTATACGTACTCTTCAACCTGTTCGATCACTTCTCCGCCAATAACAATTTGTCCTCCCGTCATAACCTCGGTCGCCATGACCTTGGTTTTGTCCCGGTTCATCTTCAGACCAACCTTCATCGACGCTGTATAAAGGTCTTCCAGCATGATCTGAAGCTGATCTCGGGAATTTGACAGAAGAACAATGTCATCGGCGAAACGCAGATGACTGAGAAGATCTCCATTCACGTTTATACCCATGTTGTCCCACTCAAGCATCTTGAACACATCTTCCAATGCGTTTGTGAAGAGCTTGGGTGAGATCACATCCCCCTGCCTTACGCCTTTACCAAGGAGGATAGGTTGGGTATTCTCGTGAAGCCTCACAGTCATCGTCGCGGACCGATACAGATTTCGGAGCACCTCGATGTAGCGGTGGTCGATTCTGCACCTGAGGAGGGAGTTTTCGACAGCCCATTTTTCAACTGAGTCGAACGCCTTCTCATAGTCGACGAAGGCTAGGAAGAGCGGCTTGTTGTACTCCTCGCATTTTTGCACCACTTGTCTCACAGTAAATATGTGGTCCATGGTGCCGTACCCTTTCCTAAATCCAGCTTGCTCACGAGGCTGGTACTGGTCCAGCCTCTGTGTCAGCCGACTCGTGATGACTCTTGAAAAGACCTTGTACACGTGGCTAAGAAGTGAGATCGGTCGATAGTTTTTCAACTTCGCCCTATCCCCCTTCTTGTGAAACAAGACAACGACACTATTTCGCCATGCGGCCGGAACTACACCGCCTTCAAGAACTGCATTGAACAGTTTTTGCAGTTCCTTCAGGATCGGTCGTCCGCCAGCGTTCAGCAGCTCTGTCGTTATCCCGTCTTCACCTGGAGCCTTGTGTTTTTTGAGTCCTTTCAAGGCAGCCTTTATCTCATAGACACTAATATCGGGTAGATCCTCCGTGTAGTGTCTAGTGAGCGGCGCACGCCTATCAGAGTCGACTGGTAAACTGAATGCCGGTTAAAATCGCTTTTTGATCGGTAAACTGAATGCCGATGGCAGAATGGTAATGTTTAGGTGCTAAATAGATTACAGTTTTCACAGCAATCGATATGAAGATACGATGCGATGGTTTCCCGTTTATAAAAGAGCCATTCACAATATCGCATTCGATTCTTATGACTGCTGTAGGTAGAATGGCGATCGTTTGAGTCCAGCTCCATTTTTATAATGTTTGAGATATAAACCATGTCCTATAGCGATGGATTCCATGGCGCTATTATGACGATGTGCTTCTTTCAAATCTTCTCTAGCTATTTTGTAATCATTCACGGCTTTAGCGATTCCAGCAGCCCCTCCAGCCAAGCTGCCTAAAGCAGATAGGCCTGCAAAAATTGGTATAAGCGGTAATATACCACCTGTTTTTGGAATTGGTATTACTCTAGGCAATGGAATGCATGCATTCCTCGGAATAATCTTTTTTGCAAAAGCAAGCGCCCGACGAATAACAGTTTTATTGCTTTTGGATTTAATTTTTCCTAATTTAGTCTTAATTTTTTTTATCGCTGTCTTAAACGTTTTTATTTTTTTCTTTACACCGGCCCCCGCTTTCACTTTCGCCTTCATAATATTTTTCACCAGCCATGAAGCGATTTTTTCTCCTCTCCCTGCATCAGCACACTTTGAACGTTTCCCCGCTCTATCCATCAATTTTAAATCAGCTATACGTCTAACGCCCAAATTTTTTGATTTCATATATTCTATATCGTGTTCTCGACAGTAATCGTCCAATTGATTAACCCCCGTATCACCTCGCTGCAGTCTTTTATTTAAACGTGTCCCCGGGCCGCAATAATTATAGCCAGGCAGATGAATTTCAAAAGGTAAATTATTTATCAATGTATCGACTATTCCCTCCCCTTTCATCACTTAACATCAAATGAAGGTTTTAGCAAGCGTTTCAAGTTTTTTATAACTAATTATACCTTGTTATCAGCATCTATCCAGCTATTTTCAGACGCGGGAAGACCCAGCCATTTTACAAACACTTTTCCCCCATTTCTTTTTAAAACTTTTTCAACCAGGTAAATATCTGGATATCTTGTTTTCATCAGTTCTTGCTCATAAAAACATCCTGATATAATTTGGCCGTGCATATCGCTTAATATATACGAGGCAGGCCTCATTGTTTTTATTTTAGCTATTTTAAACAGTTCAGTTGACCAATTCGGATTATATCCCTTGGCAAAAGCTCCTTTGTATATGCTTATACGGACATGATCACCTATTTTAAATTTCGGGGGTAGCAGCGCGTTTGCATATTTTTTTCTACTTTTTTCAATATTTGCATGAACAGCAACCGTGTTATAATTACTCACATTTGCAGGTTTAAAACGCGTGGTGCTGTGCACTGTATTATTGTAATTAGTCATTATATTTGCAAGTGGTTTTCCAACCCATTTATAGTTACCATGATTTTATAATTTCCTCTTTGATGGATTTATTTTTATTAATATTTATCATGATAATTGTTATAAAAATTAAAAGACAACCTATTACCATTAAAATTTAAGTATTAATGAGCTTTGACTCTTCCCTCGAAACATTTTAAAGATTTTATTCGCTGGAAAGATATTCATCAAAATTTTTTCTATACCGCCCATTACTCTTTTCACAATCCTTATTAATTACCAAGAAATTATAGGGCTCACTCCAAATTCTCGCCGCAATATGACGGAAATCATTAAACGACATATCGCTATTAACATGCTCATCGTAAACATGTTTCAGATTTACATCATCCTGCCGAAAAAGTATAATCAAATTAGCATTATCCCTCACAAGCTGCTTCGGTATCTTCGAGTATGTTTGAGTCAAGTAAAAACAGTCGATAAATGCATGTCTTCCCATCGAAAAGAAATCGCGATCGAAAAATAAAAATGGAATCCGGCAATGTTTCCAGGAGTGATATAACTTTTTCATTATCATAAAATTTTTCAAATCTTACTTCAGGTATATTTTCGAAAACTTTGCTAAGGAAAAGGTATTTCGGTTGGAATATTGTTTTTGAGTAAAGATAAATGTTTCTATATTTTAACCCATTCTCGTGTAATAAGAGTGCTAAAATCAGGTTTGTTTTCCCGGAATTACTGGCTCCGCATACTAAAGATCTTATACTATTCGGTAGAAGACTGCAATGCCTCGGCGCTGAATTTTCACTTTCACCGCAGCGATAAGCGAAATTTAAATCTAATAATATAGGTTGTTTTACAAATTTCATGACCGCTATACTCCTAATATAATTCCTTACTCAGCTGCTGAATGCGCATATGTGATTATCTTCAGCAAAGCCACCCCCTTTTATAAATTCCGGCTGTATGAAAAAAAAAACGTTTTACATGCAATATAATCTAAAAAAGGGATGTATGCCTAATTAACGCTTTACTATGCGCGAATTTGACATCCGCAATGCTTTCAGCGATGCGTGTCTAGCAAGCTCGTGCACACCACTGTAGGTACTAATCGATGAAAAATAAAAAAAATTCATGTTGCGACAGGCTTAACTTGAAATATTTTTCGATAGCGCGAATTTGACATCTGCAATGATTTCAGCGAAACGTGTCTAGCAAGCTCGCCCATGCATCTGCAGGTGCTACTCGATGAAAAAAAAACATGTTAGAACAGGTTTTACTTGAAATATTGATGAAATTATCATGGCTGCAGCGATGCGAACTCCTCCGCTCTCGCGGCACTTCAGCTTTACATTTCGAATACTTCACACGCCTGCATCATGTCGGTAAGCCTCATATTATAATAATAACAACTATTTCCATGTTTCACTATGGTGATAAAGGAAGAATAAATAAATAAATAAATAATAACTATTTTCATGTTTTCCAGCATTACATCAAATCAGCATTACATAAAATAATGTTTAATTGTTTTTTTCAGATTCGCGATCAGGAAGCCATGACATATCGCGATGCAAGTTCAAAACCTCTCATACTTCAAACTTATAATGATATTTTAAAAAACGAGCGGAGCGCCGGATGTCTCAAGAGTTATGGGATAGACGAAACAGGCGTTTTCAAAAATGCGAGCCAGTCCACTAGTCAAGGACGGGGAAAAAAGAAGATGCAAGCTGCCGTTAAACAACAGCCGTCATCATACATAATAACACCGCAGCAGGCTCGGGGACACCATCTAATAAAAATTCAGATGTATGATTTAGTAGGGAGCGAAGCTTCTGAAGTTCTAACAGTGCAGTCTCAGTACGTGGTTGTTGAAAGCGGTTATAATGAAATTATGGATTTAACTCAAAATATTTTAAGAAAGATATCCCGAGAATGTACATTTTCCACGCTGTAGTGTTAGCATAATATCGTAAGGTTTATTGTTTATTTTTATTTTTATAAATAAATTAAACATGAAATTTAAAGAATAAATAAATGTATATGTAAGCTACTTCTTGAGTTTTAATTTCCCAGCAAATTTACGATTTAAATTCAAGTAAAAAAAAAACATTATGCATAAATCTATTCTCATTTGAAAGTAGTCATATTACGAGAATAATTTTGTATTTACATAATATTAATAATATAATAATACGCTTTACACCGCTTAATATGCGGCGAGGATGGGTTTACCGCCTTAGTAAATTTTTCCCAGCCAACATACATTATGCTCAATAAATATATGTGCAATAACATGCATATATGCACATACCGCATGCAGTATCTCTACAGGCTTTTTTTTTTATTGACAGACAGGCATACAGGCAGGCAGGCAGTGAGGTGTTTTTTGTAAGCACTCCTTTATTCCTTTTAATGTGCGGAACCCTAAAATTTCATATAGAGCGGTCGCATAGATGTATTTTTACGAATTAACACCGCCGCCGGGCATTGAAGTTTCGAATTTCACTCGCCGCGCCACAGCGCCTTGCTTTGTACAAAGCCGCCTGCGAAGCAATATTATTTCAATTCCCGTGAAAATGCTGATTCGCCTGACTGCATTATTCTGTAAAGACATGCTCACACACGGTTTTGATGATGAAATATGGAAGACGGGCGGATCGTTGCATACAAACATTGTATTTACTGTAAGATTTCAGTCCCTATGTGAATCTGGCTTTATGCGTTGGTTTTTGTATAAATTTGACGTCGCGCTAGTACCGGGCATCATTCAGTTGAGCAGTAAGCAGTAAGTACAAGTGCCTAGTGAAAAGTGGAAAGTGAACAAGTAAGTGCCTGCCCCGCCTTCGCCGAGACTCAAGGAACTCGACTGGTAAGTTTTATCTCTTCATAACTAGGGCAATTTTTACTTGTTATTCTCAGACTCTTTGCACTGTTTTTAATTGAAAAAATACTTTGAAATTTCAAATAAAACACTTGATCAATTCCCGTCTGTTTTCCAATTTTTAAGCATCACAATTTCAAATACTTGTAAAAATTTCATGCATGTTTAAACTCTGCTCTGTCTCATGTTTTTAAGCGATGTAATGATTGACTCTTGCGCTCGTTCAAATACTTGCAAATTTTCTTTTCTTTGAAACTTTGTAAATAATTATGCTATAAAACTTGTCCTCCCCGCTTGTTTCAGATCGGAGCGTCGCACAGTGCAGTGAGCCTTTACCAAAAATCGAAAAATGAGCTATAAATTCCATGGACTTTCATCCTGCCGTTGTAAAGTAGATAAGGCATTACTTCTAGGAATTATAGTTATACTCCGTGAACTGCGCTCATTGGCTCATGATCACCCCTCCAACTGGAACAATGTCGCGGCGAGTAGTTAATCCCTCTTATCAGTTGTATGTTGTCCGTTGCGTCGAATGTCCTAACAAAAGTATTAGCAAGTGTTTTGAAGTGATTGAAAATGGATTCTGTAGCCCAAGGTACGTAGTTTAATACGTTATATAAATGTTGTCTTTTTGTTTAAGATTTATTTTTCTATTAGGTCTTAAACATACCCTTGAAAATTATCTATAATTAATGCAATTCCAAACTTTGACGAAGCTTTAAAAAAAAAGTGCGCAAAGTGTCTCGAGGTTTTTACTTTTTCTTGTAGCTATATTAATGTACTTTCAGATTTAGTAAAGTTTGTCTGCCAATATCTGCCAATAGGTAATATATAGATTTTTTTTTCAGAGAGGGGATCGTCATACAAAAATTGGAGCTTGCGGCATAAACAGCAGCAAAAATGACCGCAAACAAGTTGTATTCAACGAAAAATGTTCTCGTTTGAGTATATTTGAACGATGAAAAAGTATAAAAAATGTGAGTAGGTTATATCTTTGCAGAGGAAGGTATTTACACACAAATATGTGAGAATAGACGGCGATGTTAATGATTATTTGAAAAAAATGGCTCCAGTCTCGCAATGTAGATCTAGATATACCTACCGAATTTAGATTTAAGGGAAGACGATTATTCAGATTCTAATTAGTTTTAACGTTGTAATTTAATATTAATTGTAAATTTAATTATGTATATATATGATCTATATTCTATATATATGGCTATTATATATAAAAAATAATGTTATATATTGAAATATGAATAAAATAAAAATTTTATTTAAATACAGCCGAAGTTTCGATTTTTGTCCCATTCTTCCATACATTCACTGCACTGTGCGTCGGAGAGAAATCAAGCGGTCTCGAGAAATCCTTCAGCACGGCGCTGTGCACAGCAGATACAGTCATGTAAGTAAGTAGAAGTATTTTACAATATCTAGAAAACATTATCTTTTTCTTCAACGCCGCGCATGTTTTGAAGTGAACTCACGTAACTGTCACGCTCAGCATTTCCGCCGCGCAGTCCTACGGACAGCTTTTTTTATTCTAAACCACTGCAGCTATTATTTCTTCTTTACAGGAGCAAGAAAGCCAGCCTGCCTAGCCTCTTATCTTCCGATGAGGACGTTGCAGCACCGTCGTCTCTGATACCTGACCGGAAGAAAAAGAGAACTCCAGCTGCCCGGCCGTCAGCGTCTAGCAAGAAATCGCGATCCAATCCTCTCCCAAGTTCTACACACTCGTCCGGCGAGGAAGACATCGTGCGGCCCTCGAAGAAGCGCTCCCCATCGCATGGTGAGGTTGCTAATAACAAGCTTGCGTATCAGCTATTCGGTACCGATAGCGAGGATGGCGGTGAGAAACAGGAGCGACCAAAAATATTGCTCGCTAATTCTTTAAGCCGTCGGTCATCGTGCGGATACTCGAAGCATGAGCTGACTGTTAAGGACGGCGAATACTATGTAGAATTAAAAATTTACAACTCGAAAGACATTGCTATGGTGAGGCCTGCCGACCGCTGGAGGCATGCCCTCATAACGCTGCGCGAGAATTTAGCCGAAAATTCCACTGGGTGGTCCCACCTGCAGTCGTTTGTAAAAGAAGAGAAAAAATTTTATGATAAGAAGCAGTAATTAAGAAATTTATAATATTGAGGAAGCAGTTTAGGGATTACTTTTAATAATGTACTGTGAAAAATGTAATGTTAGCGTTCACAAATCCTATTTTCATGCTCATAAGAGAAGCAATTTACATAAAACGAATAGTCTATTGAGCACCGAATTTGGTAATGTGAGACTGATCGCGTCAGCTTTTAAAAAAAGAGTATGCAGTTACCGTATACAACCATCGCAAAAACTTATCACGCCTGAGGCATTCTTGAAGCAAGTAAAATCAGAAGTAAAAACTCTTATAGAAATACACTTAGAGAAGCATACATCGCTTAAAGTAAATTTGGAATTCTTTGCTCATTTTACTCTACCTCAAAACGATGAAACCGAGTTGAAATCATTTAATACGCGGTATGAGGCTATACTGAGAGGTACTAACATCGCGATATTTTACAAGCATGCTGTAGAACGTTTAATTCACAAAAGTTCTGAATTTGAACATCTAGATAGCGGATGGACACTTAAAAATGTTGCGTACCTTGAGCTAAACATTAATAGATATAATCCTTTGAGGGCTGGATCGTACATTCCCTTGCCGCCAGCTCTTCGACGCAATAAAAGTTGTTTAAATATTCAAAATAGCGATAAATACTGCTTTGCGTGGTGTATCACAGCGCATTTACATCCTGCTTCCAGAAACCCACACAGAGTTAATTCATATCCGCACTTTTCCACAGTGCTTAACACATATAATCTAAATTTCCCGCCCAGTTTTGAAGATATAACATTTTTTGAAAATAGCAATCCATGCATTAGCGTGAATGTGTACGGGTTAGCCTCAAATTCTAATGTAAACGGGCCTCTATACAGGACTCAAAACAGAAAATACAATCATATAAATTTATTGTTCATACAGAAGGGCGGGAAGTCGCATTACTGCCTGATCACAAATCTCGGTCTTTTGGTTCAAAAACAAATATCAAAGCATCATGGGAAATCCTTTCTTTGTGAAGATTGCTTGCTTACTTTTACCAGTGAAAATAAATTTAATGGGCATGACTGCTCTCGAGTGCGAACCATATTGCCCGCAAAAGACACTTTCTTAGAATTTCATAATTGGGAAAAAATGCAGAGAGTTCCATTCGTTATTTACGCTGACTTTGAAAGTATACTGAAGCCGTGTTTAGACGAGAGTCGGGATACAGAAAAGACATGTTATGCTACAATACACGAGCCTAGTTGTTTTGCATTTTATATATGCTCAGCTTTAAAACCTGAATTAAATAAACTAGTCCAGTATCGAGGGCGCGATTGCGTGAAAAAATTCGTGAAAATGCTTACAAAAGAAGTTCTTCAACTTGACGGTATATTACATACAGCCACGCCTATGAAGACCTTGAACTCAGAGCAGGAAAAGCTTTTAGCGGAAGCAGAAAAATGTCATATATGCGGGGATTATTTATTCGGTGACATAGTAGCGGATCATGATCATATGACTGGGGAGCTAAGAGGCCCAGCTCATTCGAGCTGCAATTTATCATTTAAAAAATGCTCGTTTGTACCTGTATTCTTCCATAATTTGACTGGTTACGACAGCCATTTATTTATCAAAGAGTTAGGCAGCACGCCAGGTGTTATAAAAATTATACCTAAAAATAAAGAAAATTATATATCATTTACTAAATACATCCCTCTAAGCAAAGATCATTTCGCGCAGATAAAATTTGTTGATTCGTTCAAATTTTTAAATTCTAGTCTTGAAAAACTCGCTCAGAGTCTTAACGATACAGATTTTACACATTTGAAGTCGTTCTTTCCCGAGCGCGAACTTTTCAACTTGATACGCCGTAAAGGAGTGTTCCCATACGACTATGTTGATTCCTGGGGTAAATATGATGAAATCGAGTTACCGTTAAAAGATAGTTTTTACAACGCGCTCACTTCGGCTGATATATCGCAAAGCGATTATGAGCATGCTGTAAATGTTTGGAGACAATTTAGAGTTAAAAGTTTGGGTCAATATACAGAACTTTACTTAAAAAGCGATGTTCTGTTATTGTGCGATATATTTGAAAACTTTAGGAATATGAGCTTAAAACATTACAAGCTCGATCCGGCTTATTATGTAACCTCGCCGGGGCTGAGCTGGGATGCGATGCTACTTCACACTAAAGTCAAACTTGAATTGATCTCTGATATAGAGATTTATCAATTTTTCGAGAAAGGTGTTCGAGGAGGATTGGCTCAGGTCTCTTTGCGATATTGTAAACCTAATAACAAGTATCTGCCTGATCATGACGAGTCATTACCCTCAAGTTTTTGCATATATCTCGATTCAAATAACTTATATGGCTTTTCCATGATGAGGAAAATGCCGGTGTCCCAATTTTCATTTTTAACCGCTAATGAAATCGCGAGCTTGGACATTCGCTCGGTCCCCGATAACAGCGACATTGGCTATGTTTTGGAGGTTGATTTGAAATACCCGTCATATTTGCACGACGATCATTCGGATTTACCTTTCGCGCCTGAAAAACTTACACCGCCTGGCGGCGCTAACTCGAAACTCATAGCAAGTTTATATCACAAACATAACTATGTTATTCATTACATCCACTTAAAGACATGTCTGAATAATGGTTTGATATTGAAAAAAGTGCATAGAGCACTCGTTTTCAAGCAGGATGACTTTCTGAAAAAGTATATTGAACTTAACACTTCTTTGCGCACGGTTGCCAAGTCAGAATTTGAAAAGGATAATTTTAAAAAAATGAATAACGCTATCTTCGGAAAAACAATCGAAAACAAACGTAAGCAAGCTAATGTGAAATTAGTGAACTCGTGGAGAGACGATCGTAATATAACGAACAAGATTTTAAGCGCTGAAAAACTCGTATGCATGCCTAACTTCAAAAGCATTTCGATATTTTCAGAAAATCTAGCAGCGGTTCAATTGCATCCTGAAGAAATTGTTTTGGACAGGCCAATTTACATCGGTTTTACCGTATTAGAACTTTCGAAAGCCCATCTATACAATTTTCATTACTCTGTAATGAAGCGAAAGTTCAGTAAAAATATAAAATTATGTTATACTGATACGGACAGTTTACTTTACCATGTGTTTACTGATGACATATACAGAGATATAAAAGACGATATTTCAAATTTTGATACAAGCAACTTTGCCTGCAATAATATTTACGGTATACCTAGAGTAAATATGAAAGTTCCCGGTCTCTTCAAAGACGAAATGGGAGGTGTGGTTATATCAGAGTTCATAGGACTTCGCGCTAAACTGTACTGCATAAAAACATCGGATTCATCTATAAAGAAAGCAAAAGGTATATCCGGATCTGTTACCAAGCAATTACGCAGCGATGAATACAAACACGCTCTTGACAGCGGCGCGATAGTTCGACGTAAAATGCATACTATTCGATCGGTTAATCACAATGTATTGACACAGGAAATCTTTAAATCGGTGCTCGATAGATCTGATGATAAGCGGCGATTGTTGAAAAGAAGCTATAATACTTTGCCATGGGGGCATTATAAATTGTAATTGCGTCTTAAAAATAATTAATTTACGTGTTTGCGTGTTTGATCTGCTGTTTTTTTATACTTTTTATAAGCTAAGTACTTGCCCTATGAAGGCATTATAATTGTAACCGTATCTTATAATTAATCCAAGTGTTTTTATGATGCTGTTCATGTAATAGAATAAATAAAATATTCTTGTTTGCTAATAAACATGTTTTATTTTAATTAGACCTCCATTACTATACGTGTTCATGATATAAAACTTGGCAAAAATATAGCCTCCTACGAGAATTTCAGGGAAATAGGAAAGATTTCATAATATAGTCTGGTTGTGGAGGGCTTGATGAATTTCCTGCTTGATGGGGTATTTGAGTATGTATGTACAATAGCTCGCATGCAAACGATAAAGAGATTCATTACATGAAATTTAATAGTGCTCCACGGGCGGGTGGGCTTTAGACAAAGCGAGAATTGCTTGAAATACTTAGAATATAAAAAAATATTGCATACAATATTTTATAAAGCATGCATGCCTTACTTACAGCGTCTCTAAAAAAAAAAAATTGCAAACATTTATAATCGCTATATGCAGCTCATCGGCATTCAGTCTTATCAATACATGAATATCAGCAGGTAAATTGAGTTTTATCGATTTGAAGTTAACAGAATTTAACCTCGACTTTATTAAAATAATCAGCATAGTTGCCCGCAGCGATACAGTAGAATTGGGTTATCTAATTCACCTCGGCAGAAACATCTTGGTGTTCAGGATAATGAGCATGAGCGAAGCGATGCGAGTTAGACTGAACGGCATGATGTTTGTCGAGGTGAATTAGATAGCCCAATTCTACACTACTCATTTCTAACCGTGTAATATATACACTTTTGTGAAATGTCTAACGTTGCTGCCAAAAACTGTAAGCATACAACTCTTTTTCCTTCTCCTTCAGTAATACAATACTTAAATGTATTAGAGCGCTTTTCAGAAGTATTAACACGTTTACGTTTAATGCCTTCTCTTTGAGTCATGCCAACCAACCAGTCTTTACGGCGTTCAGACGAAAGCATCCAAAAATGATTAAATACTTGCTGTCTCTTTTCATCAGTTACTCTTTCACAATTGTTCCCACATTTTTTGCCCTTGCATGGATTAGGTTGAACGGATTTTTCTGGCACAATTCTACCATCTTTTTTCGAGTATGCCTTTCCAGATTGTTTCAGGTTATACCTTTCCTTTCTTGTGTTTTTCTGCTTTATTTTCAATCCTCTTTGTCCTACAGTCTCTTCTTCCATATTCAAGTTTTCTTGGGTATTGTTATTCCCTAACTCACTCTTTTCATTCTTACTTGACAGTTTTCGTTTCTTTTTCTTATTCTTTTGTGCTCTTTTCTTTTTTGACTTGTCTTGTTCCTCGTCACTATCTGATATTCCAGATCCGACCCATTCGTCAGAATCAACTTCAGTAATGCCATATATTGTGGAGAAATCTTCATCAGACATGTAGTCGACATATCGGATACTTGTTTTGACTTTTCGTTTACGTCCACTAACGCCTGGAGCGGCATCATCAATCGGTGGTAAGTCCATGCTGCGTGAGACGGCTTCCTCACTCTGCGAGATATCGAAATGGATCTGCGGAGGACCTGAAGCGGCATCATCCATCGGTGGTAAGTCCATGCTGCGTGAGACGGCTTCCTCACTCTGCGAGGTATCGAAACGGATCTGCGGAGGACCTGAAGCGGCATCATCCATCGGTGGTAAGTCCATGCTGCGTGAGACGGCTTCCTCACTCTGCGAGGTATCGAAACGGATCTGCGGAGGACCTGAAGCGGCATCATCCATCGGTGGTAAGTCCATGCTGCGTGAGACGGCTTCCTCACTCTGCGAGGTATCGAAACGGATCTGCGGAGGACCTTAAGCGGCATCATCCATCGGTGGTAAGTCCATGCTGCGTGAGACGGCTTCCTCACTCTGCGAAATATCGAAATGGATCTGCGAAGTACCTGAAGCGGCATCATACATCGGTGGTAAGTCCATGCTGCGTGAAACGGCATCCTCACTCTGCGAGATATCGAAATGGATCTGCGGAGTACCTGAAGGGGCATCATACATCGGTGGTAAGTCCATGCTGCGTGAGACGGCTTCCTCACTCTGCGAGATATCGAAATGGATCTGCGGAGGACCTGAAGCGGCATCATCCATCGGTGGTAAGTCCATGCTGCGTGAGACGGCTTCCTCACTCTGCGAGGTATCGAAATGGATCTGCGGAGGACCTGAAGCGGCATCATCCATCGGTGGTAAGTCCATGCTGCGTGAGACGGCTTCCTCACTCTGCGAGGTATCGAAACGGATCTGCGGAGGACCTGAAGCGGCATCATCGATCGGTGGTAAGTTCATGCTGCGTGAGACGGCTTCCTCACTCTGCGAGGTATCGAAACGGATCTGCGGAGGACCTGAAGCGGAATCATCCATCGGTGGTAAGTCCATGCTGCGTGAGACGGCTTCCTCACTCTGCGAGGTATCGAAATGGATCTGCGGAGGACCTGAAGCGGCATCATCCATCGGTGGTAAGTCCATGCTGCGTGAGACGGCTTCCTCACTCTGCGAGATATCGAAACGGAACTGCGGAGGACCTGAAGCGGCATCATCCATCGGTGGTAAGTCCATGCTGCGTGAGACGGCTTCCTCACTCTGCGAGGTATCGAAATGGATCTGCGGAGGACCTGAAGCGGCATCATCCATCGGTGGTAAGTCCATGCTGCGTGAGACGGCTTCCTCACTCTGCGAGGTATCGAAATGGATCTGCGGAGTACCTGAAGGGGCATCATACATCGGTGGTAAGTCCATGCTGCGTGAGACGGCTTCCTCACTCTGCGAGGTATCGAAATGGATCTGCGGAGGACCTGAAGCGGCATTATCCTTCGGAGGTAAGTCCATGCTTCGTGAGACATTTTCATTCCAATGCGAAGGACCTGCACCGTTATATGGATCAAAATCTGTAAGATCTGGTGACACTTCCTCTGGGTTATAGTTCTCTTCGTCCTCAGTAATACGACTTGACGCTACAGGCACAATTGAGGACCAATTGGACACTGTTTTATTCTGAAATAAATTAAATAAGTTCTCTTAATTATTTTATCTAAAATAATGACATGTGAATTCTTTGAAGTACTGTCAGAATCCCTAAAACCACGCGCGTGGCCAATAAATTGTGGCCAACAAGAATTTGCACATAAAATTATGCCTCATTCTGTTAATTTTACGTGTCAAAAGAGTTTACTGAGCTAGCTTAATTTTTTTAGAAAGTAGGTGCCATACAGGAGACTTCCCTTTAGATTGTTGGCTATACTGGACTAGAGAACACAGCCTAGGCTGCTATGCGGCCTTCTTACATCCAGTACGGTGGTACCAACCCAGTCGGCTACAATTTGAGCTTACCAACTAGTAAGGGGTAAGGGCATTGTTTTACGAAATATGTATTTGAGTATTTGTTTAGATCGACGAAGCCTAGAAGTCAAGGGCCAAGGGGGGGGCAACATATTTAATAAACGTTAGACTCCAAGGGAGGTCTTCCCTTGAAGTATTACACTAGTACCTCTGACACGGCCTAATGACTGCCATAGCTTATAACAGCAGCGATTGACGGCGTTAACCGTGCCAAGAGCAAATAAAAATCGTTTATTTTTCAATGTAACCTCGGCAAGGTTCAAGGGAATCGAACCCGGGTTCTGTATCGGTGTCTGCCTACTGAACCCGAGGCTCCGGAACCTTGCGATTAATAGGCAGACACCTGCCAAGTCTGCTGTAGTGCCATTAGCCACTGCGCCAATAAGGCCATCAAATTAAGGTTATAATTATTCTGTACGATTAATAACGTTTAAAAAAATTAATTTTAAAAATCCCCGACACATCGAAACCAATAAAAAGCCAAAAATAATTTCCATTTAGTTACTTAAAGGCGTCGGCAGACCGAATTTAATTTTATTTTACATCCCTCCTTTTGTCGGGGGTTAAAGAGATTATACTTACAGATTCTTTGGATTTTGATTGCTTGCGTAATATTTTCTTCTTTTGTTTCAGTGCCATTGCCTTGGCATTACGTTCAACTGGTTCATGTTTTTGTGAGTCAGCTTTCCTAGTAGACGTCTTACTGACCTATAACATGGAAACCTTAATATTAGTAGATTATTATCACATATTAATAATAGTTCTTAAGTATTTACAATCCTGGCGGTGCGGAGGCGGCACTTATCTATCTGTAGCTAGGTAGGTATGGTATACCACAACGAGCTCGTGTGGCAGTCCAGCCAGGCAAACATAAGCACGCCGTAGGTTGTACGTTAGCACGTGATCTTGAACGAGTGACTGTTATTTGGAGTGGAGGCCAGATATTATTATATTATATACCTAAACGATGAAAGTAAAATATAGATGATATTCATAAACAATACCCATTTAATACTTACAACTGTGTAGCTATGGACAAAGGTAGAACAAACAAGTACGTTTAAAAAAATTTTAATCCCCGACAATGAATAAATAAAGTAATTTAGACAGATATTTCAAGCTTATAATATCACCCCTCCGGTTTTTGCGTATCGTGATTCAAATACAACAACACAAACAATAAATAATGTTTAGAAAATGTGCGTAGGTATACATACCAACTGTAAATTTTCATTGGTCTTAATTCCCGAATTTTTGAGAGCCTCTTCCAAAATATTCTGTGCACGTTTTCTTCGATCCATTTCGAAGATTTCTCATTTGAGGTAGGTTGGCGCGAGCGCACAGACAGAACAATCCCAATTCAGTGTGCGAGCGACAGAAATAGCGTGACTGCAGCGCGCACGTGCTATCGAAGCGACGTCCCGTCGTACACTGTAGTTCCTATATTACTTTGAAGCTAACTTCACTGTATGCGCAAACGACCGTGCAAGCGTCACCCGTAGTTGTAACCAACATGTTGTAAATGTATTACTTTAAGTAAAAGTCGCCTAAACAGCTATGCATGAGGCGCCTATAGGATATACCAACATTTAGTAATCGCATAAGTTCAAGTATAACTTATCTAAACGACAAAACGACGCTTTAAAACGGCAGGTAACAATTTACTAAGCGACAAAAGTTAGTGTTTCTTAGGTCGGTAATATTAGCTGAACCAAGTGTATTAATAAAAAAAGAAAAAGGCAAATTTAACTAAGTCCCATTTTTTTAAAAAATTGTATGAGGTACAATGACTTAAATGATGACTACAAGTTTTCTTTGTCGGGAAAAAACATACCATATGCATAAACATATATTGTCACTTACAAGCAAAGTAAGCTTAGTAGATAAATTACCGTTCCAACCGAACGTAAAAATTTACCAAGTGCAAAAGTTGCATATTAAGATTACGACAACCGCCATTTTTTAAAAAGAGGTTAAACATTTTGTCGCTTAGTAGACAAAAAAATGTGAATATTCCTTAAATCAATTTTGCGTAAGCGACATCAAAATTCGTTGTAGGAGAACGTGAGTTGGACCAAACGACGCAGAAAAATCAGGCGGTTCCAACTGTGTATATAACTCAATATCGCCCAAAATGTCGCTTAGTCAATTTTGCCTTTCAAGCGTCGAAATATTTCTTTGAATTTTTGAAAAATTTTGAAAAATCTCAAAAAGTTACCGACCGATTTTAGGAATTCAATTTGCACTTTGAAGCCCTCCGGCAGACGCACATTTTCACATATGGCCCATCCGCGTATCTCTCATATCTGCGAAACTACAGGCAAATGTCACCATTTGATAAATCGGTGCACTATACTCGATCACGAAAACATAAACATTTTCAATGTTAAAAGTATATAATGTGAGGGGAGTGTCAGGATGTACTGGAGCTGGGCGCTGGCGTGCGCGCTGTGCGGCAGCGGCTGGCTGGCGAACCAGCTGTGGGTGCGCTTTATGGAGCTGCCGACGCGGACCGTGGTGAAGAACAGCCAGGCGCCCGCCTCCAGCATGCCGCTGCCGGCCTTCACGCTGTGCCACCAGGCCGACCGCCAGCCCTACCGCGACACACTCCTCGACCACATGTCCGTTTACTTTTTATCAATATACGCTTTTTAATAGTCAGTCAACCAAATCTGGGGTGGCCGATGAGAAAACCTTAACACAACCTCCATTCCTTTCGGCCATCCCACTGAGATGCCTTAACACGTGTTAGGGGTGGCCGATGAGAAAAACAATTCAGACGAAATTACCATCCACCACCGGGGGTGGTGACCTTGGGGGGTGGCCGATGAAACCCGCTGACGTTTTTGTGTTCACTGCAGGACATACACCTTTCTAAACTTTCTCCGAGCATCCCGGAATTTAGCAGTACGAAACCGCTGCTTTCCAATGACGTCTCGCGTGTAAGAAAAATTACATTTTGTTGGAATTTTGCAGGAAAAAAAAAAACAATATCCAGAACAAAAAAGTCTCAAAAGAACATAATATTTCATAAAGTACGTACAGGCCAATTTGTTATTTTAGAAGTTTAGATATTATTTTCAATAATCTGGCTCGGCTTCTCGCAGTTCCGTATCTCAGTATCTGAACGGTATGACATAAATAAAAGAGTGATCGAGCGCTCAGAACAATATTTCAAGTTTTACTCATTCGATGGTTTTACTTTTGCGACTTGACTCCTTTCTCCATAATTGATATCACATAGGTCCTTCTCTTTCAGACATCTATGTGATATGCATTGTTAGACAATCGATCCCCTAGTTAGTAGTAAGATACCCTCTCTGTGTTACGTCTTTGCCCCACGTACCACAAGCCGGGAAGCTGCTATTAGCAATGAGTCCTTTAATTATTGTACAGGGGTGTTTGTTAGCAATTCGGAAGGGGTTGTAGATTGTATGTTGTGGTTTTGTTGCACATACAACGTGCCCCAAAACTCAACGTCAAGCGGGAACCAGCAAATAGGTCAGTTAATGAGTACCCAGGGAATAATAAGAAAAAAAAAATCCGAGTGATTAATTTTTTTAGAAAAAATTTAACTGAATATTTTTTTTGGTAAAACTACAGACAAAAACAAATTACTCCAATTGTTTTTCTTGTTTTTTCCTGGGTAGTCATAAACTGGCCTACTCCCTGGTTCCCGCTTGACGTAGAGTTTTGGGACACCCTGTATATGTGGATGTTGGTTGAGGCAGCATGATCCCGCGCGCGCTGACCCGCGAGCTGGTGGAGCGGGCGGTGCGGGACACGCCGCTGCTGGTGGCGGACTACTCCGAGCTCACCGTCCTCAACGACTCGCTGCTCGCCGTGCTCGACACCGTCCTCGACCTCAACAGGATCACCGTGAGCTTCCTTCTTCTGATCTAACTCTTAAGCTACGTCCACGCATTGTGCACTCACTGTTTTTTTAAATGATCTGGTAGGTATGGTTAGCAGATTCAGAGGGATAGTGTTGGGCTGGGCACATGCTTCCACAAGCCATTATCACCTTCCAGATGGTGCTATATCAGATAGTTTTGCTGGTTATACTGGACTTTCAGGATTAGAGGAGAACACTGCTGGACGGAGCTGGTAGAATCTAAATCTAAAATGACACTTCCGTACATAATGTTGGTGTGTCAGTTCCGCGAGTACGTGAGCAGGCTGGTGCCGCCGTGCGAGAAACTGCTGAAGAAGTGCTGGCTGCACGGCGAGCCCGCGCCCTGCGCCGACCTGTTCCGCCGAACGCACGGCCGCTGCTGCTCCTTCAACACACCGGCACCAGGGTACGGCACAATCGCTTCACCACCCTCTCCTTCAGCGTATTGC
The DNA here is from genome assembly GCA_946902875.1 of Nematopogon swammerdamellus. Lineage (NCBI taxonomy): Eukaryota > Metazoa > Arthropoda > Insecta > Lepidoptera > Adelidae > Nematopogon > Nematopogon swammerdamellus. The sequence continues at coordinate 394,486 of OX336347.1, forward strand.
TCGCTCATTCCCCGATGATTACTCTCAGATAATTTTTCATGTAATCCGGTATGGGTGCCTTGAGTCAGACGGAAAAAATGTGCTATGCTCCGACCAGGTCTATATCACCTCCAAGAAATGTGCTATGCTCCGACCAGGTCTATATCACCTCCAAGAAATGTGCTATGCTCCGACCAGGTCTATATCACCTCCAAGAAATGTGCTATGCTCCGACCAGGTCTATATCACCTCCAAGAAATGTGCTATGCTCCGACCAGGTCTATATCACCTCCAAGAAATGTGCTATGCTCCGACCAGGTCTATATCACCTCCAAGAAATGTGCTATGCTCCGACCAGGTCTATATCACCTCCAAGAAATGTGCTATGCTCCGACCAGGTCTATATCACCTCCAAGAAATGTGTTATGCTCCGACCAGGTCTATATCACCTCCAAGAAATGTGCTATGCTCCGACCAGGTCTATATCACCTCCAAGAAATGTGCTATGCTCCGACCAGGTCTATATCACCTCCAAGAAGGCGCCATACTGGAGACTTCCGTTTGGATTTCTGGCTCTGCTAGACTAGAGAAGAACACAGCTGAGGCTGCTCTGCGGCCATCTTTCGCCCAGTACGGTAGTAACAACCTAATCGGTTACAATTTAAGGCCACCACTTAGTAAGGAGTAAAAGAAGATACCTACAGTTTTACACCTGTTCTGAAAAATTAAGGAGCATGTGTAGGCAATGATCGTAATCTTTTTAATCAGAAAACTCACAGTGCTGCCATCGCCGACCGTGCGCCGGGCGTCATGTCATGCGTTACTGTGTCTGTAAACATTTGTAAAAGAGCTCGCAGTTTAACTGCGTCTCAGCTGAGCGGTTTCCGTTTCACCGTCCGGTCCTCGTGTGTATAAAATTATTGTATTGTATGGTCAACTGATGGTAAAGTAAGTCTATCTTTCTTTCTTTCAAAACTCATTCTGCACCCCGGCCGGGTTCGAACCACGAACGACTTCGACTTTGAAAACAAGAGTTCGACGTCAAGACCTCGTCAACCACCCGCCGCTAAGAAATTGCTTTGAAAATACATAAGTACATATCCTATAAGTACATATGTAAAGAAATTTGAAAGAGAGTTTGACTAAAATTACTTCATAGCCAACTAGTCTTCCTAAAGTGTATGACGGCGTATTTGACAGTAAGAAAATGTTCTTCAGTATATATTAATGTGTTGATATTTCAGTGAGAAATACGAGCCATTCTACCCTGGTGAGTCGACCGGCATGATGGGAGGGCTGTCTGTGGTCGTGTCCGGAGAGTACGGCGGCGAGATGAGGTTCGCAGTGCACCACTCACTCACGTACCCGGAGTTCGACCAGGGCGGCCACGCCGTGCAGCGCGGGCGCCAGGTCTTCCTCGGGCTGCAGCCCTTCGAGGTTGACTGTCTGGATGAAGTCAGGCATCTTAGCGAGCAAGTGTAAGGAAAGAAGAAACAGTTATATTTTTTTGCACAAATTAGTAGACAAATGTAGTGGACTATTTAAAGTGTCTATATGTTTTGTAAACAAAAGCAAAATACACCAAATTAAACAATGCGTCGCGTTAATCCTCAAGACCTTGGAATAATTTGTGTCCATGTTTTTACGGAACAATTCATCAGCGATAAAAGCACAAGGTGAATTTCGTTTGGAGATTTGCATTAACGCAAGATCACCCTACCCGACCTGCCCGTCAAGACTTCTTCCATTGGGGTCATTTGAATGAGTAGTCTATGTGAATAAGCAGTAGACTCTCGTAGCTCTGAAAGACAACATTCGACAGGAAATAGGAAACATATCACCGGAAGTTTTCCTAGTTCACCCGGTGTTATGGGCTGACATCACGGATGTTGTAGGTGATGTAGCCAACCGTGTCAGATTCCATAAAAAAAGTACTGAAACAAGTGATGAAAAATGTCACAAAAAAAGGCTCAAATTTGCATCATATCTAGATGCCAACATTTAAGAGATATCGTCTACTCTACAGGACTTAATGGTACAAAATTCTATGGTCCAAATAAATCTATGAAAATCTTCGTTTCTATGTTTAGAAAAAAGTTGTAGCTCAAACAAATATGCGTAGTGCTAGTAAGTAATGTTGCGTCAAATTGTATGTACATTTACGTTGTAGACGTGGGTGCGTGTTCGAGGAAGAACGAAGTCTTCGTTTCTTCGATGAGTACAGCTTCCAGAACTGCCCCATTGAGTGTCGCATGAACGCCAGCCTCGCGCTCTGCGACTGCATCTCGTACAGCTACCCGGCGCCGGAGCATCTCGTCTGCAACGCCTCGCAGCTTCCTTGTCTCCGGCGGCACAGCTGTCAGTTTATTTTATTTTTAATGGAGACTGATCGATATTTTAAAATACGAACTCAATCGAACTTCATTCAGTGAGGTGGTAGCAATCAAGTCCCTATCACCTATAGTAAGGTAAGGGAAGAGACCTACAATTTTACGTGGAATCCGAACCACGACACCAAGCGGCCAGACGGTCAACCATCCAAAGTCCGACTGCGCCCGGTGCGCTAACTAGGAAGATCGAACGCCGTGTAGGTATATACAAGAACAGAGTTGTACTATTTGATTATACTTGACCTGTCCTCAGTCTTAAACAAGAACTACGGGCTGCGCTACAACCCCGAGAGCAGCCTCGTGGCGGAGGAGGCGGTGCGACGCAAGGGCCTCGAGATGAACCTGGAGTGCCCGGTCAACTGCGACTACTGGGAGTACCGCGTCGTCGACCTGATCTCCTTCCGCCTCGACGTGCCGCACGCTGACTTCACCGGCTTCTAGTTACTTTCTTGTTTTATCGTAACCGGATAGGGTGGCTGAACTCGATATTCAGCTTAAAGGTGGCCTAAAGTACCTTTCAAACGATTTCAAGTATTTTTTTTATATGGAAACTGACACTGTTGGCTACATCACCTGCAACATCCGTGATGTCAGCCCATAACACCGGTTGAACTAGGTGCCAGCCATGTCAGTGCTTTCCTTCGGTCGTGCCGGCCACACTGAACTGGACCGAAAACACGAAATATTTACATATCCGTTTCGACCGAATTTTCGTTCAGTGCGGTGGTAACAACCCGGGCGAGATAAACCTTACCACCTAGTAAGGAAAGAAGGGAAGGGACCTACAGTTTAATGTGGAATCCGAACCACGATCGGCCTACAACGGTCGAGCGCACCACTGAGCTGTTCGAGTATAGGGAAAGATTTTTCCCGAAAACCCATTCCACATCTTTCCATTGCGACACAAGATACCGTGCTAAAGGAAAACAGGGCAGCCACCAGTCACGTCCTTTTAACAAGACATGCGGTAGGTAACTGTCTTGGTGTTGTGCTGTAAACCTGAGCTCTTGCAACAGAAAATCGATTTATCTGCTTACCACGATTGTCTGAATACAGCGTGATGGTATGTGTGTGTGCATGTCCTAGTGCTGACGTGGACACGCGTCTAGACGGCGTGGTGCACGTGTTCTTCCCGTCCCCGCACTACGTGCTGCAGGAGATCCTCCTGGTCGCAGACCAGGTCACGCTGCTCTGTGAGTCTGCCTCCTACCACTTCTTCTTACTTTCACATCACTTACTATATTTTTTTTTATGTAATCCGGTATGGATGGCTGAGTCGAAGGGGCCAAAACGCATGCTCCGACCAGCCAATATCACCTCCGGGAAGGTAGGTGCCATACCGGAGACTTCCCTGGATTGCGGGCTATACTGGACTAGAGGAGAACACAACCGAGGCTGCTATGCGGCCATCTTACATCCAGTATGGTTGTACCAACCCAGTCGACTACAATTTGAGCCTACCACCTAGTAAGGGGGCAAGGGAAGGGACATACAGTTTTACACCGGTTCTGAACGGTGAAGCAGCAGATTGTAGGTATGCACGTAATTTTTTTCGTCAGAAAAAACTCATTGGTACACGCCGACCGGATTCGAACCGAGGACCTCTCGCATGAGAAGCCGATGCCCAAACCACTCGGCCACCCGCCGCCATTTGCTTCGCTTTAGCATAGCAAGCGGAACATGGTTTCTTGCTTGGACCATAACATAGATAGAACTATAAAGATTTAAGTACCTACCTTATTGTATATTGTTATTATACCTATCACTATGGCATGTTGACGAACCTAAGTGTAACCTTGTTACCTATAGAGAATAAATGAAATTGAAAAAAATTGAATTGAAATTGAATGGTGGGTTCGATCCCCATTGGCCGTTTGCACTGGACGATAACGAAACAGCAGCAGCGGAGACACAATGTATGTATCATCAGGCGTGACGATGTCATCGCGGTTACAATCGCCGCCGCCGACGAGTGCTAAAGCTGTTGATATTTCTGCGCTTGGTGGTGCCGTGCTCGTTGCCGTGTCATAATCGTGCAGTGTGCAAGCGGACATTGGTGTTTATCGCTTTCATTCTCATTTCTTTCTTTGAAGGCGAGTAGCTCTATGATTCGGAATGCATGTAAAACTATGGGTCGTAGGGATGAACCCGTCCGGTTTAGTACCGCCGTACTGAATTAAGGCCGGTCGTGGTGGCTGTGAACTATATCATATTTTCCCGCCACTAGCCGGCACGAGCAATGTGAAGAACTGCTATGGCACCTAGCTCCCCAAGGTCTAATGAGTTGACATCATGCGGGTGAAGCAGGCGAGCGATGTAATCAACCATAGGTATCGAGAGTTGAATGAACTATGTGTGTGTGTGTGTGTGTGGGCAGCGAGCCTGGGAGGCGTGTTCGGTCTGTTCCTGGGCTGCAGCATCATCACGCTGACGGAGGTGGTGTTCGAGTTGTGGCGCCGACTGCTGCTGCCGGCCGGGCGGCGCGCCCTCCGCGCCTGCGCCGGCGCCGCGCCTCGACCCAAACCCACCAGAGAACACTTCAGGGTAAGACGACACACGTGGTCTGATGAGCGGCCACTGCTCACTAAATAAACCTCTACACACCATAGATATTACGGATAGTCCACTATGCAGAGGATGCTTGGGAACGGATGAAACGACCGAGCATGTTTTGTTGGAGTGCAGTGTGCTTGACAACCAACGAAGGGACTTACTCCGTTCTCCATATCCCGTTGCAGCGGTCTGTAGACACCCCGGTCGACTTGTGGCTCTCATGGAAGACATAGGCTGGCTGGGGTAGCTGGAGATTGCGGAGTTTTGCACGAAGGTCCCCAACCAAGCGGGATTAGTTTGCAGGCCTAGAGCCAACTCCACACCAAAACAACAAGAACAACAAGAAGACACACTCCCGAGAATTTCCGTCCGGAATTCCCCGGCAAGAACTGATAGTATGGAAAGCTATGGCGAGTCCCTCAGACATGTACCTGTCCCGTGTGGGGCCGGTACTTAAAAGAATAGCCCCACTGCATTTCTCCCCGTGTATGTCGTAAAAGGCGACTAAGGGATATGACTCCCTTCTTATATTACAAGGTGGTAGGGTTTAACTCGCCCCGGTTGGTACCACCGCACTGAATGAAAGGTCGGTCGAAACGGCTATGTTAATAGTTTGTGTTTTCCGTCCAGTTCAGTGTAGCCGGCACGACCGAAGGGAAGCACTGACGTGGCACCAAATTCACCCGGTGTTATGGGCTGACATCACGGATGTTGTAGGTGATGTAGCCAACCGTGACAGTTTCCATAAAAAAAAAAAAAAAAAAACATGTGCTTCCGGATGTTCGCAGCTTGCCAACACCGAGTATTTGCATAGACACAACCTAGTAGCCAGGATTATCGACCAGCAACTTGCCTTAAAGTTCAACCTTATGGGTACCGAAGTATAAGTACAATCCGCCGCCAGTTCTCGCAGCACTCTACTGTGACCGGTCCATTATTACAGATAGGACTATTCTCGCGAATAGACCTTCTATCCACTTGTGTCTATTCACGTCCCTGAAATTCCAGTGAGTGTCTTTGGGCTAAATGTACATGTTTCGATTGGGGATCCCTACCGAGACAGTGTGGGACAAAAACACCGTTGCAATGTTTTATGCAGCATACAGACCGGTGCAATGTATAGGTCAATTGACAAGTGGAAATAATAAAGATTGTAGTGGTGTGGACGTGTAGACGCTGAAACTTGTACACACACACACACACACACACACACACACACACCCGCAGCGTTACCGTCAACTGTCCACGTGCACAACTCAGCTCAGCGCCCTCTTGTTTTTGACATTGGGCTTTTGAGAACCCATCGGTTCTCTAAATCGTTTCTTTGGCGCACATCGCCCCTCACGCTACACCCGCTGACGCCCAGCATTTCCTCCAAGGCTGGGCGTCAGCGGGGCGGAAGCGCGGGCGGAGGTAACGGCAAACTAAAAACAGGCAAGTAATATGTACTTATAACATGTGAGGTAACACATTCCCATTGATTCTAGTTCTTCCAACTTCATCTCCGTTTCCAATGACAAAAATAAACTACAAATTATTAAGGTTCCCGAAACAAATTAGCGACGCGCGCGCAGGTGCACGAGGACGAGCTGTGTTGTCAGCTGGCTGAGCACGGCAAGCTAATATTAAGTCCAAACCTGTCTAAACGCGGGCGAGTGGCCGGTAGAGTAGAAATAGGCGGGTGTCGCGGGGTACAAAGTGGTAGAGTAGCTGCCACTTTGGTAGCTACTCTACAAAAATCTTGTATCCTACTCTCCCGATTGCGTCTACGTCTACTTTGGTAGCTCCTCTATCGCCGTTCTATGCACTCTACTCTACAAAAATCTTGTACCCTACTCTCCCGATTGCGTCTACGTCTACTTTGGTAGCTCCTCTATCGCCGTTCTATGCACTCTACTCTACAAAAATCTTGTACCCTACTCTCCAGATTGCGTCTACGTCTACTTTGGTAGCTCCTCTATCGCCGTTCTATGCACTCTACTCTACAAAAATCTTGTACCCTACTCTCCCGATTGCGTCTACGTCTACTTTGGTAGCTCCTCTATCGCCGTTCTATGCACTCTACTCTACAAAAATCTAGTAACCTACTCTCCCGATTGCGTCTGCGTCTACTTTGGTAGCTACTCTACCGCCGTTCTGTCCACTCTACTCTACAAAAATCTAGTAACCTACTCTCCCGATTGCGTCTACGTCTACTTTGGTAGCTCCTCTATCGCCGTTCTATGCACTCTACTCTACAAAAATCTAGTAACCTACTCTCCCGATTGCGTCTACGTCTACTTTGGTAGCTACTCTACCGCCGTTCTGTCCACTCTACTCTACAAAAATCTAGTAACCTACTCTCCCGATTGCGTCTACGTCTACTTTGGTAGCTCCTCTATCGCCGTTCTATGCACTCTACTCTACAAAAATCTAGTAACCTACTCTCCCGATTGCGTCTGCGTCTACTTTGGTAGCTACTCTACCGCCGTTCTGTCCACTCTACTCTACAGAAATCTAGTAACCTACTCTCCCGATTGCGTCTACGTCTACTTTGGTAGCTACTCTATCGCCGTTCTATGCACTCTACTCTACAAAAATCTAGTACCCTACTCTACCGATTGCGTCTACATTGGTAAAGTGAGAGGGATATTTAGTACTCGCCCTACTGACTCTACCAATGTGAACTAGGCTTGATGGTATTGCTACTCTACCGCCGTGCTGTCTACTCTGCTCTCACAGCACACTCGTGAGAAAAAAGTACTGTACTGTAAACAACAATAAAATAGCAAAAGTTCTAATACGAATTTTAGCCCTTTTCGTCTTCTTTGTGTTTGCATTTTGTTTGTTTTTTTCCAGAAAGTGCATCTCACGATCGTTGGCCCCGCACTGTTCGGCGACGCCGGCGCCGGCGCCGGCGCCGCCGCTGGAGTCGACGCCTCCTCCTTCTACATACGCGACGAGATGCTCGGCGCTCTGCACTCTTCCAGTGACCTCTATGTCAGGAAATAGATTGTTTATGGAGTACTTTTTTAGGGTTCCGTATCCGGTACGGGACCCTATTACTAAACCTACGCCGCCTGTCTCTCTGTCTGTCTGTCCGTCTGTCCGTTTGTCCGTCTGTCTTTTCGTCCGTCCGAGGGCTGTATCTCTTGAACCGTAATATGTAGCCCGTTGAAATTTTCACAGAATATGTGTTATATGGCCGATGCAACAGCAAATAATAAAAAGTAAAAAATTCACGGGGTTCCCATAGAAGAAACCAAAAAGTGTATGCGCGCGCGCCATCTACCGAATAGATTATGAAGCATTTTAACTAATCATGACATTTAACTAATATGAAAACATTTCATAACACGCCATCTAGTTTGTTTCACTCGTCAATTCTTGTAGGTATATGACTTTTGATTTAAATGTTTGTTTGGAGCATGTAAATGTAAGTCTTGTGTTATATGTGTGAGATATCCTAGGAATAACACTATTTTGCGTGTGTATAACACATTGAAATTTGTTTTAGTATATATCAATGCTACAACACCTACGTTGCGACTGCGCATCATTTTCCATTTCTTTCCTTATCAATACTAATAATAAATCTGTAAGGGATGGTCATGGAGTAAGTTACTTTGTTTTATGAGATATTGCGTTTGTAGACTCTGTGTATGATACTGCAGTTAAATTGACGATTTTTAGAAATATTTTCTGTATCCTATTCCTGTGTTCCTGTTCCTCCATAAATCTTAAACCGATCATCCGAATTCGATGAAACTTTGCACATTTAACTATGTGTCCATTGATGGAAGAGAGAAGCTTAATAGCAGATCACCAATTTGGCTTCCGCTCACATCATTCGACCATAGAGCAGGTGCACCGAATCGTGCAGCAGATACGACATGTCAGTCAGCGTGTAAGCGTCCACTGCTGGACATACGCCTCTCCAATTTTCTTCCAGTTCTCCCGGCCTTCAGCGGTACGGAACCACTGCTTTCCGCCGACGCAATTGATGTCGTCGTCCCACCTGGCGGGTGGTCTTTCCCACACTCCGTTTTCCTGTCCACGGCCGCCAGTGTAGAACACGGTTACTCCAACGGTCGTCGTCTCTTCGGCTACGATATACGATACGATATACGATATATTCGGATACGACATACATATGAGAAAAAGGAGTACTGCTCTGCAGTGTTTCTCGACATCCAACAAGCATTCGACCGTGTCTGGCATAAGGGGCTACTATTCAAAATAAAAAAAACACTTCCTCACACAGTATACATGCTGATAGCATCCTATCTAGAGGGCCGAATGTTTCAAGTAAAGTATGAAGAGGAACACTCCACCTTCCACGAATGTCTAGCGGGAGTGCCACAAGGGTCAGTACTTGGCCCTGTGCTCTACACCATTTACACTTCTGACTTGCCAACATCACACAACGTACTGGTTGCCACTTACGCAGACGATACAGCATGTCTTGCGAGTAACTCCGACCCGAAACGAGCATCTGATGATCTCCAAAAACACATCCACAAGATCGATGAATGGCTGGACAAGTGGAGAATAAAGGCTAGCTCATCCAAGTCAGTTCACATAACATTCACACTAAGACGTGGAGACTGCCCTCCAGTGCAGATGAAAGGTGAAACGTTACCACACAAAACCAGCGTCAAATACCTCGGCTGTCACTTAGATAGAGGACTGCACTGGAAAACCCACATAAAGAGTAAAAAAGATCAACTGAACTTAAGCTACAACAAAATGTATTGGCTGCTTGGAAGACAATCGAAACTGTCATTATTTAACAAACTCACTGTCTACAAAAGCATACTAAAACCAATCTGGACGTATGGTATAGAGCTGTGGGGTACTGCTAGTACATCCAATGTGGAAATTCTGCAACGGTTCAAGAATAAAGTCCTGCGGTGTATCAGCAGTTTATTGTTTATTGTTTATTGTATAATTTCATCCAATTGTTTTATGTTAGGAGACAGTTTACTATAAAATCTAACACTATTACAAATAAAGCTTTTTGTAGTTTTAGGTAATCTATGTCTTATTAGTTGTACATTATTCTTACCCCGTGTGTCATAGTTATGATTGTCGGAATTGAGAGAGGAATCATGAATGTATTTTCTGGCATAGCATATGTTCTGGTAAACATATGCACTTGGTAAAGTCATGATTCCTATCTCTCCGAACGCTGTCCTACAAGTATCTCTAGTTTTCATATTTAGGATGTACCTCAAGGCCCTCTTCTGTAATAAAAATATTCTATTTGAGTCTGCTGCATTTCCCCAAAACATTAGGCCATATGACATGATGCTCTCAAAATAAGCATGATAAACCGTTTTTGCAGCATGGGTCCCGCCTAGCTCTTTAATTTTTTTGATAGCATAACATGCGGAACTCAGCTTACCAGCTAAAGAGTTTATGTGGGCTTTCCAAGTAAAACTTTTATCAAATATTACTCCAAGAAAAGTTAGTTCATTAGCAAGGTTTAATGACAAGTTATCTGCAGTTTTTAATATGCTATCATTGTTATTACGTCTATGAGTCCCAAGAGCAAAGTGCATAATATTAGTTTCGTAGACATTTAGCAATAGATTGTTGCACTCAAACCAAGATTTTAGAGATTCTAGTACAGTTAAAAAGGATTCTCTCAGTTTACTTATATCATTGTTTTTCAGTACAACTGAGATATCATCTGCAAACATTACCATCTCTATATCGTCTGTTATACAGCTCGAGATGTCGTTAACATATATTAGAAACAATAATGGTCCCTGCGGCACACCCATTGTGATTGATTCTACATTCGATTTTAAGCCATTGACGTCACATATTTGAGCTCTATTTTCTAAATATGATTGAAAATACGCAATTCATTGTCTCTTATGCCATAATGTTCCAGCTTCATTAATAATATTTCGTGATTTACACAGTCAAAGGCTTTGGATAGGTCACAAAAAATGCCATAAGTATGCTGAGAGTCGTCTAGAGAAGTTAATATTGATTTTACCATAGAAGCTATAGCATCACCCGTTGAGAGTCCTTACCGAAATCCAAATTGTTTACAATTTAAAAGTTCATTATCTGTAAGGAATTTAATTAGCCGTTTTTCCAAATTTTTTTAAAAAAATGCACCTTGGTTCGCCAGGAACGAGGAGATTCACGAGTACCTTGAGGTGCCGACCATCAAAGAGGAAATAGAGAAAAGAGCACTATCATATAAAAGTCGTCTCCAGAGTCATGTCAACTGCCTAGCATTGGATTTGTTGGAGACTGCAAATCAGGTTTCGCGTTTGAAACGCATAAAACCAATCATTGCTACATAAAGTGATAAAATGATTATGATGTTGCATGCTAATGAGTGTGCAGCATCCCTCGGACATAAAACATACCAGACATCTGATAAAGGCCACTATGGTGGCTGCTTGCAGATAGAACACGAAGAAAGAAAGAAAAAAAAAAAACTATGTGGGACATAGGATAGGCTAAATAAAATTCAGTTCCGGTTACGCTAAGATGTGGCTCTCATACAAACTGAAATGTTCCGCGCGCCGAAATAAAGGTACGGTAGCGGGCTTACTAAAAAAGGTAGCCGGGAGTGGATGGATGAGAAGAGCGGAAGACCGCGTGTGGTGGCGTGCCTTGGGAGATGCCTATGTCCAGCAGTGGACCGATACAGGCTGATTATGATGATGATGATGAGCGGGCTTACTTACTTTCTTACGAATACGAATTTCACGCGAGCGAAGCCGCTGGCAAAAGCTAGTACAATAATAAAAATGTACTATGTTAACTGCCACCTCGACCGACACACAATGACACCAGTTGTCAAATATCTACAAATTCCTTTGCATTCCTTTATACGATTGTAGCCGACCTTCACCTTCTGTCAGACGGCGGCGGCGGCGGCGTGGTCCACTCGCGCGCTACTATAGCGGAGAGGAGTGCTGCCGTTGCCGTGTGCCGTGTCGACACCTCCCACCTATCTTGCATGCTAGCTAGCTGATACGTTTCAACTGTCTCCTTGTTTGCGCCACACAGCTTGCAAAGATAAAATAGTACCTATCACAATATAGCGGAGGGAAGCTCCCCGCGCCTCAGCTGTTGCGACTTGATCCCCATGTGATCCCCATCAACCTTTCAAATCAAATCGTTTATTCATAACTAGCTTATGCCCGCGGTTTCGCTAGCGTGAAATTCTGATTTAATAAAAATAAGAAAGTAAGTAAGCCCCCTACCGTACCTTTATTTTGGCGCGCGGAACAATTGGTTTAGTTTTATCGTTTGACTTTAGTTCGAGACGCGCGTTGAGATCAATAGGTATATAAATAACTGTAATTATGCAGTGATCAAGCGCGCCGGCCGGCCGGGGCGCGCGCGCAGTGCGGGGGACGGCCAGGCGGCCGCTAGTGCTAACAGTACAGGAAGCTGCGTTATCTGTCAAGCGCGCCGGCCGGCCGGGGCGCGCGCGCAGTGCGGGGGACGGCCAGGCGGCCGCTAGTGCTAACAGTACAGGAAGCTGCGTTATCTGTCAAGCGCGCCGGCCGGCCGGGGCGCGCGCGCAGTGCGGGGGACGGCCAGGCGGCCGCTAGTGCTAACAGTACAGGAAGCTGCGTTATCTGTCAAGCGCGCCGGCCGGCCGGGGCGCGCGCTCAGTGCGGGGGACGGCCAGGCGGCCGCTAGTGCTAACAGTACAGGAAGCTGCGTTATCTGTCAAGCGCGCCGGCCGGCCGGGGCGCGCGCGCAGTGCGGGGGACGGCCAGGCGGCCGCTAGTTCTAACAGTACAGGAAGCTGCGTTATCTGTCAAGCGCGCCGACCGGCCGGGGCGCGCGCGCAGTGCGGGGGACGGCCAGGCGGCCGCTAGTTCTAACAGTACAGGAAGCTGCGTTATCTGTCAAGCGAAATGTCGGTTCCATTGAGCTATACGTTTAGCTATAAAGCTAACATTATTTCTCTATGGTCGGTTCAGTCAGACTCGAGTATAAATTTAATTGAAGATAACACGCAGGCTAATAGATCGAGACTAGATTCCCTATGCATTGACTGCATTGACAATGAACCCTCTTCAGGTGTTCAATTGAATGCGTGACATGTGGCGCCGAGTCACCCATAAGGTGTCTAACGACGCCCATGGCCATTGGGTCGTACGCGGGGGTTACGAGTGCCATGCCGGCCTGGCAGGTGCCCATTCACGCCTCTCTTGAAGGACCCGAGACTGTACTTGGGGGGAAATATGTGGGCAGGGCGAGCGTTCCTGAGTTTAGCGGTTCTGTGGAGGAAAGATCTGCAGAACCGATTGGTACGCATCCGTGGTAATGCCAGGGTATAGGAATGCAATGCAATCCCTGCCCAGTGCGCGTTGTGCGGAGGTGGAAACTTGGAAAGGCGACGACGGTGCGGCGCTGTGGGATCGCGTTAAACAGCTCCTCCGAGCACTCCCCATGGAATAAGCGATAGATAACACACTTAAGGCGCCGACATTCCTACGGAGTTGCAGTGGTTCTAGATCGCGGGACACGTCTCGGGGTCACCCACTAGTCGCACGGCTCGACGCTGGATCGATTTCAAAGGCGCAAGCTTGTAGAGCAGTACTCCAGGTAGGACCTAATCTGCGTTTTACAACAACCTATGTAGACTAGACAGAGCCCACACCATAGTGCAGTCTGTTAACTTGAAATACGGTCCGATCCGGCAGAGAGCATTCAACTAGGCATGCATGTAGCTTCTATATAATATGTGCTTCAATGTAGAAGTAGAAACACCTTGAGAAATTAATGGTTCCCTCCGTAATGTTGGGTAATTTGTATTTTCCGTAAAAAAGTTAGGAGAAAACTAAGATTTTAGTTTTAGTTCATTTCCGACATGAAATGAAGGGAAGCCTGACACGGCACCTAGTTCACCTGGTGTTATGGGCTGACATCACGGATGTTCTAGGTGATGTAGCCAACCGTGTCAGTTTCCATAAAAAAAAAATTCAATCTGATAGGTAGTTGTAGTTTATTTCATATTTATTTATGTAGGTACCTTATTTGTGACTTGTTTTAAGGCCCACTTGCACCAACACGAGTTTAGAGTTAAGTAGCGAGTTATGGATTTAAACGCGGTTTAAACGCGGTTCCCACATACAACGGGTGCTAGCTTAACGAGTTAAACTGGTTTATAGTTAAATTCGTGTTGGTGCAAGTGAGCCTAAGGCCCACTTGCACCAACACGAATTTAACTATAAACCAGTTTAACTCGTTAAACTAGCACCCGTTGTATGTGGGAACCGCGTTTGAACCGCGTTTAAATCCATAACTCGCTATTTAACTCTAAACTCGTGTTGGTGCAAGTGGGCATAAGTGTATTGTTGTTAGAATAATTTATCATTGGAAATATTTATTTTATGTAGAAAATGTAACAGCTACACCCACACACAAACAAACAGAAAATACTCGACAGTTCGCTCGCTTTGTGCTTTCAACTACACAACATAATAGGAAGGAAGCGAAACGAACTGATTGGAAGTTGTAGGAGTACGTAAGAGGATTATTTTGTCTTTGCCATTGGAAGTATGGCTCTGATTCGGCGGAATAATTGGTCGCGTCAAAGGGATCGCAGCCAAAAATGTTTCGTAATAATCATTGATATTATATTGTTTGTGTTGTGACGCGGAACCCTCGCTCTAGCTAGAACATGATAGCGACAGATCTGAAGGCATTGAATGAAAGGAAATGAATCGAATGTGTATTGTTTATTGTATCATTTCATCCATATAGGTAGGTAACCTACGCACGGACAACGCCAGTTCTAAATTCAATGCGAAGAAGAACTGACAAACAAACTTCGCAAGTCACAATGTTTTGTTAGTACCTACTTTAATAAGTATTATTAATAAAATAATAGGTAACTTACACTAATTAAACCATACTACCGCTCACAAGAACATTCATATTTACAGCATAAACATGAATACTGAAGAATCTGACCACTCTGCCTATTTACATTAGGTACCTATATCTATTATCTAGTGCAGCCATACTCAAAGTGTGCTCCGGGGAGCCCTAGGGCTCCGCGGAGCCTCTGTGGGGGCTCCGCGAGAATACGAGAAAAAAAAACATCAAAATACACCTCTCTTCTCTGGCTCGATTCAGTTCGGCTGCGCAGACGAACTCAACTCAACTCTCTTCTATCAAACCTGATATCAACCAATTGATGAAAAATAAGAAACCATTTCATACCTCCCATTAGATAGATATTGAATTATTGTTTTTCTCTTTTATTATAATATTATGTAAGTAACTGTTACATAATATTAATAATAAATAATGCACAAAAACTATTTTTTATGAATTTTAGAGCTCCGTCAAAAATTTCGCTTTCCAAAAGGGTCCCGTCAACAAAACAGTTTGAGAACCGCTGATCTTGTGTATAATAGTGCCATCGTCAATTTTGATACTTCATATATCAAGTCAAATCAAAACAATTAGTATGTTTATTACAAAGAAATATTCATCTGTTATACGTAACGATACCAACAATACTTCGCTACCAAATGCATGATTATATGGAAGCAAGGCGGGCATGGCATTCGCAATCCCGGTGCATCACAGAATGTCCATGGGCCTCGTTAGACACCTACTTGGAGATGTAACGATGCCACATGTCGCGCTTTCAATAAAAAAAATACTTCAAAACATTGACTTAATTCACTAACGTCACTAAATATTTGGTGGGCAGAGTGGACTGTACGAGAGGAATTAGAGGAAATAACAAGCAGAAGTTATTGACTAGCATCAATACGATGAAGTTAGTGAACATGTTATGAGCAGGACTTTTTTTTTATGGAAACTGACACGGTTGGCTACGTCACCTACAACATCCATGATGTCAGCCCATAACACCGGGTGAACCCTAGTGCCATGTCAGTGCGTTCCTTCATTTCATGTCGGTTACACTGAACTGGGCGGAAAACACAAAATATTTACATAGACGTTTCGACCGACGTTTCGCTCAGTACGGTGGTATCAACCCGGCCGGGATAAACCGTACCACCTAGTAAGGTAAGAAGGGAAGGGACCTACAGTTTAACGTGGAATCCGAATCACAGTCAGCCTCCAACGCTCGAGCGGTCACCCATCAAAGAACTGACCGCGCTCAGCGTTGCTTAACAACAGTCGATCGACCTCACCACTGAGCTACGGAGGCTGACAAGCTTAACTTCTCTTGAATGCTACGCGATTGTCCGCCCAGGCGAATTGTTCCCATCCACACAACAATGTATGTACAATACACTATTTCAGCTTCTAGTATAACAACATAGTAAGATAATACTTGGCAAGAAACACTTGATATGACGCAGCCTTTGTCCCGTACTACAGCGATTGCGTTTCCCGAATCCTTGCGATCGAACCTCGCGGCGGCCGGAAGGTCTTCAAACATCGTCGTCGTCTTCAGACAGGCTAGCAACAGTCCATAAATCTGCTGACACGGGGCGCCGCAGTGCACGTCGTGATGTGAATTGTGAGGCGATATTGGCTCTGTCGACTGCACAGCCACCCATACTGGTTTACATAAATATTACCCAAGGAGCCGGTATGTGAGGTTGTAGGTATATTTCATCTAAACAAACAAATAACTGGAACATAGATTGGACTGGGCTTACGACAAGAAACAAAAATTTTAAAAATCTGATAAGGTTTAGGTTTAGGGAGCTAGAAAACATAAATGCCGAAAGACGATTTTGAATTTAGAAAGTTAACTTCCGTCTCGTCTTAAGTCAAGACACATTTAACTACATCATGAGGAACAGAACATTGTAAAGACAAGAATCATTATGAAAAGGAAAACATATAGTTGCGATGTTACATTGTGCGAGCGAGGTGGACAGAGTGTGAAGTCTGGGGCGGAGGGTGTGGGTGGCGAGTGAATTTATGGCGTCTCATATTGCAGTCTCAGCCCCGCTCGCGCCCCTGCCGCGCCGGCCCCGCGCCGCGTTGCGCCCGGAACGATGTAGTAAGGGCAACTCCAGGATCAGATGTTCATATCATAAGCGTTACTTTTTATTCAAACTTAACGGCATTGTTTGTAGGCTGTTCTATATCACCATTTTTTTTTTTTATGGAAACTTCACACGGTTGGCTACATCACCTACAACATCCGTGATGTCAGCCCATAACACCGGGTGAACTAGGTGCCATGTCAGTGCTTCCCTTCATTTCGCGCCGGCTACACTGAACTGGACGCAAAACACGAACTATTTACATAGCCGTTTCGACCGACGTTTCGCTCAGTGCGGTGGTACCAACCCGGCCGGGATAAACCCTACCACCTAGTAAGGTAAGAAGGGAAGGGACCTAGTTTAGAAGTTTAACGTGGTATCCGAACCACGGTCAGCCTCCAACAGTCGGGCGGTCATCCATCCAATAACTGACCGCACCATTAAGCTGCCGAGGCTGACGATCCCTTAGTCGACTTTTACGACATGCGACGGGGAGAGATGCAGTGGGACTATTCTTTTTAAGTACCGACCCCACACGGTACAGTACCGACCCCACACGGTACACTACTACACCTTTCATGTCAGCCCATTATACCTTGGTGAACTAGTCGGTGTCGGTGCTTCATTTTGGTCGTAAATACGAACTATTTAAATAGTTGCTTCGACCGAACTTGCATTGAGTGTGGTGGTACCAATGCGGGCACGATGACGTATGCACACCTTCTTACTATCATTTTATAATTTTACCTTTTCTTTATAGACGTCCAGAGATACCAGCCTTGCGGCTACAAAATCCAGACGTCTACACCTGCACTCTTGCGAGTACAGTGATCATGTATGCCAGATCGAGGCCCCATAGCTGTACCGTTTATTCTAAATAATCCCATGGGAAAAACACAGACTGTGACCTTTCCTCAGCCGATCCGAGCCACCACCCGCCCACCCGAAGGAACCCCCGACCGAAGCCGAGAGCCGGGACCGTTCACTGCCACTGGGGTCCGCACCCTATCCAACCACAGCCTGTGCCCAGGGCCTCAGCGTTTTGTTCTAGCCGTAGCTTTTGTTTTCACCAGCTATGTATATGCGCGTGGGAGTGCATATGCCCACCACCTAATGTGTACCGGGGATCCACCGGTCTTGAAGAACTTATAGCGTCTTTGACTCGTGAGAAATCCAACCCACATCCACATATAAGTGTGTGTTGCACCGACATACCGATCTACATTATTCGCATGTCTACCAATTATCCACATTGGTTACGGAGCTCTAAGTGGCTCACCACTCGCAGCTTTCGCTACTTATTCCCGTGTTTGATACTTCGAAAGAAGCACCAGGGAATCAACGCTAAACCACAACCCCTGCGAGACCAACTCCAGTGTTCCGTGCAGAAGCACGAAGCATTCTGGGGCTTTTAACGGAACCCCGCAGTACTCAACCCAGCGTTTAGGGTAGTATCTCATTTGACCCACCGACCTGAGTGGGGTCAGCAGCGTGAGCTAAGAGGAGGCCTAAACCCCCGTCTTAGTACTCATGTTAGACTTGGACGTTTAACGAGTAATCGTCGAGAACAAGTTCTCTACCACACATTATTTTCTAACAGTGACGCCCGTTACACCGCCCAGTTGCGGGAATGGGGTAGCCATCTGCTAGTTTTAAGGGTAGCCGCCGTGTGGTCTGCAAAAGGGAAGCGTCACGGATACTAGTACCCAACTCCGACACCTTGGACGACTGAACGCCTCTGCGATCCCGCTCAAGGGTCGCTCGATACGGGGTCTCTGGATCCTAGTGGCTGCGCCCGACACCTTGGGCAAACCGAAGTCTACCACTGCGATCGCTCCCCAGCGACTATCCGAGCCGTATGCACAGACTGACTGCATAAGTCATGGATGTGGCAGTTGTAACTTGTACGTTGTAGCAGTCGCGTCCGCGGAGTGTTCGCGCGCGACCCAGTCAGTGCGCGTGTAGTTGAAGTTGGCGCAGGTCGGGCACCACACTGGCGACACATTGTGTTACTAGCAACTAGAGCTAACAGCAACCTGCTCTCTACCTGTATCTACCTCGTGTCATGGGCTCATTATATCGACTATAAGTAGTCAGTCAGTCAGTCAGCTTGTAAGCGTCCACTGCTAAACGTACGTCTATATTGTACAATTTTCTTTCAGTCCTTCCGGCCTTCAGCGATACGGAACCACTGCTTTCTGTTCTTTAAAGTAGACAGGTAGACAAATAGAAAATTCTGTATTGCTCCAAAAACAATTTACAGAAACCAACTGTTAATATCTTTTTGCCCGCGGCTTCGCTCGCGGTAAACTCGGTTTAATAGCAAATCCGATTTAAATTCAAATATGATAATAAATGATCGCTTCTCTTATATTCTCTCTCTCTCCCGGCCTTACTTCTTTTTTTTTATGGAAATTGATACGGTTAGCTACATCACCTACAACATCCGGAATGTCAGCCCATAACACCGGGCGAACTAGGTGCCATGTCAGTGCTTCCCTTCATTTCATGTCGGCTATATACACTGAACTGGATACCTTACTATACTTTCTTTGATTCTGATCAGCCCTAAGGATATTTAGCGTGATGGTATAACGCCTATAGTGAGCCTCAAGAACATACTCTTTCCATTGGTGCAAACCGTATAAAAATCTGTTCAGTGGTTCCGGAGTTTCCCTTAAACATACATACATACGTTCTTAGGCTTCCGTATCCGGTACGGGACCCTATTACTAAGCCCACGCCGTCTGTCTGTCTGTCTGTCTGTCTGTCTGTCCGTCCGTCCGTCCGTCCGTCTGTCTGTCTGTCCGAGGGCTGTATCTCTTGAACCGTAATAGGTAGCCCGTTGAAATTTTCACAGAATATGTTATTATGGCCGATATAATAACAACAAATAATAAAAATAAGAAAAAGTAAAAAATTCACGGGGGTTCCCATAGAAGAAACCAAAAAGTGCATGCGCGCGCGCCATCTACCGAATAGATTATGAAGCATTTTAACTAATCATGACATTTAACTAATATGAAGCATTTCATAACACGCCCTAGATGGCGTGAGTGGCACTAGCCATGACATGGCGATACGGAACCCTCGGTGAGCGAGTTCGACTCGAACTTGGCCGGTTTTTATAAGAAGTGGAGATAGAGAAGAGATAATAATAATGGTCTTATTCGAACAAGGAATGATGTTTGCGACTCATCTGAGATGGCGTGTGCTGTCGAGGTCGGCGGTACTCGAAGGCTGAAACGGGAGCCTGAGGGCGGCGCGCGGAGGGCGGCGGCGGCGGCGGCGCCGCGTGCGGCGAACTTCAGACAATGGACCGGCCTCTCGCAATTACGACGGAGGCTTTGTCCGCTATGATGTATCGCTGTTGTCGGCGACATGCCTGCGAGCAGGAGAGCGGGCGGGGGGAGGGTTGAGGCGGGGGCGGGTGGGGAACGTAATTCACGGCTCCTCTGCAAACATTAAAACAAAATGAACGGTGTCTGTATAGTTCCAGGAACGTTAACAGAACACTCGTCTTCATACTAAACATATGGCAGCGAGAGCTCTATTTAAGTAACCCTGGGCGCGGTCAGTACTTGGATGGGTGACCGCCGATTCCACGTTAAACTGTAGTTCCCTTCCCTCCTTACCTTACTAGGTGGTAGGGTTTATCCCGGCCGGGTTGGTACCACCGCACTGAACGAAACGTCGCTCGGTGGAAAGTTCGGTAAAAAGTTCGTGTTTTCCGTCCAGTTCAGTGTAGCCGACATGAAATGAAGGGAAGCACTGACGTGGCACCTAGTTCATAACCTAGTGTTATGGGCTGACATCACGGATGTTGTAGGTGATGTAGCCAACCGTGCCAGTTTCCATAAAACAAAAAGTTTTTCGACCTGTAACAAAGATGAAGTGAGGTGAAATAACGAAAACCTAACGAAAGATTGATTTTCTCGTAAACCGCCGCCGTGAGTATGACTATGACTTTAGAAAATATGTTTGGATTTCTAAAAGACATACTGCTTCCCAACAAGGACCGAAAACACAATTGGATCTAATTGCCTCGATAGAAAAACATCTCAGTTAATGTTATGCTGTCGAAAATTGTGATAAGCGAAGTTACCATGCCTTTCACCTGTTACAATTATGTAGCGATTACATAATAGAAAAAAAACAATACTTATACCTATATCCTTATCCTTACCTATAATAAAATCCAACGTCTGCTTTCTGTCTGAGTGTCTGTCTGTCCGCTTATAACTCGAGAACCATTGAACCGATTTTAATAAAACAAAATTCTACGGATAGCTTGATTCTTCCCATCAACTATAGGCTACTTACTATCACGCTAAATAGCTTATGAGGTTAGCAGTGAAGTGAAATATGAGAGCGGGCTGAGCCGCGGGCACAGTTTGTAATATATATTTTACTAAATGTTCTGTATACATTTAAATATTTAGTGATTCTGCACTTACATCGTTCAAACTCAAGCTTACGAGAAATAACATCAATAAAGAGAAACTGATTTTTGGTATAGCTGCGCCTTAACATGTCTGACTGAATCAAATGAACTATTATTATTGTTGTATAGATATCGTCATCTGAATCCAGCGAAAAGTCATAAAACAATCAGCTGTATCGTTTTGTTCTCTGGTATTGTTAATTTCGAAATTTATTATTTTTAAATTTTTCAATTAGTTAATGATTTTGTATTATCCATGCTTTTATGGCTTTTCGCTGGTTATAGAGGGAGAAAACTTTCTTTTGAAATTAAAAACATTTCCTAACAAATAATTAGCGATGCATACATACATACATATCACACACGCTGAATCCAGACAATCGGGGTAAGCAGAGTAATCGGCTGCAAGAACTATGGTAAATTACAGCACAACACCGGCCACCACGTTTCGCAAAGTATTCGAACAAGATTCAATCGATCAAGCAGCAAGTAAGGCACGAAGACCCACCTGCTGCATGACTCGGTGGAAGTACAGTGCCAAGGTGAGAGGTGGCGAACCTGTCGCCCTTTAGCACGGCATCTTGTCCTTATCCCTTTTTACGACATGCATGGGGAGAGATGCAGTGGGGGTATTCTTTTTAAGTACCGGCCCGATGAGTGTTCTATATGGCCAAATAAATATATGCACCTGAATAATTGAATTTGAACATAATACAAACGCTTAAAAATCAAAACCAATATATTTATAGTAAGTCCTTATAGAATATTCAACACCACAGTGATATTGTTTATTTAGAGTTATTATTTTAACACACATACCTGCCGCACAGAATAATCAAATTCTAAAAAAAGTGTTCAGGCGCCCGTAGCTCATGAAAAAACCTTTGAAAGGAGAAAAAAACCGGCGCCGCTCCTCAAAAGCGTTTCAATCTAAAATCTAAAAGCCACAAATTCAATAAGCCCAATGGCGCCGCCCAATCGAATTCGAAAGCCATTCGCTCTCATTAAAGCGCCGTGTATTCAAATTGAAAGGGAATCTGCAAAAATCCCTCATTCCCCATTCCTCCCTCGGGGATGCCGTTTTAAAAACCTTTCCGAATCGACGCCTCTCCCGCCGCCCTTTCGGAGCGATCGTCGAAGCAAAATGGTTCTTATAGCGAAGCGCATAGGGTCCTCGAGCGCGGGAGAGCCGTTAGGGGAATGCGGACGAGGTCTTTACGGGTGATTGCTATTTGAATTTGGAATGAACGATATTATTTTCTTTGGATCGGAGAGGCGCGCTGGATTCATTTCACCGTCTCTGCGACTAGACCTCCGCCGCCGTCCCCTCCGCCGCGCCTGGTGTCGCGTCGTCGGGTCCGCTGTTAAATAACAAGAACATCAAGTGCGTTAACATGGCGGCTGACATTCGCGCGTGACCTTGCGGCGAGGATCCTCGCTGCATTAGCATTATTTTTGCGTTACTACTTTATGTTTTGCGTCAAAATCAGAAAACAAGTATCGTCTGTAACGGGCGGGGCGGTGCGCCGGAGTCCGTGGCGATTCCCACCTCAGCCTAAGCCCCGCCTCTCAAAATACCTACAGACTACTCTCGATTCCCACCTTAACTAATACAAATGCATGCATGCATGGATATTTTTCAATGTGGCTAGACCTCGTCGCTGCGCCACGCATCCCAACATGGTGAGTTTCTCGAGGATGGCCCTAAATTATTTCGCCTTGAATCATATCTGGACTAATCTCAACAATTTCACATAGTGACTTGGAAAACCGACGCTGAAAGCAGACACCCCTTAGAAACTCGTTCATTTTCTCTTGTTTTCAGGCAAACATGGTTAACATTTAATTTTCTCAGTATATTCATAGCTTTAGATACCCGAAAATAAAGTTTTCTACAATTTTATTGTCCAATAAACAATTTATGGTTAAATTTATGCATACATGCAGGGGGGGGGGGGGGGGGGGGGTTCATGACCCGTACCGCTTCAGGAGGTGATTTTGTACCTCAAACTGTACAAACTTTGCAAATAAACACTGGAGAAAGTCGTACAAATTCACCACCTCGATAGGTACATTTTTTTATTTCAAAACTCAAGGATAAGGTATGAGTCCGCTTCCTCCTAAGGAATAAGGGACAAGTCCACCTTTGCACGTCATGTAATGTAAATGTTATATTGTGCTTGTTTGTAAAGTTTTTGTGTCTATCTATACAGACAGGGTGGCTGGAAATTCGATTTATTCCCTGAAAAGGGTTATACTAGAGCTTATTTGGAACAATTTAATTCCCATCAACTGGGGGTCGACATGAGCGGTTTCCGAGATACCGGGGTTTTAAGATTTTTTTTAATCTCTGACTTGTAATCGAAAAAAAATTTGTAAAAAAATATCCTTATTATTGGGCACTCCATTGATATTTTTCTGAAAGCTGGTAAGCTACCAATCATTTCAAATAAAAATATCGGTCCAAAATTCTCATTATCTCGTTTTATTTTTATGAAAATTTTTATAAATTTTTTTTTTCATGTAAAAAAACCCCATTTGATGGGGGATAAGTTGTTCCAAATAACCTCTAGTATAACCCCTTTCAAGGAATAGATCTAATTTCCAGTCACCCTGTATTATATTGATATTGATATTTATATAGATGCGGATCGCGATATGACGCGCGCGGCAAACTTCAGCTTCGTGAAGTTGCTAACAGATAAAAAGCTTGAATCAAATTCAGTCAAAATCATAATAACGCTCGTCATTTATAAAGAAATAAATAATATCATTAAACAGTTACCAATGTTATTAACCGCAGTATTTAGTGATAAATTCGAATCGACTTTATACGAACTACAGTACACTATTTTTTGAGGGTAAAATATTGACACCGTGACTTATTTCACCTCTCCATATTTACAGTTTTCAAATGAAAGCGTGTTATACCATATTTTTCTCTCCTGCTGTTCAATGTAACACAATCTGTACCTCAAACTGAATTAACAACTTTAGCGAATATACGGCGAAAAAAATAATCATAGAAATATTTCGCCTTCAAAATGTATGAGTTGGTGTTTTTTTTTTCGGTCCCTTTTACTCCCTAACGCGGTTTCAGGTTGTCGTACAGAATCACACGCTAAAACGGTGCGGATCATTAAGAAAACATTATGTATCCATATGTTCAAAGAACAAAGAAAGAACAAGATAATTTTTTAATGTTTAAAATTGTTTATTTAATTATATTTTTATATTTTAAAGTTTTTTTATGATGAATTGAATTTGTAATATCTTTTTTTTTATTTTCTTTAATAGATTGCTTATAAAATTGGTATATTTGTTGTAGGTAGGTAGGTATAGGTTAGTTTTTTATTTTTATTATATAATTTTTGGCAAGATGGTAGTCGAATAGAAAATGTAATTACTTTGAAAAATTTATTTAAGAAATCTATTATTAGCTAATTTGATATGAAAATGTTCGATAGTTTGTTATATATAATATAACTTGATATATTATGTTGCTGTTGATTTCTTTTACAAAAAAATAAATAAATAAATAAACGTATCCATAAACGATTTCTGATACCACATGACAATGATTAGGTAAAATCAATATAAATACTCATCGATGCCCTTGCATCTTCAATCCAGTTGAAATATATGTAAAGTATGTATTAATAGTATATAAGAGTTGATGTAGGTATATTAAAATATTTATGTTTCTTATTGTAAATATGTAGGTAATTATGTATATGTAATGATGTATATTGGTTGCATGTATAAATTGTCCATGTGTGTATTTATATTTCAAACTACTGTTCCCTCACCACACTGCTAGTGCTGCATTGTCCGCCCCCTACGTGTTTTCTACATCTCAAAGGTTAGTACATAAAGAATGCTGCAAGGAATTAAACTTACCTTTTGTAACACTTGTAACCTTTTTATATAATGGTGTAAAATAAAGTATATGTTCATTCATTAATTTCATTGCATGTATGTATAAAAGCAGTTGGTCGTCCGCAGAAGTTGTTTGTGATCGCAGTGTGCGCGCTGGTGGCGACGTGCGCACGCACGGACGGGCTGCCGTCGTCGTCGCAACAGAGGGCGTCCGTGCCGCTGAACAGGGTAACTGCAGCCCGATGGTTTCCACTACAATGTCGAGACCTCCAACCCGGCATCACCGCCAAGGCCGACGGACGGGTCAAGTCAATTTTTTTTTTATTGTAAGCTCGACATATGGCGCCGACGCACCCATGAGGTGTCTAACGGCGCTTATTTCTCTATGAACGGCGCCCATGGACGTTCGGTCGTAAGCCGCCCTCCTCCCGTCTGAGGAATTAGCTTTCCTCATTCCACCTCCACCTTTACGTATTCGCCATACTCAGAACACTTGCAGCCGACAGAAGAGCCCTTTTTAACCGACTTCCAAAAAAGGAGGAGGTTCTCAATTCGTCTGTATGTTTTTTTTTTTTTATTTTTTTTTTTTTATTTTTTATTTTTTTGTATGTTTGTAACACGATTTCTCCGTCAATTGAGGGCCGATTTAGAAAATTCTTTTTTTGTTAGTTAGGTCATACTTCCGAGGTGGTCCCATTTCAATTTTATCGAAATTGGTTCAGTGGTTTTCGAAAAATCAGCATAATACTATGGTGTGTGGTTACCTTCAGCAAAACTTGTGATGTGGTCGTTTTCGGCAATTTTCAGTTTGATAAATTAGTATGGTGTGTGGTTACCTTCAGCAAAACATTTGTGATGTGGACTTATTCAGCAATTTGCAGTCTGACACATATGGCGAATAATTCTGTACCACTTCAATCGATTTCGATTATTCGATTTCGATTATTCTTTTTTATGTAATATTACTAAAAAGAATGAAATAAAAACTGTTTTAAAAAATATTAAACCGATTTCCAAAAAACAAAAAAAAAAAACTAAAAAGTATTAAATACCTAATATTTTGAAATTTTCTCTGTCCTGTTGAAATACATGAATCGATATACTAGTGATACATATTCGGACCCTTGTTTCATGAATATTCTAAATTTGAAATTTTTTTATTTTTTCCGACCGGCGTTTAATTTATTATGGTACCTGGCCAGTACCTACTGTACCGAGTACCATCGAGCTGGTTTGATGATGGAGACAGAAGGTGGCCATAGGAACTCCTAAACTACACATGATAAACCCATCGTGTTTGGGCTCGTTGCATTTGTCTTCACGAGAAATTTACTTTAGACCTAAAAGATTCTCAATTCGACGGTATGTTTTCTTTTTTTGGATGTTTGTTACGCGATTACTCCGTCAATTGTGGGCCGATTTTGAAAATTCTTTTTTTTTTTATTTGAAAGGGGATAACCCTGAGGTTTTTGAAGTGAAAACTTCTTTAGCGGCTCTTGGCACTTTTTTAGGTGGGTAAAAATGTATAACTCGCGACATCGCGTCAGCGTCATTTTTAAAATGAAACCTTAAGTCATTGCGTTAAGGGTTAAGTTAGAGTGGCACGGGATCTGCCGGCACTCCCGGAGTGCAACTGTTAAGTAGGGTTCCGTAACACGTTTATGTCTGTCCATTCTACTAAGTTCTGCAAAATGAATGTAGGGTTCCGTAACATATGCATGTCTATCCGTTCTACTAAATTTTACAATTTTCAACCAAGGTCCTCCGACGGTTATTTTATAATAAAAGTAGGCTTCCGTAACACGTTTATGTCTGTCCATTCTACTAAGTTCTGCAACATCACCTACAACGTCCGTGATGTCAGCCCATAACACCAGTGCCATGTCAGTGCTTCCCCCTTTGATCGTGCTGACTACACTGAACTGGTCGGAAAACACAAACTATTTACATAGCCGTTTCGACCGACGTTTAATTCAGTGCGGTGGTACCAACCCGGGAAGGTTAAACCCTACCACCAAGTAAAATTACGAGGGAAGGGACTTACAGTTTTACGAGGAATCCGAACCTTGGTCAGCCTCCAACGGTCAGCGGTCACCCATCTAAGTACTGACCGCACCCAGCGTTGCTTAAAATTCAATAGCGACAGTTGACTGTCTGCACCACTGAGCTATCGAAGCTGACGTGGTCCTATTTTAATTGGGTCAAGATCGGATTGGAAAGCGAGGCGGAATCGCGAGGCCGAAGGCCGAGCGATTCCGCCGAGTACATTAATAGCAAAAAATTACTAAAAAAAACTGTGAAATAAAAAAAAAGTTTTAAAAAACATAAAACCGACTTCCTAAAAAAAGTAAAACTAAAAAACTATTTAAAATAAAAATATAAAAACCGCCTTCAAAAATATATGAAATAAAAACCTAAAAAAAAAACGAACCCTAGAGTTGAAGGCGGTGCTAAAGCAAGCAAAAATGATGCATGAAAGAAAACATGAGCGGATGATAATATCCTTTGTGATTTGTGTAGCCTTTTTAGCACCGCCTTCAACTCTAGGGTTCGTTTTTTTTTTTAGGTTTTTATTTCATATATTTTTGAAGGCGGTTTTTATATTTTTATTTTAAATAGTTTTTTAGTTTTACTTTTTTTAGGAAGTCGGTTTTATGTTTTTTAAAACTTTTTTTCTTAATAGTTCCTGTGTCACAAAGGTGCGGTATGGGCTTCGGGGGATATCTTTACCTACTCCTACAATCCGATGATCTTAAAATCAAAATTACCTTTCCCAGTCACCGTACAAGCCTGACTGGCACCAGAATTGATCTAATCAACCCAGTTCGGATGCAAGAAAAAAGAAGGAAAAAAAATGTTTTGTTTTGTTTTTTTTTTATTGAAACTGACACGGTTGGCTACATCACCTACTACAACCGTGATGTCAGCCCATAACACTTTGGTGAACTAGGTGCCGTGTCAGTGCTTCCCTTCGGTCGTGCCGGCTACGCTGAACTGGACTAAGGCAAGGAATAAGGGATGCAAGTTCCTCCGACCAGCGTCCATGATAGCGGACATGTAGAACAAACTGAGTGACCCTACAAATCGTCTGTGTGTGGTGCGGCGCAGAGACTCCACACCACGAGAGCAAAGAAGCGGTGGCGGGACATGATTCACTTGTTGGTTTTTTTTATACTAAACGCCAACTGTGTTAAAAAGCACTGTTCAGGGATTCATTTCATTTACTCACTGACAAAAGTTCACCCATTTATAAGTTCACCTATTCGCCAGAGTTCACACTTTTAAAGGTTCGCCTATTCGCTGTCAGCGTTCACCCTTTGCCGGTTCGGTCTCCTCCGGCGAAACCGTGACTCAATCTACAGTTCGACTGTTCATCGTGGGAGTGTCAATCGTCTCCTGTGCACGCGTCAACTTGACAATGGTTCTTTAAAACCAAATCACTTTTTACTGTTTTACTATTTATGCATTATTTATTAAGCACTGTTCTTTGTTCTCAAACTAATCATGTTTGGGGAAGTTTGTGGAGACAAATGAAACTAGCATACGGGTTGCCCCGCCACCAATCTTAGTCCCAAGGCCAGGTAACAAGTATTCGCTTGAGTTGTCACTTGTCACTAGTTGTCACTATAAATAGTTCGGTGTCACTACCAATTCACGATAGGTATCACAAGTATGTTCTAACGTCGTTTTGCGTTGTCTGCACACAACTGTCACTATGTTTTACTTGGTTCTATTCTCGGTTCTATTCTAATCGTTATTTTCACTGGAGCGTCACTGTCATGTACGTTTCGGGAGTTCGAGAGCTTCTCTACCGTCGTCGGTCCGTTCTGAGGAGCTGTCTGAGTGGGACTGCCTAATTAAACTATGTTCGTCTCTGGGGCAGCTAATGTTTACAATATGCGTCCGGGCCGGCGCGAGAGTCGTCACCACGCGTATGACCTCGCACCCGCCAATAATGAACCCCATTGTTCCATCGCAGCTCGCGTCTCCTAGTCGAGCGGTCCTTAACCTTGACTTAGTATTTCTTCATAACAAATCTATTTTCGGATACAATGCTCCATATGTTTCTACTCTCGTCATCGTATGTGCTGATACCTGTATCCTGACCCCAGTTTCAACTTTGATTGGCAGACTAACATATATTTCCTATAATTTACATTCTAACTTACTCTATTTTTCTACCTACCTATATGAATTACCTGGGCCCAGGTCTTTACCGATAATATGAATATGAAACTATAGTTCTAGCCTTATTTACTAATTTCGCAGTTTTCTTAATATTATTGTGTCTGTCGCCAACAGTCTCCCCTCCGTATGCCTCGGTCATACTTAAACTTTGGGGCGGCAGACTCATCGCACCGTCTGTCCTCTCCAGTTGGCCAGGTCTCGGTCGGTGATGCAGTGACATGAAAATAAAAGCATTGGTTCAACAATACTGTCATCATAGAAAACATATCATTTATTTGGACGAGGCTCTGTTTAAAAAAAATAGACCACCATAAAGTCTAATAACAATAGCCCGACGGGCGTCAGTGCTGCAGGTTAAGATAGAAGATATTGGTTTCTGTCGTAGTGATCTGTGCCCACCAGTAGACAGCATTAGATCGCTGATGTGTTCAAACTTCAAAACAAAGAGAAAACCAAACGTTTATTGAAACGATTTACTCACAGCGTAATGCAGAAGAACTGCATAGTTCCGTCACGACGTGTCGGAAAGATCTCGCCTATGAGCAGCTCGTTTATCGGCATTACTAGCCGCAGAATGTCAGTTCTCGAGATGGTACCGTCATTCTCTTCAAGAAATAGTGTAGCGAGCTCGCTTCTTAAGTGTCTCTCCGGTGAGGTGTCATGGTGAAGATGGTCTTTGTTGGGCGGACCATTCGTACTTCGATTCCATATATTCTTGGCGCGCCGGCGAGATGGCGATCCACTGGATGGCCGGCTTGCTCGGCCAGTCTAGTCGGTGCGGTTCTCTCCAACTTGCTTCAGTCAATCTGTCAAGATGTTCTGTCAACCGTCGAAATGGGACCAACATAGAGTCAGCGGCCCAGCTTGCGGCTAAGTCAGAAATGTGAAGAGAGTCGACTCCACTGCTATTTCAATGCAATGTCAAATCGATGTCCGTGGAGCAGACTCCAGCCAGTGTAGGTTAATGCGTCGGACGGACGGTTGGTGGTGAGCTAAGCGGGTGTTCGGTAGATTACCCGGTAGCGGTAGGCACGGCCTTCGTCGTCGTTCTTTACAGTTCTTGCAGTGGCTGCGCTCAACGTATAAGAACTCAACGTATCAATCGCAGTATAGTATGTCAGTAACTTTAATTCACGAGATGGTGCAATATTTCTCGTGATGACAACTCTAGTACTCGTATGAAGGTAGAGTGTGCAGGAATTTCCACCCTCGTGTAGATATCGGTGTCGGTCGGCACAGCTTGGCTAGCGAGTCTTAATTTCGTAACACGTCGAATTCGTCAAAGTGCTAAGCGTGTCTCATTGTATCTGTTAGCTGGTTCAATAGGATTGCCTCGTGGCGGCTCCGACGCTTCCGCTCCACCACCTCACCGCACTCTGTTGCGGCAAGGTTGCGCTCGGGTGGAGGTAACGTCACCATTATTCGCTAGTTTAGGCTATCTCGCTCTAGCATGCTAGTGTGGGGAATTTCCCCCCTTTCGGCCATCACCGTTTCCACCTCACCACCACTCGTTGCGGTGAGGTTGCGCTCGGATGAGGGATCATCCCGAGCTTGTCCCACTACTCAGGTGGTCTTTCGTCACTCCGCCACAATCGGACGCGGAAGGGCAGTGCTGTTTCTTCCATGTCTATCTGATTCTTAATGTGATGTAGTGGCGTCGGTTTCAGAGTTGCGCCCCCTTTTCTTCAAATTGCTTCAGTCTTGAGCACCCACTTTCACACACGTGTCTAGGTCACCGCTTGTAGTGCGTGCAAGTACGCCCAAATTGGAGGATCATCTTGTGTCGATAGTACGGTGTGCGGTGTAGCAGCTCGCACAGCAAACTCGTTTCTCAGTTTCCAAACGTAGATCTTGTGGTAGAGGGAATTTCTCGTAGGCCCCTCCCCTGGGTTTTGCGTCTCGTCAGACCAAAACCATCAAAGTGTCGTGTCAAAGCTCTGCTTTCAAGGATCAATTCGGCAAATTCTTCTATATATATCGCCAGTGATACGGGTTCACATGTTTCCGTCTATTCGCTACGCCGTGTACCACGAGTGGTTTAGTGGTGCAATGCGTCCAGTTCTAAAACAGTTTCGGCTTTCTCCAGTATATGGTTGCTGCTCGTAGGTTATTCAATGCCAGTCCAGCTTCAATGCATTTGAATAGCATTACTAATATAATTTATTGGAGTTGCAGGCCGTTGCTCTCCCAGCTTTGCGTCATCCAGATCGTCATTGGTAGTAGAAATGCTTACTTGGGTTTTGCTGGATACAAAATGCTGTCTTAGGTGGCATCGGCATGTGGTACGTGTGCAACAGTACCAATTCCACAGCTGGCTCAGCTTTGCTGTATGAGTTGTTCTGATAATTCTGTAGTCACCTCAGGACCCGGTGCAATGTAGGCAACGCAATTGGCATCGAATTCTTGTTAGTGTGGCAGCTAGTCCATGTCGTGTAGAATTCGCGGGTGCGCCTCTCGTTCTATGCGAACACATTTCTCCACAAACGTTGTTCCACTAGCACTCCCCAATGGATCTCAAAACCCAAGAAGGGCATCAATATGTATTGGCATGATGGACCTCAACTATCATTCGCTGTTGTTGAGCCGGTTTCAGGTTGCCCGATGTAATTTTCAGTGGGACTTGGTGTAAGTCGAAGTTTATCGTCAGCTTGACGCGGTGAGTGCGCTATAGATCGGCTGGTCTATCGCTCGTTCAGCCGCAGATTTCAAATCGTTTGGTGCGTGCGCCGCAGTCAGTCCGAAGACAAAATATATCTCTTTATTATGCTCAATAAGGCTTCCCACAGTCAGAATGTATGCCTCTGTTCAATGTAATCGGTTCTGGTTCATTTCGTGCTTCGTGTATGAATGTCGGTGGCCATTGTTACCTTGGTCACGCCAATTGTTCGCTGCAACATTTTCAACTTCCCAATGTCATCTTTTGTCATCACAAACCGACTTAAATCGTCTAAGGTGGTGTTCTGTGATAGGAACAGCGAGAGCCAATGGTGATCGCGCAGAAATAGTGTAGCACTCGAGTTCACTGAACCCTTATTTCAGCTACTCTCATAGGCCAGTTGTCGTGAGCCAACATAATGTCAATCTGTGTCTTCACACAGAAGGGTGTCTAAAGCACGGCGATAATCAGCGGGATGGTTCTGTATGTTTTACTTCATTTATGGTAAGCCGTGCCTCGATTTTGAGCCTTTTATTCCAATTATGTTAGTGGCAGCGATTTCCTTCAGCGTAATAAAGTATGCTTCCTTTATTCGGCATCGCGAAGAGTCACCATCGGGTGACTTTGACTTGACACTCCTCTGGTTCATATGTCTGCTACATCTCCCCACGCAAGTGACCGAAGCAGGGTCAATCTGGTCGATGCGTCGGTGTGATGAATGTCGCAAGATTCTGCTTGGCAGGGGGCAATGACTCCTCCTTCTCAAGCTTGTGTCCATCATATCCTCGCACTATAGGGAGACGAGGCTTCACTCGTGTGACGAGAGTCTTCATTATTGAATCTTCGTCTTCCTTATCTTAGTCTTCCTTCTTCAGAAACTGTGTCCACCACCTCGCCGCATCATGGCGGAACGAGGTTTCGCTCGGGTGGGGAAGTGAACGTTCTTTAAAAACTCTGCCCACCACCTCGCCGCACTACGCCGGGATGAGGTTTCGCTCGGGTGAGGAGAGAATCCACTTCAGAAACTCCGCCCACCACCTCGCCGCACTACGGCGGGACGAGGTTTCGCTCGGGTGGGCCTTCTTCGGACGCCTCCGCCCACCACCTCATCGCAATCGGTTACGGTGAGGTTGCGCTCGGGTGAGGGGAAGGTCCACTTCTGAAACTCTGCCCACCACCTCGCCGTGCCACGGCGGGACGAGGTTTCGCTCGGGTGGGGGGAATTTCTTACTTCTTCAGACGCCTCCGCCCACCACCTAATCGCAATCGGTTGCGGTGAGGTTGCGCTCGGGTGAGTGGAGGGTCCACCCTCTTTGCCCACCAACTCACTGCGTTCCGCAGAGAGGTTTCGCTCGGGTGGGGGATCTTGTTCAGATCTTGTTATGAAGCATCACGGATGTGTCTTGTTTGATCAGCCTATAGACGTGGCGTGGTCCCACTCTGTCACAGAGGTGCTTAAGACGCTTGTCGGTTGAAGTTTTGGTGACTCGTGATGGCTCCCCTCCGTGTAGCGGCACGGGTCGCACTATGCGAAGCTATGGCATTCCACTGGGTCGATAAAATCTGGCTGAACCTCCACCTTTGCAAAGATACTCTAGATATGCTCCGGTAGCGCCCGCTCACATTTGAAATGACGTCGTGAAAGGACGTCCAGCTGGATCTCCTGTGTGAGCATCTCACGCGCTGAGCAAGGTATGTGGCCGAATCCTTCGACTGCGCTAGCTCACGCATCCTTCAAAGAAGCTGAGATGGTCTCCGAGTTCCATTTCTCTG
Organism: Nematopogon swammerdamellus; assembly: GCA_946902875.1. Taxonomy (NCBI): domain Eukaryota; kingdom Metazoa; phylum Arthropoda; class Insecta; order Lepidoptera; family Adelidae; genus Nematopogon; species Nematopogon swammerdamellus. The sequence continues at coordinate 428,308 of OX336347.1, forward strand.
AATTAACTTCTGGAACTGTCTTTCCTCTGATTCCTCATAATCTGATAAGAGTCAGTTCTTTCTTCAGTGCATATTTGTTCGTGATAGGTGGTGATATACCGATGTCCTGATTTTGTTAGATGTCTTGTAGATGTTAGACGTGTTGTAGATTAGCGTAGATACATGTATTTAACTTCGTCGCCTTGCTTCTGCGGCCTCGAACTGAGCAAATCAGAGCCGCAGATGCTCGCGCCAAAAGGCTGGGATGCGGGACCTCAAGTTAATGTTGTTGACTCGCTCTGAGGTGAAGTAGAATTTTATATATGTTTTACATATTTGCTCTTGTCGAGGGTCACCAGTTCGGTTTCATATTCGATATGTGAAAGAATGAAATGTCTTTCAGTGTAAGTCCCCAATTTATGCATGCTCGAGACGACAGCAGTGCTACCGAGTGTAAGGCGCGTACTCCTCGCGGCGCTTGTATCGCACTTCTATGTGGAGGCTGCTACAAATTAATTGACTCAAACTCAGCTCTTCCGGTGTCGTTCCGCGCAAGGTGACAGGCGACAGGTGAGGCGCCGCCTCCTACTCGCATACGGGTACGAGCAGGATTCGCTCTGGGCGCGCCGTCACATAACAAAACATCTGATTTCCATTATCTGGTGTGGGCTGTGTGCGTGTGACTGGACTAGGATGAGTCCAGCGAGGCACTGTCTATGACGCTCCATAGTGCTTGGCAAAATTACTGCACATGACATCAGTGTTCATCCCGTGGTGCTCTGTACGATGCGATGGATAAGGCGTCGCCTCCTACTCGCATACAGCTGCAAGCAGGATGTGCTCAGGGCTTGCCGTTGTATAACGGTTGATTTGCATGCCGTGAAGGAGCCGGCTACATTGTGATACGACGACGTGACGGTGGTACTCACAGTTTTCAGCTTGACGTGCATTTCGGTTCCATACGTTGCAACACCGTGCACCGGGGGTCGCTTCACACGATGGGGCGCTGCCTCCCGCTCGCTTATGGATAAGAGCAGAATGTGCTCTGGGCGCGCCGTCACATATGATCGACTTCTGCAGAGTGGTAGTGCGGGCAGCATTGTGCTTCGGCAACGGAAGGTGTTCAACAAGTTCCAGTTCTACTTAGCTATATCGAAGTAATATGTTCTTGCTTCAGCGAACCGGTGTACGTAGTACATACAATTAATGCACGTGGCTCGGGTATGCGGGGTGTGTAGGCTCAGTACTCAGTAGTACACAGGTGTTTACGGTCACGCAGATGCAGTGGCGTTCGCACCCGGGCGCATCAGTTCGGATTTGGCAGCACAGGCAACACTGGCTTGGGCACTCTGGAGTGTAGTACAGGCTGGCGGGTGTGTACGGCCACGCAGGGAAAGTGTCACGCGCGTGTGGGCGCAAGCACAGCGGCGCGCGCAGGCAGGTGTATGCAGATACGTGAGTTTACTTACGCAGCCACGCAGGGGCAGCGGTGCGCGCACGCTTGTTGCAACAGCTCGGTTTTGGCGGGGCAGGTACAGCGGCGGGCGTACGTGGGTGTAGCGGCGAGCAGGTGCAGGTGCGCAGATGTGTGCGGGCACGCAGGTGTAGCGGCGCGCGCATGCGGGCGCAGCGCCTCGGCGCCAACACGTGGGTGTGTGCAGTCGCGCAGGGGTGGCTGCTCGGCTTTGGTAGCACAGGTACAGCGGCGTGCGCACGCAGGTGCAGCGCGGCGCGAGCACGTGGGCGCAGCGGTGGTGCGGGCGCAGCTGTGGCGCAGGCACGCGGGCGCAGCGGCGGTGCGCGCATCGGTGGCGCGGGCACGCAGGTGTGTGTGGGCACGCAGACGTGTGCGTACAGAGGCGCGTGCACGCGGGCGCAAGCGCAGCGGTACGGCGCGGGCACGCGAGTGTGTGCGGGCACTCAGGTGTATGTGGGCACGCAAGTGCAGCAGCGCGCGCACGCGGGCGCAAGGGCTCCGCTTTGGTGTCGTAGGTACAGAGGGGCGCGCACGCGGGCGGCACAAATGCGGGCACGCGGGTGTGTGAGGGCGCGCAGGGGCGGCGGCTCGACTTTGGCGTCGCTGGTACAGCAGCGCGCGCACGTGGGCGCAACCGCGGCGGTGCGGGCGCGGCGACGCGGGCACTCGGATGTACACGGACACACAGGTAAGCGCGCGCGCAGGCAAGCTTCGGACTCCGTCACTGTACTATGCATCGCGGCTATTTTTCACTGCCGAATCGAGTCCACGGCATCGCGGATCCGGCTCGAAGGACCACTGTTAAAAAGCACTGTTCAGGGATTCATTTCATTTACTCACTGACAAAAGTTCACCCATTTATAAGTTCACCTATTCGCCAGAGTTCACACTTTTAAAGGTTCGCCTATTCGCTGTCAGCGTTCACCCTTTGCCGGTTCGGTCTCCTCCGGCGAAACCGTGACTCAATCTACAGTTCGACTGTTCATCGTGGGAGTGTCAATCGTCTCCTGTGCACGCGTCAACTTGACAATGGTTCTTTAAAACCAAATCACTTTTTACTGTTTTACTATTTATGCATTATTTATTAAGCACTGTTCTTTGTTCTCAAACTAATCATGTTTGGGGAAGTTTGTGGAGACAAATGAAACTAGCATACGGGTTGCCCCGCCACCAATCTTAGTCCCAAGGCCAGGTAACAAGTATTCGCTTGAGTTGTCACTTGTCACTAGTTGTCACTATAAATAGTTCGGTGTCACTACCAATTCACGATAGGTATCACAAGTATGTTCTAACGTCGTTTTGCGTTGTCTGCACACAACTGTCACTATGTTTTACTTGGTTCTATTCTCGGTTCTATTCTAATCGTTATTTTCACTGGAGCGTCACTGTCATGTACGTTTCGGGAGTTCGAGAGCTTCTCTACCGTCGTCGGTCCGTTCTGAGGAGCTGTCTGAGTGGGACTGCCTAATTAAACTATGTTCGTCTCTGGGGCAGCTAATGTTTACAATATGCGTCCGGGCCGGCGCGAGAGTCGTCACCACGCGTATGACCTCGCACCCGCCAATAATGAACCCCATTGTTCCATCGCAGCTCGCGTCTCCTAGTCGAGCGGTCCTTAACCTTGACTTAGTATTTCTTCATAACAAATCTATTTTCGGATACAATGCTCCATATGTTTCTACTCTCGTCATCGTATGTGCTGATACCTGTATCCTGACCCCAGTTTCAACTTTGATTGGCAGACTAACATATATTTCCTATAATTTACATTCTAACTTACTCTATTTTTCTACCTACCTATATGAATTACCTGGGCCCAGGTCTTTACCGATAATATGAATATGAAACTATAGTTCTAGCCTTATTTACTAATTTCGCAGTTTTCTTAATATTATTGTGTCTGTCGCCAACAAACTGTGAATAATTTCCATCTTCTCTTCTTCTCTATCTCTATCTCACTAATGTTTTTAAGTATACTCTGTTATTAATTATACTCCTGTTAAGTTTCCGGATAACAGTAGGTACTGGTTTAATTTAGGTACAAATGTACGTGCTTATTTACAAAGTCTTCAGTACCTACTGTTAATCAGGAAACTTCAAATGAGTACCTCTATCTCTATCTCTATCTCTATCTCTATCTCTATCTCTTTCTCTAACTCTATCACTATCTCTATATCTATGTCTATTTCTATCTCTATCTCAAAGTTCCCGATACAGCACTTGGGAAAGATTTGCCTTTGTAAATGTATAGTGAAGAGAATGTTGTGTCGGCACAGGAGCAGCAAGCGGTGGTACAGGAGGGCTCCTACAACTACAACTCGCCGGACGGCACGCCCGTGCAGGTCACATACGTCGCCGACGAGCAAGGCTACGGGGCACAGATATTTTGTCTTCTTTTGCTTAATATCACAGAACCGACGAGGAAGGAGCAGGAGGTTCACCTTTTTCTTGTTAGTATTCATTATATAGAATGCTACAAGTTAATCCTCATGGTGAGATCCCCTTGCCAGCTTTCAAGTGGCGGGTGGCCGAGTGGTTTGGCCATCGGCTTCTCATGCAAGAGGTCCGAGGTTCGAATCCCTTTCGGTGTGTACCAATTAGTTTTTTCTAACGAAAAAATTTACGTGCTTATTTACCTCCTGCTTCACTGTTCGGAACCGGTGTAAAACTGTAGGTCCCTTGCCCCTTACTAGGTGGTAGGCTCAAATTGTAGCCGACTGGGTTGATACCACCGTACTGGATGTAAGATGGCCGCATAGTAGCTACGGCTGTGTTCTCCTCTAGTCAAGTATAGCCAGCAATCCAAAGGGAAGTCTCCGGTATGGCACCTACCTTCTCGGAGGTGATATTGGCTGGTTGGAGCATGTGCTTTAACCCCTCCGACTCAGACAACCATATCTAATTACATAAAAATAAAGAATTAAAGTATAGAGAGCAAATGTTTACAAGTCTTGATTACTGGTAGTCACGTATTCGGTGGTCCATTTGGCATTTTCCGAAAAAAATATATATTCCGTAACACAATCTGATGTTACAGGAGGCCAAATAATAGTCCGTATCGATAGTTAGTTATTAATACACACTTTTAATTGAGGTCTTCTCAGTACAAAACAGTTAACTAGATTATGTATGCACGTAGAGTACCTATCGGTTGTGTCCCCGCGCAGAATGTGTCGGCGCACCGCGCCTCTGAATCTGAATCCTCTCATGCCTGCCTGTGCTCTCAAGTGCCGTGTCGGTGTGATGTCGTAGGTGTGCGTGCTTGTGTCTGTACAGCCGTATGTATGTGTAACACTCTGCCGTTTGAGACATGAGCATGAGATTAGGATGAATTTATCAATACTAATAAAATAATAATACATCTGTAATGGATGGTCATGGAGTAAGTTACTTTGTTCTATGAGATACTGCGTCTGTAGACTCTATGTATGATACTAAAACTTAATTGACCATTTTTAGAAATCTTTTCTGTATGTATGTATGTATGTCCCTCCATAACTCTTAAACCGATCATTAGAATTCGATGAAACTTAGTACAATTAGTAGTACATTTAGCTATACTAGACACAGGATATCAATACTCAATACTAATAATAAATCTGTAAGGGTTGGTCATGGAGTAAGTTGCTTTGATTTTTGAGATATTTGGTTTGTAGACTCTGTGTAAGATACTAAAACTAAATTTACGATTTTTAGAAATCATTTCTGTATGTATGTATGTTCCACCATAACTCTTAAACCGATCATCTGAATTCGATGAAACTTCGTACAAGTACATTTACCTACACGGGACACAGGATAGGCTAAATAAAATTCACTTCCGGTTACGCTAAGATGTGGCTCCCATACAAACCGATATGTTCCGTAGGCGCCGTAGTACTATAGGTATTTACCGAGCGGGCGGCCGGCAGCTGGCGGCATGGCGGCGGCGGCGGAGCGGGCGCGGAGGAGGCACGGCGAACGAATTGAATAGCCGCAATATGATAGAATGGATCTCTGTTGTTCTTTCACGCAAAAACTACTGAACAGATTTTGATGAGCCTTTACAGTACATCAATATAACATATAGGCTATAATTTATTAAGACATTGTGTAAATTGGCCCAAATAGGTATATCGATAAATGTCAAGTAAGTCGGAAAAAATCCTGCCATCTGAGAGCTATCTCGGCGTGCGCTGCATAAACCGTTAGAGTTAAACGAAGATAATGTATGGTGAGGTTTCTCTTAAATAGTTCTAAAAAAAAGTCCGCGACAGCATATATCTACCTTTTATGTGGAAGCCACTATAGCCAAAATAGTGAACCATAAATACATTTAAATTGGTTACTGTATTTACAATGCACATTTTATAGTAGGTATTGAATTAATCCTTATCAAAATACATATTTTTATCGCTTCTGGTAGATAAACTTTGGCTTTTACACTAAGTAATTTGGACAAATAGTTTAAAAGTTACGACGATGAGAATGTCTTGATATGGCGTCCTACGGTGCGGCACACAGTACGGGCGAGGCGAGGCGAATATGTATGTATGAATTTCCTCCATAACATTTAAACCGATCATCTAAATTTGATTAAAATTAGTACACGCACATTTAGCTATACGAGACACAGGATAGGCTAAAAAAAATTCAGTTCCGGTTACGCTAATAGCTGGAATATTTTACTTAGTTAGGTATCTAAAGTATTTGATTTATTTTAACTGAAGTTTCTTATTTTAATATCGATAGCTTTTTCGCTCGCGTGAAATTCGTATTTCAAAAGAAGAAAGAAAGTAACTTAGGCCAGGGCCGGAGGGTGAACTGGATTCAGATAAACAATAAACATTCTCAAAGAAAGTAAGTAACATACTAAAGGCGAGGCCGAAGGCCGAGCTGCGTTCGGGAAGAGTATAAACCTTTTCGAAGAAAGTAAGTAACAAAGGGCGAGGCCGAAGGCCGAGCTGCATTCAAAAAGACTATAAACCTTCTCGAAGAAATTAAGTAATTGAGGGCGAGGCCGAAGGCCGAGCTGCGTTCAGGAAGACTATAAACCTCCTTGATGAAAGTAAGTATCTGAGGGCGAGGCCGAAGGCCGAGTTGCTTTCAGGAAGACGATAACCTTTTCGAAGAAAGTAAGTAACAGAGGGCGAGGCCGAAGGCCGAGCTGCGTTCAGGAAGACCATAAACCTTCTCGAAGAGAAGCACTGACGTGGCACCAAGTTCATCCGGTGTTATGGGCTGACATCACGGATGTTGTAGATAATGTAGCCAACCGTGTCAGTTTCCAGAAAAAAAAAATTAAAAAAAGTAAGTAACTAAGGGCGTGGCCGAAGGCCGCGCTGTATCCTGGAAGACGCTGACAGTAAGTAACTATGGGCGATAGTTACATACTTTCTTCAAGACGGTTTATAGTCTTCCTGAACGCAGCTCGGCCTTCGGCCTCGCCCTTAGTTACTTACCTACTTTCTTCGAGAAGGTTTATGGTCTTCCTGAACGCAGCTCGGCCTTCGGCCTCGCCCTCTGTTACTTACTTTCTTCGAAAAGGTTATCGTCTTCCTGAACGCAACTCGGCCTTCGGCCTCGCCCTCAGTAACTTACTTTCATCAAGAAGGCTTAGTCTTCCTGAACGCAGCTCGGCCTTCGGCCTCGCCCTTAGTTACTTACTTTCTTCGAGAAGATTTATGGTCTTCCTGAACGCAGCTCGGCCTTCCGCCTCGCCCTATGTTACTTACTTTCTTCGAAAAGGTTATCGGCTACCTGACCGCAGCTCGGCCTTCGGCCTCACCCTCAGTTACTTAATTTCATCAAGAAGGTTTATAGTCTTCCTGAACGCAGCTCGGCCTTCGGCCTTGTCCTCAATTACTTAATTTCGTCGAGAAGTTTTATAGTCTTCCTGAACGCAGCTCGGCCTTCGGCCTCGCCCTTAGTTACTTACTTTGTTCGAGAAGGTTTATGGTCTTCCTGAACACAGCTCGGCCTTCGGCCTCGCCCTCTGTTACTTACTTTCTTCGAAAAGGTTATCGTCTTACTGAAAGCAGCTCGGCGTTCGGCCTCGCCCTCAGTTACTTACTTTCTTCGAGAAGGTTTATTGTCTTCCAGAATGCAGCCCAGCCTCAAGCCTCGCCGTTAGTTGCTTACTTTAGTTGAGAAGGTTTATTGTTTACCTAAACGCAGATCTGCCTTAGTTACTTACTTTCTTCCTTTGAAATACGAATTTCACGCGAGCGAAGCCGCGGGCAAAAGCTAGTACTAAATAAAATTCAGTTCAATTCAGCTAAGATATTGCTCTCATACAAACCGAATTGTTCCGCGCGCCAAAATAAAGGTAACACAGGAACGCAGCTCGGCCTTCTTTCTTACTTACTTACTTACTTACTTATTTTCTTCTTTTTAAATACGAATTTCACGCGAGCGAAGCCGCGGGCAAAAGCTAGTTTAAAATAAAATAAAAAAATTGTTTTAGTATAAAACGTTTCTAAGTCCCGCAGTGCTCAAGAGGCGCGTCAATACAATCTTCTCGTCCACCTTGTCGCTAGTAATACAGTGCATAGCTGAACGTAGTTTCGCGAACAGTGGTGTTATTGGCTGCGTCTGAATGTCCGATGGACTTTTGAGCACAGCTACCTTGTCAGTTCTTTATAAAAAAGACTGTGTGTGTAGTAGTAGGTTGGCTTTGACCGATGTACCCGTATGCAGGGTAACGTCATCCCGACGTCTCCGCCGATCCCGAAGTACATTCAACGCTCCGTCGAGTACAATCTGGCGCACCAGCAGCTGGAGACGCACCATTAGCCCAGCTCGGTCGGGAGATTGTGATCCCTTTGAGCGACATACACCCGACGACGCGCCGGCGCGGCGCCGCCCCGCTAACGGACTAAGCAACTCCGCCCAGCCGCTCGACCGTGTCTCGTACCGTCGTACGACGCGGCCGACACCTACAAATGTTCAAATTTATGTAAATACGTTGTTTTTAATATAGCAATTGACTTTCACTGCCATTTAGACGTTTATTGTTTTAAATAAAATGTTTAAATATGTTCTAACGATTGTTTAATTTAAACATCTTTGTTTAATTTATGCCTTTCGCTATAAGCCAAACATCAAACATCCAAGGGTTGGCTGATATCTCTCTGTCCATCTCTGCAGCTCATGTAATATAAGCTGTCATGTAATATTGTGTCAGTTTCTGTCAAATTTTGATGGAGAATAAGTATTCCTAACTATCTATTTTTAACCGACAGACCGAAAAAAGGAGGCGGTTCTCAATTCGACTGTATTTTTTTTATGTTTGTTACCTCAGAACTTTCGACTGGGTGAACCGGATTTGATGATTCTTTTTTTATTTGAAAGCTGGTGCTTCCCGTGTGGTCCCTTTTCAATTTGGTCAAGATCGGATGGGAAAGCGAGGCGGAATCGCGAGTCCGAAGACCGAGCGATTCCGCCGAGTACATTAAAGCAAAAAATTACTAAAAAAAACTGTGAAATAAAAAAAAATATATTTAAAAAAATATAAAAACCGCCTTAAAAAATGTAGGAAAAAAAAATCAAGAACAGATAAAAACCCCGACCCTCAAAAATTCTAAAATAATTTTCGTTTACTTAAGTAAAGGAGTCTGTGGACCGCTAAGTAAATTCCCGCGCAGCTCTGAGTTTTTCGTAGGAGTTTATATTTTTTATTTACTTAGCTCTCCCCCGCCTCCTTTAATTAAGTAAACGGAAATTATTTTTGAATTTTTAAGGGTCGGGGGTTTTTTAAATTTGTAATTAAACCTTTATTTCAAGCTTTCAAAAAAAAAAACCGCATGCAAATCGGTCCACTTTTTAAGATAATACATTTTCTTATTATCTTATCACTTGATTGCTAGATTACTTTGTTGATAGCTAAGAACCATCCCGATGAAACAAGCTTCCTAATAAAAAGAACCCATCCAAATCGGTCCGTCCGTTTGGGAGCTGCGACACCACACAGACAGACACACACATACACACCTCCGTTTTTTGCGTGTCGGGGTTTAAAAACCTAAGTCATACATACCTTGAAGTGTGGACATCACAGAAATCCTAAGATCTGTGGTGGACATATTTAGTTTCCCTGGTTAGAATATCTATATGGTTGTGATAGTGTGTTTTATAGTGAAACAAATAATAACGAGAGCCATGGAAATATAGCAGGTGGCCAGTCATCGTGTAAGCGTTCACTGCTGGACATACGCCTCTCCAATTTTCCTCCAGTCCTCCCGGCCTTCAGCGGTACGGAACCACTGGTTTCCGCCGACGCATTTGATGTCGTCGTCCCACCTGTCGGGTGGTCTTCCCACACTCCGTTTTCCTGTCCACGGCCGCCAGTGTAGGACACGGTTACTCCAACGGTCGTCGTCTCTTTGGCTGACGTGTCCAGCCCACTGCCACTTGAGCTTAGCCACCCGGTGTCCAATATCGACTACTTTGGTGCGTCGGCGGATTTCCTCGTTACGCACCATATCACGCGGTCAGCAGGTGAACAGTAAATGTTCAAAAAACTAGGGTTCCGTAGACAGCGATGATGGCAGGGACTCTTATAAAATCCTTCAGCTGTCTGTCCGTGCACCCGTCTGTCTGTCACACGCGCTGTCAGCAACGTGAAGTTCTAAAAATTAAAATAAATAAAAAACCGACCAAGTGCGAGTCGGACTCGCGCACCGAGGTCAGGAGGGAAGAGTGACTCGCTGATCTCTGGCGCGAACTCGCTATGCATGCAAGAAGGAAATGGACGGAACACTCTGTGTGTGAACCAGGTTCGCACTTAACAGGATTTTTTATTTACTTCTAAACAAATAGGTTGGACCCGCGAACATAACAAAGTATTTTTGTCAGCCTCGGTAGATCAGTGGTACGGTCGGTCGACTGTTATTAAGCAACCCTGGGCGCGATCAGTTCTTGGATGGGTGACCGCTCGACCGTTGGAGGCTGACCGTGATTCGGAATCAATGTTAAACTGTAGGTCCCTTCCCTTCTTACCTTACTAGGTGGTAGGGTTTATCCCGGCCTGGTTGGTACCACAGCACTGAACGAAAAGTCGAAAAACGGCTATGCAAATAGATCTTGTTCTCCGTCTGGTTCGGTGTAGCCGACATCCATACACCCGTAACAGCCGGTGTCTGACATCACGGATGTTGTAGGTGATTTAGCAAACCGTGTCAGTTTCCAGAAAAAAAAAAAAGCTATAAGTACACACCGAATTTTAAGTTATGGTCGTACGTGTGGTACAGAATACGAACGATCCCCAAACCCTCAAAACAGTCACTGAACCTTGCGTGGCCATCCTGAATTTCTGGCTTTTCCCACCCTTGCTGACGGGCACGCTACGTCACGTGAAAAGGTTCGGGAACGATTTAGAGAAGCTCCGCTTAAAAAGTCGGGCGACCCACGACGCTACAAGTTTTGTATTTTTTTTATATGTAAATATCTACACCAGGACCCCGAGGATTTTTCAGGGCTGGTGTGAACTAAGATTTGACAACGTAGGGTTTGGTTGGGTAACAGTGACGCTTGCGAGTTGTTGCACATGCGGCTTATCTTAACACTAGCTTTTGCTCGCGGCTTCAATCGCGGTAGACTCGGTTTCAATAGCTAATCCGATTTAAACGCAAATATGATAATAAACGATCGCTTCTCTTATTTTATCTACCTCTCCCTCTCTCTCCCGCCCTCCCCTTTCCTTCTTCTCCCTCCCTCTTTCTCTCTCTCGCCTTCTCCCCTACTACCACCTCCACTCCGCCCTCCTCTCCCCACTCCAACAGGCTGGTAGCGCTTGACACTGAAAAAAATGGTCAATTCTGTTCATATGTAAGTTTATCCTTTTTTTGATACTGCTCAGCCCTATTGCTATTTAACGTGATGGTATATAGCCTATAGCGAGCCTCAAGAGCCTGTTTACACTGGTGCAAACCGCATCAAAATTTATCCAATGGTTCCGGATTTTACCTCAAACATGCATACATACATACAGACAGACGTTCCCTTTTTATAAGAAGTATTGATAAATATAGAGAAGATAGAGATAGAGATTAGAGAAGAAGATCGAGATAGAGATAGAGAAGAGTAGAGATAGAGATAGAAATTGAGTCCCGAGGTCTGCATTCAGCCTGGTCGACTTGTGGCCTCCATGGAGGACGTAGGCTGGCCGGGGTAGCTGGAGATAGACGCTGCCAACGCTTCTCGGTGCACGGTGCAGTGGATGTGGCGGAGCAGTGCTCACGGTCCCTTCTTCAACATTCACAAACACACCACAACATAACACACACTTTACACACACAACATCACGCCTGTTTCCTTGTGGGGTAGGCAGAGACAACTGATCTCCACGTGCCACGATCCTGACACACCTCTGCCGCCTCTTCCACTTCAACATGTTTTTCAAACGCTCGTCATACAAATTGTATTTTTACTGTGTGATAGGGACCTGATAGGACCCACAGCCGCAGCCGCTTTACGGCCATTATGTTAGTGCGGCGTGTGATTTTTATCCCTATCACGCAGAGTTTGGTACGGGCTTCGCCCCACGCCAGCTTCCCGTCTTCCGCTCCCGTCGCCGCGCTGAGCGGCTACGGTTGGAAAGTGCCCCGTCGACGACGTCTCCCAGCGAGTCAGCGCCACGCCTGTTGGTCGCTGGACTGCCGGCGGCTCTGCTGACATCAGCGGAGCGCCGCGCCGTAGGAGCTACGCGTCGAGGGGCTAGGCCTCCGGCTGGTTGAGCGGGAAGACGAAGACCCACTACGCCCGTCGACGAACCGATGCGATCGATCCTATTCTCCCTTAGTCAGCTGACTACATAGGTAGGTAGGTAGGATTTCGCCCGTCGCGCGGACTCTGCACGCCGAGGATTTGTGTCTAATCCAGAGACTCTATTAAATAGTAAATTATAGTAGAAAAGGTTTAATAAATCTACAAGTTGTACACCTGGGTGACCCCGAAGTGTCCTGCGATTTAGAACCACTGCAACACCGTAGGGGTGTCGGCTCCCTAAGTTTGTTCTATCGCTTATTCCATGGGGAGTGCTCGGAAGATCTGTTTAATGCGATCCCTCCGTCCCCTTTTTACCTCCGGACTACGCGCACTGGGCAGGGATTGCATCCCTAGGCGCTGGACTTACCGCGGATGAGTACCAATCGATTCTGAAGATCTTTGCTCCACAGAACCGTTAAACTCTGGAACGCTCTCCCTGCCCATATATTTCCCCCGAAGTACAGTCTCAGGTCCTTCAAGAGGAGCGTGAATGGGCACCTGTCAGGTCGGCATGGCATTCGCAACCCCCGCATACGACCGAATGTCCATGGGCGTCGTTAGATACCTTATGGGTGATTCGACGCCATATGTCGCGCTGTCAATAAAAAAAACTGTGGGTTATTTATATTGCCATAAAAATAGACAGGCGACAGTGATCATGATCAATCAATACGGGAGACAGGATAGGCTAAATAAAGGGTTTTTAAATTACCGTGGTTGTTAGACATTATTTTAAATCAATCAGCTTTACTCACGGTTTCACTCCGAGCTATGTAGCTCGACGTTTCGGGCCATGCGTATGGCCCATCTTCATGGAGCACTCTGCCTTTTGCGACGGTTGGCAGAGAACTGTCAAATCTCCGTCCGTCGTTGACGAAGATTGTAGCCGTGGCCAGTGCGGGTAGTTTCCGTAGACGGACACGACGGACACGACCAGCCGGAAGTGGACACCGTCAGCGCCTTCTGTCTCTCCGCCGAGATCCGGAACGCACCCTCGTCTACAGAAGCTACCCGCACTCGCCACGGCTACAATCTTCGTCAACGGCGGACGAAGATCTGACAGTTCTCTGCCAACCGTCGCACAAGGCAGAGTGCTCCATGAAGATGGGCCATACGCTTGGCCCGAAACGTCGAGCCACATAGCTCGGACTGAAACCGTGAGTAAAGCTGATTGATTTAAAATAACAGGCTAAATAAAATTCAGTTCCGGTTACGCTAAGATGTGGCTCTCATACAAACCGAATAGTTCCGCCCGCCGAAATAATGGTACGGTGGCGGGATACTTAGGTACTTTCTTCTATTTAAATACGAATTTCACGCGAGCGAAGCCGCAGGCAAATCTAGTATAATATAAATTAATTAAAGCAGTGCGTGTTGTTGTTGTGGCTGGTGGTGGTGGTGGGATCCTGGCCGCGGCCGCGTGGCAGGCAGCACGCATTGCAGACGCACACAGTGTAGGTGTACCGCAACAGACGTGGTGTGGCGTGTCGGTCCAATCTCTGCGTAGTCGGATAAGCTACGAGTATTATCTACTACCAGCATATTACGAGTAAATGTACCGTGTGGGGCCGGTACTTTAAAAGAATAGCCCTACTGCATCTCTCCCCGTGTATGCCGTAAAAGGCGACTAAGTGACTCCCTTCTTATATTACTAGGTGGTAGGGTTTAACCCGCCCGGGTTGATACCACCGCATTGAATAAAAGGTCGGTCGAAACGGCTATGTAAATAGTTTGTGTTTTCCGTCCAGTTCAGTGTAGCCGGCACGACCGAAGGGAAGCACTGACGTGGCACCAAGTTCACCCGGTGTTATGGGCTGACATCACGGATGTTGTAGGTGATGTAGCCACCCGTGTCAGTTTCCATTTAAGAAAAATCCTACGTATAGTAGTAAGCGTTTTAGTTTGAAACGCTTTAGGATTCCGTAGACAGCGATGCCCTTACAAAATCGATGAGGTATCTGCCCGTTCGCCTGTCTGTCACATATGCTGTTCGAGGTGATAACTCCAGAGCTGGATCATTCTACAGAATCTTAGGATAGTCTTGAAGCTTGTACGTCATGTCCAACTGAGCACAACTCTCTCACAAACACATCCCCTCACACATGCACGCACACACCCCCCAATAAGCACACCCTCACACAAAACCTCCTTCTTTCACCCTAGCGAAACCCTAAGTTAAGTGTAGTGAAATTTGAGAATTTTTTGAAGTTATTCCATATGTTATTTAATTTATTACGACTTCATTAAGATTTTTTTACTTTATTAATACGACCTAGGAAAGCTCCTCATCGATAGGTCTGGTGACCGACAAGTCTTCCTTCTTTCAGCGGATAGGGCTGGCAATTCAAAAGGGCAACGCAGTCAGCTTATTGGGCACTGTGGCGGAGTCGGCTGAGTTGGACGAAATGTTTTACTTACGTAGGTAGGCAAGTAAAATATAATCAAAATTTATGCTAATTTAGTTTAATTTATTTTATTTTAATTGTTAAAGTATATTTTCTGTTGGGTTTGTATTAGGTGTGTTATTTTGTTATTAATTAATAATGTTACTTTCCTGAATAAATAAAATTAATACTATTTATTCTCACCACTGTAATATATTTATATATATAGAAATAAAGCATAATAATTTTGTTAAAAACATCCTCACGATGAGGAAGTTCCCGATGGCGAACACACCTGCTCCATAAATTATTTGAAATGTTGAATATATAATTTGAATATAATCAAATAAAGATTGATATTCACTTTACAAGAATATGTCACCGATTGTAAGCTCTGAATCGCTTACATTAACATTTAAAATTTATTTTATGAACACAATAACGAAATCACATTAAACGATTATTTTAAAACTAGATATTATTACAATAAATACAAAATTTAAAAGGATCACGAGATGACCTTGACATTTTTATGAAAATTCGTTCCACACATTGATTCAGCTAATTAATATTAACCGGCAAATTAATGCGGAGACCCGTCTGATCAATATCATCAATATTCTAGTTGTATGTAATTCTTACTAGAGACTGCGCTAGGGCATCGCGTCATGTTCAGGCGAGTTGAGGCCATCCAGCCGCAGCTGTGCTTTTTTTGAATGGAAACCGACGCGGTTGTACATCATCTACAACATCCGTTATGTCAGCCCATAACACCTTGGTGAACTAGGTGCCGTGTCAGTGCTTCCCTTAATTTAATGTCGACTACACTGAACTGGGCGGAAAACACGAACTATTTGCATAGCCGTCTCGAGCGACGTTTCATTCAGTGCGGTGGTACCAACCCAGGCGGAATAAACCTTAACACCTAGTAAGGTAAGAAGGGAAGGGACCTACAGTTTAACGTGGAATCCGAACCGCGGTCAGCCTCCAACAACGGTCGAGCGGTCACCCATCCAAGTACTGACCGCGCTCAGGGTTGCTTACCAACAGTCGACCGACCGCACCACTGACTGAGCTACCGAGGCTGACCGATACCTAACTAAATTCCTCCGTCAGTCCTAGAGAACGGTCGTGAGTTCGTGTCAGGTATTGAAGACGCCCGGAAGACCGTTGCATATTTTCGCCGTACGACACTGGAAAGATTTCGAAAAACAATGTGTTCTTAGAATTTGGGTGTCAACAACATATGGATGTTCCGAGCGAGTCCGGCGGGTGCGGCAGATACGGATGGGGGCAGGAGGGGTGAGGGAAGCCAATTCATGAGAGCACCGGCCATGGTAGTACCTATTAATCGGCTAAGAGTTGGTGTACATCCGGTCCCGTGAGAGACCGGAAGTAGGTACATATGCTCTTAGGTTGCCGTACCTTAAAACGTGACCCTTATAGGACCACTCTTGTGTCTGTCTGTCTGTCCGTCTGTCACTGTCAACCTGTCAACTGTCACCGTCCGTGACGCATAACGAATTTGGATTTTGGGGGTCCATTTTGGGGAACAAATTAGAAAGTTTAATAAAATTGTTTTTCAAGTGTTCATCATATGACATATTAATGGAAAGGGCTCGTTATAAGAAATTCGAATATATGTTTTTTATTTTCTATATTTTCAAATGTATAATTGAAGGGTTGAAATTTGGTTGAAATTCTATAGGGTCTAAGTGCCAAAAAATCGCAAAGCGACATTTTTACGGAAATACAATCAATGTGCCAAGGCTAATAACATACAAAAGAGTCTAAGTGCCAAGCTCAACCCTACTACTACACAGACGCTGTTAAAGCAAGGACCGGTCTATGTGCCGTGTATTTTTCAGTTTTTTTGTTATATCTCGACTTTAACTTTTAGGAACATAGACCCTATAGAATTTCAACCCTTCAATTTAAAAGATATTAAAGAAAATATACGAAAATTGTGAATTTTAATTTGAAAACCCTTCTCCTGTTATCTCCGAAACTACTGAGTTTACAATTTTGAAAAAATTGGGAATATTTATAGGTTTAAAGGAAACACTAAAAGAAAATTCCATGTCTTAAAGTTCTCAAGGAAAACGAATGGTACGGAACCCTTTCCACTCGAGTTCGCCTCGCACTTGAATTCTTTTTGACCTGATGCGGATTGCTTCATCACCTATGTACAATACAACATTCCTGATGTCAGCACCTAATACCTTTCCCCTCTGTCCTGTGGGGTAAGGACTTTTGTCGCTGTTGACCACTCCCACAGTTGTCAATCTTTTTAGGGTTCCGTATCCGTCGTACGGGACCCTATTACTAAGCCTACGCCGTCTCTCTGTCTGTCTGTCCGTCTGTCCGAGGGCTGTAGGTATCTCTTGAACCGTAATAGGTAGTCCGTTGAAATTTTAACAGAATATATGTTATTATGGCCGATATAACAACAAATAAAAAAAATAAGAAAAAGTAAAAAAAAAATCACCCCCGTGAATTTTTTACTCTTTCTTATTTTTATTATTTGTTATATCGGCAATAATAACACATACACGGCATTTTCTGTGACCTGTCTAAGGCGTTTGACTGTGTTAGTCATGATATAATCTTAATGAAATTGGAACATTATGGTGTGAGGGATAAAGAGTTGCGCCTTTGTAAATCATATTTAAGTAACAGAAAGCAGGTTTGTGATGTTAATGGCAATAAGTCAGAAGTAGAATCGATTTCTATGGAAGTTCCTCAAGGCTCCATACTTGGACCATTACTCTTTCTAATTTATGTTAATCATATATCTACTTGCATTAAAGATGATATTGAGCTAATAATGTTTGCCGATGATATATCAGTAGTTTTGAAAAACAAAAACGTTACTGAATTACGTGAGTCCTTTATAGATGTAATACAATCATTAAAGATGTGGTTTGACTCTAATAACCTTTTGCTTAATGTAAATAAAACAAATGTTATGCACTTTGCACTTGGAACTCACAGACGTATTGTTAACCAAGAAATTGCCAAAACTGCAGAAGAACTCACATTGAACATATCCAAAGAAATAACCTTTTTAGGTGTAATATTTGACCGCACCTTAACTTGGAAAAATCACATAGATGCGCTTGCTGGTAAGCTAAGTGCAGCTTGTTATGCCATTAAAAAAATCAAAGAACTATGTGGTATGCAAGCTGCTAAAACTGTCTATTATGCTTACTTCGATAGTCTTATGTCTTACGGACTATTATTTTGGGGAAATGCAGCGGAATCTAGCAGAATATTTGTTCTTCAAAAAAGAGCATTGCGTTGTGTACTCAGTATGAAAGCCAGGGACTCTTGTAGAAATGTATTTCATAAAGTAGGAATCATGACACTACCCAGTGTTTATATTTATCAAAATATCTGCTATGCTAGAAAGTATATGCAAAACGCTACTCTTCATTCCGATATTCACCAGCATGACACTAGGAGTAAAAATAATATTCAAATTACGAAGCACAGATCATCTAAAATGTCGAAAAGGTTTGTTTGTATTAGATTATATAATAAAATACCCGAAGAGGTAAAAAATCTTAATGATACTTTGTTTAAGAAGCACTTAAAATCTACCCTTGCAAAGAAAGCCTACTACACTGTAAAGGAGGCCTTAGCTGATAAATTCATATCTTGAGGTTCTGACTGCATAATTAGTTAATACTTGACTAGGTACCATTTGTACCTCAATAATTATATTAACCCATATTGACAACTTGATACTTCAAGTATGATAATATTTTATTATATATAAACATAAATATATACCTACATATATACTTATATTTTTTGTTTTTGACCATTGCATTTTTACAAACAATATTAACTCTTGACTAGATACCATTAGTACCTCAACTTTATTGACCCATTGACAACTTGATACTTCAAGAATCTTAAATATTCATATATTTTTATTTTTTATTTTTGACAATGCAATTATACTACATTGTAGTTTAATACACTAACATAATTATGTTGATACAAATTACGTATCAAAGTTAGACAAAGGCTCTTTACACCTGATTCACTTAATTAATAAGTCTTTGTAGTCAGAACTCTCAGCAAAATTGTTAATCTTGCTCTCAAGCTGTGTTTTAGATGGACTATGGGCGGTGTTATTATGTGGCTAGTCACTAAATACTTGTAAAAATATGTTTAAAAAAAAAATACCCTGCGAAGTTTCTTGTCGGTTCTTCTTCGTGGGTGTAATCGAACCGGATAGAACAAATTGTGACAAGTTCGAGCGCAGTCTAACTGCCATAAGAATGATCAATAAACAATACAATACAATACAATACCTATTCTGTGAAAATTTCAACGGGCTAGTTACCTATTATT
Source organism: Nematopogon swammerdamellus (assembly GCA_946902875.1). Classification (NCBI taxonomy): domain Eukaryota; kingdom Metazoa; phylum Arthropoda; class Insecta; order Lepidoptera; family Adelidae; genus Nematopogon; species Nematopogon swammerdamellus. Next base: position 447,259 of record OX336347.1, read on the forward strand.
ACGGTTCAAGAGATACAGCCCTCGGACAGACGGACAGACAGACAGACAGACGGCGTAGGCTTAGTAATAGGGTACGACGGATACGGAACTCTAAAAACACACCCTAACCCCACACTTCCGCGGGATGTACGAGGATTATTAGATCAATTATGACTTTACTGCCTAGCGGAGGGTGGCCGAGTGGTTTGGGCATCGGCTTCTCATACGAGAGGTCCGAGGTTCGAATCCGGTCGGCGTGTACCAATGAGTTTTTTCTGACGAAACAATTTACGTGCATACCTACACCTGCTGCTTCACCGTTCGGAACCGGTGTAAAACTGTAGGTCCCTTCCCTTGCCCCTTACTAGGTGGTAGGCTCAAATTGTAGCCGACCGGGTTGATACCACCGTACCGGATGTAAGATGGTCTCATAGCAGCCTCGGTGTTTTCTCCTCTAGTCCAGTATAGCCAGCAATCCAGGGAAGTCTCCGGTATGGCACCTACCTTCTCGGCGGTGATATTGGCTGGTCGGAGCATGCGCTTTGTCCCCTCCGACACAGCTACCCATACAGGATTACATAAAAAAAAAAAACTGGCGCTAGGCCACAGTTAAGCGCCATGCCGACGGAACAATATATCAAAGTACAGAAAAATATTTAACCTTGCGCGACGCCCGTAACCTTATACGTTATAGTTCGTCTTCTGATCGAGCGACGTGCGCGAGCGTATTGCCAAATAATGCAAATTGGATGGACCAATCAAGAGCTCTGAAGTTTGGAGATGGGTATATAATCACTGAATAGCGGACGACACGACACAGTTAGCGAGACAGTCCTACAACACTCAACATGGTGAGTTGGCTCTTTCGATTGGCTCCCACCTGTAAACAGTGAATAAATAAACAACAAATATGTACAAAAAATGTTTTTTCCGCGTAAATTTTTTTTTTTAAATAATTGTAAAAATATGGAGAAAGTGACAGTGATAGCTTTAATAAAATTGTCAGCCTCGATAGCTCAGTGGTGCAGACAGTCCACTGTCGCTATTGATTGTTATGCAACGCTGGGCGCGGTCAGTACTTGGATGGGTGACCGCTCGACCGTTGGAGGCTGACCGTGGTTCGGATTCCACGTAAAACTGTAGGTCCCTTCCTTTCTTACCTTACTCGGCGGAAGGGTTCAACCCGCCCGGGTTAGTACCACCGCACTGAATGAAACCTCGGTCGAAACGGCTATGTAAATAGTTTGTGTTTTCCGTCCAGTTCAGTGTAGCCGGCACGATCGAAGGGAAGCATTGACATGGCACCTAGTTAACCCGGTGTTATGGGCTGATATCACGGATGTTGTGGGTGATGTAGCCAACCGTGTCAGTTTCCATAAAAAAAAATCATATGGAAAATTCTAGTACAAATCTAATTTTAGAAGTAAACTATCAGAAATGAAGGAATCAGTCACGGACACATGGCGACGCATAAAATCAGTCTCCGCTCCGCGTGCGCGTGTTACTTGAATAAATCAAACCAAAAATATGTTTGATCAAACCAGTTGTTACAAGGTTTCATCAATAAATATTTTACTTCCCAGACGACCTTCAATTTCATTGTTTTAATAGACCACGTTCAACATTGACGGGAACCGGTCGACGGAATTACCATTTAAGGCAATATTCGTGTATAATATTATGTAGGGTCGGTACTTAATAAGAATAGCCCCACTGCGTCTCTCGCCGTGCATGTCGTAAAAGGCGACTAAGGGATAAGGATAAGTTCCCGTGCACAAGGGCGGCGACAGGCTAGCTGGTGAGCTTTCGTGCCTTACTTGCTGCCTGACAGTTATCTTGTCCGAATACTTGCTAAACGTGGTGGTTGGTGTTGTACTGTAATTTACCAGAGTACTTCCAGCACAACACCGACTACTCTGCTTACCATGATTGTCGGGATACAGCGTGTGGTGTGTAATGTTTTATATAATAAAAAAATTCTAGTTTCTCTAAATTTGGTTTATTTTAAACATTGTTTTTAATTTTAATGTATTTAAATTCTTAAATCCGGTTAATTCTGCTTCATTTTTTAAATCCGCTCTGACTGATCGTATCAGAGTTCAGAGGACCGCATCGGAAGACTTCGCTTTTCATTGTTAGCTATTACTCGACTGGGTTGATACCACCGTACTGATGTAGGATGGCCGCATAGTAGCCTCGGCTGTGTTCTCCTCTAGTCCAGTATAGCCAGCAATCCAAAGAGAAGTCTCCGGTATGGCACCTACCTTCTCGGAATTGACATTGGCTGGTCGGAGCATGAGCTTTGGCCCCTGTGACTAAGCCACTCATACCGGATACAATAATAATAACATTTGCAAAAAAATAAAATAATAAAAACATTATAAACCCGACTACTGAAAAAATAAAGGAAAAAAAGTAAATGCTGTAGTTGGGTTATCTACAGCATTTTCTACTGATATTTTGTTGTATTGTGTTGTTTATTGATAATTCATATGGAAGTTAGACTGCGCTCGAACTTGTCACAATTTGTTCTATCCGGTTCGATTACACCCACGAAGAAGAACCGACAAGAAACTTCGCAGGGTATTTTTTTTTTAAACATATTTTTACAAGTATTTAGTGACTGACTAGCCGCATAATAACACCGCCCATAGTCTATCGAAAACACAGCTCGAGTTCTGACTACAAAGACCTATTAATTAAGTTAATCAGGTGTAAAGAGCCTTTGTCAAACATTGATACGTATTTTGTACCAATTTACTTATTTTCTAAATTTTTTTAGCAATCGGGTTTTATTATTTTTTATATTTTATTTTTTATTTTATTCATTTTAGTACTAAACCATTAGGTCTGGTATATTTTTGAAAGCTCTCGACCCTCGATGGGGTTTGAAGAAAAACTATTTTCAAAATTTGACAATCCATCAAGCCGTTTAGGCTACAGGGCGTGACATAGAAATATACATACAAACCTATACACTTGAAAAACGTAACCCTCCTTTTTGCTTCGCGCAGTCGGGTAAAAAGCTCCATAAGATTTCCTGTTCTTTCTTATGAATTGCACAACGGAACGGAAAAAAAGATAAAAGGAGCACAAAAGAGCAACTGCGCAAGATTGACACTAGAAAAGATATAAAATAGAGCCGAGGCAGCTATACGACCATCTTTCGTCGAGTACGATGGTGCCGACCCAGTCGGCTACAGCCTGCCACCTAGTAAGGAGCAAGGAAGGACTTCAAGTTATACAGCGGTTCCGAACGGTGAAGCAGCACGTGTCGGTGCGCTTACGCGGCGGGTGGCCGAGTGGTTTGGGCATGGGCTTCTCATGCGAGAGGACCGAGGTTCAAATCCGGTCGGCGTGTACCAATGAGTTTTTTCTGACGAAAAAATTTACGTGCATACCTACACCTGCTGCTTCACCGTTCGGAACCGGTGTAAAACTGTAGGTCCCTTCCCTTGCCCCTTACTAGGTGATAGGCTCAAATTGTAGCCGACTGGGTTGGTACCACCGTACTGGAAGTAAGATGGCCGAATAGCAGCCTCGGCTGTGTTCTCCTCTAGTTCAGTATAGCCAGCAATCCAGGGAAGTCTCCGGTATGGCACCTACCTTTTCGGAGGTGGTATTAGCTGGTCGGAGCATGCGCTTTGACCCCTCCGACTCAGCCATCCATACCGGATTACATAAAAAAAGTAGATGTGCACCTGAGTCAGGTGACCTGACTGATCCGGCGGCGCTCTTGTTTGCAGAAATACTTAGTAGCTGTGAGTCTGCTGGCGGCGGCGGTGCTGGCCGATGTCTCCCATCTCCAACCCAAAGGTGGTCCAGAAAAGGACGCGGCCGTGCTGCGCCAGGACGCAGACGTCTCGCCCGTAGGCTACCAGTTCGGATATGAGACCAGCAACGGCATCCAGACGCAGGAGCAAGGGCAGCTGAAGAACGTCGGCACTGTAAGCTATCCTCTTTAGCCTTTATTACGTGCAGTTCTTTTGACAATTTAATATTATTAAATATTATATTCTTCATATAGGATGTTTCCTAATGACACGCAGTGTTAGCATCGGTTTAACAGGTGATTCTGTACATCAAACTTTAGCGAATAAGATGGCGTTATTCGAAAAAAAAATCACCCATTTCATACATTTACCATCATATATACATACCATCATACATTTCGTTTTCAGATAATGTTTATTATCAAACATTATCTGAAAACGAAATGTATGTATTTTTCTAATTTCATCATCTTTTTACTCGCTTAGGTATTTCCAGTTTAAAGTACAGAATCAGCCGCTAAAGCGGAGCGAGTCATACAAGGAAGCATCCGGCGGAATGGTCCTATGTATCTCCAGTATTGAGTTGTTCGACTCATGATTATTTGATTTGATTCTTTTCCTCTAGATATTTCCTATTTTTATTGTTACCGGATTTTGTGACTAAGCTCAAGGTCAAGGCTAATCTCAGACCGCCGATGGCCGATTTGACTCTCGAGGTGGTGCCAATCCTGCTTGTAACCGAATTCGTGTCTCAGGAGAAAGCCTATTTCTTCCCAACTAGAAGATAGAATAGAATACACAAGAAATATCTTTATTGTAAACCAAGTAACAAGACAATATATAAAAAGAAAACATACCAATAGATAGACCAATAGCGTACAAAGGCGGACTTATCGCTATTAGTTATTTCTTCCAGTTAACCTCTGAAGATGCGTGGATGGGAGGAGCAGAAAAGGAATTACGCAAAGAGTCCATTCAATAGATTTGCAGTAGACTAGACCCGATACAAAATAAAAATCTTTAGTAATTATTGAAATGAAATGAATTGAAAATATACTTTATTGCACACCAAAAGGTTGACAAAATGCGGACTTAATGCCTGGAATTGGTGGTGGATAAGGCTGATAGATAGTGCAAAATTAACTGAAATTATTCTCATTGGCCAAAGTTAAACTTCCTCCCTTCTGATATTTCCTTAAATACAATCACATTAATAGAGTTCCTCTTACTACGCAACCCTAAAAGCAACATTCTTGCCGGCTAGTCTTTCACAACGCAATCCTTACTTACCTTCACACTCTATATTTGTGGACATCGTGCCCACTTCGGGTCGGATCCGGATGGAGGCGCGCTTCATACAATTATCATATGAAGAACCGAAAGACTTTACTCATGTGAATACTTCCATTGTAAGTTTCAAGATAATATACAATCTGAAAGGTAAATTTCTCAAACGACTCGTGAATGATAACCGGCCGCGAAGAAGCTCGGCTCGTGCATTATTCATATTATCTACTCGCGGCCAGATCGTCGGCTCTCAGTCGAGTGTCAAATTGATATCAACTCGGAATTCTCTCTAATGACATGTAGATTAGACACGTGGGAGTATAATGTCTGCTGTTAGAGCTCAGAGTGTTGAAACAATAATCTAGAAAACGTGAAGGCTTCTATGAATTTCGTAATCATTTGACAGTTTGCATTTCGTTGCCCAACGACGACCGGCATCGGCGCCCGCGCAGATCAGTGAATGAGGGTTTGATGGCCATCGAGAGCACTCTGTATGGGAACACATTCCTATCGATCGGCATTACAGCTTCGCCGACATTCAGCGATTGTCTAGGTCTACAGCCAATGCACGCAAACATCTCGGTGTCCTCTGCCATGTGGTCATTTTAGCCCATAAAGGCGGTGACGGGCGCTAAGCGTGACCCCACATCTCGCCATAATTTGTCTAACTACTAGCCATAACCTGTGTGCGTCCGCGACGATTGATACAAATTGACCCAATGTTGCATTCTTCTATTCTTTAGGTTCACATTTCGAAGCTTCACGTGTCGCAAGTTATCGTCTAGTCGAGACTCTTACCTAATTGTATACATCTGCTTAGGCAACTTTATAATGTCATTAAGCATTGCGACTCATGGTGCTTTGATCTGTGACCCCGGCGCGGCGCGCGCGTGCTAGTGTGTGTGCGGCCGGGGAGACAGGTTGTGTTGCTCTGACGCGAGAGTGTATGAGCTTTCAGCTTGTGCTTTAAGTAAATGACAGCGGTCGCATCTGTGATTCAATCAACGTTACGTATTTCGAGAGATCGATGATGTAGGGTTTTATGTGACCAGATAAGAAGGCTTACACTAATTTCTAATTAGGTAATCCTGTCGGGCAGCTTCATTGAAGGCCTTTAAAATGATTTTTGTATGAAAACAAAAAAATGCTCCTTTAATATTTCACTTTTACTATTTAGAGCTTCGTCTCATATTGTTCATTCCTTCGTATTTCGTTCATTTGACAAGGACTTGAGCGCAGAACCTCACTGATAAATCGCCCATAGATATAGGCTGCAGCGATTCGAACTGAAAATATTCACAAGCTCCAGAAAAAATTGTCTTCATAAATCGGTGGTCTCCCGGGTGCTCCAGCAGCCCCGGCGGCGTGGTCTACCGCGGCACGAAGCACCCTGACCTGGTTGGCTGCCTCGGACACCCTATAGACCACCGTTACTAGGTCAAACCAGTTCTTTATGTGATATTGATTTGACATTTTTAGTTAAAACGCCAATACTGCAGATCGCTTTTCAATTAATGTGACTGGATGTATGTATTTGAAAATTTTGTGCGGGACTCAATTCCAAAAAAAGTACTCAAATAATGATTTTCGTAGCAGTCATCTCGGACATACCTACTGCCAGTATGTACTTGTTAGGCACCTTCTCCCGAATAGCAAAAGTGAGGTAGTAGACTCTCAAAGTGGTGGAGGGGGCAGCTATGACGTTGTAAAGATGGCGGCCGAGCCGATATTGTTAAGCGATGTTGCTCAAAAACTACTGAACCGATTTGGTTAAGATGTTACATTAGTTCAAGTAAAACTTAAATAAAATGAGATATTCCCAAAAAAATAAATTTTCGAAAAAAACGTTTTAATTTAGTGAATATCTCGCTAAGTATCAGAATTTTGAATTTGTGAACGGTGTGTATGCTGTTTATTGTGTAAATGTCTCTGCGAGACAAATTGTTGTATTGCAGAAACTCTATGTGAAATTGTATGTCTTATATATTTTTAAAATAAAATAATTTAATACAATTATTGCATGTGACGCTTGTAGGAAAATGAGGCGCTAGAAGTGCAGGGCCAGAACTCGTACACTTCGCCAGAAGGACAACATATCTCGCTGACCTACAGAGCCGACGAGAACGGATACCAGCCGCAGGTCAGCTCGGCCGTACCTATTTATTCTATACACTTGCAATAGGTGCCGTGTGGGGCCGGTACTTTAAAAGAATAGCCCCACTGCATCTCTCCCCGTGTATGTCGTAAAAGGCGACTAAGGGATATGACTCCCTTCTTATATTACTAGGTGGTAGGGTTTAATCCGCCCGGGTTGGTACCACCGCACTGAATGAAAGGTCGGTCGAAACGGCTATGTAAATAGTTTGTGTTTTCCGTCCAGTTCAGTGTAGCCGGCGCGAGCGAAGGGAAGTACTGACGTGGCACCAAGTTCACCCGGTCATAGTTTAAACAGACTCATTTTACTACGACCCGGTGTTATGGGCTGACATCACGGATGTTGTAGGTGATGTAGCCAACCGTGTCATGTGCTAAAGGGGCGACAGACTAGCCACCTCTCACCCTAGCGCGGTTCTTCCACCGAGTCATGCAGCAGGTGGGTGTCATGCTTAAATGCTGCCTGATAGTTATCTTGTCCGAATACTTTGCTAAACGTGGTGGTCAGTGTTGTGCTGTGATTTACCAAATATCTAGCAGCACAACACATTGTGTGTATCGTGTCAAATTGTAGTGACAGTTAATTGTGCAATGTACATACAATTTGAACACGGGCTTCATACGGTCAATACAATATAATTATGCTTTCTAACAATAATTAGAGAGCCAATACAATATCGAGCGTGTGAAGGCGATCCGTAAACCTGATCCACGCACATTGGCAAAGTAAGGCAAACAATTTCGTTTCATCTTACTTTAATTGAAATCATCTCAATTTATTTTGTGTAGTTTTTATTATTATATACTTGTATCTATGTACTGATATGTATATTTATATAACTATGTATTTATTTGTTTATGTATATATTTGTGTAAGTACTTTCCTGTCCAAATGTCTGCACTACGCTTGCCATATTTCTTCCTCACTTACTCTCATCACCCAAAGGTTGACTGGAAGAAATCACTTAAAGTGATAAGTTCTTCTTGCACGCTACTTTGCTCTTGTTCTGTGTGAAGTATTGTAATTTTCTATTGCTCTTCTGTATGTTATCTTCTGTCTTCTTCTGTATATTTGTGTGCAATAAAGTATTTCTATTCTATTCTAATTGCTCAGTTAGAGCGAGATAAAGCTAAAGGGTTTGTCTTACTTGGCCAAATATGGATGCGTTTATAGTAAGTAGAGTAATCGTGTGGGACCGGTACTTAAAAAGAATAGCCCCACTGCATCTCTCCGCATGCATGTCGTCAAAGGCGACTAAGGGATAAGGACAAGATGCCGGGCTAAAGGGCCACAGGATCGCCACCTCTCACCTTGGCACGGTACTTCCACCGAGTCATGCAGCAGGTGGGTCTTCGTGCCTTGCTTGCTGGTTGATCGATTCAATCTCGTTCGAATACTTTGCGAAACGTGGTGGTCGGTGTTGTGCTGTAATTTACCAGAGTTCTAGCAGCACAACGCCGATTACTCTGCTTACCCCGATTGTCGGGATTCAGCGTGTGTGATATGTATGTATGCATGTATGCAAGTAGAGTTATATAACAAATAGTGATTGTTGAGTGTTGGTGGCAACCGCAGGGCGAGCATCTGCCGACCCCGCCGCCGCCGCAGCCCGTCCCAGATTACATCCTGCGTGCGCTCGCGTACATCGCGGCTCACCCGCCCAAACCCGACCAGTGACCCGCCCGCCCACACGCCAACACCGACCGACAACTATAGAGCGAGCTAGAACACAGCTTTCAAGTGCAATCAAAAATAAAGTCTTAGTGATTATTCTATGTTTTATTTGACATCCGCTTTTAACGTTTTTGTCCCCTTTCCACCTCCGCACCACGCGCACTGGGCAGCGACTGCATCCCTACCTACACGCTGGACTAATACCGCGGATGCGTATACCAATCGGTTCTGCAGATATTTCCTCCACATAACTTGTAAGTTCTGGAACGCTCTTCCTCTGTAAATTGTAGCCGACTGGGTTGGTACCACCGTACTGGATGTAAGATGGCCGCATAACAGCCTCGGCTGTGTTCTCCTCTAGTCCAGTATAGCCAGCAATCCAGGGAAGTCTCCGGTATGGCACCTACCTTCTCGGAGGTGATATTGGCTGGTCGGAGCATACGCTTTGGCCCGACTCAGCCACCCATACCGGATTACATGATAAAAAAATACTTAACACTTTTGTCACGTCAATGGGGGCGGAGCAAGGCGTCACAGGCCGAGAGTCGAGTGTTGTTCGAGCATAGACAGAAATTGATACATACATAGATAGAATATCTTTAGTGCTCAATATTAATATATTTGTATTATGTATCGTGCTCATTTTGACAATACACTTTTGGATTTGGATTTGAATATAAACTCACACTGCACACAATTGAAAGAAAAACACCACAAAAAAAGATTTAAAAAAATGGCCGACTCATCACCGCAAGTGATTTCTTCCAGCCAACCAGTAAAATAAAACTAATTAAATAAAGTAGTTCATGCTCAATAGACTAAGCGGTGAGTAGGTAACTAGCGTGTGTGGCTGCACCAGTACGGGTACCCAGCGTAGAGAGTGCAGAACACAGGCGGCGGCGGCGGCGCGGCGCATCGCGGCGATACTGAAGAAGCACAATTAATCAAACAAATGCATTTCATATTAACACAAACGGACGTCCTCGCTCCCTCACTAATAGCGCTGTAGACACTCACATCCAGCAGTGGTAGCGGCGCGGCGGCGGTGCGGAGGCGCGGGAGCACAGCGACCCACACAGCCGCTGCAGCGCAACATTTCAGCGACACAGTACGCGAGCACCGCGCGTCCGTAAAACGCGAAACATTCGCTCATAAGCGCAGAGTTATCCGCTACCGCCGTGGGTTGCGGTAATACCCAAGCGATATCCCGCGCGGCATTTAGTATGGGATTTCCGCAGCTGTCGCGAAAGCGGTACCGCATACCAGAGCGGTACGCGGTACGGTACCGCGTGTTCGGCGAAACTTCTTCTTCTTCTCTGCTAGCCGTCTTCTTCTCTTTCAATTTATGAAATAATTTTTTAAACACTGAAAATCTCCGTGCAGCAGACAAGACGGCGACAACGACACTACAGCTCTAGCGTCGTCGGTCGACCGCTACCGCCTCCGGTAGCGGATACCGCTATGGTTTGAACAGCGCGTTATTCGCATGCCCATCGGGATTCCGCTACCGCCGGCGGCGTATATGTAGGTATATAAAATTTTCAGTGTTTAAAAAATTATTTGATAAATTGAAAGAGAAGAAGACGGCTAGCAGAGAAGAAGAAGAAGTTTCGCCGAACGCGCGGGACCGTACCGCGTACCGCTCTGGTATGCGGTACCGCTTTCGCCACAACTGCGGAAATTCCATACTAAATACCGCGCGGAATATCGCTTGGGTATTACCGCTACTCACGTCGTCGGTAGCGGATAACTCTGCGGTTTGAATAGGCCTTAATAGTTTTCATGCCGTAAAGAAAAAGCGGTAAAGTGCGAGTCGAACTCGCGTGGAGAGGGTCCGTACCTTTCCGTTTTCCGTGAGAACTTCAAGACTTCGGATTTTCGTTCAGGTTTCCCTGTATAATAGAGGCCTTATATTCCCTATTTAAAAATGTTAGACGGACTAGTTTCGGAAATAAAAGTAATGCCCGATTTTCATATATTTTTTATAATATCTTTTTAACTGCACATTTTCAAATTATAAAAAAAATATATTTGTATTTCTTATAACGAGCCCTTTCCATAGATACGTCACATGATGCACTTGAAAAAAAAATTTACTGTCTAAGTTTGTCCCCCAAAATCTAAATTTGTTCATTTACGCAATATGAATGTCCGTGATGGGTCATCAAACTCTATATATATACCAAATTTCAACTTTTTTCATCCTGTGACAGACAGACGGACGGACAGACACCTGAACGATGTTATAAGGGTCACTGGCAGTATCGCTCGACACGACACCCTAAAGCAATGAATCAACTTGAATGAAGGTCGGCCGAAGTTTTCGAAGTTCGCCTCAACTTTTTCACAAATATAGTCAGTTTGCGATCAACCCATAAAGCGCTGCAGGTATCCACAAGATCACCCTATATGTATACATATTTTATTATTACTCCTCCCAAGTTACCCAATTCTCATTGTCCGTCCACACCCGCCAAAACGCGTCCACACGTGTAAACATTTGTTGCTAAACAATTTATTCATGCGCTGAACACTTTCAGCCGCTGAAAGCTAAAGCGTCTGCCGGCGGCGACAGTGGGGGCAGCGGCGGGGGCATTGGGGGCAGCGGCGGGGCCGGCGGCGGGGGTGGCGGCGGCGCGCACGGTCACGCGATACCGCAATAAGGCGCCCACACAAACGCTCCGGCACACAATGTGCCGTTCTGTTGTGTCGTTGTAGGTCGTGCGGCGCGGGCGCTCTGCTACCACACCGCACCTTAGCGCGAAACGACACCTGAAAGACATTGCGGCTCCTTTCGTGAATACTCGGCCACACTCGGCTCGAAACGAAACGTAACAAAAATGACATGCGCCGCCTCAAAATTTTTTTTTATTATTTTTTTTTTTATAGACTACCGGCTCGGGTGGCTGTGCCCAAAAGTTCAAAGAACGATTAACACACAGCCAATAACCCCACTCCTCGCGAAACCACGCTCAGAGAGGCGCCATGCCAGCTACAAGGCGGACAAAGAGGTTGTTGTCTAATTTATTAACACGCCTTTTGAAGATTCCCAGGTTATGGGTGGTGGGGAACACACTCGCCGGAAGACCGTTCCATATTTTCGCCGTACGACATAGGAACGATTTCGAAAAGCGATGCGTTCTCAGAAGTTGTGTGTCAACAACATATGGATGTTCCGAACGAGTCCGGCGGGTGTGACGAATACGGATCGGGGCAGGAGGATGAGGGAAGCCCGTTCTTCGGAACATCGGCAATGATAGTACCTATAAAACAGGCTAAGGGAACCAATTGTTCGCCTGTGTTGCAATGATTCAAGTCCCTCCGTGAGCTTTGGATCACCAATTAGGCGGATGGCGCGGCGCTGGATAGAGTCCAAGGAGGCTAACAGGTAAAGGGGGGATCCTTCCCACAGATGACTGCAATACTCCATCACCGGGCGAACTTGCGCTTTGTATAGCATAAGGAGTTGCGCCGGTGAGAAGAATCGCCTGCTGCGGTAGAGGACGCCCAATTTCCTGGAGGCAAGGGTAGCTTTGGACTCTATAAAGCTCCTAAATCCTACATCTTTGGTCAGTTCCACGCCCAGGAGGTCCAATTTGTCATTGTTGGGTACAGCCGTACCCTGAAATGTGGCTTGGGAGGGAAACCGGTCGGCCTTGGTAGAGAAGGCACAAGTTTGTGTTTTTCTGACGTTGAAATCTACAAGGTTCTCGCGGCCCCAGTAGGCTACCTTAAATAGAGCACCGTCTACTCTTTCAACCGTCAGACGTCGAGCTTCGTTAATGCGCACGTCTCTAGCAGTCCAGTCCTTGATGTAACCCTCGTGTGCGGTGCTGTCGTCTGCATAACTGTGAATGTTACCTAGGCACAGCAAATCGTTAATAAATAACAAGAATAATGTAGGCGACAGCACCGGGCCCTGAGGAACGCCAGCGTTTATTGGGAAGTCAGCTGATCTTGCACCGTCGACAGTTACAAAAATTGATCGGCCTCCCAAGAAGCTGGCGACCCAATTACGAAGGGACGAAGGGACACCGTAGGCCGGAAGCTTGCTAAGGAGACCTCGGTGCCAAAGGCGATCGAACGCCTTAGATATATCTAAAGCGACCGCCAGCGACTCTCCAAAGTTGTCCAATCTCTCAGCCCATATGTGCGTGACATAAGCTAGAAGATCTCCTGACGATCGCTGTTTACGGAAACCGTACTGCTTATCGTCAAGGAGTTTATGAGCTTCTAGATAAGTCAGGAGCTGGGAGTTTATGATCCGCTCCATAACCTTACAGAGGAGAGAGGTTATCGCAATGGGCCGATAGTTTTTGGGGTCAGCTGAGTTGCCATTTTTGGGCACTGGTTGGACAGAGGCCTTCCTCCAGCAAGCAGGCACGATGCCGGTGGAGAAAGATCGTCTAAATAGACGAGTGAGGATAGGTGTCAATTCTAGTGCACACATTTTTAGTACACGCGCAGGAACGCCGTCCGGACCACTGCTCTTTGAGGCGTCCAACTGACGTAGACTTTTGAAGACCGCCCTGTTATAGAATCGTACCTCACGCATTGTTGTACCGCATTGAGGTAACGATGGAGGGGTAGCGCCTTGGTCGTCTAGGGTCGAGTTGGAAGCAAAGAGGCGGGCAAATATGTTCGCCTTCTCCTTAGCCAGGATAGCGAGTGATCCATCGAGGCGTTCTAGCGGTGGGGTTGCAGCTCGGCAGAAGTTCCGACCGATAGAGTTCGCCAGGGACCAAAACGCACGACTTCCAGTAGGACAGCGTGCGAGTTTTTGGCTTACTCCTCGGTCGTGCTCAAACTTGGCCAAGTTTAGCACGCGCTTGCTGAACTTGACAGAAGCATTGAAGGCACGTTTCGAGTCCACAGACCGATCGCTCAACCACCGTTTGAAGGCCTGGTTCTTCGCCTCGACAGCCAAGCGGCATTGACGATTGAACCAGGGCCTATGCTTGCCACCAACGGGAACCACAGAACTTGGAATAAAGTATCCCATGCCCTGCAGAATCACCTCGGCGACAGCTTCGGCGATCTGAGACGGGTCTGCAGACCGAAAGCATGTCTCCTGCCAAGGATAACCTCCGAAAAAAGTTCGGAGATCGTCCCATTGTGCAGACTTGTAGTGCCAGACAGTGCGAGTACTACTCTCGCGGGTAACCGCATAGTACGAAGTTGGCACTGTTGTGGATACAAGGCAGTGATCTGAATTCCCCAGTGGAGCTTTCACAACGGCCCTGTAACCCTTTGGCTCCGAAGTCAACACAAGGTCCAACAGGTTTGCTCTATGCGACGGGTTCCTAGGGACTCTAGTTATACCTGACACAAGCTGTGTCAACCCGTGCGCCATGGCCAAGTTATATGCATCCCTACCAGCAGCATCCGTGACGCAGGAACCAAGCCAATCCGCATGCTTGGCGTTAAAATCCCCCAACATCACAATTTCTGCTGTAGGTAGTTGGCAGAGCAGTCTATCGGCTGAGCTGCTGAGATATTCAAATAATGCGGTACTTCCATTGGCACCTAAGTTCGGGGAGCGGTATACACCCGCGTAAACTCTTACCACGTGCGGAAGGTTGACGCGGATCCATACAACTGGGAACTTGGGGTCTTCAAAAGGAGTGAGCCGTTTGACAGAGACGTCGGATCGACCATACACACAGACACCGCTCTTCGGTACAAATCTCTCGAAGAGACTGTAACCTGGAATGTCAAGGTCGGTTGTGTGTTGGGCGACCTGAGTCTCCGTCAAAAACAAAAGGTGAGGTTTTGCTGTCTGCAGGTGTTGGGCGACAGCAACAAGGTTTGCACGTAGACCGCATATGTTGCACAGGTCTACTTTAAAATGTTTGGGAGACGTGGAAGTCGCACTTAAAGCGGTGATTCTTTTTTTAACTTTCGGCATTTTGTTTTGGTTGGGGGGTGCTAAGTGGAGCAAGCAAGAGGAGATTTGGAAAGCGGTAATACTGAGAACAGCTCAAGTGGGCTCTCTAAGGGCACTGTCCCAAGGGACGAGAGGACCCCCAGGCCCCCCCTGGCGAGAGTGCACCCAGGTCTCCCCAGGTCACCATGCCACAAGGTGCACCCTCGACAGGATTTTTCGCTGGCTGATAGGGCAGCCCAGACGCGGGCTGGTGCGACCGCACGCGGCGGGCCCCTGTACTATCCGCGGGCAGGTAGCGACATAACTCCTGTTGCACCTGGCTCTGCCTGGCCCGATTAGGGCCAGGGAGAGCCAGGTGCAACAGGAGTTATGTGCAACAGCCTAAACATTAGGTTAGGGTTAATATAGAAGATACGTCGTTACTAGGGTAGGGTTAATATATATAAGATATCTTCTATATATTAACCCTGGTTATTTTTTTTAAACCACCAAAACATTCACCCATACCACTTTCCCTCGAGCCGAAGTCTGCCGAAGTGTTCACGAAAGGAGCCGCAATGCCTTTCAGGTGTCGCACCGACACCGTAGCGTCACCTAGTACCGCGTCCGACCTCGCGCGCAACTTACAACAAGCACCTTTATAGCTTTTATTAAACCCCGACGCAATAGGAGGTGTGTTATTATAAGTTTGTCGCCGCCATCTGTCTGTGTGTCTATCTGTGGCATTGTAGCTCCCAAAGTAAAGCTGGTTTAACCGGGATTTTCTTAGCTCTGTTTGATGAAGATCAGCTCAGCCGATTCAAAGATCATCGTCACTTCATTCCTAATTGGTGAAGCGATCTCAGCTGTAAAATATAAATGTATTGCTTACACTTTTACACGTCGCTTTTAAATAAATAAACGGAAATTATGACAAAACTAATTCATCTAATTGTAACCTAATCTAACCTAAGAAAATTATTGCAAGTTCAACGTACGTCTCTTAAAAAGCTTGTAATAAAAGTTAAATTGCAAATGTAAAAATCCCTCAGCATATCAACAACTCATAAAAAGTAAAAAAAAAAAAGTTTCCACTTAGTTAATTAAAGGCGTCGGGGGACCGCTAATAAAAAAACTAAGTGGAAATAATGTTTTACTTTTTAAAAGTTAATGGGTTCGGGGTCTTTTAAATTTGTAATGCAACTTTTTTCTAAATCATTTGGGGTAAAAATTAGGGTTCCGTATAAAATTATGAAGCAGTCCATTGTTCTGAAGCATAATGCGGTTATTGAAAAAAATTGTCAATAACCGCGCGCACGAGCAACCGCGCACGCACTTGCACTTTGATATAAAATGAATACAATTTTGTATTTATTTTATATCAAATAAATCCTTTATTATTATTTTTTTTTTATACATAACAATATAAAATATTTCACTGAAATTTTGCCTGGGGATGGAGCTGAGTGTTCCCAGCATACTCGCGGCATTCCCACGCTGGATGGCGATGCTGACCCTCTGTACAATAAAGAATCTTTGGATTCCATTTTATGTGTGCGTTCAAGAAGGGATTAGCACGGAACCCTGCTATAGTGTGTGAACAATATTTATGTGAACGGGTTTTTCGTATTTAAACCGAGCGCTGGGTGTGGCGCAGCGACTAAGCACCGGCAAACAGACAACCATATAAATCAATCGCTGTTACAAATGAATGACTGTTCGACCGTCGCCTCCGCGCCGCCGCCGCCGCCACCGCCGCCGCCGCACCGTCGTATTGAGTTGTTTACATCGGGCGTGTAAATTCAATAGAATTCTATGACTTTTGGGGATGTAGGTATGTAGATTAATGCTTTCCCGTTTACATGTTGTTTACTAAAAAAATCAGGTCAAGGTTCAAATGGAAGGTCGGCCGGCGTAGTTCAGGGGTGCGATGCTTAGGCGTCGAATGTCGAAGTTAACCACACTGGACGCGGTCGGACTTTGAATGGGTGACCGTTCACCTTTGACGATGGCCGTGGTTCGAATACCACGTAAGACTGTTAGGGCCCTTCCCTTATCTTAATTACTTGGTACGTTTAATCCGCCGGATAAGTGCCGCAGCTGTGGTACCACCAACGCATTGAAAGAAATTCGGTAGAAATGGATATGAAAATAGACGACGAAGCGTTTTCTGCTTGTTGATGTTTCGTCCAATTCAGTGTAGTCGGCAAGACCAAAACGAAAATTCCGAGAGCGGCCAAACAGCAGACGAAAAAAAATACTTTCACTTTATGTTATCAAAATTATTAGATAATTTTTTTCCATGTGTAATAATTAGACCATCAATTGTTTTTAGTTCTACCGTTTCTTTTTTATCACTATAAACTACCTGTTCCTTACTTAATTATGGCCCAGGTAGTTTTATTCTGGGAGCACGGCCGTTCCCCCGCCAAGTCGATCAAACACGACCGTATCATCCTTTTCTCGATTTTATTGTCTGAATTCAATATTCTTTGCTTTAGTTGATTCTCTTTTGCTTGCTTGAATGAACCATTTTAAATATTTTACTATAGTTTTTTTTTTTAATAAAAGTTCTAAGCAAAATTTTCTTTTTCTGATTGTGATTACAAAGGTGGTACTATCCACCTTGGTTTGTTGGATCTAGACTTAGACCTTTAGTAGCAATGGGCCCACGGAATAAGGAGGAGGCTGGAAGGGCCGTACTATTGGACCTGTACTGAATGAATGTCCCGCATGTCCCGGAGTTCCTGCGCTACTCGCCCACCCAAATTCATATACACTGAGTCTGAAATCACTTATTAGACTGTACTGCAGTAGATTTAACGAGGACGTGAATGCACTCGGCGCGACGCCGCCGCCGACGCGGGCGTCGCGACCCTGCTCAGCAGCTAGCGAGCGGAGCTAGAAGCTGAGAGTGCGGATATCAGCGGAGCAATCGCAGTACTGTCAATAATGCATCCGATATTCATCCTAGCGCACAGAACACGACCAGCCAGCAGATAAAGCGCGCCGCGGAATGAGAAGCGGAATAGACCCGGACTGGAAGGGTAATGAAATGGACCTACCTACTTTTGAATTGATTCTTTATTCATTATCCTTAGACAGTTGCACTGCAGCCGGATTCGTCATATTTTAACATAAAACATTTATAATTTAGCCAGTTCAATATCACAGCGAAGAAGAACTGGTAAGAAACTTAGCTGGATATGTTGTTTTTACGTCCACTTAGTCTACACTTTTTTTTATGGAAACTGACACGGTTGGCTACATCAGCTACAACATCCGTGATGTCAGCCCATAACACCGGGTGAACTTGGTGCCACATCAGTGCTTCCCTTCGATCATGCCGGCTACACTGAACTGATTGGTTAGACGGGAACTGATTGGTGACTGAACCGGCACTGAAACTGACACTGAACTGATTGATTAGATTGGAACTGGACGGAAAACACAAACTATTTACATAGATAGCCGTTTCGACCGACCTTTCATTCAGTGCGGTGGTACCAACCCAGGCGGGTTAAACCCTACCACCTAGTAATATAAGAAGGAAATCATATCCCTTAGTCGCCTTTTACGACATACACGGGGAGAGATGCAGTGAGGCTATTCTTTTAAAGTACCGGCCCCACACGGTACAAAAGTATGTTTGCCATTGCCAACACAGTACAGTCATAATTATTTTTGACTTACAAGTAGGTAAGTATGTATACACGCAGTCCTTTGTACGATTCACTCATGCAAAAATGACAAATGCAAAAATGTATCACACACAACTACAATTGTTCGTTTCCATAACCGTAAACCATTCATATAACATGTTGTCAATTGGAGCAGGCCAGTTTCCATAAAGAGCATTCGCTCACGAGCATCACGCCAGTACCAGTGATCGTCTCCTTATACTGAAAATACCATAACAATTTTACTTAAGAAATTTTAGTTCACACTACGAGTTAAGCAGTCTATTCAGACATGTTTCTACTGAGGCTGAACGGCTGCACTGATTCATGCGACCTGGCAACAAGAATGAAGTCAGCTTACAGGTCCTTACTTGATTGCGCGCCGGCTACGCCTCCTATTCCCGTCTAACCTACGCAAATGGTCTGTGTTTAAGCAGACACAACCTTTTCTAAAAAACTAAAAACAATTAAATCTACAACGGCTACAATGTCATTACCATAGACGAGAAACGTGCCATTAGCTATTCGGATTCAGATATAAAAACACACAACGTTAAACATATTTCATTAACAATATTGTACGTCATAAATTTTGTTGTGTCCCTGTCTGTGATCAGTAATCACTAATCGATGAATGCAATCAGAGTAATGGGGATAACCATCATGTCGACAATTTTTCTATTCAAACTAAAATCAAAGTCAAAGCATTTATGTACATAATTTGAAATTAATAAATCACAACTAGTAAACACTATTTTATATTCTTTTCACCTTTTTATGTCTATGATATGTCTTGGCAGCTTATTCTGGACATTGAGACTGCTGAGCCCCTTTGGCGCTTTGAAGTTCTATGTGCAATTTGTTTAGAATTATTTAGAAAATAGCGTAGTGAAGCAGAATCAAACTTAAAACCAGACAAACACAAGCATAGCGAGGTTATGGCAAGCAACCACTGGATGACAAATACCTACTTCCATAACAACATTACATTAACGAAGCCACTGAGAAATTAATGAAAATGTATTTCCTCCTGATGGTAAGTTCGTTTATCGATGGCTGATCGATTTTTTTAGGCAATGATTTCTCAAAACGTTTTATCTCACATTCCCCCTTGTACTGCATCGAACTAACGATTTGCTTATCACAGACGTCTGAGGAAATAGCTTCCAGATTCGACTGCAAATCTCATCTCTCGTCCCGCTCGCGCCCGCCCTGTCGGGCGCAGGTGCGAGTGTGACAGCGCACCACGCTACTCTTGTTGCATTAAGAGTAGATACATAGTGTTTAGTACTTAGACGGGCGGGAGGCGCGCTGATGCACTAATCACTATCCCTATGCTCGCACAGTGGTCGATGCCGACAACAATTTAATTAGGTACCTAATACTTTTGTTTTAGAAACTTTTGATCTTTTTATTTTGACATTCACAATTCAAATTTATGTAAAACCGGCCAAGTGCGAGTCGAACTCGCGCACCGAGGGTTCCGTATCGCCATGTTAGCGCCACTCACGCCATCTATGGCGTGTTATGAAACGCTTCATATTAGTTAAAATTCATTATTAGTTGAAATGCTTCATAGTCTATTCGGTAGATGACGCGCGCGCATACACTTTTTGGTTTTTTCTATGGGAACCCCCATGAATTTTTTACTTTTTCTTATAATTTTGTTGTTATATCGGCCATAATAACACATATTATTCTGTGAAAATTTCAACGGGCTACCTATTACGGTTCAAGAGATACAGCCATCGGACAGACAGACGGGCGGACGGACGGACGGACGGACGGACGGACGAGCGTACAGACAGACAGACAGACAGACAGACAGACAGACAGACGGCGTAGGCTTAGTAATTCCCGTACCGGATACTGGTGGTACTTATTGGTGGCTCGGCACGACATGGCGGGATTACTATAAAAAAATGGATCGTTATAAGGATTTTTTAAATTTTAAAATGCACTGCCAGATAAAAAATCGAGCAAGCAAATACGGTTACGAGGTTAGGTCATATTTTTTTTATAGAAAGTGCGACATGTGACGCCGAGCCACCCATAAGGTGTCTAACGACGCCCATGGGCATTCGGTCGTATGCGGGAGTTGTGAATGCCATGCCGGCCTGACAGGTGCCTATTCACGCCCCTCTTGAAGGACCCGAGACTGTACTTCGAGGGGGGAATATGTGGGCGGGAGAGCGTTCCAGAGTTTACCGGTTCTTTAGAGGAAAGATCTTATCGTGGACATCACCTACCCTGGTTACTGTGTCGGCAACAGACACGGTTACGGCTCGCAAGTGAGTGACCTTTCGGCGAATGTATTTACAATGCATCGTATTATGGATTCCATCACATCGTTATTGTTACGTACCACGAACCAGCGAACATACCAACTAACGAGTTAACAATACCATGGGCAATAACGTGTCAGACATCATACGTGTCATATGTCAGCTTTTGTATGGCCGTTTGTGAGTGGATGTATACAGTAAGAGTTGAATTCTCATGGTTCACATGATTAACAATATAGTTGGTGAACTAGGTGCCATGGCAGTGCTTCCCTTTGGTCGTGGCGGCTACACTGAACTGCACTGACAAAGCTAATTAAGTCGACTGTGTCGCCGGCACACCGACTCATGTTTTTTTTATGAGACTGACATGGTTAACTACGCGCCAAGAGCGACGACGACCTTACGAACGATCTTAATTCAATTCGGTAGTATCAATCCGGGCGGAATAAACCCTACCACCTAGTAGAGTAGTTCTGTAATTTACAAGAGTGCTTGCAGCATAACACCGATTACTCTGCTTATATCGATTGTCGGGATACAGCGTGTGGTATGCATGTACAAAATTATACCTTCCGAAGTCCACCAACTCGGGACAGCAGCTGTAGAACACGGCAACACGTTGTTTATTTATTTATTTATACAGGGTGTCCCCGGACAGGTGTATTTCCTTTAAGGAGGCTATTCTACGCCTTGTAACAAAAGCACTGCTGAAATATTTTTTTTAATATGTGCTCTCATTAAAATTTTAGGATTTCCTAACAAACTAAATGCATACTACAATGTGTGGGCGCCTTTAGACCGCAAGACTGTCAAACGCAAGGCGGAATGGCGCGGGTCGGGGCGCGAGCGGTACGCTGACGGGGCGGGCTATCTGTTTGCGTTCACTCGCGTCGCGTCCAGTCCGTATTCCCGCTGCACGCTGCCCCGCGCCCCGCGCGCGCCCGATTAGAGCATTACAACATTACACTACATTAATACCTTTAAAAATTTATATCTCCGCAACAGGCTCACCTAGAACCCTCCTTCTCTTACTAATTATGTTTGTTACAAAGCGTAGAATAGCAAACAGCAAGTGACTCCTTGCACGCAGATATTTATTCGGGACATGCAGCGACATCATATCGAGCGTGGATGGATTGTCTATTACGACCATTCAGCTAGATAAAGAGGAAGAAATGCATATGTAACACTGTACATTTCTTCTTAGCCGAACGGTCGTATATCCACCATTCCGCTTACATACAAATATGGATAGTTTTGACAGAGTTGTTAGTATTTATTTTTGTTGTTAGGTTTCCGTATCCAGTACGGAAGCCTATTACTAAGCCTCGCCGTCTGTCTGTCTGTCCGTCCGTCCGTCTGTCCGAGGGCTGTATCTCTTGAACCGTAATATGTAGCCCGTTGAAATTTTCACAGAATATATGTTACTATGGCGGATATAACATAAGAAAAATAAGAAAATGTTAAAAATTAAGGGGGGCTCCCATAGAACAAACGTGCCATAAAATTTATTAGTCACATTATTGAATAATAGATGGCGCCACAGGCTTATATACATTGCATTGTTGAAAGACAAAATATATAGCCGCTCAATTGCCAACGACCTCATTAAAGTGCTGTCATTTTCCCACCGTAAATTGCGATCGACCTCATTGAGGCTTCTCTCCGATTTCTCTTCTCTCAAGGCAACTTGAGCGGTTATTGATAGTGGATAGATACGGAAACCTCCGTGCGCGAGTAAAACTCGCAATTGACAGATTTTTTTATCAGTTGTTGGATGATTTGATTGTACTGAGCGTGGAGTTGTAGACGCCGCGCCACGGGGCAGGGAAGAGTCACGCGGTCAGTGAGAAGGACGGAACTAGCGAGTCCCCTCTTAGCTTCCGCTCAGTCAAGTGTGCACTAAGCCCCGAGCGGCGCCTCCGTTCCGTCAGTAGCCGCACTGAGCGGACGCAGGTGTTGCATCAGGGTGGAGAGAGCAGAGAGGATTTTCGTGTTTTCCGTCCAGTTCAGTGTAGCCGACATGAAATGAAGGGAATCACTGACATGGCACCTAGTTCACCAAATTCAAAATTTATTTATTACCAAAATATACGTATTATACAGCTTAATTTAAGTGGGTAGGTAACATACAATTTTCTTATAATTAATGAGAACAAAAATAATGGTTTTTAGTGTTAGTTCAAATATTATATTTACTTAACACAGTGGGCCGTATTTTTTCCTGGAGCTCTGCTTCCCAAGCTAGGATTCCCTATGTTATGGGAAGCAGGGTCTTTCGTATAGATTTGGGTCTTTACCTATTCCAAAGTGTATAAAAGAAGAATAAAATATTATCAAAACTTATACTAAAATACTTTTAAATATAAATGGAAGCTATTATAATCATTATAAAGATTATACACCTATAAATATAAATACACTTACAATATATCAGGAAAGCACACTAAACACCGGATGTCACCTGACATCACGGATGTTGTAGGTGATGTAGCCAATCGTGTAAGTTTCCATAAAAAAAACAACTGGTTACGTCGTCACCAACTGGGAGCGTACGTCATCGAAGTGGGCGTCGCATTGCATCAGTCTGGCGTCCACTGCCCGCACTGGCGATACATGTTTTATTAGAAATTATAGCTAGCAACTGCATCCTCTGTGCTCTCTCCCCCGTGTGCTGCAGGCACTGTATACAACTTTTAATTGTTTCAGTACTCGTACGCTCTCCAATGTTCACGTTAGTGAAGTCGGCTGGAACTTTATGAGATGTACGATTATATTTTACGAGTAGTCTAATTACTTACATATATAGTAGTTTTTAAATTATCGTTGTTGATATGCATTAGTTATTACAAGGGTGTCTTCAAGCGTCGTATTAACGGGCTAGACAACCTAGCAACAGTCCGCAAATCTGCTGGCATCGCACCTAACTGAGCGTGGTCTTCTCGAGGAGATGTGATTTTGGCTCTGTCGACTGCACCATTGGTCTCTCGGCACAGCCACCCATCGCATGCTTACCAACCACATACAAATTATTTACATATATCCTATATGTAGAAATATACAAACATTGTAATGCCAATGATATAATGACTCCTTACCAAAGAGGTTGTAAATTGTGCGCGAAAGGTTGCAAAGACCATTATATTGTCAATAAATCTATCTTTGAAGATACAAACACATACAAGAAAAACCTAAACATGGCGTGGATAGATTACAAAAAAGCATATGATTCGGTACCACATGAATGGATTATTCTCATTCTCAAAATATATAAATGCGCTTAATTATTTGGCCACTTCTTAAAATATATCCGGTTTTTTCATATTCACTCAGTAATTTTGATAATGGATTAAGACGTAGACAAAATAGTAAAGGGGACAGAGAATCTCCTTGAAATATTCCTCGTTTTATAATTATTGGCTTTGTTGTAATTCTTGAGTCAGTGCTTATTGTATTCATAATCACTTGCCATGTTTTCATAACTTTTGATATACAATTTGTAATTACGTTAGGGCATTTATATATTTTGAGAATGAGAATAATCCATTCATGTGGTACCGAATCATATGCTTATTTGTAATCTATCCACGCCATGTTTAGGCACACAGTCACATAAAAAAAGTCGACAAGTGCGAGTTGGACTCGCGCACCGAGGGTTCCGTATCATCAGCATCACTCAATATATTTGTAGGTATTATGTATGTACAAAAACAATTGTTTTGGAAAATCACGAACCGCCTAAATAAACACTACAGCAATGGTTTTTGACTGTGCGGCATTCGTGAAGTTGAAATATACAAAAATATATTTCTTATATGACATAACGACATATTATCCTTTTCGGATTTTATCTTTACTTGTGAGACCTTGCTTCTTGCCAAATTTCATTACTCTAGCTAGGTCAACGGTAAGTACCCTATAGGTTTTGATTTCATTTGAGTGAGTTTGCAATTATTAAAATTCCCCATAATAAATAGCCGTATCTTTTGATTATATTGATTTAGAAGCATTCATTTTCTATAGCTCGAAGGGATCGCAGACGTTAGTATTTCATATTAATTTCAATTTGATATCTTGACTCGTTACTGAGAAAAAAGGTCTTGACACACAAAACAAGCAATTTTTTTTAAATATCATATAACTACAAGTTTAAGATTTTAGGATTTTTTCCTTGACGTGTGCTATGAAACCTTGCTTCTTACCAAATTTTATGATTCTAGGTTGACGAGAAATACCCCATAGGTTTTGATTTGAGTGGAGTGAGTTTGCGAGTATGAAATCTGACATAGATGGCCGTATCTTTTGATTGCGTTGATTTAGAAGCTTGCATTTTTCACACCTTAAAGAGAGCGTAGATCTTAGTGTTTCATATTAATTAAAATTTTTTATCTTGATCCGTTCCTGAGAAAAAGGGTCCTTGACATACAAAACAAAATTTTTTTTTTATGTCCATAACTACAATTTTACCATTTTCGGATTTTTTCCTTTACTTGTGCTATAAGACCTTGCTTCTTAACAAATTTTATGATTCTAGGTTGACGGGAAATACCCTATAGGTTTTGATTTGAGTGGAGTGAGTTTGCGAGTATGAAATCTGACATAGATGGCCGTATCTTTTGATTGCGTTGATTTAGAAGCTTGCATTTTTCACACCTTAAAGAGATCGTAGATCTTAGTATTTCATATTAATTTCAATTTTTTATCTTGATCCGTTCCTGAGAAAAAGGGTCCTTGACATACAAAACAAACATTTTTTTTTAATGTCAATAACTACAATTTTACAATTTTCAGATGTTTTCTTTTACTTGTGCTATGAGACCTTGCTTCTTACCAAATTGTATGATTCTAGGTTGACGGAAAATACCCTATAAGTTTGATTTGAGTGGAGTGAGTTTGCGAGCATGAAATATGACATAGATGACCGTATCTTTTGATTGCGTTCATTTAGAAGCTTTAATATTCTACACCTTAAAGAGATCGTAGATATTAGTATTTCGTATTAATTTCAATTTGTTATCTTGAATGGTTCCTGAGAAAAAGGGACCTTGACATACAAAACAAAACAAAAAATTTATGTCAATAACTACAATTTTACAATTTTCGGATTTTTTCCTTTACTTGTGCTATGAGACCTTGCTTCTTACCAAATTTTATGATTCTAGGTTGATGGGAAATACCCTATAGGTTTTGATTTGAGTGGAGTGAGTTTGCGAGCATGAAATATGGCATAGATGGCCGTATCTTTTGATTGCGTTGATTTAGAAGCTTTAATATTCTACACCTTAAAGAGATCGTAGATCTTAGTATTTCTTATTAATTTCAATTTGATATCTTGATTCGTTCCTGAGAAAAAGGGACCTTGACATACAAAACAAACAAAAATTTTTTTTTATGTCATATATCTATAAATTTACAATTTTCGATTTTTTCCTTTACTTGTGCTATGAGACCTTGCTTCTTACCAAATTTCATTATTCTAGGTTAACGGGAAGTACTCTATAGGTTTTGATTTGGTTTGCCGGTAGCAAAATATGTGACTTAAATGGGCGTATCTAGTGATTGCGTGAACCTATAAGCTTAATTTTTTTACAACTCCGAGGAAACGTAGACCTTAGTATTTGATATTAATTTCAACTTTATACCTCTACCCGTTCCTGAGAAAAAAGGTCTTGACAGACAGACACCCAGCCAGCCAGACAGACGGACAACAAAGTGATCCTATAAGGGTTCCGTT
This sequence comes from Nematopogon swammerdamellus, assembly GCA_946902875.1. NCBI lineage: Eukaryota > Metazoa > Arthropoda > Insecta > Lepidoptera > Adelidae > Nematopogon > Nematopogon swammerdamellus. The sequence goes on from OX336347.1 coordinate 473,692, forward strand.
TTGGTATACGGTTCCGTACCTCCTTTGAGGTACGGAACCCTAAAAATATATATATAACGGCTTTAAGCACTCGCAGTCGTTCTCTGAGCTATGTGGCTCGACGTTTCGGGCCAACCTCATGACTATCGTCGCGCCGGCAGAGCGCTACTATGTTTGGTGGAGACGTATTCACGAAGGCACGCGGAAGTCAGACAGAACGACGTAAGTGCCTTGGCGAATTTGGCTATTTTTGCGCTTCGGTTCTGAGCTTAACAAAAGCGCTTTATATATACACCCACCCTCCCCTAGGCCCCCGTCTTTTCGTAAACTAAAACCTCTCTACCCTACCACTGTCTCAACCACGGTCTCTAGTACTGTCCTTACCACTGTAGTAGTGGTATACTGCTGTCTCTACCACTGTCTCTACCACTGTCTACCACTGTCTCTACCACTGTCTCTACCACTGTCTCTACCACTGTCTCTACCACTGTCTCTACCACTGTCTCTACCACTGTCTCTACCACTGTCTCTACCACTGTCTCTACCACTGTCTCTACCACTATCTATATCACAGTCTCTACCACTATGTATATTACAGTCTCAACCACTGTCTCTACCACTGTCTCTACTACTGTCTCTACCGCTGTCTCTACCGCAATCTCTACCACTCAACGCGTCGTCTATCAAGCGGTCAAATTGTCTGTTTCGCCCATTTCCCTATAGGTATGTTAATGGATGTTGATGGATGTTAATGTGTTATCCCTTGACATTTCGACAGAGAGTCCGTTAGAAAATATAACAATCAACACAGCATTTTGGTTTGTTGAGTTTTTAAATAAAGAACGAGACAATTTTCTTATACAACTATTTATCTGTAAAACGCGGTACCTACCTTTCAATGCACGACTAGGTACGCAAAAGTTTTTCTTGTACTTATAGTTATTGTATTTTACATTTTTTTTTTTATGGAACCTGACACGGTTGGCTACTTCACCTACAACATCCGTGATGTCAGCCCATAACACAGGGTGAACTAGGTGCCATGTCAGTGCTTCCCTTCATTTCATGTCGGCTACACTAAACTGGACGGAAAACACGAACTATTTACATAGCCGTTTCGACCGACGTTTCGTTCAGTGCGGTGGTACCAACCCGGCCGGGATAAACCCTACCACCTAGTAAGGTAAGAAGGGAAGGGACCTACAGTTTAACGTGGAATCCGAACCACGGTCAGCCTCCAACGGTCGAGCGGTCACCCATCCAATCACTGACCGCGCTCAGCGTTGCTTAATAACAGTTGACTAACCAACCGCGCCACTGAGCTACCGAGGCTGACGAATTTTCTTATCCCTTAGTCGACTTTTACGACATGCGACGGGGAGAGATGCAGTGGGGCTATTCTTTTTAAGTACCGACCCCACACGATACATATTGTCAAAGTCATCTCTTATTTTGAATTTCAATGCGCAGAGCTCGCGCGTTGAGTGCCGCGTCATTTCCGCGACGCGATCGCGCTTTCAGGAAGTTCCGCCATATTTCTTTCTAAATATATTTTAACATCAAAACTTCCGCTTCCCGCCGCCTCTCCATTCAACGAGATTCTATCCCCCACACATTCACCCCGCGCCTATCCACCCCCACACATTCACCCCGCGCCTATCCACCCCCACATATTCAGCCCGCGTCTATTCACCCCCGCGCATGCGCCCCGACCTCGCCGTCACTGCGCGTGACAAGATGGCCGCCGTAGTGACAGGCTGACAGTGACAGCTCGCGTTTTGACAACATAACTCCTCAACGCCGCGGCGTTAGGAGAAATTATTGCGTTTACATAAATATCATCCCTTATTAACACCTAACCGGTGTTAAATAGCACACTTTGAAGGCTGGTCGACTTGCCAGTGAGAAGTTCATTGAAAGATGACTAGTCGAGTGTTGACATACACACTTCCGGCAGAGTAAGCTCAATATTGTGAAGGCTAGTAAATTAAACGGAAGTTAATTAATTGTGGTTGAGGTAAATGTGTTTGGTGTAAAAATCATCGATTTAGTCAATACATGTGCGTATCATTTGAGTTCCGTGGCTTTAGTGCGTGTGTGGGTGTGTGTGTGTACACAGGCGACTGTGTGACTGTGTGTGTAGTTGTTGTGTGGATATATACGAGTATACACAATAATAGAAATTGCAGACAAGGTCATTCACTGGATGATATACTCGTCTCTAACTAATCCAACAGTTGATAGAGCAGGTGAGTTGATTATTACAATAATTTAATAAATTAATTAAGAAGGAAATTAGGAAGATTACCGTACCGTAGATAATACGTACCTACTTAATAGATAGAAAATCCTTTATTGTTCCAAATAACATTTGACAGTAATGCAGTTATTGTTTATTGTTTATTATATAATTTAATAAAAACCTACGCATGGAAATGTCGAAAATTCCGCTAATTATAATTCAATGCGAAGAAGTATTGACAAACAAACTTCGCAAGCCACAATTTTATTTATTTTTATTTTTATTTTTCGTTTAAGGTTTTGTTAGTACCTTAAAGTATTATAGTCACTAACAAATAATCAACCCATACTTACTATAACTATTCTTGTTCGCCTGCATGTACTTCTCCCACATCCCAAAGGTTAGTTAGAATATAATGCCTCGCGGCACTAAGCTCGCCTGTTGTACCAAATTTTTTAAATTGGTGTTCAATAAAGAATATATACATACATATACATACTATCACTCACAAGAGCATTAATATTTACAGCATAAACATGAATACTGAAGAATCTGACCACTCTGCATATTTACATGACCTATATCTGGTGTATATAGCCATCTTCGAAGGGGGGCATCGTGAAAAGCGAGGTTTTGAAAACGGGAAGATAGATATCCGGGAGCAAAAGTGTTGTTAGTACAAGAATAAAGGAGACTAAGTATGTGGGAATTCCTGTGGAGACGAATTGGAAGCCACTTCAGTCGTCTGCGATAATCTGAAACACGGTCGCACTTGCGTAGTTCTGTAATACAAATATCCTATTTGAATCTCCTGCATTTCCCGAAAACATAAGGCTATATGACATTATGTTTTTTTTTATATTAGGTAAGCGCGACATTTGGCGCCGAGCCACCCATAAAGTGTCTAAAGACGCCCATGGACATTCGGTCGTACGCGGGGATCGCGAATACCAAGCCGGCCTGACAGGTGCCAATTCAAGGTTCACCACACCAATCTTAAAGGATCCGAGACTATACTTGGGGGGAATATGAAACATTCTCTCAAAATATGCATGAATATCAACACACGGCCGTCCACTAGCCACTCGGACCCGCGAGTTCTCCGCAATATTTTGCTAGCTATAAATTATGTAATTGGTCCCCCGTAGAATATATTCCCTCGTAGCGTATTCCTGAAAGCGAAACTTTCCGTCCAAGGTCCTGTGGGTCGAGGGTCGAGGGTGCGGAGTCGCGGGGTCGCGGGGTCGGTGCTCTCGGGCCCACGGCGACAATTACATACTACACACGCTGTATTCCGACCCGACAATCGGGCTAAGCGAATGAATCGATGTTGTGCTACAAAAATTCGGTAAATCGTAGCGCAACAACGGCCAGCACAACAGAATTATCAGGCAGAATAGAACGAAAAGAAACATTAAATACAGGAGTGTGGGGCTGGTACTTTAAAAGAATAGCCCCACTGCATCTCTCCCCGTGTATGTCGTAAAAGGCGACTAAGGGATATGACTCCCTTCTTATATTACTAGGTGGTAGGGTTAAACCCGCCCGGATTGGTACCACCGCCACTGAATGAAAGGTCCGTCCAACAAAGGGACAATAGCGTCGTGTGTACAGACCTTTAGACTTCAGGCGGAGGCTTCTATGACGCAACACTTGGTGGATAGGCCAGTAGTTTGGTGGCGCCGCCGCGGCCGCCGCCGCCGCGCCGCCGAGCGGCTTAGCGGCCGGCTAAGCCGGGGAAGCCGCAATACTCCACTTTCGAGGGGGCGCTCAAGAAAACATTGGTGTCCGCTTTTGTGAAGCCCTAGCAGGTTGAACCGTTACAGTTTTCGTTGTTTGTGAGGATATTATTTCTTTTTTTTCTTGTTTTATTTATCGTAAGCGCGACATGTGGCGCCGAGTCACCCATAAGGTGTCTAGCGACGCCCATGGACATTCGGTCGCAAGCGGGGGTTGCGAATGCCATGCCGGCCTGACAGGTGCCCATTCACGCCTCTCTGGAAGAACCCGAGACTATACTTGGGGGGAAATATATGGGCAGGGAGAGCGTTCCAGAGTTTACCGGTTCTGTGGAGGAAGGATCTGCAGAACCGATTGGTACGCATCCGCGGTAAGTCCAGCGTTTAGGGATACAATCCCTGCCCAGTGAACATTTCGCTGTAAAGAACACACGAGTTGAAAATTGTATTGCATGGCCACTTTAAGAGGATGTCTAATTTATGGCTCGCTATTTTATTTCATTACTAGCTGTTGCCCGCGGCTTCGCTCGCGTGAAATTCGTATTCCAAAGAAGAATGTAAGTAACTAAGGGCGAGGCCGAAGGCCGAACTGCGTTCAGGTAATCGATAAACCTTCTCAAAGAAAGTAACTAATTATGGGAGAGGTCGAAGGCCGAGCTGCTTTCAGGTAAACAATAAACCTTTCTCAAATAAAGGTAGTAAGTAAGGGCGAGGCCGAAGGCCGAGCTGCGTTCAGGAAGACGATAAACCTTCTGGAAGAAAGGAAGGAACTAAGTGCGAGGCCGAAGGCCGAGCTGCGTTCAGGTAAACCAAAAACCCTCTTCCGCCTTCGGGCCTCGCCCTTAAAGAATTCCTTTCTTCGATAGAATATAATATCGTTTACTCAATCTATTTATTTCATAAAAATAAAAAATAAATATTAATAGGTAACTAAAGAATTAAAACCTACCTAACAAACATTAAAATAAATATCAAAACGGGCATTTTCAAATGTTCTTAGAGCACCCCGCTGGATGGTAAGGCTTAACCTTTGAATGAAGTACATAAGCCCTTGATGGCGGGACACCAGTTGTGTCAACCAGCAGAGGCCCAAGCCTCTTTTGGCTTCACTGCTCCACGGACCGAGGGGTTTAACCGCAAACGCAACAAATTCGAAATCTTGAATTATATTTCTATATTTGTTGCGTTTGAGGCTCTCCGCCCCAGCCTCGGCCGCGCCAGCCGCTCTTGAAGATGTCCTAACGTGACTTGGAGCCAATGTGAAAACACAAGTGGCGTCCCACATCAAAGAACTACCCTTAGTCCATGGCACTAAGGTGATAGCATCGGGCCTCTTGCCATGCAGCCGGGAATAACCGCGAGGTTCTAGGATAGACGGTATATTTGCCGTCAGAAGCGTGAACTTTATAATAAAATTTAAATTAAATTAACTCAATCTTAATATTAATTAACTTTATTCGAGATGGTTTAGCTTCTTCCTGAACGCAGCTCGGCCTTCGGCCTCGCCCTTAGTTACTTGCTTTCTTCGAGATGGTTTATCATTTGTCAGAACGTAGCTCGGCCTTCGGCCTCGCCTTAGTTACTTACTTTCTTCAAAAATGTTTACCTTCTTCCTGAACGCAGCTCGGACTACGGCCTCGCCCTTAGTTACTTGCTTTCTTCGAGATTGTTTATGGTCTTCCTGAATAGAGCACGGCCTTCGGCCTCGCCCTTAGTTGCTTACTTTCTTCAAGATGGTTTAGCTTCTTCCTGAACGCAGCTCGACCTTCGGCCTCACCCTTAGTTACTTGCTTTCTTCGAGATGGTTTTTCAATTATCAGAACGTAGCTCGGCCTTCGGCCTCGCCTTAGTTACTTACTTTCTTCAAGATGGTTTAGCTTCTTCCTGAACGCAGCTCGGCCTGCGGCCTCGCCCATAGTTACTTACTTTCTTCAAGAATGTTTTTCTTCTTCCTGAACTCAGCTCCGCCTTCCGCCTCGCCCTTAGTTACTATCATCGAGAAAGAATATCGTTTACGTGAGCGCAGATCCGCCTTCGGGCCCCCCTTTAGTTACTTACTTTCTTTTTTTGAAATACGAATTTCACGCGAGCGAAGCCGCGGGCAACAGATATATAAATTTTTATTGCACCAATGACAGCGACATAACTTCGACTTTCAATAATTTTTATCAAACAATTTGTCACCGGCCAGTTCACGTCGAGGTGACAGTTCTCCGTTGTCAACATGACATTTAAAATTGTTTTTTACCATTACTTTGGATTGCGTGATTTTTATTATATTTTTTAATTATTATGTTAATCCGGGATATACACTGTCACTATAAAAAGTTTCGTCAAATTCCGTTCAGTGGTTTTTGCGAGATGCGCGTACAAATAGACATTTTTGCATTTACGATTTTATTATACGTATAGAAAGAATAGATATGTTATAGACTATTGTGTTCAAGTTATAAAAAAGAAGAACTTGTCATTTTCGTTGTATTTACTTATTTTTAAATTTCGAATGAATATTTTATTCAAATTGTATTTGCTGCCAGTTCTCAAGATATAATTATGTACTTTGGACTACGTGATTTTAAACGCGCAATAATGTTTATAACCGTTTAATTTTTTTTTTTTTTTGTTAATTTTTTTTACGTATTATGTTAACCCGGCATATAAACTGCCACTATACAAAGTTTCGTCTAATTCCGTTCAGTGGTTTTTGCGTGATGCGCGTACAGACAAACAAACAAACAAACAAAAATTTTAAAAACTGTTCTAAAATGTTCAGTATCTCATTTTAAGCCACCCTGGTTAGTTTTTTTCCGAATACATTCAATGTACAGACTTTCTTACCTTTACGATTTTATTTTATGTATAGATTCTGTTCATATTCATTAATCTGTACCGTGTGGGGCCGGTATTTTAAAAGAATAGCTCCACTGCATCTCTCCCCGTGTATGTCGTAAAAGGCGACTAAGGGATATGACTTCCTTATTATATTACTAGGTGGTAGGGTTTAACCCGCCCGGGTTGGTACCACCGCACTGAATAAAAGGTCGGTCGAAACGGCTATGTAAATAGTTTGTGTTTTCCGTCCAGTTCAGTGTAGCCGGCACGACCGATGGGAAGCACTGACGTGGCACCTAGTTCACCCGGTGTTATGGGCTGACATCACGGATGTTGTAGGGGATGTAGCCAACCGTGTCAGTTTCCATAAAAAAAAATCTGTCATTTTTTTAAGCCCGACGAAAAAGAGGGGTGTTATAAGTTTGACGCATTCGTATATCTGTGTGTCTGTATGTGTGTATGTGTGTCTGCCTGTATCGTAGCTCCAAAATGGCTGGGCCGATTTGCATTCGGTTTTTTTTTTATTAGAAAGCTGGTTTAACCGTGATGTTTCTTAGCTGTGGTAGTAATCAAGTAATTATGAATTAATCCAAAAATTAAGTCTCACGGATGGACCGACTTGAATGCTGTCTTTTTTTAAAGCTTGAAATAAAAGTTAAATTCCAAATCTAAAAACCACCGAACACTTAAAAAATAAAAAATAATTTCCTTTTAGTTACTTAAAGGAGTCGGGAGACGGCTAAGTAAATAAAATATAAAAACTCAGAGCTGTGTAACTAAACGGAAATTATTTTTGACTTTTTAAGGGGTCGAGGGTTCATTTATAAATTTGTAATTTTACTATTATATTAATCGCTTCGACTCGACAAAGGTGTTAGATAAACAACTACCCTAAGAGTTTCGTAGGTAAACCGTAGGTCCCTTCCCTAGGTGGCAGGGTTTAACACGCCCGCGTTGGTACCACCGAGTGAAAGGTCGGTCAAAGCGGCTTATGTAAATAGTTCGTGTCTTATTTTGTTCAGTGCAACCGACAAGGCCAAAGCCAGGCCTCACGCACTCTATGTACTTGCGCGCGCTAACTACCTACCGCCCGACGGGCCGCCGGCGGTCTATTTCAGTGAAAATTCGTCAGCCGCGCAAAGTATACATAGACGCTCGCCCACGCAACTGCGCGCAGCTGCAAAGCAATAACCACTTTACACTCGATCGTTAAGGTACATTTTCGCACGCAGCGATTGGCGACGTGAAACAGTAGGCTATTAAAGCCCGAAGGTAGGAACATTTTCTATAGAGTTATTTATCTGTTACGAAGTAACTATTAAGTAATCTGTGCCAAAGCGTAGCACTGACGTAGTACCTAATTCAGCAGAGTGTTTGTGTGTGCCGACATCACGGGTGTTGTAGGTGTAGACGACAATGTTAGTTTACGTAATAAATAAACGTATTCATAAAAGTGAAGGCCATAATCTCAAATACGTTCAAATTGTAGCCGACTGGTTTGACACCACCGTACTAGATGTAAGATGGCCGCGTAACAGCCTGGGCTGTGTTCTACTCTAGTCCAGTATAGCCAGCAATCCAAAGCGAAGTCTCCGGTATGGCGCCTTCTTGGAGTGACATTGGCCAGTTGGAGCATGTGCTTTGACCTCTCTGACTCAGCCACTCACACAGTATTCATTAATAACAATTAGATTTAGACCCAATTGCGCGTACTTCGGTTTAAAGAATCTTTATTGATCTCAAATAACGTTATAACATTTGCTTATAGAGATAGGTACATTTATGCGGTTACAAATAGGGATAAATTTAAGATAGAAAGTTTAATTAATACATACATATCACACACGCTGAATCCCGACAATCGGGGTAAGCAGAGTAATCGGTGTTGTTCTGCAAGAACTCTGGCAAATTACAGCACAGCACCGACCACCACGTTTCGCAAATTACTCGAACAAGATTGAATCGATCAAGCAGCAAGTAAGGCACGAAGACCCACCTGCTGCATGACTCGGTGGAAGTACCGTACTAAGGTGAGAGGTGGCGAATGTTTCGCCCTTTAGCACGGCATCTTGTCCTTATCCCTTAGTCGCCTTTTAAGACATGCATGTGCGCCTTTTAAGACTTGTGGGGGGACATGCAGTGAGGCTATTCTTTTTAAGTACCGGCCCCACACGTAAAACCTAAATTAATAACACAATTAATGACAATATGGACCCATCTCAGCATGTGCTATAGGTGCACAAGGCGACCTATAGCGCTGTTTTTCAGATGGGCCCAGAAGTTAGATCCTGTTTACCAGAGTTCTTGCAGCACAACACCGATTACTCTGCTTACCTTGATTGTCGGGATTCAGCGTGTGTTATATATATATGTATGTATGTGTTACGTGTATAATTTCATGTTTTTGTAATGTTTTTTTTTTTATTTGTATACCTATAATGACAATAAATTATATTTTTCTTTCTTTCTTTCTTCCCGCAATTGGGACTTAGAGATTTAGGATCACATGTAGGTACATACTCGCGCGTCTGAATTCTGTTGTAATTTTCGAAGCGCTGCGCTGGTCGCTGCACTTCAGTGAGACAATAACCCTGCCGGCAGACATAATGATGGGAAATAGTGAGACGTACCTACTGAGCGCGCGCGTGCCGACGACAGGGAGCAGTGGACGTGGAGGGCGAGCGCGGGCAGGTCGTAACTCAGGCCCTTCCAGTTCCACGAGAATTACCGACTCCCTCGCGCACATTAAGGGATCGTCGGGGGCGGCCGGAGCCCGCACCGCCCCCGCCGCCGCCGCCGCGTAGTGAGGAACCCGATAGCGCGATGTTGGACTACAGTTTAAGCGCGACGAAGTAAGCATGTCTAGGGAGAGGTTAGTTAGTCACTTGTAAGTGGAAAAGTGTAGCGAAGCGAACTGTAGGGCTATTACGAGTTTCGCTACGCCGGCTACGCCGAGGTGTAGCGTGCGTAGAGAGCGTAAGCGTCTGCGCGGAAGCGAATGCGATAGATTTGCGAACTCGCTTCCGCGCAGCGGCTTACGTTCTCTACGCACGCTACACCTCGGCGTAGCCGGCGTAGCGAATCTCGTGATAGCCCTGCAGATTCGGTACTGTAACACTGTGGCGACATCTGTCGCCAGCCAAGCCAAGCCAAGCCTAGCCGCTACGTCACCTCCGCCGACCTGAGCCAGCCAATAGACATCGCGGACCGGCCGGTCACGCGATAGGGAAGGCGGAGGGGAGGTAGCCAGCCAGCAAGCCAGCAAGCGAGTCGGTGAGCCAGACCGACGCGGCGGCCATTGTTGTTGCGGTGTGCGATACGAACGATTGCCCTCGTGGTTTAAAATAAAAGTCTGATTATAACGAAATAACCTTTTATTACGACATTGGGTTACAAATTCAGAAGTGGTACGTAGGAAGAAAATGAAACGACGTGCTTTGAACGAGAAGTACAATCTACGCACTCCAGATGGAGAAGAATCGGACTCCACGATGGAGAAAGACGTCGATGCGGATCAGGATTCGCCCCCACCAGCCAGAAAGATGTTGAAAAGTCTCCTGAGTCAACAAATTCGAAATGCCGTGCTCGACCTGCATGCGGACATCCCTGCAACATCGCGCCTCAAGGAACACCGTGCTGCTTCCTTGATTCCCGAGTTTGATCCCGACAGCGAAGAGTGTACAGTGAAAGGCTGGCTGAAGAAGATCGATCAGCTGGGAGAGATTCACGGTTGGGACGATAAAACGAAGTCATTTCATCTACAGGACAAGCTGAGAGGACAGGCGAGGAAGTGGTATAACAGGTTAGAAGATTATGATTATACATGGGACGAGTGGAAGAATATGCTGTTGCGTGCCTTTCCTAAGCACCGTGACTACGCAAACATGCTTGAAGAATTACTGAGCAGGAAGAAAATACCATCGGAAAGCATGACGAAATACTACCAGGAAAAAGTAGCCATGTGCTTTAGGTGCAAACTATCTGACAGCGCCAGCGTATCGTGTATAATACGCGGTCTGCCGCTGGCACTTCAAGCAAATGCCAGAGCATATCAGTGTGAACGCCCTGACGAACTTTACGAGGGGTTTCTGTCAGCGCTCGATGACTATCGCGTTCCGGTTGTAGACGTACGAGCCACACAGCACAGTACATCTACCAGTCGCCAAGCCACTGATAAGAAACCTGTAAATGTAGACGTCGATCCGTGTCCGCGCTGTAAGAAAACGGGGCACATGGTGCGCAGTTGCCCTCTGCCAGACCAAAGAACCTGTTTCAAGTGCGGAGCTCAAGGTCACATCGCCCCCAGGTGCCCTAGAAATACTCAGAGCACAGACGCGAGTAATAGAGTGGCGGACATTAAGCTGCTACAAAGCTACAATGACGTGTACAAGAAGACATCTAAAATAAACGGCATTCATGTGAAGTCCTACATCGACACGGGGAGTCAAGTGAACGTGCTCTCGACACAAGTCGCCCAAGTTCTCGATCTTCACGTGAAACCAACCAACGTGGCGCTGAAGGGGTTTTCAGGTGGGCCGGTCACAAGTTTTGGAGAAGTTAACTTTCAGCTGGAAATTGATGAACTGAAAATAAATTGCAGCGCTTATCTAACAGATATTGATATGAGTGGAGTCAATCTGTTGATTGGTCAGCCTATAATAAATGACGAAGGCGTCTCACTAGTGGTGCGCGATGGCTTGGCAACGCTTAGACAAAACTATGACCTTCTGAACATGATTCGACTTCCTGAAGAGTGCCGGTACAAAATCGTGACTGCCGCCAAAGAATGCCTCCCACCTGGAACGTCTGTTGTCAAAGTACGCATACTTGGGAACGAAGGAGGCGAAAGCGTCGTGACGCCTGCCCGACACTTTGAAATGAAAGAAGTGTCCTATTCGCTGCCCGCAACCCTTCTCCGCGGCGGGGAAGGCTATATGAAGGTCGTCAACACTGGAGCAAAGGACATCGCGTGGAGGCAGGGCGAGCTACTCCTGCGGGCGGATCAGTGCGAGGATCCCAAGATGCCGGAAGCCACTTGCCAGGTCAGTCGCTATGCTACTTCTTTGCCACTTGCCAAAAGCATTTTAGCCGTAAGTTCAGTCACAAACATGCCCATAGGAGGAGTAGAATTGAAAGACATCAGCGTGGGCCCTTTAACAGAACAGGAGCGTACGAAGTTATTTGATTTATTAAGTCTGTATAGAGGGTGCTTCGCTAGCAACACCTGCGAGTTAGGGTGTTCGAATCTAGTACGCATGAAGATTAACCTCACTAATGATCAACCCGTGTACCATAGACCTTATCGGCTATCACACCACGAGCAGTCTGTTGTAAATTCAAAAGTTGCAGAACTATTAGATGCAGGCATAGTAAAAGAGTCTGAATCCGATTATGCATCGCCGGTAATTTTAGTAAAAAAAAAAGATGGAGACAGTCGATTATGTGTCGATTACCGCGCGCTGAATGCAGTCACCGTACGCGACAGGTACCCGTTACCGAATATCGATGATCAAGTGTCTAAATTAGCTGGCAAAAACTATTTCACCAGCCTCGACATGGCTCAAGGTTATCACCAACTGCTGATTAATCCAGAAGACACTCACAAAACGGCTTTCGTAACACCTCAAGGGCATTACGAATATACGCGCGTTCCCTTCGGCTTAGCAAATGCGCCGTCAGTTTTCATGAGAGTGATCAACAAGTTAGTCGAATCCTTAAATAGGGACTCGCGGACGTCATTCGGTCATGGAACCGAAATTCTAGCTTTCTTGGACGATTTACTGATACCCTCTCATGATGTACAGTCAGGCTTGAAGTTACTGCAATCCGTACTTGAGAAATTCCAGTCTGATAATTTAAAGCTCAAAATGAAAAAGTGTTCTTTTCTGCAGAAGAACATTACGTACCTAGGTCATGAGATTTCAGCGAACAGCATTCAACCGGGTGAATTGAAATTGAAAGCGGTGGCCGAGTTCAGAGCACCCCAAAACGTACACGAATTACGTCAGTTTAATGGTTTGTACAGCTTCTTTCGCAAGTTCATTTCGCACTTTGCCGTCATCTCCCGCCCGCTCACTCAACTGACAAAAAAAGATGTCGCGTGGACTTGGGGAAGTGACGAGCAAAATAGCTTTGAAGAATTAAAGCGCCGGTTGTGCTCGAAACCTGTTTTGGCCATTTACGATCGCACTCTGCCAACTGAGATACATACGGACGCTTGCAAGCTGGGTATTGCGGGTATTTTGTTCCAAAAACAGCCCGACGATACATTGCGACCCGCTATGTATTTTAGCCGCGTAACAAGTAAAGAGGAGAGTGTGTATCACAGCTATGAACTTGAAACGCTGGCTGTCGTCGAATCCCTGCGTAGGTTTCGCGTGTATGTGACGGGTATTCACGTCAAGGTGGTTACCGATTGTACCGCCGTCCGTGCAACCTTGACAAAACGAGATCTCGTCCCGCGCATCGCTAGGTGGTGGTTACAAATCCAAGACTATGACATTAGTATCGAATATAGACCGGGAGATCGCATGCAGCATGTCGATGCTCTAAGTAGGAACCCGATTGATTCTATGAACATCAATAGACTCGAAGTTGCAGATTGGTTTTATACGGTCCAATGTCAAGATGGTAAGTTAAAACAAATCATTGACCAGCTGACTGCAGGTATCGCCGGTAGGGACATAATAAACAACTATGAAGTAATCGACGGTCGACTTTATCGAAAAACCCTAAATGGCAATCGCCTGGCTGTTCCGAGTATAGCTAGGTGGAAGATAGTACAGATGCACCATGATGATATAGGGCACGTGGGACTTAAGAGATGTTCAGAGCTAGTTAATGACGATTACTGGTTCCTAAAAATGTCGCGGTTCATTAGGAAATATGTGAACTCGTGTCTTCACTGCGCGTATGGCAAGGGAAATTACGGAAGAAAGGAAGGAAAATTGCATCCGATTCCCAAACCTTCAGAGCCCATGAAGATGATACATGTCGACCACTTGGGACCGTTCTGTAGGACAAAAAAAGGTTACCAGTACATGTTGTTAGTGACAGATGCTTTTTCCAAGTTCGTGATAGCTAAACCAACACGCACTGTGAACTCAATAGAGACAATCAGGACTTTGAGAAAAATGTATAGCTTGTTCGGGTATCCGGAACGCGTCGTAACAGACCACGGGAAGGCTTTTACCAGCAGATACTTTAGGAAGTTTGCCTCCGACAAACAGTTCAGACATATTTTAAACGCGATCGCGTGTCCTAGGGCCAACGGGCAAGTAGAGCGCACAAACAGGACAATCTTGGATGCACTAAGAGCCACTGATCCCAGCGAAGCCGCTAATAACTGGGATAGCACCTTACCAGACATCATCTGGGGTACCAACAATACGTCTAATGAAACCACTGGGTTCAAACCATACGACTTAATGTTTGCACACGCTGGTAGGTCGGTTTGCGACGTTACAACCCCGGGTCGAGAGCAGGAGACCGTGCAGTCCAGGCGCCAGACGGCAGCGCAACGAATTAAGAAGGCGAGCGAAAGGATGAAGGGCCAATTTGACAAGAGGCGGAAGAATAGTCGAAAGTACAAATCGGGGGATTTCGTCCTTTGGAGGCAGGCCCCTACTAGTAGCGCAGGCAAGGTAAACACCAAATTAGATGACCTGTACTCCGGACCGTACGTGGTTACTAGGATCGTAGGAAATGACCGATATAGGATCAGGAGTATAAAAGGACTACGAGGCTATAAAAGCTTCACAGGGCTAGTATCGGCTGATTCTATACGACCATATCAAGGCGCAGTTCCGTTATCAGATAGCGCTAGCAGCTCAGATGACCAGCTCGAAACTGAAGACCTAATCGATTTACTTGAAAGCTAACTTGTGGTGTATGTTTCCATTGCGGGAGCAATTGTTGCAGGAGGATGGCCGAGTGTAACACTGTGGCGACATCTGTCGCCAGCCAAGCCAAGCCAAGCCTAGCCGCTACGTCACCTCCGCCGACCTGAGCCAGCCAATAGACATCGCGGACCGGCCGGTCACGCGATAGGGAAGGCGGAGGGGAGGTAGCCAGCCAGCAAGCCAGCAAGCGAGTCGGTGAGCCAGACCGACGCGGCGGCCATTGTTGTTGCGGTGTGCGATACGAACGATTGCCCTCGTGGTTTAAAATAAAAGTCTGATTATAACGAAATAACCTTTTATTACGACATTGGGTTACAGTACACAATAAAACTTCAAAAATTAAGCGTGTAATTGTACCGTGTGGGGCCGGTAGCTTAAAAGAATAGCCCCACTGCATCTCTCCCCGTGTATGTCGTAAAAGGCGACTAAGGGATATGACTCCCTTCTTATATTACTAGGTGGTAGAGTTTAACCCGCCCGAATTGATACCACCGCACTGAATGAAAGGTCGGTCGAAACAGCTATGTAAATAGTTTGTGTTTTCCGTCCAGTTCAGTGTAGCCGGCACGACCGAAGGGAAGCACTGACGTGGCACCAACTTCATCCGGTGTTATGGGCTGACATCACGGACGTTGTAGGTGATGTAGCCAACCGTGTCAGTTAACATAAAAAAAACATAGATTCATAGATACTTAATGAACGCCATTCCGCCCTCACTGGACGTAGTGAGCGGTCCGCCGGCGCGGCGGCGGCACGACGCGACTCCGATCCGAGGAGGTTCGGTCACGCACTAGCTGTTGTTTCTCAGCGGCCCCCGCCGCCGCCGTGTTTATGGTGTTGCGCCACACTCTAAGCACGGAGCAACTTTTTACGGCGACTACGTGGTGCGGCCGATGCGGTCTGCTGAGGCGCGGGGCGGCGCGGGGCGGCTGTACTGTGCGACACGGTGCGGTGCGGTGGTGGGCGGGCGGCCCCGATTTTGCTCCACGAGGACAAACAGTGCAGATAGAACGAAGTATTTTTGGACCTGTGAACTTATTGAAGATAGATTTTGTGGGCGGCTTCGCTCGCTGTACACCTCGATTTAATAGCAAATCAGATGTCAGCACAAATATGATAATAAACTATCGCTTCTCTTATATTCTCTCTCTCTCTCTCTCTCCGCCATTTTTATTTTTACATGCTGGGTAGGAACACATCCTGGGATGCCTAATTTGTTCATATCCAGTTTTTATTTATTTATTTATTTTAGGTACTTAAACAGAGTAGTTGACACAACACACAAATTTTGTACCACATTTAAAAATCAGTCAAAATTTATAGTACACAATAAACTTAATGGCTAACAAAAAACAATGATATGGACAATAAATATTCCAAGTATAAAGTAAAACCAAACCTACTACCAATAAACACTAAAAATACAGAGACGAAAACAAAAACAAAACAAAACAAACAAGAAATTAAATTTAGCTAGACTAACTCTAACCAAAATTCTGACAAATATGACCTAGTAGACACGCTGTAAGGAAACTTAAACAAGGTCAGGTAGCCAAGATACTTTTTTCACTCTGTTTTTGTAACGAGCTACAGCTAGTAATGATACGAGTATATATCCAGATCCGCGTCTTTATCCCAGTATTAATCCCGGGAACTGAAAGTGGTTGGCCAAACAAGAATTTTCTTTTTTATTCTGGGCGATTGAATAGGTAATTAAAAATGTAATAACGTTTATTTCCAATCGAGTTTCATGTTATTACTTATTACACTAAGTAACGGTGTTTTCATCCGTGCCCGCGAGTATGCGCCGCCCTGCGCTCTTTGGCGCGGCGGGGCGGGGCGGACGTCTAGGGCGGGCGCGGGGCGGAGGGCGGATGATGTGGGCTCGTGTTTTATGACAGTGGCTGGTGCTGGGAATTCATAATTAGAAATTAATGGCACCGAGGTGGACTTGTGAGTTCAAACGTCTCCCGCATACAATTTATGAGCTATTGTTTTGCGCGAGCGCCTCCGTCAATTATTTTGTGGCTTCAGAGCAAGAACTCGTGGCCCCTAACTGCGACCTACTTACATACCTATCAAGCGGAATATTTCTGCTTTCATCAATTACCAACGTCCAATTAGGCGTCTAAATAAAATGAAAGGATATCGATTCATTCCAAAGGATGTCAATAAAGGTACTCGTATGTATACAGGATGTAATTAAATTGATGTTCAGCCGGAAACTCCGTATATAAGAAGTAAATAAATAACGGTGAACAAACAGAAAAAAATGTGTCACCATCACTTCACGTCAAGTCACGTCACCATCTGCATGCATTTTAAGGTTAAACATTAAAAATAATTATTTAAATACATCCTCGCTCATAAAGTGCCGACTCGCCGCGCCCGCTCCGCGCCGCCGTCGCCGATTCTATGTTCACTTTTAAACAGAGAATTATTCAAATATAATAAAATACAAATTAAGAATTTTGTAGTCACATCCGTCAGTGTGTTTGCGCTAAGGTACATAGGTATTTGGGTAATATTTTTAGCTGAATTCAAACTGTATGTATCCGCTCAATTTTTGTTTTTATTTATTTTTTTTTTTTGCTTATTTGAAAAAATAAATGTAATACGAGATACACCGAATTCGCATTAGAATATTCAGCCTTTAAAGGAATACATTCTTCACTCAAGGTGTCCTCTGTCAGGGATGTCGCGCGGCGCGCCACTCCATTAACCTGCCAGCTGACATTACCCTGCCCGCCCGCCCTTACACGATCGTACTTAGCGCCTACTCGAACTTGCCACGCCCTTCCACCGAGTCACGCAGCAGGTGGGTCTTCGTGCCTTACTCGCTGCTTGATAGTTATCTTAGCCCAATACTCTGATGAAGGCGTTTCTCAATGACGTACAGTAATTTACGTTATTTTCTTATGAAAACCTGTAAGGGTGGTTGTGCCGAAGGATGAGTGCTACACGAAACAGTCAAATCCATCTCAACTTCCGAAACCACGCTCATCACGGCTAGGCACCATACCAGCGCCATACCAGCGGACTATAAAAGCGATTTTCAGCTTGTTAATACGACCTTAGAAGATTCCCAGGTTGAAAGTATCGCGGGATATAAGCAATTCCACTACCTAGCAGCGCAGCGGTGTGACAGAGGAACGATTTTAGGAAACGATAATAATCTTCCTTTTGGCTTAGAAACAGTTCAGGATTTCTATCCAGTACAGTGTAGCCGACACGGGCACATTAGCAGCAATGGCATGGCACCTTGGCAGTGAGGAAGATTTGGCTATTTAGGTCCCTCAGAACAGCCACCAATTACTGGTTTAATAAAAAAAAAATAGGATTTGACCATAGTCGTTTGGACCTATTTTAACCGACTTCTTTACTTATTGTGGTGATACCAGACCGAGTGAGTTTCATTTTCAACTAATAAAGCAAGGAAAAGTTAGGTAAGTTGGAATCGGAACCATAGAGAGAAACGGAACTACCGATCAACCACACAGTTAAGCGACCACACACTATACTATACTAAGCATTTTACAAAAGCGGACCACATTTATTTATGCTCTGGACTCCAACCCTCTTCTTTGCGGAAAAAAGACACGCATGATGCTAAGTATGGTATGTGTGAGCGGGGCAATCGTACTTTGAGAGAACACAGGACGAGCCGTCACATTGTATGTGCAACAGTATTTACGCCGCTATACCAAATCTAGTGCTTTGGTTGATCGATGGGAGGGAACCGCTCAGAAGTGGTCCGCGCCAACTTAGTGTAGAGAGGTTCCATGCACTTCAGAGACCATCATCAATCTTCATAGGCTGTAGGAAGAGTTCCTTCAACACATCGAAACGTTGCTCCGCGCAGATAGTGTCGTGTGCGCATCCTAGCCTAGTGCGGTGGTGCCGACCCAACGCTATTGTTGTACACACAGACAGGTTGCCACTTGTACAGATTACCGCATATTCACGTTTAAATCCGCTAGTCTTCTATTTAGTCCCGGGCGAGAACGCGGGCGTTATATGTAAACTCTTAAACCTACTAACCATCGTTGATTTAATTTTTATGGGTTCGTAGCCAGCGATGCCGGTGTGAACTCCGGAACATAAAGTTAGGTATAGAAAATTATTTATTTACAGTCAACGTTGTCGCCTTGCTATGCTACCCCGTCCTGAAGGTCGATCTAATCTCGAAGCGAAGTGGAAGGAGACCTATTCACGTGACGTATGTTCATACTCTTAACGGCTGAGGAGTGAGGACAAATTATCATCATCGTGTAAAATTATAGGAATATTTTAAGATTTAAAATAAATAACTAAATAATGGAGCAAACGCTCTTACTCTAACTAAAGCACATATCGTTGGATCATTAGCCCGGTTTTATCGGTACTTCTTTGGCGGCTGCTCTGACGAACCTGCTTCCCTCATCCCTCCTCCTCCTGTTCGCCTTCACAAAACCCATGGCGGGTTTGGTGAAGGTATTATTGTATCACATTTTATTATCATGGACTTAGAAAGTGATGCTTTCACGTGAGGCGAGGCGAGGTAGGTAGTTGCAAAGCTCACCGCTAGGGAAATGTACTGTTTGTCCGTGAAATCCCTTTAATCCGAGCGTGTTGGCTGCCGGAGGATTATTAACTGTTTGCCCAGGGTTCTCAAACTTTTTTTTTCAGGTACCACTAATAAACCAATATGTTTGGCGGCGTACCACCTTTACCTACAAGAAGCTAATAATAATATTTATCTCCTAAATCTACATAAATTCTCTTTGAAGGTTAGCATCGCACCTAAGTTCAATTAATGATTCTCTTTTCTCGGATGTAAGTGATCTCGGATCTAAAAATTGATTTCTTATCGAATTTAGTTCTGAAAAATCTTCTTCCAAATATTCCTCAGAACTCAGTATGAGCATTTGACACTGGATTTTATATTGCTAAGAACATCAGAATTCAATTTATATTTATGTTCATCAACAAAACTTTCTAAATAGGATTATGGCACTTGCCGCTTATTAAATTTTGTAGAGCATAATTTTTCATTTTTTCGGGTACCACCTTGAAGCAGTCCGCGTACCACTGGTGGTACGCGTACCATAGATTGAGAACCGCTGCTGTATGCGATCCGATAGCGAGCGATTATTGACACACTCCCTGTGATACCGGCGGGAGGTGTGGGTGTATAGAGCACGTTGTATCAGCCACTCATATATTTGTAATATTTCAACAGGGTCCTCGTAATTTGCTGAGAAAAAATAAACATCTATGGAAGCATATCTCTAATCGTCTAGTTTCCGAGATATTAAGTTTAAAAATATACGCTTTCGACTGATGTAAACTTTAAATTAGATTATACGAAAGTGTACATTTTGAAAGTTATACCTTTACATGTGGCGTTGTCGTGCGGAACCTGACGACGAACGACGCTCACCGTGACCTAATTTAATGCACGGTTGTCAAGCAGAACGTACGTGCACCTGTGTACATATTTACTTAGACGTTGTAAGATCGCGTAACAACATTATATTGCTCGTACATTAAAATAGTGAATTAGTTTGTATGTAAACGTAATTTTATTTCGGCTCAATTCAGAAGACTACACTTTTAGTTCCCGATTCTGCTCGTGATCGCAACACCCTGTGTAATGTTCGGTAACGGCGGCTGTAGTCGTGCGTGCGCACACTACGGGTCCGGTGCGTCGTGTTGTCAGCTTGCTTGCGGTGTGTCGTTGTCGTTGAACACAGGTGGCGCTGCGGGCATCGCTGGAATCCAATATGCGATATCGTTCTGTGGTATACATTCGGCCTGACACACACATCTGAAAACATTAATTAAAAGTGTGTAATTAAACCAACGCGAACTATTATTTGACCTCCTGTAATATATTACAAATTATTATTGTAGGTAAGTGTATTTTGTATTGTAGGTAACTCTTTCGTTAAGTGCCAAAATTTTTAATCATGATCTTAAAAACCGGCCAAGTGCGAGTCGTACTCGCGCAGCCAGGTTCACACACTCAAAAAAAAGTTTTTTGTAGCCACTTATTTTTCAACCGACTTCCAAAAAGGAGGAGGATTTTTTTTGTGTATGTTACTCCATTTCTCCGCCAATTCCCAACCGATTTTAATTTTTTATTAATAATTGTTATGTCCGCCACAATAAAACATCATCATCATCGTCGGACGCCTTTGCTGCTGGACGTGTATTTGGCTGTGCTTTACATTTTTACGATAATCAATTATAAAGTGAAAACGAAACTGGATCGAGCTCCAGAGACTGAGAGTTCAAAATCGCAACAACTGCCACGGAGGCGATTGCGTCGTTACAACTCGGCAGGTGAGCCCCGCACTGCATTCTTCGCCCCTCGCCACTTCGGGTAAACGAGAAGTACAAGTAATTTCCCTCTCGCTCACCTGAAACGTTACCTGAAACACAGCTGCGCGTTGGTCAACGCTGCGCCTGCGCTGCGCTGCCACAACCGCGCCGCACCCTCTGCACTCCGCCTCCCCGCTTGCCGCTGGTAAACCTTCCTGCGTGCGTGTGTGTGTGACGTCTTCGCACTTCACGCTCGGACCACGGACTACTGAACATCGAGGAGGACCTATGAACTACAAACTGCTACAAGATCCAATTACGCTAATTGCTGCTAATTGTTTATCCTATAATCAAAGCCTACTTAATTATTTTTAAGCTAAAAATCATGCTTCGCTCTCCGTCTAATCACTGCTCCTCCAACCCAGAACTTTCACGAGAACTGATCGACAAAGAATGCCCTGAGAAAAATTCCAGTATCACATTTAGGAAGCGTAAGCAACCCGACGACTCTGACACAACAACTATTTTAAGCAATTTCACTAAGGAAATCAAAGAAACTATGGTCGCCTGGAAAACTGACTTGGACATTAAAATAACAGAAATGAACGCAAACATAACTTCCTCAATGTCGGATATTAAAACTGAGCTGAATATTGTGCGGGCACAGCATGTACAATTAAGTTCGTCGCTCGCAGATATGACCGAGAAGCAGTCAGAACTAATTTCTCAAGTATCTGAAATTAAATCTTCTTTGGAGTTCACCCAAGGTCAACATGAGGAACTCAGCAGACGAGTTACTACAGTCGAGGGCCAAATTAAAACTACCGAACATCTTGAGGCCGAGATATTATCGCTTAATGTTACTGTACAACGACTCCTGAACGAGCACGAAAGTCAACAACAAAGGGAAAGACTGCTGAACCTGGAAATAGTCGGTGTACCAGAGTTGAAAAACGAATGTCTTGAAGTCTTGTTCCAGAAAATTGCAGAGCACGCTGGAGTCACACTCTCACCGGAAGACATAGATCACGCAAACAGGGTTCAACCTCGTCAACCTACCGCAGGCCGTCCGAGAGTAGTAATAGTTAAATTGAAAAAACGTATCACCAAAGACAGCATCATCTCGGGGCTGCGTAAGAGTCGAGGAGTCACCACCCGCGACATCGGTCTTCAAGGCGACTCAAAGCGCATATTTGTTAATGAGCACCTCACCGCATCAAATAAAAATTTGTACAAGTTAAGCCGCGAAGCGGCGAAGTTGAAGTTATATAACTACGTCTGGGTAAAAAACTGCCGCATCTACGTGCGCAAGAACGACACGACCAACGCGATTCTAATCAGCCAAGAACAGGATCTCAAGAAAATAATTTAGGAATATTATTTACGTATCATAATTTAAATTTTAGTTTCTTTTCACTTGTTAATTTTAAAAATAATTCTCATAACACAACTGACAACACTTTCACACACTCACTACACACACACACGCCCCACTCTCACTCACACACCATCTCCTCACATTTAAACTCACTCTTCAATCTTGCCCATCTCCAAACATTCACTCCTCCATGGCCTCTGCACCAACTACCGGTCGTACTGCCACAAGCCGCTCTGAGTTTCGTCCGCCGGCAGCGCAGTCGATTAGAACTACCCACCTTTTTAGTTCTCATTTACATACCTCGTTCAATATACAATCAACTAAGTGTTTACAACTATTTAGAACGGTCCAATTTACTTATTTATATGCTCACAAATTGTTTTGCTGTAAATATCCACTTCAGCTATCACTTAAAATATGTACATAACGATGACTCCCTTTCATTTATGTACTCAAAAATCGTAGGATCTCTTTATTTGCAACTACATATACTTTTAATGAAATATTATTACAGCCGTTTATTAAAAAATGAATAATCCAAAATTACAAATATACTATCAGAATGCTCGGGGTCTAAGGACCAAGAGCTCTGATTTTTACCGAGGAATTCTAAGTCACAATTATGACGTAGTTGTAATCACAGAGACCTGGCTATGTGATGGCTTCCTAGATACTGAATTTTGCGATATAAGTAAATATGACGTATTTAGATGTGACCGAGATCCCATCGCGTCGGGCAAATACACTGGCGGTGGTGTCATGATATGCGCCAGGCGCGAACTAGGTGCGAGATTACGTAATGAGTGGTCGCGAGATCCAACCGAAGCCCTATGGATTACTATACCTGCGCGCTCGCTCGGCGTCTCGTCCGCCCGCGTCGCCTCCCACTCCACCCCCTCCGCCGCCACCTCGTCCGACGACGCCGCCGCCACCACCTCAGCCGCTCGCGTCGATCTCCACTTAGGTGCCGCCTATGTTCCGGGTGGACAATCTAACCAGTCCCAAAATTTGAAAAATATAATGGAGATTACTTCTCATATAGCCTCAAATGTCCAAAACAACCACATTATGTTAATTGGTGATTTCAACCTCCCTTTTATCAAATGGACGGATGAAGGTCCAATTTACTTGAAACGCGGGCCAACCGAGATTCAATGTGCAGGTCAATCTTTTGTTGCTCATCTGACAGCTCTAGGGCTGCTACAAAATAATCTCATTCCAAATTCACATAATAACATATTAGACTTAATATTTAGTAATTTCGCTATAGAAATAATGAAGTGCGCTCCTATTGTTCGCGAGGATATTTATCACCCTACCTTATCAATAGATGCGAGCGATATTTTAGTAAGGCCACTAATTGAGGCGCCTTCCACTCAAATAAAATTTTTCAAAGGTAATTACCCTGAAATAAATATGTTTTTATCTCAGATAGATTGGGACGTGTTATTGAATGTAGGTACGGTGGAGGACTCGGTGAACGCTTTCTACGAGCAAATATTTAAAAGTATAAAAGAATATATTCCTACCGCTAATAAATCAACCTCTCATCGTTATCCAGTCTGGTACAGCCGGGCGCTGATTAAAATAATTCGAGAAAAAACCAAGGTGCATGCTCGTTGGAAGCGTTTTCAGAATCCTGTAGATTACGATGAATTTTCGTTACTTAGAAAGAGATTTCATCGAGTCGAGAAGGAATGTTACGGTAAATTCGTTAAACTAGCCCAAATCTTAATAAAAAAAGAGCCCAAAAAATTATGGTCGTACGTTAAATCAAAACGAGGAGGTTCAGCATACCCCGTTAGTTTGACTTACGGACAAACCTCACACTCTGAAGGCCCAGATATTGTCAATGGTTTTAATGCATTTTTCCACAGTATGTTTAGCCAACCGAGCTCGACGGCTCAACCTGTTGATGTAGACCTGCCGCTGCCCGCGCTTGGTGATCTCGGTCACATTCACACCTTAGTAATACTTCCAGAAATTGTATTAAAACTACTACGTAATATTGATGCATCCAAAGGTGCTGGTAGTGACAGGGTTCACCCTCTATACATAGTTAAATGCGCCCATAATTTAGCTTACCCACTCAGTATATTATTTAATAGATCATTCCACGAAGGAGTATGTCCTAAAATCTGGAAAGAAGCACATATCATACCAATTCATAAAAAGGGACCAAAAACTAAAATAGAAAATTATAGGCCCATCTCGATTTTGAATACATTCAGCAAAATTTTCGAAAAGATAATTTATGACAACATCTATCCTATAATATCCCGTGGCGTAAGTGAGCATCAACATGGTTTTCTGAAACGACGTTCCACAACTACAAACCTAGCTCAATTTTCCCACTATGTGTTCCACCATATGGACAAAGGGAAACAGGTTGATGTGATCTACACGGACTTTGAAAAGGCTTTTGACCGTGTGGATCATATCATTCTCTTGTCAAAACTAGACAGGCTTGGAATACATGGTGACTTGTTACGCTGGATCAAGTCGTACCTGTCGAATCGATCTCAAGCGGTGGTTCTTGGTGGATACAAATCTAACTTCGTAGGAATTCCTTCAGGAGTCCCCCAGGGATCGCATCTAGGCCCCTTGTTTTATAATGCCTATCTCTACGATATATACACTTGTTTTCAGCACGCTAAGCATCTCCTTTACGCTGACGATACTAAAATATATCTGGAGATGGGTAATGTTACGGACTGTACAAGGTTGCAAAGTGATTTGGATCGTCTTTCGCGGTACTACAAACAAAACAGAATTACAGTAAATATAAACAAATGTCAGATAATAACTTTCACACGTAGCAAATGCCCTATCGAATTTAAATACACAATTGACGACGCTCCACTCGAAAGAGTCAAGCTTGTTCGAGATCTTGGTGTTTATCTAGACAGCAAATTAACCCTTGGGGAACACATTGACATAATAACGAATAAAGCCTTTAAAAATCTTGGATTTGTGCTGCGTGTGAGTCAATCCTTCACAGATCTAACCTGCACAAAATCGATATATTTTGCATACGTTCGAAGCGTCCTTGAATATGCTAGTAATGTATGGTCCCCGCAATACAAGGTATATAAAGAAAAAATCGAACATATTCAAGAACGCTTCATCAAACATATTAATTACCGCGAGAGGCGATCGTTTCCCTCCTACTTTGACAGCTGTAAACACTACAAAATGTTACCCCTCGAAGACAGGAGATCTCTGCTGGACATGTTGCTGCTGCACGACGTGGTGCGAGGAACTGTGGACTCTCCGGCTCTGGTGGAGATGCTTGGACTGCACGTGCCCGGTCGACGCACACGTCACACCGCTGCCTACCTATATAGTGTACCCCCGTGCCGCACGAACTATTCCCAAAACTCTGTCCTTACTCGTTTAGCCAGAACATACAATAGAGACTTTAGCAACATTGATCCCTATCTCCATAACAAATCGGTATTTAAGAAGCACATAGTGTCTGGAATTTTAAACCCGACGTACGACTAGGGCAAGAAATAAATAAAAAAATAATAATAATAATCACACACACACACACACTCTCTCCTACACACACACACCCTCACCCTCTCACACACGCACATACCCTTACACACATACACACACACACACACACACACCCTCACACACACACCCTGGTAGCTAAAATATTTGTTGCAAAATATATTGTTGTAAAAATGTGTTAATTTCATCCTTTGTTTTGTTTAGTACCTATGCATCTGTCTGTATGTAGAACAAAATACGGTTCTAATCAGTGAAATCTATAATTTGCTTTGTTTTTTGTATAAATAATGTTAGTTATATTCTAAATGTAATGCTGTTGATTTCGTTAACATTAAATAAATAAATAAATAAATAAATAAATCATCATCAGCCTGTGTCGGTCCAATGCTGGACATAGGCCTCTCCCAAGGCACGCCACCACACGCGGTCTTCCGCTCTTCTCATATATCAACAAATAAGGAACTTTCATCTTTTCACGTTACGGTAAAAAACATAAAAGTAAATTCCACAGAGCATCAAATACCTACCGCGCGCGCCCCCTACTAGAGGCGCCCTAAGCGATAATATTTGAAACCCAAAAACTACACGCAGTGCTGCTAGCGCTTCGTATGTGTGGGTGTGTGTGCTAGTATCGACACTACACACAAAGAGGAGCAAGTTAGGCACACGCACAAAACAAATGCACACGCACAGCACACATATGTAACTCATAGGCCACGCCCAAAGGCTTCAACGGCGATGTAGGGAAATCGCGCTCAGGGCGCCTCTAGGAGGGGCGCGCGCATTTGATGCTCTGTGGTAAATTCCATAATGACCTACATTATGTCGTCACAAAACAGCGATTGGCAGCCAACTCTTTATCTTTCCGAGGGCGCAGGTGGTGGTACTGCTACTACTAGGGCTCTCACTGCTCTCACTTGGTCGTGCCGTCGCGTCCCGGCGTGGCCGAGCGTACCGCAACGATTAGGCAAATCCATCACCTGTCCCGCAGCGGCTGGAGACCTGCCACCACCAGCGGCTGTAGCGCTGCATCCAGCGACCGCTCGCTTGATTGCTTATATTTTTGCCGTGCATATGTCTGTTTCTGTCAGGCGGGTAGCCGGTGGTTACCGACCGCAAATAAGAACTGAAACGAGGCCACACCGCAATCTAAAAATGTTAATAAATTTAATTTGTTGTGTTTAGATAGACGAACATGATCTGACTTGTTTAAGTTCAGTTCGCAGGCAGAAGCGGCTGCGTAGAGCGTCTGTTACGCAACAGGTTGCGCCATGCAACATGCAACCAGAGTGTCAGATAAACGAGCTCATTTCACTTTCCGTCCAATTATAATAATGCAAAAATTATCTCAACACATTGCGCTACGTCGTCACCGCGCGCGCACACGCTCAACTATTCCGGAGATTGTTTCGGGGGTGCTCTTCGCTCGTCTGGTAATGTCACGAACTCACGACTGGTTCATTTTTAGGGTTCCGTATCCTTCGTACGGGACCCTATTAGTAAGCCTACGCCGTCTGTCTGTCTGTCCGTCTGTCCGAGGGCTGGAACCGTAATAGGTAGCCCGTTGAAATTTTCACAGAATATTTGTTATTATGGCCGATATAACAACAAATAAAAAAATAAGAAAAATTAAAAAAATCACGGGTCCCCATACAAGAAACTGAATAGTGTATGCGCGCCATCTACCGAAAAGAGTATGAAGCACTTTAACTAATACATAGATGACGTGAGTGGCGCTGACCATGACATGGCGATACGGAACCCTCGGTGCGCAAGTTCGACTGGCACTTGGCCGGTTTTAAGGTTCCGTAGCCTTTATTTCTCCGACCTATGGCCAGAACTGTCTATAGGTACTATAACGATGCTTCCATTCCATTAGTTAGTTAGGGAAAGGAATTTCGTATCGGGTAGTGTCGACGCGCCGCCGCCCCGGCCGCCGCGCCGCCGCCGCCCCGCCTCCGCATCGACATGGCTTTCAGAATCAATTCGAGTCGCGTCTTCGGTGAGGCGGGTTATTAATTAATCCATGAAATATTTTCTGCTGCAAGACTCTGCGGTGCGGATGAGGATGCGGACGCCGACCGTAGTGCGGATGTGGATTGTAGTGTGGTGCGGATACGGTATTGTGGTGGACTTATTAATTTGGTGTTGTTAAGGTGACCGGCGAGCTGCAGCATTTTTCCGTCAGCGTGTTTCTATCGCCATTCAGAGGGGGAATGCTGCATCCGTCCTTGGGACAATGTGTTTGGCCCCTATAAAGGAAATCTTTTATTTATAAGTTGTCTTTATGAATATAGTCTAATGTTTTTTAAGAACTCAACGCGATTAGAGAATTTTGTATAGATCAAAGAGTTTGTATCAGCGACGTAATACAAACTCTTTGGTATAGATATTATTTGATTTTACTTCCTGAATGCTTCCCATTCTTTCTAGGCTTGTCCACAACGTCGAGGATCTACCCTGCTAATGTATATCCATGCGGGTTTTTAAAAAAGTTTGATTTAAAAGTTAAATTACGAATTTCCGTTTACTTAATTAAAGGAGTCGGGGGACCGCTAAGTCAATTCCCGCGCAGCTCTGAGTTTTTTATGTTTTATTTACTGAGCTGTCCCCCGACTCCTCTATGTAAGTAAACGGAAATTATTATTGACATGAAATGAAGGGAAGCACTGATATGGCACCTAGTTCACCCGCTGCTATGGGCTGACATCACGGATGTTGTAGGTGATGTAGCCAACCGTGTCAGTTTCCATAAAATAAAAAAAATCAAACTGTTTAAGGGTCGGGGCTTTTTTAAAGCTTTAAAAAAAACGCATTCATATCGGTCCACTTCCACAAATTGTGTTACTCATCGCCATCGGAGTCAGAGAGAAACAGTTTTAATAATTCAGCTTTTCGCAAAATGTTTCATACTTTTCCTTAGATTTAAAAAAACCTTTACGAAGACGGACGCAGCATAATGAAACACTTACGTAGAGTGAAAACAATGAGATCTGCGACAACAAGTCACCAAGTTCATTACAGCGACACCGAAATCGTTTTAAATTTGCTACAGAGCTCGTGTTGCGCTCGTCACGGAAACAACTGCAAACTTCTCTCTCTCCTCTCTCCCTCATCATGAAGTACAACCTCAATGCTTAAAGTATACAGACTCGCACCAAGTCGAATAGACTTTCGCACAACGAAACATTCCCATTTTTTAGGTTTCCGTACCCCGTACGGAAACCTATTACTAAGCCTCCGCCGTCTGTCTGTCTGTCTGTCTGTCTGTCCGTCCGTCCGTCCGTCCATCCGTCTGTCCGAGGGCTGTATCTCTTGAACGTAATAGGTAGCCCGTTGAAACTTTCACAGAATATGCGTTACTATGGCGGATGAAGCAACAAATAAGAAAAATAGGAAACTGTTAAAAATTAAGGGGGGCCCCCATACAAGAAACGTAAAATAAAATCTATTAGTCACACTATTGAATAACAGATAGCGCCAACGGCTTTTATACATTGCATGTTGAAAGACAAAAGATAGGCAAATAATAGTGGATACATACATATTCTTAAATATTGACTTTTTCGAAATTTGAAAAGACAATTTCATTTTGGTTTTTTATTTTTTCATGACAGTTTTCACATTGATGTATTTGATTTCAAATATGACATCTTTGTTTATGTTGCGTCTGTCTGTGGACATAATTGTTACCACGGTTCTGATTGTTTCCAGGGTAACGGTTACTTCCTTCCTTGGTTGGTTACCGTTGTTATTTACTTGGTTACGATTTTTGTACATAGGCGGATTATAGCGGATAGATACGGAAACCTCCGTGCGCGAGTAAAACTCGCACTTAACAGATTTTTTATATATAATCGTTGGTACCACCGCACTGAGGGCAACGTCGGTCGAAACGGCTATGTAAATAGTTCGTATTTTCAGCCCAGTTCACTGTGGCCGACATGAAATGAAGGGAAGCAAGGCATGTAGCCAACCGTGTCAGTTTCCATAAAATAAAAAAAATAACACCCTCAAAGCTCAAAGTAGGCAGACTCGCACCAAGTCGAATAGACTTTAGTACAACGAAATCATGCTCCGATCAGCCAATATCACCTCCGAGAAGGTCATATCGGAGACTTCCCTGAAGATTGGTGGCTATACTGGACTAGAGGAGAACACAGCCGAGGCTGCTATGCGGCCATCCTACATCCAGTACAAGGAACAAGTTCGTCAGCAGAGATCAGTGCTTCCGTTCCGTAAGCCTGTACTGGAGAAAAATTGGAGAGGCGTATGTCCAGCAGTGGACGCATACACTCTGACCGACTGACTGGCTGTGTACATCTACTCGTATTTATTGTTTTATCTCTCGTTCAGAGTAGCGACTTAGGCCCACTTGCACCAACACGAGTTTAAAGTTAAGTAGCGAGTTATGGATTTAAACGCGGTTCCCACAGTCAAAGGGTGCTAGCTTAAACTGGTTTAGCGAGTTAAACTGGTTTATATATTAAATTTGTGTTGGTGCAAGTGGGCCTTAGCCTTACTTACTTGATATTTGAGACAGCAGCGGCGGGGAAGTCGAGCGCAGGGGTCGTGTTATCGCAGTATTTTACATGCCGGGGGCGGGGCGGGGCGGGGCGGGGCTCGTGGAGGCTGAGCCGTTGAGATAAAAATTATATCTCAGGAAATGGCGGCGCGAAATGCTATCTTGAGGCTCCACAGCGCGCACCGCCCGCGCCGCCGCCGCGGGGGGCGGGGCGGGGCGGGAGTCGTGGTGGGGGAGAGAGGGGCCCGGAATGACACAGCCGGGAGAGTGTCTGTTTACCAGCTCACCTTTATTATTTGCTCACTAGCTTTTGCTCGCGGCTTCGCTCGCATAGCCTATGTCCATCCGTTCTAAATATTGGCCAAATAATTTTTTAAATCGCATTAGTATTTTCAGAGATTCAGTTTAAAGAATATTTATTCTATATATTTATTAATTGATATGTATTAAACATGTATGGCTTATATTTTACTAGCATGTACTTATATGTATTGTTAATAAGTATTCTTATTATTATTTTATCTTCAATTGTCACGCTCAACTCTTTTGCTACTACCTACTTACATTCCACTATATTATCGAATCTCAAACATCCAAAGGTTGACTGTAAGAAATCTCTGTAAGGGATAAGTCCGCCTTTGCGCCTTATGTAAATTTTCCAATGTATTTGTTACTGTTTAATGTTTACTGGAGCAATAAAGAATTTTCTATCTATCTATCTATCTATCTATCTATTTTCCAAAAGAACATTTACATTCACTTTTATGAGAAAATGTACAAGAATTTGGACATGGAGGTCCACCACGTAAACCATTACCGACCGAAACACTCTGACATTACCTTCTACATACAAACTCACAAACTTTACCTCTTTATAATATGAGTGTACATTGACGGACGGACGAAACAGACACCTGACTAATTTTATAAGGTTCCCTGCCGGCCTCGCTCACTACGGAACCAAATGTGTTGACTGTTGGTTATGATTTATAACTTATAAATAACTATCAAACTGAATGGACACGAAATTTTGCATAAAAAAGCCATTTCCAGAACCTCGTGAACACAGATAACAAAATATGAAATAACTAACCCTCCAAGAACTATTTCTAAAGTCAATGAGCAAATTGCCTCGAAGGGGCCAAATGAAATAAAATCAATTAACGCCAGGCGCGTTTAGCTCAGGGGGCACTCGCGATAAACTGCAGTTTAACTGCTGCAGTTAAAGTTAACTCGGCCGGGGAGCGATAAACGACGACACTGCCTGCGCGCGACCGCAGCCTGCGAACACGAGAGATCATTCCCTAAGCAACTGCTCTACTGCCTGTATAACATGTTCGCTCATAACTCGAGAACGTATCGACCGATTCAAATTCGGTTTTATCTCAGAATGGTTATAGTACAGATGTTTTATCTCACGAGCGCGGGTGAGCCACGCTTGTGTGTGTAAATGTGTAAATATACATGCACACTGTCTTTGTCTGCGTAAGCTCGGGAGTGCTAACTGCGCTATATAACGCTACACACACAGGAGCGCGTGTCTATACGCATTAAGTGCAACTACAAGTATGGCTCACCCGCGCTCCTGAGATAAAACATCTGTATCCTAACGCGAGTGGAGACCGCGGTCAGAACAAATCCAGTATATGTGATAGCAAAAATATTATTGTTACATGACACCACAGAAATCAGAAATTTTCTGATTTCTGTGCATGAAACAGTAAAGGCGAGTTTAGTGCATAGAGGTAGTCTTTTTTTATGGAAACTGACACGGTTGGTTACATCACCTACAACATCCGTCATGTCAGCCCATAACACCGGGTGAACTAGGTGCCATGTCAGTGCTTCCCTTCGGTCGTGCCGGCTACACTGAACTGGACTAAAAGCACGAACTATTTACATAGCCGTTTCGACCGACGTTTCATTCAGTGCGGTGGTACTAACCCGGGCGGGATAAACCCTACAACCTAGTAAGGTAAGAAGGAAAGGGACCTACAGTTTTTACGTGGAATCCGAACCGCGGTCAGCCTCCAACGGTCGAGCGGTCACCCAGACAAGTACTGACCGCGCTCAGGGTTGCTCGACCGACCGCACCACTGGCTTTTTTTTATGTAATCCTGTATGGGTGGCTAAGTCGGAGGGGCCAAAGCACATGCTCTGACGAGCCAATATCACCTCCGAGAAGCTAGGTGCCATACCGGAGACTTCCCTGGATTGCTTGCTATATTGGACTAGAGGAGAACACAACCTTGGTTGCTATGCGGCCACCTTACATCCAGTACGGTGGTACCAACCCATTCGGCTACAATTTGAGCCTACCACCTAGTAAGGGGCAAGGGAAGGGACCTACAGTTTTACACCGGTTTCGAACGGTAAAGCAGCAGGTGTAGGTATGCACGTAAACTTTTTCGTCAGAAAAAACTCATTGGTACACGCCGACCGGATTCGAACCTCGGACCTCTCGCATGAGAGGCCGATGCCCAAACCACTCGGCCACAATGATGACGAATATTCCTGCTTACCAGATATTCCAAAAATGTGTTAATGTTAACCCGAATGCGAGATCACATCAATTAAACGAGTCATTGTCGAGAATAGCTAGTCACCGCTGCCCCTCCTCCGCGGCGCCGCCCGCAGCGGGCGCCGCCGCCGGCCGCCCCCCGTCGAGCCAGCGAGCACGACCCGCCTGTAAAACAAACTGAAGTTTAGAACATTTGCATCGCACCCATAAAAACGACTGATTAAAATGGTATATGCTCCGACCGCGAACCGTAAATCGTAAACGGCGTGATGTGGCATAAATATATCTATACACCTCTCCCGCGCCCGCCGCGGCTCCCAGCTCCACGAGACGGGGCGGATGGCGCGTGAACTCAAACCTTAATACAGTACAGTCAAGTTGATTTCTGACCAATAATATTTCGGTTCTAAGCAACTAACATTTGTAGCCCTAATACAATTTAAACTCTCCAAGCAAAATAGCAAAGAGCACAAGATAATCTCAAATTTTTTTATGGCCACTGGCACGGTTGGCTACATCACCTACAACATCCGTTATATCAGCCCATAACGCCGGTTGAATTAGGTGCCATGTCAGTGCTTCCCTTCATTTCATGTCGGCTACACTGAACTGGACGGAAAACACGAACTATTACCCTTCCGACCGACGTTTCATTCAGTGTGGTGGTATCAACAGTAGGTTTTCAGTAGTAATTTCCAATTAGCTAAATAAATCAAAATACCGTCCATCATAAATCATCATTCATCACACATCAACTCATTGAAGAATGAGCAATGAAGAGAAAGAAGGCAATGGAAAACCAATTTAGTTAATCTTAAAACATGTAAGACGGAGGTTACACGCTAGGTTTGGCATCAGTGCAGTCCATCAGTCTGGTTAAACCATGGTCCAGACTCAGACTGACCGTTTAATCTACTTTGATGGATGGATGGATTGGAATGATGGACCAGACTGATGGATTTTAAAATATTTTGATACTAGACTGATGGCAGACTGATCGTCTGGCGTCAGTCTGGCGTCAATCTGGTCGTGACCAAGGTCACGGACTGAACTGATGCCAAACCTAGCATGTAACCTATCAGTTTCATTGCCCTCGGATTTAGGCGATCTATTCCTAACGGCACGGATGTAACAGGCTCTGAATTTAGCACAAGTCTGTCGCAGTAGTCGAATATTAGTGTTAGGGAGGAGCGTGCGCACCTCTGCCGCCATTTAGGCATCATTGAACTGTGATGATAATTTCACCGTGCGTTGTAATTAGGTTTGACTTGCATCGTTACTGTTTAAATTGGTCACATAGCTAAGAAGGAGTTTTAGTGTCTGTGATTTACTGCGGTTTGAATTTACGCGGCAATGGGTCGCGCGAGCCGACGCGACTGCGGAATTACATATTCACGTTATTAGGATTCCGTATCCGGAACGGGACCCTATTACTAAGTCTAAGCCGTCCGTCCGTCTGTCTGTCCGAGGGCTGTTATCTCTTGAACCGTAATAGGTAGCTCGTTGAAATTTTCACATAAATTTGTGTTATTTATTATGGCCGATATAACAACAAATAATAAAAATAAGAAAAAGTAAACAGTTCACGGGGGTTCCCATAGAAGAAACTAAAAAGTGTATGCGCGCGCGCCATCTACCGAAAGGAGTATGAAGCATTTGAACTTATCATGAATTTTAACTAATATGAATCCTTTCATAACACGCCATAGATGGCGTGAGTGGCGCTCACTACGACATGGCCGATACGGAACCCTCGGTGCGCGAGTTTGACTCGCACTTGGCCGGTTTTTATACAATATTGATCGTACCGAGCTCGAACTGGTCATTTCAAATTTATATGCATTTCCGTTATACGACTTTAAGGGCTTACTCCCTCCTCGTAAAAGTGCTCGCTCGTTATTTCAAAACACGATTGAATTTTAATTGTCTACGTTCATTTGTTTGAGTTATTAAAAAAACATCAACATCTAAGTTTTTTTAGGGTTCTGTACCTGAAAAGGTAAAATCGGAACTCTTATAAGATCACTCCCGTGTCCGTCCGTCTGTCACAGAGGTTATTTTTTATGGATAAGGTGCCGTCAGCTTTTACTTATGTAATTAATGTTGAATGAGTCTTCAGAGGCAACGGCGACTATGACTTCGTTGTTCCGCTGAAGCGCACGACCCCAGTTGTTGAGCACGCACCCAGTTTGTTTACACTAACTCCTTTGCATTCTATCCTCCTTGTTTGTACATAGATCAGATAAGGTAATGCGTAAGATTGGCCTGCTGCGCTGTTATGGGAATGATTGTTCTGTGTGTCTCACACAGTCTTCCTATTCTTATTAATAATCTGTGGATTATTATAATCTGTGGTATGCACAGGCCACATTTACTTGGTATTTGAATATTTTATAAGTAGATTGTTGTTCGAAACAAATCAAAAACACTTGCGATTATTATGAAAACATTCGAGTCGCTACATTACATGAGCATAGTTGATACCAAGTTTACTTCCGTCTTTGTGTTATTCTTAGATAATAGATTTCAATATATGAAGTTTCTGGTCCAGCTGTGTGCTTTATTTATAGAAGCACGGAGTCGTGAGAGTAGAGAATACACACATCACATGATGTAC
The DNA here is from genome assembly GCA_946902875.1 of Nematopogon swammerdamellus. NCBI lineage: Eukaryota > Metazoa > Arthropoda > Insecta > Lepidoptera > Adelidae > Nematopogon > Nematopogon swammerdamellus. The sequence goes on from OX336347.1 coordinate 509,254, forward strand.
TTACATAATTAAATCGTGAGAGTAGAGAATACACACATCACATGATGTACTTACATAATTAAATCGTGAGAGTAGAGAATACACACATCACATGATGTAACTACATAATTAAATCGTGAGAGTAGAGAATACACACATCACATGATGTAACTACATAATTAAATCGTGAGAGTAGAGAATACACACATCACATGATGTACCTACATAATTAAATCGTGAGAGTAGAGAATACACACATCACATGATGTAACTACATAATTAAATCGTGAGAGTAGAGAATACACACATCACATGATGTACTTACATAATTAAATCGTGAGAGTAGAGAATACACACATCACATGATGTAACTACATAATTAAATCGTGAGAGTAGAGAATACACACATCACATGATGTAACTACTTAATTAAATCGTGAGAGTAGAGAATACACACATCACATGATGTAACTACATAATTAAATCGTGAGAGTAGAGAATACACACATCACATGATGTACCTACATAATTAAATCGTGAGAGTAGAGAATACACACATCACATGATGTACCTACATAATTAAATCGTGAGAGTAGAGAATACACACATCACATGATGTACCTACATAATTAAATCGTGAGAGTAGAGAATACACACATCACATGATGTACTTACATAATTAAATCGTGAGAGTAGAGAATACACACATCACATGATGTAACTACATAATTAAATCGTGAGAGTAGAGAATACACACATCACATGATGTAACTACATAATTAAATCGTGAGAGTAGAGAATACACACATCACATGATGTACCTACATAATTAAATCGTGAGAGTAGAGAATACACACATCACATGATGTAACTACATAATTAAATCGTGAGAGTAGAGAATACACACATCACATGATGTACCTACATAATTAAATCGTGAGAGTAGAGAATACACACATCACATGATGTACCTACATAATTAAATCGTGAGAGTAGAGAATACACACATCACATGATGTAACTACATAATTAAATCGTGAGAGTAGAGAATACACACATCACATGATGTACCTACATAATTAAATCGTGAGAGTAGAGAATACACACATCACATGATGTACCTACATAATTAAATCGTGAGAGTAGAGAATACACACATCACATGATGTACCTACATAATTAAATCGTGAGAGTAGATAATACACACATCACATGATGTAACTACATAATTAAATCGTGAGAGTAGAGAATACACACATCACATGATGTACCTACATAATTAAATCGTGAGAGTAGAGAATACACACATCACATGATGTACCTACATAATTAAATCGTGAGAGTAGAGAATACACACATCACATGATGTACCTACATAATTAAATCGTGAGAGTAGAGAATACACACATCACATGATGTACCTACATAATTAAATCGTGAGAGTAGAGAATACACACATCACATGATGTACCTACATAATTAAATCGTGAGAGTAGAGAATACACACATCACATGATGTACCTACATAATTAAATCGTGAGAGTAGAGAATACACACATCACATGATGTACCTACATAATTAAATCGTGAGAGTAGAGAATACACACATCACATGATGTACCTACATAATTAAATCGTGAGAGTAGAGAATACACACATCACATGATGTACCTACTTAATTAAATAATCGAAAGCTTGATATCAGTACCGAGAGGAGGGCGCTCAAACGGCGGGCCTCGTCCACAAAAGTGTTTAAAAATCAAATACAATTTTCGTGGCGATACCGCATTAAGCTTTTATCAGCCATTAGCTCCGAATTTACGGTTTAATATTAATATTGGAGCGATTCGCGCCATAACTCTCGCCTCCTGGCGTCGTATATTTTAATATTTTTCGTTGACAGTAGCGAGCGGGTGCGCGGGGGAGGGCAGTACTTCACGATTGGGGAGGAGTTGCTCTCAATTAATTATCGCGGCTCCGGCCGCTGCCGCGCCACGCTCGCCACCTGCGCACCCACAGAACATACAACTTGAAGCAGTAGCGTGATTACGTATTAGTATGACACTGTAACCAAACTCGCATATACAGGATGTTGTAACGGGCACTACATACAATTTAGGAAATTATTATCGGGATCAATAGTAAATAAAAAATCGAATAATATAACTTTTTTATGAATTTCCTTCAAATAAAAAATTACAGTTTTCATACAAACTAATTGATTTATTTAGTGTAAAAAGGATCTAATGTTCCGCACAAACGTGGGAATGAGAGGCGCGCGGTGAGTGAGCGAGCAAGGACGAGTGCGCGGAGCGAGGAGATGCGCGGCGGCGCGACGGCGCGGCGCGGCGTGAGTTTTCGACCCCGACCATTCCCGCGCCAGCACCCTCGGGGGAGGGTGCGCCAGTCAAATTACACTTGACGAAAACAAAAACTTCAGAAATTAATATATCGAAAACTAGACACTTTAGAAAAACACTTTGTTAACTTTTTTGTCTTGGAAAAACATGAGGATTGCGCTGAAAAACATCCTGTGTATCGTTTGTGAGTTGTGATACCTGCAAGTTATAATTTACCCCCTTAAGACAAATTGTTCAGTGCGCGTAGCTACGCTTACTTGCTTGTGGTACGCGAGTGGGTACCGCGCACTTACGGCTTCTACCCATGTTTTATAATTCTGTGTGCGCGCCCCCCTCCCCCCGCCGAACCCTTCGTCCCGCGCCCCAACATCACACAACATATTCACTGATTCGCTCCTCTCTGTAACTTTTCGTTTACGGAACATGTCGCACAACGCTGACTGCTCTCGTGTGGCACACTCGCGCAGGATTGTTATGACAGAGATGTCGGTGTCCAGGGAATCGTAGACAGTAAATAACTGAAACTGAAACATTTTTTGTCTGAAATTTTAAATTTTAAATTAAAATAATATGTTAACTTTAAAGGGTTAAAGACGTATTAAATGTTTTTTTTAAATGTAAAACAACATGGGTGGGTGTGTCATGTGTAGGCTGTCTAGCCCGTTAATACGACGTTTGAAGACACCCAGGTTAAAGGATTCGGGAAACACACTCGCCGGGAGACTTTTCCATACCCTAGCGGTGCGACAAATAAACGATTTAGAGAACCGATGGGTTCTCAATATGTATGTTACTAAAACTAAATTGACTATTTTTAGAAATATTTTCTGTGTGTATGTATGTTCCTCCATAACTCTTAAACCGATCATCCGAATTCGATGAAACTAAGTACAAGCACATTTGATTGTACGGGACACAGGATAGGCTAAATACAATTCAGTTCGGATTACGTTAAGATGTGGCTCTCATACAAACCGAACAATTCCCCACGCCGAAATAAAGGTATACGATAGCGGGCTTACTTACTTTCTTCTTTTGAAATATTATGAATTTTACGCGAGCGAAGCCGCGGGCAAAAGCTTATGTGTATATAGAAATATATAAGCAGCAGGCGAGGCGGGCGAGGGAGGCAGGTGTTGCGAACATGAAGAAACTTTGCAAGAGAACAAATGTACAAGGTAAGGCGTCAACTTTTCGGTATTTCCTCCTTGGAAGTTTTCTCAACACGTTGTAAAGCTCCGCCCCCCCCCCAACCCCCCCCCCCCCCCCCCAACCCCCTCCCCTCGCCGCCCCATATATGTGATGCAGCTTCCGGCGCGCGCGATGCGCCAGCTTTACATTTTGTGTCTAGAGAAGAATAACTTTTTATTTATTTTTTATGGAAACTGACACGGTTGGCTGCATCACCTACAACATCCGTGATGTCAGCCCATAACACCGGGTCAACTAGGTGCCATGTCAGTACTTCCCTTCATTTCATGTCGGCTACACTGAAAACTGAAAACACGTACTATTTACATAGCCGTTTCGACCGACGTTTCATTCAGTGCGTTGGTACTAACCCGGGCGAGATAAACCCTACCACCTAGTAAGGTAAAAGGGAAGGGACCTACAGTTTAACGTGGAATTCGAACCACGGTCAGCATGCAACGTTCGAGCGGTCACCCATCCAAGGACTGACCGCGCCCAGGTGTTCTTAACAACAGTCGACCGACCACACCACTGAGCTACCGAGGCCATAATAACACATATTCTATGAAAATTTCAACGGGCTACCTATCACGGTTCAAGAGATACAGTCCTCGGACACACAGGCGGACAGACATACAGACAGACGGCTTAAGCTTAGTAATAGGGTCCCATACGACGGATACGGAACCCTAAAAATACACATATTAAACATCTTCTTATTTTTCGACTTAATAAGTCGTCGTCAGGGAATAAATAATTTAATTAGATATATTTACATGTTTGATGTGTCAAATGTTGATGAAGGATGATAGATGGCGTTGTCATTTTCGGTAAGAATTTTTCGAATATATCTCTGGTTTAATGGAAAATATTAAGGCCGAGTGAATAGCGTTCCGTCGAGGTTCCAGTTGTATGATGTCTCTTCTTCCATTCACACATTTAAAATTATTTCAAAGAATCACTTCCTGTTCTCGTAACTTTGTGATTTACAAAATTTTGTTTATCATTACACTCTAGTCGCTGAACTAGTCGGTAGAGGGCAAGTTATTCGCAAGGTTCGGTCGGTCTCTTCGCTCCGCCGCGAAGATGTACAAACTTGGCGGTGATTCCGAGCTGGGTCGCTCGGCCACGAACAAGTCAACACGATAGAGGGGCCATCAACTCGCACAGCCGGTCAAACGTCACTGTAATGCTGTGTGGAAAGACAACCTAATACATATTATGTATTATTACTGTCTTTAATCAAAAATATACAAATTATATTAATTTATGTCACAATTGTAGAGGACTTTTTTTATGTTTCCGTACCGTACAGTTACGGAAGCCTATTACTAAGTCTATGCCTTCTGTCCGTCAGTATATTCGTCCGTCTACCCTACCTTTAAAGGAATATATATATATATTTTGAAACGTAATAGGTAGCGGGTTGAAATATTCACTCCTCTTATTTTTAACTTTTTTTTATTATTTTTATATGCACTTTAATAACACAATATTCTGTGAAAAATATGTTCGGTTAGGCTTTTACCGCTATTACACATTATATTGGACGAGACGTGTCGGGTGTCCTCCAGGTCGTCGCATTACCACGAGTCCTGAGGATGTCCCCGGAGTGTGGGATGAAGCGTCGACAAATAAAAGTGAGTCGCTTTCAGTTATACCGCGTAACCTCAACATGTTACTTATTACAGTTCAAAAGATACAGCCTTTTAAAGTTAGGACATACCAACAGCAAGACGGACAGACAAGCTTAGGCTTAGTAATAAGCTTCCTTACGGATACGAAAACCTAAAAAGCAAGTTGCGCACAATTTATATATGATACAGCTGTTCTAACATTTTGAATATCTCGATCGGCAAATGTTGAAGTTACATCGTGGTCGTGTAGCGGGAGCCACTACATTTGCCGCCTCGGTCGTATATTCTCGTATCTGCAGACATTAATTTACCAGCCAGCTGCACACAATCTGATATAAGAAAAGTTGAAGGCTCAAAAAATATAAACCAACCCCATGGGGGCTGTCCTGTCACTCAACATTTCCACATATTCTATACCCAATTGTACTTGTTGGACTAGGTGTCTTGTAGGTGAAACGTTGCTACATGTTGCTTTCCATAAAAATAAATAAAGCTGTTTATAAAATATCAGAATTTAAACCTACCCAGGTTACGTAAATAAATTATGATGTATTAACATAAGAAATTATGCAAAACCGACTAGGTAGTACCAGACGTGGTAATAATTTGGGTATTCAATTTCGATTTGTGAATTGCAATATCTATTATTGTTACTGAAAAATATATACAAAATACAAATGGTTGTTTGTGTTACACATTAAATGAATGAATGTAAAAAAATGCAAAAAGTAGCAAAGATTTTGAAAATTTTAAATATACTTAAGTAGGTGTATAAATGTGGTGGTCTGTGTTGTGCTGTAATTTACAAGGGTAATTGCAGCACAACACCGACTACTCTGTTCACTGCTGTGTCTCGCTACGCCCGTGGATTTAGCGCATTAAACTGAATATGACACGGTTCTACGGTTATATTTACATGTTCAGAGCGGACTGAACTCAGTGTTGGTAGGTCGGCCTTCAGATAGGCCGACCACCTGACCTTTCAGCCGGCGACATTTTTAACTCCGTCGAAAGGTAAACCATTGTGCAGGTGAATGAATGTATAGGTAGTATTTATACACGTGGAAAAGACAGAGGTCGCTCATTGTCAAAGGGTTTCGAGCTTACACATTTTACTGTGTGTTTTTTATTTGTATGGTTCAATAGTCATCCACACGGGTAGAGTGACCCTAAAATCAGTCAGTCCTATGCTCGTTCGGCCGTATGTAATGTCTGTTACAGACTCTATTTTCTAAACTGTTACTATCTTGAAATATTTAGGTAATATGTATTTAATTTCAGTCACACAATGCAGTTTCAGCATTAAAAATCAAATCGCAAGGACAATATTTCCCAATATATTTACTTTAGTCAACTTACAAGCCGGACTAGCATCTCCTTGGTGGTTAAATTGGCTGTGGCTGACGCTCTAATCTCGAGCTCAGCCAATTATTCTGTGGCTCACCCCAGCCAATCTGGCGAAAAACAACGAAAAAAAAAATTTTTTTTTGCAGTTCGCTATATGTAGCCTCGTTACACCAACAAGGTACGTGTCTTCCTTACGATGCCTATGGAAATTTACGGGGCTCTTTAGCCAATAATGTATAAAAAAAAAACAAACCCTTAGTCTTTACTTTAGAACACGAAGTGGCTCAAAGAATCCAAAACCTCTTAATAAAATGTGACTATAATTTTAATTGTTTACTATTTAAGAGTACGTAATACCTCAAAACTAATACTAATTTCGCCCCACTTCTCCGCGCCACCTCAGTACATCACTCTCTATCCTGCTCGCACACTAGAAAGCGATTTTGTTAGAACGAACTATACCATTGTCGCACGGTTAATTTAACAAAATTGTGTGCAAAATTAAGTGCAACGCTCAATAGTTTGGGTACTTGTTTTAAATGATGATGAATGGTTATTTTTAAAATGTAAAAATCATAGGACCTTCTTTATATTGAGATCAGTTATTGCAAAGTTTCATGATCTAATTTAAAGTATTTATTAAATACTAGCGGTTTTATGTTTGAATTTTGGAATTTTTTTCTATCGAGAAAAAATGCAATCATGTTTTTGCTAAATACCTAAGCAATAGTTTCAACTTATTTATTAGAGAGTGATTGTTGTTAACAGAGGACCATGCCCAGCAGTGTGAGGTATGCAGACTCTTTAAACCATTGCACTTGCTAGGCACACAAACAATACATTGAAATACATTTTAATAGTAGTTTAACCCTAAAGCAAAGCAGCAGTGAAGATGGACGAATATGCTGAAATAATGTCGCCGCCGCCGGGTTAGCCGGGGCTGGGCTGGGTGCGGTGGGGCGGGGGGACGGAGGCGGGAGGCGGGGGCGGAACTGGGACGTGACCTGGATCCGGATGAGAGAGGGTCATCTCGGTCGCGCTGCAGTTTTCGCAGATGCAATCCGGAAATAAATTTCAGCGGAAAATCCGACGGACGGCAACTTTTAATTTATTAAATTTGGCTTCGCGAAGCTTCCCGCGTTCTTCACTCGGCGACTGACTACATAGGACAAAACTTGAGTCACATACTTGTATGCGCACCCCTAACTGTATTATTATAAGATTCAACGTCGGCAGTCTTTTTTTTATTTTATTGTATTGTATTGTATTTGGGTGGATGAACTTTTTCTTGTAACGTAGAAACCAGCTGCAAAGACAAATAAAAAAAAAGTTTATTACAATTTATTACTTAGTTTAAAATCAATAAGTATAAAATACTTAGGTTGATAGGCAATTGAAATAAAAGTAGAGAACTATTTAAAATAAAACATTAACCAAATTTTTAGGGGTGACAATTTCGTCCCCCGTTTTGTATGGAAAAATGGTTACTTTCATATTATTGATAGTATGAGCATAACGGTAACCAATATTTTTTTTTATTCTGTAAAAATTTCAACCGGCTAGTTACTACGGTTCAACAGATACAGCCCTCGGACAGACGGACGGACGGACAGACGGACGGACGGCGGAGGCTTCCGTACGGGATACGGAAACCTAAAAACGGTCGTTACCTAACCTCACTTTTACTAAATCTCTAAAAACTCTGCTCTCAGATTGCCAAAATGTGTTGAATTTTCAGCGAAGATTTAATAATATTTAGGCTATTGACACCATTTTCATCTTTTTACAATCAGGCCCAAGATTGTATGAAAGCGTATCCGCCTCCATTGATAACACAACGGCCGGTTTTATGGGCAAAAAGAACGCACAGCAAAACTTGCGCCCATAATATTTTGTTTCAAACATTTACCACAGTTTTCGTCATGGTGGCAATGGATAGTTTTCCCAATATGAGAATTCATTATTTTGTTACCATATTACTGCACATTATGCGGTTTCCTCTAGTTGAGTGCGTGCCAACACAATTCACACGTTGTCTCTACAATAACTCTTGATTGCTCGTAACTCGTAATGCAGTCGCGTTGTGTTTTTGTGCAGTGACTTGCGGTGACGCGGCTCCGCGCGAGTCGCTAGAGGAAAGTAGAAGCCTTTGAGGAGAGAGGGGAGAAATAGACAATACACTGCATTTCCCACGGGTCCAATAACTAGAGCTTTTTATATTGTGTTTGGTAGATATTTGTTAGGTTTATGTCATATTTTATAGTGAAATAATATCTTCTTTAAATAACTTCGTGTCTAAATAGATTGGGTATTTCACTTATTTGGGGTTGATAGGAAATTAAATTTTTTAAATTAACTACAATAAATACCTCAAGGCAAAGATTTAAATCGATAGAAAGGGCAAAGCCCTCAAGAGTTCGTAACCGATTAGACATCGGTGTGTGTGACTTCATGTACAGTAGTCATCAAGAATCATGTTATCATAATTAACATGATAATCATGTTCTATACTCCGTTCATCCTAGGAACTAATGCCGAGCGGTTTCTCGCTCTCGCAACGGTTATTTATTACTCTTCTTTACACAGGGCACAAGGTTGTGTTTGTGAGTCATAGGTGTATGCGAAAGTCATCTCAAAACCATAACGGCGCGTGCGCCGCTGCGCCTGGAGTTAGTGTTGCGTTTTTATTCTGAGAAGGTTTCAGGTAGCCAGGTGCAGTCGGCCGGTCAGTCGACGCATTACAATCAGTAGCCTTTCCTAGGCGTCATAATAATAACGTATTAATTGTTTTGCATATTTTTCACGTGTTATTTTGAAGTTTTGTATATTATTTGTGTTGGTGGGTTAACTTATCCACCTACAATAGAACGAACAGCTGAAGTAAGTAGATTAGGCACAAAATTGAAATAAATATAATTTTAATATTAAATAATTTACATCGAAAATATAAATATTTAACTTGATTCCAAGAAAAAAATAAAAATAAACAGGTTTATTGCAAAATTTTCATTCATCAAATAAATAAAAAATAATTCAATATTTTTTTTTTAATTAAACTATATTCATAACCTCAGTTCACAGTCACTTCAATCACCCTTTGCGAGAGTGAGAAGTACAGAGAAAGAGAAACCGCTCGGCATTAGTTGCTAGGATGAATAAACTGTAACAAAAAGCTAACGCTCTGCACACGCGCATCGGCGCGCTCAGTTCCGCTCCGTGAAAAGAACTTTCAACACGCGCGTGGCGCTGCGTCTGATGCGAAGTAGCCGCATGCGGCCCTTTCATTGTTGACATTGTCTGTATTGCGCCATGTTAGACTATGCCAGCGGTTCTCAAACTTTTTTGGTGACGGAACCCTTTTGGAAAGCGAAATATTTGACGGAGCCCTAAGATAATAATCCATATTACAATGTAACAGTTACTTGCATAATATTATAATAAAAGAAAAACAATAATTAAATATCTAATGGATCTAGCTGAATCGAGCCAGAGACGAGAGGTGTATTTTTATTTTCTCGTATTCTCGCGGAGCCCCCACAGAGGCTCCGCGGAGCCCTAGGGCTCCGCGGAGCACACTTTGAGTATGGCTGGACTATGCCAAATCTACCGATTTAAATCTTTGCCTCAAGGAAATTAAACGGCTCAAGCCGGCTGACGCGGTTGGCTATATCACCTACAACATCAGTGATGTCAACCTATAACACCGGCTGAACTAGGTGCCATGTCAATGCTTCCCTTCATTTCATGCCGGCTACACTGAACTGGACGAAAAACACGAACTATTTACATAGCCGTTTCGACCGACGTTTCATTAAGTGCAGTGTTATCAACCCGGGCGGGATAAACCCTACCACCTAGTAAGGTAAGAAGGGAAGGCACCTACAGTTTTACGTGGAATCAGAACCACGGTCAGATTCCAACGGTAGTGCGGTCACCCATTCCTATAAGAACATAGTCCGTAACCTGCTGGATGAATAGGTAGGTTAAGTCATCAGTCATCACATCACATATTACATAATATTATATACCCTCTCGCCTATTCTATCATCACCTCTCATAACTATCGACTATATATTTATTTCTATTCTTTATTCTTTTTGTTTCTCTGTTTCGCATCTGTCTTTATTAATTGTTTGTTTATGTAATAACTTTTATTTCTACTTGTCTTTATTATGTTTGTGTGTTCCAGAGGGAAGCGTGTGGTGGGGACATGTTATATGTATAGTTTTTGTTTCTCTTTTGTTATAATCTATGTACTACATGCCTCTGTTTTTTCTCCTTAATAAATAAAATAAAAGTACTGACCGCGCTCATGGTTGCTTAACAACAGTCAACCGACCGCCCCCATTGAGCTACCGAGGCTGACGTATACGCATCGTATGATAGGTAGCACGCTAGCCAAACTTTACTGAAGTGCTGAACTTTTATGTAGGAGAACTTATTAAACACTAGCTGAGCCCGCGGCTCCGCTCGCGTGAAATTCGTATTTCAAAGAAGACAGTAAGTAACTATGGACGAGGCCGAAGGCCGAGCTGCGTTCAGGAAATCGATAAACCATATCTAAGAAAGTAAGTACGAGTAAGGGCGAGGCCGAAGGCAAGCTGCGTTAAGGTAAACGATAAACCTTGTCAAATAAAGTAAGTAACTAACGGCGAGGCTTCAGGCTGAACTGTATTCTAGAAAGAAAATAAACCTTCTCGAAGAAAGTAAGTAACTGAGGGCGAGGCCGAAGGCCGAGCTGCGTTCAGGAAGACTATAAACCTTCTCGAAGAAAATAAGTAACTGAGGGCGAGGCCGAAGGCCGAGCGGCGTTCAGGAAGACGATAAACCTTCTCGAAAAAGTAAGTAACTGAGGGCGAGGCAGAATACCGACCTGCGTTCAGAAAGACTATAAACCTTCTCAAAGTAAGTAAGTAACTAAGGGCGAGGCCGAAGGCCGAGCTGCGTTCAGGAAGACTATAAACGTTCTCGAAGAAAGTAAGTAATTAAGGGCGAGGCCGAAGGCCGAGCTGCATTCAGAAAGACCATGAACCTTCTCAAAGTAAGTAAGTAACTAACGGCGAGGCCGAAGGCCGAGCTGCGTTCAGGAAGACCATGAACCTTCTCGAAGACAGTAAGTAACTGAGGGCGAGGCCGAAGGCCGAGCTGCATTCAGAAAGACTATAAACCTTCTCGAAGAAAGTAAGTAACTGAAAGCGAGGCCGAAGGCCGAGCTACGTTCAGGAAGACCATAAACCTTCTCAAAGAAAGTAAGTAACTGAGGGCGAGGCCGAAGGCCGAGCTGCGTTCAGGAAGGCGATAAACCTTATCTAAGAATGTAAGTAATTAAGGGCGAGGCCGAAGGCCGAGCTACGTTCAGGAAGACCATAAGACCATAATATTACATAAAAAAAAACAAAAACTTTCATACAAAGTCGTCGTCCCCATTTCCCCCCTTAAAGTTGTAATTTCCAAAAAATCCTTAACGGATTCTTACGTTATGAAATAAACCTATGTTCCAAATTTCAGCTTTCTAGACTTAGTAGTTTCGGCTGTGCGTTAATAGATTAGTCAGTCAGGACAAAGAATTATATAAGTATAGATATCTACTCTTTATTCTCCTCGTATCTTCTACCAAAAGCATCTATCTACACTACACCAACGCAACGCAACAAAACTGCTAACGCCATATATTACGACCATTCGACACTAAATTCCGTTTTCTTTGATACTGCTCAACCCTAAGGCTATTTAACTTTATGGTATATAGCCTACTATAGTGAGCCTGAAGAACTACTCTTTACATTGGTGTAAACCGCATAAAAATCTGTTAAGTGGTTCCGAGTTTACCTCAAACATACATACATACATGCAAACAGACGTTTCCTTTTATAAGAAGTAGAGATAGAGAAAAGAAGATAGAGATTAAATTATCCTCCCTTCCCCTCTCCCCGCGGACTCCTCCCCCGTACCTCAACCCCACTCTTCAAAACCACCGCCAGTATGGATAAAATTATTTAAAATCATTTAAAATCCTAAAACCTAATTTTGAAATCACCCCTATTTTATTAATTTAAGGGTTGATTTAGCAAAAACGCTGAAACACGTAATTCTTTATTTTATACCAAAAGCCTAAACATGAATTTTCATATCCCTAACTTGAGAAATGATGGGTTCCCCATACATTCTTTCATCCCCTATTTCACCCCGTTAAGGGTTGTTTTTTTGAGACAAAAGGTAGCCTATGTTCTTCCTCAGGATGCAATTCAGCTCCGTACAAAATTTTATTTTGTAAAATCTAACCCAATAGTTTTGAAATCAACCCCTATTTTAATTTAATGGTTGTTTAGCAAAAACGCTGAAACACGTATTTCTTTATTTCATACCAAAAGCCTAAATATAAATTGTCATATCCCTAACTTAAGAAATGCTGAGTTCCCCATACAAACTTTCATCCCCTATTTCACCCCCTTAAGGGTTGTTTTTTGAGACAAAAAGTAGCCTATGTCCGTCCTCGGGATGCAATTCATCTCCGTGCAATATTTTATCGAAATCTGCTAAGCGGTTTAGGCGTGAAAAGGTAACAGACAGACAGACAGACAGACAGACAGACAGACAGACAGACAACAGAGTTACTTTCGAATTTATAATATTAGTATGGATTTTATTTTTCCCAAACGCGCAAACTCCGAGCGATGCGCGGAAGTAAAGAGCTCGTTTAGATGGAACTCCGCACCTCTCCGCGCGAACCCTCCAAGCAAATACGCAAGACAAACGGAAACTTCCAACCAATCAGCCATTGCCGATCGGCGCCTCTCTATTGGAGCCGCGAGAGCGAGCGAGGTCGCAGCTATGCCGCCATATGTGGATCCGCGAGAGCGAGTAAGACGCAACTAGACCGCAAGTAGAAACTATTCCGGAGGACGGGAGATTGGAGGAGAGGTGATAATAAAAGTATGTGAGGGTTTGGCGTTTCCTAGACGTGCGGCGGCACAGGACACGTGAAAATATCAGATAAGCGGCGGGTGGCCGAGTGGTATGGGCATCGGCTTCTCATGCGAGAGGTCCGAGGTTTGAATGCGGTCGGCGTGTACCAATGAGTTTTTTTGACGAAGTCTATTCCTTTATATTCAGTAATTTTCGATTCGTTAGCCCTAGCAATTAAATCAGCGGCGACTCCTCTCAGTTGGCGAGGTTGGCGCCGCCAAAACAAATAAAATGAATGACACCATTAATACAGAATTATCAGTCTAAAATAAATGTGAAAAAATTTCGGAGTTATATTATTTATGTCATATAATCCACGATTAATAAGATAAAACGTCAATCCCGTACCCGTTACATAATTCGAAATTTCGCGCGCGTCAAACGCGGGCGACGACGAATGACGACACATCAAGGCATTCATTGGCCGGTTGGCTACATTTTGAAGCGCCATCGTATTCCATACAAGGCGGAAGCGACCGATGTCCCCCCCGTCCCGCGCGGACCCGCTGATCAGCCTTTCGAGTTGGCGCAGCGGGGAGTGCATTTAGTGACGCGGTAGAGAGTAGAGCGAGCTAGCGAGCGAGCTAGGTGTGTGTGTTGCGTGTGCGGGTGTGTGCGCGCTGCGTCCACACGACGAGTATTCTTGTGCTGTGCGACGTGCGATGCGATGCGACTAGCGACTAGCGAGCTAGGCTAGGTGTGTTGTGTGCGCATGTGTGTGCGCATTGGCTCGCGAGTTGATAGCTGCATATATTCCGTTATGTAGGTATGGACTTTGTATGGATGAATCCTGTGCAGTGTTGTTAAATTTAAAGTGATTTATTGGTAATTATAATGGCAAACTCCTACCGAGCTATCTACGGAGCACTCAAGGACAAGAGAGACTCAGTAATTTGGCACTCTTACATATCTGTGGAAAAGGAGTTGCTAACAAAATTGAGGAAGAAAGAAGATTTTCACGATCGAGTCATCGAAAATTTCTTGTCTGTGGAACGAAGAGTGGACTTCATGTACAAATAAAATGTAAAAATTCAAGCTTGTATGCCTGTCTCGTCGTCGTCGTGCCAGAGGAGACGTCGCTGTTGTCGGCTGCAACTCGACAGCTTTGACACAACCAGTAGGTACCTATCTACAGACAAATAAATCGTAAGTGAGCAAAATAAATCATTTAAACTAAATATTATAAACTATCTATATCGTAATCGTCTTTCAGTTTTTGAACTCATTGTGGTAGAAATAAATTAACGCGTACCTAGGTACCTAAGTTATGAAATTATGAAAAAAAAAATCCTTAGCCAGAGCCAACCCAATATTCAGGACCAGGAGTCGCCGCTGAATTAAATCCCTAATTTAAGGGTTCAAATTTAGTCGAGCGATCCAATTAATAAATATGTAGGTATTTGTGTCGTGTTCTGTTATAGCAACCGAGCGATAAATGAAAATATAAATAGTTTTGTTTTCACATTTCAGTGAGTTCTAAAAACTTATGTATGGTGTGCTCTTTCTTTTGACAAATAAAATTGTGTGCTCTTTCTTTTGACAAATAATTTTTTTCTAAAACGATATTGTCTGTGAAATTGATTTTCATTGCAATTCTATTTGCCCCCTAATACCGGTACGGAAGTATTGTACATTTTTGAATAACATCTTCGTAATAAACGAAATTGAAATTACAAGAGGCACATATTTTAAGTTCTAAACATTCAATTTTAACTCTTTATGTAGACAAAGCACATTTTTAGGGTTCTGTATTCGGTACGGGACCCTATTACTAAGCCCACGCCGTCTGTCTGTCCGAGGGCTGTATCTCTTGAACCGTAATAGGTAGCCCCCTTTTTTTTTTCTTGCTTCCGAACTAGCTGGCTTTGCCCGAGGTCGAAGCCTCAGGCGCTGCCAATATCACCCCCGAGGAGGTGCCAGTCCGGCTTGGAGGTGTTGAAATTTTCGGCCAAAATGGCAGTTCGGCGGTGAAATTTTTACAGAATATGTGTAATTATGGCCGATATAACAAAAAATAAAAATTTGAAAAAGTAAAAAATTCACAGGGTTCCCCATAGAATAAACTAAAAAGTGTATGCGCGCCATCTACCAACGGTATGAAGCATTTTAACTAATCATGAATTTTAACTAATAGGAAGCATTTCATAATACACGCCATAGATGACGTGTGTGGCGCTGGCCATGACATGGCGATACGGAACCCTCAGTGCGCGAGTTCGACTCGCACATAGTGGGGTTTTTTTTCCATTTACTATAGTGGCGCTCGCGCAAACGCTCCAAAAGGAAGCCTTCTTAGACAAAAATGAGAGACCTATTGCGGACCCCCACTCCCCTCCGCCGCCCCCGCGCCGCGCCGCCCGCATAAATCAAGATTCAATTTCACCCGAATACAATAGGAAAATTATCCACACCCACCCTTGTCCGCCCGCGCCCCGTGCGAGCTCCTTTCAGACTAGACTCCTACTCAGCCTTATTTTGGGTTTGCAGTCACTACTTTAGTATATATTCAAAGATTAAAGTTCAGTTCATGAAATTGTGATATCTCTGATTGTTGTTTTATCACATGTTAAATTAATAAATAATTAATTTTAATTATGAAACAAATATCTTTTAAACTATGGTATTTAATTATGTCTATGTCCAGCAGTGGACCGATACAGGCTGATGATGATGATGATGATTTAATTATAAAAGGTAAATTCTAAACACTTAAATAACAAGACATTAAAACATAACATAACATAATAACTTAAAATAATTAACCTAATAAAAAATCACGCATCCATAAAACTTTCATCCAAATGGCCCGATGACGGGAATGTGCTCATAACGCTCGCGGCATTGCCCTTCTGCACAGCCATGCTAATGCGCTGCATCAGGAAGTATCCAGCACGGGGATCCCCCTAAGTCTCCGCGAGACGGGGCGGCGCGGCGCCGTATTTCTTTGAGAAATAAATAAACAAAATATCCCATTAATGAAATATGACGTCACTTTGATCGTATTTGTTTATAACAATCGGTTATCGATTTGACGAAACAGTTATTCCTTTATTATCGACTAGCTTTTGCCCGCGGGTTCGCTCGCATAGCCTATGTCCATCCTGAAGGTCCATTCTAAATATAGCTCAAAGAATTTTTGAAATCGGATGAGTGTTTTCAGAGATTACCTCCTACATCCAAACTTGTGCCGTATGGGGCTGGTACTTAAAAAGAATAGCCCCACTGCATATCTCCCCGTGCCTGTCAGTGCCGTATGGGGCCGGTACTTAAAAAGAATAGCCCCACTGCATATCTCCCCGTGCATGTCGTAAAAGGCGACTAAGGGATAAGGACAAGATGTCGCGCTAAAGGGCGAAAGGCTAGCCACCTCTCACCTTGGCGCGGTCCTTCCACCTTGTCATGCAGCAGGTGGGTCATCGTGCCTCACTTGCTGCTTGATAGTTATCTTGTCCGTATACTGTGCTAAACGTGTTGGTCGGTGCTGTGCTTTAATTTACCAGAGTACTTATAGGAGTGAAAGTTGGGTATGGCAGGCGAAGCATGAGAATAGAATAGAATAGAATAGAAATCCTTTATTGCACACAAGAACACAGATATGAGAGCAGGATAAATGATGTTGAAATGCACGCGTTGAGAGGAGTATGTGTGGAATAGGAGGAGTATGTGTGTCTGTAGAATGGATGATAGGAGACTAATGAAAGAGATCTATGGAGCGAATGTTAGTGGAAGAGTCGGGAAGGGTCGCCCTGGACGCGCGTACCTGGACCGGATCGGGCATGTGCTCGAAAAGGGTCAGGTGCGTAGTGCCCGTGACCGACGAGCATGTATGAAGAGCGTTGTGGGGGTGGAAGAGGCGGCAGGGGTGTGTCGGGATCGTGGCGCGTGGGGGTTGGGTTGTTTGCGTGGGTTGGGTCCGTTGTCTTTGCCTGCCCCACTGGGAGACAGGCAGGCGTGATGTTATGTACTCGTATGTGTATGTATGTATGAACTTATAGCACAACACCGATTACTCTGCTTACCCTGATTGTCGGGATACAAAAGCGTGAGTTATGTATGTATGTATTATGTATCCAAACTTACACACTTTACCTCTTTATCTTGTCAGCCTCGACACCCCAGCGGTGCAGACAGTGGACTGTCGCTATTGATGGTTACTGGGCCGGTCAGTACTTGGATGGGTTACCGCTCGACCGTTAGAGGCTGACCGTGGTTCGGATTCCACTGAAAACTGTAGGTCCCTTCCCTTCTTACCTTACATAACCACCGCACTGAATGAAACTTCGGTCGAAACGGCTATGTAAAAGTATAAGTATTCTTTCTTTATACTATGTAAGTATATAATAAAGAATGAATACTTGACCCTAGTCGTAGGTAAATAGGAATCAGCAGAATCGAGGAGGCGCTCAAACTTTTCCTCTTTTAATGCAGAAATGACAAGTTTTGGAAACTCGTTCGCAGCACCGACCTCCCTCCCTTCAGCTCGGCTCCTTTTGACTTTTGGGTACAGTCGGCTTTAGGCAAAAATATTTGTATAATAAATTGATTTATAATAGTCGGTTGCTGCTAGCGGTTGAATTCGCCTCCGTGCCAAGGTTGAACAGGGCAAACTATTGATACGGCTTCGCTTCCGGCGGCTCAAATTGAATTGTGTGCGACGCGGCTAATATCCTGTCGAGCCGTCGAGCCTGCCGCACGCGGACGTGGCGCGGCAGACTACCTACATCCGTCTCAGCGCTGCGACGCCGCCGCCCCGCCGCGCCGCTCCGCACGCAGCTAGTGAAAAAGAGCTTTATATTCCTTCGGGCGCCATCACTACTGAGGCTACATTGTGACATTTTTAACCCCCGACGCAAAAAAGGGGTGTTATAAGTTCAACGTGTGTTTATGTGTGTATGCGCGTATGGGTGTGTCTGTCTATGGCATCGTAGCTCACAAACGGATGGACCGATTTGGATGCGGGTTTTTTATTAGAAAGCTGGTTTAATCAGGACGCTTCTTAGCTATGTTTGATATCAAGAAATTAAGTAATTAATCAAAAATTAATTATTTTAAAAAGTGGGCCGATTCGCATGCTATCATTTTTTAAAAAGCTTGAAATAAAATTTCAATTATTATTATAACATCAAAAAACACCGACCCTTAAAAAATAAAAAATAATTTCCTTATACCTTAAGGAGTCGAGGGACCCCTAAGTAAGCGGCGTGTGGCCGAGTGGTTTGGGCATCGGCTTCTCATGCGAGAGGTCCGCGGTTCGAATCCCGTCGGCGTGTACCAATGAGTTTTTTCTGACGAAAAAATTTATGTGCATACCTACACCTGCTGCTTCACCGTTCTGAACCGGTGTAAAACTGTAGGTCCCTTCCCTTGCCCCTTACTAGGTGGTAGGCTGGATGTAAGATGGCCGCATAGCAGCCTCGGTTGTGTTCTCCTCTAGTCCAGTATAGCCGCAGCAATCCAGGGAAGTCTCCGGTATGGCACCTACCTTGTCGGAGGTGATATTGGCTGGTCGGAGCATGCGCTTCGGCCCCTCCAACTCAGCCACCCATACCGGATTACATAAAAAAAAAAAGTAAATAAAATATAAAAACTCAGAGATGCGCGGGTATTTACTTAGCGGTCCTTTAAGTAAGTAAACGGATTTTTTTACTTTTTAAGAGTCGGGGGTTTTTTAATTTGATATTTCGTTGCGTACAAGTAAGTAAATATTTGTAAGCAGAAACTATGCAGAGCCTCTAGCGGGCCAGTATGTACTAAAATTGTCATACAAATATATATTTGAGCAAGATAACTTGTTTGTACGTAAAGACATGTAAAAAAATAAAATTCTCGAGCCTGTGGTTTGTTTAGGCGTTTCCAACGAGCAGGTAACGCCGCTTCGTACTAGATGGCCCTAGTGTCGCGAAGTGTTAGCGACAGCAGAGCAGAACAAATTAATTACGAGTCAATGAAAAGTACGAGTATAAGCAATATTTAAAAAGTTTTATTACAAATTTAAAAAATCCGCGACACATTAACAAGTAACAACCCTTAAAAAGTAAAAAATAATTTCCGCTTAATTACTTCAAGGCGTGGGGGTTGAATTGAGTTTAATTTTATTTACCGCTAAGTAAATAAAATTATTGTATTGTATTGTATTGTATATATTTATTGCACTCAAATAGAATATGGGCAAAAGGTAACACTTAATGCCTCTAGGCATTTTCTAACAGGGTACCTTTGGGGTATGATAACTGCTAGGTGAGTGGCGGAAAGAGAAATTTAAATATTATGGTATGACAGATGTACGGGAATACAAAAGATAGATAAACTTAAATATGAATAATTAAATACTATACCTATATATCAGATATATACATAAGATAGACTAAATATACTTAGTTTTTACATATCATATATATTTACTAACTCTGAACATGAGAGACATACTTTTGGATCAGAAAAATTAAGTTGACAAAAAGTGCTTCTTTAAAAGAATTTTGAATGTGTGAATGGAAGAAGACAGACGGAGATTGACAGGGAGCTGATTCCACAGACGAGCTGCATGTATCGTGAATGAGTCCGAATATGATGTAGTAGAATGGGAAGGAATAGTAAGCACCAAGTTATCATTTGACCTTAGCGATAGCACGTGGGAGCTGAGAAAGGAAAAACGATCACTTAGGTATTTAGGAGCATTGGGGTTAAACAATGTGCAGTAGAGAAGTGATAAGACATGACTATTCCTGCGAAGGCGGATATCGAGCCACTGCAAACGATTTCGAAAATCTGATATATGATCAAACTTGCGCAAACCAAAGATGTATCGGATACACAAGTTGAGAAGACGATCAAGTTTGTTAAGTAGCTCTTCATTAAGATCAAGATAACACACATCGGCATAATCGAGTAGGGGTAGGAGTAGTGATTGTGCAAGCGTAATTTTGGTAGAGACCGGAATAAAATTCTGAAGGCGTTTGAGATAATGCATGCTAGCAAACAATTTCCGGCTGACCTCACCAACCTGAGAATGCCAGGAAAGCGTCTCATCCATGACGAGACCAAGATTTTTTACCTGTTTACTGTATGGAATGACTACACCGTTGAATTCCAAGGTTGGAAGCGCAGCACGGTTCAATATAGCAAGTAGTTTTGGAGTACCTAACAAAATTGCCTGCGTTTTTGTCGGGTTCACCAAGAGTCCAAAACGTACAGCCCAGCTAAAAGCTGAGTCCAGGTCAAATTAAACTCAAACTCAAAATTAAACTCAAGACAGAATAGGTACTAGCCAAATCTCCAAATCCAAGTCAAAATTTACTCAGATAAGCCCTTCCCTTGCCCTTTACTAGATGGTAGGCTCAAATTGTAGCCTACTGGGTTGGTACCACCGTACTGGATGTAAGATATCCGCATAGCAGCCTCGGCTGTGTTCCTCTCTAGTCCAGTATAGCCAGCAATCCAGGGAAGTCACCGGTATGACATCTACCTTCTGATAGTGATATTGGCTGACCGGAGCATGCGCTTTGGCCCATTCGACTCGGCCACCCATACCGGATTACAAAAAAAAAAGAAAGATAAATGTGAAAAATGAACACAACACGCGTCTGCCCGCGTTCGGATCGCTCACCCGGAACAGCGCAGCTCTGAGTTAAATTTTATTTACTTAGCGATGAATTCAGATAAATTCCAATTCCAGAAAATCTATTTAAAAAAATATAAAAACCGCCTTCAAAAATGTATGAAATAAAAAAATAAAAATCGAACCCTAGAGTTGAAGGCGGTCGGTTATTATTTTTGCTTGCTTTAGCACCACCGCCTTCAACTCTAGGGTTCGATTTTTATTTTTTTATTTCATACATTTTTGAAGGCGGTTTTTATATTTTTTTAAATAGTTTTTTATTTCACAGTTTTTTTAGTAATTTTTATTTGCTATTAATGTACTCGGCGGAATCGCTCGGACTTCGGCCTCGCGATTCCGCCTCGCTTTCCAATCCGATCTTGACAAAAAAAAATGGGACCACCTTGGAGCTAGACTGAACCGAACACAAAAAGAATCATCGAAATCGGTTCACAATTGGGGAAGATATTGCTGAACATACATAAAAAAAAATACATACAGCCGAACATAGTACCTCCTCCTTTTTTGAAGTCGGTTAAAAATAGAAATCCCTTTGTCACAATTTCCGAAAATCACGGTCGCAGTGGCAGTTGCAGCGAGCCCCTCGCCGCTAGTAGCTACATCGAGGGCTACACAGTATTAGCACTGAAATCGAGCAATGCGCTGCAGTAGCAATGCGTACGTAACCGACAGTCGCTCGCTAAGGGCTATTTGTCAAACCAATATTCAATTTCAACAAGTTCTTCACAGCTTTAATGAGGAAGGAGATGTGCCCACCATTTCACAAACGTCGTTCCAAATTGTACTTCTGTCATTACCTTCACAGTTATGTATACTGCCCTAATAATTACATCTCTGTTTTACGTCCATAAGCCGCTAGGGATACACAAGTAAGGGTTTAAAAAAATTGCATCTTGGAACATTTCGAATTCGCAATTTGGTAATAGTATGTTCAGGACTAGTCTATAAACCGGCCAAGTGCGAGTCGAAATCGCGCACTGATGGTTCCGTATCGCCATGTCATGGTCAGCGCCTCTGATGCCATCTATGGCGTGTTTATGAAATGCTTCATATTAGTTAAAACACATGATTAGTTAAAATGCTTCATACCCTTTTAGGTAGATGGCGCGCGCGCGCGCATACACTTTTTAGTTTCTTCTATGGCAACCCCCGTGATTTTTTTACTTTTTCTTATTTTTTTTATTTGTTGTTATATCAGCCATCATAATAACACATACCTATTTTGTGAAAATTTCAACCGGCTACCTATTACCGTTCAAAAGGTACAGCTCTCGGACAGACGGACGGACGGACAGACAGACAGACAGACAGACGGCGTAGGCTTAGTAATAGGGTCCCGTACCGGATACGGAACCCTAAAAATGTAAAGATAAAAAAAATGTTTTTTTCAAAAAGCTCAGCCCATAAGATTCTCGTCTGTCCCATTTTGAGTTGAGTTGTGCGCGACGATATTCGACATTCGACATTCGAAAGTATGCTTCAGTTATGCCAAGACAAACTGAGTTATGACTTCACAAATACTGACAAATTAATCAATTTTTAATAGAAAGCAGACCCGTCAACAGCTAACTAAACTTAAATGATAAAATTCATTTAAAAGCTGAAGATTACGTAGTAAGCGCGGCGTCGTCGATACATTCGCTGATCGCTCCGCAGCTGGTGCCGGCATTTTATCATTTTCCCGCCGAAAACTTGATTAATGGCGCCGACGCCGCCGCCGCCGCGCCCCCACTGCGGAGCCGCCCCCTGGCGGCGGCGGCGGGGCGGCTGGGCACCCGCTGGGCGAGGCCACCGATACGGGCCACGCTGCAAAAATGACAACTAGGAAACACTCATTCAACGTCAGCGCTATCTCGCGGCAGAGGCGGGCAGATGTAGGCGCGAGGGGTTGGAGCTTTTTACCCGATGTTTTTACCGCTCGGAATAAAATTAAACGTTGGCTCCCGGCAATCTCTCCAAGTCGAGTCTGGTGCTTCTTGAAAGAAATGTCATTTTAGTAAACGTACATAGACACACCACACGCTGTACCGCGACAATCGGGATAAGCAGAGTAATCGGTGTTGTGCTGCAAGTACTCTTGTAAATTACAGCACAGCACCGACTACCACGTTTAGCAATGTACGAGTATAAGGACAAGATAACTTTCAAGCAGCACATAAGGCACGTACACCCACTGCTGCATGACTCGGTGGAAGTGCAGTGCCAAGGTGAGAGGTGGCTACCCTGTCGCCCTTCAGCAGGGCACCTTGTTCTTATCCCTTAGCCGCCTTTTACGACATGCACGGGGAGTTATGCAGTTCCTTCTAAAATTACGAGTACTATAATTTTATACGCAGCAGGTGAGTAATTACGAGTTGTGCGAATCCTGACCTTAACATCATCAATCATCAATGAAATGAAATGAAATGAAATGAACATGAAAATATACTTTATTGCACAAAAAGTGATAAAAGGCGGACTTAAAACCTAAGGGCATTATCTGCCAGTCATAGGTACCTGGGATTGTGAGTAGGGTAGTGCGGAAAATTAAATGACAGATTTTTTAAAAGTATAAAAATGAACAATGAAACATAGATAATAGTAATAACATACAACTAAATACATTCGTGACATACATACATACGGGTTCAAAATGTGCATACATATACACATATAAACAAATACAAATCAATCATAATATCATCATATTAATAATCAATCTGTAAGGGATGTTCATGAAGTAAGTTACTTTGTTTTATGAGATATTGCTTTTGTAGACTCTGCCTTATTCAGTCACGCGGTTAAACGAGGACTAGATCGGTATAACTTAACACTTGTATTTGATGTAAAACGAACATAACATTCTTGTCTATTCAGAGTGCCACATCAACCGCGAACTAAACTAACACTCGAATTTAGTTTTCGTGTGGCAACACAGCATAAAATAATAACCATTGTCTACGACACAAAATGGGGTTTGTTCATATTGACCGTTTGCGCTCGTATCGTGCTATCTCATGTCTGACATATGTTAGAAGAAGACAACACTACTGTTTAATTAGTTAGGTTAATTTGGGTATTATGTGACAAAGTAGGCACTTTAGGCTCATGTTTAGTGCTAGCTATATATTAAAAATATGAACCAATTTGCATGTTGTACTTAGTTACGATCTTATGGGCAAAACCACTTACTTAGGCATGCCAAAATCTTCAGAACACACAGCACTTCTCGTACTCGTGAATTTCCGCGAGTTCTTCCATTACAATACTAAAACGAATCAATAACACTTGTAATCACCACAATTCACAAATTCACCAACTCGAACTCACGCTTCAAAAAATCAACACAAGCATAGCTGTCTAACAAGCATGGCCGCCGCCATTGTAATTATATGACCGCCGCTCGCTAGATAGGGTTTAAACCCGGCTCTACCTGCTTTAAACAATGAATGGAGCCAACTCGCTGCAAATATGCCGTATAAAGATAAAACTGCTCTCTGAATAGCTTTTTTGTTAGCACGGTCTAAATAGCCGATATAACTGTATGTTAACTTTAACCTGGGAACTCTGAATAGGGCAGTTTAATATATGTATGATACTAAAGCTAAATTGACGATTTTTAGAAATCTTTTCTTTATGTATGTACAAGCTGTGCCCGCGGCTCCGCCCGCTCTCATATTTCACTTCACTGCTAACCTCATAAGCCATTTAGCGTGATAGTAAGTAGCCTATAGTTGATGGGAAGAATGAAGCAATCCGTAGAATTTTGTTTTATTAAAATCGGTTCAGTGGTTCTCGAGTTATAAGCGGACAGACAGACAGACACTCAGACAGAAAGCAGACGTTGGATTTTATTATAGGTAAGGATGTATGTTCCTCGATAACTCTTAAACCGATCATCCGAATTGGAAACTTAGTACAAGCACTTTAACTATACCCGACACAGGATAGGCTACTCTCACTCACGCAACCATACCGGATTAGCGGGAGATAAGATGAGGAGAGAACAACGCGTTGATGTCTATTGCATCGTAGATCAGTTAGTTCTGTCGCCTCCGCCCGCACCGATAGGAGACATCGCCTACGAATATCGCGTTGCAATTAATTAACATTTTTTTGTTTTTTTTTTATTTATGTAATCCGGTATGGGTGGGTGAGTCTGAGGGGCCAAAGCACATGCTCCGACCAGCCAATATCACCTCCGAGAATGTAGGTGCCATACCGGAGACTTTCCTGGATTGTTAGCTATACTGGACTAGAGGAGAACACAACCGAGGTTGCTATGCGGCCATCTTACATCCAGTACGGTGGTATCAACCCAGTCGGCTACAATTTGAGGGAAGGGACCTACAGTTTTACACCGGTTCCGAACGGTGAAGCAGCAGGTAGGTATGCACGTAAATTTTTTCGTCAGAAAAAACTCATCGGTACACGCCGACCGGATTCGAACCTCGGACCTCTCGCATGAGAGGCCGATGCCCAAACCACTCGGCCACCCGCCGCTTATATAGATAGATAGAAATATTTGATTGCTCCTAGAGCGTTTTCCACAAACGAACACAATAGAACAATTTACCAATTATCCAAAGGTTGACTGGAAGAATTTTCTGGTAGAGATAAGTCCGCACTTTGCACCTCATGTAAATATTCTAATGTGCCTATTTCTGTTAAATGTTTTTTTTAAGTAAGTATTTTGTATCTAAGCATCTATAATTTTTAGGCTTCTTATTGGAGAGAATATTACATTGAAATCAGTGATTGAAAATGAGCGAACTTTTGAACGTCTTACCTTCAAATCAAAACAAGTGTATAAACTTAACAGAATAAATGACTTTGTCTTATACTAAACTGCGATTGTTAAGTATTCCGATTAAATTATGAATACATTTAAATAAAGGTTGCCTGGAAGAAATCTCTTGCAATGATTAGTCCGCCCTTGCGTACTCTTGTTTCTTTGCGCGTACTATTCCTATTAAAACTGTGTGCAATAAACAGTTGATGTGATGAAAAATCTGTTAAGTGCGAGTCGGACTCGCGCACCGAGGTTTCCGTACCACAAAAATCATTGAAAAAAAAACACGTTTATTGTATGGGCACCCGTCTTAATTTTTTACTTTTTCTATTTTTTATTATTTGTTTGTTTATTTATCGGCCATAATAAACATATTTTGTGAAAATTTAAACCGGCTACCTATTACGGTTCAAGAGATACAGCCCTCGGATAGACAGACGGACGGACGAACAGACAGACAGACAGACAGACAGATGGCGTAGGCTTAGTAATAGGCTTCCGTACGGGATACGGAAACCTAAAAAGTACCAATTCGGTTAGCTTTCATATTATAATTTACTGGTAAACTACTCAACCGATCTACACCCACATTTCCGCGCAACTAGTTCCCTTATCAATTAATTTGATTGATTGTGAAAACGTTCCGTGTTTCGTTGATAAAGTTAAACGTTTAAAACGAACATATCGAATTGTGGAAATAGTTTATTAAATTTTTTTCGCGTAATATGTCATCTGTGTGATTGTGTGTTTACAAATGCAGTCGCGGAGTACTGCGCGAACTCGACGCGACGCGCTCCGCGCTATCTTATCTCACACACAACCTGTCCTGCGTAATTTGTTCCGATAGCGTTATCGCAGTCACTGATTTACACACAAGCTGTCAAACAGACAACTCAACCGATGCCGGCGTGTTTCCGGTGGGCTCCCCGGGGATCACCAGCACTTGGACTCATTTGCAATGAATTGCACTGAAATTATGCCATTTTCAATCCCCGATGAAAAAAGAGGGGTGTCATTTTTTATTTTATGTGTTTTTTTTAATGGAAACTGACACGGTTGGCTACATCACCTACAACATCCGTGATGTCAGCCCATAACACCGGGTGAACTTGGTGCCACGTCAGCCTTCCCTTCGGTCGTGCCGGTTACACTGAACTGGACGGAAAACACAAATTATTTACATAGCCATGGCATTCGCAACCCCCGCATACGACCGAATGTCCATGGGCGTCGTTAGACACCTTATGGGTGGCTCGGCGCCATATGTCCCGCTGTCAATAAAAAAAAAATTGCCGTTTCGACCGACCTTTCATTCATTGCGGTGGTATCAACCCGGGCGGGTTAAACCCTACCCCCTAGTAATATAAGAAGGGAGTCATATCCCTTAGTCGCCTTTTACGACATACACGGCGAGAGATGCAGTGGGGCTATTCTTTTAAAGTACAGGCCCCACACGGTATAAAGTTATAAGTTTAAAGTGTGTGTGGGTGTGTATGTCTGTGACATCGCAGCTCCCAAACGGATGGAACGATTTGGATACGGTTTTTTATTGGAAAGCTGATTTAATCGGGATGGTTGTTAGCTAGGTTTGTAATCAAATAATCAAGTAATTAAGTAATCAAAACATTAATTATCTTAAAAAGTGGACCGACTTGCATGCGGATTTATTTAAAAGCTTGAAATAAAAGTTAAATTTCAAATTAAAAAACCCCCGACCCTTAAAAAGTAAAAAATAATTTCCGTTTACTTACTTAAAGGAGTCGGTGGTGGAACGCAAAGTAAAAAAAAATACACTTAATTTCCCTGGATATAAGAAGGCCGCATAGCAGCCTCGGTGGTGTTGTCCTCTAGTCAGTATAGCCAGCAATCCAGGGAAGTCTCCGGCATGGAACCTACCTCCTCGGAGGTGATATTGGCTGGTCGGAGCATGTGCTTTGGCCCCTCCAACTCAGCCAACTATACCGGATTACATAAAATTAATTATTAGGTCTTTGTAGAACTATCAGTAATATTTTTTTTTATGGATGGCTGACTGACACGGTTGCTCGCTACATCACCTACAACATTCGTGATGTCAGCCCATAACACCGGGCGAACTAGGTGTCATGCCAGTGCTTCCCTTCATTTCATGTCGGCTACACTGAACTGGACGGAAAACACGAACTGTACATAGCCGTTTCGACCGACGTTTCATTCAGTGTGGTGGTACCAACCCGGGCGGGTTAAACCCTACCACCAAGTAAGGTAAGAAAGGAAGGGACCTACAGTTTAACGTGGAATCCGAAATTAACCCTATGGTTAATCTTGCTCTCAAGCTGTAGTTTTGATAGACGATTATATTATGTGGCTATCTACGAGGATTCTTGTCGGTTCTTCTTCGTGTGTGTAATCGAACCGGATAGAACAATTTGTGACAAGTTCGAGTGCAGTCTAACCGCCATATGAATGATCAATAAACAATAAACAATAAACAATTACTATTTAACTATACGAGACAAATAAAAATAATAATTTAACTGTACGAGACACAGGATATATATAAATAAAATTCACCCTTTCCACCTTCGCACCACGCGCACTGGGCAGGGATTGCATCCCTTACGCTGGACTTACCGCGGATGCGTACCAATCGATTCTGCAGGTCTTTCCTCTACAGAACCGGTAAACTCTGGAACGCTCTCGCTGCCCATATATTTTCCCCCAAGTACAGTCGTCGGCTCGGCGCCATATGTCGCGCTGTGAATAAAAAAAAAAATCAGTTCCGGTTACGCTAAGATGTGGTTCTCATACAAACAAACCGAATTGTTCCGCGCTCCGAAATAAAGGTGCCGTAGCGGGCTTACTTAGGTTCTTCTTTTTAAATACGATTATCACGTGAGCGAAGCCGCGGGCAAAAGCTAGTTTAAGGACCATAAGAAATGAAAGTAGGACTCAGCTTGTTGGTTGTGTCTCATTCCTCAGTATCGAGGCAAGCCTTCTCGAGAATACCCCGAGGTTAGCCATTATTATATTATTTAATTAAAAAAAACATCAGTGAACGTAAATATTACGTACACACAGAAATATGTAACAGTTTAAGCGGCGGGTGGCCGAGTGGTTTGGGCATCGGCTTCTCATGCGAAAGGTCCCCGGTTCGAATCCGGTCGGCGTGTACCAATGAGTTTTTTCTGACGAAAAAATTTACCTGCATACCTACACCTACTGCTTCACCGTTCGGAACCGGTGTAAAACTGTAGGTCCCTTCCCTTGCCCCTTACTAGGTGGTAGCACAGATTACTTAATAGTTACTTCGTAACAGATAAATCACTCCATAGAAAAAGTTCCTTACTTACGGCTTTAATAGCCTACAGTTTTACGTCGTCAGTCGCTGCGTGATTATTGCTTAGCAGCCGCGTGGCCTTGAAGCAAACTCGGTGACGCTAGGGCTGCCACTTTCGATAAAAATATAAATTCATTACACAATATAATATTATAAAGAGGAAATATGTGTGAATGTTTGTTCGTGAGCTACAGCACATAAATTTAAAAATATTCCTCGTATATACCTCGGTTGTGTTCTCCTCTAGTCCAGTATAGACAGCAATCCAGGGAAGTCTCCGGTATGGCACCTACCTTCTCGGAGGTGAAATTGGCTAGTCGAAGTATGCGCTTTGGCCCCTCCGACTCAGCCACCCATACCGGATTACGTAAAAAAAAATAGTACGCGCGGTAATTATACGTAAATAGAGAGAGTGCCCGAAATAGCAAAAAAATAATGTGTTTAACAACACGCACCGCCCCCTCCGCCCCATGCTGCCCCCTACCAGCCACCCCCGCACCGCTCCCTCCGCCCCACGATTATAGCGATAGTGTATGTCGAGCGTGTCGGCGACTCAGATCCCCAATGTTTTATTCAATTCTCAAGTTCCGCGGAAGGGAAAAAATACTTCTGCGTTCGCCTCAGTAGGTAGTACAGTTTATACACTCCTGAGAGAAAGTAAATCTAGCCGAGGCAATTACATGACATGGACCGATCCTACATAATATACAGTCTGTCCCATGAAATATTAAATGTAGTATTTGCGCAAAATATATTTCTGTTTGTATGTGCGTATGAACGAATTATGCAAAATTCATTAAATTAATTTTAAATTTTTAACCCCAAACGCAAAGAGAGGGGTGTTATAAGTTTGAAGCATATGTCTCATTGGCACTCTTTCTAATTGGTGAAGGGATCTCTGGTGTTTATTAGAAATTTATTAGTTATTACACTTTCGCTCATCGCCTTTAATTAAATAAACAGAAATTATTACAAAACTAATGTTTCACATGGCAATGTTGACAATTAAATCATTAAATTAAAATAAGTTAAATTATTTCTTTGGATATCACCCAAAATTATTATCAAATTACGTCACTTGAAAACTTTCTGAGTAAATTACTTGGTGAATTTAGATGGCTATAGTACCTATTCTGTATTGAGGTTTATTTTATTTACTTACCATTCCCACGACGCCTTTAAGTAACTAAACGGAAATTATTTTAGAATTTTTAAGGGTTGTTGATATGTCGGCGATTTTTTAAATTTGTCGATAGATATACGTTCTCTACTGCACACCAACTGTACGCGACTCACCGGCCGCGCGCGCCGCTCCGACGCGCCGCCGCCGATTTCGGCGGGCGTGACCTCCGATGCTGCGGACTGACCCCGCTCTCGCGAAGTGTCCTCAACTCCTCACCCCGCCGCCGTGTGTCGCGCGCTCGCCCGCGTCGCCGTCCCGTTGATTCGCCGTTCGCCCGACTGCCGCACTGACACGGAGCAGCCGAGTGCGCGCGTAGGGTGACGCGTACCGCTCAGCTACGATCGGCGAATCTTCTCTCTTTTCGACCTGTAGGCTTGAAAGGAACCTAAGGTCCTAACTGGCGACTGTTCTTTTAAAATAAAAACACGGACTTGCGACACAAACGAGCTCCCCACTCAATGTTGGACCGTCTCCAGCGTAGTCCGACGATCGCGGTATATAACGCGTGGGCAAGGTGTTTATTTATAGTCAATTTACTACAGCTATTAATCTGTTACTTTACTGACTCCAAGACTCTACACTATATCCTATCACTTTTACTTTATGAGGTGACAATTTAACGCTAAAGGCACACTATTTCTCTCCAACCTCCAAGCTTAATTTTCAACACAATATATTTTCCTTTATCTTTCTGAGTTGACTGTTTCTCGCGGGTGCTGAAGGCAGACTAACCGTCAAACTGTTTCTTCCAAACTCAATAACTTGTACACATTGTCACTGCATACCCCCTCCGCGTGGTCCATGACCATTCCATGTATATAAGCCCCTATTGGTTCGTTACCTTTTTCTTACATAATACCCAACATTCCCGCCTACCTTTTCGTCAATGTTATTGGTTCCTTTCGTCGGTATGTCACCATTACATAACCTTGCCCCCCGCCTATATAAAACGAACCTTCGGACACGCCTTATTCCAATTTGAATGAGAAGCTCCATTTATTTACAATTTCACATACAAAACACACATATTACATTTAGAATACAACAATAATAAATCACATAAAACTTACAATAAAATACTTCCAAAACATCTCCATTAAACATTGCTATTAAAACTTACTTCAATTTAATAATAAATGGTGCGGTTAGACCTTTATGTTCATTTACATATTATACTTAAATACATTTTATATCAAATACTCAATCATTTCATCACATTACATCATTTTAATTCGCTCAATATGCCCAATGCCTTGACCAGGCGGTCATGGTACATTTATTTCCATATATCCACATAATCCAATAAACATAGTATAAAGTTTATTAGCTTTTTCCAATAATTCAGTTCCACTACATCCATCACCTACTTATTACGTACTTACATACTATAATGATACAATTTTACAATTATCAAACATTCCTAATACAACATGTTAATTCATTGGCCGCTTTTAATTTCCTAAACACGTACATAGGAAATAACACATACGATTACATGTACCTAAAAATATTTTAAGATGGTCAGCTTCTAACGGTAAATAGTTTCTGGAAAGATACTTTCTAGGCCTTTTGTCTTTCGGTTACAAAGAGCTTTGAAAGTTTATTACTGCGTTATTATTTGCGCAATAGAGTCGTCTTACAAATTTGAATGTCTTTACCACTCTTTAGAATCCAAAATCATTCATATTTTTGAAGAATTGTCCAAATATCATTGTTTTGCGTTTTTAAATGAACTTTACAACCATCTAACATCCTGCAATTTAGCTGGTCTTTTAGCCACGCTCAACAAACTATAAAGAATGCAACATTTTGTTTAACTCTATTCAGCATTTTATTTTTTAATGTTTTATCGCCTATTCATTTCAGTATGTCTTTCACTCTTTTTGAATGGATATTGCGCTTCTATTCTCATAATATTTCTACCCCAAACCTTTCGAAAATTTCTCTTTTATTGCGGGCGGGTTTTCAATTTAGATTTCTCTACCATAAAGTTACTTCACACGAGAAAGACAATAATTTACTTTTACGACATATTTGACAATACCAACTTTCTGAAATCAACAATTAATATTTTCGTACGTTATTTATGGCTTCCTTCGACATTTGTATCTTGTTTGTTTTTTAGTAAACTTTTCAATATTCTGAATGGACATCCATCCACCAAGCCTTTCTTTCAATATTTCTAAACTATATTTCACAGTAATGGTTTTAACGAAACCTAGCCTTTGAGACGCTCCCCTTACAAATTCGTCTCGCTCAATATATTTTTCTACAATACTTAAGGCGGGTCGGCTACACCAACACATTTGTAATTAATTTTTTTTAGTTTACTCCATGATGAAATTTTTTTTATCAAATTAATAAACCACTGCAACACCGTAGGGATGTTGGCTCCCTAAGTGTGTTCTATCGCTTATTCCATGGGGAGTGCTCGGAGGAGCTGTTTAACGCGATCCCGCCGTCCCGTTTCCACCTCCGCACCACGCGCACTGGGCAGGGATTGCATTCATAAACGCTGGACTTACCGCGGATGCGTACCAATCGATTCTGCAGATCTTTCCTTTACAGAACCGGTAAACTCTGGAACGCTCTCCCTGCTCATATATTTCCCCCTAAGTACAGTCTCGGGTCCTTCAAGAGGGGCGTGAATGGGCACCTGTCAGGCCGGCATGGCATTCGCAACCCCCGAATACGACTGAATGTCCATGGGCGCCGTTAGACACCTCATGGGTGCCTCGGCGCCATAAGACGAGCTTACAATAAAAATAAGGGGCGGTGGTTGGGTGGTTGCAGACCTGTTGCACCGGCTCTTTAATATGTGCTGGCGACACGGCCGAGTACCAGATGATTGGTGCAAAGCTGTGATCGTCCCGCTGTATAAAGGAAAAGGTTCGCAGCAGGAATGCAAAAACTACCGGGGCATAAGCCTTCTCAGCATTGTCGGCAAACTGTACGCAAAAGTACTGATTGAAAGGGTGTTGAAAATTACGGAAGAAAAAATCTGGGATGTACAAGCGGGATTTAGGAAGGGTATGGGATGCACGGATCAGGTCTTTTCCCTACGGTGCATAGCCGAAAAATATCTGGCGAAAAACCAGAAGGTCTTTTGCGCGTTCGTAGATCTGGAGAAGGCCTATGACAAAGTGATGAGGAATGAGTTGTGGGCAGTGTTGTCCGAGTATGGAGTGGACAGTCACTTGGTGCAAGCGCTGAAATCTCTCTATGAGGGTTCTAGGGCTTGCGTCAGGATAAGCGGGGCATACACCGACTGGTTTGACATCTCTAGAGGGGTCAGACAGGGGTGTGTGGCGTCACCCTGGCTGTTCAATCTATTCATGGACAGCTGCTTGGCTGATCTGAAAGAATATGATTGTGGATTAAGAATGGATGAGTTAGTTGTGAAATGCCTCTTGTACGCCGACGATCAAGTGATACTTGCATCGTCGGTGGGCGAGTTGCAGGACATGGTAACTGTTATGGTTGAAGCATTTAAAAGGAAGGGAATGAAAGTGAATGTAAACAAGACGAAAGTTATGGTACTGGAGAGGAATGAAATAGTGTCCGAATGCGATGTCAGGATTGGGAATGAGAGACTGGAGCAAGTGAACGAATTCGTATATCTGGGGAATATGTTCACGCGTGATGGAAAATGTGAAGGAGATGTAGAAAAGAGAGTGAAAGCCGGCAACCAAGTGAATGGGGCGTTGCACGCTATTATGAGCAGCCAAAGCATGTCAACTAGGGCACGTTTGGCTGTCCATGGTGGAGTGCTGGCCCCTACACTTATGTACGGGAGTGAAAGTTGGGCATGGCAGACGAAGCATGAAAGCAGGATTAATGCTGTGGAAATGCGCGCGTTGAGGAGTATGTGCGGAGTTACAATGAAAGATAGATTGAGAAATAGTGTAGTGCGAGAGCGCTGTGGGTTGAAAGAAGATATAGTGACAAGGATTGAGAAAGGGATGCTTCGGTGGTTCGGTCATGTTGGAAGAATGGATGATAGGAGACTAACGAAAGAAATTTATGAAGCAAATGTGAGTGGAAGAGTCGGGAAGGGTCGCCCTAGACGCACGTACCTGGACCAGATCGGGCATGTGCTCAAAAAAGGGGCAAGTGCTTAGTACCCGTAACCGACGAGCATGCATGAAGAACATTATGGGAGTGGAAGAGGCGGCAGAGGTGTGTCAGGATCGTGGCACGTGGAGATCCGTTGTCTCTGCCTACCCCACCGGGAAACAGGCGTGACGCTATGTATGTATGTACAATAAAAATAAAAAAAAAGGAAGTATTTTTAAAATTCAGGTATTGTCAGAAAAAATATTTTAAAACAATTTTTTTTTTCCTAGGTAAATGTGGGGCGCCAGAAATTATAATATTAAGGTCAGTTGATTTAAAACCGAGCTTAAAACTGAATTGAAAGCAAGCGAACGATCATTTTAAATAAGTAGGTAAGTAGATACTTTGATTGGACGCCAAATTACCTGAAATCCTGGTCGCAAGAATAGCCACAGTTCAACTTTCCTTATTTTCAAAATCAAACGGTCGAACCTGCCATTTCAGGACATACCTAAACGTATTGACGAGGTTTCATCTGCCGGCCTTCCTTCCCCTCTCTCTCCACTTCGCTTGCAATATTTTCTTGCGAGTTTTCTTGACTTCTCATCCTCAACAGCCTCCGTCCGACCGAGCCGGTTTTGCACCCGAACTCCGACCGACCACAGCGCCTCCACCGACCGAACGCGAAACGATAAGTACGATCGAGTCAGTCGCTTGTCGCGCGCCGCGCCGAACGTGTGTCTGCGCGCCGCTCTCCCGCGCTCTCCGGTTTGTTACGTTCGAAATTCGAATAATCGTGAGTGATCGTGCGTGGCCCCCATAAATACTACTGTGTGTGTGAC
This sequence comes from Nematopogon swammerdamellus, assembly GCA_946902875.1. NCBI lineage: Eukaryota > Metazoa > Arthropoda > Insecta > Lepidoptera > Adelidae > Nematopogon > Nematopogon swammerdamellus. The sequence goes on from OX336347.1 coordinate 544,520, forward strand.
AAATTCCGAAGGGATGAGTAGTGTGAAGTTTGCGAGTGCCCCGACGATGCTTGATTGAAGTGCACGCCGCTAGGAGGTGACCGGTGGTGTTGGCCGACCGCAGCCAAGGTCTGTATTTGTATATCGATGAGCGTGATTGGAATCATAATTAAATGTGTAGGCATCTTCCTGCTTGACTATGATCTTAACCTTCAATAGGAATGCTATCACTAATACTGTGTGCGAGATAGCAGAAGCGGGTATTGATAAATTCGCAGCGCGCTGACTGCAGAGGGTTCGTTGACTCATGAAACGAGTTTTTTACTTTGATTTCGGAATATAAAGTTTGAACTCCGCCATTTAAATCGATATGAATAAAGAATGCGCCTTGGTTAGGTATGTACGAGTAGGTATTATGTTTAAATAATGCGTATCCTTCTTTATAAAAACTTCCTCTTCCCGCGGTTCGCAGTCGCTCGCCTAGCTAGGAGTACCTACCTACTTTAAATTGTACATAAATATAACATAGATAACAGCTTCCCGTTGCCGAATAATTACTTTTTATTACCTACATACATACATTTTATTACCTATGTGTTAAAAATACATACTGATCGAACTGAGTACTTCCTCCGTTTTTGAAGATAAGTCAATGTTTTGAAGTCGGTTAAGTAGGTAACTAGGTACCTATAGGAGATATTTTTTTACGGAATATATACTTTAGTAACTACTAAATATTTGGGAGGATGTGCTAAGAATACCTACTATTTTAGGTAAAATTAGTTACCTAGCTATTAGCAGGCTACTAGCTATTAGCATTAGCTAGTAGCTAACGCCAAGGAAATATAGGTACAGCCTGTAAAATATACTGCACATCGATAATCAGTTTCTAATATAGGCCAAGTGCCTAATTTTTAGGGTTCCGTAGACACCGACGTTTTCAGGGACTTTATAAAAACAGGTCATCTGTCATGTCATGCATGACTCATGAGGTGTCTGTCTACCGCCCGTCTGTCCGTTCGTCTGGCTCATAGATATTATAATTCTAGTCGGAGTTACCTATAATATTTATGGTCCGTCTATCTGTCACACGACGCTTTGTCCGTGGTGATAAGGTATCTACTCCGGAATACATACATACATATCACACACGCTGAATCCCGACAACCGGGTTAAGCAGAGTAATCGGTGTTGTGCTGCAAGAACTCTGGTAAATTACAGCCCAACACCGACCACCACATTTCGCAAAGTATTCGAAGAAGATTCAATCGATCAAACGGCAAGTAAGGCACGAAGACCCACCTGCTGCATGACTCGGTAGAAGTACCGGGCCAAGGTGAGAGGTGGCGAGCCTGTCGCCCTTTATCTTGTCCTTGTCCCTTAGTCGCCTTTTACGTCATGCACGGGGAGAGATGCAGTGAGGCTATTCTTTTTAAGTAGGTACCGGCCCCATTTATTCTGTGCGGCCGCCATAAGTGTCTACCGCCTATGGCAAGGGAATTACAGTTTTACGCGGAATCCGAACCACGGTCAGCCTCAACGCATCCAAGTTCGGACCGCGCCCGTGTGTGCTTAATTTCACCAGCGGACGTCGCTAAATCGCACCGCCGAGCTACCGAGGCTGACACAATGTATGTAGATATGTAAGTAGGTTAGCAAAGATTATAAATTATATAACCACGTGTATGTAATTAGGTACGACATAAATATCATTATTATGGCCATTAAAATAAACACCATTTTCATTTCCTACCGGCCAGTCTGTAGTTAAAATAAATTAGTAGGTACCTACAATCGTATGTAGGTAGGTAGGTAGGTACCTGTAGTCAATAGATTGCATTTGGATACGCAACGCACCCTGGGGAGAGAGAATGGAAAGTGTGAAAAAAGACGGAGTTGCGCCAGCAACACGGCCGCAAAATTTCCATAGAATACGTCGAGCTATCCTATCAGCTCCCTACGCTCCGGTTGTGCGCGTGTCCGCATGTGGGACACATTTCGCGTACATACAGAGAGGTACGATACGCCCCGTGACATTTTCAACATAGCGTCGCGTCCTAATTGCGACCACTGATAATAACATTACGACGCTAGCACCAAAACCACTTTTTTGGAACTAAAATTGACGTCATTTCCTATAGCCGCTCATTAATCAGAAATCTAAAGCCGCATTCACACAATCAAAGTTCGCTTTGACAAAGTAGCTTTGTCAAAATAGCTCTGACAAAGTAGCTCTGACAAACAAAAAAAAAACCGGCCAAGTTCGAGTCGGACTCGCGCACCGACGTTTCCGCACCAAAAAAAAAAAACATTGAAAAAAAAAACCTTTCTTGTATGGGAACCCCCCTTAATTTTTTACTTTTTCTATGTTTTATTATTTTTTGTTACATCCGCCATAATAACCCATATTATTTGTGAAAATTTCAACCGGCTACCTATTACGGTTCCAAAGATACAGCAGTAGGACAGACAGAAAGACAGACGGACAGACAGACGGCGTAGGCTTAGGCCGTACGGGATACAATCTAAAAACGACAAAATTCTATGTGTTTATTATTTATTAGTCAGGCACATATAAATAGGTTACATGTAGATGTACATAAAAAATGCGTGAAGATAGTACCAATGTACCAATACTGTGCCCGCGAGATCGTGTACCTATTCATTAAACACTATCGCCTAAACTGGCTCTAAGGCTGTTTCATAGGCGACATTGCTTGGTCAAACCACTATTGATGTTGTAGCGTTCACTTTGATAACATATCACACCATATAGTTCACTTAGATGCGGTTATTCAATATTCATCCTTTCAAGCATAAGATGTCGGACGCGACAGATTGTTAGGGTTTCATCAAAGTCAACTATGAAAATTCGAGCGCCGCGCCGCCGCACAGTGCAGCGTCCCGAAGAAAAGTCCGGACGTTTGACATTTTCTCAAATGTCTCAGAATCCAAAAAATAATTACTATCGCCCATTCTACAGGATCATAGCTATAACAAGGAATAGCTTTAATTTTTTTCACAATACTCTAACATTTTTTAATTTAATCCGGAAAAGACCTCTGCCAGGAAATTTCAATGTATTGCATTAAATACGGTGAAATGTATTATTTTCTGTCGCCTTCCTTATTTAATATTTATAACTTTTGGGTAATAATGGGTTCAAATAGTATATCACAGAATATATAAATGTAAGCATATGGCCATTTTACTAAATAACGTAATTTTTATAGAGTGATTTTAGAGAATCTATCAAATAATCTGAAGTGAAATATTTAAACATCAAGAAAGTAAAAAGTCCAAAACGGTCCAAGAAATGATTATTGCTACGTTATAGATTAGCTATTGGACTTTAGCCAGTATGAAAATGGTAGCCATATGCAGCCATATCTTATATACTTTTTATGTTTGTTTACGATCGCGCCTAGCCGCGCCTTACGCTCAAAACGGCCGCTCTTTGTTTTGGTGACACACCACATCACAGTATTGTATTATTTATGGTGTTATACTGTTCTTATAACAACATCACAATGAGCACTATTACATACGTCTAATAAAATAACTTATTGGGGGTCGAGTATTTTAAAATATATATTTTAACGAGTCACCTTTAATTCTAATTTACTTTGATATTAGTTTATTAAGATCTCACAGTAGAAATTATTTTATACATCATTCACTATATATTTATACCTAATAGGTATATAGCATAATATGTATACATAGCCTGTACTATAGTACCTTTATTTTTTGTGGTTTAAGATATGAAAAATAATTTAGTTTAAGAGTGAAGAACTTTAACAACATTTTATTATTTTGTTTTAACACGGCTATGTGCATACTGAAGCCATGGATCTACTGCAGCGAAGCATTGATTTTTACGTTTTATTACGAGACAATTCTTTACCATTAAAAGAATATATAATATATTATTGACACAAAAAGTACGGAAGTAATTGGAGAATCGTTTACATCCGGAGAGCGAGCGACGATCAAGACTTGGCGGAATGTGCACCTGAAGTAAATAGAGTTTAGAATAGTACATAATTAAATAAGGTACTTATCTTGTCTAATTTATCTTAAGAAATAAAAAAAAATCAATGTTTCGCTGCAGTAGATCCATGACTATGTCACTCATTACGAATGTATTTTCTCTAGTTTATTTTTAAACGTAGTTCCTTATTTCATTTATTTTTTCTTTACTTTTTAATAAAAAAAATATAATTATGTAGATTTAATTTTAGTACTAATTGAATTTCGAAAGTTTAATTATAATTTTGTTTAATTAATTTTCTAGTTATGATTATGATTACTCTTGTTTTTAATAAAAAATATACATATTTAAATATACTATCGATGTTATGAATTCATATATATCATCAATATCACCGTCAGCTCGGCAGCATTATCTGTCCTCGGTCACTGATGAACATAGGCTTCTCCGCCTAAGCATGCGATCTTTTATGCAAACTTAATATAAATACATAATACAAAACTGTTGTAAAACTAAATAAAAAGCATTTAAATTTCTATATTTGAATTTTTAACCTTTCCTGAATAAATAAAATAAATAGGTACCTGGAAACCCAAAAAAAAAAAATCTTACACACAGCGCATATTTTGAATTTCAAATTAAAATAAATATAAATCCTATTGCTGATTTTTTTTTTATTTACAGAATTAGTAGCTAAACTATTCAAGATTATTCATGCAAAATTTCAGAGCATTATCTTGAAAAGTTTCGGAGAAATCAAGCGATGTCCGCAAAATCGTATTTTGGTTGCACTGTGCGCCGTCCAAATCCACTTTGATTGGATGCCGACGTCAAAGTGAGCTTTGATCAGTGTTGTTTTGACACGATCGTCAAAACTAACCATCAAAACTACATACTTTGTCAAAGCTGACTTTGATTGTGTGAACGCGGCTTTAGATCATATTCTACGTCAAAATCTTCACATGAAGATTTGCACGGGGATTTCTTTCGAAACTAATTTCGACAGCCGGCAAGCGCACGCCTCGCCAATCGTCAAATTGCGAGAGGAAATCTTCCAAATTGACACTTAGCTCGGCGGAAACCCGTCTGCACGCTTCCGTCGTCGCTTACTTACTTCCGTTGCTCATTAGCGGAGTGTGGCGCAACGGTGGTGTCGCCCGTGCCTCCGCGGTGGGAGTTCTACGCCCATCAGAGACAATGACTTTCCCATGAGCATGCCAACTTTGGCAAACGCATCCCATCGCTCCGCTCAGAGACGCCGCCGTTTTTGGATTTAGGGAGGGTTTGACAAAATTATAACAGGAGGACGACTCTTGATGTCGCGAAGCAAGACGATTTTTATAAAACAAAAATATAGCAGGTAGGTACCTACGTAGTTTATTATAATGTTTTTGGTTTACTTTGTCTGAGGCTAAAACAAAGGTTTTATATTTTTTTTAATTCGGTATGGGTAGCTCACTCGTGGGGTAGCTCAGTCAAAGGGGCAGCAAATATCACCTTCGAGAAGTTAGGTGCCACACCGGAGACTTCCCTGTGGATTGCTGGCTATATACGACCGCCTCGACGCTCGATCAACAAGAACACAGACAACACTAGATAATTTAATATGTAACCAGTTTAACTAAGCGTGTTATAAAAGTGAATCACAATGTATTTATAGGTACATACACCAACACTATTAACGCCCTGTCAAGTGTCAACCCGTATTCGAGTAGGATGCAACACAATCAATCTATGAAAAATTCGGTTTTTATTTTTTTATTCCAAAAATACGGATCGAAACAAAAAAATAAAAAGCAACGGATTTTGATATAATATTCAACAAATAAAATAATTTCTTTCAAAGCCTTGATTTGATCACCTTTTTTAACCGACTTCAAAAAAGGAGGATGTTCTATGTTCGGCTGTATGTATTTTTTTTTATGTATGTACAGCAATATCTTCCCCAATTGTGAACCGATTTCGATGATTCTTTTTGTGTTCGGTTCAGTCTAGCTCCAAGGTGGTCCCATTTTTTTGGTCAAGATCGGATTGGAAAGCGAGGCGAAATCGCGAGGCCGAAGGCTGAGCGATTCCGCCGAGTACATTAATAGCAAATAAAAATTACTAAAAAAACTGTGAAATAAAAAAACTATTTAAAAAAATATAAAAACCGCCTTCAAAAATGTATGAAATAAAAAAATAAATATCAAACCCTAGAGTTGAAGGCGGTGGTGCTAAAGCAAGCAAACCGACCGCCTTCAACTCTAGGGTTCGATTTATATTTTTTTATTTCATACATTTTTGAAGGCGGTTTTTATATTTTTTTAAATAGTTTTTCCATATATACGTTTTTATTATATAACTAAATTCAGAGGCATGTTCATGATTTTTTTCTATAGAGCGAAGTTAATCAAATCGTGTTTTCAAAAAGCTATCGATCCGCGCTGATAGATGAAATTTTACATATATTAAAACTGAATCTGTCAGGTAAGTAATATTGGCGGTACACTTCTTGAAATTCGAGTCAGACGCAGTCTCACATTACATCACCTTAAGATAATAAGTACGCAAAGATAGAAGTATTACTTGTCTATTGCTGGTTTGCCGCTACCTCAGCCCGCGCTTCCGCACATCGCGCCTCACGCCACGCCACACCCGCTGACGCCCAGCTCAGTAGCGTTAGTATCGCTGTCGCGTAGCCAAAGAATATAATACCGCGTAGCCACGCCCGTATTATATGTGTAATTGAGCTACCTACCCCTCGCGCGTGTACGAATTTTGTTTTTTTTGTGTTATTTGTTTTATTACTAACATTTGTTGTGTTCAAATGCCAATACGAGTAAAAAAAGGAATAGTAATATGACTATGACGTGTGCGCTAGCTTCACTAGTCATGTCACTTAATTACGTAGAATTATTATTACATGGTAGTACATATTAATTCTATGCCTGAAATACGAAGTAACGACAGTTCAGTTTAACACCTGGTGGCGGGAGCATTCGTCTATCCGACTTTTTTGTCGACGGTACCGATAGCTGTTACGTCATACATAACCGTCAGCGGTGGCATACTGGAACCAGACGACTAATATGAACATACAAGACGCGAAGAAGATATGGTAACCAGGACCTCGACCTCGCATTTTTGGAAGAATGAGACACATAATATCTGTACACGCCGCGCCGTTCTAAAGAAACGGAAGAAATATTTTCTTCATAATCGTGAGTGATATCGACGAGCGCAGTCGCGCGCGGCGCGCGCGCGCCGCTTGTCACCCGCGCTCCACACTGAAGCCGAATGGCCTAATAAACCGCTGGCTAAATTTAGACTTAACTTTAAGTACAGCACACGCACTCACTGCACTCACTCGGACGGATGGGGAGTTGCATAGTGCTGATACATCTTCACGGCACATGTGACTGATCGCGCAGGAGTCAGGTCTCTCCCTGTTTGTTCCAGATCTCTCCTCACGGCCTCCGTCGGCGCAGTGCCATCTATTATGAATGACATTAAATCTACACTTTATTTTATAACCGTAAACCGTACTGTGTGGGGCCGGTACTTAAAAAGAATAGCCCCACTGCATCTCTCCCCGTGCATGTCGTAAAAGGCGACTAAGGGATAAGGACAAGATGCCGTGCTAAAGGGCGACAGGTTCGCCACCTTGGCGCGGTTTTTCCACCTAGTCATGCAGCAGGTGGGTCTTCGAGCCTTACTTGCTGCTTGATCGATTGAATCTTGTTCGAATACTTTGCGAAACGTGGTGGTCGGTGTTGTGCTGTAATTTACCAGAGTTCTTGCAGCACAACACCGATTACTCTGCTTACCCCGATTGTCGGGATTCAGCGTGTGTGATATCTATGTATATATGTAAAACTACACTTTATTTTATAACGTCATTTCCGTTTCTCGGATCTCGACTATGCCACCCTACAGTCACTTCATACAACCGAAAATCACGTATTCAATGTAAATGTACATGTCTGAAACAAATCTTGAGCATAAAATATTTCAAATCTGTTATAAATTATTTCCTACACTAACTAGGTACCTAGGTACCCACTTGCTCTACGTACTAAACCGCAATATAGAAGCAGTTGTCTGTAGACAGGAAAGTTCAACTCATTGACTTGGTAATAACGATAAATGTATTCCTCCGCGCCGCCCCCGCCCCGCCCCCACCTCGCCCCCGCGCCTCCGCCCCGCCGACAACAACACAACTTCTTTTCTTACTTCTTAGCGCTCGCCCATTCCCCACAATACGCCGCCTGTTAACTACCTAAAATTACTGTTTTTTTTTCTTATCTAAATATTTTCAGTTAGTACTACCTACAGGTGAGTAGGTAAATAACTTGTTTTACCTTTTTCACTCAACGAGAAGGAGTTTTTAGAACTTTTTCGTAGTAGGTATATTTTTAGTCTACGGCACGAACGGTTGGACCGAATTTCCTTAAGGAAATTATAATATCCGCGTTATCTTGAATATTCTGGTATTTTTAAGCCGTAATAATGGACTTCATCATATTCTAAAAACAAAAACAATAGTTCCGTACCAATCGTTTGTACTCTAGGGAAGTCTCCGGTATGGCACCTACCTTCTCGGAGGTGATGTTGTCTGGTCGTAGCATGTGCTTTGGCCCCTCTGACTCAGCCAAACATACCGGATTACATAAAAAAACATTGAGAATTTTACGACTTACTCATTATTTTCACTATTATAGACCGTGTCCCAAAACTCAACGTCAAGCGGACACCAGGGAGTAGGCCAGTTTATGACTACCCAGGGAAAAATAAGAAAAACAAAATCTGAGTCATTTATTTTTTTAGAAAAAATTTTAACTGAATATTTTTTTTTGTAAAACTACAGGCATTCTGGTTTTGTTTGGGATACTGATCAATAGCAGAGTTATTTAGGCTACCAATAATTTTTTTTTAACAAATTATATTTGCAAATTTGTAGTCATAGTCAACGACATTCTACTTTATGGACGGGCCCTCGTTATACATTTTACCGGTAGAAAGAGAATCTCTCTCACAGATGCACACTAAGCTAAAATTTTACACACACACGTAACATAGGCTAGAATAAGACGTGCAGATGCAAACTCCGTGAACGGAAAAGGGATAGTGCGATTGAAGACATTCTATATATTGCCAATATTTCAAAGAGCGTAAGTGCGCGAGCGCCTCATACATCACGTTACGTTTCCGCTCTGTGAACGTCGATAGAGTAAGACGGTTAATGGCAATTTGATACGTATAAGGGAGACAACGATTGCACATTCCAAATTAGAATTCGTATACTTGAACTTTGCACGTCGCGGCTTGCGCGTGTGCCTTTATATTCATATAAAGACTTGTGTGATGCGTTACAAGATAGGTTTAGAACCCTGCATGTCGCCACTGCATGTTCTCAGTGACTGACTCTCGTATGCTCTCGTCTCGAACCGAGTAACGTATAGCTATCCTTTTCACGCTCATATTTTGTGTATGCGAATGCATGATATTCTATCTCTCTCTTTTACGGACGGACGGATACAAAAACGTGACCTGTCTGAGCGGCGCAGTGCGGCGGACTGACTGCTCGCGAAAGAGAGGGTGCCGAATGCTCCCCAATAGCGCGCCTCAAGTCGGTGCGTTGTATGCCACTTCCCGATACTTTTAATTCGTTGGTCATAGTACCTAAAAATGTCAATTTTCAACTTTTCTCAAAAAATGCTCATATCATAAAAAAACAAATGACTCCCATTTTTTTTCTTATTTTTTCCTGGGTACTCATAAACTGGCCTACTGCCTGGTTCCCTGGTCCCTCTTGACGTTGAGTTTTGGGACACCTGTATGTACAGATAGATTGATTGATTGATTATTAGTATTGCTACACTATAATGTATAATATACCTACATAAAGTCGCGGTATTCGTGCGGGTACCGCTCCCTTACGAAACCTCGTACGAAACTATAGTATAGATAGACCGATGCGGCGGTGTTTCGCTTGTCTCCTGTGTGCGGAATCGTACCTAATCGTATCGCTTTTTATATTGTTGAGTATTTTTCTTACAAAGTAAAGGAACACTTGAAACAATATCATTTCTATTGACTTAATTCGGAAATTGCCGTCGGAGTGGAGTGCCCCTTGGCGTTAATTATGAAGTGAAAAAATTAGCATAGATACCACGCGGTAGTTACGTATTGTAACACTAGACCGACGCTAATGCACCTCTTGGTTACAATGTCGCACGCTTTGCCCATCATCGCCAGTGGCGTGCACAGACATTTAAGACCGGGTAGGCAGGCAACAATTAAGATTCAAAATAAGTACTTAATTTAGAAACAAGTTGAATTAATTTTAATTTTTACCTCAGCCCGGTTTTCATCTTTTACATCTTCTTCATGTCCACATGAAGATGTTCGGTCCAGCAGATTATTTTTTTTCAATGCACCTCAGATATCCATAAAATGAATAAATTTTAATTAACTACACAATGTCATAAATACAGATACTAAGGGTGACTTTTAAAAACGCCTTTTGAGTGATTTAAACAGAACCAATCTCAATAAAGAGTATGCAGTGCAGTGAATATTGACTACAAAAAGATGAAATAGAAATAAGTAGAGAAGAGGGGCGGTACTTTTTTTATTTGTAAAAACATAAACAAAAGATTATAACACTTCTTTATAAACTGTACCAGACAATTGCACCGCCGCGCGCCGGGGCGGCGGCGCGCGCGCGCGAACGATGCTAGACCAGCTACACCTACGTTACGAGGCATTGTTGTGGTGTTAGTGAAAGGCAGTCCTGCCCTGGCGTACTAAACCGCGCATCGAAACACGCATACACACGCAAAATTCCAGCATATAATGACGCAGGATTTGAGTAATAGTGTGAGTGACCACCAGGTAGTCGTGTTGTCTGCCTTTGCCGCGCGGTGGCGTTGCTTCCGCGCGAGCGGCCGCGCCGAGAGGGAGGAGCGCGCGCCAATTTTAAATCATACGTTTTGTCGTGAACTTGAGTAGTTCTATATGTTTTAATTTGATTGTTTGGATAGGTGGAATTGGGACTTTAACTCAGGGTAGGCAGTGCTTTTCTGCCTTTATGGGATGCACGCCCCTGATCATCGCTTCAGATGTAGTTCTACTGTACGGCGGTAAACTAAGCGCCGGGTGGCCGAGTGGTTTGGGCAACGGCTTTTCATGCGAGAGGTCCGCGATTCGAATCCCGTCGGCGAGTACCAATGAGTTTTTTCTGACGAAAAAAATTACGTGCATACCTACACCTGCTTCTTCACCGTTCGGAACCGGTGTAAAACTGTAGGTACCTTCCCTTGCCCCTTACTAGGTGGTAGGCTCAAATTGTAGCCGACTGGGTTGGTACCACCGTACTGGATGTAAGATGGCCGCATAGCAGCCTCGGTTGTGTTCTCCTCTAGTCCAGTATAGCCAGCAATCCAGGGAAGTCTCCGGTATGGCACCTACCTTCTCGGAGGTGATATTGGCTGGTCGGAGCATGCGCTTTAGCCCCTCCAACTCAGCCACCCATTACCGGATTACATAAAAAAAAAACTGAGACCGTGCCGGCGCGGCGCGTGCCGTCTGACGTTGGGCGATGCGTATTCTTGTTTATGTATGTAAAGGAGTAATTTAATTAATTACAGTTGAATAATTGCGATTACTTTACGTAAGGGACGGGCCCGCGTGTTACTTGCACACTTGCTGGGTGCGGAGACCTAGCGTAGTTAGTCTAGAGTCTAGAGTCTAGACCAGGGATGGACAAACTTTTTTCTACGCGGGCAGGTTTTTAAATTTTTGGCTATAATTCTTTATTGAAATAAAAATATCTGTATTTTCTGAAATAATGTTATTTATTGACTAATGTTTCAACAACATTAAAAGTTCTCTTATTTATTGCAGGTAATATAATGAATTTACGATAATATTATTATATTAAAAGAAAATATATATATCACTTTGTAGTGCTTCTAAATATTTATTTAAAAAGAACACATGTTTTTTTATTTTATTTTATATATTTCGGCGAATGCCGTCTTCAGTAATTAATTATCTATATTATGAATAAATATGATTTATAATATTTATTTATTCCTAATATAGATAATTAATTACTGAAGACGGCATTCGCCGAAATATATCAAATTAAATAAAATAACATGTGTTCTTTTTAAATAAATATTTATTGCAGATAATCTATACAATCTATAACCAAGATTTATTGATTATAGTAACAAAGTAAGTACACTATTAATGTATAAAATAGTGTAGTGTATAAAATAAATGTCTAATAAATGTATCTACTTCTGGGTCGATGGTTGCGGGCCGGATTGCAACCGTTTGCGGGCCGATGAAGACCCGCGGGCCGTAGTTGCCCATCCCTGGTCTAGACGCTATAGCGGGGATGTCTGTAACTGGTGGGATTTGTGCCGTCTATTATATATAATATTCAATTCTATAATGGAGATAATGCCGAGATACACTTTAATGAAATAATAGAATAGAATAGAATAGAAATATCCTTTATTGTACTTTAATAAGCATTTTACAAAAGGCGGACTTATTAACAGTGGCAATATCTGCCAGTCAACCTGTCCTAATTGTAAACAACAAAAGAAGAAGAAGGAAAGACACTTAATACTAATGAAAGTTAAATAATAAAAGTGAACAAGCAGACGCCTAGCTACTACCTACTTACATTCCACTATATTAATCGAATCTCAAACGTTCATAGGTTGACTTTAAGAAATCTCTGCAAGGGATAAGTCTGCCTTTGCGGCTTATGTAAATTTTCTAATGTACTTATAATAAATAAAATATTTTCTATCCATCTATCTATATAACTTACTAGACATGAGTGGGCTCAGCCCAGCCTACCGCATCTCTGGCTCGGGCCAAAAATTTGACTATCCTTATCCTTACCTATAATAAAATCCAACGTCTGCTTTCTGTCTGAGTGTCTGAGTGTCTGAGTGTATGTCTGTCTGTCCGCTTATAACTCGAGAACCACTGAACCGATTTTAATAAAAAAAATTCTACGGATAGCTTGATTCTTCCCATCAACTATAGGCTACTTACTATCACGCTAAATGGCTTATGAGGTTAGCAGTGAAGTGAAATATGAGAGCGGGCGGAGCCGCGGGCACAGCTAGTCTTCTATAAATTAACCCTCACCTAATATTGAGGCGGCGCATGTCTATTTTGCATAAATTCCTATTCAAAATAAATGTTTTGGTGCATTTAAAAAAATTATAAAAATTTCGAAAATAAATTTTGTGTGCAAAATATGTTTTTCAAAATTTTTTTTCTCTGAAACTACACATTTGCGGCAATTTCACTATAATTCATCTCTCAATTCGGCCTACATAATAAGCATACCAGCAATTTGCGATCTGTGTAGTCGTCTACTAATCCACACCCTTGCAAAATTTTGAAATTGCTAAATTGCATCTTGTTTAGGGTTTCCAAAATAAATCTAGTTAGGAAAGCAGGGATAGAGACCAACAGGTTGTACTTTGAATCCGAACCACGGTCAGCCTCAACGGTCGAGCGGTCACTCATCCAAGTTATGCCCGCGCCAGGTGTGCTTAAGATCACGGACGGTGGTAGATCGATCGCACCACTGAGCTACCGAAGGCTGACAAAACTAATTTCCGTTTCTAAAATATCAATCCTCAAAAGATCAGCTCAATTATAATGATTATTATTATTTATCGATTATCTAAGGTAGGTATTGCACAATGCACACATCCCAGCCCAGGTAGGATTTTTTTTATTTTTTTTTATGGAAACTGACACGGTTGCTGGTTGGCTACATCACCTACAACATCCGTGATGTCAGCCATTAACACCGCGTGAACTAGGTGCCACGTCAGTGCTTCCCTTCGGTCGTGCCGGCTACACTGAACTGGACTGAAAACACAAGCTATTTACATAGCCGTTTCGACCGACCTTTCATTCGGTAGCATCTGCCCCCGCCACCGGTACAGCCAGCATTACTCGCACACAGTGCTGCTGGGTCGCATCGCAAGTCGTAACCTTCCATTCTCACAGTTAAATGTCACTAGCTGGCAGAGCGAGGTTCGAGGTACTGCCGCTCGCACCTCGTCCGGTGCACATTGACGCGCCAACAGCACACGATATAATGTTACAATCGATAAAATGTCATGCTCGACCTAAATGAGAACCTATGAGAACCTAAATGAGAAACAATGAGAACTTAAATGAGAACGTATGAGAACCTACGAGAACTTAAGAAAGAACCAATGAGAACTTAAAAAGATATGAGAACTTAAAAAGCAATGAAAACTTAAAAAGAAGGATATTATGTGAATACCTATCGATATATAATTAACGTATCGTCCCGATAAAACAGCGTCGTTATACGAGTTCGCTAGAAATGCCTTACAAAATGACATATCTATTTTTGTGCCAATTTGTTTGTCGCCACTTCGGCGCTGATATCCGTAGTGAGCGTCCACGGAACTTTTGACGAAATCGAAAGTTTTAAGAGCGTGTCGTGCAACATGACAGGCGACGGTGCTGCCAATGCGACGGTGCCGATTATTTACTCAAGTAAATAATATATATCTCTTAAACAAATCCATAACTGGAAAAAACGACACACGAAACTGTAGTTGATTTTGATTATGATATTCTAAGGTACTGGAAACAGTTTTGTATTGCTCAGTTTATGCACAATCATTATAACGGATTACGGTGTGGCTTTGTTTAAGAGATATATATTATTTACTTGAGTGGCAGCACCGTCGCCTGACATTTTGCACGGAACGCTCTTAACGATGATTATTTTGTTAAACTGCTCCATCTCTAAATGATTTCCCATGGCGCTCGCTACGGCAATCAGCGCCAAAATGGCGACAAACAAACCGAAACAAAAATAACGAATTTTTTTATGAACAGCCGGCACGTGTGGCCCTCCCCACAAGGCCAATGGAAGAGCACACGCAGCCAATACACCTTGGGAAACCAAGCTCAGCGCCATGTCGCCGTGCCAGATCTGTGGCGAACAAAAATTTGGTCGCTAAATTTATTGACACGCCTTTTGAACATCCCCAGGTCAGGTTAGGGGCTTTGACCTGAGATTATAGGTACCAGGGAAAACACTCACCGACATTTTTTTATGTAAACCAACATGGGCGACTGTGTCGTGGGACCAATGGTACAGTCGACAGAGCCAAAACACCTCTCCTCGCGAAACCACGCTCAGTGAGGCGCCATGCCAGCAGATTTGCGGACTGTTGCTAGGATGTCTAGCCCATTGATACGACGTTTGAAAACACCCAGGTTAAAGTATTCGGGAAACACACTCGCCGGAAGACAGTTCCACACCCTATAGCAGCGGTGCGGCAAAGAAACGATTTTGAGAACCAATGGGTTCTCAAAAGCCCAATGTCAACAACAAAAGAGTTTATGTCAAGGGAAAATATGACAGTTTCTCAGACATATTTTCGCCATACGACACGAGAATGCTTTCGAAAAGCGATGCGTTCTCAGAAGTTCGCTTTCAACAACCAACGACTGTTTATTGTCCAGTGTTCACCACCAGTTGTCCAGTGTGCATCGTCCCGCACAACCAGCCAACTTGCACCGAGCGAGGTGGACGAGGTCGCAGACTCCTCTCTCCCTGCCATCCTCCGGCGCGCCTGAATACCGCACACCCACCCACGCCCACATCCCCACACCCGCTACACCTGATTATATCACTAGGTCTAGAACGATAAAAGGTATGGACGCCGGACTGGCAAATGCTTGTATGAGAACTAGCGTCGCCGAGTTGCGGGGAGCGGAGTGTACTTACCGATGATAAGATATTCCACTATTGTGCATACTAAACTTGGCTGTAGTGTTTTTACACGTAAACACAGAGCATGCGGGCACTTTAAACAGGCTTTTGCGAACGCGGCCGATGACAGACTGACGGGCCAGCGCGCGACCGTCCATACAAAACAAGCATGCTTTTGCTTAAGTATATCGTGTTACGCTGGCGAGGATAGGGTTCGGAGTCCATACCTTTTTTATCGTTCTAGCACTAGGTATTAAGTACATACGGCAGCAATAATTTTGCCGTGCGCAAACATTCACGGCTAGTTCATCATACTTACCACACGCTATATTCCGATAATCGGCGTAAGCAGAGTAGTCGGTGTTGTGCCGTAAGTACTCTAGTAAATTACAACACCGACCACCACGTTTAGCAAAGTATTAGGACAAGATAACTATCAAGCAACAAGTAAGGCATGAAGAACCACCTGCTGCATGACTCGGTGGAAGAACCGCGCCAAGGTAAGAGGTGGCTTGCTTATCGCCCTTTAGCACGGTATCTTGTCCTTATCCCTTAGTCGTCTTTTACGACAAGCACTGCCATAGCACCTACCTTGTACCGACATACAGAAACCAGCTCTAATGGGCTGATATGACATGGAGTTGTTGGCTATAAATACATACTTCTACAATACTACTCGTTTTTATTACAAAATTATTTGAATTCCTTGGGTTGGAATTCTTTACCTCTTAGCCTGACCTCCAACTGAGAGGCAGAATATAATTAACTCGTGGCACATAAATTAGATTTATATTCTCGCTACCTGCACTTAGTGCTTTATTGATCAATGCGTTTGCGCCGAGCGCCTCCCCCGCGCTACCCCGCCGCGTGGCAGATGATGATCGTCATCATTACTGTTGATGATTTATCAAGAATCCTCTAAGGCAATCTCGTAAGGCCTTTATTCCTTACTCAGATGGACGCTCAACGCTCATTACTCTCAAGTCTTAACCTACACAGTCATGCATCTTTTATTTGATGTAATGATTTTATTTGATTTTATTTTTGTCAGCCTCGATAGCTCAGTGGTGCAGACAGTCAACTATCGCTATTGAATGTTAAGCAACGCTGGGTGCGGTCAGTCCTTGGATGGGTGACCGCTGACCGTTGGAGGCTGACCGAGGTTCGGATTCCTCGTAAAACTGTAGGTCCCTTCCCTCCTAATCTTACTTGGTGGTAGGGTTTAACCCGCCCGGGTTGGTACCACCGCACTGAATGAAACGTCGGTCAAAACGTAGGTAGGTAGGTGAAACGTAGAAACGATGTAGGTGATGTAGCCAACCGTGTCAGTTTCAATAAAAAAAAAAACCAAGTTCAGGTAGGTAAACGATAAACCTTCTCTAAGAAAGTAAGTAAATAAAAGCTAGGCCGAAGGCCGAACTGCGTTCAGGAAGAAGATATATCCTCGGATAAATGTTATAAAATGATTTCTATGTAAATGAGACCTTATTAGTAACAGACGTGGTGGACCATAAACGTGACACAGGATCACAGCAACTAAATACGTAAGGATCAGAAAGATTGGATCAGAAGTGTGCATAGTCTATGTCTGTTAGTGATGGGGTTGACACAGATACCGAAACACCAAGAGTTTGTATATTTACATCGCATGACCTAAAAGCCACATGCTTAAGACAATTTTGTTGCAGAGATCTAACTGCAGTCGAAGTAGCCATAAGACTGGACCACGACAAGGACCAGAGGCTGGTTATTGTGTCGGCATATATGCCACATGATGGACGAATGCCGCCTGCACCAGAGGTACAGAAGATAGTGGAGCACTGCAAAGGTAAGCACCTACCCATTATTATCGGGTGTGATGCGAACTCGCACAACGAGGTGTGGGGTAGTACGGACACTAATGCGAGAGGAGAGGCACTTCTCGAATTTGTAGTAAGTAACAATCTAGATTTACTCAATGTGGGCAATGAGCCAACATTTGTAACAAGATCACGGAAAGAGGTGCTGGACATAACACTGGCATCCGAAGAAATAACAAAATATGTTAAGGAATGGAAAGTAGAGGCAGAGGACTCTATGTCAGATCACAGACGAATAACTTTTCAACTGAGAAATGACATAGAACAATGTGTGGTTCGCAACCCACGAAAGACAAACTGGATAAAATACGAGGAGGAACTAGATACTAAACTACACACAGAGACGAACCAAAGAATAGTAAGCACCGTAGAACTAGAGAATGAAGTCAGAACCACATGTGAGGCTATAATAGCGGCTTTCGAGGAGTCATGTCCACCCAGGAAATTAAAAACAAATAAAACACCATGGTGGAACAAACAACTCGCGAAAGCAAGGAAGGAATGTAGAAGGGTGCACCGATTAGCGATGAAGAGAAATGAAGTGGGACTCTGGAGTCAGTACAGAGAATTGAGAAGCTCCTATAGCAAACTACTGCGCAGATCAAAAAGAGAGACTTGGTGGAACTACTGTGAGCATATAAAGACATGCCCAGAGGTAGCGCGTTTAGCGAAGATTCTCTCAACAGATAAACCAAGCCAGTTAGGTATGATAAAAAAAGCCGACGGCAGCATGACAGGCTCACCAAAAGAGGCACTACAAACAATGATGGAAGTGCACTTTCCAGAATGTGAAGAGTATCAGCCTAGCAATATCACGTTATTATCAGAGGAGGAGACATTTCCAGAAGAAGAATCGAAATGGAACACGGCGAGGAGAATAGCCAACAGAGAAACAGTGGAATGGGCAATAAGCAGCTTCAAACCGTTTAAAGCCCCAGGACCTGACGGTATTATTCCTATCTTCTTACAAAAAGGTGGACAACGAATAATATCGAAGCTTACAAGTATATTCCAGGCGAGTATTGCCCTAACCTATATTCCGATCCAATGGAGAGAAGTTAAGGCGATATTCATACCAAAACCCGGCAAAAAGACATATACAGAAGCAAAATCGTTCAGAAGCATAAGCCTATCTTCATTCGTCCTCAAAACAATGGAAAAACTAATGGATAAAGACATAAGAACTAGAATAAGCAATTGCATGCCCCTAAATGTAAATCAGCATGCATATACCATAGGTAAGTCAACAGAAACCGCACTACACAATCTTGTGGTACGCATAGAAAGGGCCTTCGAAAACAAAGAATATGCGCTAGGATGCTTCTTCGACATCGAGGGAGCCTTCGATTGCGCGACCTTTAACGCGATTGGCAAAGCTCTAAGAAGAAACGGCATAGAAGTAGCAGTGGCAGACTGGACCACAACAATGCTAGGTGGTCGTAGAGTAACGGCACACCTAGGGAAATCCACACACACTGTGAAAGTCAAAAGGGGATTTCCACAAGGAGGATGTCTCTCACCTCTAATGTGGTGTCTTCTAATAGATGAACTAATAAGTACAATAAATCAGAAGGGGATATATCTTCAGGCATACTCGGATGATGGAGTAATCCTTATAGTTGGGAAAGACCTAAGCACAATAAGCTATCTTATGCAAAATGCCTTAAACAAAACACTTAAATGGTGTAAAGACAAGGGACTAGGACTAAACCCAAAGAAGACAGAACTGGTTCTGTTTACAAAGAAACGGAAAATACCCGAATTAAAGCTGCCAACTATAGCAGGCGAACGTTTGCAGCTAAGTCACAATGTGAGATTTCTGGGCGTTGAACTAACAAGCAAGCTCAGTTGGGAAAGACATATAACAGTACAATGCGGTAAAGCCAAAATAGCATTATGGCAGTGCAGAAGAGCAGTGGGGAAAACCTGGGGCCTAAGACCCAAGATGGTAAACTGGATCTACACTGCAATAATCAAACCAAGGATCTTATACGCGTCCCTGATCTGGTGGCCGCGTATGGAGCTAATAACCGCAAGAAAGGAACTGGATAAAGTACAAAGACTAGCATGCCTCATGACGACTGGGGCAATGAGAAGTGCACCAACGGCCGCACTCGAAGTGATCATAGGACTAAATCCACTGAAGTGGAGAAGCAAGCGTCAATAAGCTGGTACAGACTGTCTGTACTGGGACAATGGAAAGGCCGACCCTGGGACAAGGGCCACGCGGAAATAGAGAAAAGAAGAATAACGGACATCCCAATAGCAGGAGCTAAAGGTGATTTGATCCAGAAACAAAGAATATTTAGGAAAGAATACAGGATAAGTATAAAGGGCAGAGAAAATTGGAAAATAGAAGTCCCTGAAGACGACAAAGATCAGTAGATAGAATGCTACACCGACGGTTCAAGAATAAACAATACTGAACTAACGGGAGCAGGAATCTGCTTCTTGAACTTAAGCAGTCTAGACAGCAGCTACAGCCTGGGTAGATATCCAAGTGTCTTTCAGGCAGAGGTCTTTGCAATTTTAAAATGCGCAGAGACACTAACAAAAGAGAATATAAAAAATCGCGATGTAGTGATCTACTCAGACAGCCAAGCGGCACTAATGGCTTTGAACAGAGTAGAAACCAAATCCGCGCTCGTCCTAGAATGTAAAGAGAAACTGAATGAACTAGCCACCGGCAGAGAAGTTACCATAGGCTGGGTTCCCGGGCACAGTAACATCAAAGGCAACGAGCTGGCAGATGAACTCGCCAGAAAAGGATCAGACACGACCTTCATTGGCCCGGAACCGGGAATTCCTATCTCGGAAAGAGCAATTCTAGAATCCATAAATAGCTGGGCTAGGGAAAAAAGTAAAATTAGTTGGAAATCCCAAGAAGGATTTAGACAATCCAAGCTATTTATAGAGTCAATCAATGGCAAAAGAACAAGATGGCTGCTAGGATTGAGCCGACAAAATGTACGAAAAATCACAGGTATAGTTACGGGGCACAACTGTCTCAAAAGACATCTCCACATAATGGGCCTAAGTGACGACCCACTGTGCGCTCAATGTGGGGAGGCAGAAACCAGTGCTCACTACGTCGGCCAGTGCACCATGTATGCAGGACCGCGATGGAAGACATTGGGGAAAGACCACTACAGTGAGGAAGAACTTCGAGGAATCGACTGGAAGAAATTATTGGAGTATATAGCGAAGACGGGCAGACTGGACCACCATGAGCAGGGAGTAGACGACGGCAGCAGGTAATTCCCCCCAGCCCCTCCGGGATAGGCGATATAGTCCCAACCTAGCGGACCTGATCGCCGGACTGACTCCGCCAGTCCTCCCACCAAGAACTATATATATATATATAGTGATGGGGTTCAAACCCCCGCAGACCCAAAAATTTTCTTAACTACGATATTCAATATCAATTTTTTGCACACTAACTAGGCATGCAAACGGTCCGACAACCCACAACATTTTCTAGGCTCGTTCCAGTAATCAAATCTAAAACAATTTTATATCCAAAGTAATCCTTACCTATAATAAAGTCCAACGTCTGCTTTCTGTCTGAGTGTCTGAGTGTCTGAGTGTATGTCTGTCTGTCCGCTTATAACTCGAGAACCACTGGACCGATTTTAATAAAAAAAAAAATCTACGGATAGCTTGATTCTTCCCATCAACTATAGGCTACTTACTATCACGCTAAATGGCTTATGAGGTTAGCAGTGAAGTGAAATATGAGAGCGGGCGGAGCCGCGGGCACAGCTTGTAATAAAGATTAATGAACTTCACGACATCAACAAATGAAAAATTAAATTTTTTTCATTCGAAAAACAAATTTTAGCTCTAGCCTCATATATTTAATCTAAAAAAAATACAGGTGCGTAGACTATAGGTAATTATAAAAATCGGTCAAGTTTTATGGGTAAAATAATATACACGGTGTTGCAACCCCAACCGTTAAACCTGAAAGGGGGTTATTCTGAACTTTTGTTCTACGACTTTTTAATTTGAAGAAAAAAACATTTTTTTCCCCCACTCATTTTGAGGATAGTGCGATAGTAGCACCCCCAGACCCTCGTTTTTCAACGCGGGAAAGGGAAGACGCCCTTTCGATTAAAATAAAAATGAGAAAATGTTAATTTTGGCTGTGATCGTTATAGTGGTGTGAAGACATTAAGAGACGAGTCCCTACGACAGTTTAGTCCCATGCCACCGTGTTCGTTATACCGGGATGTCCCTCGTTGCTATATTACCATATAATTAGATGCAACCGAACAGTAAATCACCTTGATCCCGATTATGCGAATAAAGTGCCACCGGCTGATGTCCCTCGCCACGAAGAGGCACTGCAGATTATTATGTAACCTAATAACCTGTCACCGATAGAAATTATTTTATTTTATAGAGATATGATTAATTGTATTTGAGGATATTTATTACATGAGTGATGACGTTTCATAATTCGGAGACAAGTTACTGTCACATAAGGAAAGACGCCTACCTACCAGTCTTCACGTGAAGCTAAAATTATAACTAACGGGTAAATCCTAACGTCATTATGTCCGTCTCGTCCCCTCCCCGTGACCTAGATATCTCCCACCTGTCATTGCAACATTGAACAAAGTAATAAAACTTGCGACGTCCAGCATTCCCGCCCAACGCGCAGTTCTTAGATGGACACTTCAAACGACAACACCAGATCGTTCGCATGCAATATAGTCCTGTTCTGGCTACATTGACACTAACTCACCTATGCTAGTCTAAAGTTCTTGAATCAGAGAATGATAATTACTCCCAATCCGGGCTTCAGTCTATCATCAGTTCTGAGATGAAATGACAGGCCGAAGCAGCGTCTCGGCAGACATAAAACCCTCGGAATCGCCAACCTAAGGCTAATATTTACCCACAACCCAGTTTCTAAACTACAAGTCCAAACGTCATTGTCATATACAGAATTACGTGTCGCGCAGCATCCGAAACGGCTAAACTGTAGGTCTCCAAGCCGCTCCTGTGTATATAAATTATCGTATTCCGTCGCCTCCGTGAGAGAGAATCTGTTGGTCACCAACTGATTCCTTCCGGTGCTGTTGCTTGTGTCTCGTTCGTAATAATAAGCACGCAGGCTCCTCCTTACACACTATGTACGTATCCACGTAGAAACACGGCCTGTGGGAAACTTCCAAATATACCTAGTCGTTTAAAGCCGAGGGAACCTTCCACTCCTACAAACATTTAATTACCCTTACAACTAATTCCGAACAAATACGATTACATATAAACGACCTATAATGGAGAGAATCAAGTTATAATAGATAAAAGTGTTATAAATTAGAAATTTATTCGGTAATTGTCCATGCGGTACTCATCCGTCTTGTCCGGCCCTGCCTAGCGCCTTTCGCGCCACATTCTTCTATTGTCCGTTCGGCTGCTTCGCTCACTGTATACGCAGTTATAGTTTAGTTCAACAGGCGCGCCTGATTATCACAAACACTGCACTTTCACTGTTCTAGTCACCGGTCTATCTGTCTCGCCTTATTCCACCGATAAAGCAATTGTCTTGGCTTAAAAATTACTCGTTATAAATTAACAAACGATCGCGGGGGCGCGCGCGCTCCCTACCTCATCTCTCGCCTAGCCTGACTAACTGCCGAGCCGCGTCCCCACGCCTCCGTTGACAACGCCCCCGCCCCGACAGCTTCCCACCCCCTGGCTCTACCCTTCTAAGTACCTGATATGCACACGATGACCGTGAAGTCAGAAATTATTAAAAAAATAATTACTGAACCATCACAATAGGTATTAAAATTTTGTATGGAAAAAAGAAATTTTATTTTTGTTTCAAATTTTTTTTTCGCCGCATAAGTATGTTATTTAGTTTCACATATAGAACCACCCCCTGATGTCAGTTAAAAATATTACGGGGGCAATTGCAACACCGAATATACATTTTCTGTAGTTTGGTATTATGATTGTCGCTCGTCTAGTGCTTACAGAAGCAGAATACACTCGACATGAGATAGTTAACCTCCTATGTGGGTCGCACACTTGACCGGGCCGGGCGGTTAGCCTCAAGTGACACTGCAACCACGCGTCATGCATGACTATTCTAACCGCGAGTCGCCCGCTACCACCACAATCGACTCGACACGACTCGACGACACATAGATCGTTCGCTGACACCTGTCGCTGTCGCGCGCAGTGCGTCTACTTTATACAACGACTTTATATCTACTATTTTACTAGTTTTTTCCCGCGGCTTCGCTCATAGCCTATGCCCATCTTGAAGGTCCAATCTAAATATAGCTCAAATAATTTTTTTTTATGTAATCCGGTATGGGTGGCTGAGTCAGAGGGGCCAAAGCACATGCTCTGACTAGCCAATGTCACCTCCGAGAAGGTAGGTGCCATACCGGAGACTTCCCTGGATTGCTGGCTATACTGGACTAGAGGAGAACACAACCGAGGTTGCTATGCGGCCATCTTACATCCAGTACGGTGGTACCAACCCAGTCGGCTACAATTTGAGCCTACCACCTAGTAAGAGGCAAGGGAAGGGACCTACAGTTTTACACCGGTTCCGAACGGTGAAGCAGCGGGTGTAGGTATGCACGTAAATTTTTTCGTCAGAAAAAAACTCATTGGTACACGCCGACGGATTCGAACCTCGGACCTCCCGCATGAGAAGCCGATGCCCAAACCATTCGGCCACCCGCCGCTTGAATTAGTCATGAATTAGTCATGAATCATCATCATCATCAGCCTGTATCGGTCCACTGCTGGACATAGGCCTCTCCCAAGGCACGCCACCACACGCGGTCTTCCGCTCTTCTCATCCATCCACTCCCGGCTACCTTTTTTAGGTCATCTGTCCACCTAGCCATGAATAGCTCAAAGAATTTTAAAAATCGGATGAGTATTTTCGGAGATTACCTCCTACATCCAAACTTACAAAATTACAATTACCTCTTTTTACAATATTAGTTTAGAAGTGTAGATACAATCAGCCCATGCAAATTCATCCAATCATTATTAGTATTCATTACACTCTAGCTAAGTAGGCAATATTGCGACGAAGTATAGCCGGCGATAACCATATTGTTGTTTATTGTTTATTCATAATTCATATGTTAGTAAGACTGCACTCGAACTTGTCACAATTTGTTCTATCTATACCAATGACGTAATATTTGATCTATACAATAAAATATAAGCATGTTGCCTGTTCAGTCAACAACTTGCTGGTACTGGTAAACTCTGGAACTCTCTCCCTGCCCACATATTTCCAAGTACAGTCTCGCGTCCTTCAAGAGAGGCGTGAATGGTCAGGCTCGATGATGGGAATTATTTTTGCATTTCATTGCGCACAAGTAAGTAAATATTTGCATGGAGAAACGATGCGGCGCCTCTAGCGAGCAGGTTGCTACTAACATTTATATGATACAACATACATACATATACATATCACACACGCTGAATCCCGACAATCGGGGTAAGCAGAGTATTCGGTGTTGTGCCGCAAGAACTCTGGTCAATCACAGCACAACACCGACCACCACGTTCCGCAAAGTATTCGAACAAGATTAAATCGATCAAGCAGCAAGTAAGGCACGAAGACCCACCTCCTGCATGACTCGGTGGAAGTACCGTGCCAAGGTAAGAGGTGGCGAGCCTGTCGCCCTTTAGCACGGCATCTTGTCCTTATCCCTTAGTCGCCTTTTACGACATGCATGGGGAGAGATGCAGTGAGATACCGTGTGGGGCCGGTACTTAAAAAGAATATGATACAAATGTGTGTATTATTATTTATTATAGCCATATACAGATATTTACTTGCGCTTGACTTGCGCACGTTTTTTTTTTTATAGAAACTGACACGGTTGGCTAAATCACCTACAACGTCCGCGATGTCAGCCCATAACACCGGGTGAACTAGGTGCCATGTCAGTGCTTCCCCCTTTGATCGTGCCGGCTACACTGAACTGGTCGGAAAACACAAACTATTTACATAGCCATTTAGACCGACGTTTCATTCAGTGCGGTGGTACCAACCCGGGCGGGTTAAACCCTATCACCAAGTAAGATTAGGAGGGAAGGGACCTACAGTTTTACGAGGAATCCGAACCTCGGTCAGCCTCCAACGGTCAGCGGTCACCCATCCAAGTACTGACCGCACCCAGCGTCGCTTAACATTCAATAGCGACAGTTGACTGTCTGGACCACTGAGCTATCGAGGCTGACAACGCTACAGTACGTACGTTACAGTAAGCAACGAAATATAAAAAAAAAAATTGTCATAATTCATAATAGAGTCTCAGGGTTTTTTATGTAATCCGGTATGGGTGGCTGAGTCGGAGGGACGAAAGCACATGCTCCGATCAGCCAATATCACCTCCGAGAAGGTAGGTGCCATATCGGAGACTTCCCTGGATTGCAGGTCTGATAAAAAGTCATTGCTGAACGATAAAGAAATGGAACAAACGATAAAAATAACGCGGTAGCTGTCCGAGGAACCAGTTTGCCGCCGCGAAGCACTTGACGCGACAGCTCCACCGGCTAATGTAAATAATTGTACTCGATCTGCTCGACTCAGACACGCGGCAAATATCTAGAAACCTAGCGTCAGGGAAATGGGTGATTAGCGGTGAAAAGCTTGAGAAACTACGCACTAATCGATGCGTGTTGTTATACTGCATGATAAATACTGCTAGAACTAATATGCTCTCCATAGACTATCCTTGCACGTCTTCCCCTCCGCACCGGAAGCGTTGATGCCCCGTCTCGCTCGCCAGTCAGTCTTCTGTCTCGCTTTACCGCGCATTCATTAGTTAGATGATGGGTATCTATTTAGTGTCGTTTCTTCAACGGAAGGTGACGATTACAGAATTGATTTGCAGTTACTTATGCGTTTAATTCCTCTTGCTGAATGGTCGTATAGACAATCCATCCGTCATCGGTATGATGTCGCTGCATGTCCCGAATAAATATCTGCGTGCAAGGAGTCACTTGCTGTTTGCGGAAAGTCCATCGCGGACGTTCCACTATGGCCAGACTCCAATTGACCGGGCGCTGACCGCACTCAACCGAATGTTGGTCATGTTTCCGGATTTAGACGTCTTCAACTGCAAAATTAAATGTATTTCAAAAGTACGCGGTGAGATACGTTGAGCTAACTTTTAAATAGATTCTGATTCTGCATTGTTAAATTTTTGGGCTTGCTCTGTAGTAACAATGTAATATATAAATAAATAAATAAATAAATACATTTAACAGGGAGTGGTGAAAACGGGGCTAAGTCGTTTGTAAAATTGAGGTAGTGCTTGGCCAGGTCATCTAGCCAAGTTTGTTCTTTGTTTTTGTTGTGTTTTGTTTGTGGAACCTAAAGGACAACTTTTGGGGTAGGCAAGTGTTAGGTTCTAGGTATTTTTGTTTTTTTATTGTGTAGATTTTAGTTGCTTTTCCTAGTAATAATATTTGTAGCTCGGTAGCTATCTGAAGTCACATGCTTTGCCACATCCTTTTCCTGCCGGAAGTACTAACCTACTCTTATTTTTAAAATGCATAATGTATTACGTACGATGTATCACTGTACTCCTAACTGTGAAATAAACGCTTTTTTACTTTTACTTACTTACTTAAGGCCCACTTGCACCAACACGAATTTAAGATATAAACCAGTTTAACTCGTTAAGCTAGTACCCGTTGACTGTGGGAACCGCGTTTAAATCCATAACTCGCTACTTAACTCTAAATTCGTGTTGGTGCAAGTGGGCCTTAATCCTGGACAGTGGAAATATAGCTCACATTGGAATGAATTCTCTTTCCGAAGATCTGTTTTAGAATGAAACTTTACACCTTCATAATGATTCGCCGTCTTCATAATTCAAGTGCAAGTATGCAGGGCGCTCCAGATTTCTAAACCTTAATTATTATGCAAACGGTATCGTATAGTATAGACATTACTTAGGCATTCAGCACCCAACGCTTTAGTTCCAAGCACTTGCGCACAATGCATTGCGCAGTTGTGCATTGTAAATCGTTGTGTTTGTTTCTAATTCACAATTTTCCTTCCGTTTGTATACATTGAGATTAGCTTTGTTAACATTTTCGTTTTCTTCGTGAACATTGTGTACATTGTACACCATTGTACAATATAGCTCTTTATTCAGACGACTGGGTTGGTACTGCCGCACTGGACGAAATATTGCCGGATAGCAGCATCGGCTGTGTTTTTTTAATGGGAAACACGTCATGTGACGCACGCCAGACTAACGCAGAGGTGTGGTCCGACTCCCGGTTCCAAAAAAGGAGGAGGTTCTCAATTATGTGGTGATATTCCTAAAAAGAGTGAAATAAAAAAACTGTTTTAAAAGAACATTGAACCGACTTCAAACCCTAAAAAGTAGCAAATATATTTTTCTTTAGTAGACTGCGGCGGCGGTACAAAAGCACACCTGAAAATTTATAGATGGACCCTTTCGTGCTTTTGTACCGGCTTCTACTCAAGATCAAAATATTATTTAATACTTTTTAGGGTTTGAAATCGGTTCAATGTTTTTTTTAAACAGTTTTACATTCCGACTAATCTCTTTTGAACATCAATGTCTGCATACCTACTTGTGTTCAACTGTTTCTAATTTCTGTTTTGCATTATTTCACGGTTGGTAAGAAGTAATTAAGAACTTCGTTTCGTCTATTGTTTGTTGTACGAAGTGTTTTGGCCTTAGCTACTGAGCTACCGATGCATGTAGTTGTGGTGTTTGAGACTAGGTTTTTTGAGTCCCTACCACTATATACGATAGTACTAAGTATTCTGTGTCCCTACTGAGAAGTATCTTAGCTTTATTTATTCAGAGCGCTTGCTTTACCGCGTCGCATGCAAATAAGGGGCGAATTCATTTTTGCAAATGAAGAGAGCAAAATGCAGTCGAATTTCTGCTTTTCTCTCCCCCAAAGCTCCGATCTCTTTTGTTGGGAGTGATACATTTGCAAAGTTAATATTCTGCCGATGATTACATTTTGTGTTCCTTCAGATACAATTTCTGGAGAGACGAGACCAGAGCCAACTGACATTTCTCCTGCTGGAAAAAGCCGCGCTGTTATGGAGAACTGGCAACGTTGCAGAGATCCTACGCATTTAGAACCTTGTCACTGGAATCTTCTAGTCGATTTCTCAGTGCCGGTGTTGCCTATTAACCACATTTGCGCCTATTTGCGGTCATATCAGTTCATACTTCTCTGTGTCATTATAACATAACATTTTGACGTTAGTTATACATATTTTTAGTTATAAACCGTAATTATTTGTATTTTTTACAGATGTACCTAGTAGCATTAAAATATTGCGACTCATTCAGTAAGATGGCGTTGAGGCTGAGGCTGACATTTCACGTTCGTTCGTCGGAAAAATAACAGTCGTCTCTGGAAGGACACATTACAAGTACTTTGCCAATGCATTTTTCACTATACATACATGCATACATAACGTCACATGAGTTTTACCATACATGGGGTAGGCTGAGACAACGGATCTCCACGTGCCACGATCCTGAGTCAGGGCAGGAATCCTAGAAGGACAAACCTCTGACGCTTTTTTCACTATACATTAGAAGAAATTCACTTGCTTACCTCAGACTTCAGAAGAACGCATTTCTTATTTTTATTTTTATGTAAGTACTAGCTTTTGCCCGCAGCTTCGCTCGCGTAAAATTCTTATTCCAAAGGCCGAGGTACTTTCAGGTAAACGATATTTTTCTCGAAGAAACTAAGAAGGAAACTAATGGCGACGCCGAAGGCGGAGCTCCGAAATAATAATGAAACCATATACTTTCTCAAAGAAAGTAACTAAGGGCGAGGCCGAAGGCCGAGCTGCGTTCAGGTAAATGACAATCCTTCTCAAATAAAGTAAGTTAGGGCGCTGCCGAACGCCGAGCTGCGTTCGTGTAAACGATATTATATTCTATCTAAGATAGCAAATCATTAAAGGTTAGGCCCGAGGCCGGGATGATGAGACTAATTTATGTTTTTCGTACGGAAGTTTAAATAAAAATTTTATTTTCTCCTCGCACCTATTGCGGCTAAACACAATTAAATTTAAATTTAGGCCGCAATATAGGAAAGGTTCGAACTAGGCTCGCGTCGCGAACACTCATTCCCTCTCATTAAATATTCACAAACACATTAATGAAATGGAGTTCATGCACAGATAGAACTCATTATCGGCACGCCAGTGGCCACGTGTGATTGTGTGACCGGTCGCATTGTGTTCCACTATCTAACTGCTAACAGGATGTTGCATTCCGAAACCACTTTCAATGGGTGAGATAAAGCAAAATTCAACAAAGTTAATCTGTCCGATTTGACTTAGTTTTAGTGTTCCCTACTGAAACTAAACGGTAAAAAACGGAACGGAATCGCTTCCATAAAAAACCCGGCCAATGCGAGTCGGACTCGCGCAACGAGGGTTCCGTATCGCCATGTCATGGTCAGCGCTGCTTCATACTGTTTTCAGTAGATGGTGCGCATACACTTTTTAGTTTCTTGTATGGGGACTCCCGTGAATTTTTAACTTTTTTTATTATTATTATATTTTTTTTATGTAAACCAGCATGGGTGGCTGTGCCGAGGGACCAATGGTGCAGTCGACAAAGCCAAAATCACCTCTCCTCGCGAAACCACGCTCAGTTAGGTGCCATGCCAGCAGATTTGCGGACTGTTGCTAGGCTGTCTAGCCCGTTAATACGACGCTTGAAGACACCCAGGTTAAAGGATTCAGGAAATACACTCGCCGGAAGACAGTTCCACACTCTAGCGGTGTGACAAAGAAACGATTTAGAAAACCGATGGGTTCTCAAAAGCCCAATGTCAACAACAAAAGGGTGCTGAGTCTCTCTGCGACGAGTCATGCGGAGATAGGACGGGTGGCAGGGAATAAGGGATGCTAGTTCCGCAGAGCAGCGTTCGCGATAGTATCTGTAAAACAGACTAAGCGAACCCACAAATCGTCTGTGACTCAGGGACTCCAGACCATCTGTAAGTTTCGGGTCACCAACAAGACGGATGGCTCGGCGCTGTATCGAGTCCAAGGATGCTAGCATATAATGGGGACTACCCTCCCAGATGTGACTGCAGTACTCCATCACCGGCCTAATCTGCGTTTTGTACAGCAGGAATAGTTGTGCCGGTGAGAAGAACCGCCGATTGCGGAAAAGTACTCCCAATTTTCTGGATGCAGTTTTGGCCTTAGACTCGATTAGTTGCCGGAAACCCACGTCTTTGGAAATAGTGGTGCCCAGGAGGTCCAGGTGTTCCGAGACAGGTACGACGCTGCCTTGGAAACTACCTTGGAAAGGAAAGGGATCGACCTTAGCAGATAATGCGCAGCACTGAGTCTTGCTAACGTTGAAGGCGACAAGGTTCTCCTGGCCCCATATAGCTACTTTTCCGAGAACGTCATCGACCTTATCAACAACTGAACGTTGAGCCTCCCTGTGCCGCGAATCTCTACTCTTCCAGTCCTTAACATAGCCCTCGTGCTCCGTGCTGTCGTCTGCATAGCTGTGTATCATGCCCAAGGACAGTTGATCGTTTATAAAGATTAAGAAAAGCGTAGGCGACAGCACAGAGCCCTGCGGAACACAGCGTTGATTGGAAAGTCGTCCGATTTCGAGCCATCGATGGTAACGAAGATGGAACGACCCGCCAAAAAGCTGGCGATCCAGGTGCAGAGTTTGGGTGGAATGCCGAAGGACGGAAGCTTGCCTAGAAGGCCTCGGTGCCAAACGCGGTCGAAAGCCTTGAAGATATCCAGGGCGACTGCCAGCGACTCCCCAAAATTGTCCAATCTTTCGGCCCATATATGCGTAACGTACGTTAGAAGATCTCCTGTTGACCGTGCTTTCCGGAATCCGTACTGCTTGTCATCCAGGAGTTTATTTGCTTCTAAGTACGTTAGGAGCTGGGTGTTAATAAGGCGCTCCATAACTTTACATAATAGTGAAGTTATTGCAATGGGCCGATAGTTGAAGGGGTTCGCGGAGTCTCCCTTCTTTGGAACCGGCTGGACCGAGGCTCTTTTCCAGCAAGAGGGTACAATCCCACGGGCGAAGGAGAGACGGAAAAGGCGGGAGATGATTGGTGTCAACTCAGGGGCACAAATCTTGAGCACTATGGCTGGAATGCCATCAGGACCACTACTCTTCGAAGTGTCCAACGTCTTCAAGCACTTGTAGACCTGTCTAGGGTGCATCCTTGGCTCCAACATCGAAATCCCACACTGTGGTATCGAGGGAGGGGTTGCACCCTGGTCTTCCAGATTTGAGTTGGACGCGAAAAGGCGAGCAAAAATGTTCGCCTTCTTCTATTTGTTATATAGGCCATATTAACATATATTCTGTGAAAATTTAAACGGGCTACTTATTACGGTTCAAGAGATACAGCCCTCTGACAGACAGACAGACGGACAGACAGTCAGACAGACGGCGTAGGCTTAGTAATAGGGTCCCGTACGACGGATACGGAACCCTAAAAAGTATCACTACGTTGTACACCCGTCTGACTGTATTTACAACCACTTAACTTAAAAAAAAAACGGTTAGTCCTAGAAAATTTAAACTTGTATGAAAATACCAAAGAGTTTGTATTACGTCGCTGCGCAGCGACGTAATACAAACTCTTTGGAAAATACATTACCTAGAGAGCGTTTCAACTAAAAGTTCCCTTCGCCGTTATGTTGGCTCCACTGTCTATCTGTCAAAACAGCGTTGAGGGTTGCTATGTGTACAGATTTACCCGTAATAATTACGGGTAAATCTGTACACATAGCAACCGATAATTATTATCGGTATTTACGGTATTTATTATACGGTAAATGCCGATTACATTATCATCAATACTAATAATAAATCTGTAAGGGATGGTCATGGAGTAAGTTGCTTTGATTTTTGAGATATTTGGTTTGTAGACTCTGTGTATGATACTAAAACTAAATTTACGATTTTTAGAAATCATTTCTGTATGTATGTATGTTCCACCATAACTCTTAAACCGAGCATCTGAATTCGATGAAACTTCGTACAAGTACATTTACCTATACGGGACACAGGATAGGCTAAATAAAATTCACTTCCGGTTACGCTAAGATGTGGCTCCCATACAAACCGATATGTTCCGTAGGCGCCGTAGTACTATAGGTATTTACCGAGCGGGCGGCCGGCAGCTGGCGGCGTGGCGGCGGCGCGGGCGCGGAGGAGGCACGGCGAGCGAACTGAATAGCCGCAATATGATAGAATGGATCTCTGTTCTTCTTTCACGCAAAAACTACTGAACAGATTTTGATGAGCCTTTACAGTACATCAATATAACATATAGGCTATAATTTATTAAGACATTGTGTAAATTGGCCCAAATAGGTATATCGATAAATGTCAAATAAGTCGGAAAAAATCCTGCCATCTGAGAGCTATCTCGGCGTGCGCTGCATAAACCGTTAGAGTTACACGAAGATAATGTATGGTGAGGTTTCTCTTAAATAGTTCTAAAAAAAAGTCCGCGACAGCATATATCTACCTTTTATATGGAAGCCACTATAGCCAAAATAGTGAACCATAAATACATTTAAATTGGTTACTGTATTTACAACGCACATTTTATAGTAGGTATTAAATTAATCCTTATCAAAATACATAATTTTATCGCTTCTGGTATTTAAAGTAGATAAACT
Organism: Nematopogon swammerdamellus; assembly: GCA_946902875.1. Taxonomy (NCBI): domain Eukaryota; kingdom Metazoa; phylum Arthropoda; class Insecta; order Lepidoptera; family Adelidae; genus Nematopogon; species Nematopogon swammerdamellus. Next base: position 577,864 of record OX336347.1, read on the forward strand.
TTGGCTTTTCAACTAAGTAATTTGGACAAATAGTTTAAAAGTTACGACGATGAGAATGTCTTGATATGGCGTCCTACGGTGCAACGCACAGTACGGGCGGGGCGAGGCGAATATGTATGTATGAATTTCCTCCATAAAATTTAAACCGATCATCTAAATTTGATTAAAATTATTACACACACATTTAGCTATACGAGACACAGGATAGAATAAATAAAATTCAGTTCCGGTTACGCTAATAGGTGGAATATTTTACTTAGTTAGGTATCTAAAGTATTTGATTTATTTTAACTGAAGTTTCATATTTTAATATCGATAGCTTTTTCGCTCGCGTGAAATTCGTATTTCAAAAGAAGAAAGTAAGTAACTTCGGCCAGGGCCGGAGGGTGAACTGGATTCAGATAAACAATAAACCTTTTCGAAGAAAGTAAGTAACAAAGGGCGAGGCCGAAGGCCGAGCTGCATTCAGGAAGACTATAAACCTTCTCGAAGAAACTAAGTAATTTAGGGCGAGGCCGAAGGCCGAGCTGCGTTCAGGAAGACTATAAACCTTCTTGATGAAAGTAAGTAACTGAGGGCGAGGCCGAAGGCCGAGCTGCGTTCAGGAAGACGATAACCTTTTCGAAGAAAGTAAGTAACAGAGGGCGAGGCCGAAGGCCGAGCTGCGTTAAGGAAGACCATAAAACTTCTCGAAGGGAAGCACTGACGTGGCACCAAGTTCATCCGGTGTTATGGGCTGAGATCACGGATGTTGTAGGTAATGTAGCCAACCGTGTCAGTTTCCAGATTTTTTTTTTTTTTTAAAGTAAGTAACTAAGGGCGTGGCCGAAGGCCGAGCTGTATCCTGGAAGACGCTGACAGTAAGTAACTATGGGCGATAGTTACATACTTTCTTCAAGACTTGTATATTGTATATTGTTTATTAAGCATTCATTAGACAGCATGACTGTACTCGAATTTGTCACAATTTGTTCTATCCGATTCGATTACACCCACGAAGAAGAACCGGTAAGAAACTTCGCAGGGTTTTTTTTTTCATAATAATTTTTACAAGCATTTAGTGACTATCCACATAATAACACCGCCTACAGTCGATTGAAAATACAGCTTGAGAGCAAGATCAAAAACAGATTTTTGTTTTGTTTTTGAAGTTCTGACTGCAAGGACTTAATTTAGTGGATCAGGTGTAAAGAGCCTTTGTCAAATTTTTTGATACGTCATTTGTATCAACTCAATAATGTTAGTAATAAGTATACATACTACAACGTAGTATTGTCAAATAATAATAAAAAAAAATTATAATAAAAATATTAAGATACTTGAAGTATCAAGTTGTCAATCGGTTAGTAAATAAATTTGAGTACAAATAGTACCTAGTCATAATAAGTATACATATTACAACGTAGTATTGTCAAATAATAAAAAAAATTATATTATAATAAAAATATTAAGATACTTGAAGTATCAAGTTGTCAATCGGTTAGTAAATAAATTTGAGTACAAATAGTACCTAGTCATGCGCTAACTAATTATGCAGTCAGAACCTCAAGATATAGTCCTGTTGACTAATGCCTCTTTTACAGTATAGTAGGCTTTCTTTACAAGAGTTGATTTTATATGTTTCTTAAACAAAGTATCATTTAGATTTTTTACCTCTTCTGGTATTTTATTATACAATCTAACACTGTTACAAACAAAACTTTTCGACATTTTAGATGACCTGTGCTTCGTAATTAGAACATTATTTTTATGTCTAGTATCATGCTGGTGCATATCAGAGTGAAGCGTAGCATCCTGTATATATTTCCTAGCATAGCAGATATTTTGATAAATATAAGCACTGGGTAATGTCATAATTCCTATTTTATCAAATACATTTCTACAAGAGTCCCTCGCCCTCATACTGAGTATACAACGCAGTGCTCTTTTTTGAAGAATAAATATTCTATTAGATTCCGCCGCGTTTCCCCAAAATAATAATCCATAAGACATAAGACTATCGAAGTAAGCATAATACACAGTTTTAGCAGCTTGTATGCCACATAATTCTTTAATTTTTTTTATGGCATAACAAGCTGAACTTAGCTTACCAGCAAGCGTATCTATATGAGGTTTCCAAGTTAGAGTGCGATCAAATATTACTCCTAAAAAGGTTATTTCTTTGGAAATATGTAATGTCAGATCTTCTGCTGTTTTAACAATTTCCTGATTAACAATACGTCTGTGAGTTCCAAGTGCAAAGTGCATTACATTTGTTTTATTGACATTGAGTAAGAGGTTATTGGAATCAAACCAACACTTTAATGACTGAATTACATTGATGAAGGACTCACGTAATTCTGCAATGTTTTTATTTTTTAAAACTACAGATATATCGTCGGCAAACATTACTAACTCAATATCATCTTTAATACAACTAGAAATGTCATTTACATAGATTAAGAAGAGCAATGGTCCCAGTATGGAACCTTGAGGAACTCCCATAGAAATGGATTCTACACCCGACTTATTACCATTAACATCACACACCTGCTTTCTGGTACTCAAATATGATTTACAAAGACGCAACTCTTTGTCCCTTACACCATAATGTTCTAATTTCATTAAAATTATGTCATGACTAACACAGTCGAATGCCTTGGATAGATCACAGAAGATGCCATAAGTGTGATTAGAATTATCTAATGATTGAATTATAGCTTTTATCATTGACGCAATGGCATCTCCTGTAGACTTGCCCTTGCGGAATCCAAATTGTTTATAGTTTAAGATGTTGTTATCATTAAAATAATTAATTAATCTTTTTTCCACAGCTTTTTCAAACACTTTACTAAATACAGGAAGCAAAGATACAGGACGATAGTTTCCAATATTGTTATGACATCCCTTTTTAAACAATGGAACTAACCTAGCTATTTTGAGTGAATCTGGGAATATGCCGTCCTCAAAGCATTGATTTATAACACTAATTAATGGTTCTATAAGACTAAAACTTAGTGACTTCAGTAGTTTAGGTGAGACATTCCACAAGTCCTGGGAGTTTTTTGATTTAAGGTCTCTAATAATTGTTTTAATTTCGGAGAACGATACAGGATTGAAAGTGATGGTTTCATTTCCTCGTGGTGCGTATCTTCCCAGATATTCTAATGCTGCTTCAGTACTTGCTTTGACATGTTTTGTTGTTTCTTGAGCAATAGTTGAAAAATATTTATTAAAGTGATTTGCAACACTTGAGCTATTTTTTATAATGTCGTCTCCTATTTTTAATTCTATATTTGTGTCATTATTTTTAGGAGACTTGCCTGTTTCCTCTTTAATAATAGCCCAGGCCATTTTGATTTTGTTGTCAGATTTTAACAGTTTATCTTTTAAGAACAATTGCTTGGCTTTAATTGTAACTTGCTTAAAAATTTTACTGTACAACGAAACATACGCTCTAAGATTTGCATTGTTGTTTTGTTTTAACAAATCATACAAAAGAAATCATTTTTCTTTGGCTCTTACAATGCTAGGTGTGGCCCACTGTGCGAAATGTTTTTTTTTAACTACTCGTTTAGATTTCAGAGGCATGTGCATATTTAAATATCTAACAAAAGTGTTAAAGAAGTATTTAAAGTCAATTTTATTTTCATATTTTCCAAATTCTACAACTAGATCCTTATTTAACGCATTTATTGTGTCACTATTAACGGTTCTACTCAATTTATATACAAATTTATTAATACATTTTGTATCCCATTTAATTGAGATTATTTGAGCATAATGGTCAGAATGAATACCGTGAGATAAATTACATTGAATCGTTTCTGCATCAGTAAAAATATTATCTATGCATGATGCGCATGAATCAGTTACTCTAGTGTATTCATATATAGTTTGGTTAAGTAAGAAACTATCCATTAGGTCAGATAAATCGTGTTTTTCATTTTCAATTAAAGGAAACCGAACATTGAAGTCACCACATAGTACTATTGATTTATTGTTATTACTATTAATTTTATATAAAACTTCTTCTAATTTATCTGAAAACGACAATACACTCATTGAGGGTGACCTATATACAGACAATATGATAACAGATTCCATCTCAATACAGCTAACTTCAAATTCTTTCTCAACTGACATATTAACTATATCTGGCCTATTCTTTGCTCTCAAGCCGTTTCTAACAAAAATTATTGTCCCGCCTCTAATAAAATTTTTTCTATGATAACTACTTATTACAGAATAATGTGGTACTTGTTGAGTGAGTAATTCACACGAGTCTGTCCAAGATTCTGAAATACAAAATATGTCTACATGGTTGTCTTTTAAAAATAACTCTAGTAACTGGCATTTTCCTCGTAAGCCTTGAACATTTTGATGCCCAATTGTTAGCTTATTATTAAGATGTTTTTCATTCTTATTACAAGTTTTAGTTTTATTAATTTTTACAGTACTGTTTGCTAACTTAGGCGAATAACTAGATTTTTTTAATTGTACAGTACTGTTGTTATTGGACTTTGGCATAAAAAAGAGGTCTTTTTTTGCTCAGTCACACTTTTGTCTAGAGACAGGAACTCGCCGTTAGTTACTTACTTTAGTTGAGTAGGTTTATTGTTTACCTAAACGCAGATCGGCCTTAGTTACTTACTTTCTTCCTTTGAAATACGAATTTCACGCGAGCGAAGCCGCGGGCAAAAGCTAGTTACGTAATATAATCTTCACAATCTGGCAACAAGAGTTTAAGCACTGACAGTGGAGCCAACATAACGGCGAAGGGTACTTTTTGTTGAAACCATGTTGAAGCGCTCCTTATCTATTTCGTAACACACAAACTTCAGGTTAGGGTATACATACGTGTACATTTTGTAGAGGTCTCGGTGGGGCCATAAAGTGAAAATATGTTTTTTTATTAGGCATATGTGGCATATCGTTAAAAAGGGCTCAATTTGAGATATCGAAATGTTTAGATTACTCATTTTAAAAATCCATAAAGACTACTCTTTTTTTTCAACAACAAAGCTCCGCCCAGGAACCAATTGCGCATTCGACAGAGCCAAAAACACCTCACGCGAAACCCCGCTCAGTGAGGCGCCATGCCAGCAGATCTACGGACTGTTGGCTTGGCTGTCCAGCTTTTTATGTGATGCAGACAGTCAACTGTCGCTACTGAATGTTAAGCAACGCTGGGTCCGGTCAGTACTTGGATGGCTGACCGCTGACCGTTGGAGGCTGACCGTGGTAGGGTTTAACCCGCCCGGGTTGGTAGTGGTCTGTGTTGTGCTGTGATTTACCAGAGCTCTTGCAGCATAACACCAATTACTTTGCTTACCCCGATTGTCGGGATACAGCGTGTAACGAAATAGCGCTTATGAACTAGCGGTACACAAGGTTTATTCTAACTAAAGCTGTTACAATCCGTGTTTCGAATAAAATTCTGCAAATTAATCGACATTCCTATGGCAATTAGTAAATATTTGATTAGCCGACTGCCTATATCCCTATAATTTGAGATACGCTGCAGAAGCTGTTCGACTAAGCCAATTATTCGTTCAGAACCTTAGATGAAATATTATATAGATTTATCGCTCCGAAGAAATATACAGAGAAGCGTTGTTCCAGCGGCTGAGGTATGGGGTAAGGTAGCGGGGTGGCGGAGCGCAGAGTCGAGCGGTAGAGGGGAGCGCGCGCGGGGCGGGAAGCGTGTGGGAGACGGTCTGGCGGCCGGTGTGGGGGGCTCGCGCGGGGCGGGAAGCGTGCGGGAGAGAGGCAAGGGGTAGGGAGAACGATCGCACTCGCGCGTCGGTGTGCATATTGTCTTTTCATTCTAACACTTCATCTCCAGATTTGCCATCGCACCTTCGCATCGACAAATGTATTAGTTAGTGGGCGAAGCGCGATCGCAGCAGGCAGGCGACGACTGCGCGCTGCGGCCTCTCGCGCTCGACTAAGAGACTTGAGGATCGTGAACCGCAACTCGGTGGAACATGTTATAATGCGCGGGGCGGATCTCGGCGTGTCGCCGCCGCAGCGGTTCGTCAGTGTTCTCCCTCGCACCCGCACCGTACTTGTATAGTGTATTCGCGTGGCGGGTCGCCCGCTGCGGCGACGACACGCCGAGATCCGTCCCGCGCATTATAGTTGGCCGAGTGACTTATCTGGTACGTAATATATCTTTGTTCAGAACTCACGATATATGGGGCGGGTTTCTATTACGAACAACCATTAAAAAAAAACTTTCCTTTGGAAACCCGAATACAGCCCGATATACAATAATAATGTTCTGTGAAATACAAGAAACTAATAAACTAATATGATGGTGCGTGTAAGTACCACGTTCATAATATATAAGGTGCTTCGTCATTCATGTCAAATGTTTCGGGAGGGTTACATACACACTCAAATAAACACGTTACACAAAAAAAAAATGTTTTTAGCATTACTTTTCGCGAAATTTGTGGAGAAACGTGTGGAACAAGTCAGCCATCTGTGAGCATGCTCTGGACAGTGGCACAAATCATTGGATTCGATTCGACCAAACCAGGAAGATATCAGTGGAAAAACACTATTTACCACGTTTGGTTCGGGAATCCATTGAAATTTTCAGACATGCCAATTTTAACAGAGAAGACAGCATGGTACTCACTTCGTCGTGGACTCCTCTGCTGGCGAAGCATGGCTCGGGTGGCAACCAGCATCAAGCTCTGGCAGCCATAGACACAGTGAGCTACGTGTGCACCGACCTTTTCCAGCAAGAGAGGTCGAACCTACCCGCATCGGCCGAAGTACCCTCGCATCGCTACAATCTACGTCAGCGGCGACCGGCAGTTGACATCTGACTGGACGACGTGTCGGGTGTCCTCCAGGTCGTCGCAGACCGCGAGTCCTGAAGATGTCCCCGGAGTGTGGGACGAAACGTCGACAAACAAAGTGAGTCGTGTTCAGTACCTATACCGCGTAACCGAAAAACATTGTCATAATGTGTAATAGCGGTAAAAGCCTAAACGAACATAAAGGAAAAAATCTTTAATAAATAATAATGCACATTTACAATCAACGAATTAAAAAGTTGAATGTCGTTGCTTACAATGTAGGTACTGTCCCCTGCACTAGTCCGTAGACTGTGCTGCAGAGGACAGCGGGTAGGTAGTTGTAGGTGATGTAGCCAACCATGTCAGTTTCCATAAAAAAAAAAAAAAAAAATTAGTACAGTTCTTTTATTTTACGGGTACAAGTTGGAGTACCCGACATCAACGACAACCTTTTTGTCCGCCTCGTCGCTGCTGGCACCACACTGAACGTGATCTCGCCAGAAGTGGTGTTATTGGCTGCGCCTGATTGTCCGATGGACTCGTGGGCACAGCCACCGTGCCGGTTCGTTTTTAACTGACTTCAAAAAAAGAAGGAGGTTCTCAATAATTCGACTGATGTGTATTCAATGATACTTACACGAAAAGAAACAAGAAATGCAGGTTGTAGAAATTTTCTGTTATATACAAAGAGATTTTATGTAGAATACATGATACGTCATTGGTTATATATAATTTAATATATTAAGCGGTTTAACTGAAAGCGACTCACTTTTGTTTGTCGACATTTCGTCCCACACTCCGGGGACATCCTCAGGACACGCGGTGCTGCGATGACCTGGAGGACACCCGACCCGACACGTCATCCAGTCAGATGTCAACTGCCGGTCATTATACCGCATATCCGAAAATTTCTACAATGTTTAATAGCGGTAAAAGCCTAAACGAACATAATAATAATAATACCTTGTGAAGGCAGAAAAAGACAAAATGTTAAAATACATCGATCTGTCTCACCAGGTTACCGACATGTGGCCCGTGGACTCGACGATAGTTGTGCCCATAGTCGTGTCTGCGCATGGGCTGATAGCGAAGAGCCACGACCATCATCTCAAGAGGCTCTCGCTAGAGCCACTTGCTTGGATCAAGGGTCAGATGCAGAAGGCGGTCTTGCTCGACACCGCTCGAATTGTCCGGAGGTTTCTCTCTCTCGGGTCCGACCATCGGTAGCCTGGGTTCGCCCCGCCGCCGGTGGTGCAAATTCCATTTTGTTATTTTGTATTAATTTTAGATTTAGGTTTTATTTGTAAAATTAATATAAAAAAAGAAAAAATGTGTAAATAAACGAATAAATAATAATATAAGAAATGCACGAGTATGCAAAGGCGGACTTATCGCTGCGAGTGGTTTCATCCAGTGAACATTTACGGTATTTGATCGCGAAGCCGAAGCAGCGGCAACAGCTAGCTGGCTGTGTATAATGGAAATAGCCGGCGCGTTGATAAGAGTATTTGTGTTGAATTGCACGGAACTGTGACCACAACCACGCTGCGCACGCGCCGCTATCACATTATTCGCCTCGTTGTTCGCTTGAGAACATTGTAATTCGCATTATTACGCGTTGGTACGTACAACTCACTGAAGCGAATGCACGTAGTGCGGTCTCGTACAAATTAGTATTTTTGCATGAAACATATATTTAAAAAACCGGCCAAGTGCGAGTCGAACTCGCGCACCGAGGATTCCGTATCGCCATGTCATGGTCAGCGCCACCCACGCCATCTATGGCGAGTTTTATGAAATGATTAATATTAGTTATAAATAATTCATGATTAGTTAAAATGCTTCGTACTGTTTTCGGTAGATGGCGCGCATACACTTTTTAGTCTCTTGTATGGGGACCCCCGTGAAATTTGTACTTTTTCTTATTTTTATTATTTGTTGTTATATCGGCCATAATAATAAATAAGTAAATAACACATATTCTGTGAAAATTTCAACGGGCTACCTATTACGGTTCAAGAGATACAGCCATCGGACGGACAGACAGACAGACAGACAGACAGACAGACAGACATACAGACAAACAGACAGACAGACGGCGTAGGCTTAGTAATAGGGTCCCGTACGACGGATACGGAAACCTAAAAATGTCTGCATCTTTCATGTTATTTTGTCCTAGTCGACAAATTATTAGACGTAGAATAACGTCTAGAATTTCTAATTATATTTTTTTCGCAACATGTTGCGCCGAACCACCCTTAAGTCTGCTCCTGTTCCATGGTTCGGATTTCATATAAAAATTTAGGTCCACTGGGTTGAATGCAGGAAATTGCCTAAGGCAATAAGCCCGCCCTTGCCACACATTAAGTGGCATAAAATGGAAAATGGAGCTGAACAGGATTAACCGTTTATCCACCCCCTATCAAAACTTAAAAAAAAAAGAATTCTTTTTCTATTCATTTATACTAAATTAATTACAATAAAACATTTACCCTTAAAAAATATATAAAAAAAAATTAAGACAATGTTAAATAATTGTTTCAAGCTCAATTTATAAATCATGTTAAAGAAATAAAATTTATTTTCAAAAACTTAAACATTAAAAAAAAGTAAACGACGCACATGGACATTCAGTCGTATGCGGGGGCTGCGAATGCCGTGCGGGCATGACTTCCGTGGACTATTCATGCCCCTCTTGAAGTACCCGATACTGTACTTTGGGGGAAATTTATGTGGGCAGGAGAGCGTTCCCGAGTTTATCGGTTCCACAGAGGAAAGATCTACACAGCCGATCGTTACGCATCCGCGGCAACTCCGGCGTGTATCGGGCGGCGGGATGCAATCCCGCGGAGATGGCGGGATTGCGTCGAACTGCGCTGCTCTTATTGAAAATGGTTTTCGTGCCGTAAAGACACTTAATAGTAATAAATACTTTTTATTTTTTTAATTGTATTGATTTTTACGTTCCAGAATAATAATGCGTGTCAAGGGCGGGCCTTATTGCCTGAGGCAATTTCATCCAGTCAACCAGGTGGACCTACATTTTTACATGGAATCCGTATACCATGGAGCATTGGGTGAAGGTGTGCACATTCATTTTTTCAGATCAGAAAAACTAATTGGTACACGCCGCCGCGCCGGTTGGATTCGAACCTCGGATCTCTTTCAAGAGAAGCCCACGGCCAGACCACTCGGCCATCCGCCCGCTTCAGAATAATTGCCTCGAACCGCGCGTGTGACGAGCACCCGTCTACCCCATCGGTTGTCGGGTCTGCGACAGATGTGCCCAGCCCACTGCCACTTCAGCTTGCTTATTTTCTTAGCAATGTCGACTACCGGGTGCTCGAATGGAGGCCATGCACGTACAAGCAAACGTAGCGTTGGACGCCCCCCGGCTAGGTAGACAGATGACCTAAAAAAGGTAGCCGGGAGTGGATGGATGAGAAGAGCGGAAGACCGCGTGTGGTGGCGTGCCTTGGGAGAGGCCTATGTCCAGCAGTGGACCGATACAGGCTGATGATGATGATGCGCGTGTGAAAGACAGACAGATTAAGTCAGTATAATGGTCCTCGCCAGCGCAGCTAGCTACGGAACCCTAAAGAGGAATGTATGCTCTAACACAGGGTTTCTCAAACTTTTTTTTTTCACGTACCACTAAAACCAATATGTTTGGCGGCGTACCACCTTTACCTACAAGAAGCTAATATTAATATTTATCTTCTAAATCTACATTCTTAAATTCTCTTTGGAGGTTAGCATCGCACCTAAGTTCAATTAATGATTCTATTTCCTCGGATGTAAGTGATCTCGGATCTAAAAATAGATTTCTTATCGAATTTAGTTCTGAAAAATCTTCTTTCAAATATTCTTCGGAACTTACTATGAGCATTTGACAATGGATTTTATATTGCTAAGAACATCAGAATTTAAATTATATGTATGTTCATCAACAAAACTTTCTAAATAAGGATTATGGCACTTGCCGCTTATTAAATTTTGTAGAGCATGTTTCATTTTTTCGCGTACCACCTCGAAGCAGTCCGCGTACCACTGGTAGTACGCGTACCATAGATTGAGAACCGCTGCCTAACTTAAACGAATTCATTGCAACGTAGGCAAGCATTTATAATAATTTCATTCATTAATGCTCAGTTTGTTATTGCAAAGAGCAATTAGTACTGCGTTATGTGTAATGTAATTTTAAATGAGGTCAGTTGTAATAGTAGTGTGTAAACTTACAGAACTTCTGTATCTACAAACTAGTCTCGTTATCACATAATTTCTAAACAAACATATTGTTCGTCGGACACCGAGTGCGATGTAGAAAATATTGTAATGATCGTAATTGTACCATTCGCGATAGTTGACTGCCAACACTTTATTCGCTGATAGTGTCATTTTGTTATTTATATACACTCTTCGAGTGTTTCTGTTATCTATTAGACGCTACATCGATAAGATGTGAGTGAATTTTCGGGCGAATACCAATATAGATTAAACGTACGAGTGTCATTGAATAGTACGAGTTTTTTGTCTATTTGTTTTTACTAAGCCTAATAACCCGTCGTCCGTCCGTCCATCGGAGAAAATACAGAAAAAATACAGCGGTGCGCAAAGACGAACTTTACACTATAAGTGATTTCTTTTAGTTAACCTTTATAGATGCACCCTCGGATATCTGCGTGTCTGTCTGTTGCATCGTAGCTCCTAAAGGGATGGACCGATTGGGATGTGGTTTTTTTATTAGAAAGCTGGTTTAACCGGAATAGTTCTTAGCTATGTTAGTAATCAAGAAATGAATTAATTATAAAGTAATGAAAAAATTACACCTCACGGATGATGGATTTGGATAAGGTTTTTTTTTAAAAGCTTGAAATAAAACTTAAATTACAAATTAATTTTTTTTTTAATTTAGTTACTTGAAGAAGTCGGGGGACCGCTATGTAAATAAAATCAAAGAGTTTGCATTACTTCGTGCTGCGCTCGCGACGTAATACAAACTCTTTGAATAAAATATAAAAACTCAAGAGATGTGCGGGTAAGTATTTACTTTGCGGTCCCCCGTTGCCCCCGTCTCCTTTCAGTAAGTAAACGGTTTTTTTTACTTTTAAGAGTCGGGTTAAATTGGTAATAATATAACTTTTATGTCCTAAAATTCTCGCGTCCAGTATAACTCAGCTCCTGTTTACATTCAGATCACAACCTAGCTCGCTCGAATCTCAGTCACTAACTACTCAGTTGGTCAGTCGGCGAACCCGATCCGACACTCATCGTTTTGTGGCTCGTCCGCCGTCCGTGACGACAATTGGATAATAGTGTAAGTACATCGCTTGAACTGAACGAGCCGAGACTCGAGAGTCGAGAACGAGTCTCCGGGCGGCGGCGCGGCGGCGGGGGCGGTGTCGTCGACGCGACGAACCTTAAGGCCCTGTCAACCCGTATTCACCCGTACTCCTCTTTCAAGGTGCTGCTTGCGCTGGTTTGAGTAGGATGCAACTAAATCAATAAATTTTAGCGCAAGCGAAAATTAGGTTTTTATTTTTTTATTCCAAAACTACGGATCGAAATAAAAAAGTAAAAAGCTACGGATATACAAGTGTACAAGATATACAAGGTGGGGCAAAAGTAATCACCTGATGTTCTTTGGCTGTAATTTTTTATAAGAATGAAAAACATTGGTTCTACTTATGGATTCCAATTCTCAATATTAATTGTATTATAGAACATTACTTTTATTATTAAAAACATGAATTAAAAATGGAAAAAACAACAGATTAAAACCAAAGTAAAACTAAATTAAAATAAACAACTCCTCCATCGGGAAGGTTAACGTGGTCCCAAGAACCGAAGCAGCGTTCCCCCGCTGAATGGCCACGCTTATCTTTTGAGTTAGGAACGCTCTGGCACGGCGGTCTCCGGACGACTCCATAAGCAGTTTTCCTAACTGCTTCACCAGTTCTTTGGCGTCCGGGCTCCACGCCCCAAGAGTCTCCACGGCAAAAGCGACAAACTCATAGTTAAATACTATAATAGTAATATTAAAGTAAACTTATGGATTATGTTTATTTAATGAATTAGAATATTTTTCATTAAGTCGAGAAAATGATATCGGTCAAGTGTCCGCCGTCAGAATTAATGACCATACGGGCTCGTTTTATGGTATTTTTCATCACTTGTGTCAGAACAATTTTTTAAGTGCTTCAAGAGTCCGAGGATTGTTTACATAAACCCGGGACTTTAAGTAACCCCATAAAAAATTGTCTGGAGCGCCCAAATCTGGGGATCTGGCCGAAGTCGGAAATCTTCGACGAAATTCACGCTGCGTCAATACCACAGACGAAATATTGCGCAAAAAAATGGAAACAATTATTCCGCGTTCTTGAGGAGATGGCTTATTGACGTGTATTCTGCATCTGTTTACTTCACAAATGTCAAAACAGAATTGGCATTTGCCGCCATTTTGAAAAGTTATAGCGTTGTCCAATAGGGTGAATACCCCCCCTCTCCCCACTCTGTATATTCAACAGATAAAATATATTTTTTCCAAAGCCTTAATTTCGTCACGTTGTTGCCTTAAATACGCTTTTATAACTAAATTCAGAGGCATGTTCATGATTTTTTTCTATCGAGCGAAGTTAATCAAATCGTGTTTTCAAAAAAAGCTATCGATCTGCGCTGATAGATGAAGTTTTACATATAGGTATTAAAACTGTACTTCCACCGAATCATGCAGCAGGTGGGTCTTCGTGCCTTACTTGCTGCTTGATCTATTTGAATATTGTTCGAATACTTTGCGAAACGTGGTGGTCGGTGTTGTGCTGTAATTTACCAGAGTTCTTGCAGCACAACACCGATTACTGTGCTTACCCCGATTGTCGGGATTCAGCTTGCGTGATATGTATGTATGTATGTATTAAAACTGAATCTGTCAGGTAAGTAATATTGCTGTCTGTACACTTCTTGAAATTCGAGTCAGACGCAGTCTCACATCACCTTAATAGCGTTTGTTTGTACGTATCGCCTTGTTGTTGTGTTCGCGCGCGCCGGCCGGCCCTGTTATGATTTGATTCATTCATTCAATAGATATCGTGTTGGGAAACATTTCTAGTGGGCTGACGATTCGAGCCTACAGCGGCGACTGTGTGTTGTTCCTGTCCAACAAGTTCTCACGAACAACTACAAAGAAGGTCTGGAGAATGAGCCGCAGACGATTCCGTTTCTTGTTGACGTTGGGCTTTTGAGGGCTTATCGTTTGTCAACATTGAATCTCTGTCGCACCGCTAGTGTGTGGACTTGACTACCGGCGAGTGTGTTTCCCAATGCATTCAACCTGTGAGTCTTCAAGCGTCGTAATAACGTTTTTTATAATTTTTGTTCATGGAAAATTAAACGGTTGGCTACATCACATACAACATCCGTGATGTCAGCCCATAACACCGGGTGAACTTGGTGCCATGTCAGTGCTTCCCTTCATTTCATGTCCGCATTCTATAGTCCTACAGTCCGCAAATCTCCTGGTATGGCGTTAAAAAAAATCAAGCTGCACGGGTATTTACTTAGCGGTTCTCCAACGGAAATTATTTTTGACTTTTTAAGGATCGGGCGTTTTTAGGTTTCCATATCCCGTACGGAAGCCTGCCTCCGCCGTCCGTCTGTCCGTCCGTCTGTCCGAGGGCTGTATCTCTTGAAACGTAATAGGTAGCCCGTTGAAATTTTCACAGAATATGTGTTACTATGGCGGATATAACAACAAATAATAAAAAAAAAAGAAAATGTTAAAAATTAAGGGGAGCTCCCATACAACAAACGTCCGAAAAATCGATTAGTCACACTACTGAATAATAGATGGCGCCACAGGCTTTTTATACATTGCATTGTTGAAAGACAAAAGATAGGCGGATAATAGCGGATAGATACGGAAACTTCCGTGCGCGAGTAAAATTTCTAATTAAACTTTTTTTTATATTTGCACTTCACTCTGTCGGAGAATAAGTTTAGCTAAAAAATAGCAATTTAACCGCTTCGCTATGCTCATTCTAGGTTAATGCTTACTCGGAACTCATTGCAAGCTGAGATGTCGTCGTCCTGCAAGAGCGGGGCGGCGCTTGTGCAAACTTACATCTCATTTCCAAGATTGTGCAATAAAACCAGAGAGATAAACCTACTAGTTTTATTATGAATTCTCCTCGCTTATCTACACAGAAACCCGGTGTCGCGTCTTTACCTAGCCTAGAGAGAGACAATATGTCAAGAATGATGTACATATTCCAACAACCGGTTCTGGTAGGTCTTTTATTCACAGAACCGGCAAAAAGTGTGGAACGCACTCGTGTGTTCGTTTTTCCCTCACTACTTATAGTAAAGGGCGTTGTCAAACTTTGACATCGTTTTTTAGGGGTCCGTATGCGTCGTACGGGACCCTATTACTAAGCCTACACCGTCTGTCTGTCTGCCCGTCTGTATGAGGGCTGTATCTCTTGAACCGTAATAGGTAGCCCGTTGAAATTTTCACAGAATATGTGTTATTTATTTACGGCTGCTATAACAAGAAATAATAAAAATAAGAAAAAGTAAAAAATTCACGGGGTCCCCATACAAGAAACTAAAAAGAGTATGCGCGTCATCTACCGAAAAGAGTATGAAGCATTTTAACTAATCAATAGATGGCGTGAGTGACGCTGACCATGACATGGCGATACGGAACCCTCGGTGCGCGAGTTCGACTCGCATTTGGCCGGTTTTTTATCTTTACGCCTTAACATTTTTGTAAGACCGTAACACGGAAGAGAGAGAACAGAGGAATTGTTTCTAGCTATAATTTCAACTAAAACATGTCTCTCCAGTGTGGGTAGTGGCGGGGGAAGGCCGACTTCGCAGTCCACCAATCACCACGCTCGGTCCGCGGACGTGCGTGAGTTGCGTGACTGATGAATGACACGCTTAATTAGATGACGTATGCCCCCAGTGGGTGGCGATGAACCCAGTTTACTCTGGTCAACTCCTCTATCCTCTCCTCCGTCCGTGGTTGTTGCCGTCTCGTCTCGTAGTTCAGACGGCATATAACTTGGACCAGTGCAGTAGCCGATTTTAGGGTGTCTTTGGTGGAGGGCGCGGGATGCGACGGCGGGGAGAGCGCCTGCAGACAACGTGATTGGTTGGCCAGTCGCCCGCCGCCTTCCGCACCGCGCGCGCGCGCTGTTCGCTCCCAAATACACTTCCGTACTTGCGCAAACTGGTTCAAGTTAAATGCGGTCTGGTAGGTATATCCGTTTGTGATGATGTTCGCTATAAGGTTAGTTTTTTTTTTTATGGAAACTGACTAGGTTGGCTACATCACCTACAACATCCGTGATGTCAGCCCATAACACCGGGTGAACTTGGTGCCACGTCAGTGCTTCCCTTCGGTCGTGCCGGCTACACTGAACTGGACGGAAAACACAAACTATTTACATAGCCGTTTCGACCGACCTTTCATTCAGTGCGGTGGTACCAACCCGGGAGGGTTAAACCCTACCACCTAGTGATATAAGAAGGGAGGGGAGGGAGGGAGGGGGTTACTCTATTGGTCACCTTGTTCTGTGCTCATGGTTTGAGTAAATACTCCATGTTCTTTTGCCCAAAATTTTGTTATATCAGCATTATCGTGCCTGGTGCGTGGATAACTGATAACTTGATTAGATAATTGTATCTAATAAGATAATAATATAATCTAATAAGATTGTATTATCTCTCGCCGCAGCTTTGGCCGAGAACGCGACGACGGCCTCTGGACGGACAATCTTCCTTTATTTTTAGGTTTAATTTTGTTTATTTGAATTATATTTGTACATAGGTACTTATTTGCTTATTCAATAGTGTTTCCACTGAATGAAGGATAATATGGAAAAACGAACTTAAATCTAACTAAAATTATAATTATGTCAGTCGAGCGTGCGCACGCACGGAATCTCGAGATTCCTTATCGCGAGATTTAACCTACACCGCGTACTACGCTACGCCCCGCCGTATTCTCCGCATCATTAGTGATAGATTTGCGAACTTCGTTTCTCCATACAAAATGATTCGGAGAACACGGCGTAGCGCAGTACGCGGTGTAGGTTAAATCTCGTGATTAGGGTACTGGAGTTCCTGCACAGTCCATGCGTGGCCGCGTGGCGCGGTCAGGTGAGGTGAGACCAAGTTGAAATGAGATGGGAGCAAGTTGGTCGTGAGCTCGTGACACGACCGGAGCACGGCGCTCCTCGGTAACACACCGTCTAGCTAGGCAACAAGACGTGCGGAAAATCTCCAATATTGCACTGATATGGATGCAGTCTAAAAATTTTGGGGGTACAAACACAACTGCATAGGGTTCTCGTGGTCGGAGTCCGGTCGGAGCGAGGAAATTATCTCAAATTATACTTGAATTTAATCAAGAAAATATAAAAAAAAACCGGCCAAGTTCGAGTCGGACTCGCGCACCGAGGATCACCACAAAAAAAACATTGAAAAAAAAACACGTTTCTTGTATGGAAACCCCCACTTTTTTCTTGTTCTATTTTTTATTATTTGTTATATCCGCCATAATAACACATATTCTGTGAATATTTCAACGGGGTACCTATTACGGTTCAAGAGATACAGCCCTCGGACAGACCGACAGACGGACGGACAGGCAGACAGAAAGACGGCGTGGGCAGTACGGGATACGGAAGCCTAAAAAGTAATACAAATAACCAAAGAATTAAAACCTACGTAGCAAACATTAAAATACGAGTAACTATTAAAATGGGGCGTTTTCAAATTTGTTCCTAGAACACTTGAGAACTACCTACCCCGCTGGATGGCAAGGCTTACCCTTTGAATGAAGTAGGCCCTTGATTGCGGGACGCCAGTTGCGTCCACCAACAGAGGACCAAGCCTCTTCATACTTGAATAGAATTTTAGAATTAACTTTGAAATCTAAAATATTTATCACGTATAATATGTAGATATATCCTATATCAGAGGACAAATATCTTTTGGTTGTGGCAACGACTAAGCTTTGAAGACTAATGTTTTTGTTACCCTTTAGTTGTGCGTGGAAACACGAAGTATATTCATACATACATACATATCACACACGCTGAATCCCGACAATCGGGGTAAGCGGAGTAATCGGTGTTGTGCTGCAAGAACTCTGGTAAATTACAGCACAACACCGACCACCACGTTTCGCAAAGTATTCGAACAAGATTCAATCGATCAAGCAGTAAGTAAGGCACGAAGACCCACCTGCTGCATGACTCGGTGGTAGTACCGTGCCAAGGTGAGAGGTGGCGATCCTTTAGCACGGCATCTTGTCCTTATCCCTTAGTCGCCTTCGATATGCATGGAGAGAGATGCAGTGGGGATATTCTTTTTAAGTACCGGCCCCACACGGTATATTCACTATATTTTGTTTCTTCGGTCGTCGTCGATCGAAAAAGCCATCATCGACCATTCGTCGAGCCTCCCCCCCCCCCCCATTCTAAATGAATTCTCAACAGTATTGAGAGCTGTCGTTTGTCAGTTGTCGTTTTGTTATCTGCCTACTCGCGTCGGATCGGATCGCCTCTCAATAAGTAATTCAGGTGCGGTGGCTCCTGGGCTCGGCCGGTGGGGCGGGGGGAAGCCAAGGTCGCGATGCTATTGACCGGCGCCATACCACCACACCGCCGCACTCGACCGACGGAGGCGGCCGTCGCGCCACTTCCACTTACCAGATAACAAAGGCGTTTAAGTGTTACTTTACGGTTAAAGCGATGCGAGCAGCGCTACAGAACAATGGCTACACCTCCTTTTCGTTTCTTTCGCCTCGGTGTCTCGTCCGCCTTTCCTTCCATTATGCTCCTTCGTATTTCATCTTCGTGCCCAATACACACTTGCGTCGCGACTACGGTTGCCATGTCCAATTTTGTAAACGCAGGACGGGAGACCAAAACCACCAGGATATTAGGAGAAAACACCAGGACCCCCATTACTGAGGACACTCATATTACTCAGGACTCACATTACTTCATTAAAACAGTTATGTACCTACTAAACTTTCAAATGTTTTACGATGTGTGTGTATGTTACATATAGTGTATGCAAACAGAGGTTTAAAAGAATAGCCACACTGCATCTCTCCCCGTGTATGTCGTAAAAGGCGACTAAGGGATATGACTCCCTTCTTGTATTACTAGGTGGTTCAGTGTAGCCGACAGGACGAAGCACTACCATGGCATTAGTTCAGCGAAGTGTAATGTACCTGATGGGCTGACATCACGGATGTAATACTGAGGTATTTCATTGAAATATTCAAAAATCTATAAATAAAATGTTACCTTCATTTGCTGTTGTACGTAATTGAAGGGAAACATTAATACATTTTACGAGGCAGTTACATGTAATACGATACTCACAAAGAACATTAATTTTAATGGTTTTAATTTTGTCAAACACCATCAACCATGTCACCTTCCTCGGCCTTACTGTCTATGAATGCTTCCCTATGGAAATGTATCTGGGGGCACGGCAGTGCCCCCGCCAAGTCGAGCAAACACGGCCGTACCATCCTTTTCTCGAAGCAACTAAGGGTACTTTTGGCCTCCCTGTATCTTTGTTGTGGATAGAGATAAACACCTGAAACTTTAGTTACCAAGAGTGCTTACCAAACCTAGCTATACCCCCAAATTATAAGTTTGTACCTATTATAGTTTGCGAGATATCGCCAGTCAAAGTTCCGGTTTTTACTCACTCGCTCACTCACTCACCGATCATCAAAAATCTAAGGTACTTCCAGCAGACCTACAAACTTGAAATTGTGTATTCAGCTAATGTTTAGCCCACAACGAAAGGAAAAACTCAAACATCCTAAAATTTAAGCACCGTTTTTTTTTATGGGTAAACGTACCTTTCCATACAAAATCTATGACAAATGACAAATAATTTTGTCAGTTGCATAAGTACACATACACATACACACCACACGTCGTATCCCGACAATCGGGGTAAGCGTGGAAAGAACGTGCCAAGGTGAGAGGTGGCTAGCTTGTCGCCTTATGCGGGTAAACTTACCTTTCCATACAAAGTCTATCTCTATAATATAAAAATGAATCGCTGAATGTGTTGCTAAGCGCAAATCTCGAGAGCACCTGAACCGATTTCGCTAATTCTTTTTTTAGAATATTCCTTGAAGTACGAGGATGGTTCTTACGGGGCGCGGCGCGGCGAGTGGCGGCGCGGTGCGGCGCGGGACGGCGCGGAGCGGCGCGGGACGGGGCGGGGCGGCGCGGGACGGCGCGGGGCGGCGCAGGGCGGCGCGGGGCGGCGCGGTGAGGCGCGGGGCGGTGCGGTGCTGCGCGTAAAAGAAATGAGATCCCACCAAAACATATTATATAAAAAGATGCCAAGTCTCGCACGCAACCTTTCCACCGTAAAAAGTTGTAAGATCCCATGCAGAGCCAAGTCTTTTCATATCATTGAAGCCCGAATTAAACAATGTTGCCATAAATTATATTTTCTACTTAATAATAATCAATATTTCGTTACTCCTCTTATATTTAACATCTTCATTTCTATAAAAAAACACCTTGGCTTGGCAATCGGACAGCACAAAACAGATCGCTGCGTAAAGATTACTTTTCAGTTTACAACAAAGTAAACATAGCATGCAGCAGGTGGGTCTGCGTACCTTACTTGCTGCTTGATCGATTGAATCTTGTTCGAATAGGTACTTTGCGAAACGCGGTGGTCGGTGTTGTGACATATTATAAAATTAAAAACAGAATTAAAAACAACCAGCACAAAAAATAAAACCAAAATCTAATTATTAAAACAGGCTAATTTATTAATCACATTGTTGTCTCAATCAACTATCTACTTGTTGGAGATGCTCTTCTATTAAATAGTGAAGCTTCTTTACTAAAACTAATTTGAGCTAAACATATGTAAATTATGTAATAGGTATATATATTATACAGTTAAATGTATAATTGGTTTCTCGAAAACGGCTGTAACGATTCGGATGAAATTTTGTATTTATATTTTAGATAATGTTTTTTTTTTCAAGTTTATCTAGATATGTGTAGACGCCGAGCGAAGCTCGGTCGCCCAGGTACTATATATGTATATATATATCCTTGATAAATATATATATAAACATTCTCTATCTATGGCATTAGGATATACCGGGTGTTTGATGACTATAGGTCATAAAATAAACCAGGTACTCCTGAGCCTATTTGGAGCAAAAAAGTTAGATGACATTTTGTTCTACGGTGAACTTTTTTTGTTAGTTTAGTATGGAAAAAAAAAGTTCACCTTAAAACAAAATATCATCTAACTTTTTTGCTCCAAATAGGCTTGGGAGTACCTGATTTGCTTTATGACCTATAGTCATCAAACAAACATCCTATGTATGAGAATCTTTTACAAGTAACCTGCAAAATAATCTAAAATCTGGCCCGATTGAATATTAAAACCAAAGATCAGCTGTTCCGGAGTCCCACATCAACTCGTCACTTCATTCGAACTTGTAGTGGTACGTGACGATACAAGTTTTTTTTTTTTTTATGGAAACTGACACGGTTGGCTACATCACCTACAACGTCAGTGATGTCAGCCCATAACACCGGGTGAACTAGGTGCCGTGTCAGTGGTTCCCCCTTTGATCGTGCCGGCTACACTGAACTGGTCGGAAAACACAAACTATTTACATAGCCGTTTTGACCGACGTTTCATTCAGTGCGGTGGTACCAACCCGGGCGGGTTAAACCCTACCACCAAGTAAGATTAGGAGGGAAGCGACCTACAGTTTTACGAGGAATCCGAACCTCGGTCAGCCTCCAACGGTCAGCGGTCACCCATCCAAGTACTGACCGCACCCAGCGTTGCTTAACATTCAATAGCGACAGTTGACTGTCTGCACCACTGAGCTATCGAGGCTGACGTATTCTTGTTTTTGTCAGTTGATCCGCCATCTCGATTTATCTGGCTCTCTTTTGCTTCGATCATAAAATATACAGATCCCTCATACTAGTTGGGACGACGACATCAAGTAAGTCGACGGAAAGCACTGGTCAAGCACTGGTTCCGTACCGCTGAAGGCCGGGAGGACTGGAGGAAAATTGGAGAGGCTTAAGTCCAGCAGTGGACGCATGCACTCTGACTGACCGACTGACCTCAAGAAAGTTTTAGCACGAAATATTAATGGTATGTTAATTAGCTAGAGAAGTTTTGACATGACTGGTGGCTTTTAACATTAGCTCATTGTTAAAATGTTGATTAGATAATTTGTAGAAAGCTGTTTAACTCAACAGTTTCTCATATTTTAATTATCTGTTATTCGTCTTTCATCCGAAGTGTAGGTAGGCTATTCAGTTTCTCGAATAAGAGACTTGGAGATAATTGCATCTATTACGCCTGACCTTTCCCTGTACTCTTCGGTGGGTCTCCCGTTATTCAGCCTATTGAATTTCGCTGATGCGATGCGGTGTAGTATTCGGTGTATTGTCTATCTATTTTAATGAATGACAAATTATATGGGTGCATTTTCTGCTTAGACCGATAAAGGTTACTCGAGGGCGTCCGAGAGTAACCTTTATCTCCGGCGAATTTACATCTAACCATTAGTTAGTTTGTATATTATTATTATGACGTGAAATTGTATATTATGATACCGAAATAAATACAACACAATACAATACAGTACCTAAATAATTAAAAGTCAGTTTTTTTTTAGGAAAACCAACATCGGTGGCTATGCCGAGGGACCAGACGTAGGTGCCCGAAAAATATGAAAAAGCATATACTTAGTAGCAAAAATACTATAACTCCTTACGGTTTTTTAATTAATTAATCGTGGTACTGAGATTACGTTTTTATGTTGAAACATCTACACATTGCAGAAAGATTGCGAAGCAAAATAAATGACGGGTTCGAGTCCCTCTTCATATAGTTCGAGTCCCTCTTCATATAGTTCGAGTCCCTCTTCATAGAGTTCGAGTCCCTCTTCGTATAGTTCGAGCCCCTCTTCGTATAGTTCGAGCCCCTCTTCATATAGTTCGAGTCCCTCTTCATAGAGTTCGAGTCCCTCTTCGTATAGTTCGAGCCCCTCTTCATATAGTTCGAGTCCCTCCCTCTTCATATAGTTCGAGTCTCTCTTAATAGAGTTCGAGTCCCTCTTCATATAGTTCGAGTCCCTCTTCATATAGTTCGAGTCACTCTTCATATAGTTCGTGTCCCTCTTCATATAGTTCGAGTATCTCTTCATATTCTTCGATTCCTTCTTCATATATTTCGAGTCACTCTTCATATAATTCGAGTCCCTCTTCATATAGTTCGAGTCCCTCTTCATATAGTTCGAGTCCCCCTTCATATAGTATCGATCGGTGTCGGTATCGGTGCGGGCTGAATTGTTTTTTTTTCGCAGTCTTCTATGAATAAATTGCTCTATGCAAGAATGCTCCATAAACCATCGACTATACTATAATATAAAATTCGAACAATAAATTCAGATATGGATTTATTTAAGTTCGATGTTTAGAGAGCATTTTAATGTATGCAATAGTGATACATGAGGTCATAGGGGTAACTTATCTCGTGTGGTTTTCCCTATTAATAACGCCAGGAAATTTTAATTATGTAAACATTGAATGCGTTGTTTTCGGTATGAACAATTGTTAGGGTTTCGTACTCACCGACGATGCTAGCGGGTGACTGTCCGTAGATCTGTCTGTCAAAGCACTCACCAGCAGTATAAACCCGCAACTCCTGCACGGTCGGTTCGAGATATCTTTTTGAAACTTGGAATGATTATAGACTTGCGGTATCTAGGCAAGTACAATTCACGATCAACTATAAATTATTGAAGGTACCGCAAAAACTATTTTAAAAATATACATATTAGAACACCAATAGATCGATTTGTTTATACCTATATCTTAGATTAAAATGAATTAAAAAGTAATTTAGATTTTTTTTTATTTATAAAATACAACATGTGGCTTACTGTACAATACCCAGTGGTAAATAATGAATAGAGCGTGTCGTCCCTTATTACTTGCCATCCACAGAGGAACTGAGCACCCTTTTGTTGTTGACATTGGGCTTTTGAGAACCCATCGGTTCTCTAAATAGTTTTTTTTGTCGCACCGCTAGCTAGGGTGTGGAACTGTCTTCCGGCGAGTGTGTTTCCCGAATCCTTTAACCTGGGTGCCTTCAAACGTTGCATCAACGGGCTGGACAGCCTAGCAACAGTCCGCAAATCTGCTGGTGTGGCGCCTCACTGAGCGTGGTTTCGCGAGGAGAGGGGTTTTTGGCTCTGTCGACTGTGCCATTGGTCCCTCGACAAAGCCACCCAAGTTAGTTGGTTTACATAAAAAATAAATAAATGATAAGTTGAAAATTGTGTGTGAACTGCAGAGAGTGCACGGAATGACTAGCAGTACCCTTATCACAAGATTTAACCTACACCGCGTGCTACGCTACGCCGTGTTCTCCGCATCATTTTGTATGGAGAAACGAAGTTCGCAAATCTATCACTAGAGGCGCTGCTCCGTTTCTCCATACAAAATGATGCGGAGAACACGGCGTAGCGTAGTACGCGGTGTAGGTTAAATCTCGCGATAAGGGCACTGTTCGCTTACGAAACGACAAAATTGGCACCGATGCGACTCCACAGGAATGCTCGTATCAGATGACCCGCGATGTCGCGGTTGCGTCGCGTCGTGGTACTCGTGGTACAACGGTCGTGATGCATCCGGCAGGCGGCATCCACTCGTGACATTATGGACGGGCGAAAGCATTCGGCCACACTTTCACTGCGACCTCAACCTTTCGGCACTGCGTTGTGTGCCAGAAGAGAAGATGCCGCTCTAAGGAGACACCGCGCCGCGCCCGATAGCGGGTGCGGCTGTAAGTATGTGTGAGAGAAGGTTCGTCTATGTGAGAGGGTTTCTGTGTGTGGGTGTGTCGCTGTGTGATTTCAGTATGTAAATTCGTCTTTCATTCAAGTCAATCTCAAGCCTTTTGCTACTTACATTTTACTATACTTATTAATCGACTCCCAAACTTTCAAAGGTATTAATTTATATTTTAAGTAAAATGAAACATAAGACTAAACTAATATAAATTAAAAGTAAAATAAAACGTCAAATGTTGACTAGAAGATATCTCTGTAAGGGTGAAGCCCGCCTTTGCACCTCATATAAATATTATATTGTGCTTGTATCTTCTTTAAAATATTTTTAGAGAAATAAAGTATTTTCTATCTGTCTTCTTTTTTAGGTTTTCGTCCCACGTACGGAAGCCTATTACTAAGCCTACAACCTCTGTCTGTCTGTCCTTTCGTCCGTCCGTCCGTCCGTTCGATGGCTGTATCTTTGGAACCGTACCTAATAGCTAGCCGGCTTTAATTAAAAAGAGAAAAATTAAGAATACTAGAAACTTGTTTTCAGGTTCGGACACCCCGGTACGCGTGTCCGGCTCGCACTTGGCCGGTTTTCATATTTTTTGGCGCGTGCGCCTGGTGGAGTCAAAGGAATTGCATCCGATCGCAAGCACTTCTAGGCAAGTACATTAGGTGTGCCAAATGTGTTTTCAAAAGCATTACGCATTACATAACTGGGCTCCAAGAAGATTTGTAAGTCTGAGCGCGTGTCAAGAATTGGCGAAGATATGAGGAAGCCGAGTTACTTTTGTATATTATGTACCAGGGTTGTTGCGAACATCACCATCCGCGGAACTTGAGCATCATTTTAAACATCAGCATCGCATCAGCATCCGCATTGATCGATGCTGATTATTAATGCTGATGTTTGAGTCGTGACATAACCGCGGAGGGGCGGAGCTTATGGTCGAAAAAGTTCCAATAGTTCCAAAGTTCTATCCAATACTAATAATTTAATTGCTAAGATAATTACTAAACTGGTACTGGTATCAGATTGATTCTTTTTGACGTGATAACGTCTTATAAATTGATGAACACCGGCTGCACGCACGAAAAAGTGTCACGTTCCATCTGAGCCTGTGTGTGCAAGCGAGAGCGCGTAACAAGCGATAGAGAGGCACAATCGGCCCAAGCAGCAGTGTTGCCAAACGTACGGTAATTGCCGTATCGTACGGTAATCGAGGCTAGAAATCGACAAATGTACGGCGTACGGCAGCGATAGGGGTGCCGTACGAAAAAATACGGTAATTCTTATAGCTGTGTTTCTTTATGACGTTATCACGTAAAACTATCGTCCGTAAACAGGCTTTACAGACAACCAATTTTTTTTTATTAAATGCCACAATTATTAAAACACAATCTTTTATTTCAATGCCAACCAAAACTTTGGATATAAATTCATAATATTCATATAATTCAGTATTTTCCCTTTTTTTTTTTAAGAAAATAATTAAAATCAGCATCAGCGTCCGCTGATGTGAAAAAAATGTGCATCAGCAACAACCCATGTACATACGAATGTAAGGTGCATGGCGGCGGTGGGAGTGTCGAATGACCTGCGCTCGCGCACCTAACTCGTCTGGCAGCAGAGATCGTCTCGCGCCGCTACCGGAGAAATCGTCCGGGCCGGGGTCGGGTTTACGCACGGAGGAGAGAGTGTAGAGCAGCCGGCAGGAACGGCTTCGTAGTACATAGCTTTTGCCCGTGGCTTCGCTTGCGCGAAATTCGTATTTAATAAAAAGAAAAAAGTAAGTAAGCCCGCTACCGTACCGTTATTTCGGCGCGCGGAACAATTTGGTTTGTATGAGAGCCATATCTTAGCGTAACCGGAAGTTTCTGAATTTAGCATATCCTGTGTCTCGTATAGGTAAATGTGCTTGTACTAAGTTTAATAAAATTTGGATGATCAGTTTAAAAGTTATGGAGGAACATACATACAGAAAATATTTCTAAAAATCGCCAATTTAGTTTTAGTATCACACAGAGTCTACAAACTCAGTAGTAAACCCTTACAGATTTATTATTAGTATTGATATTGATATTGATGATGATTGATAGATAATTTACCGCGCCGAATTGCCTACACACGCGGCGATCTAGAGCGGTCCTCACCACGCGCCGATATCGGCCTTTGATTTAGGGACGCTAAACTCCACGATTGCGATCACTCGGTGGACGCGCTCGCTGCAACGCCACGCCCACTTCGATGGCGTGTGTGCCCCCAGTTGGTTGGGGAGTGGTGACGTACCCAGTTTGTTTATAGCGACAGCTCCTCTCAACTCTCTTCTACGTGGATGAGTAGCAACTGCGCGTGCGGCGATAGCGCGGTGAAAATGACTAGACAAACGGGACAAGTGCGTGTAAGTAGACCTGTTGCGATTAGATGACATGCCCGTATCCCCGTATGACGCTCGCGGCGAACCAACATTCCGCCAGGCTAAGTATGCTCTATTTAATGGTCATTTACCGGCGATAAATATTCTATTAAGGGGCAGTTTGTATATTACGTCATAATGGCTATTACGAAGGAGGGTGGGGGCGGGTCTTGCCATAGTTGACGTCATTGTTGCAAATACGGATTAATCCAAAACATTACATAACTAGCTGTTCTTGCTACGTCGTTCGCGTGGAGAACAGGTTTTGCATAGGTACTGTTTTGACTAGGTAACTGTAAGGCATCCATTCATTTCCCGGAATAAAAAGTAGGTAGTTAATTTGATATGACAATTTTCCATAAGTAGTAATCCAGTACGGTGGTACCAACCCAGTCGGCTACAATTTGAGCCTACCACCTACACAGTAAGGGGTAAGGGAAGGGACCTACAGTTTTACACCGGTTCCAAACGGTGAAGCATTAGGTCTCATTGGTATGTACCTACACGCTGACCGGATTCAAACCTCGGACCTCCATTGGTGCAAATCTCATCAAAATCTGTTCAGCGGTGTTCGAAGTTTACCTCAAACATTCATACAGACAGAAGTTCCCTTTTATAAGATGCTTTGAATGACACCTGTCACCTTTTACATTACAGCTACAGACAAAAGATAGACGGATATGGTTTACCGACAGGTATGATGGCATAGCGGATCTACGGAACCCTCCGTGCGTGAGCAAAACTCGCACTTGACCGATTTTTTCCCATCGATGCCTCACGGAAATGGCTATTAGAAATAATAATAATTTGGCCAAATGGTAAAGGAAACATATCTACAACTCGATGGTAGGTAATTCCATTACTGGCGGTGTGTAATTTTGTTTGACGGCACAAGGTCACTATCAGGTAATAATAATTACTGTTGATCGTCTGCATTGAGGCTATTTGAATATATCCGTTAACTATCGTAGTAACGGCGGCGGCGGATACAAACATTGACTGACCCTAGATTCGCTTTTCAAGGTGCTCACTGTTGCAAGAAATGCAAAGATTTTTATTTTTGTGGCGTGCAATTATGTTATTAATCTTTCTTGTACTACCTACTTATTGTAATTTTATTTTCTTTATGAAGATCGATCCCACTTACGTTACGCGCTGGGGTTTTTCAAAATGGGCGTGCAAATGTTGCTGTCTGGCCGGCATGGCCAACCCCGTGCATTACTTACCTACATACATAATATCCATGGGCATCGTTAGACACCTGCTCGTCGTTTGTAACGATGTCACATGTAGCGCTTTCCATAAAAAGTCCAAGTTCGCTTCCAACATTAAAATTATGTTTAAAATTTTTTTTTATTTCTTTAATTGAAATATATTTTGTTTATTAATAACTAAATAATTAAAAATAAAAATTCCTATTATTATTTTATCTTCAATTCTCACGCTCAACTCTTTGCTACTACCTACTTATTACTTACATTCCACTATATAAATGGAATCTAAAACATCCAAAGATTTATTGTAAGAAGTCTCTGTAAGGGATAAGTCCGCCTTTGCACCATATGTAAATTTTCTAAGGTACTTATTACTGTTTAATGTTTATTGGAGCGATAAAGCATTTCCTATCATCTATCTAAATTATCTTATTAACTTTTGACATTGAAAATGTCTTTTCGATCGCTTCAGTATTTATCTTGCAGTGTAAGTAAAATGGCTTTCGTATAAATTAGAATAAAATTTTTAAATATGAATACATTGTTAGTATTTAGAGGAGTAGGAGTAATTACACAGTGAACAGGTGCGCGCTGTTAGAATCTGGAGTGCGTTCGCTCGTCGAATTCGTCGCTTCAGCACCAGGATATTTTCACGCTCACAGTCGGCGACTCACTATACGCTTATATTTGAATATTCCCTTTTTTTTATGGAAACTGACACGGTTGGCTACATCACCTACAACATCCGTGATGTCAGCCCATAACACCGGGTGAACTTGGTGCTACGTCAGTGCTTCCCTTCGGTCGTGCCGGCTACACTCAACTGGACGGAAAAGACAAACTATTTACATAGCCGTTTCGACCGACCTTTCATTCAGTGCGGTGGTATCAACCCGGGCGGGTAAAACCCTACCACCTAGTAATATAAGAAGGGAGTCATATCCCTTAGTCGCCTTTTACGACATACATGGGGAGATATGCAGTGGGGCTATTCTTTTAAAGTACCGGCCCCACACGGTACAAATGGTACAACTTCCTAAAAGTTATTTTCGATGTACCCGAAGGTCATGTAATGCATGAGATCTGTGAATGTTTTAATTATTTAGCTTGCAAAGATTTTGAACGTATTATCAAAGTTGATCTTTCTTTGTCCACAGGTGGGTGCAGCAGCGTACTCCACAACCGTTCGTCGCCCGCTGGTTGACGACCGCCAGCCGACAGAGACTCCTGAGAGAACACTCTCTCATACTCACCACAGAGCCGGAGACGAGAGACGAGCGTGATTAATGAATGATTGCCCGACGATTGTAGAGAAATCACGAAGACACTCTCCCGCAGATCAGGGGAATAATGGCTAGATGCGATATCAAATGCGCCTGGCCTATGTTTAATAATGTTTATTTTTTTGTGTAATCCGATAAGTGCAACTGGGTCAGAGCGGCCAGAGCCGTGCTCCGACCAGCCAATATCACCACCGAGAAGGTAGGTAGGTGCCATACCCTTTCGATTGCTGGCTATACTGGACTAGATGAGAACACGGCCGGTCGGTATGCGGCTGTGGGTTTGGGTTGGGCGCATGAGCGAAATTTTGAATAATTAACTTCTTTATTCTTATTCTTTTATACACTTTATTACTAATTTATTTTGCATTAATTTAAAATTTTTACAGAGTCTCAAAAAAACCCTCAAATGATGCATACAAAACATTTAAAAAAAACCTTTTTAAAAACAAATATACATACCACACGCTGTATCCCGACAATCGGGGTAAGCGGAGTAGTCTCTGTTGTGCTGCAAGTACTCTAGTAAATTACAGCACAACACCGACCACTATTTAGCGAAGTATTAGGACAAGATAACTATAAACTCGAATATCAAGCAGCAAGGAAGGTACGAAGACCCACCTGCTTCCACTCAGTGGATGGACCGTGGCAAGAGGTGGTGAGAGGTGGCTATCCTGTCGATGGCATCTTGTTTAAAAACATGTTTTTATTTAAACTAATAAAATAAGTATAAATATATGAAATAAGATAATTCAATGCCAAATGCTAGGTATACTTATTTATTAGTCGTCTGGTTCCAGTATGCCCCCGCTGACGGTTATGACGTAACAGCTATCGGTACCGTCGACAAAAAAGTCGGATAGACGAATGCTCCCGCCACCAGGTGTTAAACTGAACTGTCGTTACTTCGTATTTCAGGCATAGAATTAATATGTACTACCATGTAATAATAATTCTACGTAATTAAGTGACATGACTAGTGAAGCTAGCGCACACGTCATAGTCATATTACTATTCCTTTTTTTATTCGTATTGGCATTTGAACACAACAAATGTTAGTAATAAAACAAATAACACAAAAAAAAAAACAAAATTCGTACACGCGCGAGGGGTAGGTAGCTCAATTACACATATAATACGGACGTGGCTACGCGGTATTATATTCTTTGGCTACGCGACAGCGATACTAACGCTACTGACCTAGGCGTCAGCGGGTGTGGCGTGAGGCGCGATGTGCGGAAGCGCGGGCTGAGGTAGCGGCAAACCAGCAATAGACAAGTAATAGTTAAGCTTAAATGGACATAATAATTAATTATCTACCTACATACAATTTCACATTAGTAGATTTTATAGAGACCTTATAAAATAAAATATGTATTTACTATCGTTATCGCTGAAAATGAATTATCATCGATAGATCGCATGTCGGCATCTACAGCCAATGAGAGCGCGCACGTCGACGTCCTCTGACTTACTTATGTCCAATTTTGGCGATTAAGGCGGCGACAGACACGCTACGCTCGAACGCACATCGCGCCTTAATGTCCTCGATCTATGCGGGCACTCTCCAGAGATCCATCGACATCTGACTGCATAGTGAGCTATTATGATTGACGCGCGGGCCGAGATCGATGAGGTAACCGATCGAGCCGCTCTCTGTGACAATAGGCAATTGATTCTTTTTGCTATTGCAGCAGGTCGGGCGTGAGAAGTGACGCCGCGCCGGCGAGACGAACGGTAGATAACCAAATCAATGATTGTATTGAATAATAACAATGTGTGAACAGATCGTATGCTGTGTGAGTGAAGAAATAACATTTACAAATTCGTAATGTGCCAGTAATATGAATAATAATAGCCCCACTGCATCTCACCCCGTGCATGTCGTAAAAGGCGACTAAGCGATAATGAAAAGGTGCCGCGCTAAAGGGCGACAGGCTAGCCACGTCTCACCTTGGCACGATATTTCCACCAAGTCATGCAGCAGGTGGGTATTCGTGCTTTAATGATAGTAGGTCGGCGAACCACGCGACCTTCCAGTTTTATATGCATTGTTAAAAGTGGTGGTCGGTGTTGTGCTGCAATTTACAAGAGTACTTTCAGCACAATACCGATTACGCTGTTTACCTAGATTGTCGGGATGCAGCGGGTGGCTGCGGCGGGGGATATTTGTTCATAGTTCTCGTACTATTAAAAAATAAAATATTAAAAAAAAAAAAATTTTTTTTATTGACAGCGCGACATATGGCGCCGAGCCACCCATAAGGTGTCTAGCGGCGCCCATGGACATTCGGTCGTATGCGGGGGTTGCGAATGCCATGCCGGCCTGACAGGTGCCCATTCACGCCCCTGTTGAAGGACCCGAGACTGTACTTGGGGGGAAATATATGGGCAGGGAGAGCGTTCCAGAGTTTACCGGTTCTGTAGAGGAAAGATCTGCTTATATAATACTTACTCGTATTATATCGGTGTTATGCTGCAACTAATCTTGTAAATTACAGCACAACACCGACCACACCTTTATCTCTCTTAACACTTTCATAAAACACCGGCGCCTGTCCATCCAATACGCGGGCGTGTATGAATCACAGCTCATTTCATCAGAAGCGTGAAGCAACGCACAACTAAACAATACTTTGCACAATGCGACGGAGGACAATGAAGGCGCAAGAACAGTAAGGAACCCACTCGGCGTCGTCGGCGGTGGCGGCGCTCGCAAAGTCGGCAAAAACGAGACAGTTGACAAACGAAGCGGTGCCGGCGGCCTCCGCGGCGGAGGCGGCGGCACTGCGATTATTACTGATGAGGCTGCATGCCGCCTATCCAACAATACATTACCCGCCCACCGCGGCGAGGATAAGGAAGAGACAGAAATGACGAAGGAAGAGACAGAAATAAGGAAGGAAGAGAAGAAAGCAATAAGGAAGACGCTGTGTATACTGTGTAGGTATATTGATGTATGCACGTACAGATGTAGATTGAGAATCAGCTTCCACATAGTTCCGAACGAAATACGAGTTCATATACATACATACAAATCTGCTGGCATCTAAGCTATTAAGAAATTTATGGAGCAAGTGTGAGTGGAAGACTCGGGAAGGGTCGACCTAGAAGCACGTACCTGGACCAGATCGGGCATGTGCTCAAAAAGGGTCAAGTGCTTAGTACCCGTAACCGACGCTACCATGCATTAAAACATTATGAGAGTGGAAGAGGCGGCAGAGATGTGACAGGATTGTGGCACGTAGAGATCCGTTGTCTCTGCCTACCCCACCGGGAAACAGGCGTGACGCTATGCATGTTTGTAGGATTATTGGTGTCTTCACCGTTAGGAACCGGTGTAAAACTGTAGATCCCTTTTCCTTGCCCCTTTCTATGTGGTAGGCTTGAATTGTAACCAAATGGATTGGTACCACCGCACTGGACTTACGATGGCTGCATAGGCCATATAGCCTCGTAGTATTCTCTAGTCCAGTTTAGCCAGCAATCCAAATGGAAATCTAGCTGGTCCGAGCATACGTGCTCTAACACCTCTGACTCAGCTACAAAGTCAGAAATAGATAAACGTAGGTAGAATAACGTTAGTTTAATTTAGTTCTTCAACTTATTAAATCCAAGCGTAAGTAAGGCCCACTTGCACCAACACGAATTTAAGATATAAACCAGTTTAACTCGTTAAGCTAGCACCCGTTGACTGTGGGAACCGCGTTTAAATCCATAACTCGCTACTTAACTCTAAACTCGTGTTGGTGCAAGTGGGCCTAAGAATAGCTTTAGTTTAAATGTGGGTTTACTTATTACGAGTATTATTGTTTCTAAGTTGTTTCAATTAATTCTTTAAGGCGTGGAGGAGCATGTTCGAATAATAATGCCGAATTGCTTTATAAAAAAGTCTACAATGACGCCATATGACTTAGTTTATTATTCACAGAGAGGCCTTTAGAAAATTTCTGTCAGAACAGCTCTGTTGTCCTAGTCTCACTCATTATCCTATGAATTATTGATACAGTTTGGCTTCCTAATGTCTGTGGTCTAAACAGGAGCCCACATGTGGCACTAATTACACGAAATTGTGGAAATGGAAGCGATATGCATGCTGCAGGCAGTCGCGAACAAACACGAATCCCCTGCAATCAGCCACAAGCTAATTCCGATCAAAACGGTTTGCTGATAGGCCTGCATTGATTGATTGATTGATTGGCTAATTCGGATTAGCGGCGCAGATGTACGTGATCGAATATGACTGCATCAGTCAGGGATACACTACACACGAGTAGTTTTTCATGTGAAGTTCGACTCTGTGCTCACGAAGGCCCTTCAACCACTGAAGCGCAGCAACGTTGGATCATTGAGCCTATTTTACCGGTACTACGAGTATTATTAGTCGTTCCTTTGATGAACTCGCTTCCCTCATCCATAATCCTCCCGTTCTTATTCGCCAAATTTTGTTTGAAATTATGTGATTTCTCAACCACTGATTAATCATAATAAATAATAAATTACCATTATTCCTCCAAAGTAATTAGCATACCTACATTATGTGTCGAGGAAAATATGTGACCATCTTCTATATTGGCGCACATGGGTATGAATGCATTAAAATAGAAACACTTTATTGCACACAATTAAAAGAAAAACAGTACACGAAAGAAAGAAGAGAAATACAGGAATGAGCAGAGTCGAAATGATCACTACAAGTGATATTTTCATCTTAAGTGTGGTGAGAAGCGAAATTATAAAGAAAGAAGTGTACTATGAAAGTATAGTGTTGAGTGAATATTATGGCACTACGGTATGACCTAATAAATTAACCATTAAAGTCCTTGCCGTAGACGGCTAGTAAGAAATTGAGGTTAATCTCGTTACAGACGTTTAGATGCGTTAGACGCATATGCCAATAACTACCAGAGGGCTAGAACATAACGTGTGTCCTGTGTCAACCCGCTGCTTCACGACTCGCGCTGAATGTTTAACTCGATAGAAAGCTCCGAGGAGGGGCTGGTGTCACGCGATGTAGGTACTGTAGAGGGCTCGACCCCGGAGGCCACCTAGAATGCGCAACCATTTCTGTAGACGTAGAAGAAGCTACATCTCTACAACGATGAAGACAAGTCAATTCACTGCGCCGAATCAGACTACATGCATGCATGCGGCGGGTGGCCGAGTGGTTTGGGCATCGGCCTCTCATGCGAGAGGTCCGAGGTTCGAATCCGGTCGGCGTGTACCAATGGTAGATCGTTTTTGATCTCTGACGAAAAAATTTAGGTACGTACATACCTACACCTGCTGCTTCACCGTTCGTAACCGGTTTAAAACTGTAGGTCCCTTCCCTTGCCCTTTACTAGGTGGTAGGCTCAAATAGTAGCCGACTGGGTTGGTACATTTTATCTGACTTGTTTTAATATTATAATGAATTTTTATTTTTACTCTTTAAATTTTATTACTATGAAATTGTATGACTTTAAAGTGAAATATTATTCTGTGTTCAAAACTATTTAAATTTTATTTTATCTGACTTGTTTGAATATTATAATGAATTTTTATTTTTACTCTTTAAATTGTATGACTATGAAATTGTATGACTTTAAAATGATATTTTTTTATTAGGAGTGATTTATATTATAACTGACTGTACAAAGAACAATATACTTATAGGCTATAGCACAACTGTGATAGATAAAACATAAATATGGCAATAAATGGAAAAAACCTGGGTACTTATTATAAATTATGAATTGTTAAAGTACTAATAGTGAGGATTTAAAATTAGTGTGTGTATGCAACTGTCAAAATGTGAAAAATGTATAAAATGTACTCTAAACCTGACGGTGTTAATAAAGAGAATAAATAAATAAAATAAATACCACCGTACTGGATGTAAGATGGCCGCATAGCAGCCTCGGCTGTGTTCTCCTCTAGTCCAGTATAGCCAGCAATCCAGGGAAGTCTCCGGTATGGCACCTACCTTCTCGGAGGTGATATTGGCTGGTCGGAGCTTGCGCTTTGGCCCCTCCGAATTAGCCACCCATACCGGATTACATAAAAAAAATTGGTTGTCTGTAAAGTCGGTTTACGGACGATAGTTTTACGTGATAACGTCATAAATTTCTGCTGCCCTGGTACTTTAGGACCAGAGAGATAAATGTGTACAAGCCGACGCTTGGGCCGATTGTGCCTCTCTATCGCTTGTTACGCGCTCTCGCTTGCACACACAGGCTCAGATGGAACGTGACACTTTTTCGTGTGTGCAGCCGGTGTTCATCAATTTATAAGACGTGACGTTAGACGTTATCACGTCAAAAATGCAGATAACAATTAAAAGGCCTACTTATAAC
The DNA here is from genome assembly GCA_946902875.1 of Nematopogon swammerdamellus. Classification (NCBI taxonomy): domain Eukaryota; kingdom Metazoa; phylum Arthropoda; class Insecta; order Lepidoptera; family Adelidae; genus Nematopogon; species Nematopogon swammerdamellus. Next base: position 613,797 of record OX336347.1, read on the forward strand.
CACACAAAGCTCTAACAAACAGCAATGAATTCGTTCATACATACGATGACAGAATTGTAGATAACTGACAGCCTGAGCAAGATTTTGATTTACAGGCGAATGGATGGCGGCAATCCACTATAGTCGAATTTAATATAAATACTGTGAAAGTTAAAGTGAGCTTTAGATTTGATGATAAATTTCCACCACTGCGGCCCTCTGCATCAGTTGTAGTTCAAGCAACTCAATTAGAAGTAGGTACGTACAGCACACAAAATGAGTGCATTATGAGTGCGGAAGAGGCGTCAGATGTGTGTCAGGATTGCGGCACGTGGAGATTCGTTGTCTCTGCCTACCCTATTGAGAAACAGGCGTCACATTATGTTCGTAGAGCAACAAGGTCCACCCACTGAAGTTTATTTTGCTTGTGGTATATATATTTTTCAATTACTAGATCAATTCTTAAGGGCTGGCATTAGGGATTTGGGATTTCACACGAAATGGTCCACTCCCGAGAAACAGTTGTTTGACTCGGACGAGGAGGTGTTCGTGACCCGGTGTTGTTGTTGGTGAGAAGTTATTCCGTTGAGATTGTTTAGGCTCGAAGTTTACTTGAGACGGTTTGGATCAACACACGTGAGTTTACTCGAGACGATTCGGATCAACACACGTAAGTTTGCTCAATCAAATGCGTTTAACTGTAATTGTAACGTAGGACTTTCGCAGGCTGAACTACGCGGTAGAACAGAATCTTAGGTTATCATTATCAATATTAGGGATGAATAATATGTAAATGAATGCATTGAAATCAGTTTTGAAATGTTTGTCTGTTTGTGTGTTTGTTTGTGCACGCATAACGTAAAAACTACTGAACCAAATCGAGCTTACAGTAATATATGGGTTTAACTCGGTGTAACATAATATGCTATATAACATCACGCCATTTTTCATATGCGTTGAGCAGTGGGGTCGGAGGTGAACCAAGTCGAACATCGGTTTGCGTTTATGTGATTGAATCGATAAATACTCAACCGATTTACATACGGTTTCAAATAATATGATCTGTGATGTTTTTGCAACTATTGGCATTTTTGTAACATCACGCCATATCGTCTAGGGGTCCATTATTCTAGTCTTCGCTTTAGTCAAAGGTCAACGTCATCAATCAAGCCTCTAATTGTATGAATACCTCTGCTCGACCACAAAAAAACATTCAACACATTTACACACAAGGCCGCAAACAGCGAGAGAGGAGAAGCAATCAGCGATTACCTCGTACGGCACCTCATTCGGAAAGGTCATGCCCCACGGATCGGGACGAATGTTGTCCGACAAGAGATTTACAATGGTAATGCGACAACGGTACCGGCGAGCCCGTGCGAACACCAGCCACGCCTTCCATAGCCAGCTTAGAGACATAACTATGGGTTCAATAGTCTTGTTGATGGAGCCAGTATAGGATTGATAGACGCGAAGCCACCCACCTATACCATTCATCGTAATGAATAACTAAGCGACATACATATCTATCGTACTTATGTACCGTACTATGTGAAGTTAGTAAAAACCTAAAAAAACAAAAATTAACTTTTGTTTCATAGCTGGATGGACAAGTATGTATGTATGTATATTTATGTATACATAATATTCTATATATTTTGTAATTTATATGTATTTAACACATGTATGGCTTGTATTTAACTAGCATGTACTCGTATGTATTGTTAATAAGTATTCTTTTTATCTTATAGTTTATCTTCAATTCTCACGCTCAATTCTTTTGCTACTATCTACTTACATTCCACTATATTATCGAATCTCTATCATCCAAAGGTTGACTGTAAGAAATCTCTCTAAGGGATGAGTCCGCCTTTGCCCCTTATGTAAATGTTCTAATGTACTTGTTACTGTTTAATGTTTACTGGAGCAATAAAGCATTTTCTATCTATCTATCTAGTATGAAGCGTTTGATAATGTAAGATACTCGGTGACCCTTGTGGTACGCCTGTTTATTTCGCGGCGGCTATAAGGATGACACACGGGCGAATTCAACGAACGGTAATGACGGTAGATATATTTCCAAGTAGTAGATTTGCCGCTGCACTCGAAATTTATATTTTCTGTGGAAGCAATTTAGGATTTTAGCCATGTTGAAAATGACACGGCGCATACCAGGAATATGTGCCATTAAAATACACCACGCACGCGGAGTAGGGATAGCTCGACGTATTCAACGTAAAATTTGCGGTCCTATTACTGACACAACCCCGTATTTTTTTTTTTTTTTCAGTCTAGTTATTGGTTTCAGGTTTCGGCGTCCATAATTCTATATTTACAACAACTCACCAATGATTTTCTCTAATTAACTCGCTAATTCATTGACATGTTCATAAGTTTTGGTCAAGAATAACAGTTCTGACAGTGGTAGGTACGACACGACACGACAAGTACCAGACGTAGAGATTATAGAAGATGATGAAAAGCAAGGGAACTGCTATTGATATGAGGAATACTGCGGTCACGACTATTTTAACAAGATTAACCGAGAGAAGGCGCAGCGTCGCGGGGGGCGTCTTCACTTCACAAAATAAGATGACTGTCTGTTCCCAACAATAAGTCACGAGGAGCGTCGGTGTGACCTTTTTGTGTCACGTCTCGCGTCTTGAAATCTGCACTGTCATCGTCTTTCCTACTCCTGAGTCTTTATCGGGGTATAAAATAATTCGATTTTGCGTTAAGTTTGTGACGAACATTGCGACGGTGGCTTCATTGATGCTCCCATTGTTGAATGGGATTCAGCTTTAGTTATATTATGAAGTGTTTATATATACTGATGACTATGAGATAGACCTACCAAATTCAACCAAAATTCAGTCAGCGTTTATAAAAAAAAGAAAAGAAAAACTGTTTTAAAAAACATTGCACTCACTTCAAAAAACAACTGGAACTGAAAAGTGTTAAATAATATTTGTATTCTTATATTCTTACCCTTGAGTTGAAGGCATTACAAAATCACAAAAGGGGTCCATCTATAAATTTTCAGGTGTGCTTTTGGCTTTTGAGAACCCATCGGTTCTCAAAATCGTTTCTTTGTCGCACCGCTAGGGTATAACGTCGTATCGACGGGATAGACAGCCTAGCAACTACCACGAGCACAGATGCTCGGTGCTAGCAACAATCCGCAAATCTGCTGGCATGGCGCCTCACTGAGCGTGGTTTCGCGAGGTGAGGGGTTTTTGGCTCTGTCGACTGTACCATTGGTCCTTCGACACAGCCAACCATGTTGACTTACATAAAAAAATAAAATAAACAAATACCTAATCTCCGTAAACATTCGCAGTAAGATTTTCTCATAATATGACAATGATGCATAAATAGTTTGAAATATGTTCCTTTCTCGAAGCTCAAATATCATGTCTGGTGAATCACAACACAATAAGGCTTGGAGTTTATTTATAACTAGTTTTGTCCTTATATGTAAGGTGTACGCAATCTATAGGATCGCGGTCGCCCGAGGCGAAGAGAATCTCAGACGGCCGGGGTCAGCGGTTCAAGACTCGCTATTGTACGTTTGAATTGAGAAGACTTTTATTGCATTTAAACATAGGTAAGTAGGTATGGGCAGATTATATACATCAAGAGGTGTGTAGGGTGATTTTTTGACCACGCATGACAGCCGTTTCAGGGTTTACGATCTGTATCAAAAACTAAGTGAAATTGGAGAAAAATGCGTTCTCTTTACATTTTGAGGTTAGGTATTTTCGAAAATGTATGGAGAAATAATTTTTTTGTAAATTTTCTTTCGCCACCGTTATTTCAAGGATTGTATTCGCATAACAAACACTTTGAAAAGAGATTTTTTTATATATTTATACATTAAAATTATTGTAAAGTAAGTATATACATACCACAAGCTATCTTCCGACAATCGGGGCAAGCAGAGTAATCGGTGTTGTGCAGAATAGACTCCGGTAAATAACAGCACAACATGCTAAACAGACGGCAAATTAATACTTACATGAATTTAATCAACAAATCCTTACATATTGAATTATTGGCGTAGTTTTGAACAGGTGCCTCGATAATATGATATAGATGATGGATGGATGATGAAATGTTAAATCTTCAGGTCGGTATTTCAATGAAACGGTTGAATGTTGATGTTGAATGTTGTTACGGGTATCACGTACAATACAATTCAAATAATGTGATTATCCAATTATATTTCTGTCCCCACTATTGTACAAATATTATTTGTAGTTTCTATGTAGGTATCTTACTCTTCAACGTATCACGCAGACATAATACTTTTTGACCTAAACATTTTCATGGGGTTAGCTGCAGTCTCGACTTAGCGAATGGGTGGATCAACTTTTTCTTGTAACGTAAAAACCAGCTGCAAAGTCAAATAAAAAAAAAGTTTATTACAATTTATTACTTAGTTGAAAATCAGTAAGTATAAAACACTTAGGTTGATAGGCAATTGAAATAAAAGTAGAGAACTATTTAAAATAAAACATTAACCAAATTTTTAGGGGTGACCACAGATCATCTGTGGGGGTGACCCAGGGGACAATTTTGTCCCCAGTTTTGTATGAAAAAGAGGGGTTGTCCCCAGGGTAACCAATATATTTTTTTAAATTACTAAAATTCTTTGTGCAGCTTCTTTCTTATTAATCAATTACTTATCTGAGAGTTACTGTAACTATTAAAATAAGGTGAATTTATGAAGATAATATCCTGTTTTCAGACAGATACCAAAAACAAGAAAAAGGTCATTCACCCAAATACGTCCAAAGTTGTACGACAGCGAAACCGTGCGCAAAAGCTGCTTACAATACAATTCTCATACCTCTGCGCGTTGCATAAGATTATCTCCGCACAACAACCGGGTCGTCGAAGAGAGAAGCGACCGGTTGCGCGGGGTCGGGCGTTGGGTCGTGTGCCGGGCCACGGGAGTCGAACCCGCGCCGCCGCGGAGTACATTCCGATACGTTGCCGACACGCCCCGGCGCAGCCGCCAACCTTTCCGCGAAGCCTCACCCGGCTGCCGCGTCGCGTCTTACGTACACTCACATAAACTAGTTGAGATACAACATTTTTCTTTTTAGGTTTCCGTACCCCGTACGGAAGCCTACAACGTCTGTCTGTCTGTCTGTGTGTCTGTCTGTCTGTCTGTCTGTCTGTCTGTCTGTCTGTCTGTCTGTCCGTCCGTCCGTCCGTCCGTCCATCCGATGGCTGTATCTTTGGAACCGTAATAGCTAGCCGGTTAAAATATTCACAGAATATGTGCCATTTTTGGCAAATATAATAACAAATAATAAAAAAAAAATAAAAGTGAAAAACTAAGGAGGGTCCCGTATACAAGAGTTTTTTTAAAGTTTTTTCAGCGTTTGTTTTTTTGAAATCTTTGTGCGCGAGTCCGACTCGCACTTGGCCGGTTTTTTTATAAACGGAGGGTACGGGTGCCTATGCCCAGAAGTTCGTCGGGAGATCAGACGCAGCCAGTTGTACCACACCACGCTAAACCAAGCTCAGCGATACGCCATGAAGCTGGCGTGCCAAAAAAATCGAAGACGACCATTTGGTCCGCTTTCTTGTAGCCGGCATGGCGTCTCTCCGAGCGTGGTTTCTCGAGGAGAGGTGTTATTGGCTATGTCTGATCTGCCGAACGATTGGGCCCGGCCACTCGCACCAATTCCGCAATACACAATGCATATGCTCTTTTTAGCTCACTAACCAGAGGCCGACTAATAGCTTCTTATAGCTCACAGTCAGCACGCTCACAGTCGGCGACTCACTATACGCTTATATTTGAAAATACGCCTTAAAAGTATTTTTCAATGTACTCCAAGGTCATGTAATGCATGAGATCTGTGAATATTTTTTTCAAATGTTTCAAATTGAAAAGCTATGTAGACAACTTTTTTTCCGCTTTATTTGAAAGTTGTGCAATCTATAAAGTATATTTTCATTACCTATATTTTATATCTTCGCATTAAGGCGTACACCTACGTAACCCCACACTCTCCGGGTCACAGTGCACATGGAGTTCGATAGTGGATGGCGAATGAATCGGTCGGTCAGTGACCAGACGAGCTTGTGTGGTGCACTTGTGTGTGTGTGCTGTGCACGGTGTGTGTGTGTGTGTGTTGTGTGCGGTGATAGTGTGTCGGTGTGTCGTGCGCGACGGATGCGATCGAACAGGTTTTACATCCGAAGGCTTTAGCGGTCTACTGTGGGAGACACTGATGAAGAATTATAGATGTAATGCAGATATTTTGGATTGTATTTTTTTTTACTTTTAGCCCCTTTGAATGAGACCAAAGTGTAAATTTAAATATGGAAACTAATAGATGTATATATAGGAAGGAATATAGGAGGGAGAAGAGAGAGAGAGGAATATAGGGAATATATTATATTTTTTTAAATGTTAGTACTAAGCATGTACGCGCTTTTTATATTACTTCTTTTAGATAAATGCAAACCGTTAGAAAATTTAAAGAGATAAGTTATCGACCCGGTGGCGGAATTGGCAACGCGCTGGCGGCCCAAGCCGGAGTTCCAGGTTCGAATCCTGGTCGGAACGAATTTTTTGTCTTCATTTTCGGCTTTGCATTTATTTAAAAGAAGTAATATGGGGAATATAGAAGGGGGGTTAACGACTATAGGAAACATAAATACCGGGGACAAATTCCAAAACAATTTTATCATTTCCATAAATTCTTAACATTTCCAACCTCGAAATGTATAATAGTTAATAGTCCCATTCAAAGCTGCCTTTCGGGCCAAGACTTATAAGCTGGCGATTGAAAAAAAATAATCTAGTTATTTTAATATCACGAGCTACCTTGGCATGTGTTTACCGCATTACTGGAATATTTTAGTGCCTAATAAATATTTCAATGTTTGTTGGAAGAATATTTGAAATATTTTACCGTTTTAATTATTTAGGCAGGTTCTATTTCAAATGTTTAAAGGCGTTAAAACACTTTAGTTATTAGTCAAGTCAAGTGAAGTTATTATTACTACGTGTTCATTAACTAGTTATCTTGCCTGTCTGTTTATTTGTTTGTCTGCTCGCTTGAAATTTTGTAACCTATTTTAAACTAGCTTCCCGATGAGCTAGAGACTTTAAACTTTAAACATAGCTCAGAACTGTCAACAGTTTGCAACAGGTTTCTGATCATTAATCTCATATCAATATGTTTAAATAAAACCAATGTTCAAAATTTAAAAAAAGAAAAAGACTAAAACACACAAAATAATTACCTATTTTAATAAAAAAAAAAAAAAGTTTTTAAAACGAATTAAAATTATAAAATAACTTCTCCTGGCCCCATACAGAGTTAAAACAACGTGGGACGCATGCCATTGGTTATTTTTAATGTATGAATCGTTGTATTGTATTGTATATATTTATTGCACTCAAATAAAATATGGGCAAAAAGTAACACTTAAAATGCCTCTAAGCATTAAGTGTGTGAACAGTTCACCTAAGTCACTAATGAGGGACCGTTCAATGCAGCAATAAATGATTTTCCACACTTAGAATCTATTCAGAATCAATACCTAGTAGAACTATTTTTTGAGATCACTTTGAAAAATAGCTTGATTGACACAGGACACACAGACCGGCCGCATACAAATCGGGATTTGACACACTAACGTGTATCTTTGTGTTAAATCAGACATTGTGTGTCAAGCAAGACACACAATCAGACGGAAGCGTCACACTTGTATGTAACACCCATCCTGTTGCGTCGGGGGTTAAAAAGAGTTTCATTATTTTGTGCAGAAATAATGGAAAATAAAATAATTGCTAAAATTTTATTTAAGGATAATTTTAAATTAAAATAAAATATGTATGAGGATCAAAACATAATTGTCATACCTAACGTAACAGCACAAAGTATGTCATTTACGCATAGCATTTATGTGATTCTATATACACGGTGTTGCAGTTGCCCCCGTAATATTTTTAACTGACATAAGGGGGTTATTCTATATGTGAAACTAAACAAATTCTGTGGGAAAAAACATTTTTTTGAAACAAAACAAAAAACTTTTTCCATACAAATTTTAAATACCTATACTCAAAATGTATGGAGAAAAAAAATCCCCTTTCGGGTTTTGTGGTTGCAACACCGTGTATAAATAAAATAGATATTTCTCTAGCTCGGAACAGTTCGCATTTTATAAAATAATATCAGTTTGAGAATTTCATAGTTCAATATAGCGAACGAGCAGAGAACTTCCCGGACACAAGAGCTACTCTAATTGCGAGGAAGAGAAAGAAAAATAAAGTGTGAGTGAAGTGAGCAGTATTAATTCCGGAGAGATTAAACTTTATCTGCCGGCACGAAGTTGTAGGACTCCATCTGCTGTTACTGTGGCCCTCACCATTGGAGGTAACAAAGAAAGGGTGACATGATGACGTATTAATGTGATAAAGTAAAGGACAAATAACAACAAATAGGAAATTGTACTTATCTAGATAAAACAGGGCCTGGAAGCTGAAAGACAGGATTAGAATACCAAAAAATCGGCCAAGTGCGAGTTTTACTCGCGCACGGAGGGTTCCGTAGATCCGCTATACCATACCTGTCAAATAACCATATCCGTCTATCTTTTGTCTGCCTGCAATGTAAACTACATGTCGCGCCATCTATTATTAAGTAGAGTGATAATGTAATAATTGATTCTTAGCACGTGTCTTGTATGGGGACTCCCCTTATTGAATTTTTACTTTTTTTATTATTTGTTGGTATATCCGCCATAATAACGAATATTCTGTGAAATTTTCAACCGGCTACCTATAACGGTTCAAAAGATTAGTTAGACGGACGGACGAATGGACGTACAGACAGACAGACAGACGGACAAACAGACAGACAGACAGACGGACAAACAGACAGACAGACATAGAGACAGGCGGGGTAGGCTGAGTAATACGCTTCCGTATAGATACGGCACCCTAAAAAGTGGGGTTCCTCGAAAACAATATTATATCATTCCATCATTCGTCTTGTGTCGCCTTAAATGGACGAAGTACAAGTGACGTCTCTACATTTATATCACTCAAGTAACAATCTCTGGTTTCAGCACTAACGGTTTCTAACGTTACAGAATCTCCACACTTTTGTAATTCCACTCTCATGTTAACCCCAAGAAGGGGTTTGAACTTTATTTTGTTGAATGCGGTTTCTTGTTACTTTTGCGTTCGGAACTCCTGCGGCTCTGTCGGCTCATTATGAAGATTACTCTCAGATGCACATGATTTTCCAATCTAAATACTTGCAGGTTCAGTATGAACTTGCCTCATCCATAACATCATAACGTATCAAGAATAATTTATCAAAAGAAAATTCGGGCCCCGCACGATGTCTAGCAGCAGATAGAACAGAGTCAAGTGCAACAGATTGTGAAGCTCCAAGTCGGGGGCGTTATTGTGTTAATGTGCCATTAGACATCAATGGCGTTCTCGACAATCGCTAATATCCTCACTTGATGAGCCATTCATTCTAGGAACGCGTACCTAGTCCGTGACACTAGACCATATGCTCCGCCCAGGCTTACCTTCCCTGTTGATAAACTCATGGAACTCTATCACAATCACTAGCTTACTAACAATCCTTGTGCACACTACACAGAGAGAGCCATAGCGCCTGTGTGACAAGGGACTATAAGTGGGCCACAAATTTATTACCTTGCCATACTCCACGCTGTCGTATGCTGTCGTGAATTTATCGCTCATAGCACGTGTTGGTGAATGGCTAGCTAAACGTCTTCCAACTACAGCATGTTCTGATAAGCCATCAACGCGATATGAGGAACTACGCTTAAGATTTAGTGGGACAGTTTTGGAAAGTAGGTACCGAAGCTTTAATTCCTTAAAGGCATATTAGTGCCTACATCGAAAGTTAGACTCATCAGATTATTTTCTAGACAAAATCCAAGACTTTGATAGAAACATACTGTTTAATCAAGGTTTTATCCACGCACGCATTATCCACAAGTTGATGTTGATCTTTTACCAATCCTACTTTTATGTATTTATTATTGATATATTAAGAACTATTTTCTTGTAAAGGGTTTGAAATGTTCTATCTTTGTCCATTGACGTGACCTAATTTAGTCTATCTGTGTTGTCTTAGTGAAATCAAAGTAATATATGGAAACACACTGTATATATTATTGTGATGAGCTTACGGTTCACCAACGGTGCTATACTGAGGCAGCGTTCGGTGAAGCTTTCTCTTTAACATCCACTTCTTATTTTATGATGATATTCGATTCATCGGCGTTTAGAGAACCTTTCCATCTTTACGAGACCACATGATAATGAGCAATGAAGATTTTAGTACTGTAGAAATCTTTGTTGAATAAAGTTGTAAAATTATTTACAAACATGTGGTGCATGGGGCTGGATAATTTTTAATTTTGCTTGAAATAATGTTACAGAGTGTGAATTTTGTGTTTTGTGCTTTTTTATCCAACCGGTATGGCAGGCTGAGTCGGAGAGGCCAGAATAAACGCTCCGACAAATCAATGTTACCTCCGCCACGGTGCCATGTTGGATATTTCCCTTTGGATTGCAGGCTATACTGGGCTAGAGAAGAACATAGCCAAGGCTGCTCTGCGGCCATCTGTCGTCCAGTACGGTGGTATCAACCCAGTCGGCTTTAATCTGAGCCAAACATCTATTAAGGGGCAAAAAACCTACAGATTTACAACAGATCCGAACGGTGCTTAATATAATCGACAATTACCAGACTAAAGACTGGTTCTTTCTTACTTTCGATTATATTTTGATGCTTCTACTTTCATCTCTTCACTAATCTCTCTCTGCAGAATGTTATCAACATTACTCGAACAGATGCTTTCATTTAGCTTATCTCTTATTACATCACAAGTACATTCTACATTATATTTCATTCGTGTGTGTTTGTTTTATAAGAAACATGTATATTTGTTTGTTTGTCGCGGTTATAATTTTGCGGCTTTATCAATTCTCGCTTGAAGACAGAGTTAGCATAAATTAGTATCTCTTGCATTATGTTGATCTTTCGTAAACAGATAATTTTTCTTTATAGAGAACTGGTATGGGTGGCTGTGCCCGGTTAGTATATAGACTGATTTTGTTAACATGCCGCATATTTCAGGTGGTTAATCTGTGTCGAAAACAAAGTAGGTTCCAAAAAAGAACGGTGCCGAAATTGAAAAATAACCTACAAAAAAATTCTACCGTACAAATTGTCCTCTTGAAATATCCGGCATGGTAACAAATGACCCACTATATATTCGGATGATGGTGTTGAATGCAGCCAGACACAGCCAATAACGCCTCTCCTCGCGAAACCGCACTCAGAGAGGCGCCATGCCATCTATGAGGCGGACAAAAAGGTAGTCAGATAATTTGTTCGCACGGGTTTTGAAACACCATTGCGGTTGTAGGAGTCAGGATACAGGAACGATTATGAAAAGCGCTTCGTTCGAAAATACATTTTCTCCGTTTCTTTAGTTTCATTCATCATTATTAAAGTGTCGAAACTATTCGATTTCCTTCTCCCAGGCTATTGAAACTCGAAATACATTCCAGCTATAGTAACGTATATTATAGTCTATTTATCTCCATCTGATTGAATAGGATCATATATGAAAGCAATCTGGGGTGGTAATCTCGCACGCTTATGCACGTCTGCGTTTTGGGCTTCGATATTACAATAGTCTACCAGGCGCTTAACACCTCCCGTGCTAGTAGTGAAGTGTGCATAGTGTACGTATTAGTGTGTATGAAGATCTCGTTTACTACAGCTTGGCACGTTCTTCTGGTTTGCTTGCTGCATTTTGCACAAGCTTCGTCATATGGGCGTTTCATTTTAAACCATGCAAGGTCCTTTTGGAGTGATATGCTGGTGCAGACATGGGGGGCGTAGTCAGATTACGTTCAATAGCAGCCTTAGGACGTGCTGTGATCTATTCACTATCGTATTAGTGCTCGGCGGTGTGGTGTGCTGGAACATTTTTAACAATGTAGGTGTAGTGATTGTTTTAGGAATAGCTCTCTTGAATGAAATTAGAAATGTTTAAATATTTTTTTTATTATTTTAATCGTCATGTTCTTCTTCTTATTTTGGCGTTCTAATTAAAATTGGACCATGGCGTCCATCTGAACAGATGGGATTGCTCGATGATCTCATGGGCTCTATCTGTATTATCTATCATCAATACTAATAATAAATCTGTAAGGGATGGTCATGGAGTAATTTACTTTGTTTCATGAGATATTGCGTTTGTAGACTGTATATATCATATTGACTTCGGTCTTGAATCGATCATAGGGATTCGATGAAACTCAGTACAAGCACATTTAACTATACTTGACATAGCATAGGCTAACAAAATTCAGTTCCGGTTACGCTAAGATGTGGCTCTCATACATACCGAATTGTTACGCGCGCCGAAATAAAGGTACGGTAGCGGGCTTTTACTTAGGTACTTTTTTTTTTTAAATACGAATTTCGCGCGAGCGAAGCCGCGGGAAAAACCTAGTAAGGAATAAGTCCGCCCTTGCAGCTCCTGTTCTGTTGGAACAATTAATTATTTCTATATAGGTAAGTATCTATTTTTAAGTGAAGCGATTTCGAAACATGAATTTCTATCCGACATATAGAATTTTGTAAAAATCCTATTACGACAAACGATATGAAGGTCAATCGAGTGTTTAAAGATCTCACGCTATTTCACAACTTTTGAATTAAGCCCACAACTAAAGATGTGTGTGTACCTAATAGTAGGTTGTGGTAATCAACACATCACGCAATTAAACTAATCGGACAGAGGCCATTAACAATTTGACGTTCACGTCACGCTCACGAGTTGTAAAAGAAATGCGTATAAACTAAAAATATTGCTAGATGAATGTAGATAGTGATAGAGGAAACGGTTTGTGTTGAATAAAAGTACGTAAAAGATTGGCCGGCGGAGGCAGCGACGCGGAACACGACACAACGCGTGTGATGGCTCGACCGTTATTTGATTAGGCCCACGCAAAAAGCAGCCCGTTCAAACCTGCTCAGACTTGATTGGCCAGTGAATGCACCTTGTTAGTTGTTCTGCTGCATAAGGTCTGTCAGTATGGTCGGAAATTCATAGTGGCAGTGAGTGTTGTGTCGTATCGTGACTAGATATATTATTTCGTAATTTTCTGTGAGCGCCTTCACCTCTACGTCAAGGTGTGCTGAATATTAGACAACCAAATGCTTCGAGGAAAACATAAAAATGTACCGTGTGGGGTCGGTACTTAAAAAGAATAGCCCCACTGCATCTCTCCCCGTCGCATGTCGTAAAAGTCGACTAAGGGATAAGAAAATTCGTCAGCCTCGGTAGCTCAGTGGCGCGGTTGGTTAGTCAACTGTTATTAAGCAACGCTGAGCGCGGTCAGTGATTGGATGGGTGACCGCTCGACCGTTGGAGGCTGACCGTGGTTCGGATTCCACGTTAAACTGTAGGTCCCTTCCCTTCTTACCTTACTAGGTGGTAGGGTTTATCCCGGCCGGGTTGGTACCACCGCACTGAACGAAACGTCGGTCGAAACGGCTATGTAAATAGTTCGTGTTTTCCGTCCAGTTTAGTGTAGCCGACATGAAATGAAGGGAAGCACTGACATGGCACCTAGTTCACCCTGTGTTATGGGCTGACATCACGGATGTTGTAGGTGATGTAGCCAACCGTGTCAGGTTCCATAAAAAAAAATAAAAAAAAAAAAATAAATTAAATTTTTTTTTTAAAAAAATGGGGTCTTATGGTATCAAATTTGTCGCACAAAAGTGTTACCAATTGTCATACACCATACGTCAGTTTTTAGGGTTACGTACCTCAAAAGAGAAAACAGAACCCTTATAAGATCACTCCTGTGTCTGTCTGTTTGATGACGCAATCATGGACGTAAATCGTAAACGAACGAATTTAGATTGTGGGTGACAAATTAGAAAATTAAAAAAATTCAAGTGCATCGCATCAAGGGCTCGTCATATTATTATGGAATACAAATTTTAATTTTTATAATTTTAAAATGGATAGTTTAAACGATATTAAAGAAAATATTAAAAGACACCCCCCCCCCCCCCCCCCCCCCCCCTTCCCCTTATCTCCGAAACTTATTTCTTTTAGACTTAGTATTTTAGGAAATATATAGACCTCTTACAAAGTTACAAAGTTCTCATGGAAAACGAAATGGTACGCGTGGAGAGCCACGCGATTTCGATTCGCACTTGTCCGCTTTTTTATTGTAGCTAGTGTCAAAATTTGTGAATTATTTTTGTATGAGAACGCGCCTATATTACATACATACATACATATCACAAACGCTGAATCCCGACAATCGGGGTAAGCAGAGTAATCGGTGTGTGCTGCAAGAACTCTGGTAAATTACAGCACAACACCGACCACCACGTTTCGCAAATTATTCGAACAAGATTCAATCGATCAAGCAGCAAGTAAGGCACGAAGACCCACATGCTGCATGACTCGGTGGAAGTACCATGCCAAGGTGAGAGGTAGCGAGCCTGTCGCCCTTTAGCACGGCATCTTGTCCTTATCCCTTAGTCGCCTTTTACGACATGCACGGGGAGAGATGCAGTGAGGCTATTCTTTTTAAGTACTGGCCCCACACGGTACTATATTAATTATTGTTTTCTCGGTTTTTTAATTGTTGGAACTTGGAATTATATACCATTTAATAATTTGACCTTACGGATAAATTGATTAATATGTTTCTCTCTTTTTCTTACAGGTATGTTCTCAGGACAACTTTAGTATTTGAAGAACAACTAAACAGTACCATCTCTTCAGCGAGGTATGAAGATGTAAGATTTTTGAAATGTATGAAAATACCAAGATGTACTAAGCTCAAAAAAACTCACGCCTGTTTCCCAATGGGTTAGGCAGAGAGAACGGATCTCCACGTGACTGTCCCATCTTTGTCTCATCTTGAAGTATGCTTGGCATACTTCAGTGATGCCAAGACAAAAATCACACAGAATGTATCCTCAATGCCTGGTGTGTGAACGAGCATGGCAGACAAATGCGGCGAGGGCGTGATGACGAGCGCTCGTGATGTGCGCGGAGTAGCGGCGCCCACCAGGTCACGTCGTGAGGTCGCCCTCATCCGCCTTTACCCCGCTACCCGCCAGTCCTATGTGCGCAATTCAGCCGGATGCAAGAAGTGCAGTTGTCTAGCATCCGAAACAATGAACCTCCATGTGCATATGAGGAGAAAAAGAATGTTCTACATACCTCTGATCCAATTTATATGTACGTAGAGGCGGCGCAAGGCGTGGGCGACGTGGGCGACCGCCCACGGCCTCGCGGCCCAAGGGGCCTCGCGCCTCGAAAGTTCTTGCAGCGGAAATCCATTTCGACAGTGAAAATCCATGAAATCCATCCTCTAGTGCCACCAGAGAGGGCCTCGCAAAATGTATCTTGCCCACATCAAGTTTAGGTCTTGCCCCGCCACTGTACGTAATTGCGCCATAAACTCTAGAACGGAAATATCATTGTCACCTAATTTTTACACTATGGCCTCCTCTACAGTTTGGCCAATGCTCTTGTCAAAAGCTCTTGCTAATGCTTTGGTATGCTCTACTAAACGTTAACGAATACCTTGGCTAACACTCCAATACATACCAAAGCGAACAATATCTCCCTCTACCAACACGCCTGCCCATCCCAAGTATAGAGGAGGCCTAAAATAATCGTGCGAATTTTCTGTATGAATTCACATAAAAAACAAAACAATATTCTCTTTATTGCACACCGTTAAAAAATGGGACACACACGTTGAGTTAGACTCATACGTAACGATGTGAAGATATAGTATATTGAACCCATGCCGAGAAAATTGTGCTTTCTCGATCAAGAAACCACACAGGTAGATATTTTTTTAAATGTAATTCCGGTATAGATGGCTGAATCAGAGGAGCCAAAGCACACGCTCCGACCGGGCAATGTCACCTCCAGGAAAGTAGGTACAATACGGCTTCCATTCTGGATGGCTATACTGGAACAGAGGGGAACACAACCGAGGCTGCCATGCGGCCATCTTACATCCGGTACGGTGTGACGGCTACAATTTGAGCCTACCGCCTTGTAAGGGGCAAGGGAATGCAGTTGACCCATAACGTGTTCTCCATCTTCCGTTGCAGCGGCCTGCAGACACCCCGGTCGACTTGTGGCTTTCATGGAAGACATAGGCTGGCTGGGGTAGCTGGAGACTGCGGGGTTTTGCACGAAGATCCCTAACCAAGCGGGATTAGTTTGCAGGCCTAGAGACACCCCAAACCAAATCAACAACAACAACAACAACACAACGTGAGATATTTATATGATTAGTAAGGATCCCTGTAGAGTTTGAGCCACTAGTTTAAGCCGCTCTGCTGCAGTCGCAATGGTCATCGACAATTCTCGCCGCTCAACTGAATAATTTGCTCGCACAAAGCCCGAATCTAGTTAAATCTCGCTCGCCTCGACATCTCCAATGCAAATCTCTCGGCCGAGATCCAAGATGGCGGCCGAGTAGGGCAGGAGGCCAGTGGCGTCGGGTCGGTCGGTGACGACACGTCTCGTCGGAGCCTCACTCTCGGTAAATCTTGCTGTGCTATATGATGTGCTGGACTGGAATTACAGAGTCGTATTTAAGCCTTACTTACAAAAGCTTTCATGACACGGTAGGCAGATGGATTGATCGTGACGTCCGTCTTCGTCAGCCCGCAAGCCAACTGTATCAGGATTCAGGATACCAGGAGTCAAACGACAGCGCGATGCGCATGCTTCTATAGAACTAACAAAATTCTACATTTACCTTTAAGAAACATCATGATGATAGCTAGCCTATAAACATTCCAAGGTATGCCAGATGCAATTTATTATTAGTGAAAACCGCATGTAAATGGGCTTTTTATAGACATAACCGTGTGGCAATCTCTAGTCACAGTATGAAATAGGATAAACCAGAGCTTCACAGGTTCACACCAGGTCAGAGATAACGAGGTTCACACCAACGCCGTGAGATGGTGCTTAACGACCAAATGTCAGAATATTCTCTCGACGCTGAGTATAATATACAATTTAACAAAACAGAAATCATTAGGCAGTAGCCCACACCACAGCAATTTTCGCAGCCAACACATTGGAGACAGAATACGCTGACATCTCTCCGCACTTTTCACTCGTCCTCTAAACCCGTTTATGAGACAGATACGGTTAGAGAAGAGAAGAGAAAGAAAAGATTATCCAGGATTCTTAATTTAAAAAAGATTACCGCTTAGTTCATTGGGGGCGAAAACATTTGCCAATGGTTTACCGTCCCCAATACTTCACAGTTTCAGTCAATATCCCGAGCCGTTACGCTTGAATAGGGTTCTGGCGTGGAGATAGCCTGCGGGAAACTGGAATCATGGCCGGAACAGCCCGACCGTGCTGAGGCTAGATCGTGGCCCAATGATTAGATGTCGGCTTTCGCTTCTTGACGCAGATTATCGACGACTGAGGCTTCGTGATTTCGATCGTTCTAGATGTTCAATGGTCTTTAGAGTTTCGTGTGCATACGGAAGCTGTCCGTCCGTCCATCCTAGGGCTGTATGTATCCGAGTAGGTATTTATAAATTGTAAACCGTAATAGGTAGCCGGTTGAAATTTTCACAGAATAAGTGTTATTACGGCGGATATGCCAACAAAAATAAAAAATAAATAAAAAACAAAAAGGAAAAATTAAGGGTTGTCCCCATACAAGAAAGGTGCTAAGAATCAATTAGTACATATTCACGTTACTAAATAATAGATGGCGCCACAGGTAGTTTACATTTCAGGCAGACAAAATATACACGGATATGGTTTTTTGACAGGTATGGTATAGCGTATCTACGGAACCCTCCGTGCGTGAGTAAAACTCGCGCTTTATCGACTTTTTCATTTTCTAAGCACAAATGGGTGAAACTTATCCCTATATATAAGCAAATATTTAAATCGATAGGTCTGGCATAGTCTAACGTGGCGTACTACAGTCAATGTCAGCAATGAAAGGGCCGCATGCGGCTACTTCGCATCAGACGCAGCGCCACGCGCAACACGAGAGGTCGTTTCACGGAACGGAACGCGCCGATGCGCGTGAGCAGAGCATTAGAGTTTTGTTAACATGAGTCAGCTTTTGATGCGATTCTCGATGACTACTGTACATGAAGTCACACACACCGTTATGTCTAATCGGTGACGAACTCTTGAGCGCTTTGCCCCATCTGACCATTTAAATCTTTGCCTATAAGTATTTTTTTCTGGTCCAACTATCAACGTTGTAGAACTGCACTATTTTCCAAAGTGCACAAAGCAAGAAATGCAACGTGCACTGTTGTCGAACTGTGACAAAACATTCACACGTCTCGACTCTCTAGTCTCTATTGAGTTGACCAGAATTGCGAATTTCACAAGTTTTGACATTGGAAATATCTTTTCGTTCGCTCCAGTGTAGGCTCCGATTTCACGAAAAAGTACGATCCCCTTTATATTCCGGAGAGTTGTGAAGATCTGATTTTCAAAAGAGGCTCAAAAGACGAATAATGCGAGAAAGTCAAAAACGAAAACCAGTTATGGCCGAAATAGTGAAAAAAAAACTCAATTTTTTCCGAATTTTTAGTTTGGCGCTCGATATTTTGGAAACGAAGAATGATTTGAGAAAAAAATTTAGAAAATTTCCTCTGGACAATTTAGTCAGCTAAAGTTTGAGCCTAAAACAAAGACGATCGGGTTAAGGGTTTGCCCTGTAGCCTAACCTTTTTAAGAATTTTTCGAATTCCGTATATTCATTTCCAATGTGCTCGATAGTTGTGTGTGGCACGAAATCTGTGAATTTTTTTCCTCTTGTTGTTGAAATTGTAGGATAATTTTCCATCAATTTAATCGTATGAAAACGGTCGCACACATCGGTCCGGGCGCGCGTCCTCAGTCCTCACCGAACGGAGCTGTGTGTGTACACTGTTAATAATCGTGTAGGTTCACCAGAGCAGAGCAGAGGTAATTGGAACTCGTTGGGTTGCATCACGCACTGTTCGCGTCGCGTGATTGTTTTGTCGTTGATAAATTGTATTGTTTTCGGTGCATCGTTGCATCAGGCCGTGTCTACACGCTTTTGAGGCCTGCATTTTGGTTGCAATCAATCGTGTTTGCTTAATTATTAGTACATACCGCTCTGGAGGCGAATTCGGTAGCAAAAATATCGAAAAAGATAATCGAGTAGGTATTTTGGGTAAAATTCATACATGAAAAAGCGTTATTTCTACAGCCGTCTAACTAGTTCTATTTCAGAAATGGGAAGCGAGAAATTTTAAGAACAGATATTCAAAAAATCTATTACTGTGGCGTGATGATAATAATTATTGAACCATCCTAACTCCAAAGTATTAACTAAACACCGCCCAAGTGCAAGTCGGACTGGCGCATCGAGGGTTCCGTGGCACCACGTAATTGGCCGGTTTTTTATAATTTGTTGGTTTCTTTAGAGTTTGCACTATAATCACTTTGACGTTTGTATGGGAGAATATTTCTTATATCTCTTCGATGAAAAATTTATAATGTGCCCTTCTCTATCTACTGAATTTTTAACCGACTTCCCAAAAGGAGGAGGTTATCAGTTCGACTGTATGTTATTTTTTTTTTTTCTTTATATGTTTGTTACGCGATTTCTCCGTCAATTGAGGGCCGATTTAGAAAATTCTTGTTTTGTTTGGTAGGTCATATTTCCTTTATTTAAACTTTATCGAAATTGATTGAGTGGTTTATGAAAAATCAACATAATACTATGGTGTGTTTCAGCAATTTTCAGTTATTTTCAGTTTGATAAATTACTATGGTGTGTGGTTACCTTCAGCAAAACTTTTGTGATGTGGACTTATTCAGTAATTTGCAGTTTGACACATATGTCGAATAATTCTGTACCACTTCAACCGATTTCGATTATTCTTTTTTATGTAATATTACTAAAAAGGATGAAATAAAAACTGTTTTAAAAATATAAAACCGACTTAAAAAAAAAAAAAATTATCTAAAAAGTATTAAGTACCTAATATTTTGAAATTTTCTTCATTTTATTGAAATACATGAATCGATATTGTGATACATATTCGGACCCTTGTTTCATGAATATTCTAAATTTAAAATCTTTTCCGATCGGCCAGATGCGTTTAATATATTATGGTACGAGTACCATCGAGCTGGTCTGATGATGGAGACGGAATGTGGCCATAGGAACTCCTAAACTACACATGATAAACCCATCGTGTTTGGGCTCGTTGCATTTGTCTTCACGAGCAATTTACTTTAGACCTAAGAGATTCTCAATTCGACGGTATATTTTCTTTTTTTGAATGTTTGTTACGCTATTACTCCGTCAATTGTGGGCCGATTTTGAAAAGTCTTTTTTTGTTTGAAAGTGGATAACCCTGAGGTGGTCCCATTTTAATTTGGTCAAGATCGGATTGGTAAGCGAGGCGGAATTCCTGCCGATTCCGCCGAGTACATTAATAGCCAAAATTACAAAAAAAAAACTGAAATAAAAAACCGCCTTCAACTCTAGGGTTCGTTTTTTTTATTTAATACATTTTTGAAGGCGGTTTTTATATTTTTATTTTAAATAGTTTTTTAGTTCTACTTTTTTTGGAAGTCGGTTTTTATAAATTGCTTTTCTTATGTTCGCTTACTTCAACTTACGTGATGGAAAATTTGCCGATTTTCGTTCAAATCTAGTAATATAATATGCAGCTATATTATGGATTCACACAAACGGAGAGTAGACTCACACAGACGGAGAGTAGACTCACACATACGGAGAGTAGACTCACACAGACGGAGAGTAGACTCACACAGACGGAGAGTAGACTCACACAGCCAGGGAATCGACTGAACGCACAATGGCGCGGAAGTGTTATCGCCGAGTGCGAATACCTCCGGGATAACGACATTCAATTTGAACATTTGAACGATTTCAATTGAATAAATGTGTGGTTGCTCGTCCATTATTGTACGCATAAAGGTCTGTTACGCCGAGATTCGTCCACGCTGCATTCGTGTATCAATTAGTCGGGAGTCGGGACGACGTAGTTATTCACTTGTGCATGTAGGTATAAGTTTAGGTTAGGTTAGGTTAGGTATGTAGGTACATGTTTGTTTAAAATCGGAACAGATAGTCACACGCGAGACTAATGGATGAGGAATTGAGGACCTAAATATGACTTTATTTATTTATTTATTCGGAAACGCACCCACACACACGCACGCACGCATGCACGCACAGACACACACACGCGCACAGGCACACACACCCTCACACTTCCTACAAGCTTCCTACCTAAGTACTCACATATCCACATGACTGAAGCGATGACGGTATCTGACGGTATAACGAGATCTAAGATGTTTACACATAAAAACAATAAAACCTCGCCATCATAAAACTAAGTACTCTCTTGACAGCAGCCTTAAGTAGGCATTGCTTGCTCGTGACCGGTGAAGAGGTGACGGCACTACTGGTGGCGGCACTGCTGGTGGTGGCGGGGCTAAGGTTGTGTTTCGAAAGTGATGAGCCTCCGACACGAGTCAGTAAGCCTGGATACGAAATACGGCATCGTTTGTATGAGAACCGAGGTAGCCGCCAAAGGGGTGTGAAGTCTGAGGCGGGAGCGGCGCATGGAACGCCGTGATTGGCCGAGCGAGTAGGTAGCCACGTGACGCCAGTCTTCCATACGTTTGAACGGGATTCATACAATAAGTCGCTCATTGTGTCGATTCGCGATGAAAAGATGAAACGGATTTAACAATATTTAACCCTTCTTTACATCAAGGGAATAATATAACTTTCTCTTAAATGAACAAAGGCAACGCCCCTTTCACAATTTTGCGAATTTGCAGATTTTCGCATAAACACGATAATAGTTCTAAGTTCGGAGATACCTCGGATACTTTATTATAAATCTACATGAAATTTCCAAAACAATGATATGTAAGACCTCGTACATTGGTATTATCTTATTGGAGTATTTGTTATTGGAATTTTCCAAAATTAAAAAAATAATGTTAGAAAGTCGAAAAGTTTTGTAACCAAAAAAAAATTATTATATTATTAACAACTATTTGCTAATTACTTAGCCAACGATATGACAAATTATATTGCAATATGACTTCGCGAAAAATTCGCGAAAATCTACCCTACCATAAAAAATGTATGAGTACCCACCTCGATATTTAATTTTTTTACGGTAAAATGAGGTTTTCCAGGCTAGGCCTTTTTTAACAAACTAACCAGCCATACCCACCTGGATATTTAATTTTTTTAGGGTAAAATGAGGTTTTCCAGGCTTTGCCTTTTTTAACAAACTAACCAGCCATGCAGCTAGAGCCTTATAAAATGTACCATGCGTCTCTCTGTCAGTTTGACGGTGTGAATTCGTTATATAAGGGTTAATAAAATAACAAATGAAAGGCTGTGTAGTCTGTAATAGAAACATATATTTGAAACAGAACAATAATTTACTTAATTATTTATTTATAGATCGGTATCTATATTAAAATTTTCATTTGGTAACTTTTGAACAATTGAATTAAATTTAAAAGCACAATTTACGACATTTACATTGTTACTGTTTACATTGTTGACATTTACATTGTTATTGTTGAACTAAAGAACTAAAGAACTAACATGTGTCTCGAGAGATGGTCGCGCAACAGATGGATAGATCTCACCGAGACCTAAAGTTTGAGTACCAACACGATGGGTCTAGCACCAGTGGTTCTCGAGTTATGACCAAAACAAAAGTTCATGTGACAGATGGATAGATCTCACCCAGACATGAAGTTTTAGTACCAACACGATGGGTCTAGCACCAGTGGTTCTCGAGTTATGACCAAAACAAAAGTTCATGTGACAGATGGATAGATCTCACCGAGACCTAAAGTTTGAGTACCAACACGATGGATCTAGCACCAGTGGTTCTCGAGTTATGACCAAAACAAAAGTTCATGTGACAGATGGATAGATCTCACCGAGACCTGAAGTTTGAGTACCAACACGATGGGTCTAGCACCAGTGGTTCTCGAGTTATGACCAAAACAATAGTTAATGTGACAGATGGATAGATCTCATCGAGACGTTCAGATTGAGTACCAACACGATGGGTCTAAGTCCAGTGGTTCTGTAGATATGACCAAAACTAATGATCACGTGACAGATGATAATTCCGACCCCTCACGCGCATGATCGCATCGCATTTCGCACTTATATGCTAGCTAGCTAGCTAGCAGCGGAGCGCAGGCGCTATATAGCATTTAGCATTTAGCAGTACCACAGATAAAAAGCACATACTTCATTGCTTTGTGCGTTCCAAAACAAACGAACCAACAAAGTTTTACGAACGAAACAGCAATGCTAATTAAAATTAAATGTGATTATTGCTTAGCATTTAGCATTAATTTTTATTCATCAGGGCGCTTAGCAGTGCTAAATGCTAACGGGGTATTCATTATGAATTAATTTTGTTAATGCTAAGCATAACAAGACTAATTCCCGGTAGACGCATGACCTAAAGAAATTAATTCCTTTAGAGTCGCTCAAAAGTAAAAACCGGTAGGTACTGGTTGAATGAAAAAAGCGCGATAAACGAATATTGAACGAGGAAACCTGCTGAGGTTGACTAGAAGAAATGTCCTTTGGCAATAAGGCAGAATGCATGAAATATCTGTATACATTTAACATACATATTTATCAATAAACAAAAAAAAATTACAAGAGCTAACTGCATCCAACACGATAGTCGACCTATGGTGGGTAAGCAGAAAAGAGCTCTCCATACATATTTACGCCGATGTTTGTTACTGAAATTCAAGCGAAAAATGCTATCAAATTGAATGAAAGTACTTACTCGTGAAAGGTGACTCCATCTGTGTTCAAGTTTGAATTTTTCGACGACTTTTTGCACCAAAGCACTGCACAATGAGGCATTTTGTGACAGACGCGCACGTTCGCTCCGCCTGAGCGGCGGACGGAGACTAAGATCGGTCGCCGGCGCTAGACTGACGCGCTGGCGCGTGTGCGCCGACGCGCGGCTACCCCTGTCCTCCTATGTATAGCGCCTCCAGGCTTACTGACTCGTGGCCTCCGACGACGACGCGGCATTGAAAATTGTGTTAGTATTATTACATGTGGGGGATTGTTCCTCAGACCACTAACACTTCTTGAGACAAGCTTGACAAGAGACACGTGTTGTACATTTGTCACCGACGAATGGCTTTTCCAGGATGCGGCAAAAATATTATAAAATACTTTTAGGTGTTGGATAATACTAGATAAATTTTTCGATCAGGCATAAAACAAATCTTAACAGGTTCAGGGCGTCTATCCCTAGAGTGAGAGTGAGTCACTGTCGAAAAGTTAACTCACGCGAAACAGAAGTGTGAGAGCGCACTTGTGCGGGAACGAACCAAACCACCGCGCCCTCACTCCCACAGAACCCTCTCGCCGCGTTTTTTTTTGAAGTGAAAACTTCTTTAGCGACGCTTGGCACTTTTTTATATGGGGAAAAAATCTTATGTTCGCGTCAGCGCCAGCGCGTCAGATAACAATCTATAGTTGCTATGGCAACCGCGTCAGATAACAATCTATAGTTGCTATGACAACGCTCAATACATGACATCTCAAAGTTCTGCAAAATCAATGTAGGGTTCCGTAATAAATGCATGTCTGTCCGTTTTACTAAATTTAACATTTATTTCAAAATGAATGTAGGGTTCCGTAACAAATGCATGTCTGTCCGTTCTACTAAATTTTACAATTTTCAACCAAGGTCCTCCGACGGTTATTTTATAATAAAAGTAGGGTTCCGTAACACGTTTATGTCTGTCCATTCTACTAAGTTCTGCAAAATGAATGTAAGGTTCCGTAACAAATGCATGTTTGTCCGTTCTACTAAATTTTACAATTTTCAACCAAGGTCTTCCGACGGTTATTTTATAATAAAAGTAGGGTTCCGTAACACGTTCATGTCTGTCCATTCTACTAAGTTCTGCAAAATGAATGTAGGGTTCCGTAACAAATGCATGTCTGTCCGTTCTACTAAATTTAACATAAATTTTTTTTAATTTTTGATTTTTTTTATAAATTTTTTATATATATATATTTTTAATTTTTTTTTTTATTTTTTTTTTATACCTGAATATTTTCAGAAATACAAAAAGTTTTCACTTCTGCCGGCACTCCCGGAGTGCACCTGAGGCTTCTAATGTAATCCGGTATGGGTGGCTGAGTCGGAGGGGCCAAAGCGCATGCTCCGACCAGCCAATATCACCTCCGAGAAGGTAGGTGCCATACCGAAGACTTCCCTGGATTGCTGGCTGTACTGGACTAGAGGAGAACACAACCGAGGCTGCTCTGCGGTCATCTTACATCCAGTACGGTGGTACCAACCCAGTCGGCTACAATTTGAGCCTACCACCTAGTAAGGGGCAAGGGAAGGGACCTACAGTTTTACACCGGTTCCGAACGGTGAAGCAGCAGGTGTAGTTACGCACGTCAATTTTTTCGTCAGAAAAAACTCATTGGTACACATCGACTGGATTCTGGGATGGATGGATGGGACTTTTCGCATGAGAAGCCGATGCCCAAACCACTCGGCCACCCGCCGCGTGGTGCTTCTGAGGAATAGTGCGGTTCGACAGCTACGACTCCGTATAACGGCCGACATAATGCACATTATTTATGTCTCGTGCTTGCTTTTGACAGAATTACTACATGCTGGCTGGTGCTTTTATGTAAAGTTAATGAGGCGTTTTTCTATTACGCGCAAATAAATGCCAATATTTCAAGGTTTTGATGTGGCCTGCGATTGAAAATACGTTTTATGTCACTTTGTCGTAAGTGTTGTTTGTTTGAAAGTCTATTAAGTACCTGGGCGACCGAGTTTCGCTCGGCCTCTAACGCAAATATTGAATCGTGCAAGTTGACTGAACGCGGTAGATTGCGTCATACCTACTAATAGAAGATGCAACTGTTCAAACCAGGGGTGTTGCTTGCGAACATCAGCATCAGCATCCGCGGAACTTCAGCATCATTTTCAACTTCAGCATCGCATCAGCATCCTCATTGATCGATGCTGATTTATTAATGCTGATGTTCGAGGCGGAACAGACTCGAAGTCGAAAAAGCAGCAGATACAGTTCCAAATAGTTCCGAAGTTCCAACTAAATTGGTACTGGTATCCGAGTGATTCTTTTTAGGTTTCCGTATCCCGTACGGAAGCCTATTACTAAGCCTACGCCGTCTGTCTGTCTGTCTGTCTGTCTGTCCGTCCGTCCGTCCGTCCGTCCGTCCGTCCGTCCGTCCGTCCGTCCGTCCGTCCGTCCGTCCGTCCGTCCGTCCGTCCGTCCGTCCGTCCGGAACTGTATCTGCTGCTTTTTCGACTTCGAGTCTGTTCCGCCTCGAACATCAGCATTAATAAATCAGCATCGATCAATGCGGATGCTGATGCGATGCTGATGTTGAAAATGATGCTGAAGTTCCGCGGATGCTGATGTTCGCACGCAACACCCCTGGTTTGAACAGTTGCACCTTCTATTAGTAGGTATGACGCAATCTACCGCGTTCAGTCAACTTGCACGATTCAATATTTGCGTTAGAATATTTCCGTCCGTCCGTCCGTCCGTCCGTCCGTCCGTCCGTCCGTCCGTCCGTCCGTCCGTCCGTCCGTCCGTCTGTCCGAGGGCTGTATCTCTTGAACCGTAATACGTGGCCCGTTGAAATTTTCACAGAATATGTGTTATTATGGCGGATATAACAACAAATAATGAAAAACAGAAAAAGTAAAACATTAACGGGGGTTCCCATACAAGAAACGTGTTTTTTTTCAATGTTTTTTTCTGTGGTGCGGAAACCTCGGTTCGCGAGTCCGACTCGCGCTTGGCCGGTTTTTTTGTATTAAATGTCACAAAATTATTAAAACACAATCTTTTATTTCAATACCAACCAAAACTTCGTAATATTCATTAGTCCAGTATTTTTCCCTTTTTTTTAAAGAACTTGAAATCAGCATCAGCATCCGCTTATGTCAATGATAAAATATCAGCATCAGCATCAGCATCAGCTGATGCGAAAAAAATGTGCATAGGCAACAACCCTGGTTCAAACATTTAGAGAGAATACGTCATCGACGCGATGGCGGAATTGGTAACGCGCTAGTGGTACAAGCAGGAGGAGTTCCAATTTCGAATCCCGGTCGGGACGTATTTTTCTCTTCATTTTCGGCTTATCTAGTGAAGACATATAAAGAGAGTACATGCTTAGTACCTACTAATATCGATACTAATAAATCTCTGTGAGGGATGGTCATGGAGTAAGTTACTTTGTTTTATGAGATATTGCGTTTGTAGACTCTATGTATGCATGTATGGTACTAAAACAAAATTGACGATTTTTAGAAATATTTTCTGTATGTATGTATGTATGTATGTTCCTCCATAACTCTTAAACCGATCATCCGAATTCGATGAAACTTAGTACATTTAACTATACGTGAGTTACGTGACACAGGATAGGCTAAATAAAATTCAGTTCCGGTTACGGTAAGATGTGGCTCTCATCTCATACAAACCAAATTGTTCCGCGCGCCGAAATAAAGGTACGGTATAGCAATATATATTCGGTGGTATAGCGGTCTTACTTACTTTTTGAAGTGAAAACTTCTTTAGCGGCGCTTGGCACTTTTTTATATGGGGGAAAAATGTTATGTTCGGGTCAGCGCCAGCGCTTTGCCATGACAACGCGCGCGCGTCAGATAACAATATATCGTTGCTATGACAACGCTCAATACATAACATGAATGAACGTAGGGTTCCGTAATAAATGCATGTCTGTCCGTTCTACTAAATTTAACATTTATTTCAAAATGAATGTAGGGTTCCGTAAAAAATGCATGTCTGTCCGTTCTACTAAATTTAACATTTATTTCAAAATGAATGTAGGGTTCCGTAACAAATGCATGCCTGTCCGTTCTACTAAATTTTATAATTTTCAACCAAGGTCCTCCGACGGTTATTTTATAATAAAAGTAGGGTTCCGTAACACGTTTATGTCTATCCATTCTATTAAGTTCTGCAAAATGAATGTAGGGTTCCGTAACAAATGCATCTCTGTCCGTTCTACTAAATTTAAAATTAATAATTTTTATTATTTTATTTTATTTCGTTTTTATATATTTTTTTCATAATATATTTTTTTTTTCATTAATATTTTTTTCCATAATTTTTTTTTTTATACCTTCTTTATAAATAAACTTATAACTTAAACTTTTTTTTTTAAGCAATGTTACGGTGTTGTTTTCTCTTCTGCCGGAGGCTTTTTTTTAAATACGAATTTCACGCGAGTGAAGCCGCCGGAAAGCTACTATAAAAATTAAATATAATTTATTCAGTTTATGAAAAACTCATTTTTACACGTAGTTTTAAATCATCGTTTGCCGAGATTCAAAGAGTGAGCCAAATACTTAAAATCACATTAAATTACGCGGAGCACTCACGCCTTTTGTCTGCGCGACCCGCCGGTCCTTTGTCGAGATTAATTTAATTTTCTAAACGCTCACATCCCACGGACGGACGGACGGATGGCAAATTGAAGCACTCGCGTCGCGGCATCCACTCACCCCGCGTGATTGGATTCCGCCCGTTTCGCTCGCGCTCTGTGGCGCGCGCGGGCGGCGCGTAGCGTGCGAGGGAGACGCGTGAAGTGTGTTAGGTCAACCGCTTCAATAGATTCGGTTATACGAGCATGTCTGCCGGGTTGATGCCTCGAGTGCCTGATATCAACATAATTATGACTAGATTATACCATACGGGGCCCGGCACTTAAATATAATCGCTCCACTGTATCTCTCCCCGTGCATCACTACATCTATGAATGTATTTAAGATAAATTTGAAGAAAGAAGTGCTAAGCCACGACGACTGACGAGAAAATATTCCCTCTTACCTGCCACTGCATCGTCCCGGAGTTAATATGCAGAGAGAAGTACTATTGCATATGTAGCATTGTTGCCAGATCACTTATACCAAATTCCTAGAAATCATTAAAAAACCACCAGTATTCCATGTTTTCTAAAATAAAAACCTCTTACATTAATTCAGTTAACTTAAGTCTATTTTAGATTATTTTTATTATTTATTTTATGTATAGCATGTACTGAAGTAAGTTTCTATGGCAAATAAAATACTTGCCGTAACAATACTATGCAAATTAGACATTCTCAAAATATTATAGGCACTAATAAGGATTATAGGTAAAGAAAGGATAACGAGTGAAACTAAGCTATTGTTATTAAGTATAATTTAAATATAAATTCACGAATTCACGACATGTTTTTGCTATAAAATGAAAATCCCCAGAAAATCTTTAGATTTTACGAAAAATATCCTTCCCTCCAGAAACCCGCAGACTATCAAAAAAACCTCCAGTTTTGGATGAAAACCTCCTGATCTAGATTTGGATGAATACCTTTTTTTCAGAAACTGATTCCAGATTCCAGATGTCCCCAGTTGGTCCCGGCGTACCCAGTTGTTTGGACCAACTCATTCTACTCTCTTCTCCTTGACCAACGACAGACAGCAGTGCACAGCGACTGTGCTGTGTAGGGACAGCTCAAAGAGCGGCAGTGGTCACTCGACAGACACCTGTCTTCTCGTTCTGTTTCCAATTTCCAGCTGAAAGGGTTCGGTCTGAGGCGGGTCTAGCAAACGTTACGCGAGGAAATTTTATTCCGTCGACGCTTTGAGAGATCTATTCGGGATGAGAATTGCTTTGAGCAGATTTGTTAACAATTTTATAGAGAAAGCAATTTTTGGAAAGTCGCTCGCTCTCACTTATGTACCTACCGTGTATGTATGTACATACCATCAAGCTTATTATTGTGCATAAATACCACACGCTGTATCCCGACAATCGGGGTGAGCAGAGTAATTGGTTTTGTGCTGCAAGTACTCTTGTAAATTAAAGCAAAACACCGACCTCCACGTTTAGCAATGTATTAGGAGCAAAAAGTAAGGCACGAAGACCCACCTGCTGCAACTTGCACTATATTGAATCTTATATCTAATGATGAAGAAATACCATAAATCTTTATCCCGACCCTGGGTGTAAGCTGAGTATTCGATGTTGTGCTCCAAGAACAACGTCCACGACAATCGCCTCCCTCAACCATATTTGAGGATGAGAGACGACCCAGACCAAGCGTCGCAGTAAGCAAAGACCTTAAACTCTTCGTATCGGTAATCCGGGAAACTGGAAATTTGCAATAAAAATAAGTTGATCCAATATATTTTGGCGATTCGAACTCCCGCCATCATAAGTTCCTTAAGACCTCACCGACCTTATGCTCGGCGACTATTTCCCTCTCTTTCTAACAATGCCCGTTTTTCATACATTTTATGTTATTATGAAGAAATTATACAACTTATGCAAAATCTAAGGCATACAAATTTTTGCAGCACCACCCCAGCGGCAACACGACATTTTTACAATTTGTCTGCACATTAGATCTGGTTGTCATCATCGTCTGCACACTAGATTCAGCGCGGTAGGTTTAAGTCCAGCGCTATATTTATGAATATTTTAGTCAATTTATTGAACCAAATTGAATAATTTCGTCACTAATGTCAACATCTAAGCGCACTACGCCGCCTAGCTCTATACGCGCCACCTACTAGACGACTCCACCGCCTCGCCAATAGGGCTACCACCCGTCCGGGAATGATCCGGACAAATTTATAATTTGTTTAACCAGAGTAGGGTTAAACGCTGATATTTTAAATACAGTTTTATCTAACAAGAGGTTTTTCATCCGGAGCCGGAATATCTTGTCGGAAGTCCCTAATATTTTGAGGTATCCTATACAGGGTATTGTAACGGCCACTACCTACATTAAATTTAGGAAATGATTATTGGGATCAATAGTAACAAAAAAGTCACATAACTTTTTTCAGAATTCCCTTTAAATAAAAAGTTACAGTTTTCATACAAACTAATTTATTAATTTAGTTAAAAAGGATCTAATGTTCCACACCAACGTCGGAATGAAAGGCTCGCAGTGAGTGAGCGAGCAGGGAAGAGTGCGCGGAGAGAGGAGATGCGCGGCGGCGTGAGTTTTTCGACCCTTATCGTTCCCGCGCCAGCACCATCCCCCTGCGAGCGTCAAATTACACTTGCCAAAAAAATAAATTTCGAAAATTAATATCTCGAAAACTAGACACTTTAGAGAAAAACTTTATTAACTTTTTTGTCTCGGGAAAACATGAGGATTGCGCTGGCGAAATTAATGTACTGGCCGTTACAACACCCTGTATAATGTCCGGATATGCTCTTTTTTGGTGTCCCCTTTATTGCATTTCTAATATATAAATAAAAAATATAACGACCGACCAACGCGATTTATTGCTTATAAGTCGAAGACTACTCAATCAAATGCCACGGGGTTTTCACTGAAATTTTCTGGCATAGTAATAAAAAATTTGACGTATGCCTATTATTTTATTTTGACTTCTGAGATAGTCTTTAAGTTCAGGGCGTTAACGACTGTGTCACTACTGCTTAACTCGAGAAAAGATACCTACATAGAAAAAATTTGTTACTCCAAAAACATTTTACGGAAACCAGCACGATACATACATACATGAGGGGCAAAGGCGGACTTATCCTTTACAGGGTTTTCTTCCAGTAATCTTTGGATGTTTCAAAGTAGTATCTTGTGAAATATAAGCAGTTATTAGCAATAGACTTGAGTGTGGTGAAATATAATATAATAAATATAAATTATATTATAATAATATAATTAAAAAAATAAATAAGTAAATAATAACTACATATAAGTACGTACTAGTTAAAAAGTACAAATTAATACATTATTGCAGTTTTTAATTTTCAGAGAAAGGGTGGGAACCCTGCTCGTAGCCCTCCTCCTGCCTCGCCCGCTCCCGCTACGGCGGCGCGGCGGCGCGGCAACCTCCCACTTGCGACTAATTAATTTTGAAATGGAGCCGCCTCCGCCGCCGCCGCGCCGCTCTGCCCGCCATTTTGAAACAGCGCCTGCGACGCGAGCGCGACCCGGCTCAAAATGAGTACTACACTGATAATAGCCAAGGAGATGAATTATAGATTTCAAATTATAATAGACTACAGAA
The DNA here is from genome assembly GCA_946902875.1 of Nematopogon swammerdamellus. Taxonomy (NCBI): domain Eukaryota; kingdom Metazoa; phylum Arthropoda; class Insecta; order Lepidoptera; family Adelidae; genus Nematopogon; species Nematopogon swammerdamellus. The sequence continues at coordinate 646,031 of OX336347.1, forward strand.
AATAGAGTGTTGTTTAATTTTGTATACATTATTATTTTTTTTATTTTATTTAATTTTAAAGAAATCAACAGCAATACAAAAAAATAATTAAACTTACACCATTTAAACAAAGAACAAAGCCAACTAATGATTTCTATGAATAAAGCCATTTGTATGCTTCGATGCTACTTGCAAAATACATTAATTAACAATGCATCAATATAGTGTGCGTGTATGTGTATAGTGTGCGGTATGTGTATAGTTCGCCTTCTGAAGGACATTCATTAAACTTATGATATGATAATTCTGACCTCTCACGCCCAATCCCGCGCGTTCGGAGCGCGCGTTTTTTAAATCGGCTCAACATTGCAAAGGAATACAGAAACAATTCCAACTAGTATGGGTTTTTAATTACCGTGGTTGTTAGACATTATTTTTTATAACAAAACAGCTTTATTCACGGCCATACGCTTGGCCCGAAACGTCGAGCAACATAGCTCGGAACAACCGTGAGTAAAGCTGTTTTGTTATAAAAAAAAATTCTAACTAGATATATGATAGTCCCACAGTAAATTAAACTGTATTCAGATTCTTCTTAGCAATGGTGTAAGATAAATTAGGTCCCCTCCTTCCCCAATCAGCACAAAACACGCACAGACACACACCCTCACACAAACTGACACCCTCTCTCTCTCACACACACACACACCCTCTTACACCTTCACACACACCCTCACACACCCTCACACATTGACATTAGCTATAAAAAAATATAAATATGTTTTTAAATATCTCGTAGTTGACGTTGTTTTGTTGTATTGTATTATATTTTATTTAAAATGTGAAACTTTGTAATTGGCTTTCCTATTTGTAATTGTTAATTTTATCCATGTGTATAGCTGTTAAGTTTCCTTATCCATAAATAAATAAAATAAATAAATAAAAAAAATAATAAGATTGAGGACTTATGGTTATTTCGTTTGTGATAAACAATCTCAACAATGCGGGGGCCGCAAGTTGATTCCCGGCGGGCCGCACGAGGCCCGCGGGCCGCGGATTGGGGACCGGTGCCATCTTACAAACTGTACTGAAATAACAACAGGTGTTTATCCGCCGGAACTTGACTCGAAAATTGTGTTTCGGCGCCCCAGGGCCGCGGGCCGCGAGTCGTGTGTGAAATTGCGATGGAGGGGCGGCTGCGAAGTGGGCTCATCGAGAATTCCGTTTGACGGGCGCGGCGCGCGGCGCGGTGTAAGGTTGGGTCTACACGTGGCTGGTTCCATCGCAGTTCCGGTTCAGCCTCTGACCGGAACCGGGCGCGTGCCGCGTATAAATGTAAAATGGTCGATTAAGACGTTTTGTTTAGATTATTCATCTATACATATAATAAAATCGTAGAGGTAAGAAAGTCTGTACATTGAATGTATTCGGAAAAAAACTAACCAGGGTGGCTTAAAATGAGATACTGAACATGTTAGAACAGTTTTTAAAATTTTTGTTTGTTTGTTTGTTTGTTTGTTTGTTTGTCTGTACGCGCATCACGCAAAAACCACTGAACGGAATTAGACGAAACTTTGTATAGTGGCAGTTTATATGCCGGGTTAACATAATACGTAAAAAAAAATAACAAAAATAAAAAAAAAAATTACAATTATAAACATTATTGCGCGTTTAAAATCACGTAGTCCAAAGTACATAATTATATCTTGAGAACTGGCAGCAAATACAATTTGAATAAAATATTCCTTCGAAATTTAAAAATAAGTAGATACAACGAAAATGACAGTTCTTCTTTTTTATAACTTGAACACAATAGTCTATACATATCTATTATTTCTATACATATCATAAAATCGTAAATGCAAAAATGTCTATTTGTACGCGCATCTCGCAAAAACCACTGAACGGAATTTGACGAAACTTTTTATAGTGACAGTGTATATCCCGGATGAACATAATAATTAAAAAATATAATAAAAATCACGTAATCCACAATTTTAAATGTCATGTTGACAACGGAGAACTGTCATCTCGACGTGAGCTGGCCGGTGACAAATTGTTTGATAAATAAAAAAAATAATTGAAAGTCGAAGTTATGTCGCTGTCATTGGTGCAATAAAATTTATATATCTCTTGCCCGCGGCTTCGCTCGCGTGAAATTCGTATTTAAAAAAAAGAAAGTAAGTAACTAAAGGGGGGCCGAAGGCGGATCTGCGCTCACGTATAAACGATATTCTTTCTCGATGAAAGTAACTAAGGGCGAGGCGGAAGGCGGAGCTGATTTCAGGAAGAAGAAAAACATTCTTGAAGAAAGTAAGTAACTAAGGGCGAGGCCGAAGGCCGAGCTCTATTCTGGAAGACCATAAACCTTCTCGAAGAAAGTAAGTAACTATGGGCGAGGCCGCAGGCCGAGCTGCGTTCAGGAAGAAGCTAAACCATCTTGAAGAAAGTAAGTAACTAAGGCGAGGCCGAAGGCCGAGCTACGTTCGGATAATTGAAAAACCATCTCGAAGAAAGCAAGTAACTAAGGGCGAGGCCGAAGGCCGAGCTGCGTTCAGGAAGAAGCTAAACCATCTTGAAGAAAGTAAGCAACTAAGGCGAGGCCGAAGGCCGAGCTACGTTCTGACAAATGATAAACCATCTCGAAGAAAGCAAGTAACTAAGGGCGAGGCCGAAGGCCGAGCTGCGTTCAGGAAGAAGCTAAACCATATCGAATAAAGTTAATTAATATTAAGATTGAGTTAATTTAATTTAAATTTTATTATAAAGTCCACGCTTCTAACGGCAAATATACCGTGCATCCTAGAACCTCGCGGTTATTCCCGGCTGGATGGCAAGAGGCCCGATGCTATCACCTTAGTGCCATGGACTAAGGGTAGTTCTTTGATGTGGGACGCCACTTTTGTTCTCACATTGGCTCCAAGTCACGTTAGGACATCTTCAAGAGCCGCTGGCGCGGCCGAGGCTGGGGCGGAGAGCCTCAAACGCAGCAAATATAGAAATATAATTCAAGATTTCGAATTTGTTGCGTTTGCGGTTGAAACCCTCGGTCCGTGGAGCAGTGAAGCCAAAAGAGGCTTGAGCTGATTGACGCAACTGGTGTCCCGCCATCAAGGGCTTATGTACTTCATTCAAAGGGTAAGCCTTCCCATCCAGCGGGGTAATGCCGCAAGTGCTCTAAGAACATTTGAAAATGCCCGTTTTGATAGTTATTTTAATGTTTGTTAGGTAGGTTTAATTCTTTAGTTATTAATATTACTTTTTTATTTTTATGAAATAAATAGATTGAGTAAACGATATTATATTCTATCGAAGAAAAGAAGTCTTTAAGGGCGAGGCCCGAAGGCGGAAGAGGGTTTTTGGTTTACCTGAACGCAGCTTGGCCTTCGGCCTCGCCCGTACTTACTTCCTTTATTTGAGAAAGGTTTATCGTTTTCCTGAAAGCAGCTCGGCCTTCGGCCTCGCCCTTAGTTACTTACATTCTTCTTTGGAATACGAATTTCACGCGAGCGGAGCCGCGGGCTCAGCTAGTACACAATATAGTTATTAAAAAATAGAATAGAATAGAAATTCTTTATTGCACACACAAAAACACAGAGATACACAAGACAGAAGATAACATACAGAAAGCAATAGAAGTTAACAATAATTCACAAAGAAATAAGAGAAAAGTAGCGTGCAAAGGCGGACTTATCACTTTAAGTGATTTCTTTCAGTCAACCTTTGGGTGATGAGAGTAAGTGAAGAAAAAATCTGGCAAGGGTAGTGCAAACATTTGGACAGGAAAGTAATATGTATATACATAATACATACTTATACAAATATACATAACATAAACAAATAAATACGTGCTTATCAATATATATAAATATACATATCAGTACATAGATACAGTATATAATAATAAAAAAAATCACACATTCGCATATATTTCGACATGCTGTCGTCTTCAGTGGAAAAATATATAATATATTACGTGTCAGTGTCTAAACTTTTTTTTTTTAATGGCAATGCCAGCATGTCGAAATATATGCGCGAATGTGTGATTTTTTTAATAACTGTATTGTGCATGAATAATAAAATAATAAGCCATACTATTGGTATTAAAAATAAATATATTTCAATCATTGTTTAGATTATATATACCTACAACACCGAGCTAAACAGTGGTGCGGAATTGTCCTAGACCCGTACATAATATATCTTTGCCTAGGCCGGACTTATGGATGAAGGTGTGTGCATAGTGTCAGCTTTGATTAAAAACCTCTGTGCAATTCGACTTCTATGTGATTTTTTTTTCGTGGGCGGAAGAATAAACAAGATGTTTTCAATGATGTTCGTGTGAACCGAAGCTGAGCCGGAACGGTGATAGAATCGGTTACATGTAGTCGCAGCCTTACATGCGCGTGACCTTCCCGCCACCGTTACCTCGTTAGCATATCGAGTGCGCGCGTCATCCGCATCACATCGTAAAATCATTGCGAAGATACTACTCCATCAATTGCTTGCTACTAATCTACTCTCGGTTCCTTCTCTAATCTGTTCTGTGTTTCTTCTTTATCACCCGACTGAGAAGGCAAAGAGGGTTGCGGTTTGTACAGTTACCGTTCAGTTTCATTTCACTGCATCTCTCCCCGTGTATGTCGTAAAAGGCGACTAAGGGATATGACTCCCTCCTTATATTACTAGGTGGTAGGGTTTAACCCGCCCGGGTTGGTACCACCGCACTGAATGAAAGGTCGGTCGAAACGGCTATGTAAATAGTTTGTGTTTTCCGTCCAGTTCAGTGTAGCCGGCACGACCGAAGGGAAGCACTGACGTGGCACCAAGTTCACCCGGTGTTATGGGGTGACATCACGGATGTTGTAGGTGATGTAACCAACCGTGTCAGTTTCAATAAAAAAAAAAAAATCATTTTATATTGTGTGGTGGTACGAAACCCTCGGTGGTGCGAGTCCCACTCGCACTTGGCGGTTTTTGTCTATAGTAAAATTTCCGCCTGCCGTCAGGCATGTGCACGGGGTAGCTGGCTGGGTTTGGGATCCCCTTGTAGTCCTAGGCGGAATCCGGGCTGTTCGCGGCATCAATGCGTGGAGCGTCGTCTCTCGCACGTCTCTGTGCGACAGAGACGGCTCTGCAACCGAATTGTCTCTTTCTAAAGCTTGAAACGCATTATTTGCTGCCCGGGTCGTTTACGTATGTATGCAACGAGAATAGAATATGTATGTGTGTGGGTGAATTGTTGGGTCTCTTTATATCTTCGTTACTCCAAAACGGGTGGATAGGTTTAGATGAATCGGGTGTCCAACGATTCGGTTATAGTTCTCGTCAAGTTATATAAATGACCTACTGATATATAGAAAATACTCTATTGTTCCTAAATCATTGTACATATCTAAAACAATATATACAATTTACACGAGGAGTAAAAGCGAATTTATACTTTACAGAGATTTCTTCCAATAAACTTTTTCAACAATCATTAATTAATTCTAGGAGTTGAAACTCTACAATCGACGAATTTACGAAATGCGTTTTAATCTGACACAAGTATTGTTTTGTTTATTGATCATTCATATGCCAGTTATACTGCGCTCGAACTTGTCACAATTTGTTCTATTCGGTTCGATTACACCCACGAAGAAGAACCGACACCGACCGGTATTTTTACCCAGTTTTACCGCGAGCAGAGCCGATAGCACCTTATTATTATTGTGTAACTTATAATTTATACATTTATATTTTATTGTTATCTTATAGTTTATTAACATATTAGATACAAAAACATGTACAAAGTAAGTATCAATACTACTAATAATAAATCTGTAAGGAATGATCATGGAGTAAGTTACTTTTTTTATGAGATACTGCGTTTGTGGATTCTATGTATGATACTAAAACTAAATTGACGATTTTAGAAATCTTTTAAGACGAAGAAGAAGGTAGGTAGTTTTTATGTACTGGTTATTTTTTTTTTCTCTTTTAAATAAAAAGCGTATATAATATTATTCTCATCATGTTTTATTTAGTCTCATCACGTTTTAATGTTTTAAGTGTTGTTTTTGTTGTTTTAATTGAATATGCTGAGCTTTTTTACTGTACTTTTAATTTATACACGTTCTTAATGTTAATGTTTTTTGTTTTGTTTTATGTTTTTATTTTATTTTCTAACATTGTACTAAGTAATATTTATTACTGTGTGTATTGTATGTAACACGGGAGCGGCTGAAAATCAGCGCGCAGTTTAACTGCGTCTCAGCTGAGCGGTTTCCGGTTCACCGTCCTCATTTTCATTTTCAATTCGGTACCTATGTAAAAATTATTGTGTTTTACTGTAAATGGATTGTGAATAAATTCTTTCTTCTTTCTTTTCTGTATGTATTCCTTCTTAACTCTTAAACCGATCACCCGAATTCGATTAAACTTAGTCCAAGCACATCCAACTACACTTGACACTGGATAGGCTAAATCAAATGCAGTTCTGGTTACGCTAAGATGTGGCTCTCATACAAACCGAATTGTTCCGCGCGCCGAATTAAAGGTACGGTAGCGGGCCACGCCCTTAGTTACTTACTTCCATCGAGAAAGTTTATTGTTTACTTGAACGTAGCTCGGCCTTCGGGATCGCTCTTAGTTACATACTTTCTTAGAAATTTTTTATCATTTACATAGGTGCCGGCAAGAGTTAAGAGCGTTCGGCAAAAAATGTGGGGTAAGCTCGCCATATGTCGGTGCGGGATAGACGCGTTTGTTAGACTATAGAAGAGATACCTACCCCCACAATTTTCGCCGAGCGTGTACCTGAATTGTGTATTGAATTAACTCGTGCCTGTACCTGAATGCAGCTCGGCATCCTTTTTTACTTACTTTATTATTTTTAAATAGTTTTATTATGTACATTATAAATTAAAAAGAAGATATTATTGATGATATTTCGACTTATTGTTGTCCTGAGACAATTTTTTTTAATATTATAAGTTCATTAAGTCAAATGTATCTTTTTAAATACGAATTGCACGCGAGCGAAGCCGCGGGCAAAAGTTAGTAAACAAATATGACTGTGGTGACTAATTAGAAGGCTCGTGTCTGTCCGTCGTGAGCATAATATTAACGAGCGATGTTTACGCGTTTGGTTCCCAGAAGTATATAAATGTTTCCTTTATTGCAGTGTTTTTCAATCTTTTTGAATGCGCGACCCCTTTACAGGTTGAAAAATTCTCGCGACCCCCTAGGGCCATAGACAGAAAAAAGTTAGTAATTTAAAACACTACCTACGTTTATGATTTTCTCTATTTTGGTACCTATATATTCATTATTAATACCTACACACTCTGCAATAAGCCGCGGCAGCTTTGAAAGCTTTGAACAGCCGAAAGAAATCGATTCACCCAGTCGAAAGTTCTGAGGTAACAAACATAAAAAAAACAAAAGCAAAAAAAAAGACAGTCGAATTGAGAACCTCCTCCTTTTTTTGAAGTAGGTTAAATAAATATTATAGTAGATAACAGGACACGCATTGAGCTACGCATCCCTACGGAAAATATACCTAATGGAAGAAGAAGTCAATTTTATTTTTAGTTAAAAGAAACACAAAAGTGTGTACATACAATTTTCAATTTTAACACGCAAGCCTTAATGCTACAGTATAATGCGCGGGGCGGATCTTGGCGTGTCGCCGCCGCAGCGGTTCGTCGGTGTTCTCCAAGGTGTTCTCCCTCGCACCCGCACCGTACTTGTATAGTTTATTCGCGTGGCGGGTCGCCCGCTGCGGCGACGACACGCCGAGATCCGTCCCGGGCACTATACAGCCTACTTAAATGTCACTATATTATTTATTTACTCTTAAAATGCGTATGTCCAGCAGTGGACGCTTACAAGCTGACTGACTGACATTTAATTGAAAGTATATTTACTTTATCAATGTCTAACAAATAGACAAGAAATAATTAAGTCTAACAAAGGATATAAATAGGCAAAATAATTTTATCAGTATGCACATATAACATTAAATTCACTTTAACATAAAAAATTAAACATTCTAATTGTGTGTTGCGAAACGATCAAGATATTATGCAGTGTCGTGGGAAACTCTCCGTCACCTCCGCGTCGGAGACATAATCATCTACCCACAGAAATAAGTATATACCTAGAAAGAGCATTCATTGTCGAGCACCTGAAACTTGTAAGGAAAGTGCACACAACCGAAAAATGTAATACAAATAATTATGCTATGTCTACGAGCTTTTGCCCGCTCCGCTCGCGCCATTGTAAGATGTTTAGTAGTTCATTTTTCTTACTTACTAGGTGGTAGGGTTTAATCCGCCCGGGTTGATACCACCCCGCACCGAATGAGGGATGCGACGAAGCGGATGTAAATAAGTTAGTGTTTTCTGACCAGTTCAGTGTAGCCGGCATGACCAAAGGGAAGCACTGACATGGCATTTAGTTCACCAGGGTGTTTGGGCTTACATTACGGGTGTTGGTAATTAAGGTTTTCGCACACTGCTCAGCTCCTTTGAGAAACATCGTGATTATTTTTTTTTATGTAAACTGACACGGTTGGCTACATCACCTACAACGTCCGTGATGTCAGCCCATAACACCGGGCGAACTAGGTGCCATGTCAGTGCTTCCCCCTTTGATCGTGCTGGCTACACTGAACTGGTCGGAAAACACAAACTATTTACATAGCCGTTTAGACCGACGTTTCATTCAGTTTGGTGGTACCAACCCGGGCGGGTTAAACCCTACCACCAAGTAAGATTAAGAGGGAAGGGACCTACAGGGGTGATGTTACATATCCTATAACCATCCCGAGGTATGCCGGATGCCATTAGTGAAAACTGCGTGTAGATCGGTTCAGCTGTTTTCGAGTTACACCACCGAACGGAACTTAAAAGTCCTTAAAGTATGGTGATGCCAATTCTGTATGTATCAGTCCCAGCGCCTACCCAATGTGCGAGTAAGCGAGTAAGTAGTCATTGTTTGCCGGTCGCTCACACCGCGTTAGTCTCACTTGTCTGTATTACGCTTCGAGTTAATTGTCTTACCTTCCAACAACTGTGCGCCGCTGTGAGTGAATGACCCATGTCACTGTACGAAAATATTAATACCTCCCATTTCCAGAGTTCAAAAAAATTAAATTCACTCTTTTTTTTTCTTTTTTTTTTATGTAAACCAGCAAGGGTGGTTGGGCCGAGAGACCAATGGTGCAGTCGACAGAGCCAAAATCACCTCTCCTCGCGAAACCACGCTCAGTTAGGTGCCATGCCAGCAGATTTGCGGGGCTGTCTAGCCCGTTAATACGACGCTTGAAGACACCCAGGTTAAAGGATTCAGGAAATACACTCGCCGCAAGACAGTTCCACACTCTACCGGTGCGACAAAGAAACGGAGAGCCGATGGGTTCTCAAAAGCCCAATGTCAACAACAAAAGGGTGCTGAGTCTCTCTGCGACGAGTCATGCGGAGATAGGACTCTGCATCTGTCATGGGGACTATGCCGTTGATTCCCATGATGGATGAATATTTGTATTTATAGATAGACAAGCTGTGCCCGCGGCTCCGCCCGCTCTCATATTTCACTTCACTGCTAACCTCATAAGCCATTTAGCGTGATAGTAAGTAGCCTATAGTTGATGGGAAGAATCAAGCTATCCGTAGATTTTTTTTAAATTAAAATCGGTTCATTGGTTCTCGAGTTATAAGCGGACAGACAGACACTCAGACAGACAGAAAGCAGACGTTGGATTTTATTATAGGTAGAAATACTTTATTGCTCCAAAACATTTGACAGTAACAAACGATAACTAATTTACTTGAGGGATAAAGGTGGACTTATCCCTTTTATAGGTAGTTGGTTAATTTACTTTACATTATATCGAATCTCAAACATCCAAAGGTTGACTGTAAGAAATCTCTGTAAGGGATAAGTCCGCCTTTGCACCTTATGTAAATGTTCTAATGTACTTGTTACTGTTTATTTAATGTTTACTGGAACAATAAAGCATTTTCTATCTATCTATCTATTTCGTTCAACTGTTCAATTGTATCTACTTAAGTATTCATTAGAAGTATTTAATGAGAAGAAAAACGCTGATGAGTATATCCAGTTGGAATTAAAATACATAAGACAACTCTATTTAAGAAAAATGAGATATAATTTTCTTTGCTTATTCCGTGGGGAGAGTGCTCGGAGGAGCTGTTTGACGCGATCCCGCCTTCCTCTTTCCACCTCTGAAAACGCGTACTGCTAAGTGAGCGTTTCCATACACGTTGGACTTACCGAGGAGGATGCATACCAATCGGTTCTCCAAATCTGTCCTCCACAGAACTGGTAAAATCTGGGATCTAGAAAAAATTTAAGTATCCGATGTTACCAGTGTATAATTTGTTGATTTTTATTTTCAATGTTCTTAGTAAGTGCCTATTTTAACAATTTGTATTTCTTCTTTCAGGTACTTATGCATGGCCTCTCTAATCGTTAGCAGAGTGCGAGGGGTATGTATGTAAACAATCTCGCCGTCCCCTTTCCACCTCCTCACCACGCGCACTGGGCAGGGATTGCGCCCCTACACGCTGGACTTACCGCGGATGCATACCAATCGGTTCGGAAGATTTTTTCTCCACAGAACTGGTAAACTCTGGAACTCTCTCCCTGACCATATATTTCCCCCAAATTACAGTCTCGGGTCCTTAAAAAGGGCCGTGAGGGACCTGTCAGGCCGGCATGGCATTCGCAACGCCCGCATACGACTAGTGTCCATGGGCGTCGTGAGACACCTAATGGGTGGCAATGCGCCCCGTTTCTTGCCTTCAATAAAAACAATACCATAACACGGCAGCAGGGGGAGGCGATAAGTTATGAAAACCTATAGCCTTCACACTGACCGGCGGCGGGACGACCGTAATGTCATGCTGTCACGGCATTTTTTTTTTTTTATGGAAACTGACACGGTTGGCTTCATCGCCTACAACGTCCGTGATGTCAGCCCATAACACCGGGTGAACTAGGTGCCATGTCAGTGCTTCCCCCTTTGTTCGTGCCGGCTACACTGAACTGGTCGGAAAACACAAACTATTTACATAGCCGTTTAGACCGACGTTTCATTCAGTGCGGTGGTACCAACCCGGGCGGGTTAAACCCTACCACCAAGTAAGATTAGGAGGGAAGGGACCTGCAGTTTTACGAGGAATCCGAACCTCGGTCAGCCTCCAACGGTCAGCGGCCACCCATCCAAGTACTGACCGCACCCAGCGTTGCTTAACATTCAATAGCGACAGTTGACTGTCTGCACCACTGAGCTATCGAGGCTGACGGCATTGTCTCCGCTGAACCGCGCCACAGTGTATTATTTTACCCCATTTTTGTTCCATCACGTTTTTATTACAAAAATCAATAGTTTTTATCATTTCAAGTACTACAGTAAAACTCCGATATGAATACGACTTATACTTAAAAAAAAAAATATATCAAAGTTACCCTATATCCGGGAAAGGAAAAAAAAATTGTAAAAACATAACTGGACTACTTATTTAACTATTGATTATATCCAATATTACATACATTATAAATTATGACATACTGTGAGAAATTATTTTTGTCTTTGTACTTTGAATATATATAACGAAATATAAATATTTTTATCATTTTTCTTTCTCATTTTTTTCTGGAAAATAATAGCGTCTTCGATGGAGAAACTAAACGAAAGTTTAAATAAACCCTTATAAGTAGTAATAAAACTACAATCTAATTCCGCGTTATTCAGAAATTATCATAAATTTAATTAATATCCGGATTTTTTGGGCCCAGGGTATTGGTATACGTGAAAATTTATTTATACTATTAAAATTTTGATTTTTTCTTGGTCGTGGTGCGTGGTTGTGCCGTGGTTGTCATCGCCTAGTGCGCCGACAGTCGTCGTGAAAGTAAACAAAGAAAGCCCCAAGGAAGATGTGACGTCCGATCAACGTAAAGGCTGAAGGATGAAATGTCACTAATATTATAAAAGCGAAAGTATGGATGTTTGTTTGTTTGTTCCACTTCCACGCATAAACGGCTGAACGGATTTGGATGAAATTTGGTAGGTAGATGGATCAAGCACTGAATTAAAATATAGGCATATCCCGGAAAAAATGGTCGTTCCTGTAGGATAGCTATTATTGCATAGAAATTATTTAACTGTTATTATTGTACCGTGTGGGGCCGGTACTTAAAAATAATCGTCTCCCTGCCCCCCTCCCCTCCCGAGAGAGAGAGGGAGGGTGGGAGAGAGAGAGATAATACAAGAGAAGCTATCGTCCCTTCAAACATAATGTGAAGGTGCACCTAGCCGGCCGACATGGTATTCGCATCCCCCGTCAATATCCGAATGACCGTGGTCGCCGATCCGTCGGACTACACCTCTGCGTTAGTCTGGCGCGCGCCATATGTCATGGTACGCCTAATTTTTTTTTTTCATATTTGCATTTAAATCTGGTTTGCTATTAAACCGAGTATACCGCGGGCGAAACCGCGGGCAAAAGCTAGTTGAAAATAATTTCCATATTTGTACAATTTCTACATTTTTTCGCTTATCAGATTTATTGGACATTAATATTTATCGTGTCGGTGGGCGTGACCTCTGGCAAGTCGATAATTGATTCTATCGATCGTTGCGGCCACTAGCCATTAATTAGGTCATCGTCAGCTATATCGCAAGTGGAGTGGCTACATCGCCTGCTACACCAGTGTTGTCAGCCGGTAACATCTTGATGAACTAGATGACATGTCACAGCTTCCCTTCGGTCGTGCGAGCTACACTGAACTGGACGAAACATAGCCGCTTTGAACGACCTTTCATTCAGTGCGGTAGTACGAATCCGGTCGGGTTAAACCTTACAACCTAATCTTTTAGATTTTCCAGATATTTATCATTAGTGCTGGGATGTTGAAAAAACAATTTATAATAATATCAGTGATTGACGATGTTGACAAGTTTTTTTAAGGCTTTACAAAAGTTGAAACGATGTTTTATCAAAAGCAAAAGCCCAATGTCAACAACAATTAAGGGTGTTCAGTTTCTCTGCGACGAGTGTTGCGGATATAGGTTGGATGGCAAGGAAGGATTGGATGAAACCGTACTGGATGTATGTAAGATGGCCGAATAGCAACCTCCGCTGTGTTCTGCTCTTGTCCAGTATAGCCAGCGATCCAAAAGGAAAATCTCCGGTGTGGCACCTACTTTCTCGGAAGTGATATCGGCTGGTCGGAGCATGTGCTTTGGCCTCTCTGACTCAGCCAACCATACTGGTTTACATAAAAAAAATAAGGGATGCAAGTTCTTCCGAGCAGCGTACGCGATAGTACCTGTAGAACATAGTGAGTGACCCCACTGATCATCTGTGGCTCAGAGACTCAAATCAAATCAAGAAAACGTTTATTGCACATATTAATCGTACAGAAGGTAGCACTTAATGCCTGTGTCATTTTCCGCCAGCTTACCCTTTTTAACATATAAAACCCTAGGTCAATATCAATATAATGTAAAAAAAATGTAAAACAATCTCTTAAATAATAGAAAATAGAAAAACAAGTTCACCCGTTGTTATGGGCTGCCATCACGGATCTTGTAGGTGATGTAGCCAGCCAACCGTGTCAGTTTCAATAAAATAAAAAAAAGGTATATATGTATACATATGATATATACATATAATATATAATAAATATATATAAGCATATACAGACGTAAAAAGAAATAAAACTACAGACAATACATATTATGAATTAACTCAGAAACTAGGGACACGGAAGAAGGAGATGAGGTTTAGGTTTTGAGACTCCAGACCATCCGCGAGTATCGGATGTTCCACCAGATGAACACCTCATCATTGTTTTTCTTGGCACTTGAGTCCAATGTCGTCAACAGATACTGGGTGACCGCTTTTCCTAATGTATGACTACAGTGTCACCGGCCTAATCTGCGATTTGTACAACATAAATCTCATAAATGTAGGAGTTAGGAAATAACAAAGTGACCTGAATTGACTTAGACCATACAGTACACAATATTTGCTTTCTTGCGCAATGCGTGTGTGTTAGTTGTTTGTACTTTCGGTCGCGCGCGTCCGTCTGCGCGTTTAGCACATTTCTGTTTTCTCGTCATCTCTTCTTATCTCTTTTACTAATATAAAGAACAACGTACGTCTGTCTGTAACGGCTGAACTCGAAAACTAATGAATCGATTTAGATGCGGTTTTCGTCAATTATATCTGGCGTATCCTAGAATGGTTGTAGGCTATGGATCATCACGATAATTCTCCAAGGGGCGGAGCAGTGAATGAAAATATTCGAGGCAGGAAAAAATATTACCGCGCCATATAAATCAACGTAAAGTTCGAGAGAAAACATTATGTGCTTCGTTATTGATGTCAAAAATTTCGGGAGGGTTACATAGATACTCAAATAAACACGTTACTTACGCAAAAAAGATTATAATATGAGAAATTTAACAAAATATGTTTGCTACCTAAACATTAAATAGATCAACCTGTGTGTACTAGTAGGTAACTTACAATGTACGGGGTCAATGACCGTACTATGTTCAAACGCAGAACAGCTGTTTGTTGTGTTTTTGAATGTGTGAGACGTCTGACGTCGCGCTAGGTCGCGCTCCCGAAATTTTTGACATGACTAACGTAACACCTTATACACGGTGTTGCAGTTGCCCCCGTAATATTTTTAACTGACATAAGGGGGTTATTCTATATGTGAAACTAAACAACTTCTGTGAAGAAAAAAAAAACTTCTGTAAAGAAAAAGACGTTTCAGGAAACACACTCATCGTTAGAAAGTTGTGGAAAATACCGGGTTGGTACCACCGCACTGAGCGAAACGTCGATCGAAACGGCTATGTAAATAGTTCGTGTTTTCTGTCCAGTTCAGTGTAGCCGACATGAAAAGAAGGGAAGCACTGACATGGCACTTGTATTGTAGGTGATGTAGCCAGCCGTGTCAGTTTCCATAAAAAATAAATAAAAAGTCACTTGAGTGAGTGTGTGTGATAAGGTTCTACAGATATGTTTCTACTTGAGTACGCGACTGTACTAGCCGAAGCCAGCTCTGTTGACTTGTTTGATTGTTTCTGTACACACACACACACACACACTCAGATGTAAAGGTGTTTGTTAGTGCGAGAGAGATCGCCAGGTTAACAAGTGAAAATGTTTTATTTAATAAGATCCATTTCGCGACTCTGCCCGCGACAATCGCGCATGCGTTGAATTGAAAACGTATTGTGTTATGTTTTTGAATTAAACATACGAATATATAGTGATAATATTATATTTCCATTTTAGACAATAATAAATGTAATGCTGAAAAGTCATCATTGACAAGTGTCATTATACTTTTTCTCTAATGGCTACCACAGTCCTCCCTCTAGATCTTACATCTCAGGACCTGATCGATGTGCCGTCGGTGTATGAAACCATCATCGGTCTCTACTTCGTAATGTAGTACACCTAGTCTCTGTTTAACTGTACCGAATATCCATTTTTGGTTCTTTGTAGTTGAATAATTTCTGACTTCTCCCCCACATCAAATTTTCTCACTCCGGTGTCTTCATATATTTTATCTTGATCTTTTATTCTACCAGCTTTCATCAAGTCGATTCTTGTTCTTATATTTCTTCCAAACATTAATTCGTAAGCACTGTTGCCGGATGAGTTAGGTACCTTCCTTAATTGCATAAGTATTCTGCTTATTCTTAGATTTTGATCCACCTTTTCGTATACGCTCGATTTTAATGCTTGTTTTATAGTTTGAACAAATCGTTCGGCCAAACCGTTAGTAGCAGGGTGGTATGGTGCTGATGTTTTATGTATGATGCCGTTTGATCTCAAGAAATTATTAAATAGGCTTGCCGTGAATTGTGGACCGTTGTCGGATACCACTGTGATTGGTAACCCAAATGTTGTAAATAACGGTCTCAGTTGTCTAATGCACCATTCTGACGTCGTATTTTTTGTAGGTATAACTTCAATCCATTTACTATATGCATCCACCACAATAAGATAATAATATCCACCTATTGGTCCGGCGAAGTCCATATGAACTCTCTGCCATGGTTCCTCGGGAAGTTGCCATGGGTGATGAACTTTAGATGGTTCATTTCTTTTCATACAACATTCTTTGCACGTTTTTACCATTTCTTCAATGTCTTTATCAATATTCTTCCAGTAACAATAACTTCTTGCCAACGCCTTCATCTTAGTCATTCCTAAATGTCCGACGTGTAATTCTTGTAGAATATCCTTTTGTAATGTTGGTGGTATACAAATTCTGACACCTCTAAAAATGCAACCATCCTGTAACGAAAATTCATTATCTTCATATCCCTGGTCCTTTAGCGATTCGCCTTTCTCTAATTTTTGAAGTATTTGTTTCAATGTAATGTCTTTATTAGTTTCAATGTAAATTGTTTCCATTGTGACTGGCATTGTCTCAATTTGATGTAATTGGAACATTTCAGATTGGTCTTTGTAATCTTCTTTCGTACGTTCTACAGGAAAGCGAGACAGAAAATCTGCATTAGCATGATCTCCTGTTTTTCTAAATACTATATTGTAGTCGAAACCAGATAGAAAGTGTGCATAATGAAACATTCTTGTAGCCGTCATCATGGGCAAATTTCTATCAGGTTTGAAGATCGAAACCAAAGGTTTGTGATCTGTGATTAAAGTAAATTTTCTACCGTAGCAGTAGGGATAGAATTTTTTTAGAGCCCAAAATATACCAGTAGCTTCTTTGTCTATTTGACTGTATTTCTGTTCACTTGTTGTAAGTGTTCTTGATGCGTAAGCTACAGGCCGCTCTGTGCCATCTTCAAATTTGTGTGATATTACAGCTCCTAGTCCAACTGGCGAGGCATCAGTAGCTAGTAAAAGTGGTAATGTCGGATTGAAGTGTGCTAATGTACGTTCACTTGATAATTCTTCTTTGACCTTAATGAAACTTAATTCGCAATTGTGCGTCCATACATATTTTTCATTTTTCTGTAGTAATTTATTTAAAGGATGAAGAATTGTAGCTAAGTTCGGTATAAATTTGTTATAGTAATTCGCAAGTCCCAAAAATGTTCTTAATTCCTTTTGATTTTGTGGTCGTTTTGCACAAATAATAGCATTCGTTTTCTCTTCATTTTTGTGTAGTCCATGTTCATCAATAGAATGTCCCAAGTATTGAATGTACTTTTCAAAAAATTTGCATTTTCCCTTATTTAGTCTCAGGTTATGATGTCGTATTGTTTCTAATACCTTGCGCAATCTTTGATTTGTTATTTCTAATGTGGATCCTTGTATTATAATGTCATCTAAGAAACATTGCACTCCTTCCATATTTCCCAGGATTTGGTCCATAAATTTTTGCCATAAACCTGGTGCTGTTTTTACTCCAAACATCAAACGATTTACTTTATACAGTCCTTTATGTGTGCTAATTGTTTGTAAGTTAGCGCTTTCTTCGTCCATTTTCATATGTAAATAAGCTTGAGTGAGATCCAATGTACAACAATATTTTCCACCATTCATTTTGACAAAAATATCTTCTATTCTTGGTATAGGATGATTCACATCCCTAATATTTTGATTTAAGGTAACCTTGTAATCAGCACATATACGTACATCACCATTGGGCTTAAGAACTGGTACTATTGGAGTTCCCCATTCTGAATTGTCTACTTTAGTAATAATATTCAGATTTTCCAATCTCAGTAATTCATTTTCCACCTTGTTCAATAATGCATAGGGAATTCTTCTAGGTTTATGGTATATTGGTTTTGTACCTTCTTTCAGTTCGATGTGTCCCTTGTAATTAGGTATTTCTCCCATATTGGATTCGAAAATATCACCATATTCTTCAAGAATATCTGTTATTTTCATAGTCGATTCCGTCTGTAATATCTTTATTTCGTGTAAATTCATTTTCGTTTCGCGTATCCATTCCCTGCCAAATATCGGGGTAACATTTCCCTTTATTATGTATAATTTTCCATAGTATATATGCTCATTTATAGTGTACTTGACATAGACAGCACCATGAACTGTAATTCTCTCACCAGTGTATGTGCGCAAATCAATTGTAGCTTTGTAGATTTTCTTTTGTAGATTGAGCTCCATGTAATCATTATATGAAACTGTACTTAGTGCTGCTCCTGTGTCGAATTCCATCTTTAATACCTTTCCTTCAATGTTGACGGCAACAATAAATTTATCACTCACTCTTGACTGTATCAAATTGATTTCAGAATCCGTATCTTGTTGGGTCAGCTCAACCTCGAGCGTCGGGTCATTTGTTTTATTAGTTAGGTAATTTTGTCTACCATCGTGGTTAAGTCGTTGAATACAAACCCTTGTCAAATGGCCTTTCTTATGGCAGTAGTCGCAGATTGTGTCTTGAAACCGGCATTTATTTGCTTTATGATATTTACCCCCACATCTGTAGCATTGTCCATCCGGTAATGTTTTAATTTTTGCATTCATACTAGTATTTGAAGTAGATGGTACTTCCCTTCTGTCCTTTTCTTGGTTTGAATTGGTACTGCCTCTTTGTGATCTTTTATGTATTTGTAATACATTTCCTTCTTTAGTCATTTTTGACTCTTTCTTTGATAACTCAGTATTGACAGCTAATTGGACTACTTCTTTGTAACTTAGATTTTGGTTCTGTTGCAATATTTTCATGCGTATGTCTTCATCCGTTAATCCTCGAATAAATTGAAGTTGGAGAAATGAGTCGGCTGTGGACTTACCACAAATACAAGAGAATTCGCAATCACTTGATAGTTTTTTTAATTCTTTATTGTACTCTATTATCGATTCGTGTTCATCTTGTATTCGATTAATGAATTTAAATTGTCTCGCCCACAGGCTTGGTTTGGGATCTAAGTAGTCGTTTAGTAATTTGACTATATCTGCGAATTGTTTGTTCAACGGATCTTCTGGTGAACACAGATCGTGCAGTATTTGGTGAATTTCTGGAGGTAGTGAATTTAGCAAGATGTAAATTTTAGTTTTTTCATCTTCTTTAATGCCTTGTAATAATATGTATATTTGTAATCGTTTTATGAAATTTTCGAATTTTTCTTCTTGTTGAAACGGAGTCATACTAAACTTTCCGTGAATTTGACTAATTGATGATTGTATATCTGCTGTAGGTTCACTTGAACATTGTTTTTGTAGTAGTTTTTCCAGTTGTTTTAATTTTAACTTTAGTTGCAAGATTTCTTCATCATACTGTTCCCTGTTTATCCACTCTTCTGGAAGATTTTCTTCATTTGTATTAAGTTCAATTTCATCTTGATTTGTCATGATTTTCACATGTAAGCTCGTTACTGAATCCAATCTTAGTTGGATTTCTTCGATTGAGGTAGCACTTGTAAGAGAGTCGATTTTACCTCGTAATATTGTCAGTTGCCTCCTTAATGTTGATCTTGTCTTTTTTAGAACGCGTTCTTCGTTTGTCCTCGTCGCCATTGTTATGTTTTTGAATTAAACATACGAATATATAGTGATAATATTATATTTCCATTTTAGACAATAATAAATGTAATGCTGAAAAGTCATCATTGACAAGTGTCATTATACTTTTTCTCTAATGGCTACCACACATTGAAATTGAATTGATAAATGCTGATGAGTTGAAAACGCTCACATTTATACGAGGAAGTTAGCCATAATAATTGAAACACCGAACTTAGAAAAGTATTAGAATATTTTTTTTTTTTTTTTTGGAAACTGACACGGTTGGCTACATCACCTACAACATCCGTGATGTCAGCCCATAACGCCGGGTGAACTAGGTGCCATGTCAGTGCTTCCCATCATTTCATGGCGGCTACACTGAACTGGACGGAAAAAACGAACTATTTATTTAGCCGTTTCGATCGACGTTCCATTCAGTGCGGTGGTACCAACCCGGGCGGAATAAACCCTATCACCTAGTAAGGTAAGAAGGGAAGGCACCTACAGCTTACGTGGAATCGGAACGGTCAGTCTCCAACGGCCGAACGGTCACCCATTCAAGTACTGACCGCGCTCAGGGTTGCTTAACAACAGTCGACCGACCGCACCACTGAGCTACCGACGAGGCTGACAAAAACAATATAATCAAGCAGCAACTAGGGCATGACGGAAGGACCCTGCCAGGCTGGTCTGTCTCCCTTTAACACGGCATCTTGTCCTGTGCTTACTCCCGTTGTCGGGATACAATTTCTTATAGAAAACGCGACATGTGGCATCGTTTCACCTAGGGTTGGTGTCTAACGATGCCCATGGACATTCTGTGATGCACGGCGATTGCGAATTCCATGCCGGCCTGACAGTAGTCATTCGTCCTCTTTGAAAAACCGAAGGCTGGAGAGGAAATAGATGGGCAGGCAGTGCGTTCAGTACTGCGTGCGTGGTTGTATGCATGTCTACCTCCTGCTGCCAAGGCGGAGGTTCCGCCTCAGGTCTGCCCAAATATACCGGCACATAAAATGTCACTATTTATAGCCCCGTAGTAGCCCCGGCCCAGCTCCTGGTAACTGCTCGGCTATATTTAACTAGTGAAAAATGGCCGAAGAGACAGCGTGAAATTCCCAGCCACTGAATAACTGGGCAATAAGAGCCTTAAGATCCCGCAGGCTCGTACGAGAAGAAGATAAGACGAAACTTCAGCATCAAGACAAACCGACTCTAGTGTGCGCGGATAGGGATCAATATTGCTTGACACGGTTTCTAATGCGAGACTAAAGGGCGCTTAAAATTTGATTTTTTTTTCCAGTTTGCCTTAAATTTCTCGAAAATGAAAAGCTTTATAAAACAATAGAATCGAATATAAATACTTTATTAGTTACACACAAAAGCACTAACAAAGATAAAGAAGACAGAAGATAACATATAGAAAAGCAATATTTTACAATAATACTCACAACAAGTACTCGGTAAAGAATTGTATACATTAAAATAGGTTTTCAATAATTTCCAAAAATATTATAGGTCTCACTCAAAATTCTGAGGTCATAGAAGTGAAAGATTTTTGTCTAAATCTAGATTTTTTTCTGTGTTCCTAAAATATTTTTGAAAATTTTGTTCGAAAAAGAATGTATAATACCTTTCTCTATACACTGTATTCTTTAATGCTTCTCGGATTCTGATTATTTCAACTTTGAGGGTGAAAAATTATACGATTTTGGTAATATGGTGATTGCGGCGCCTTAAGGAGATTCCAGCAACGCGAGGTGAGACAGTGGAACGCCTTTGCCGAGAAAATGGGTGCAGCGCGGAAGCCTCCCTTGCGTTTCATGACGAGTGTTATGGAGATTGGATGAATACTTAGGTACTTCACACATCTGCGGAACGGTGCAGGAGCGAATGGCCTGAATTTATGACCTGGTTTGTAGTTTGTTCAGTCTTGCAGGCTTCTCGCTATACTATTAGCAGCTCGGGGGTGCTAGCACCGTTGAGAAGGTAACCTAAGACGATCGTGGATTGGTGCCGTCTGACTGTTGAGAATGACCGTGGTTCGGATTTAAGATTAAGTATTCTGTCCTGTAGGTCCGTTCCATTAACTAGGTTAGGAGTTCTTGCTACGGGGAAGTTGACCAGTCCAAATCGGAACCACCGCACTGAATGAAGGTCGGTTGAAACGACTATGAAAATAGTTCGTGTTTTTCGTCCAGTTAGTTTCAATGTAGCCGATACCAACAAACGGGAGCGCTGACGTGGCACCTAGTTCACCCAGGGTTGATGGGGTGACATCACGGGTGTAGTGTGTCAAGTTACAGAATACTCTCGAATATCTTGTGACCTACACACCGGGTAGGTTGCTGTCGATTTGAGGACCCACGTTCTGACTATCAACAAAGCAGCAAACAAATCAGCAATGCTAGTTCCGCTGCTCTGCGGAACTAGCATCCCTTATTCCCTGCCACCCGTCCTATCTCCGCATGTCTCGTCGCAGAGAGACTCAGCACCCTTTTGTTGTTGACATTGTGCTTTTGAGAACGCATCGGCTCTCTAAATCGTTTCTTTGTCGCACCGCTAGAGTGTGGAAATGTCTTCCGGCGAGTGTATTTCCTAAATCCTTTAACCTGGGTGTCTTAAAGCGTCGTATTAACGGGCTCGGCAGCCTAGCAACAGTCCGCAAATCTGCTGGTATCGCACCTAACTGAGCGTGGTTTTCTCGAGGAGAGGTGATTTTGGCTCTGTCGACTGCACATTGGCCTCTCGGCACAGCCACCCATGCTGGTTTACATAAAAAAAAGCAATCTCGGCCAGCCAGACGGACTCCAGCCTCGACGTCGTCGACTCCAGCTGTGACAATAATAATCTCTCGAAATTTACCGGGTAACATAATATTATGAGCATGTACGTAATCTGAAGAATTACAATATCTGGCATATTGTTCGGCTGTCGCCGAGACGGCCGGCGCTGTATAGTTGGCGGCGGCGGCGGCGGGGTGGCGGGTCACGAGCTGTGTAGAGGGTGGTTTTACTGCCTCGAGATGAGTTTAGCGAGTGGACTTGAGGGTTGATGCGGGGCGGGTGACGCTAGGGTTGCCAGATGACAAAGTTCGACCTTTTCGTCCGCCTTATAGATGGCATGGCGGCGGCGCCTCTCTGAGCGTCGTTTTGCGAGCAGTGGTGTTATTGGCCGTGTATATTCTTTTGAACTCTTGGGCACAGCCACCCATGCCGGTTGTTCATGAACAATTCACAGATTTCGTGCCTCACACGACTATCGATCACATTGCAAATGAATCTACGGAATTCGAAAAAAAATTCGTTCTGACTTTTTTCAAAAAGTTTAGGATACAGGGAAAACTCTTGACCCGATCGTCTTTGTTTTAGGCTAAAATTGTAGCTGACTAAATTGTCCAGAGGAGATTTTCTCAAATTTTTCATGTCATTCTTCGTTTCCAAAATATCGAGCGCCAAAATAAAAAAATTGGAAAAATTTATGTTTTTTTGTAACTATTTCGGCCATAACTTTTTTCGTTTTAGACTTTCTCGAATAATTCTTTTTGCACCTTACAACCTTTTTTTGAATATCATATCTTTAGAACTCTCCGAGATATAAGGGGATCGCACTTTTTCGTGAAATCGGGCCTACACTGGAACGAACGAAAAGACATTTCCAATGTTAAAAATATTTAATGACTGGACACGAGTCTCCAAGTGAAAAGTATTTTATTAAACTCTATACAAAATATCTTAACCCTACGCCATCAGCTAGGGCAGCTCGTTCATTAAAAATTAATAAATAAATCAATATGTTTTGTTATTACTGAACATTATTAAATTACAACGAACTCCGAAACAATACCGGAAATCCCGCACAGCTGGCGCCCCTAGGCCGCACGGTGGCACGCTCCTCGTAAAGAGTTCACTCTGATATGGGGTACATAATATAAACCAGCTGGTAATGCCCCGTATCGGGGGGAACTAGTTCACCTCACGGGCGGCCGGCGGCTCTGAGGGGATGTATGTAGTATTTGCAGCGAATCCCTCACCCACACACATTGATCCGTATGTATGTATTGCCGTCTATGTATAGCCGGTAACGGCGAACATAGCACGACGTGTATGGACGTCCTTCTGTCAATACGGGCGGTTTTTCGTTACAGAAATACACCGGTGAAATGTGTGGGCCCTTTGTTGGCAGTTTTGCAGTTTACCTCTCTCGATTTCTACAATATCTGCTGGTCTAAATCGTTTGAATATGGAGTTTTATGGAGGTATGATGCAGTTAGAGAAATACATAATAGGTGGACATTTTTCATAAAAATAGCTAGGGCCAGCAGTAAATCTTGTGGGTGCGACGGAGACTGTCGAGCGAGTAGCGTCCTGCCTGAGTGTGTATTTCATAAAGTGTTGCTGGTAACACGAGAACTCCATTTGTAGCAAGTTCAGAACTGCCGGCAGCAGTATCTCTGCTATATTGTGTCGGTAAATCACTGATGCGATTGCTCTCCAGTTTGGAAGACTCTCTCTGGTCAAAGAACAATGTATTGCTTTCGTTAGAACAAAGAAGAAATAATACTGAGATGGGTGATAGTGATAACTTGGGTAAAATTATTCGAACAGGAAAGCTCTGCGCTCTTTAGAATGTTCGTAAATTGGTGTTTACATGGATGACGATGATGATGATGAAGCTGTAGTTCCTTCCAATTTTTTTTTTATGTAAACCAATATGGGTGGCTGTGCCGTGAGACCAATGGTGCAGTCGACACAGCCAAAACCACCTCTCCTCGCGAAACCACGCTCAGTTTTGGTGACATGCCAGCAGATTTGCGGACTCTTGCTAGGCTGGTAGTACCATACTAGGTGGTAGGGTTTAACCCATCAGGATTCTTAACACCGCACCACAGTAGGTAAAGGTCGATCGGCTATAGTCCTATCCGTCGAACAGAGTAAATACCAGAAAAATCACAACATGAGGCATTGGTTGGCGATAACGAGCTAAGGAAGAGTTTACATGATGGCGAAATGCCCAGTCTACATCTTTCGCTTGCGCGGTGCGGACGCATCTATTGTTCAGAAGTACATTATTCCTGATTACCCTACGACTTGGCGAGTTTTTCTTTCATTGGTACAAATACTATAAAAAGTAGGAAGAATATTACATACATACATACATACCACACGCTGTATCCCGACAATCTGGATAAGCAGAGTAATCGGTGTTGTGCTGCAAGGACTCTGGTAAAATACAGCACAACACTGGCCACTACGTTTCGCAAAGTATTCGGACGAGATAAGTATGAAGCATTATTTTAAATCGAACAGCTTTACTCACGGTTTCACTCCGAGCTATGTGGCTCGACGTTTCGGGCCAAGCTTATGGTCCATCTTCATGAGCACTCTGCCTTGTGCGACGGTTGGCAGAGAACTGTCAAATCTCCGTCCGTCGTTGACTAAGATTGTAGCTGTGGCCAGTGCGGGTAGTTTCCGTAGACGAGGGTTCAGGTGCGTTCCGGATTTCGGCGGAGAGACAGAAGGCGCTGACGGTGTCCACTTCCGGCTGGTCGTGTCCGTCGTGTCTTCTTCTCTTGAGCGGCGCTATGACTGGGTTCCTATGAACTATGAAGCATATTACTCCCCGTAAAGTAAGACATGTAAAAGCATCTTTATATTTCTTAACAATGGTTTACGCCTACTGACCTCCGTGTGCTGGGCAGACATTACGGGCGTAGGGGTTTGACACCTGAAAGCTCTGGCGGCTCCTGCGGATCCTGAGGATCCTTTCGGAAACACGGCTCGGGTTGACACGGCTCGAAAGCGAACCAACTGAATCCGATATTCGTTTGGTCGTTTATGTAATTTGGTGGCTCAGTGGTAAGAGTGTAGGGTTTTTATTCGATCTCGACCATGGGTTCGTGCCCCTTTTGTCAAAATTTGTTTTTTTTTGTTTTTTTTAAGCAATGTTAGGGTGTTCAAATTAGGTTATGGTTAATTTTTTTTATAACCTAAGAAAGCTTTATTTTCGGAAATACAAACGTAACAAAAACGACATGCGCCGCCTCAACATTAGGTTAGAGAAGATGCGTCGCAACCACCAAAACATCACTCATACCACACAACATCACTCATACCATACATTCCTTCGAGCCGAAGTTTGCCGAAAGGAGCTAAAGGATCCGTAGTAGGAGCCAGCAGGTCTTTCAGGTGGCGGACCGCGGGCGTAGTAGGTGATAGGCAAAATTATGACAAATTTAATAAAAAATATGTATTTACTCCCACCTCGTACGTGCATTTTCCACGCCGCGCCGCCGCAAGCCCGGGTGCATCCCTGTGTGTCGGTCTGACGCACAACGGTGTATTTGCATTCTACGTATACCTACCTTGTTAAAGTTAACAGCCGTGGGAATTATGCAGTTTCGCGCGCGCACCGCACCGCATCACCGCATAGAACCATAGAGGTTACTTCGTATAGATGCGGTAACTTACCACTAACTAGTGGATCATTCATCTGCACACGTATTACACGCAGAGATACAATAAATACATTCAGTAAGGTACACCAAATTCTGAAAGAGAAGTCCCATAATGTAATAATTTAAATTAATATAAATTATATTGTCCATTAATGCAGTAGTGAGGAAGGAAAGCGTAAAACACGTATGGATTACAAACAACTTTGATACGTATAACGTCAATGGAAGTTCCGTTGAAACTGATATGTACATAAATACTTCGTGTTTTCCGTCCAGTTCAGTGTAGCCGGCACGAACAAAGAGAAGCACTGACATGGCACGTAGTTCACCAAGGTGTTATGGGCTGACATCACGGATGTAGTAATGATGATTGTGACGTAGCCAACCGTGTCGGTTTCAATAAAAAAACGTGCCCTGCGCCCGTGTGGCCCCCACAAAGTGTGTGATTGTCACACACGCGAACTTAGTCGGCGTCAGTCGCCGTCCGACATGACACGACAGTCACGTGTGCAAATGTGTGCGTGCAGTCGACAGGGGGATATCCGGTCGCAAAAGGATATATTGTTGTATCTATTATAAAGGACGAAATTTAAATTAACGAAACGACGAAACGGTTTTAATTATTTAGTTATTAGTATTTATTTTTTATATTTGATGAAAATTTATAATAATGATCTGTGAATGACTAAAATAAAAATGACATGAGTCAAGGACGAAAACAATATCCAGAACAATAATAAAAAGACATACATGTGCAGATAAAATCTATCCACTAGTCATAAAATTATAAATTAATAATTATATATCATATGTGTAGTAGTAAGATACCTTCTCTATAGCACTGTACTGTGGTGTCGTGCCAGACTGCGACTGACGGCGACAGAGGTCGGGTGTGTGACAATCATACACTTCATAGGGGTCACCGGCGCAGCGCACGTTATGTATCTATATTGATGGTAGTATCCATGCATAGAACGGAATTATCACTGCAGACTGCAGCTAGGCACTTACAGACGTGGATATTACTCAGCTTAGAGATATTCATGTTCACATTCTAGTCTAGTCAACTAAGTTCATAAATTCTGCTCTAGAACGGGTAAAGTTATACACACGATACTTCACGTCGTCTTGGAAACCAGGCGACTTCCTCCAAATTACACGCCGTCTCATGACACGTGGTATTAAATACCACAATAAGTGCAGAAGGATTTATTTCAGTTATGGATCCATTTTTTTTTCAACCAGAATTAGAGCTACACGTAGAAAATTTTACAGATGGGTGGGGCTAGAAGACGGCGGCGCTGGCTTATTTTCTACCGAAGAATGATGAGCGCCGTGGTCGGTGCCTTGGTGGAGCCAGATCCCATGATTTTAAACCAATTTTAAACCAGTTTCACTCAAGCGACTGAGCTGAAATTTTGCACACACTTTTGGTACTGGTGAGAATCCAATCTTGTATACTCAAAATTAAAAACAAATTTTTTTACCAAAAAGTACAATATAAATTAATGAATAATAAACCTTTTTAAAAACAAGCTTTTACTTAAGCCATGTACTATTTTCCATTTATTTTCAAAAAGCTTGTCGCGACATGTTCATAATTAAACGAGTAGGTACCATCTAATTTCATGAGACAGTTATTGCTTCTTGTGCAAGTACTTACCGAAGCATGTATTTTATTTACAATTGGCACGATAAACTTTTTGAAAACAAATCGAAAACCTGAAAATCTTTAATTTTTTTTTTAGTATTCTTTCATAAAAATATAAAAAAAATTCCGTCTTCGGTTTTAGTACATGGCTAAAATAAAATATTTTTTTAAAAGGAATTTTATTTTTAAATTTTCACGACGTTATTATAATTTTTTTTTAATTTAAAAACATCTTCACAATATTTCTGTCCGATGTTTCAATTAATGTGTCGATGGTTCTAAATGAAAATAAGGTATGAGTTCATTAAAATTTCCGTACACGCTTATTTCTGTTTCTCCCTCTAGTACCTCCCATCGGCTTTCACTAGTAGCTTCTGGGAACTTTTTACCCACACACAGCGCACGAGGTAATGATGTAGCACGCAAGGCTCACAAGCCGGTTGCTTTGATCTAAAACAAATTAAACTGCTCGCATTTGACATACGACGACTCTCGAGCTCCTGCGGGAAAGGTAATTGACTGCGAAGGCCTGGGAATCCAATTTGAAGCAGTGCCCGAAACCCAAGACGCAACTTAGTTAAAACCGAGTTAGACCGAAATTCGGGATACAGATCAAGATAATATATTGCTGGCAGTCCATTGGCTAAGTGACCCAAGGCACGGTCTAGCTCGGTGACGAACGAGATCTCTCGGTTCTATGACACAAACGTTATTATGATTCAGTAACCAGCGATGATGGCATATAAAATCGGTCCGCACGGAAAGTATTTTGAAACGGTTATTGAGAAAAAAACTATTTAAAAAAATATAAAAACCGCCTTCAAAAATGTATGAAATAAAAAAAAATCTAACCCTAGCGTTGAAGGCGGTCGGTTATTTTGGCTTGCTTTAGCACCGCCTTCAACTCTAGGGTTAGATTTTTTATATTTCATAAATTTTTGAAGGCGGTTTTATATTTTTTTATTTCACCGTTTTTTTTTTAGTAATTTTTTGCTATTAATGTACTCGGCGGAATCGCTCGGCCTTCGGCCTCGCGATTCCGCCTCGCTTTCCAATCCGATCTTGACCAAATTGAAATGGGACCACACGCGGAGCACCAGCTTTCAAATAAAAAAAGAATGTTCAAAATCGGTCCACCCAGTCGAAAGTTAAAGAAAAAAAAATACAGCCGAATTGAGAACCTCCCTTTTTTTAAGTCGTTTAAAAATAGCATTCTAGTGGACTGCAACCGCGCGCAATGTGCAACAGACACAGTGCGACGTTTTTTGGAAAGTGCTAAAAATTAGCTAAGATTTAATTTAAGCTGCTAAAATTAGTGGCTAGTTGCTAAACGTTCGTGCTAAGCCGGTGCAAAATGTACTAACTTTAGTATCTAAAGTGCCAAGTTGGCAACACTACAACAGTGTCGGGCAGAAACCGGGACTGGCTACGTGTGAAGTGTTGTCACCCGACGCCTGACGACGACACATCCACCCGGTAGATACGTGTGTGGCTGTAGCACAGATTACTTAATAATTACTTCGTAACAGTTATATCACTCCATAGAAAAAGTTCCATACCTACGGCTTAGCCTAATGCTTCACGTCGCCAATCGCTGCAGCTGCGCGCAGTTGCTTGGGCGCGCATGTAGGTATGGCTTCGCGCGGCTGACGAATTTCCACTGAAATAGACCGCGCCGGTGGCGGCCCGCCGGGGGCGGTAGGTAGGTAGTTAGCGCGCGCAAGTACATAGAGTGCGTGAGGCCTGGCTATAGTAAGGGGCACGGGAAGGGACCTACGGGCATTTTAGCCCGCTCCGAACGGTGAAGCAGCGGGTGTAGATGTGCATGTTTTTCTTCAATCAGAAAACTCTAATTTGAACCACGGACCTTGAGGCCAAGAGCTCAAGAGATCACTCTGACCACCCGCCATGCGATAGCATGCGAGCACTCGTAAGATTTGTATCTTCAAGCAAGTCCCTTCATCCGACCCGTACGTTCGCACGCACCTTAGAATATTAAGAGGCAATTCTATGGCACGCACCCAGCGCAGCGTCACGACGCGACTCGCAAAATATTCGGAATCTTCTCGAGCGAGCGTTGGAAGGAACGATCCCCCCAATATTGCCGACCGACCGGGAAAATCTCATCGAGAATGCTGCGAAGGCGGGGCGGCGGCGCGGCGGCGGCGGCGTGTCGAATTCGCGTGGGTTTTGTCGTGAATTTCCCTCGCAACGCAATATTTCCTCGACTGCCGAACGATAACATATTGAGCCATAAAATACGGCGCAGTGTGCGGCCGATACACGGCTTATCCACGTTAGCCGCGGCGAGAGCTGGCGCGGCATGCGAGGTGGGCACCGTGGGCATGCCAAAGTGAAACATATTACAAAGATATCGTAACTTCCTCGTCGTCCCAGTTTTACTGTCGCAATTGGACACGTGATTAGCACGGTGCAAGCACTGACATGGCACCTATTTCACCCGGCATTATGGGCTGACATCACGGATGTTGTAGGTGATGTAGCCAACCGTGTCAGTTTGCATAAAAAAATACTTGATTACGTTAAAGAACGTTGAAGTAAACTGGCCCTACACTGGCGGCCGTGGACGGGAAAACGAAAAAGAGAAGGAAACGAAATATGGGAAGATCATCCGCCATGTGGGACGACGACATTATGCAGGTCGAAAGCAATCAGTGGTACCGCTGAAGGCCGGAAAGGGTAGAGAAAAATTGGAGAGGTGTATGTCCCGCAGTAGTAGCGACGATACGTGACCGCATAAGGTGATAGCATATAGCGCACAAGAAACAGAAAGGGAAGGTTTTTCTCAGATTTTTTTATGGAATCCACTGTGCAAGAACGTTAGATGTACCTATGGACGTCGGACCTTCCCCGCGCCAGCGTAACACGATATTTGTAAAAACGTACAAATAACACTCGTTACCGTCCAATCAGAGCGCGATACCACCCGATAACCCAATCAGAGCGCGCGTCGTCCCCTCCGCTACCCGCGGAGCTCGGCGACGCTGTTTCTCATATAAGCATTGGACAGTCCGACGTCCAAACTCTTCTAAATGTTCTTGCTGGTATGGGTGGCTGAGCCAGAGGGGCACATTTCACATGCTCCGACCAGCCAAAATAACCTCCGAGAAGGCAGGTGCCATACCGGAGACTTCCCTGGATTGCTGGCTATACTGGACTACAGGAGAACACAACTGAGGCTGCTATGCGGTCATCTTACATCCAGTACGGTGGTACCAACCCAGTCGGCTAAAATTTGAGCCTACCACCTAGTAAGGGGCAAGGGAAGGAACCTACAGTTTTACACCGGTTCCGAACGGCGAAGCAGTAGGTGTAGGTATGCACGTAATTTTTTTCGTCAGAAAAACTCATTGGTACACGCCGACCGGATTCGAACCTCGGACCTCTCCCATGAGAAGCCGATGCCCAAACCACTCGGCCACCCGCCGCTTAAATGTTTAAATGTTAAAAACGTATATAACTTATGTACCTAGATATAACTTATGTTAAAAACGTAAATGTAAATGTTAAAAACGTATATAACTTATGTACCTAGATATAACTTATGTTAAAAACGTAAACGTAAATGTTAAAAACGTATATAACCTTTGTACCTAGATGTCACGCAGTGGAAGTGTTGTACCGCGATAGTGCGGTGACCTGATTGGAAACATGAAATTTCATGGTGGAAACAAATGATAACGTAACTAAATGGTAACGTATGACTTACACAAGCAATAACTTACACTTACACTTATAAACTTTTGTCAGCCTCGATAGCTCAGTGGTGCAGACAATCGACTGTCGCTATTGATTGTTAAGCAACGCTGGGCGCGGTCAGTAATTGGATGGGTGACCGCTCGACCGTTGGAGGCTGACCGTGGTTTGGATTCCACGTTAAACTGTAGCTCCCTTTCCTTCTTACCTTACTAGGTGGTAGGGTTTATCCCGGCCTGGTTGGTATCACCGCACTGAGCGAAACGTCGTCGGTCGAAACGGCTATGTAAATAGTTTGTGTTTTTACCCCCGAGGGGTGCCAGGCCAGTCCTGCTGCTTGAAAGCGAACTAAAGTAAAACCGCTATTAACCCGTGATTTTAATATAAACCAGCATGGGTAGCTGTGCTGAGGGACCAATGGTGCACATCACCTCTCCTCTGAAACCACGCTCAGCTAGGTGCCATGCCATCAGATTTGCGGTCTGTTGCTAGGCTGTCTACCCTGTTAATATTTGAAGATTTGAAGATCCGTGGATTGTAGGAGTAGGCAAAGATATATATATATATATTTTTTTTATGTAATCCGTTATGGGTGGCTGAGTCGGAGGGGCCAAAGCACATGCTCTAACCAGCCAATATCACCTCCGAGAAGGTAGTGCCATACCGGAGACTTCCCTGGATTGCTGGCTATACTGGACTAGAGGAGAACACAACCGAGGTTGCTTGCGGCCATCTTACATCCAGTACGGTGGTACCAACCCAGTCGGCTACAATTTGAGCCTACCACCTAGTAAGGGGCAAGGGAAGGGGCAGGGGGCAAGGATATTCTCCGGAAGTCCATTCCACACCTTTGCAGTGCGACACAAGAAAGATTTAAAGAATCGTGCCGTTATTTGTGGTCCACTCGACACTGGCGGTGCATACTGCCTTATTTAATTGCCACTTCGCATAAAGCATTTCAGTATTCTTCGAAGCGTGCACTCGACATTGCGCAAAGCACTTTTCCCAGGCACTCCTGCCGCGAATTAAATAACGATTCAAGCTATATTTTATATGCGACATCTTTCAAAATGTGTAACAGTGGCGGGATCCGCAATGTAGGTGGAACCACAGAACATAAAAAAACCCGTTAAGTGGGAACCTTGTTTACATATAGAGGGTTCCGTAGCCATCACGCGGTGGCACCGTGCCTCGCGCCTCCTCTGCCGCACCGCGCGCCGCCGCAGTCCACTTCAATTATATATATTTTTTCAATGACCATATAAGATAGAAACTTCAAAATAGTTTCATGCCGTAAGGAATAAATTGACTAAGGGGTCAAAAATACTCAATAAAATTTAAAAAACTCAACGTATAACTTTGGGATAAGTCCGCCTTTGCACCTTATGTCAATTTTCTAATGTATTTGTTACTGTTTAATGTTTACTGGAGCAATAAAGAATTTTCTATCTATCTAACTTAAAACGTAGAGAGAAGTATTACTTCTAACGAGTGTACGTACACGCACGATTTTTTTAAATACATCTTTTATCGGAGGTTTCCGAGATAGTAAATTAAAAGCGGCCGAAGTACGCGGTGTTCAAGTATGAGGAGGTCCGCTTACTCGTGATACGCGTGTACCGCCCACTTCGACTTCTACTCGTTTTTCTATGTTCTTTAGTGGGAACAGTAGTGCGACTGGAGGGTTAATCTCTTCCACTCAATCGCTCCTTTCATATCTAATGGGACGTGAAGGCGCCCAGTCTCCTTAATGGTGCGATTTTACTTTACCCTCGTGTGTCGCCGCCTTCGGGAGCTGTGCGCCCGCGGACCGGAAATGCCGGGATTCCGGGATTAGGTCGACTTTCAGTCGGGCATGGGTTGACAATTTTATGCCCATTTGCGGAAAGATGTACCCCGGCCCAGATTCCGCCAATCACAAGATTGGAATTGTATGTCTTCTCCTAGATCCATCGGACAATCCTAACATTAGTGGGAAGGAATCATATACAATCTAAGAGTATAATATACAAAGTATATATTCTTAGAATATATACTTTGTTCTTGGCGTGAGGACTGAGAGAATCAGTTTGGAGATCAGGTCCGCATTGGGAGTATATCGCCTATCCCAGAGACCTACAGATTTACACCGGTTCCGGACGGTATGAAAAACTCATTGATGCAAGTCGGTCGGATTTGAACCTCGGATCTTGAGATTAAAAGTCCAGCTCCAAGACCGCGCCGACCACACACCGCTTGCATTTAGTCCTCTCCTCAGAGTGCTCACTGGTTACTATACTTACAACCTGCGGCTGTTCAAAAGACTGGTCAATAAAATCGACGACATCCATTTTGTCTTCTGCCTTTTCGCCGACATGGCACCTCGCTCTCCTCGACTTGTGCTGTTATTAACCATGTCTGATTATCCAATGGACTCTTTGGAATAGTCAGTAGTCACACCGCACGAGCTGTATAAAAAAAAGTAAATAAAAACAATAAAACACTCAGAAAGGTTTCTTAGCTATACGTTTATATTGTATTTTGAAAATTATCTACAATGATAAGCAGTCGATCATCGTCGATAGCTTATATTTTATAGAAACTGACACGGTTGGCTACACCGAGCATAGAATAGTCCTTCTACTATGCTCGGTGGTTGGGTACATCACTTACTAAATATTATTATTATAATTTTTTTATGGAAACTGACACGGTTGGCTACATCACCTACTACGTCCGTGATGTCAGCCCATAACACCTTGGTGAACTAGGCGCCATGCCATTGCTTCCCTTCTGACGTGCCGGCTACACTGAACTGGACGGAAAACCCGAACTATTTGTATAGCCGTTTCAACCGACCTTTCATTCAGTGCGGAAGTACCAACACGGACGGGTTAAACCCTACCACCTATATTAAGGTAAGAATACATCAAAGTATAACTGCACCAAGGTGTGCTTATGATCACGACCGACAGTCGACCGACTGCGCCACTGAGCTAGCGAGGAAGACATTATATTATTTGAAAACATTTTTTTTTGTTTTCTAATAAAGTTGTTAATTAACAATTGCCTTTCAACTGTTACCCCTATACAACCTATTATCGACTAGCTTTTGCCTGCGGCTTCGCTCGCGTGAAATTTGTATTTAAAAAGAAGAAAGTAAGTAAGTCCGATACCGTAGGTACCTTTATTTCGGCGCGCGGAACAACCCGGTTTGTAGAGCCAAAGCTTAGCGTAACCGAAACTGAATTTTATTTAGCATATCCTGTGTCCCGTTGAATAGTTGAATGTGCTTGTACTAAGTTTCATCGAATTCGGATGATCGGTTTAAGAGTTATGGAGGAACATACATAGATACAGAACATATTTCTAAAATTCATCTATTTAGTTTTCGTATCATACATAGAGTCTACAAACTCAGTACGTATCTCATAAAACAGAGTAACTTACTCTATGACCATCCCTTACAGATTTATTATTAGTATTGATATTGATCGATGATTGATGATATCGACATATCGTATTGACTTGCCGAAACAAAGCGGGCGTGCTGCTACGATCGCGACCGGAATCATTGCAAATGCATTC
This sequence comes from Nematopogon swammerdamellus, assembly GCA_946902875.1. Lineage (NCBI taxonomy): Eukaryota > Metazoa > Arthropoda > Insecta > Lepidoptera > Adelidae > Nematopogon > Nematopogon swammerdamellus. Next base: position 680,901 of record OX336347.1, read on the forward strand.
GCCCTGAAAGCACCTGAAACTACTTCTTATATTCCCAGCACAGCTTCTGTTCTGCGAACGCTTCGAATGTTCTCAATGGGAACGTTTTACGTTATACTTACGTGTACGTGACTCTACGTGTGCGAATTGGCTCGTCTTAAAGAGCTACCTAAGATCAAAGGCACAGAAACCGAATAGGTATTCTTTCATGACATTGTTACCCCTGCATAGGTTTCCTTGAAAGGTAAATTTATTGAAAGCTTTTGCCTCTGTGTGAGCTTGTATTACGTGCAGTGCCTTTGTTCGATTTGTGTAGGATTCGGCAGGAGTAGGACCGTGTGGGGCCGCTACTTTAAAAGAATAGCCCCACTGCATCTCCTCCCGTATATGTCGTAAAAGGCGACTAAGGGATATGACTCCCTTCTTACATTACTAGGTGGTAGGGTTTAACCCGCCCGTGTTGGTACCACCGCACTGAATGAAAGGTCGGTCGAAACGGCTATGTAAATAGTTAGTGTTTTCCGTCCAGTTCAGTGTAGCCGGCACGACCGAAGGGAACCGTCTTCAAGCGTCGTATTAACGGGCTAGACAGCCTAGCAACAGTCCGCAAATCTGCTGGCATAGCACCTAACTGCGTGGTTTCGCGAGGAGAGGTGATTTTGGCTCTGTCGACTACCCATTGGTCTCTCGGCACAGCCACCCATGCTGGTTTACATAAAAAAAAAAGCACTGACGTGGCAACAAGTTCAACCGGTGTTATGTGCTGACATCACGGATGTTGTGGGTGATGTAGGCAACCGTGTCAGTTTCCATAAAAAAGGGTTTCGTGATTGTGGGTTACAGAAAAAAATGCGACCGCTGTTCACACATAGAGGGTTCCCTAACTATTTACCTCTTTGCGCACTCACACGATCGCTTTGCGCGCGATGCCGCAGTCCAATGGAACGCTATTACCCCAATAATCATTTGATTAAAATATAAACTGCCAATTAGTTTTTATGCCGTAGGTGCCAGGTTGCCAGATGGTTCAGTTGAAAAAACCGGACATTTTTCATCAAAGGGCCTTGGACTTTTCAGGTACTTACTTACAAAATTAAAGTTGATTTTATGTACCAAATGTTTCATGACATTTACTTTTGAAAATAGATGGGAGATAGAGTATACATAAAAGGGTTGAATTGATTGCGAACTTACTGAAAAATCGAAGAACACAGTAATATTAGAATTAAAATGTTCTGAAAAAGTAAATATTTGCGTTATATGAAGAAAAACCGGACGTTTTGGTGTCCGGTTTTTCATTATTTTGGAGACCGGACACAAGCCTCAAAAACCGGACTGTCCGGTCTAAAACCGGACATATGGCAACCCTGCTAAATTGACTTTTCTAGATTTCGTTCTAGTACCTCGATTTGTAATATAAGAGAGTGGTCAGATTCTTCTGTATTCATGTTTATGCTGTAAATATTAATGCTCTTGTGAGCGGGTAGTATGGGTTAATTATTTGTAAGTTACTATAATATACTTAATACTTATAAGGTACTAACAAAACCAAGAACCTTGAACAAAACATTGTGACTTGCGAAGTTTGTTTGTCAGTTGTTCTTCGCATTGAATTTAGAACTGGCGTAATTTTCGACATATCCAAGCGTAGGTTACCTACTTATGTATGAAATTATACAATAAACAATACTGTACCTACCTATAAATAATTTCCGAAATGTGTCCTCCGCGTCTGAGTGGGTAGCATAGTGTGGTTTCAATAAAAACACAACCGTTTCGCATACCGTGTGGGAACTCGTAAAATATTGCGCGAACGCTCGAGACGAGAAGCGGCTACGAATGCGCCCTGAAATTTTACTTTTTCCTTTGTGTTTCTTCCGATGATAAGGCAGAGCATACGTACCAGTGCCAGTACACGCTGGGATTAGTTTGACAAATGTCAGCCTCGGTAGCTCGATGGTGCGATCGATCGACCGCCGTTTGTTGTCATAAGCTTGTGCTTTATAATCACGAACTGGGCGTTCAGAAGTTATCTGTAGTCAGAGCTGAGGCTGACATTTGACAAACTAATCCCAATGTGTACTGGCACTGGTACGTATGCTCTGCCTTATCATCGGAAGAAACAGACTGGTATGTATGTGTATATTTAAAAAAAACTCTATAAGCTTTCTTACCCGGTTCTTCCTTATAGATTGCAATACGGAACGGGACATGACAAAAAAAATTATGACGATACTGAATAATGAATGTGCATAATAATATGTCGCAATGTAATATTGATAATGTTGTGTGTTCTTTATGGCGAATCTTGGATGGGCTGACCGTGGTTCGGAAAGTAAACCTGTTCCTTCTGCTCTTCCTTACTATATGGTCTCGTTTAACCGGCCCGGTCATAGCGACTACCTATGTAAATTGTTCGTGTTTTCCGTCCAGTTCAGTGTAGCCAAGGTGTTAATTATACGAGTATACTAACTGTAGGTATTTATTTTAACCCTTCGAAACCCACGCTTCAAAAACATGTTAATCTGCCAATAAAGTCTGCCATGAAAGCTCGGCAACGTTTAAACAAACACAGCTTATCATTTTTTGTCTGAGTTTACCGAAGGAGTTTACCCATCGCCGGGGCGCTCCTCCGTCAAGCCGTCAGTCCGCTGACAGTCGTCAGCCTCTCTGTCAGCCGGCTGTCAGGCAGCTGTCAGCGGTCTCACGCTGCGTGTATGCGCCCGCACTTTATTGGATTAAACTCGGCGGTCGTCGTCTTGTAGCTCTTTTCATGAGAGACACGACGATCGCGAGAACTCCAATATCTCGGCAAGACGCCGCCACTCTCCACTTTACGGTCCGAAATTTAATACCGGACGGGCGGACGGGTCCGACGTAGGGTTGGCAGATTCGGATAACGTATTTCCGGGACGTCGGCATGCGATTCCGGAACATTTGAACGAACGAAAATGTGAAAGAATTTTGGGACATCTGAAGTTAATTTAGATATATTTTGTGAGAAGCTCAAATTCGCGTAATATAAAACGTTTAGGTACTTATAACAAAAGTTATGTAATATCGAGAACACAATACGTCGACTAACTCCCAATTTTACCACCTTCTGTTAAGTCAAGTCCAACATGTATTTCTAGAAGTGAAATGGATAGCTGTTTGCCTGGAAACCGGATACAGGATAACCGGCCGTCTTATAAGCCAGATAGCTGGATAGGAATGGTTTTATTACACTGATTAACAGGTGTATGTCTATAGATATGATAACTAATATCTCCATAAGGATAAATTTTGCTGCGTAATTTTGTGAAATCGGTATTTTGGTATTCTCTGCTTTCTTCGTTTATTAAATAACCTGTTATCCTCTGGATACTAACCTACTATCCGGTATCCGGCCGGATAGTAGAATTAGGCCGGATAGCCTGACTAACGGATACTGGCTGGATATGCGTTTCATCTTGTCAGTTTTATATTGTTATTGTTCATTTACCACACATTTGACAGGAGTTAGTTACCCCGAAGGAAGTTTTAAACTCTACAAAATTAAATTTCTCCCTCTTTAGCCTTTTCTTACGGATTGATTTTGCTTCTCATATATTTTTCTAGGACAATATGTGTAAGTACGGGACCCGGAGTCACGGACACTTAATTACGGAAAAATACCGGGAATTCTAGGTGCCTGGCAACCCTAGTCCCGGTCGAAACAGCAATATAGCAATACCGTCTTGAGTCTCTATACTATGTGAAAGGGTCACTGAGCACGGACGTGAGGGGGGGGGGGGGGGGGGAGGTGGAGTTACGCTGATCGTGCAAACCGCAACTGGTCTTGCAAGATGAATATTATGGTCGATTTTTTTTTTAACGAGCAGTTCCAAAATCGTTCCTACAAGATTGTATGTACCAGATTCCAAAGTGCATCCTGCAAATACCTTTCACTTTGATCGTGCCGGCTACACTGAACTGGAAGGAAAATTGGAAACGGGAACTATCTTCATAGACGCACCGACCCGATTAAACTCCATACCTATGAGTGTTTGAGAGTCGTACATATTGTGAAATATAAGTAGGAAGCAAAGACTTGAGTAACTATTAAGTAATCTGTGCTTGAGTGTTGGAATTTTAAAATAAAATAAAAACTATTGAATGTTCATCAATAAGTCTACAAGCAAACACTACACAAATACTCGTACGTCCAATAGGTACACACGTTACCTAATGAACTGGTTTTACGAGGGCATAATATTGTTTATTGAGCAATATATGGTTGTTTAACTCCTCCTCGAAGTTGTCACAATTAGTTTTTTGATATCTAATACACATTATTTGATATCTAATTCAGTTTATTAATGCCGTAACTGTATTGATAAGCTGAAAATTCTAAATCAAATAACTTTGACTGACACTTGCCAAACGCTGAAAGGGGTTCTAAAGCCCGTTAAGTGTATCGTTAGGTATAATTCAAGGACCTTTGATCCAGACCGGGGGCGGGCGGTGTGGCTCGATCGTTGTTCTGTGGGTATAATTAACAGCACCGGTCACTACATCAACTTCGGGAGCACATTCGTGGGATCAATACGAAAACAAAAAAAGTGTACGAACATTTTTCTTAACTCAGCCGGAATAAAAAATACAGTTTCCATACAAACTAATTATCAAATGTTATGTACAAGCAATGTAATGTTCTAATGCGATTTTGCAACGGCGTTTTACACGTGCACATCGATGCACGCTGATTTTGTGTTCAACCGACCGGTCTACGGCGTTATAGCACCGGTCATGTGACTCGCCCCACCCTACGGAAATTAGAAGAAAATGAAAATTAAGAAAATTAATGTCTCGGATACTAGACACTTTAAACGTATGTATACTTTCCGTACAATTTTATCTCAGAAAATTACGAGGATCATCCTGTTGATATTATTATAGAGACTGCTGCAACATTCTATATATTCGGTGTCTAAAGCGAGCTTTTACCAGAAGGGCTACTTCAGGATTCAAACACCCGGAGGAATATTTCCAAAGTCTACTACAGGAGTACGCAAAAGGCTTTATTATTTGTTTAATAATTTCTTTGTCGATTGTCTTTTTCAGATATTTTAGTTTTGGTATAGAAAGGATTGGTTTGATAAGAATTGGATTGGAGGTGCGGTCATTTGAAAAATTGTGACTGAACGCAAGGACAACACGCGTCCAAAGTCTGGACAACACTCGTCGTTGTTGTTATGTTGTTTTGTTTGATGCACTTGAAATATGCGCTCATCGTGGATCCTCACTATGCACGACACTGGTCATAATGTCTCAAAAAGACTATCGCCAAAGAAAATAAGAAATAAATAAAAAGGATTTTCGCGATACTCCCGTAGTAGACTTTGGAAATATATGCTACCCTTGTGCGGCCGGGGGCGGGGCGCGGGAGGTGCGGGGCGGCGCGGCGGCGTGTCGGTCGGGCGAGACAATCGCATAGAGATTGCAATCCGATTACTATGTTCCGACTCGGGAGGGGGGCCCAATTACACCCCGCACAGAGCTGCCAAGGCTTGAAGTGTTCCTACTGTGCGGCACAGCCATCCTCACATCACGTGCAACACCCACTTTTAAGGTTTAAATAAATTCTGTAGCCGCGCTGGCCTTTCAAGCTGCGTGCCTCCAAGTGGTTAAATAAAACTCAAATCAATTCAAAATATGTTCATGGCACTTTAAAAAAATTGCAAAAGGCCATAGGCAGGCGGCGTTCTCCTCCAGCCAACCTATGGGTTATGTTATGTTAGTTATGTATGACGAATGAGTGTGGAGTGGCAGAGAATAAATAAGGATTATGTAGATTTACTATTTCAACAAATTATGCTACATAAATATATAATATATACACAACGCCTTGGAAGAAAAAAGCTCTTCCAAGGCGTGGTTACTAGCTTTGCAAAAGACAGACCCCAAAGTTGACTCATTTTCAACTCGTCAAGTTTTCTCATTTTCATGTTTATAATTAATTTCTTTTTATTATCTCCTTTGTGCTCTTGGTTCTAATTTTAGTACTTAAAATTCGTATACTTTTAATGTTCTTTAATATGTGGGTTTTAAAAAGTTTTTTACTCTTTCAATAAATATTGGCAATGTTTTCTGTTTTGTTTTGTACAGTTTTTATTTTTTATTTAACACGGAATATTAGGTATTTTGTAAAACGGGAGCCGCTGAAAATCAGCGCGCAGTCTAACTGCGTCTCAGCTGAGCGGTTTCCGTTTCACCGTCCTCGTCCGTCCTCGTGTGTAATAAATATAATGACAATAAAAAATTTAATTAATACTAAACTAAATTACTTACATATATGATAAAACTGACTAATACAATATAACAAACATACCTAAATAAAACAAAATAAACTAACTAAGAATATAATAAATCCTCCTCTAGCCCTGAGCACGAAGGGCATGTGTAAATTAATTGTATAAAATTATTGTGTTGTACTTACTTTCATCTGATATAAATATATTTTGTTTCTTTCTTTTCTATTCTTATTATATGGCAAGTCACGCACCATAATATGTAATTTTATTATATACATATATATGCTTATTTAAAGTAGGTATTTATGTAGTATTCGTATGTAGTTTATCATACATATTTCTTTACAGTCTAACCTTAACACATTGCGACAAACTATTCTTGTTCGCCTGCATATACTTCTACCACATCCCAAAGGTTAGTTAGAATAGAATGCCTCGCGGCATTAAGCTCGTCAATTGTACCTATTTTTTTTAAATTAGTGTTCAATAAAGAATCTATACATACATACATACATTATTGTAACCGGGTCGGTTGGAAGAAAACATCTCATGATTCAAACTTATTTATGCCGGATTCTAGCACTACAGCCTTACCCGGAAGCGGAAGCAGTGTCGTGATGGTGGCGCAGTACTGACGGCGGAGGCGCGGCTCCGAGCGATGCGTTGTGAAGTTCACTCAGTGAACTATCTCACGGAGCCTTCTCGATCTGCGCGCGCATGCCCGTGCGCACCTGGCGCCGTCGCGCCGCCGCGCCACCGCCGCGCGCAGGGCTGAACCGAGCAACATCCGACATTATTACACATTCTAATAGTAGTATTACTACTAATAATTTACTACTTAAATGCATACATACATACACACCATCAATCGGGGTAAGCAGAGTAATCGGTGTTGCTGCTTTGCGTTGCGTTTTGCTGCTCTAAGGACTCGGGTAAATTACAGCACAACAAAAAACCATTTTTTTTTTATTTTTCGCTTAAGCGAGTCGCCGTACTTTTTTTTATTATTAACCTCAGACGCAAAAAGAGGGGTGTTATAACGCGTGTGTGTATGTGTGTGTCTGTCTGTGGCATCGTAGCTCCCAAACGAATGAACCGATTTGGATGCGGTGTTTTTTATTAGTAAGCTGGTTAGCTATGTCTGTAATCAAGTAATTTAGTAATAAAAAAATGTATTATCTTAAAAAAGTGGACCCATTTGCATGGGTTTTTTTTTTAAAGCTTGAAATAAAAGTTAAATTGCAATTTTTTTAAACCCCCGACCCTTAAAAAGTAAAAACATATTTCCGTTTATAAAAGAGGGGGACCTATAAGTAAATAAAATATAATAGAAGCAGGCCTCACGCACTGTATGTACTTGCGCGCGCTAACTACCTACCGCCCGACGGGCCGCCGACGGTCTTTTTCAGTGAAAATTCGTCAGCCGCGCGAAGTATACATAGACGCTCGCCCACGCAACTTCGTGAAGCTGCAAAGCAATAACCACTTTACACTCGATCGTTAAGGTACATTTTCGCACGCAGCGATTGGCGATGTGAAACAGTAGGCTATTAAAGCCCGAAGGTAGGAACATTTTCTATGGAGTGATTTATCTGTTACGAAGTAACTATTAAGTAATCTGTGATAGAAGTCAGAGTATTTATTTACTTAGCGGTCATCCGATTCCTTTCAGTGAGTAAACGGAAATTATTTTTGACTTTTTAAGGGCCGTGGGTTTTTTAAATTTGTAATTTTGAAGGAATTATATTCTAAACCAATTGCTCCGTCGTCGCATTGTATAATTAAATTAGACATCGAATTAGAGGCGTGAATGTGGCTATTAGCTCTCCTAAGCGGCTTTATAATATTTGCGGTGTTTTTCACTTACTGGGTACTTTGCTCAGGGATTTAACTCTCCTGCTTACTATAGTCAAGAAACAACACTCCATTTGCCTTTGTCAAAAGCTATTTCGTATTACAAGCGCAAAACGTTTCCATTCCACGGAGAGGAGAGACCGCAGCACCGGGCTGGGAGCTTGTGGAAGATTGCAGTTTCTTGTCCACCTTGGCATCGACTCAAGTTGTCCTCGAAATTATTACGAGGTTCTTAAGGTTGATAACTGTAGCTGAAGAGTGTCGTATTTATCGTAGCTTTTGTCTGCGGTTTCGCTTCGTGTGACTTTTTGCTCACAGCTCAGGCCGCCGTCGACGTATGATTTATAACCTCAAACTATCTTGAGATGTGACCAAGGATGTGACACACTGTATGAGTGAAAACCGTATGTAAATCGAATGTATGTATTTCAGGGAAAGGTGAAAACTATAATTTTCCTAAACGCCAGGTCGTTTAAGAAAATTATAATTTTCTTGTCTTGAGAAATTATTTTTTTTAATTTACATTTTCACCTACATACAACTCCTAGCGCGGTTTGTATACAGCGCGGTCGACCGCGCACTCGTTGCCTCGCCTTGAGCTTTTAGGGCTTTTAGAGCTCTTTTAACGAATTAGTTTGTATGAAAGCGATAACTTTTTTATTTACGCGTAATTCAGAATAAACAATTTTCACTTCTTTTTCTTGTATGAAAAATAGTTAATGAATGAAAACCGTTGGTAAAAAAAAATTATGTGCCAGTCGTATATGCAATGTAAGTATTTTTTGAGAAGAAGTAACTTCAGCTGGCTACTGTTTTCTTTTAGCTAAAACCGGTTAATCGAAAACCGAAAAACCGAAAACTTCAATCTTTTCTTATTTAAGAGCGGATTTTGCGAATACGGTCTGACAACCTTGCCGATGACCTCAGCTCAACAACGCCACCGTGACGCCAATCGGCAGCCCTGCCACGGGTCGTGCCTTCACTTCTCGGAGGAGGTCACGAAGAATGATGCGCTACCGATCGCGCCGCCCTCCCCTCGCTCCCCTCCCTCTCGTCTCCGCCGCCGCGGCGGCGCATCGCACGACCTCACCAATCATAATTCTAAGCGTACAGTTCGAATGATGTGCCTGATAGAAATGTTGATCCAAGGACATTTTAGGAGAGTTTGGACGTCGGACTGTCCAATGCTTATATGAGAACCAGCGTCGCCGAACTCCGCGGGTAGCGGAGCGGACTGCGAGCGCTCTGATTGGGTGGTATCGGGTGGTATCGCGCTCTGATTGGGTGGTAACGAATGTTATTTGTACGTTTTTACAAATATCGTACTTAATATCGTAAATGTACCGTGTGGGGCCGGTACTTTAAAAGAATAGCCCCACTGCATCTCTCCCCGTGTATGTCGTAAAAGGCGACTTAGGGATATGACTCCCTTCTTATTCGTAGGTGGTAGGTTTTAACCCGCCCGGTTTGATACCACCGCACTGAATGAAAGGTCGGTCGAAACGGCTATGTAAATAGTTTGTGTTTTCCGTCCAGTTCAGTGTAGCCGGCACGACCGAAGGGAATCACTGACGTGGCACTCAGTTCATCCGGTGTTATGGGCTGACATCACGAATGTTGCAAGTGATGTAGCCCACCGTGTCGGTTTGCATAAAAAAAAACGCCTAAGGTTGCACTCCGGGAGTTTTGAATATTTTGGAATGGTTAGGGAATAATTTCGCACGAATTGTTTTATTTATCTGTATAAAAGTACTATAATTTATGTCGTAAAATACAATATTCATTTATTGGGCTATCGTAGACAAACATGACAATTTATATTACATAACAAATTTTACACTACAGAACTATTATAATTATTTTACATCAAAAAGTTTATTTCTCAGAAAAATCAACTTTCATTCCACTATATTATCGAATCTCAAACATCCAAAGGTTGACTGTAAGAAATCTCTGTAAGGGATAAGTCCGCCTTTGCACCTTATGTAAATTTTCCAATGTATTTGTTACTGTTTAATGTTTACAGGAGCAATAAAGAATTTTCTATCTATCTATCTATAACGTTTTTACTATAGAGCAAAAAAAAAAAGCTTGAAAAACACGTTTCTTATATGAAGAAAATTGTATGTAGTTTGCGGTGGGCTGCGCTGCGCTGCGGTCGCCTCGCGTCGCGCCCGGCTGCGCTCTCGACTAGTTACCATACACCGGAGCTGTCTGGTTCACAGCCGTGGGGGAATTTTTTTTTTTCAATTTACTTCCAGTCTTGGTTTCAGTAACGGTGTTTCATACATATTTTCTGAGGAATAATCTGCCTGTGCATTTACGCTCCTCTACGTCTATGAATGTATTTAAGATAAATTTAAACAAACTTCTCCTTTCCTTACCGAAGTAAATGCAATTTATATTACATAAGTACATATATTTACTCCCCTTCTCTTACTCTCCTGTCATTCAGTTGATTGTGTTGCACAACGGTACCACCGATTAATGTACATATAATATGTAAGTTTATTATATACATGTAGTATTCGTACGTAGTTTATCATCATACATATTTCTTTAATCTAACACATTGTCACAAACTATTCTTCGAGCTATTCTTGTTCGCCTGCATGTACTTCTCCCACATCCCAAAGGTTAGTTAGAATAGAATGCGTCGCGGCATTAAGCTCGCCTGTTGTACCTAATTTTGATAAATTGGTGTTCAATAAAGAATACATACATACATACATATATGTACTTATTTACGTTTTAAACGTGTACCAAATTTTTTTTATGGAGAGCGCGACTTTTTTTTTTATGGAAACTGACCCGGTTGGCTACATCACCTACAACGTCCGTGATGTCAGTGCATAACAGCGGGTGAACTAGGTGCCATATCAGTGCATCCCTTCCGTCGTGCCGGCTACACTGAACTGGCCGGAAAACACAAACTATTTACATAGCCGTTTCGACCGACCTTTCATTCAGTGCGGTGGTATCAACCGAGGCGGGTTAAAACCTACCACCTAGTAATATAAGAAGGGGACATATCCCTTAGTCGCCTTTTACGACAATCACGCGGAGAGAGGCAGTGGGGCTATTCTTTTAAAGTACCGGCCCCACACGGTATAAACGAACTTGTGACATCTTTTCACCTACGAGTAGCTGTCTAACGATTCCCATGGATATTCTGTGATGCGCGCGGCGAAACTTTTAAATAATTTTTTTTTAAACATTTTGTTATTAAATTATCGGTTCAGCCAGCAATGACTACAAAATGTTTAAGGGATCTACTCACACTATTCACCCTACCTGCTCGCTCCTTAAAATTTTGGTATTCTTTGCTGTATGGCAAAAATCCAATACATTTCAATGTTCATAGACATGCAGTGTTTTTCGAAACTTTGATGACTCGCATCATCACATCTTAAAATATAAATAATAATTTAATTTAACACACCTCCATATTGGGGTCTCTTTTTGTGGTGGTTTTTGCGTTGCTCTCAAGTTCCCGGAATATCTCACCATATTTGTGTCATTTGATTCCATGTCAAAACTAATAGACTTGTCAACAAACAAGAAATAAATATAAAAAAGCGGCCAAGTGCGTGTCGGGCTGCGCGCCGTAGTTGCGGAACCCTATCAAAATAAATTATTTGATTATTTGTATAATTTTGCAGGGGAAATAAATGAATGTTAATTTGAAAAAGTTCTTCAACAGTGATGTGATGGCTGTCGTCCGTACATTTTATAAGTTGGTCGACTATTGCTCGTCAACCTGTACAGCCTACTTAGCTGTGATAGTTTTCCTTTTAATTTCGATATATATACTACTGCTGTGAATTTTTTCACATATCTAATAACAACCGTTTAGCTGGCAGGGGGGGGGGGGGGGCACTTGACTCTAACAAAAATTAGCACTTAAAAGCTTAATAATTCGCAAACAGATCACTAAATCGAAAAATGCTTTTCACAAACCCGCAATATTTTAAAAGGACCTATCCAACGATACCCCACACGATGGGCTAGACGTGAAAAAAAATTCATCCCAAATTTAGGAGTAGGGGAGGTACCCTAAAAAAAATATTTCAGAATTTTTATTCTACCACTTTGTCGGCGTTATTAATATGTATACCCATACCAACTTACAACTTTCTAGTACTAAGGGTCTCTGAGCTAAGCCGCGGACAGACAGACCGACGGACGGACATGGCGAAACTATAAGGGTTCCTTGTTGACTACGGAACCCTAAAAATCTGGTTAAATGCGAGCATTGTTCACACACCGGACAGACAGACACCTGACCGCTGGCTACGGAACCCTAAAAAACGCTAATCACACTCGCGAAAACTCTTTATCCAAGTGGATCATTCATTATGAAACCTGACGCTGAATACCGTGGTTTATTAAAGAATCCTTACCCGTCACCATTTGACGCGAAGAATGCGATTGGCGAATTCGAATTTAGAATGTCAATCGTTGAGCCAAACGTCTTCACGCACGCACGCTTTCACCCGCACGCCGTCACACGCTCGCGCGCGCCCTCTCACGCACGCACGCGTTCACCCCGATACACAAGCGAATACACACATTCGTTCACCATTCAATAATCTAATATTACTGCCACAACAATATTGTCATTGATTTGTTGCTCTTAAGCACGCCATCTAGACAAGCTTGCAAATCTGTACAATTACATGATGACAACATATCATTTTAATATTTTTTTTCTGCTTTTACTTTATTCATTTAATAGATTAGAGATTAGTTTTAATTATGTAGGTACCTAGGCATATACCGTGTATGATTTTTATGATCGAAGCTATGATAGGACTTTGTAAACCGAAGAAATTCTATTCTAGGCTGTTACGTTTTCAAATTTATTGATCTTGGAAGGTTCTGTCTGACCCATTTTCTAGGACCCCTTAATTAAAATTATTGTTAGGACCCCTTTTGACGTGATGACGTCACGTCTTATAAATTGATGAGCACCGGCTGCACGCACGAAAGCGTGTCACGTTGATATTCAAAGTTACGTCTTAAGAAGTAAAACTGTCAAGATCAGACAACAGAAGTTTATTGATGGCCAGTCACAAGATGATTAATCTTTCTACTGGAAATATAAATTACTGATCTTTGATCTATGTACTACGATTATTCCACGTCATCACGTAAAACTATCGTCCGTAAACCGACTTTACAGACAACCAATTTTTTTTTTATATTTCTGAGGTCCGCTAGGACCCAGTGAAGTGACTGGGTCAAAGTATAAATTAAAGAAAATGTTCTTATTGAAGTGCCATTACATTCATGTATTTGTAGCTGTGAAGTTCCAAAATAAATTACTATTTCTTTTTACAGAAAGCGCGACATGTGGCGCTGAGCCACCCATAAGGTGTCTAACGACGCCCATGGACATTCAGTCGTATGCGGGGGTTACGAATGCCATGCTATAACCCGTGGGTCTTCAAAAGGCGTGTTAATAGAATCGATAAAAACCCTTGTCCGCCCTGTCGCCTGGTTATAGCATTCGCTCAGCGTAGTTTCGTAAGGATTTTGATATTTTGGCTGTTTGACTGTTCAAGCCACCGTGCCAGTTCATTATAAAAAAAACCTGTTAAGTGTTGTGTTAACGCACAGAGGGTTCCGGAGCCATTTCCTTCTCGCACGAATAGCGATACGTGTAGCGATCGCGTGGTCTTGCCTTGGTATCTTAAAGTAATATTATCTATCATGCACTGGACTTTATCAAATAAATATATAAATTACTCAATAATGTTCGCAAGAAGAATACAAACAAAAAATAAAAAAGGTTGACTGTAAGAAATCTCTGTAAGGGATAAGTCCGCCTTTGCACCTTATGTAAATTTTCCAATGTATTTGTTACTGTTTAATGTTTACTGGAGCAATAAAGAATTTTCTATCTATCTAAAAAAGGTGTCAGAGCGAAGGATGAAGCAATAACGATAAGAAAAAATAATACACAGTAAAATGTTGCGATAAGTTAAGTATGAGTTTTATAACCTCGGCCCGAGGGAGCAGCGGCATAGTTTAAACAGACTGGTTAACCATCTTCATACAAGCGCGCCTATTTCGCACTCACACAAGCGCGCACCAGCGCACGCTGTCTGTACACAACCACTAGGTACTTAGATTCTTACTTTCCTCGCTTGTAGTCAGTCATGGCCGCCCCGCACTCGGTTTTTTTTTAGAAACTGACACGATTAACTACTTCTCTCTCTCTCTATCTCTCTCTATTTCTCACTCTTTCTATTTATCTCTTTCTCTTTATCTTCTCTCTCTTTCTATTTATCTCTCTCTCTCTCTCTCTCTTTCTCTCTCTCTCTCTTTCTGTCACAAGCGCGCGCCAGCGCACGCTGTCCGTACACAACCACTAGGTACTTAGATTCTTACTTTCCTCGCTTGTAGTCAGTCATGGCCGCCCCGCACTCGGGGTTTTTTTTTTTAAACTGACACGATTAACTACTTCTCTCTCTCTCTCTATTTCTCACTCTTTCTATTTATCTCTTTCTCTTTATCTTCTCTCTCTTTCTATTTCTCTCTCTTTCTCTTTCTCTCTCTCTCTCTCTTTCTCTCTATCTCTTTATCTCTCTCTCTCTTTCTCTCTATCTCTTTCTCTCTCTCTCTCTTTCTCTCTATCTCTTTCTCTCTCTCTCTCTTTCTCTCTCTTGCTCTATCTCTCTCTTTCTCTCTGGAATTGCATTTCTACCATAATGGGCTCACTACCTGTCAATTGTGTTAGTGTTGTGAGCTGTGACAGCCCTGGTGGCTCGGCGCAGCGTAGGTAATTATTTAAAAAATGGGTTCCAGTTAACCTACTCGTCTCCTTTTGCTATGCCAGCGGTCGCTCGTCCGGTCGGGCGGCGGTGGCGAGCGCCGAGCACTGAGCGGGCGGTGCATACCGGCTAGTGTTGTTAGGCGCCTCAAGATAAGCAAATATGTAGGGACGTTGATGGAGGATGTGGTGGCTCGTAAGTGCAGCGATCTGGTAGCGAGATATACCATCATTCTTGTTTATCTTATTCAGATTCTTGAAGCACGAAGTTAGGCGCAGACGGCTCGGACGGACTTTGGTTGGACGGCTGACCGTGGCGTGGTTCAATTCCACGTAAATCTGTAAGTTGCTCAAGGTAAATATTTGTATGGCAATTTTAGTACCACTTGGTCCGCTAAACTGTAGCTGTAATTTTATATTATAATGTTTTTATGGATCTCGTGTCTGAAGAAATAAATATAGGTATTTGATTTGAAGGCGCTGCATCTGTTCTCAATACAAATATTTACTTAATTTTGCGATACGAAATGTAAAAAAATCTCATAATCTAGCCTCAGATCAATCCGGTACTATGAATTTGTCAAAAAAAAACAGGGCCGATAAAATAACTAGGTAATCAATAAGTCAACGAGAAGGAAATCACATTAAATTCAATCATAAACATAAAAATTCATACATAAGATTTTATGAGGTTCGAACGAGAGCTTTTCATATGGCGTTCGAATTTACGATTTCCTGTAAAGCGACGAGAACGTTTTAGCCATGGAGAAGAGAGGTGAGAGGAGCCCTCAGGCGCCAGAGGTCTACTTATCAAATAACCCATTTCTCATGAGGTCTACTTATCAAATAGCTCATTTCTCATGAGGTCTACTTATCAAATACCCCTCTTTCTCATTTTGACTAATTCTCTAATCGCTTTCTGTCGAATTCTCAATGTGTCTACTTCGCAAACCGTCTACTTTTTTCTGTAACCTCATTTTCGGACAGTTAGCATCAAAATGGATTTTCCTTCCCTTTCGGCCTATTAGGTCCAGTTCCTGATACGCCTAGTGTGTCTGTTAAGACTATTTCTGTGAAAGTCCATTTATTTGAAAGTCCACTTTACTGGGAGAGGAAAACTTGGCAACAAAAAATGGTCAAAATGTCAATAAAAAAAATTATTAATTAATTAATTATAAAAAAAAATATAGTTGTTGCTAGCTCTAGCTGATTAGATACCTTTGCTCGCTGTATACCTAAAACGAAGTGTGCCTAAATCGCGTTATGCCGCTAGTGCGTGGAGTAGCGGGGGGAGGCACGACATCGTAGTAAACCAATCACGAACCATTTAACTACACATGCCCTGAGTCTCTAAGTCGCAAGCACTCTCTGAATGCGACTGACGCAAAGCCGCCGCCGCGTCCACTTCAATGACGCATGCCCCCAGTTACGGGCGCCGAACCCAGTTAGCTTAAACCACCTCCTCTCACCTCTCTTCTCCATGTTTTAGCGTATGAACGCTCGGCTGCGTAACAATGCGGCACTCGACCGATTCTAGCAGACATATTTGTTTTCTGCAGGAAACTTTGACGTCAGTGGTGGAAATGTCTACAGTGCGCGCGGCGCAGCGGTAAACTGCGCGTCACATAATAAATGGCACGCTCTCCTCTACTCCCTCTACTGCCAGTACTTCCTGCATGTCGGAGGAGAGGTGACATAATATATTAGATAGTGTGTTCGTGCATAAAGTGAATTTTATCGAATCCGTCCGGCGGAACTTTTAATTGACGCTGCGGAGTGCGACCCTGGTCTACTTAATTTCAAACAGTGCTGGCAGACTGCAAGATAACAAAGTAGATACATGTGCAATTAGGGATAGCGACTGTTTGTATGCATATTCGATAATGTTTTTGTGTTATATTAATTTTATTTTCTTTATTTCACGTTTCTTTTAAATTTTACATTAATTTTACGTAAGTAATAAAAATATACAAAATCAATATAAAAATTAAATAAAAACGCTAATACCGCCGGCGGCGGGAGACAAACCTCCAAGCACGCCGGCGGGTGCAGGCCGTGGCTACGGAGCTCTCCGGGACGACGCGAGGCAAGCTACGAGCGATAGGTGGTGGTACTAGACACGTAGGCCACCACCACCCCCATCTCGGAGAGCTCCGTATCCGCTGGACTGCACTGCAAAATTAAAAAATATTCATGTAATATTAAGTATACATACTATGGATTTTGCTATAATTTAGAAATGTAATGTGTTTTAATTTAGATTTATTTTATTTTGATTTTATTACTTGACAAGTTTTTAAAAACTTACGTTTTTTTAAATTTTAATGTTGTAATTTAATTATGTTGTGTGTATGGGACATGTGCATGCAAATAAAAAAATATATAGAAAAATTTGAGTAATACGGCTTTAGTATAATCTCACGTAACAGCAGTTAGTTTCCACTTTTTTTTATGGAAACTGGCACGGTTGGCTACATCACCTACAACATCCGTGATGTCAGCCCATAACAACGGGTGAACTAGGTGCCGTGTCAGTGCTTCCCTTTATTTCATGTCGGCTGCACTGAAGTGGACGGAAAACACTTCCATCAAAACAGCTGTAGAGACCATCCAGCACAAGACGTCACAGTGTTCTAACCAACACACCATCCTTTAGTCAACGGCTTTTTTTTTATGTAATCCGGTATGGGTGGCTGAGGCCGAGGGGCCAAAGCGCATGCTCCGACCAGCCAATATCACCTCCGAGAAGGTAGGTGCCATACCGGCTGCGATGACGTGTGGCCGAATTCCGTTGGTTCGTCCACTAATAGCAGGCGGAGTCTAAAGAGAGGTGACTTGTTAAAGCCGGAGCTCCGTCGTCCGTCACTAACGAGACTTCAGGAGGCGGGAAAAGGTGAAGCACTCTTCAGGAAGTTGCCGGAACGGAGGTACCGCACGGCGGCCGGAGGCGGAAGATTTTAACAGCTCTCGAGCTTTGGAACGGAACGAAGTTACGGGCTTGCAGTATGACGGATGCGTGGGATTAAAGTTTGATAGTTTTGGAAGTAGGTAGGCGTTGACCGATTGGTGCTTCAGCGTCGCCTTTCGCACGATATTTTTTTAATTGTTTTTTTTTTATTGAAAGCGCGACATTCGCTCCTAGCCACCTATTATAAAGGAATCCATTCTGTAGCGTGGCCCTGTAATGATACAAGTGACGTTATTATTTGTGTATTAGCATTGTTATTTTATTTAATTTGATTTTAATTTAATTTGATTTAGCTTAATTTAATTTGATCTGAACTGTATTGATTTTGCAATGTTATCTAATTTAATTTAACTTGATTTAACTTGATTTGGCTTAATGTAATATAATTTTGATTTAATTTGATTTAATTTGATTCTGATTTGATTTAAATTAATTATGTTAAAATTCGTAAGTTAAGTTTCTTAATAATAAATAAATAAATGTGAAAAACGTTGCTGGGTCTTTACATAGTCAATGTTATTTTGTATTACCTTGTTGTTCTAGACGTAAATTCCTATTTGTTTTTCCAAATTCGAAAAATAAAAAAATAAAATAAAAATATAAGGTGTCTAACGATAAGACAAGACAAGATAAGCGGCGGTTGACCGAGTGGGTTTGGCATCGGCTTCTCTTGCGTGAGGTCCGAGGTTCGAATCCGGTCGGCGTGTACCAATGAGTTTTTTCTGACGAAAAATTTTACGTGCAAACCTACACCTGCTGCTTCACCGTTCGGAGCCTTTGTAAACTGTAGGTCCCTTCCCTTGCCCTTTACTAGGTGGTATGCTCACACTGTAGCCGACTGGGTTGATACCACCGTACTGGATGTAAGATGGCCGCATAGCAGCCTCGGTTGTGTTCTCTTCTAGTCCAGTATAGCCAGCAATTCAGGGAAGTCTCCGGTATGGCACCTACCTTCTCGGAGGTGATATTGGCTGGTCGCAGCATGTGCTTTGGGCCCTCCGACTCAGCCACCCATATCTGATTACATAAAAAAAAACAACGCCAGTGGACATTCGGTTTCATGCGGTTTTTGCGATGCCTACCCTGACCTGACAGGGTGTATATTCTCGCCCCTCTTGAAGGACTCGAGACTGTACTTGGGGGGAAATATATTGCATTGTTGCCTATTTCTGTTACTCATGTGCAATAGTAATTGAAAATTAATTACTTTTATTTATTTTTATTATTATTTATCAATTAATTTTAAATTCTCTGCATATAATTTAATTTCAAAGACAATTTTTCTTTTCTTACAGTTGCAGTTCTACGTAACGCTACAACGAGGGAAGATTAGTGAAGGTATGTGCTTCATTTTCTTTTCGAAGAAACCAAAAATATATTTAGCGTTTTGTAGTATCGCTAGAAATATGGTTGTCGATATTTCTAGCGAATAGTTCCATGAAGCCGCATACAGTATTTAGCCATCTCCAGTCTATTTTCAGACGGCTGAATAAACGACACGAATACGCCATGTATAACTGTTTCATATTATTAAATGAAATGTGACTCGCGATTGAAATCTCCTCAAAAGGGAGGAGGAAGGGTCCTAATATAATGAAAACAATGTCAGAACAAAAGTTCTTTCTTCCAGGATTACCTACATATTTTTCGATGTTAAAAAGATGAAAGCAAGAATAAAAAATGTTAATAAAAACAGGCCATGTGTGAGTTGGACTCCGCACCGAGGTTGCCGGCACCACAAAAAAAAAAAACGTTGAAAAATCCTTAAATTTGGTTGCCTCAGGAAAACTTAATCACATTTCAAGTTACGAGAAGATCGCTCAATCCGTTTAGGAGCTACAGACTCTTGACAGACAAAGGAATACTATCATTTTGTTCTCTCTTACGTTTTGTTTATATAGACGTCCAGAAATACCAGCCTTCCGGCTATAAAATCCAGACGTCTATCCCTGCACTCTTGCGAGTACAGTGATCATGTATGCCAGATCGAGGCCCCATAGCTGTGCAGTTCTTCCGAAATAATCCCATGGGAAACACAGACTGAAGTCTTTCCCCAGCCGATCCGAGCCACCACCCGTCCACCCGAATGAACCCCCGACCGAAGTCGAGAGCCGGGGGTGAGTGAAGCCATCACTGCCACTGGAGTCCAACAACAGCCTATGCCCAGGGCCACAGCGTTTTGTACTAGCCGACTGCTTTTGTTTTCACCAGCTATGTATATGCGTGGAAGTGCATATGACCACCACCTAATGTGTACCGGGGATCCACCGGTCTTGAAGAACTTACAGCGTCTTTGACTCATGAGCTCTTGACAGACAGACGGACGGACGGACATACAACGGATTTTATAACGGCCACTGTCAGCTTGACTTGCTACGTAACCCTAAAAACGCACAACGCAAGCGGGTCCATCTCGGCGGCGGCAGTGCGGGAAGCGGCTCCACTCCGCAGCCTCGATGATATTCGATGTGCTGGCTGTCGGTCGTCGACTCGCCGCCGCAGGAAATCGCCGCTTACACCATCCTGTTAGCGATAAGTGACCACCGCCGCTGATTCCGTAGTACCGCACCGACCACAGATGAGAGAATTGGAGGCAAGATGCACCATCGAGAGCGGTCTCTATGGGAACATTTGTCGACAACACCACAGAACATTTTAGATGGTTAGATGGGAAAAGGAGGTGTGGTCGGCGCGTCGCAAGTAAGTACCGGTTGACTTACTTCATACTAAGCACGAGATCACATGACTCAGTGCAGGCGTTCAGCCGCAGTAGAAACATGTCTAAGTGAATTACTTTTATCGTATAGTTCGGACTAAAGTGGTCATCGTGGTTTCAGCACAAGTTCGATAGTCCGTTCCGTGGCCCTTCCAGCTAATCCTTATTCCGTGACCAACACACACACATACTGTGCACAAACCAGCGCGTGGCGTTGGCTACGTCGAGGGACCAATGCGACAGTCGACAAAGCGAATTTAATCTACCCTCGCTAAACCACGCTCAGTGAAGTGTCATGTCATTAGATTTGCGAACTGTCTCTGGGCTGTCTAGCTAAATATGATGTTTGAATAACTCCAGGTTTAACGATCCGTCAAACACACTCAGCGGAAGACAGTTCCAGACTTGCAACGGCGCGACTTTAAAGATACGATGCATTGCAGACTTAATGTCAACAACAAAATCGTGTTGGGCCTATCTCCGACGAGAGTACCGCAAATGGACCGATAATCTACAGCCAATCTATAGAGCGTGAAGATATCGACGTCAATCGAGAGTGTGCGCTCGACCTTATGGTCAATTCTGGCCATAAGGCAGCGACGCGCCGATGCTTTTTCGCCCGTCTAGCCTTTATTTATCTCATCTGTGGCGCGTCGACGGTCGACGTCGATAGTCGATAACTCACGTCGCTCGTAATGTCGAACGCGTTTCGAGCTAGAAATGGACATATGGGATGTGAAATTGACCATCAGCAGACATTGCAAGTTTGCAACGCTTGTCGTAGAGTGCATCGACATAACAACCTCCGGATGAGCCATGGTCATACATTCTCCTCTGTAGAAATGGTCTTTCTGTCACAGGCGCACACTAATCTAAAATTTTACACACATACGTCAAATATGATAATGCACGACGGCGGGGTGCGCCACTCGCTATGCGTGCAAGAAGGAAATGGATACGGAACCCCTGTCTGTGAATAACGTTACACTAAATACGCTTTTTGTTTAACGATCGTTTGGTATGGGGACCTAACTCAGAAAAACTGAAACGTCACGAAAGTACGAACGGAAGTTGCAACATTCCGTAATTTCGTGCTGATACAATAATAAACAAAAAAGTTACAAGGGTTTAAAGCTGGGAATTTGGTAATTTTCAAAAATAAAGAAAAACAATCTTATCTCGATACCACGTGACACCAGACAAAAGGTATCATGGGTTTGACCTTGCAAATGACCCCACTTACCTATAAAAAAATTGTCGGTCGATGTGCTGAACACCCTGTATAATGATTTATATATAAGTCAACATTTAAAATCGACGAGACCGGGGGAGGTGGCCGTGGCGGCGCTTTCGTGTTGTGTACCTATGAGCCTCAAATCGAATAAAAATCTGTTCTTTTTTCTCTAACTCCATACGGCCGTGAATAAAAACTTGATGCATGTTTAAAAAGGCATCGAGGAAGAAAATACGCTCACTGAGACACGGACTCACTGACTCAAGGAACACGGAGGAGAGAGAACAGCGGAACCGTTGCTGGCTATAATTTCTAGTAAAACATGTTTTTTTAATTATTTTTTTTATGTAATCCGGTATGGGTGGATGAGTCCGAGGGGCTAAAGCGCATGCTCCGACCAGCCAATATCACCTCCGAGAAGGTAGGTGCCTTACCGGAGACTTCCCTGGATTGCTGGCTATACTGGACTAGAGGAGAACACAGCCGAGGCTGCTATGCGGCTATCTTGAAACCAGTACGGTGGTACCAACCCGGTCGGCTACAATTTGAGCCTACCATCTAGTAAGGGGCAAGGGAAGGGACCTACAGTTTTACATAGGTTCCGAACGCTGAAGCGGCAGGTGTAGGTATGCACGTAATTTTTTTCGTCAGAAAAAACTCATTAGTACACGCCGACCGGATTCGAACCTCGGACCTCTCGCATGAGAAGCTGATGCCCAAACCACTCGGCCACCCGCCGCTTGAAGGGGGAGGACGACTTCCTAGTCCTTCGTCATGCACGAACCATTTAACTCCACGGCGCTCGGAGTCGCGTCGCTCCCAAACCGAGGACGGGGCTGTTTCCACGCGACGCCCACTTCGATAGCCACGTACTGACTGAGCGCGGCATACGGCGAGGCTGCCTCGGCCGTATGCCGCGTGAAGATTTGACGCGCGAGGCTGCCTCGCCACAAAACCAATTGTCGCGAGGCTGCCTCGCGAGGAAAAGCCGAGCCATAATTCAAATAAGTTTTAAGCACAGCTCCTTATCCATGTCGCGAACGAGCGAAGCGAGCGAGGCACATAACGTCCGTCTTGAGCGCGCGCGGCAAATGAACTGTGGCTCCTTACTCCTTTGAGCGCGACACAAAACCGACAGCGGGCGGATCGGTCGAGGCAACGCTCGCCCGAGGCCGCGCGTGCGCTTTTCTCGGGCGAGGCGCGTACTGACTGACCGAGGCTTGCGAGCCGAGGCTGCCTCGCGCGGCAGCCGCGCTCAGTCAGTACGCGGCTGATGGCGTATGCCCCCAGTTAGTGCCGCCGTACTCAGTTTGCTCAGGCCAACTACTCTCTACTCTCTCCACCGTGGATAGGAAGTATGCAACAGAACTTGGCAAACTGAAGCCGCGAGAACAAGTCGTGACTTGCGCCTGATGGCGAGACTAGAAGTTTGCTGCGTGTCCCCGAGAAGTTTACTTCGAAACTCCGCGCGTCCCCAACTTGGTGCAGTTGTCCCCAGTCACTGACAAGTTTCTAACTCTGACTACTGAACTCCAGTCATAGAGTTGAATGTGTTTGATAACTTCGGTATTAGGATACATTGGGTTATTGTTCAGTGTGACAGTTCTCGACGTCACGTGTGGGTACATCGGACAGAGGCAATAGTGACACCGTTTTTTTTATGGAAACTGACACGGTTGGCTACATCACCTACAACATCCGTGATGTCAGCCCATAACACCGGGTGAACTAGGTGCCATGTCAGTGCTTCCCTTCGGTCGTGCCGGCTACACTGAACTGGACGGAAAAGCAAACTATAGCGCGGTTTTCTCAACCGTTCACTTCGAAAGAATGCGGCGCGCACCCTCCGCTCTCCGCCTCCACCGCAATTGCCCGTCAGTACGGTGGAGGCGGAGAGCGGAGGGTGCGCGCCGCATTCTTTCGAAGTGAACGGTTGAGAAAACCGCACTATATTTACATAGCCGTTTTGACCGACGTTTCATTCAGTGCGGTGGTACCAACACGAGCGGGTTGAACCCTACCACCTAGTAAGGTAAGAAGGGAAGGGACCTACAGTTTTACGTGGAATCCGAACCACGGTCAGCCTCCCAACGGTCGAGCGGTCACCCATCCAAGTACTGACCGCGCCCAGCGTTGTTTAACAATCAATAGCGACTCAGCAACAGCAATCAGTCGACTGTCTGCACCACTGAGCTATCGAGGCTGAACCGCTACCGTACCGCTGAATGCGAGGAAGGTTGAAAAAATATTGAAGAGCTTATGTCCAGCATTGGACGTGTAAACCCAGACTGACTGCTCAGTGCTTAGAATAGTCGAGGATTTTCCACGCACGCATGCTTTGAGTCTGGCCGTCGTCGGTCGGAATTAGAAGCGCGACCTATGTGGACGCGAGCCACCGATAAGGTGCCTAACGACGCCCATGGACATTCGGACGAATGCGGGGGTTGCGAATGTGATGTCGACCTGACAGGTGTCTATTCACGGCAATCTTAAAGGATCCGAGACTGTACTTCGGATCAAATATATGGGTGGTACCACCGCACTGTATGTAAGATGGCCGCATAGCAGCCTCGGCTGTGTTCTCCTCTAGTTCAGCGATCCAAAGGGAACTGTTCTCTAAACTTACTAGGCGGTAGGATAAAACCGGTCCGGATCGGTACCAGCGCACTGAATGAAAGGTCGCTCGAATCGAAGGTCGAAGTTGGCGTTTTACAAAAAAAAAATTCAAGTGCAATAAATATATTTTGATTTGATTTGACGTCTCTAGCTAGAGACTCTCGCGGCGGAGGTAACGGCTTGGTCCACTACACGGACTGAGCTGGTTTCCTGTAACTGTTGGGTCCGGCCAGCTGATCTATGATTTTAACTGTGATTTCTGTTAACTGTAAAAATGTATAAGTTAGCTGTGAGTATGCGCCGGCGCCGCGTCATCCTCCCCCCCGCAATAACCCCCGCCGCGCCGGCTGCGATTGGCTCACGTTTTTCTTTTCTTTCTTGCTCATTCCTATGCGCCCCACCCGCTCCCGCTGCCCCTACCTCAGCCCCCCGCTCCTATTATATTTTCACGATTTGTATAACGCACCTTTTTTCTCCTGCAAATGTAAGTAGTTCATGTCGCCCAAATGTAGATAACCCGGGTAAATTATACGCAACGTATTATACGATAACGCGTCCACGATATAAATGTGTTTGTATGGCGGCTAATGGCGCCATACGGGTCGAACTGGTCCGCGTGGAATCCCACACTACCGTTTCTACATTATGAATACTCTCAAGTCACGCTGCAATACTACGCGAATTCTAACTAAACCTACTTGTCATAGCACACATTTTATGCCAGCTCAGGCCGCGCCGCCATGCGCCATTAACTTTTGCGTGTTTAGTATACTTCGGAAAATGTTTTGATTTCCACGTAGAATGCTTCTTAGATTCGGGTTGTATGAGCGGCTGTTGAATGGCATATGGGCGAACTCAAGAAACGGAAATGACGTCGCACTATGTTATGTGTGGTGAGAAATAGGGATTGTTGAAAGTTATACGGCGTCACCGTACGTACTATGTAGGTATATAATAATGTAACTCTACCCGGAATTTTTGCCACGGTATTTGTGCCCTCGATATGCACAAAATATATTCAGGTAAATTTACAGTGCTATTACATAATCAATAAATAATATTAAATGCGAATCGGAGCGCGGCATAAAAAGGCTCATTGCTAAGAAAGTTCCAAAGAGATTTGAAAAAAAAAAAATTTAAAAATTGAATGGCAACCAAAGGTACTAATCGTCCTGTATGTGTCCTGCCTGGGCGTATTTTGATATAATATCTAGCTATCAATAAAATTTAAACAATTTAAAAAGTTAAACTAATGCTTTACCAGAGTGATACGGCAATTTTGCCATGACAAACTGGCAACGTAGAATAAAAAAAGCGGCCAAGTGCGTGTCGGGCCACGCGCAGTGTAGGGTTCCGTAGTTGCGGAACCCTATCAAAATAAATTGTTTGATTATTTGTATAATTTCGTAGGGGAAATAAATGAATGTTAATTTGAAAAAGTTCTTCAACAGTCATAGCCATCATTTCAGGCTGTCGTCCGTACATTTTATAAGTTGGTCGACTATTACTCGTCAACCTGTACAGCCTACTTAGCTGTGATAGTTTTCCTTTTAATTTCGATATATGTACTACTGCTGTGAATTTTTTCACATATCTAATAACAAACGTTTAGCTGGCAGGGAGGGGGGGGGGGGGGGGGGCACTTGACTCTAGCAAAAATGTGCACTTAAAAGCTTAATAATTCGCAAACGGATGCCTAAATCGAAAAATGTTTTTCTTAAACCCGCAATATTTTCCAGAGACCTATCTAACGTCACCCCACACGATGGGGTAGACGTGAAAAAAAAAATCATCCCCACTTTAAGTGTAGGGGAGGTAACCTAAATAAAAAATTATTTCAAAATTTTTATTTTACCACTTTGTCGGTGTTATTAATATTAATACCCATACCAACTTACAACTTTCTAGTACTAAGGGTCTCTGAGCTAAGCCGCGGACAGACAGTCGGACGGACAGACGGACGGACAGACGGACAGACGGACGGACATGGCGAAACTATAAGGGTTCCTTGTTGACTACGGAACCCTAAAAACTGTTAAAACAACTTCATGACTCTCACTCACCACCGCACGCACAATGCAACAGCCTACGAATAAAGTTAAAAGCAGCATACACATTTCTGAAATGCAATGAGGGTAAATAAAAAATAAAAAACAAATTCAGCGGACAATATTACTGCAGGTAATTTGAACGACGGCGCTGACCAAGTCGGGGCTAATGATCCACTTCCGAACATCACCGCGGTGGACACCGCGCCGCGGACGACACGAGTTACGCGGCAATTAGACTCAACATTAGTGCCGTGAGCCGTGTTTGGTTTACAGGGAGAGCGTTCATAGATACAGGCAGGCGACGAACGCAGCACCGATAGACTGAGTTTTTTTTAGTGTTCCGTATTCGGTACGGGACCCTATTCCTAAGCCTACGCCGTCTGTCCGTCCGTCCGTCTGTCCGAGCGCTGTATCTCTTGAACCGTAATACGTAGCCCGTTGAAATGTTCACAGAATATGTGTTGTTATGGTATAACAACAAATAATAAAAATAAGAAAGGTAAAAAATTCACGGGGGTTCCCATAGAAGGAATTATAAAGTGAAGTGGCGCGCGCGCGCCATCTACCGAAAATAGGATGAAGCATTTTAACTAATCACTACATTTTTTCTAGGCTAGAGATTGTTTAGGAATTACGATGGGGCTGGCATATAGTCGACAGGCGGCTAAATAAAGCCCTATTTCAAAAAGTAGAAAAAAAAAGTAATATGAAGCATTTCATAAACACGCCATAGATGGCGTGAGTGGCGCTGATCATGACATATGGCGATACGGAAACCTCGGTGCGCGTGTTCGACTCGCACTTGGCCGGTTTTTATGTAATCCGGTATTGGTGGCTGAGTCGGAGGGGCCTAAGAGCTTGCTCTGACCAGCCAATATGGACGTTGCTTCTACGACAGTAATACTCGTTGTGAAGGCAGTCATGCGTACCATGCGACTCCGTGTCATCACCCCCCGCGCCGCCGCGCCGCCGTGACACGAGCGGACAATGAACGGAAGGCCGCGGAGAATTGTGACAAGGACGCACACACCACGGTGCTTTCATCTGCCTGCAGTGCAATTTGTCTAGATGTAGCCTTAATGGTCTATCGACTATAATGACGTTTACCCTCAGCGGAATGAGGAGCGTGGGCAAGGGAGATAGGAGACGTAAATAGCGCGAAGCGGTTTTTTTAGGTTTCCGTATCTCGTACGGAAGCCTATTACTAAGCCTACGCCGTCTGTCTGTCTGTCTGTCCTACTGCTGTATCAGCTTTGAAATCTTAATAGGTAGCCGCCGCCGCCGCCGGTTGAAATTTTCATAGAATGTGTTATTTAATTATAAAAAATAGAAAAAGTAAAACATTAAGGGGAGCTCCAATACAAGAAACGTGTTTTTTTTAATGTTTTTTTTATGGGGTGCGGAAACCTCGGTGCGCGAGTCCGACTCGCACTTGGCCGGTTTTTATATTAGAAACCGGCCAAGCCTGTGACAAAATGACGGGGTAAATAATTTTAATTAGTTTGAAAAATTTAAACTTTATACATTTACAAGCTGTGCCCGCGGCTCCGCCCGCTCTCATATTTCACTTCACTGCTAACCTCATAAGCTATTTAGCGTGATAGTAAGTAGCCTATAGTTGATGGGAAGAATCAAGCTATCCGTAGATTTTTTTTTTATTAAAATCGGTTCAGTGGTTCTCGAGTTATAAGCGGACAGACAGACAGACAGAAAGCAGACGTTGGATTTTATTATAGGTAAGGAAGGAAGGATAAGGATAAGGAAGGAAGGATAAGGATTTGAATTGGGTCAACTAAAGGTATTGCATTGTATAAAAAAATAAACATTATTCATTTACCCACACCGACACTGACTTTACAACACACGGACGTCCGAGCTGACTTTGTCTTGCTTTGCAAGTTTGTACGCGTTACATTTTGCAAACTACGTTACAGGGTTACCTCTACGTTTTCCGGTTTTATTCTTGAGAATAATTTATTTTGTTTTCTCAATGTGTGCAAAAAAGGAGCTAAATACAGTTTTATTTGTATGAATTTGTGCAAATTCCATGCATAGTTTAATAATTATCAATGTAACTAGAGCAGAGGTAGGTGATAAATAAAAGTCGGGTCACGATCTATATGAATGCATCGCATCAAACATTCGGACGAGTGTGCCGGTGGTGCTGGGAGCTGAACACGTGAGTTGGATACGATGCCGGATAGACCGCTAGGGTTGTCAGTGCAAGGGAGATTCCGGTCAGACGGGTCCGTAATTAGAATAGAATAGAAATACTTTATTGCACACAAAACACAGAGATACACAAGACAGAAGATAACATACAGAAGAAGAATAGAAGCTAACAATAATTCACACAGAAACAAGAGAACAGTAGCGTGCACAGGCGGACGGATTATTATCTGTCAATTAGGCCTGCGTGCCTATAGACATTGGAGGGATTAGTGTTTTACAATCCGGAAAAAAATATATAAACAATCAAAAGACGGGTTTGCGTCTTCTACAACCGCAAAAATGTTGAATATATCAGTCTTAGAGTTATTCTCTTGTTATTTTCTGCTCCGTATCCATCACATAGCGTCAGCGCCATCTCTATGCCATAATTTAACTATAGGTTTATATCCGTCACTAAGCGTCAGCCCCATCTCAATGTCCATGGGCGTTGTTAGACACCTTATGGGTGGCTTGGCGCCAGATGTCGCGCTGTCAATAAAAAATATCTATGTCATATCATAAGTCATCAAGAACATATATCTATGCAATAGAGCAAGTAAAGACGGCGCCGATGGCTGTTCTGTGACTTTTATCACTTTCGATTTGGTTTCACAATTTCCAAATATTGGTCAAGCGACTGGCATCTATCTGCCACAAAAAAAGAAAACTAATTAATAATGCAAGACACAACAATAAAATAATTACAAAAAATTGGTTGTCTGTAAAGTCGGTTTACGGACGATAGTTTTACGTGATGACGTCTGGGCCGATTGTGCCTCTCTATCGCTTGTTACGCGCTCTCGCTTGCACACACAGGCTCAGATGGAACGTGACACTTTTTCGTGTGTGCAGCCGGTGTTCATCAATTTATAAGACGTGACGTCATCACGTCAAAAATTTAAACAAATGAACAAGCACGGCAACCCTACATATCGCGTCCGATGGAGCAGAGCTCGATGAATATATTTGGAATATTTTTACGCTCGACTTGGTTCAAACTAGACGAGAAATTGCCACGATTGATTCATCGATTTTCAATCGTGCCTCTAAATTGATTGCACATTGATTGGAAGTTATCAATCGCTGTGAAATGGCTTTTTGTATTATATACTTAAAAAAAATAGCCCCACTGCATCTCAGCCCGTGCATGTTGTAAAAGGCGACTAAGGAATAAGGACAAGATGCCGTGCTAAATGACGACGGGATGGCCACCTCTCACCTTGGCACGGTCCTTTTACCGAATCATGCACCGAATCGTGCCTTACCTGCAGCTGTCTGTATGAATAGGTAGACCAGTTGACATTTTCACAAAATATGTGTTATTATGGCGGATAGATGGGTTTCGGAGAAATTGTATTTTTGATTTAAAAAAAAATATTTTTAATATTATGTACCGAGTGTTACCCGACAAACCAAATGACACCAGCATCGAAATTATAGAAAAATCGGACGGGTCGTTTAGGAGTTACAGTCATCCACACACACACAAACACACATACACACATGCATACATACATGCATGTAAACTTCAGGCTTAACACATTACCCTCCTTTTGCCTTCGCCATAGTCGCGTAAAAATGATTAGGCAGACAGCCCTCGTGGTAGTCCAAGTGACAACTGATAGTACTGTATTGTGCAAAGGTTTGTAGTAATAAATGTGACGAGGGTGGTGGCGGGCGGTTGTCGTGTCAACCTGCCCACGCGGCGCGGAGGGCACCGAATATATGCGCGGGGGAAGGTGACGTATTAGGAAGGCGATTCCAACTTATGCACACCTCTACGGCGACACAAATAACGAATAGCAGTTGTTTATTTATGAAATCTCACATTCTGGTAGCTACATCTGTGACGTCAGCTCATATATAACAATAACCGTTTATTGGATGAAAAATGACTCAAAATAATATTAAAAAACACACTCGATAGTAACAGTAAAAGTAAAACTAGATAATAAATAACCTACAAAAAAAAAACACCCAAAAAATTAAACAGTTTTACAGTTAATAAACATTTCTAAACTTAAGCGAGCAGCGTATCTGTGCGTAAGCGTGTATGCGTGCGGTTAGCGCACGCTAGAGCAAGTTGAATCTGCAGATACAGGTCTACAGTACATTTTAACTACTCATAATAACTACACAAAAAATAGATAGTTTAATTTCTAGTTACAAATACCATCATGCACGCAGGATTAGTGTTGCCAAATTCTTTACGCACAAATTCTGCCTTACTTGACCGCTTTGTGATTTCCGCGGCGTGGTCTCAGCCAAGATTCGACGTTGCGTACATTCATACTGTGCTTCATTCATCATCCATCACACACACCATTCGCGTGCATGTATTCAACTTTGCGTTGCGTAGGTTGCCGCAATGTTCGTGTCCTACTTGGAATAGCGCGCCGTCGCGTCTCGTCGCGCGCGGTCGCTATCACAGAAGCGAGCAAACATACGACGAAGGGTGGGCACATTTAGGTACATGACTGATCTGTCTGGACGTTGCTGACATAATATGCGTGTTTTTTTGGGTTATATTAATAGGTAGATCAACTTTTTCTTGTTTTTTGGTATTTGTCTGAAAAAAAAGGATATTTTGATAAATTCACCTTATTTTAATAGTTACAGCAACTCTCAGATAAGTAACTGATCAATAAGAAAGAAATTTCAGTAATTTTTTTTAAATATTGTTTACCCTGAGGACAACCCCTTTTTTCCATACAAAACTGGGGACAAATTAGTCCCCTGGGTCACCCCCAAAAATTTGGTGAATTTTTTATTTTAAATAGTTCTCTACTTTTTTTCAATTGCCTAATTTTTTCAAATACCTAAGTATTTTATACCTTATTGATTTTCAACTAAGTAATAAATTGCAATTAATTTTTAGGTTTCCGTATCCCGTACGGAAGCCTATTACTAAGCCTCCACCGTCTGTCCGTCCGTCCGAGGGCTGTATCTCTTGTAATAGGTAGCCCGTTGAAATTTTCACAGAATATGTGTTACTATGGCGGAATAACAACAAATAAGAAAAATAAGAAAATTTTAAAAATTAAGGGGGTCTGCCATACAACAAACGTTCAAAAAATCGATTAGTCACGCTATTGAATAATAGATGGCGCCACATGCTTTTATACATTGCATGTTGAAAGACAAAAGATAGGCGGATAATAGCGGATAGATACGGAAACCTCCGTGCGCGAGTAAAACTCGCACTTAACAGATTTTTTTTTATTTGACTTTGCAGCTGGTTTTTACGTTACAAGAAAAAGTTGATCCACCCTATTGCGTTTTATAAGCTTACTAGCTTACGCACAGTTTCGCTTGCGTTAAAATCTGTACGCTTGCGACTGCTCTCATAACTCTTATGTCTCTTTGTATTGTGTTGTATTGTTGTATTGTTTATTGAGCATTCTAATTGTAGTTTTTTTTTTTATGGAACCTGACACGGTTGGCTACATCACCTACAACATCCGTGATGTCAGCCCATAACACAGGGTGAACTAGGTGCCATGTCAGTGCTTCCCTTCATTTCATGTAGGCTACACTAAACTGGACAGAAAACACGAACTATTTACATAGCCGTTTCGACCGACGTTTCGTTCAGTGCGGTGGTATCAACCCGGCCGGGATAAACCCTACCACCTAGTAAGGTAAGAAGGGAAGGGACCTACAGTTTAACGTGGAATCCGAACCACGGTCAGGCTCCAACGGTCGAGCGGTCACCCATCCAATCACTGACCGCGCTCAGCGTTGCTTAATAACAGTTGACTAACCAACCGCGCCACTGAGCTACCGAGGCTGACGAATTTTCTTATCCCTTAGTCGACTTTTACGACATGCGACGGGGAGAGATGCAGTGGGGCTATTCTTTTTAAGTACCGACCCCACACGGTACAAAAAGTTTAACTTATGTTTATCTACTCTTGAACTTTTATTTTTATTTATTTTTTTATGGGAAAGCACGACATATGGCGCGCGCCAGACTAACGCAGAGGTGTAGTCCGACGGCACCCACGGGCATTCGGATATAGACGTGGGCTGCGAATACCATGTCGGCCGGCTAGGTGCACCTTCACAATTTACAGAAATACATACCACACGCACTGCTCGTGAAACCAATCTTAGTGAGACATGCCAGCGACAAGGCGATCAAAAAGGTTGTCTTCGATTTTACTGACACGTTTTTGAAGACCTCCAGGTTGTAGGAGCCAGGGAACGCACTCACCGGAAGACCGTTCCATATTTTTTTGTCGCAAGACACATACATATCACACACGCTGAATCCCGACAATCGGGGTAAGCAGAGTAATCGGTGTTGTGCTGCAAGAACTCTGGTCAATTACAGCACAACACCGACCACCACGTTGCGCAAAGTATTCGAACAAGATTCAATCGATCAAGCAGCAAGTAAGGCACGTAGACCCACCTGCTGCATGACTAGGTGGAAGTACCGTGCCAAGGTGAGAGAGAGGTGGCGAGCCTGTCGCCCTTTAGCACGGCATCTTGTCCTTATCCTTTAGTCGCCTTTTACGACATGCATGGGGAGAGATGCAGTGGGGATAATCTTTTTAAGTACAACTTTGCTACATTTCAATAAAATAATCCACGATTACAGCCAATTTTGTTGTATTTGTAGAATTAAGGTTGTGTTCCACTTGAAAACTGGCCGAGCTGTTTGTGTTCGTTGTGTAAGAATTAATTTCACGGGTAATGTGATGCTGTAATAACCGCCAGTTTTATGTTCGGCTCATTACCCGACGCCGCTGTTGCTCGTATCGTCGGCAATATGAAGGCTGACTGACACGCTCATTATGGACAATGATTCTACTGCGCTGCTGAAACTGGCGCGTTGACAATGTGCGTGCGTTTTGATTGACGCAGATATTTCGCTTGAAATAACTCCCATATAGATATGAGTTCAGAAATTTGTGCTAGCGTTATAGCCGTCATCTTGACCTCATCTCTTAGTTGCCTTCTACGACATGCACGGGGAGAGATGCAGTGGGGCTGTTATTTTTAAGTAATGACCCCACAGTGTAATAATATTTCTTATTTCATATAATTGAGGTTGCGTTGAAGAGCCACCTGCTGCATGACTCGGTGGAAGGACCGCGCCAAGGTGAGAGGTGTCTAACCTGTCGTCCTTTAGCACGGCATGTTTTGTTTTGTTTTTTTTTTTGGAAACTGACACAGTTGGCTACATCGCCTACAACATCCGTGATGTCAGCCCATAACACCGGGTGAAAAAAGTAGGTGCCAATCAGCGCTTCCTTCAATTCATCTTGTCCTCATCCCTCAGTCGCCTTTTACGACGTGCACGGGGAGAGGTGCAGTGGGGCTGTAATTTCTTATTAAGGCGAGAATAAGGGTCAAAAGGTCAACTTTAAATGAAATTATGGAGCTATTGGTAAAGATAAAAAATCTGTAAAAAATATATGTTATGTATTGATCTTTAATTAACAAACATAGCGAAAAAAATTATATTTTACTACTTTGAAAAGGTGTTAAATAAATGTCAAAAAAATAACGAAAAGTACGAAAATTGTACATTCAAGTTAAATTATCTTGAGAAGCATAAATCGTTTCAATACAAGACCCTCATAGAAATATAGATAATATTTTTCCCTACAATGGTAGCGAAATAAATATTTTGTTCCATCTTTCAAACACGTGAAATTGAATAAATAGTGTGATTTTCGCGCAAACGTTCATCGTCGGCGCGACGTATCAGCCACCGCACGAGTAGAATGAATCTCGCACCTATTTACATCGGCATACGGTTCGTGTTTCAATCATCAGTGCTCGGGTAGCACGGTTTGAGTCTTATTTCCACCTTAATATAATTGAGGTTGCGTCGAACAACCTGTAGGTAGCGCTGCTGTACCAAAGTACGCGTTTATTCCGAAAAGTTGGAGCCGAAGTTATCCCCAGTCTAATTCACATTCGCCAACTTACGGAATATGAAATGAGGCTCTCGAATAAGCCAGGAGGCTGTTTGTGGAGCCTTAACAAGATGTTTTGAATCTGCCCCAGCGGCGTTCGCCTCCGCCCCTCCGCCGCCGCCGAGGCTCCAGTCACTTGAAGTGTTTGCTCTAAGGGAGGGCTGCCAGATACGGTCCGGGCTCCTCTGGGATAGCTCTGTCTGTTCACAGAGAGAGATACTTTACTTTCGTTGCTCTTTTCTTACTGGAGGTTCACTTCTTCAGGTGTAGCCGACATGAAATGAAGGGAAGCACTGACATGGCAGCTAGTTCACCAAGTTGTTATGGACTGACATTTTTCTTTTATGGGCACTGACACGGTTGACTACACCACCTACAACATCCGTGATGTGAGCCCGTAACACCGGGTGAACTTGGTGCCACGTCAGTGCTTCCCTACGGTCGTGCCGGCTACACTGAACTGGACGGAAAACACAAAATAATTACATACCGTTTCGACCGACCTTTCATTCAGTGCGGTGGTAGCAGTCCGGGCGGGTTTAACCCTAGTAATATAAGAAGGGAGTCATATCCCTTAGTCGCCTTTTACGACATACACGGGAAGAGATGCAGTGGGGCTATTCTTTTAAAGTACCGGCCCCACACAACATCACGGATATTGTAGGTGATGAAGCGAACCGTGTCAGTTTCCATAAAAAAAAATCCTTTCTAGCCGTGATTTCTATCGTCTTCGTTGTAGATGTCTTCTCTTGACGTATCCTGGAGCGACCTAACACTCAAGAACTATTCTATTGGTCACAACAGGTCTTTTGTGCCAGAAGCTAGATTTTTCAATTCGGTATACCTATCTCGTCAGGATGTACGGCAGCCCTGACTCGAGGAGAGCGGAGCCAACAACAATGAATGATCATTTCGGGAGGGCCGCGGCCTCTAAAAGTTTAATTGTAGATTTTATTTGTCTTGAGTATTCGCTTGTTTGACTTCCACTAATTGTATTATTCAAGGAGGACCGACTTTTTAATGTAATGATGTGATTCCATAATTTTATTTAATTTTAGTTTTGATTTTAATCTATTCGATTACTTTCAGGATTTTGTTTACAATTTATTTATGAGTGTCCTAGGACCTTGCTACTTGTTACTTTTTGATCTAATGATACAAAAGTGTATCCAATTGTCAAAGTTTGTTTGTGGGAAAAACAGTAGTCAGACTCTTAGATAAAATTACGGTCAGCTAACGCATCCTTAACAGTGTAATAAATAACTCTTTTCGATTAACATTAGTTTAATCCGTCGTTTAAAATTATTATCATCTAATTGTTTTATGTTAGAAGACAGTTTATTACACTTTATTCCGTGTGGTCGGTCACATTGCATAACTAGTACTCATGAATGCGTATCGATAAGACACTGGAAGTGGTTCAAGTTCGGTGCGGCCGCACCGGGCGGTTGATCTTGAACCTGACGTTGAACTCGGCCGACAGTGTGGCCGCGAGAGATAGATCTGGTTTGTCCGGTGCGCGAGCGCTGTGCGGTAACTGATCCCAATTTATGCTCTACCGTGCCGGCTAGAACGATAAAAAAGGTATGGACGCCGGACTGTCAAATGCTTGTATGATGTCGCCGAATTGCGGGGAGCGGAGTGTACTTACCGATGATAAGATATTCCACTATTGTGCACACTAAACTTGGCTGTAGTGTTTTTACACGTTAACAAAGAGCATGCGGGCATTTTAAACTGGTTTTTGCGAACGCGGCCCATGACAGACTGAAGGGCCAGCGCGCGACCGTCCAATGAAACGAGTATGCTTTTACTTATATCGTGTTACGCTAGCGAGGATAGGGTTCGGGGTCCATACCTTTTTTATCGTTCTAGCGTGCCGGCTTAGCCCGGTATAGGTGTTGCGTATCGCAATGGCACACGCGATTTGCCTTTCTTAGTAGGTACATTATGACAAGAACTTGATTCTCATCAATTTTGCTTTGAGTAAATTACTCCAATCAAAATTTCACACTCAGAACATAAATTTAACTACGAAATTACCGCCACGGTGTGGAAATTACGAAATTACGGCGACTGTGTTTCCGGAATCCTTTAACCTGAGTGTCTTCAAACTTGTTCCGCAAATGTGCTGTGTGACGAAGCAGATTATTTTACCTGGCCGTATTAGTTTTTTTAATGTTATAAAATGGAAAAAAGATGTGTGGAAAAAATTTTTTGACAGGAGGGATTTTGACAATTGTGGAATTAGGAGGTTAGAGGAAAAAACGGAGAGCAATGAGAGAAGGAATGGAATCAATTTGTACTACATTTGAAGATTACTGAAATCTATACTTGAAGCAGGACCGCTCGCCGCAGGCTAGAAGCTTATAGTTAGTTGGGCGCGCCGACGCCGGTATCCACTGCTGGATCGATAACATCGTGCGGTTGAGCCAGACAGCCGACGATTTTGGTGTGCATCAAAGACATTAAACTCACCCTCTTCCAATGACGTATCATGTATTCTACTAGACCTCTTACCCGGGCAACAGCCTTCGCTCCACCGCGGTGGAGTAACCATTACGCGGAAGGACCCTCTTGAGACTAGTAGCTCGCGAGCGACCGAACGCGGCGGACGCGCCGTCCGCGCGCTCGCTGCCGTCCGTCTGCGGCTCGCATCGCGCCAGTCATTAATTATGCCCGGTTGTGTGTTGCGAATTGCGATATTGCAAAAATCTTACCAAAAATATTGGGAAAACTGATGGCATCTCATTTCATAGGTAAGTATCACTTCATTGTGATCTTAATATATAAGGTCTTTCAAAATTAGTTAATAGTACGCTAAGGGTGGGTTCTGCATCCTATAGGGAGTAAAACCTATATACATTTTTTTGGACCTTGGGCTTTTTTTATGTAAAATGTTTTGTATGTATTTAAATAAAAAAATATGTGGTTGATTTTTATAGCCTAATCGATTCATTTTCATAACAGTAACAAAAAAGTCTTCATTACCATTTTGATTTAACACGTGTAAGTTGGTAAAAAAAATCAAATTCTTTCTATTCCATACTAATAAAACTAAAATTGTGGTTTTCACAATTTCTGAAAGAAAGAGATCTATGTGTTGGAAGACTTTTGTTCCTGGCATGAAACTGAAACGATTAAGAAAAGAATTTTTTTTTACATTTTACATTTTTACATTATTATAAATTTTTTTTTTTTGTAAAAAAAAATCTTTCTTCCTCAAAAGTGATTTATTTACGATACAGAACCCCCCCTTAGCGTACTATTAACTAATTTTGAAAGACCTTATATATAATATCTTGTTTTCCATGTGCTTAGAAATATTTGGTTCAACTGGCCAATTAGGGCTGTCACAACGCTACTTCAATTAGAAAATTTTGTACATTTTATGTATTGACCTAGCATTGCAATAACATAAGCATTATTTAATTAAACAAATAAATTAAACGCGCTCATTAGGGCTGCCACATATGAATGATTAGAAATAGAGTTCTGGGATATCATGTATGAAAGTAAATAAATATGTATTAAACCACGTTAAAATATGAGAGTGAATTGACCGCTAATTAGGGTTGTCGCTATTCTTTTATTTTTTTTAAATTAGTAAGTAATTGAGAAATTTTCAAGAAAAAAATCTTTTTACAAGGTTTCCACATCCTTCTAAGGGATCAATACGAGAAAGATGGATAAAAATAGTCCAAGATGATACATTGTTTAAAGGAAAGTGAAAATTTAAATTTGTGTAAAGTGAAATTTAAATTATTTTGTTTAAGTACGGAGGAAGAGTTATTTTAGTTGTGTTTGTGTGTGTAGTCCAAAGTATACCTAATGGTTTTTTTAGTTATATATATATATATATATATTTTTTTATAAATGCTGCACTCTTTATTTTATGTATGTTTGGTTTGGAGATTTTAAGTTTAGTCCAAGGCCAAGACCGCAGTTATGAATTCTTTATTATTAAGTTTAGTTTTTTAGATATTATTCTAGTTATTAAGTGTAGGTATTATAAGAATACAAAACGGCTTTACTCGCGGTCGAAATATGAGCTGTGTGGCTCGACGTTTCGGGCCAAACGTATGGCCCATCATCATGAGCACTCTGGCCGAAATGTCGAGCCACACAGCTCGTATTTCGATAGTGAGTAAAGCCGTTGTTACTTCTTAAAATGTCAAATAACCACGGTAATTTAAAAACCCATATAAGTTTAGGTATGTATTTCAAGTTATTATAGTTCTGTATTTTAAGTTTAAATACATAAAAACGTTTTTTTCGATGAAATTCACTATCTGTTTTCTTCTATAATCCTTTAAAACGTCCCACTGCTAGGCACGGACTCTGCTCACTGACATAGGAGGTATTGTTTTTATTGTTGTTGTTTTATTGTTTATTGAGTATTCTTATGGCAGTCATATTGCACTCGAACTTGTCACAATTTGTTATATCCGGTTCGATTACTCGTACATGGTGACCAGTGGAAATCAGAAGCAGTTTACACAAAAATACCTTTCATAGACCAGTGTGCACTAGTTACCTAACTTTATTTTTCTTCACCGGAGCGATCGTACCTATTCGTTATGAAATGCATGTATATCAATCTTTATCAAGGAAATAAATAAGTACATTAGTTAGTGCCCGGGATTTGAACCCGCAACTTCTGCATTGAGAAGCGTTACCACTAGACTACGGGCACAATTAACCATAATACCTACTCGTAAAATAATAAATCGAAAAATATATTTTTGGTAGACTAAGTGACAACCCTACGTATTCCAATGCACGTGTTGACTGACCGGCCGGGCCGGCCGGGCCGCTAGCCGCTAGTCGCTCGCTAGCTAGCCCCTCTCCCGCTCGCTTCCCGCCCCGCGCGGCTCAGCGTTCCGCCACCCCGCTACCTTACCTCATACCTCAGTTATTGGCCGTCATTTCTCTGTATTCTTTCTTCGTAGTGCTCACTCTATACATAAAATCTCTTTGCCCTCTTCCTTTAATCTCTTTGGTGTGCATATACCGCAGCATCCACCAGTATCAGCTGCGCTCCAGATATATCAACGGCTCCGTCCCCATTTACTAGACTTTTCATCTTCACCGCCTCGCTCGGACAGACCCTGCCTTTTTACCAGATGTGGGGTAGCAGCGCAAGCACTCTAATAACAGCTCGTTCTTCGTCCACATCATCGACCAGTTTCCTTATCAAGAATTAGTTAAATTAAGTCGTGACGGTCGTGATTACTCGTGTGAGAAAATGTTTGAATGTAAGACTATGTTATTATTGTAGTAAAGTTACTGGGGCGTTTGTGGCAGTAGCTTTAGAAGATATTGAAGATGAACATAATTTAAGCAGAATTAGTAGGAGTACTGAGGCCACATATGTAGGAAACAATTAAATTTAATGATCTACTTATGTTAGTTTTTATTTGACCATCCTTCCCGGTTCATAATTTATTTACTCTTCAACCACCGATTCTCAAACTGATAAAATGATTTTGTGTGTGTGCGTGTGCGTGCGTTCGTGTGTGCGCGTGAATTGATTCGCCATTGGTCCCTCGGCACAGCTACTCATGTTGGTTTACTTAAAAATAATACATAATATTTTAAAAGGACCGAAAAATAAACCTATTATTGAGGCTCTTCCTTTCATCGCTTTGATTAATTTGCAAACGTTTACAAACTTTAAATGCCAAAAGCAAAATTGAAAGCACTGGCGGCTGGTCCTAAAGTGCGCTCGTGCGCCGCACTACCATACCACGAGAAGTCTTCACTTCACTCAAAATAAATAATATCTTACAACATACGTACATTAAAACCATAAAGATCGTACTCCAAATAAATACGAATGTGAATTCGACCTTATTTTATAGATCACAAGACACTTTTTTGCAAGTAAACGTGAACCCCGTGCAGAATCGGAAAGCGCACGCGGGTCTCGCATACTGAATGTATGGAGATCGGCAAAACACCGCTGGCGCGTGAGACAAAAGATACTTCATAGAAACAATATGGGCCGATATGGACTTCTGCGTGCGGCGCACGAGCGCCAAACAAGGACGCTATATCGTGAATAGCCGCGCGTGCGACGCGTCGCGTCTCGAGCGATTCATTTTGCACGAGTCCGTCTGCCTAGAGTCAGCGCGCTGTCATGTGATGTCACATACCCGTTAGCGCGCGAATATTTAAAATGGGATATGGTTAGGTTTTGCGCTTTCTGTGTGATACTGTGAATTAAGTGGTGCCGATATTTGCCTAAGCGTTGGTTAAAAGTAAAACTTTACAATCAGGTGATCCCGGGTTCAATTCCTACTTTTAAAATACTTTTATTTTTATTTATTTTTAAAGTATTTTTGGGACATTACTACTGTTTTCTTTTTTAAAGCTGCAGTAGTGTTGTGGTCTATGGGTGTGTTCATAAAGGTACTAAAAATTAGTTAAAAAACTTGCTTGGATATCTTTTCTTGTTTTTTGCAACTCATTGAGTGTCTTGAGAATATTCATACTAGGTACGTACATAATAAAACGCAGGCGTTTAAAAAATTCGGAAGTCCCGATATTCCATGACGGGAATGTGTTGGGAAATTTGGTATTTAAGTAGGTAGGTACTTAGCGCACTACCGGTCACTGAAGTCACCAGCCGCCACTGATTGAAAGTGATTGACACTCACGAACCGCACATTCAGGCAGAGTCGTGTTGTTTTTAGTTTCCCACTAGTGAGTGAGTCAATGTCCGGCTACACTGATTAGATCACGATGCGCTTAAGAGGTCACGGTCTGGCGCGGAAACCTCACTCGGCCTTAGATAAATCGACGCGTTAAGAGCATGCTGTGAACCTAGGCTCCCATACTAACCTAACGTTTGAAGGACGAGCGTTACAACTATTTGGTAAACATTTGATTTTAAGTATGTTGAATTTTCTACTCAAGTGTCTGTAGGTAACATTTTGAAGATGATATTGATAAAGCATAATAAACTTGTCACCGCGGTGCTCGGGTGCTCAGGTGAAGATAATTTTGAACAGGTAATGTTAAATTGATAAAAACGAGAAGATTATGTTGAAAAATAAAATAGCAAGTACAGTCTCGGGTCCATCGAGAGTGAATAGGCACCTGTCAGAAAACACCTCCGTGTCGACTTGGACCGAATGTCCATGGTCGTCGTTAGACACCTCATGGGTGACTCGGCGTCACACGTACACATTTAATAAAAGTTTACTATAATATACTCATTCTCACTTTTATTTGAACAGCCTAGTATATAGGGTGTCCCAAAACTTAACGTCAAGCGCGAACCAGCGAGTAGGCCAGTTTATGACAAGCATGGGAAAAATAAGAAAAAAAATCTGAGTCATTTATTTTTTTAGAAAAAAATTTTACTGAATATTTTTTTGGTAAAAAACTACAGGCATTCTGGTTTTATTTGGAATACTGATCAATAGCAGAGTTATTTAGGCTACAAATAATTTTTTTTTAGCAATTCTATTTGTTGTAGTCGTAG
Source organism: Nematopogon swammerdamellus (assembly GCA_946902875.1). Classification (NCBI taxonomy): domain Eukaryota; kingdom Metazoa; phylum Arthropoda; class Insecta; order Lepidoptera; family Adelidae; genus Nematopogon; species Nematopogon swammerdamellus. Next base: position 723,008 of record OX336347.1, read on the forward strand.
TACCTAAAAATGTTGTACGAAAAAAATTTCAACGTTTTTCAAAAAATGCTCATATCATAAAAAACAAATGACTCCGATTTTTTTTTTCTTATTTTCCCCTGGATAGTCATAAACTGGCCTACTCCCTGGTTCCCGCTTGACTTTGAGTTTTGGGACACGTTGTATACTGATTACTGACACGCTCTGACATAACCCTGTATTTTTAAGGTTTTAAAAATATAGTTCGATGAATGATCAACAGGTTCTATTGGAACATAATGATGTATGTAGTTACCTTAACAGTTATTATGCTTAGCCTGATGGATGATGTGATGACGACGCCGATGACTGGCACTCGCGCGCGAGCGGGTCGACCTTGTTCTTTTGATTGGCACACCAATAGGATGGACTATTAAAAGTGCGAACAGACAACCTTCCCGATGACTACGTAATATACCTACGTGTACCATATTCACCTCTACCACTCGGGCCATCTGTAACTATTCAGACATATGAAAATTTAAAGATAAGTACATATAGGGAATGTTCTAGGTTTTCATTCTACGGGATTCAGCCTCAGTAGCTCAGTGGTACGGTCGGTCGACTGTTATTAAGCAACCCTGAGCGCGGTCAGTACTTGGATGGGTGACCGCTCGACCGTTGGAGGCTCACCGTGGTTCGGATTCCACGTTAAACTGTAGGTCCCTTCCCTTCTTAACTTACTAGGCAGGCGGTAGGGTTTATCCCGCCCGGGTCGGTACCACCGCACTGAACGAAACGTCGGTCGTAAATAGTTCGTGTTTTCCGTTCAGTTTTGTTTAGCCGACATGAAATGAAGGGATGCACTGGCATGGCACCTAGTTCACCCGGTGTTATGGGCTGACATCACGGATTTGTTTATTTATAAAATTATCTTTAGTGAACCTCGACGTTTTAACAGCAAGTTTTTTAACTTCGCTCGATAGAAAAAAATCCAAAAAATCCTCTATTTTTATTGCCAAATAAAGTTAGTGTCCGTTTATTTAATAGTTTTATTCTTCACACTTTACTTTTGCACTGCATTGTCCGCCCTATGCGCTTCTCCACACACCAAAGGTTAGTTTGTAAAGAATGCTACATTGCATTAAACTCACCTTTTTTGTTTCTTTTTATGGTGTACAAATAAAGCATATCTGATTGATTGATTGAAATACGGGTTTAAAAAAGCCTGTCAAGTGTGAACGTTGTTCGTAGACAGAGGGTTTCGTAGCCATTATCTACTTGTGCATCACCTCACCGCTGCGCTGCCTGTCTCTCGCCGCGTCGCAACTCGCCCTCACGCCGCACGCCTGTGAGAAGCATCTACGCTCAGAAGAATACAATTTTCTCTATAACCCCACGTTCTCTTTCCCCTCTCTTTACCCACTCCTACAAACCACGGATCATCAAATCGCGGATTAATAGCTTTTCCCCAGCGACATTAGTCCACCTCCATACCGGACTGTCACCTCCTCGGGGGTGTAATTGGCTGCGCCTGAAGCTTTGACCTCGGGCATAGTCACCTAGTTTGGAAGCAATAAAAAAAAAACCTTTTAAAATGCAAACTTGACAATAATTTGTATGCCTTAAGAGACTCCTTTAATATTTTTTTTTTTTTTTTTTTTTTTTAGATTTATTGAGCATTTTATTTTAGAGTTATCGCCTCGGACAGACAACATTAGATATAATTCAACTTTAACTTTTTGCATTAAAAATATTTTTCTTTTTATTTTTTTAATTTTGTCAACTATAAACAGCTCGACGTATAGGAAACATAGTTAAATTTTTTTTATCTTTCCGGTCACTATTAAATTATACTTGACGGCTGAATTAACTACGTCACCTCCCGGAGGTCTACAAACATTTCAAGTTTCAGAAAGATCGCTTTCTAAGTTTTTTTAGGAGCTACAGGCTACGACGGACGGACAGACAAACGGACAGACGCCCGATCAATTTTATAAGTGTTTTGATAATTCTGACCTGAAAGAACTTGAATATGGCCAAAATCGTGTCGGAATCTTCATGGAAATTTTTGAACTTAAAATTTCACAAATTAGTTATGCACTCGTATATAGATCCAACTCTTTGAAAAGTGCTCCGTAAAACATTACCATCCTTTTTGCTTCGCGCAGCCGGGTAAATAGTACGAATTCAAACTAAAAAACTAAACAAAGATAATATTTTAAAACTTTGTGATTAAATATTGTATTGTATATCGTTTATTGGGCATTCTTGTCGGAGTTCAACTAATCTCGAAATTCACTCAAATTGTATTTTATATCCAGTTCTATTACACTCACGAAGAAGCGCCGGCAAGAAACTTCGCAGGGATTTTTCTTTCACAAGTATCTTTTGCAATATTTAGTGACGTTCCACATAATATTTACCGCTTACATTTATCGATGAATGGTTCGACCCTTTGCCCCTCATGTTAATTATATATCGAACTTTATTTCGGACAAATTTAACACTAATTACAAATAAAATAGAACCTTAAACTACCTATCTATTACAATCACAAATAAAGCAAATTACAAAATAAAATATAAACCTATAATAACCTATACAAACTTAACCTATATAACCTATACAAACTTAACCTATATAACCTATACAAACTTAACCTATATAACCTATACAAACTTAACCTATATAACCTATTCAAACTTAACCTATATAACCTATACAAACTTAACCTATATAACCTATACAAACATAACCTATATAACCTATACAAACTTAACCTATATAACCTATACAAACTCTTGTCCAGGTGTGACGATGTGGGCACTGTTCCGAGGACGCTAGCGGCGTTGCCTCGCTGGATGGCCACACTGATACGCTGCCTCAGGAACTCGAGCGGACGTAGTTCTCCAGCAGCGTACAGGGACATCCCTATCGAACTTGTTTCTATAAAATGTTTTTGGAGCAACAAAGTATTACTTTATTTATTTATTTATTTATTTATTATAGAATCAACATCTTTACAGTTTCCATCAACTTTTTTTTTTTTATGGAAACTGACACGGTTGGCTACATCACCTACAACGTCCGTGATGTCAGCCCATAACACCGGGTGAACTAGGTGCCATGTCAGTGCTTCCCCCGTTGATCGTGCCGGCTACACTGAACTGGTCGGAAAACACAAACTATTTACATAGCCGTTTAGACCGACGTTTCATTCAGTGAGGTGGTACCAACCCGGGCACCCTACCACCAAGTAAGATTAGGAGGGAAGGGACCTACAGTTTTACGAGGAATCCGAACCTCGGTCAGCCTCCAACGGTCAGCGGTCACCCATGCAAGTACTGACCGCACCCAGCGTTGCTTAACATTCAATAGCGACAGTTGACTGTCTGCACCACTGAGCTATCGAGGCTGACAAACTAATTAGTATAAACTTGTACAATATGAAAGACTATAACAGATTCAAGCAATATTGATACCATTATAATGCTAGATGGGTGGTGAAAAATAACAATGAATGCAATTTTAAGTAAAGAAGCACTAAGCAATGCGTAGATATCATAGATTAAGCAAGTCCACAATTCTTTCATGTAGGTAAAACGCATTTAGATATTTAGATTTATATTAAAGCAGTGTTAAAGCTAAAGTTAAAGTTCGCTCTTCACAGCTTCACAGCACTTCTTACGATCTATCTACCCTTTATTTGGAAAAGACAAATTTTAAATTAGTTTCTACCTGTAGTTCGATTAAATGAGCGACAAAGTCAAATTATTGCTCACTGCCTAGCTATATTAAATTTTCCTATTCCATTCACGAAATTTTATTAAATGATACTCGTAATACCAATTTTGAACCGATCTATTTCAAGATGACTTAAAATATGGCCCATTCCAGCCCCTTCTACCTGAACCACAGATCGTATACATAATGGCTGGATGAGCTATAGAGCGTTCTGTATGGAAACACAAAGGGCTATGCGGTCATCCGGCGATCGCACGACCACATCAACGGCCAATGAGATCGCTCAAACATTTAGACATCCTCTGCCATAATCGATATCTCTCCGCATAATATAACGACACGGCAGAGGCTTGATCGAAAGTCTAGCAATTTTTCCACGATCTGTGGTCTGAACACCAGGCGAATGTTACTTTGTAAATAGTTTTAATTAACTTCTTCAAATTACTTCCCATTCGTCTGTTCTCACAATTAAAGAGTGTAGATGTAATTAATTACACTGTCTAGTTAATTACTGATTACCGCTAATATACACGTATACGTATGCTTTTTGTATTCTGACAAGGATTGATATGTGTTGATTATTCATATGTTTTGATAGTTTATGTTACTGATTAATATTGTGTGTAAAGAAGGATTAAGAATAATCTTTCGTTGAATGTCGCAACTTCATTTATATTAATATGAATGAATAGGCATATCGCAGTAATTATAAACCGGCCAAGTGCGAGTCAAACTCGCGCACCGAAGGTTCGTATCGCCATGTCATGGTCAGCGCACGCAATGATTCTAAACTTTTCTTCGACGACAAAACAAGCCCTAAGTCTCAATTCATATAAGTATGCCGTATGTCTAATTGCAAGACCAAATTGCACAGTTATTTGACAATCATTATAATTTTTACAACATATTCGTTCACAACAGTTGACGTCTCTCTAGGCCAGATGTTACGCAAAAACTGATTACCGCAATGACTTCTCTCTTTCCATCTTTGTACATCTCTCGTCGTATACAATACAGGCGCACACATACACACACAATCTGTGCTATTATATACAGCAACGTCGATCTGTCTGTAACGCGTGAACTCGAAAACGACTAAATAGACTTACGTGCAGTTTTCATCAATGGAATGTGACATAATTATGGATGCATAATTATGTGACATAATTAGGTTAGTACAATCATGATATTTCTCCAAAGGGCTGGCCAGTGAACGAAACCTCGCGTTAGACTCTCCGAAATGAAGACATCGATTTGCTATATTTCCCTCCAAGTACTGTCTCAGGCCCTTCAAGAGAGGCTTGAATAGTTTTATTCTTTATTCATCATTCGTATGGTAAAACATCATATACACTACGGTTGAATTTGTCCTGTTTAGTTTTTTTACAATCTGGTTCGATTACACCCGCAAAGAAGAGCCGGCAAGAAACTTCGCTGGGGGTTTTTTTAACGTCTTCGAATAGGTACATTGTGACTAACTACACAATAGACACCGCTTACAGTTGTATGATACCTACATTTTGAGAGCTAGAATAACTATAATTTAAGCTTGATAATTCTGATCACATAAAATCAAAAGTAACAATACAATCAGATGTATAGAGCCTTTGTCAGAAATTGTTGATACATAGATAGGCAGCTGTGAGGCCGGCATGGCATTCGCAACCCCGCATGCGACCTAATCTACATGGGCGTCGCTAGACACCTTATGGGTGGCTCAGCGCCACATGTCGCGCTTTCTATAAATAAATAAAACATATATTTGCCAGCAAACTTCTATAAGCGTATTTCGTGAAGTTTCGCCAAAACTGCCAAACCGACTTCGCCGCGTGCGGAGCCGCGTGCGAAAGGCGTAGTGAAATAACAGACGAAGTATGTGTGTGTGGGTGGGAGCCGTCTATTGTGACGTGAGATTGGGTAATCAGGTGTGCTGTGCGAAAGTTGTCGGCGTGGGGTAAGTAAGTAATGAGTCATTTCTTATCGCCACCTCCGCCGCGCCGCCACGTGTTGTGTTGGTGTTGGTAGGAAGCGGGAAATGAGAGATGGCGATAGCAGTGTATCTGCGGATTGCTATCGGGGTAAATATAGGAGAGACAAAGAAAGTAGGAGAGAAAAAGAAAGGGAAGGAGAGAAGGAGGGAAAGAGAACGTTCGCAGATCGGCAGACAAGCAGGACGGACGAACGGACAGACAGACAGACAGACAGACAGACAGACAGACAGACAGACAGACAGACAGATAGACAGACAGACGGTACTACTATGGCCGCTGCTCTGACGAACTTGCTTCCCTTATCCCGCCTCCTCCTGTTCGCCTACGCCAAACCCGCCATACTCTCGCGAAACACCCCTTTGTAGTCGACAGAAGAGTTCTTCGAACTGCACGATTCTCTAAATCGTTCTTGTGCCGCACTGCAAAGGTGTGGAACGGGCTCCCAGGGATTTTTTTTTTATTTTTTTTTTTTTTTTATTGTTTCCGGACTAGCTGGCTGTGTCCGAGGTCGAAGCCTCAGGCGCAGCCAATATCACTCCAAAGGAGGTGCCAGTCCGGCTTGGAGGTGGACTAATGTCGCTGGGGAAAGGCTATTTACCCGCGATTTGAAGATCCGTGGATTGTAGGAGTGCGGAAAGATATTCCCCGGAAGCCCGTTCCACACCTTTGCAGTGCGGCACAAGAACGATTTAGAGAATCGTGCCGTTCGAAGTACTCGTCTGTCCACTACAAAGGGGTGTTCCGCGAGAGTATGGCGGGTTTGGCGAAGGCGAACAGGAGGAGGAGGGATAAGGGAAGCAATTTCGTCAGAGCAGCGGCCATAGTAGTACCGATAAAACAGGCTCAATGACCCAACGATACGTCTGTGTTTTAGAGGTTGAAGGTCCTTTGTGAGTACAGAGTCGCCAATGAGGCGAATGGCTCGTCTTTTATCTTGGGGATATAATGAGGGATTATCTTCCCCCACTCCTACAATCCACGGATCTTCAAATCGCGGGATAATAGCCTTTCCCCAGCAACATTAGTCCACCTTCAAGCCGGACTGGCACCTCCTCGGGGGTGAAATTGGCTGCGCCTGAGGTTGCGACCTCGGACAGAGCCACCCAGTTCGGTAGCAATAAAAAAAAAAGACAGACAGACAGACAGACAGACGGCGTAGCCTTAGTAATAGGGTCCCGTACCGAATACGGAACCCTAATAAAAAGACAGAACCGTAGATTCGACTGTCCTTATTACAACCAATTCTACTTCTACATATATTCAAAAAAGAAGTGTAAAAATCGGATAAAGTTTAGGGGGGTAAAAAACCTAAATGACGAAAGACGATTTTGTATGGAGGAAGTTAACTTCCGTCTCGTCTTAAATAATGAACTTTTTTTTAATTTTCCGAGTGAATATGTAATTAGATGATCTTTACATCCGTCCGTCAGGTGGGACGACATCAAGTGACTGGAAGAAAACTGAAGAGGCATATGTCCAGCAGTGGATGCTTACACGGTGACTAACTGGTATCTACATACATACTTGACGGCCTCGGTAGCTCAGTGGTGCGATCGTTCGACTGCCTTTCGTGATCTTAAGCACTCCCGGGCGGTCAGACAGAACTTGGATGGGTGACCGTTCGAGCGTTGGAGGCTGACCGTGGTTCGAATTCCACGTAAAACTGCAGGTCCCTTCCCTTCTTACCTTACTGGGTGGTAGGGTTGACCCGTCCGGGTTGATACCACCGCACTGATTGAAAGGTCAGTTGGAGCGGCTATGTAAATAGTTCGTGTTTTTCGTCCAGTTCAGTGTAGCCGGCGCGACCAAAGGGAAGTACGGACATGGCACCAGTGGCACCAAGGTGTTATGGGCTGACATGGATCTTCATAAATCCGTATAGGTCTCGGGTTAACTTGAATTTAGAAGGTGGTGGAGGTTTGAAATAAACCAGTCCGAAGCGGTTTATAGATCGTGGAAAATAAGAAAAACATAAATAATTCTTTCTTTATGTATGTTAGTTGTGGAGTACCAGGGAGTAAAACTGAATATCTGGAATACAATGAGAATCCGTTTTGAGCGAAGCTGGCAAGCTCACGGCGTTCCACAAACCGCACGACTTTTATTGCTTGCTCACGTAAGAAGAGATCCATCTTCTGGACTCGTAAACTCTGAAATAGTAACTTGTACTAGAGGTTCAATTCCAAGTGCGCTCTTATTTGCGTCCAACGGGTGAGTGTCACCGATATCGTTGTGCGCACAAAGGAACTGCGCGCCGCCGTGTCATGAAAGTCTTTGAGAGTCTTCGAAAAAGCCATAGTCACGATGGAAAAATTGAACACGAAGTATACTTTTTCAAAGGGGCGGGTTTTAAAGCCAGGCTAGAAATATGCAACAACTTGGTGTAAGCCTGTACCATATGATGAAGCTTAAAAGTGTGGAGAGATATTAGCGTCTGTCTCCACGGGTTGGCTGCGCAGCTTGCTGTTGTGTGGGCTACTGCGCAATGGATTCCGCATTGCTAAGTATATATTATACAGAGCTTAATTGTTATTTCTAGAGTGTATATGGGTTTTTAAATTACCGTGGTTGTTAGACATTATTTGATATCAACCAGCTTTACTCACGGTTTCACTCCGAGCTATATGGCTCGACGTTTCGGGCCAACCGTATGGCCCATCTTCATGAGCACTCTGCCTTGTGCGACGGTTGGCAGAGAACTGTCAAATCTCCGTCCGTCGTTGACGAAGATTGTAGCGGTGGCCAGTCCAGCCAGACTACCAACATTTTAAGGTTAAATCTGGAGCTCCGATAACGGCAAAAGCGCGGCTGGAATAAAGAAAAGGCGCTAAAGCTTGTGCGATCGAACGCATCATAATCAATCGCAAACAAGACCCAACTTGGAAATTGAACCGCAGCTTCTTGTTTTTAGTTTGAGTAATATCTGTACGTTTCAGTTCGCTTTTACTTTTTCTCTATTGCACGACTTGGCTAATGCCCTCGTCAAGCTAATATAAACCTTATGTCCTGTACAGTAGAGTGCCGATCTGATGTGTTAATGTTACGAGGCGACGACGTAATGCAAGGCATTCGTTTAGATTAATCTTGCGCTTGTAATGTCTTGGATGGCGAATAACTCAACAAGAGACGAATTAATTTATGTTATTTTTAAGTCGCGTAGGAATAAGTAGAATTGATGGATTACGCCTAATCCAGAAGATATAATGTTAGTTTCTGAGATAGGTCACATCACTAGATTTGTCAAAAGAAGGACAAAAGTTTTAGGTTTTCTTAAATTTTCTCAGATTCGCGTTAGCTCGGCTATGCATCTGCGTTCGCTCCTCGATGTTAAGCACAACGGGCGCGGTCGGACTGTGGAAGGGTGACCGTCCGACCGCTGAGGCCGGGCGTGGTTCTTACAGCTGACAAAAACGGAAGTAGTAGGCGATGCCCACAACGTAACAATGCTCTTCACACACAGCATCTCTTTTATGGATCACACAAACACAGCTCACAGCTCTTTTTCATGGATACGCGAGATAGTTGGCGGCGTCAACGTCGATTGTTGAGCTGAAGACGAGCAAAAGCATTCTGTCTAGAACGGGGGCTACGAATGCGGTGCCGGTGTGACAGATGCCTGTTTACGCTTCTCTTGAAAGATCCTAAGTCACACAGAAGTAAACTCATCGGGAGGAAGTGCATTCCAGAGTTTCGCTGTACGGAAGATAAAAGATATACTGGAGCGCTTAGTCCGCCCCACAGAGCATGAAATGCGCGCGCCCGCCACTACTAGAGGCGCCGTGAGCGCGATTTCTCTACAACGCCGTTGAAGCCTGTGGGCGTGGCCTATGGCTTACATATGTGTGTTGTGCGTGTGCATTTGTTTTGTGCGTGTGCCTAACTTGCTCCTCTTTGTGTGTAGTGTCGATACTAGCACACACACACACATACGAAGCGTTAGCAGCTCAGCGTACGGTCACAGCATATATATGGCTAAAGTACGGTTATTGGGTTTCAAATATCGCTTAGGGCGCCTCTAGTAGGGGGCGCGGGCGGTAGGTATTTGATGCTCTGTGGTCCGCCCGCACTTTAGGCAGCTCTACAGTAAAGGGATCCACTCCCTCCCTGTCTGCTACGCGTTGACCTGTGGTGAACCTGATGGTGAGGGCGGAATCTATGCATGAGACGTTACTATCACGGCGACAGTAACAACACGATCACGACCAGGTCGCGGCGGCAATGAAGACGAGAAGGTGTCGTAATAAATAAAGCGAATTTTCTACGGCAGCGTAACTCGGTCAATATAACGTATATGAATATCCTTATAACTCTAGAACCACTTTATAGATTCATATATGGTTTTCACATTCTGCATGTAATTTACAGGTGGATCGACGATTCTGAAATAGGCTACAATTGTCTATTTTTCGTCGTCAATGATGTAATGTGTATATTGTAGGCTCCACAGCTATTTACTTTCCCGCTCAGAACAATGCACTCGGATACAGGTGCACGCTCTGTCTTAGCGGGGTTATCAAGATGGTTTTAGGCTATACATCATAACGCTACGTCATCGGCGGCCTGAGCTGTGAGCAAAAAGTCACACGAAGCGAAACCACGGGCAAAAGCTGGTGAAATTAAGTGGCGGGTAGCCGAGTGGTTTAGGCACCGGCTTCTCATGCGAGAGGTCCGAGGTTCGTGCATACCTACACTTGCTGCTTCACCGTTCGGAACCGGCGTAAAACTGTAGGTCCCTTCCCTTGCCCCTTACTAGGTGGTAGGCACAAATTGTAGCCGACTGGGTTGGTACCACCGTACTGGATGTAAGATGGCCGCATAGCAGCCTCGGTTGTGTTCTCCTCTAGTCCAGTATAGCCAGCAATCCAGGGAAGTTTCCGATATGGCACCTACCTTCTCGGAGGTTATATTGGCTGGTCGGAGCATGTGCTTTGGTCCTTCCGACTATACCGGATTACATAAAAAAAAAAGAAATATATGAGCAGCTTTCGCACTCGACGTCGACGGACGGATGGTAACGTCATTGCCTAGATTTTCATTTTCCGTCGCCCCGTGCCGTTAGCATCTAGTAAGCAAGCAGCCTATGGGTAGGTAGTTGTTCAGGTTGTATCGTCAGCTGAGTAGCTCGACGCTCGCTCGGGCGAGGTGGGAGGTGTGATGTAAATGCAATTAGTCTAAGTGTAATGTGATGCGCCTCTGTAAAGCAGCGTAATGTGACGGCGGCGTCGTCGCGTCGTCGTCGGCGCGAGGTTTCCCAGCCCTCTGGCTATGCCTCTGGGCTGGGAAAAATTCGGGAGAAAAAAAAAAACAAGTTGAATCTATAATGAAAATAAAATAAATCTATGTATCATTTCATTACTGTGGAAAGGCGAATTTTTAGTGTTCCGCATACGTCGTGCGGGACCCTATTACTAAGCCTCTTCTGTCTGTCTGTCCGTCTGTCCGAGGGCTGTATCTCTTGAACAGTATTAAGTAGCCCGTTGAATTTTTCACAAAATATGTGCTATAATGGCCGATATAACAACAAATAATAAAAATTATAAAAAGTAAAAAATTCACGGGGGTGCCCATATAAGAAACTAAAAAGTGTATGCGCGCCATCAACCGATAAGAGTATGAAGCATTTTAACTAGTCGCGAATTTTAACTAATATGAAGCATTTCATAAAACACGCCATAGATGGCGTGAGTGGCGCTGACTATGACCATACCATAATGACCATGACATGGCGATACGGAATCCTCGGTGCGCGAGTTCGACTCGCACTTGGCCGGTTTTTTTATATTTCCGAGACCTTTATGCATGATTCCGGGAGTTTTTTCAAAGATTGCGTCTTCATCCGGGAGGCTCCCGATATTCTGGGTGGGTTTTATTTGGAAAACGTACAGCTATAATACCTACAGTATAAGACAAATACTTTCACAAATACATCTTAATTAACTAATTGTGAGTAAATTAAACGTTTTCACATTTAAACACATTAAACTTTGGTTCCCACGTAGGTATGACACCTGCTGCTTCACCGTTCGGAACCGGTGTAAAACTGTAGGTCCCTTCCCTTGGCCCTTACTAGGTGGTAGGCTCAAATTGTAGCCGACTGGGTTGGTACCACCGTACTGGATGTAAGATGGCCGCATAGCAGCCTCGGTTGTGTTCTCCTCTAGTCCAGTATAGCCAGCAATCCAGGGAAGTCTCCGGTATGGCACCTACCTTCTCGGAGGTGATATTGGCTGGTCGGAGCATGCGCTTTAGCCCCTCCAACTCAGTCACCCATACCGGATTACATAAAAAAAAAAAAAAGGTATGCGTTCCTGGGTACTTAAAAAGAATAAATAAATAATAAAATATATCTTTTATTAATAATTTCGCGGAAATTGCATTTTATAATAAATAGTATATAGAAATCCCATCTTACTGTAAGCCATCATTATGTACAGTATGAATGGTGAGACATAGGTTGGGTAGAGTTAAGACAGAACAAATGGAGACTAATTTGTTTCGACGCGCCGCCACATCCGCCGTGCTGCGGTCGACATGCGACACTGCGGTAGGTCAACATTTGACAATTCAATTGGTCGACTGTTGACACTCCAATAGGTCAACTGTCGGAAATACTGTAGATCGACAGCGCAGTTTTTTCTTTATTCGACCTAGCTCGAAACACGAGAGGGGAGGTGAAAGTGGCTGTGTCGGGCATCTTCAGTCCGTTAGCATAGCTACCCATACTGGTTTTTATAAAGCCTTGCATGCTCGCTTGCATGGCTCTAAGTGTGATTCATGTGAAGGCTGTATTGTACGCCATCCAGTCATTTTGCATGTTTCTGAAAACACATATTGAAGTACACTTGTAACTAAACTAACCTGCAAAAAAACTATTTTATTGATTATTCATTAAAAAAAAACATATTAGCGACTACCCTATTAGGTGCATGAATAGGCACCTATCTGGTCGGCATGGCTGTTACAACCCCCGCATACGACCGAATGACCATGGGCGTCGTTAGACACCTTATGGGTGGTTCGGCGCAACATGTCGCGCTTTCAATTAAAAAAAAAAGCCGACGAAGTTCGAGTCGGACTCGCGCACCTAGGTTTCTGCACCACAAAAAAAAACTTTGAAAAAAAAACACGTTTCTTGCATGGGAACCCCTCTTAATTTTTGACCTTTTCTATATTTTATTATTTGTTGTTATATCCACCATAATAACACATTTCTGTGAAAATTTCAACCGGCTAACTATTACGGTTCCAAAGATACAGCAGTAGGACATACAGACAGACAGACAGACAGACGGCGTAGGCTTAGCAATAGGCTTCCGTACGGGCACAGAATAGAAAAGAGTACCAGAAGCGACACTCCACAAGGCCACATAAAGGAATAGCTACTCTTGCTGAGACGCAATAAAGTGCAATTCAGCTCGCAAAGCGCTGCATGCCTAACTCGAATAATAACCTACATCACGCTTCTCTTTCTATCGCATAACTCTATCTCTTTTGGCGCGATTCGGATCGTGTTGGGGTTGTCGTCTTGTGTGACGAATAAATTACTGTTAATAATTACTTAGCAGTTTTTTTTGACAAAACTCTGTGGCTTCTCGGAAGTATAATGATGATGACATGCTAATTTTATTGATTCATTTATTTAATTAGTTTCTTATTTTAATTGTTGTATATTAGATAAGCGCAAAATGCCTATGAATCAGGAACTGCCTCTGCGAGACAGATTCTTCTATTGCAGAGCTTCTCTTTGTAAATGCGTACATGAAATAATGAAATAAATAAATTATTTGATTTGACATATTATTATTATCATTTATTTATTTTCACATTTTTACTAAGCATTTATATTAATTTTACATATTTTATATTATACAAAAACTTATAAAAATACACAAAATTATCATATTATTATTATCATCATTCGTTCATTACCGAGATAGTATTATTAGTATTAGTAGTCATTATTAATTCTTTATTAACACATTTACAATATTTACATTAATTTCACATATACAAAGTATAAAAATACAAATATATACCTAAAATTAATCATTAAATTAAATTAGTCATTATTAGTATTACGATGCTCCAATTGCTCCATTATTATTATATCGAAGAATAGGCACAGAATACTTCATATGTACTGAATAGAATAGTTCGTTCCATCCAGGCGATCGACTGTATGCGTGCGCTCGCAAGCGCGGGGCTGCCCGGACTGTTTTGTATTCTCCGAATATCGCGCGCTGTAGGTGATTATCGCGGTAGGTATGAAGGAGTGTCAGAGGCCTGGTACGGGATACGGAAATCTAAAAACCCATCGCCGCTGCGGTGTCGGAACGACGGACGAACGAACGGAGCTACCTATTGTTAAATTCGATCTAGCATATGTACATCATAGCAGTCGACACTAGCAGCGCGCCGGGAAGAAAGACAACGTACCGCTGCTGCTTCAGCTCTCGAGTTGATTAAGTCTGAGGACAATAAGAACGCGCCACTGTGCCCGCGTTACCCTCCCAGTGCCTCCACTGCCCTCTGTCTCCTAACGGGTTCCTCCTGTCCTCACCGCCTACCGGGGGTACACTCAGAAAACATATTTTCCGAGGTTCCGACCGATAAGCGTTTTTGCTTTGCACAGTTGCTAATTACGAATTGCTGGATACTACTATCTAGCAATTTTTCATTAGAAAGTAATGACTAGGAAAAGTGTGTAGCTACCAAGCACTCGTATATGACAATGAAATAAAAGTTACATGATTTTTGCTGTTTTGCATAAATATAAACCTAAACACCGGCCTAAAGGTTGGCTGGTAGAAATATCTTCGAGGGATAAGTCCGCCTTTGTACCTTATGTACCTGTATTCATTGCTCTATGCCTTTTGAAACGTCTGTCTGTATGTAGTTTGAGGTACTTGTAACTCCAGAAACAGTGAACAGATTTTAATGCGGTCTGCACCAATGGAAAGAGTTGTTCTTGGGGCTCACTATAGGCTATATACCGTCGCGCCAAACAACCTTAGGGCTGAGCAGTTTCAAAGAAAGTTTATGAGACTGAGATATAATACAAGAGAAGCGATCTAAACGACCGCATCATTATCATTTGCGTTTAAATCTGATTTGCTATTAAACCGAGTCTACCGCGAGCGAAGTCGCGGGCAAAAGCTAGTAATACTTATAAGGTTTTATCAGATATTATTCGCATTGAAATAGAACTTGGGAAATGTTTGACTCATCCAAGTTACCTGCCTAAGGATGAAACTACATTATGCAATAAATAACAATATACGAACTTATTAAGCTTCATTTGTCGTGGGAATTCACTAAGATCTTATGAAAATGCACTTTATATTAATTTGAGTGTACCCTGGCCTCCCCTGTCCCCTAGTCCTTGCCCCTCCGCCCCTCTGCAGAAGAATGGCCCCTAATGCACCAGACACGTTGTTCCCGGCTGCTCTTTTGTGCGCTAGAGACACGGGGCGCCGACGCGGCGCCAGCGCGGCGGCGACTCCTGGAAATGTCTTCCCAGCTAGACAAAGTGTTGCCGGTGGCTTTTAAGAAAAGATTACCTGGGAAATTAAAAAAAACGGAGAGAATAAATTGTTAGTTTGTCGGAAATGTGGGAATAATAGCCATTGTCCCTGTCTATGTATTCCACAGAAAATGTGCAAAGGTCAATGATATCTTTAGAATATTTCATAGTTTGGAAAAGCAAATACATAGTGAAATATCAGAGGCTACGAAAATTCGAGTAGCACTTATCGGCATAATCTTTGGTGGAGATACAATTAAAATTAACCTAACCATATCTTAATAAAAATTCAGCCAGTCAGCGTGTATGGGTTCACTGCTGGACATATCCCTTTGCGATTTTCCTCCAGGGTGCAGAACCGATGATTGCCTCCGAAGTACTTGATGTTGTCGTCCCACCTGGCAGGTGGCCTTCCCACACTCCGTTTTCCTTTCATATTAATCAAGTGAAAATTAATAGCAAATTAGTGAAAAAAAAAACAAAAACAACAATGCTGACATAAAGAAAGACATAGGTAAGTTCGGATTAGATAATAGTGTTTTTATTTTCCCGAAAATCTTGCAAATGTTTTTTTTTCAAGAACATTAACGCAAGGTTTTGCTCCTCCTAGAGAGTAAGCAGACGATTTTAGTCATAAAGCAACACAAAACCGCAAGAACTCGTTCGTCGCGAGCACGGAGAAGAGAGACCAGAGGTATTGGGCTAAGCAAACTGGGTACCTCACCACCAACTGGGAACATACGTCATAGAAGTGGGCGTGGCGTGGCATTGAATCAGTCACGTCCACGGACGATGCGATCTAGCGCACGCGGAGTTAAGTGGTGCGTGATTGGTGGAGTACGAAGTTGTGCCTCCCCCCGCTACTCACCGCACAGGCGGTACATGTTTCAAATGACAACTTATAAAATTGCTACTGTTGAATACCTCACGCATGTCGTAGATCACCGATCTAATTTAACATTGTAACACAGCACACTTACTGTGCAACTCATTACAGATCCTCTATTATCTTCCATCCAACATCTATACCGGGTTTCAGATGAAAGTCTCCTGCATCCTGCAAGTCGGTTGTAGCAGCATAATAAAAAAACTATTTAAAACAATATAAAAACCGCCTTCAAAAATTTATGAAATAAAAAAAAATCGAACCCTAGAGTTGAACGCGGTAGGTTATTTTTGCTTGCTGTAGCACCGCCTTCAACTCTAGGGTTCGATTTTTTTTTATTTCATACATTTTTGAAGGCTGTTTTTATATTTTTTTAAATAGTTTTTTATTTCACAGTTTTTTTTAGTAATTTTTTGCTATTAATGTACTCGGCGGTATCGCTCGGCCTTCGGCCTCGCGATTCCGCCTCGCTTTCCCATCCGATCTTGACCAAATTAAAATGGGACCAAACGGGAAGCACCAGCTTTCAAATAAAAAAAGAATTTCAAAATCGGTTCACCCAGTCGAAAGTTCTGAGGAGACAAACATCCTTCGTCGCACAAGCTCCTACCAGCTTCATCACTTCTTCTTCTTTCTGAAGTCCACCTACTGCGAGCTGAAGGCGCGAACCTTCTTCTCCGTTCCGGCCTTCGGACTATCTATATATCTATCGGAATATCTTAGGACCTCTCGTCCGCTTCCTCTCCATTTCGGTATCCTCGTCCATTCCTTCACAAGCGGCGGGTGGCCGAGTGGTTTGGGCATCGGCTTCTCACGCGAGAGGTCCGAGGTTCAAATCCGGTAGGCGTGTACCAATGTGTTTTTTCTGACGAAAAAATTTACGTGCATACCTACACCTGCTGCTTCACCGTTCGGAACCGGTGTATGTAAAACTGTAGGTCCCTTCCCTTGCCCCTTAATAGGTGGTAGGCTCAAATTGTAGCCGACTGGGTTGGTGCCACCGTACTGGATGTAATATGGCCGCATAGCAGCCTCAGTTGTGTTCTCTTCTAGTCCAGCAGCCTCAGTTGTGTTCTCTTCTAGCCAGCAATCCAGAGAAGTCTCCGGTATGGCACCTATCTCCTCGGAGGTGATATTGGCTGGTCGGAGCATGTGCTTTGGCCCCTCCGACTCACCACCCATACCGGAATAAATATATAAAAAAAATAAAAATAAAAATTGAGGAATAGCACATCCTGAATATTTCGCATCTTGTTACAGGCTAACAACAATTCCTCTGCACTCTTTTATCCGTGGTCGCGAGGCTTCTTTTCCGCTTCCGTACAGGGGCGGGCGGCGGCGGAGGCGGCGCGCGGCGCGACTTTCCGCTTTTTGTGTCGAGAGGAAATTGGGTCCCCGCGCTACCTCCAATAACATAGCGCGTGTAATAAAAAGTTATAATGACATGTCTGCTCGTGTGTATGCGCTTGCCAAAGCAGTAATAAAGAGCCAATTCTGTGTCTGTCGCAATACAATTTTTTTATGGATAGCGTGACAAGTGGCTTCATTTCACCTACAAGTAGGTGTTTAACGATGCCCGTGGACATTAAATAGAATAGAATAGAATAGAAACTCTTTATTGCACACAATGGAAAGAAGAACAGTACACGAGTAGAACAAACCAATACAGAAGTGCGCAAAGGCGGACTTATCACTGCAAGTGATTTCTTCCAGTCAACCTTTGGGTGATGAGGAATAAAATACAGAGAAAGAAGTATGGGTAGTGCAAACGAAAGGAGGAGGAATATGTGTTTTATTTTTATGATGAATTCTGTGATGCACGGAGATTGCGAATGCCATGCCGGCCTGAAAGGAGCCTTTTCAAGTACCTTTTGAAAAACCCCAGGCTGTACTTGGGAGGAAATAGATGGGCAGGGAGTGCGTCCCACATCTTCCGGTTCTCAATTTACTAATCATAAAAAAAAAAAAATCACAAAATACCAACAATACTTTTTTTTCCAAATTTTAATTAACGTTGTTAATTTTCGCGAACTTTTTGACCGAACTTGTAAATGTATTCTCAGTAGGGTAGGTTTTTTTTATTTTTTTTTATGAATTCACGAGGCGCCCCGTCAGCGTGGATTTTTGAGCCGAAAAAGCCCAAAAGCATTCGGATAAAAAAAAATTACATATACACATACATACTACACGCTTTTCTCCGACAATCGGGATAAGCAGAGTAATCGATGATGTGCTGTAAGAGCTCATGCAATTTACAGCACAACACCGACCACCACGTTTAGCAAAGTATTAGGACGAGATAAGTATCAAGCAGCATTGTAAGGCAAACATACTTACCCTAATGACTCGGAAGAGGGCACCGTGCCAAGGTGGGGTGATTGGTGAACCTATGGCCCTTTGGCAGGGCATACTTACTGTCTTTATGATTTAATCGCATTTTATGTCAGCCTCGATAGCTCAGTGGTGCAGATTGTTAAGCAACGCTGGGCGCGGTCAGTACTTGGATGGTTCACCTCCACTCGACCGTTGGAGGCTGACCGTCGTTCGGATTTCACGTAAAACTGTGGTCCCTTCCCTTCTTACCTTACTAGGTGGTAGGGTTCAACCCGCCCGCGTTGGTACCACCGCACTGAATGAAACGTCGGTCGATAAGGCTATGTAAATAGTTTGTGTTTTCCGTCCAGTTCAGTGTAGCCGGCACGAGCGAAGGGAAGCACTGACGTGGCACCAAGCTCACCCGGTGTTATGGGCTGACATCACGAATGCTGTAGGTGAGGTAGACAACCGTGTCAGTTTCCATAAAAAAAACTTAGTTACCCTGTGTCCAATATCCAGTTTTGTTTGTTCACCAGCAATTCCCACCCCACGGCCGTCACGGTGGTGTTGCGTCGAGCGGAGCCGCGTGAAAAGCATAATATGTACGGCAACATAAAACTTAATAACGCTAGGCGGAAACCTGGGAATTGAGTTTGTGATTGCGTCGATATTTTTGTTGGCTCTATTTTCACGAGGCAACTTTTTCACGTGGGAACCTTTTCAGGTGTGTTTAAGGCGAAATGTCAATATTTTAACACTAATTACCATACTCGACCGCTTAAGGGGCCACCTCCCTAAATTGGGCCCCTCACTCTAACAATGGGCGTTTTATTTTATTACGAAGAAATTATACAAGTTTTTTTTTCAATTATTATATGTGGAGTACCAAATGTTTTTATTGAAAAACATTAATAATTTTATCATGCATGTTTCTCCCATAGGATTTTTTTATAAGTTGTATAATTTCTTCATAATAAAATAAAATGTATGAAAAACGGCCAATGTTAGAAAGAGAGGGTAGATTTAGGAAGGAGCCCCTTTAAGACCCAGCAGTATAATAAATCGATTTGTCGCGATTTCCCGTTTCTCGTAAACCACTGTGAGTTTGGAGGACGTAGGTGAGTGCAGAATCAATAAATATTTAAATTGTAGGCGTAATATTTTACAACAGCTAGTATTTAATAAAAGTAATAATTTATTGTATTTTTTATCTACTAAATTATATGACTATATCATAATGAACTGCACGGAAACAAGGTTTTTCCGTATTTTCGAGAGCGTAATTTGCGATGTTTTTCTATCGAGTCAATTAAATCCAATTGCGTTTTAGGTTTTTTACCCGACTACGGCGAAGCCAACAGGAGGGTAATGTTTTGTGGTTTTAGTAGATGGTGTAGCCAACCGTGCCAGTCTCCATAAAAAACAGTATGTTTTATAGAAAGCCATATATTTGTTTGTAACATCAAACTATTAAATCGGGGAAAACTTATTTTTGGTAGTGCCGCGTCTTAAACAGTACATTTGTAGGGCATTCGTACATAAGTGTCTGGATTGATTTATTTATCTGAAAACCTATTTTTATCTCTGCTTTTGTGTTATAAAGAATATAATGATATGAATAGAAAAAAAGTTATTGTGATAGCAAATAGGATTTCAATCGGAAATGATCGAATTTTCTCCTTTTGTGTTCACTTTCAGCCCCACTGCTCAGCTCACATGAACAATGGCGTGATGTTATGTACGAGTATATAGCCTACAGACTTGCGGAAGTATGACGTATAACTTGCTCGACCTGGCGGGGGCACTGCCGTGCCCCCAGATTGAGCCGTAGGTTGCTTGACTAGCGAACACAGACGCCAGACGTTGGATTTTATATTATGTAGAGAAGAGGAGACAGGCTAGCCGCCTCTCACCTTGGAACGGTCCTTCAACCGTGTCATGCAGCAGGCGGATCTTCGTGCCTTACTTGCTGCTCGATAACTTGTCTGAATACATTGCTTAACATGCATGTATATTGGTCAGTGTTGTGCTGTAATACTGCAGCACAACTTCGATTGCTCTGCTAACCCCGATTGTCGGGATAAAGCGTGTGGTATGTAAATGTATGTATTATGAGATAGAGATACAGAAGAATAAAAGTAAGTAGTGAAAGATAGAGAAGATATAGAGAAGAGAAGAATAGAATAAAGTAATGAAAGATAGAGAAGAGAAGAATACATGAAAGTAGTGAAAGATAGAGAAGAGAAGAGAAGATTAGAAGAAAGTTGTGAAAGATAGAGAAGATGTAGAGAACAGAAGAATAGAAGAAAGTAGTGAAAGGTAGCGAAGATACAGAGAAGAGAAGAATAGAAGTAAGTAGTGAAAGAGAGATAAGAGATGAGACGTAGGAAAGTGAACACAACGAAATCATCATCTTTATAATTTGCACTACCAACACCACTACAAATAGACCACGTATAGACCACCCACGGCCGAACGCCATCAAATGGCGGGTCACACACGATTACCTCAGGAACAAGTGACTCACAAATAGAGACATTAAATGTGAGAAGCTTCCGAGCCGAGCGCACGTAAGGCATTTGAGGCAGGCAATGTGGCGCGAGGCGAGCTTATCGCGCGCGTTGATCACAACATGACGACTAAACGACGACGGACGATGCGGAGCGGCGGTGGCGCCTCCGGACCACTATACTTAACTATACCATGATAACGCTAACATTACTACCATAGTCTGAGATCCGAGCTAAGGAGGTTATAACCTCATCTCTTATTCGGATAAGACATAGTTTTTTATTTATTATTTTATGGAAACGGTTGGCTATATCACCTACAACATCCTTGATGTCAGCCCTTAACACCGGGTGAACTACACCTAGTTAGTACATGTCAGTACTTCCTTTTATTTCATGTCGAAAACATAATATTTAGGCTAATATCATGTAGAAATAATAATAAAACCCAATAAAAAATTTAAAATTAAATTAAGAATTAAAAATAATAAGGTGCAAATTCAATAAAAAAAACTTGGCATAACAATGGCATTAAATTATTAACAATAAAAAAATTATAAAATTAAAAGTAATAATAACAATAATTCTTAATAATTCATTTTAAACATTCATAATAAGATATGTACCTACATACAAACATTCTCTATAATTTTATTTTCTTATATTACACTATATAAAACAATTCATTGAAACCATTAAAAAAAAATTGTAATCAGCAGAAAAGTTCAATAAATTTAATTTATAAAATAGCTTAGTCTAAATATTATCTTTTCAATAAACTAAATGTTATTCGAAGAGCAGATGAGGGTGTGCCATCCTTAGGGCGGATCTTGTACTAAGGTAAGAGTTTTATCGGATGCACACATACAATGTACGTTAAAATATTACTCTCATCTTAGCTTAGGCTGAATATACATAAGTCGGCTACCTTCATCGCAGTAAAACTGTGGTTCTATATGAGACCACCTGGTCAGCCTTTGAAAATTTGGGTTCCGTATCCGTCGTACGGGACAACTATTACTAAGTCTACGCCGTCTGTCTGTCCGTCCGTCCGTCTGTCTGTCCGAGGGCTGTATCTCTTGAACCGTAACAGGTAGCCTGTTGAAATTTTCACAGAATATGTGTTATTATTAAAAAATTTCGTTATTTGTACGTAATATCTATTTAGATTTTGGGCACATTCCCGTCATGGGGCCATTTGGATGAAAGTTTTATGGATGCGTGAATTTTTTTTTTTTTTTATTAGTTTAATTATTTTAATTTATAAGTTCGTATTTAGTTATAGTTTTTTAATTAGTTATATTTGTAGGTAAATTATATTTGATACGTAGTTTTAGTTTATTTAATAATTTTAATTTAATTGTTTGATATTGTGAACACAGGTTTCGACCTACATAAACTATATTATAAACATTTCATATGGTAATGAAATAAACACGAAGGCGTTGACATTTCCAGAGAAAATATATAAATAAGCTATCTTATTTAGATTTTTTTATATAATCCGATATGGGTGGCTGATTCTGAGGGGCCAAAGCACGTGCACCGACCAGCCAATATCACCTTCGAGTAGGTAGGTGCCATACCGGAGACTTCCCTACACGCCGACCGGATTCGAACCTCGGACCTCTCGCATGAGAAGCCGATGCCCAAACCACTCGGCCACCCGCCGCTGTCAAGGTGACAAGAATGTTTTTCAGCACCACTCGTATCTCCTTTCCCACTACTCGCACAAGTTACTAGTGTACGCACCGTGTCCAATAAAGCAAGTTTCGTTCCGGCCTCTCGCAACTTCCAAGTATATTGGCTCCGTAATCTGCGAACGGATTTCTCGTAAACATTGTTCCACCGCAACTCTCGGCGAACAACAATAAGAGACAGGGAGCGGACGGAGCCGCGCCGGCGGCGGCGGTCGAGGCACAAAGTGCCCCGCGGGCAGGAGATAGCGACACAAATGCCCCTCGGAGACTGGATAAGGAGCGAATCTAGATATCCTGTAGACAGCCTCCGTCCCTACCTAAGGCGCTTTAGGGTAAGATTGCGCGAGAGAGTTTTTTCTCGAGGTGTGAATTGAAGTTATCTCCCTGAGCGTGAGGAAGGAGGAATCGGACGTGTTAGTAGGCTTAAGAGTTTGCTATTGATGTTGGGAATCTTTGATCGGATTTATTTGGGATTTAGTTAACAATCCACCCCGCACAAGCGTACCTAAGTAAAAATATTTAGGTAGCTGCCCGATGCCTGAAATACTTCCATTCATAGCAGCTTTTATCAACTCCGGTTAAGCCTCGTCCAACATAACTTCCGATTAGGCTGTCATTTTCTAACGAAGTATGTTAGCCGTTAGGGCGAACTGAACCTTCGAGATTGCAGCCCGGAAAAGAACGGAGTGCTGCGAACTGCGGTTGTACCACTGTCGCTAGTCATTATGTGGCCGAAATACAAACACTTAAAATTTAACGAATAGTAATTCCTTGAAATTTCACTCGCTTAAGGTGTATTACCTTAAAATCTAGTTAATAAACGGCACATACTTCAGAGTATCACGAGCGCATCCGACGGAGTTTATATCAAATCGCTTCGCATCGAGAAGTGGGCTATTTCTGCCGCAATTGTACAAATTTCTGAATCCGACGACGACAGCATCCCAGCGTCGAGGTAAAGTTTGCGAGGCGTTCCACTGCCGCCAAGTGTACACACACAAAGCGTGTCGGGAACCGGGACAAGCGACGCTAGATTCAGCGGCATGATTCAACTATAGGCGATCCCACTCTGTGCCATATTCTATCAATCGTATTCGACGGAATGTACAACTTTAACAGTGAATAAAAAAGAAAGTGTGAGTTGATACACTACTCAAAAGCCAAGCAAGCCATCTCTATCATCATTCACGCTAGATTTTAGAGCTTTTGATGTGTAAAACATTTTACGAGTATGTAGTTCTCAGAACGGGTTAAACTTGGGTTACCGCCATCGCCTAAGTCATGTAGATGTAACTCTTAAGTGTGTCAACATAATGTACAAGATGGCTGGCTTGGCTTTTGAGATATCATATAAGTTTACCTAACCTAACCAGTCACAGTTGAAGTTATTTTAGGCGTACATTACACATTAGACTTGTGAAATATAAAGATTTATTCGCAAAATGAAGGGTAAGTGACTTATAAGATGATTACATGTATTGGAGATATATTTGTTTCTATAGAAAGGCTATTTTATAGAAAGCGCTATATGTAACGCCAAACTACCCATAAGCTGTCTTACGACGCCCGTGGACACTCGATCGCTTTGGGGTTGCGATTGACATGCCGCGCTGACAGGGTGCCTATTTACGGCGCCCCCTAGAGTTCTTATTTTAAAATCTTCACTTCTTCCTGTGGAACGTCTCTGCAATTTTATGGAATCGCTGGCAAACGTTTTCAAACGCATCTTGCTTGCGGATCGCTTGTTTTTCGAGTCAACACAACTTCGCCTCGGAGTCGCTAAACGGTTGAGAGCAGTCTCTGGATTTGTTATTTCGCAAACGGGAGTGAGTTTGTTATTTCACAGAACAGCCGGCGATGAACATTTGATTAGAAGCCACGACTTCACACTAATTAGTTACAGCTAACCAATGTGATGAGAATTACGTTTTGTGAATGCAAACCACAATGAGCTCAGAAGAAAGTACCTACTTAGTAAGAATGGCTTACTTACAATGTAACAATATTACGGAATAATAAAGTTTACAAACAGATATGTATGCTTAAATGTCCTTACAATATTCCGTATAAAAGGAGATAAGCATCAAGGTATGTACTGAGCTGGAAAGAAATCCATAGACATCATCCGAGCGAAAGCAACCCAATAAAAGAAATAATTGAAACTATAAAAGACCGAGAAAATTATCACAACGAGGCAACATTTAAAAGTACTTCTAATACATAGATAAAACCCCATAAAGAAAGTAGCAATGACCAAGTAATGGCGAGATATTAGCAGAATCCGAAGACTCACGATATAGACCGGCAGATGATTTGAGTTGCAGTCAATTTTAACGGCCGCACCGGTTTATAATGGATACAGGCAGATATCTACACGCATACAGAGCCGACTGGTTCATGATCGTTGAGAAAATATATCGAGTTGCGAATATGCGAGGTGACACGACGCATCGAGCACCGTCATAGTACCGTTACAGAAAAGCGAAGCATCACATGATGGTAACACTGAGACTGATTCAAAATATGTTCTTTAATATCCCACTTATGTGTTTTTATTAAGTATATCCTTTTTTAAAGCACTTAATTTTAAAAACAAATGTTTTCTTCAAACATGTTCACAAAAGATCTAGTATACATTTTCATTAGGTTCCTCGGAATTGGGACTTTCTTTCTTTTGTAATATTTATTGTGGTCCAATTTTTGGATTGCATTCAAGTTAATTCATGGTCGTTCTGTGGCGTTAGTAATTTTTATTATATAGGTATATATTTTTTCATTATAGCAATGTTTGTTGCGTGTTTACCTATACCAGGACTGCGAGAATTTCGAGGTTGGAGTGAATTGATATCACGCTCGCAAGTGATGTTTTCACATAAACCGTGAGTTTCGCCACTAAGGCCCAATTGCGCCAACACGAATTTAGAGTTAAGTAGCGAGTTATGGATTTAAACGCGGTTCCCGCAGTCAACGGGTACTAGCTTAACAGTTAAACTGGTTTATATCGTTAAATTCGTGTTGGTGCAAGTGGGCCTAAGACTTTTTGTGTCGTAACCCATTCTATCATCTATTGCTGCCAGTTCAATAATGTCAATGGGCTTTGAATTTTCTGTTATACTGATGATGACACATACGATGTGAGCTGTCTGCAAGTCTCGAGTGCTGGTACTGTGACTCCCCACATCGAGTATAACCGGTCGGTGGAGTGCGTCGTCACACGAGCGAGTGCCGGCATATCCAGTCGCCATTCCACACGGGTTTCTGCTCGTTTCTACTTCGCCTTATATGCGCCTGAGCATGTCGACCGTGTCCACATCAGCATTCACTCCTCGATCATCTATAGTAGCGAGTAATGCAAAGTCAATGTTGGCATTTGCAAATATGTTATTGTGAGCTAAATCTGTGATATTATAGATTCCATTAAGTGATGTGTTGTTATATATAACCGATAAATATATCTACATGAAACAATAGCAATGTATCGTAATTTTTTAGGGTTCCGTATCCGGTACGGGACGCTATTACGCTATAAGCCTACGTCGTCTGTCTGTCTGTCCGTCTGTCCGTCCTTTCGTCCGTCCAAGAGCTGTATCTTTTGAACCGCGATATCTAGCCGGTTAAAATTTTCACAGATTTTGTTATTATCGCGGATATGGCAACAAATATTTTAAAAAGCAAAAATAAAAAAATTAAGTGTTTCCCCTATATTCACTCCAATATATTATCGAATCTCAAACATCCAAATGTTGACTTTTTTTTATGTAATCCGATATGGGTGGCTGAGTCAGAGGGGCCAAAGCACATGCTCTGAATAGCCAATATCACCTCCGAGAAGGTAGGTGGCATACCGGAGACTACCATGGATTGTTGGCTATACTGGACTAGAGGAGAACACAACCGAGGTTGCTATGCGGCCATCTTACATCCAGTACGGTGGTACCAAGCCAGTCGGCTACAATTTGAGCCTACCACCTAGTAAGGGGCAAGGGAAGGGACCTACAGTTTTACACCGGTTCCGAACGGTGAAGCAGCAGGTGTAGGTATGCACGTAAATTTTTTCGTCAGAAAAAACTCATTGGTACACGCCGACCGGATTCGAACCTCGGATCTCCCGCATGAGGAGCCGATGCTCAAACCACTCGGCCACCCGCCGCTTAAAGAAGTAAGTAAAGAAAGACTGTAAGAAATCTCTGTAAGGGATAAGTCCGCCTTTGCCCCTTATGTAAATTTTCCAATGTATTTGTTACTATTGAATGTTTACTGGAGCAATAAAGAATTTTCTATCTATCTATCTAAACGCACTAAGGCCCACTTGCACCAACACAAATTTAATATATAAACCAGTTTAACTCGCTAAACCAGTTTAAGCTAGCACCCTTTGACTGTGGGAACCGCGTTTAAATCCATAACTCGCTACTTAACTTTAAACTCGTGTTGGTGCAAGTGGGCCTAAGAATCGATGGCGCCGCAGGTAGTTTGCGAAAGATAGACAGACGTAAGTATATGGTTTTTTGACAGGTATGGTACTTATAACGCAATTATAACGGATCTACGAGACCCTCCGTGCGTAAATAAAACTAGCTTGACCGATTGTTTTATCTTAAGATTAACAGGATTCATGCTTGACCTTGGTTTTGAATTAAGGTTTTGTAGTTGGTCGAGGTTGCGTGTGATATACACGTGTCTCAATAGGGTGAGAGAGCCTGCCGGGGAGGTAGGGGTTGGGGAGAAACGCAAGTCTCCACCCCCCCCCCCCCCCCCCCCCACTTTCGTAGAGAGGACACCCTCATTGGATTTCCCTTCCCGCCCCTCCCCTCCTCCTCCACCGCTCCTCCATATTGAGGCAGTACTATTGGAAACCTGCCCCAAGGTCCTTTCCTAAAGCAACATACTTTAAAATTTCTCCCCGCATACATAATCATAATACTACACTGTTTAAAACTATTAATGCTGGCAGAGTATTTGTACGAGTAATATCCGATTTCATCACCGGGGGTTTTTTTTGTTAAAGTTTTATCTCTACATAGATATAATTTCTCGTCTCAGCATTTAATGCAGGTCGACATAGTAATTGTTCATTCTTCATACATACATATTACTTTCCTGTACTAATGTCTGCACTACCCTTGCCTTCATTCTTCTTCGCTTACTGTCATCGCCTAAAGTTTGACGGGAAGAAATCCCTTATAGCGATAAGTCCGCCTTTGCACGCTATTGTTCTTTTGTTTCTCTGTGTATGATTGTATATTTCTGTTATTCTTCTGTACTCAATTCTAATATGTTTGTTAAAGTTTTGGTGTAGGCAATAAAGAATACATATAAATTGTATCCTTCCTTACCTATAATAAAATCCAACGTCTGCTTTCTGTCTGAGTGTCTGAGTGTCTGTCTGTCCGCTTATAACTCGAGAACCACTGAACCGATTTTAATAAAACAAAATTCTACGGATAGCTGATTCTTCCCATCAACTATAGGCTACTTACTATCACGCTAAATGGCTTATGAGGTTAGCAGTGAAGTGAAATATGAGAGCGGGCGTTGCCGCGGGCACAGGTAGTCAATCTATAAATTTTTAGCATTAAATGCTACTGTAGGTAGGTCGTAATAATGGTAAATTAACACAGATAGGTGTATTATAAGCTCGTCCAAATTCATGTTGCCATCAATGTAAAAGTTGCCATAATCGAACCGGATTTTAAAAACTAAACAGGATAAATTCAAGTTTAGTGTATTACCATACGAACATATAGATTGAGAACTGTAATTCGTATGTATTTAATTTAATTTAATTTATAAATAGTAAATTATATGTTTAATTAAATGGTACGTACTTATATGTAGTGTATATTATAGTATGTCATAGTTATTTTCCTTATATTATATTTTAAATTCCCACACTCAAGTCTTTTTCCACCTTTTGCTACTAAGTACCTACTTATATCTCACAACATACGACTCTCAAACATCCAATGGTTGACTGGGAGAAATCCCTGTAAGGGATAAGTCCGCCTTTGCCCCTCATGTAAAATATGTACTTATCGTTTGTTTCTGTAAAATGTTTTTTGGAGCAATAAAGAATTTCTATCTATCTATCATACGAACGATAAATAAAGAATAAAGAATGCCAGCTTACAGAGCTGGTAGTAATGTTATTGTAACTACATAATATAGCAAGAAATGCATCTAAATCGACCAACACTTGTCGTCGGTGCCGCATTCCCGATAAAGTATCTTGCATTTATGAAGCATGCATGAGTGAGGACTGTACATACTTAGAAGTAGTTTATTTTGCTATGTTTATTTATTTATTTATTTATTTTTTAATGAACAAGCAGCTCTAGCTGATGTGTTTATATCAGTCTTTTTTTTGATAATGAATGATTGTTTTAATTTTTTTTTTTTTTTTTAGTTTTCATACTTGGGCACTGTTGCTATTTGTTTGTTGATGTACTTTTTATGTATTTATGTAATCGGTTTTTGAAGGTGTTTATTTTTGGGGAGTCAATCACATCCTGTGGGAGTTTATTCCAGGCGTTCACCACTCGATTTGTTATGAAGTGCTTTCAAATGTTTGTGTGAAAGCATGAAGCAATGAAGCTGTCTGGTTAAGTTTTTTGCTGTGACCACGAAGGTGATAGTTCTGGTTCAGGTCAAACATTTCAATTAAGTCTGGGCAATCATACTTTGAGGTGAGTATTTTGTAGACTTCAATGAGGTCTCCTCTGTCGCGGCGTTCTTGTAATGTGGTCAGTTCAAGTAGTTTTAATCTTTCTTCGTAGCTCAAGCTTTTTAGCTCGTAGGGAATTTTGGTGAATCTTCTTTGAACTTGTTCCAATTATGGTTGCCCGTATTCCAAAAGCGGTCGAACGTAAGTCTTGTAAATTTTAAGCATTATAAGTGGCGACAACACGAGGAAGCTGTTTTTTATGAGATATGTCAAGGAGTTGGCTCTTTTCACTATATCTGTGATGTGGGGTTCCCATTTGAGATCGGAGGAGATGGTGACATTGTTGAGATCACTTCGTGAATAATACATAAATAAAAGTTGTACATACATACATACATAACACACGCTTTATCCCGACAATCTGGGTAAGCAGAGTAATCGGTGTTGTGCCGCAAGTACTCTTGTACATGCCTACACATATACACATATGACGTGTTAATGCTATATTTAATGTAATTATAGTATGTAAGTTATATTTTTAAAAAAGTTCTATAAGGTCTCTTGACGAGACGGAAGTTAACTTTCTCCATACAAAATCGTCCTTCGGGGTTTATGTTTTTTAACCCCCTGAAGCTTATCCGATTTTTAACCGACTTCAAAAAAGGAGGAGGTTCTATGTTCGGCTGTATGTATTTTTTTTTATGTATGTTCAGCAATATCTTTCCCAATTGTGAACCGATTTCGATGATTATTTTTGTCTTCGGTTCAGTCTAGCTCCAAGGTGGTCCCTTTTTTTTTGTCAAGATCGGATTGGAAAGCGAGGCGGAATCGCGAGGCCGAAGGCCGAGCGATTCCGCCGAGTACATTAATAACAAATAAAAATTACTAAAAAAATTGTGAAATAAAAAACTATTTAAAAAAATATAAAAACCGCCTTCAAAAATGTATGAAATAAAAAAATTAAAATCGAACCCTAGAGTTGAAGGCGGTGGTGCTAAAGCAAGCAAAAATAACCGACCGCCTTCAACTCTAGGGTTCGATTTTTATTTTTTTATTTCATACATTTTTGAAGGCGGTTTTTATTACAATTATTTTTTGTTGTAATAAGGATTTATTTTTTGAATATCTAATGTGATGATGATGAGTTGATGACTGATGATGACTCAATAAAGCTTAATGAGCTTCATGACATCAAAAAATAAAAAAAACGCCTAAGGTTGAACTCCGGGAGTGCCGGCAGAAGTGAAAACTTAAACATCAACGTTGTGCATTTTTGAATATTTTGGAATGGTTAGGGAATAATTTCGCACGAATTGTTTTATTTATGAGTATAAAAGTACTATCATTTATGTGGTAAAATACAATATTCATTTATTGCGCTATCGTAGACAAACATGACAATTTATATTACATAACAAATTTAACACTACAGAACTATTATAATTATGTATTTTACATCAAAAAGTTTATTTCTCAGAAAAATCAACTTTAATCCATAATTTCAACGAATCTTACGCTTTTTCGATTAGGCTACGGATCTGACGCGAGTTTAACATTTTTTACCCGTCTAAAAAAGTGCCAAGCGCCGCTAAAGAAGTTTCGAATCTTATGCTTTTTCGATCAGGCTACGGATCTGACGCGAGATCTGACGCGAGTTTAACATTTTTTACCCATCTAAAAAAAGTGCCAAGCGCCGCTAAAGAAGTTTTCACTTCAAAAAATCTAATTTTTAGTTTCGCCGTTTCATATTTCATCTAAACAAAAACAGCAAAGACAGGAACGTAGATTGGACTGTCCTTAAGGCAAGAAAAAAAAAATGTAAAAATCGGATAAGGTTTAGGGGACTAGATCGATTAGGGGACTAAGGCCCACTTGCACCAACACAAATTTAATATATAAACTAGTTTAACTCGCTAAACCAGTTTAAGCTAGCACCCTTTGACTGTGGGAACCGCGTTTAAATCCATAACTCGCTACTTAACTTTAAACTCGTGTTGGTGCAAGTGGGCCTAAATGCCGAAAGATGATATTGTATGGAGAAAGTTAACTTTTGTCTCGTCTTAAAGATTGCATTTCTGAATGGGACAAAATAAAATGATGACGTACCATATTCAATTTGCTATTTACATGGAGACTTTATTATTTCTTAATAAATAAAATAAAATAAAATATATTTTTGCAAGTATAACTTTCAGTATCCGATGTTACCAGCGTGTATTTATTAATTTATGCTTTCAGTGTTCTTAATAAATACCTATTTTAATAATTTGTATTTCTTCTTTCAGGTACTTATGCATGGCCTCTCTAATAGCTGCGTTAGCAGAGTGCGAGGGGTATGTATGTAAACAATCCCGCCGTCCCCTTTCCACCTCCGCACCACGCGCACTGAGCAGGGATTGCATCCCTACACGCTGGACTTAACGCGGATGCGTACCAATCGGTTCTACAGATCTTTCCTCTACAGAACTGGTAAACTCTGGAACGCTCTCCCTGCCCACATATTTCCCCCAAAGTACAGTTTAGGGTCTTTCAAGATGCGCGTGAATAGGTACCTGTCAGGCCGGCATGGCATTCGCAATCCCCGCAGTACATGGTCGTCGTTAGACACCTTATGGATGCTTCGGCGTCGCTGGCATGTCGCGCTTTCTATAAAAGGAAATAAAAAATAAAAGAAATACACGCAGGCGAAGGCTGTTTGTATAACATTTTTGTTGTACTTTTTGAAATGGTGATGGAATTCATCACAGACTTATTTTATTTCTTTATATATTTATTTACTTATTATAGAATCAACATCTTTACAGATTCAAGCAATATTATTATACAAGGTGAACAAAAAACCTGTCGAACAGCCGAAGGCAGGAAGTACAGTTTCAGATACTGAATCGGATAGGCTAGTTTTTTTTTTGGATTTTTTTTATGTAAATATGCCCTTTTTCAATTATTCCTAAGTATCAAGATGCCTTTAAATAACTAAATTATGTCTGCATGCCATCATAACAGTGATGTGAAGTTAAACTCTACTATACCATATGTCTTAAGCACGTGTTATCAGTTTTCTAGGTACCTACCTAGGTAATATTCTAAAACTTATAAATAATAGTTTTTTGCACACTAACAGACCTCAAAGCACTTACCGACTTCATTTTCAGTACAGAAGACAAAAAAAAAATTTTATCGGCAAATTATTTTACAAAGAATTTCACTAAAGACATAAGAACACGCTCTCTGCCTTCAATTCATTCAATGCTGCCTCAAGATAATTTATGACACTGGCGGCGAGGCAGCGGCGGCGCGGCGGGGCGGCAGCGGGCGCTTTGTGTCGCGCGCGCGCGCGCACCGCCTCCACCGCACCGCGCCGCCTAGAGTAAAGAATTTTGCATTAGAAGTAAAAGGTCGTGGTACTAATTCTATTTTTTTTTTGAAAAATTTTGTCCGAATTTAAAAAAAAAACTAGCCTATCCGATTCAGTATCTGAAACTGTACTTCCTGCCTTCGGGTGTTCGACAGGTTTTTTGTTCACCGTGTATACCTATATGGTATAAAGAGAGAACATTTGAATTGCATTGCAAGAAAAATAAATAATTATAATAGGTGGTGAAAAATAAAAAAAATTGTATTGATTGATACAGGCGAGTTCTATATTTTATTTATAGTTGCAAGTTCTAATTACACTGATTGATGTTCATATATGCGCTTCCTTCAAAATTAATAAATTCCCGAGGCGATAGCTAGCGCCCGCTCCCGTCATACTTTTCGACAACGTGTGAAATAGCTCAGTCGAGCTTATCTTGTGGCGGAGGCTGCGCGGGGGCGGGGGGCGGGACGGCTTATCTCGTGGGGGTGGGGGGGGGGGGGGGGGGGGGGGAGGCAGGGGCGCCACCGCGCCTTCACATACGGGTCCGGCCGGCGGGTCGATTCCAACTTTTTATTTTATTTAAACCGATATGAGTGACTGAGTCAGAGCGTCCAAAGGGCATGCTCCGACCAGCATATTATAACCTACGAGAAGGTAGCTGTCATATCGGAGACTTTACTTTAGATTGCTGTTGATCTACCACCTAGTAAGGGGCAAAGGAACACTTACTCTTGCTGCAGGAAAGGAAAGCTCGGTGTTTGTATTGGTGCAAATGCACGACTGAGGATGACTGAGGCACCCCCAGCCTTCCTTATCCTGCGTAATAAATAACTGCTCCTGGCGTGTTGTGTCGTGTTGTGTTGTGTTGCTGCTTGGAGTACACTGGCGTGTTGTGTCGTGTTGTGTTGTGTTGTGGCGCTGGGAGTACCTACATGCCGCTTTATTGCCAAAAACAACTCGTTGGCTACAAACATAGTGTGATCTCACAACGCACCACAACACGATACAAGTCACTTTTTTTTTATGGAAACTGACACGGTTGGCTACATCACCTACAACGCCCGTGATGTCAGCCCATAACACCGGGTGAACTAGGTGCCATGTCAGTGCTTCCCCCTTTGATCGTGCCGGCTACACTGAACTGGTCGGAAAACACAAACTATTTACATAGCCGTTTAGACCGACGTTTCATTTAGTGCGGTGGTACCAACCCGGGCGGGTTAAACCCTACCACCAAGTAAGATTAGGAGGGAAGGGACCTACAGTTTTACGAGGAATCCGAACCTCGGTCATCCTCCTACGGTCAGCGGTCACCCATCCAAGTACTGACCGCACCCAGCGTTGCTTAACATTCAGTAGCGACAGTTGACTGTCTGCACCACTGAGCTATCGATGCTGACAATACTGTCACTGTATGTTTCTAGCAATACAAAATGTATGGTTTTAGTAATTACTTAGTCGTCAGCCTCGGTAGCTCATTGGTGCGGTCGGTCGACTGTCGGTCGGATCATAAGAAGACCTGGGCGCGGTCAGTGGATGGATGGGCGACCACTCGACCGTTGGAGGCTGACCGTGGTTCAACCTCTGAAGCACAGACGTATCGTTGGGTCATTGAGCCTGTTTTAATGGTACTACTATGGCCGCTGCTCTGGCGAACTTGCTTCCCTTATCCCTCTTCCTCCTGTTCGCCTTCGCCAAACCCGCCATACTCTCGCGGAACACCCCTTTGGAGTCGATAGAAGAGTTCTTCGAACTGCACGATTCTTTAAATCGTTCTTGTGCCGCGCTGCAAAGGTGTGGAACGGGCTCCCAGGGAATATCTTTCCCCACTCCTACAATCCACGGATCTTTAAATCGCGGGTTAATAGCCTTTCCCCAGCGACATTAGTCCACCTCCAAGCCGGACTGGCACCTCCTCGGCGGTGAAATTGGCGGCGCCTGAGACTTCGACCTCGGGTAGAGCCACCCAGTCTGGAAGCAATAAAAAAAATGCCATTATTGAGTGTTATTTTAGTTAGAGAAATAAGTGTGTACCTTATATCGTACTCTTTTCTATTCTGTGCTTATATGCTTATAACAAGTAAGTACTGTGTGGGGCCGGTACTTAAAAAGAATATCCTCACTGCATCTCTCCCCATGCATGTCGTAAAAGGCGACTAAGGGATAAGGACAAGATGCCGTGCTAAAGGGCGACAGGCTCGCCACCTCTCACCTTGGCACGGTACTTCCACCGAGTCATGCAGCAGGTGGGTCTTCGTGCCTTACTTGCTGCTTGATCGATTTAATCTTGTTCGTATACATTGCGAAACGTGGTGGTCGGTGTTGTGCCGTAATTGACCAGAGTACTTGCAGCACAACACCGATTACTCTGCTTACCCCGATTATCGGGATTCAGCGTGTGTGATATGTATGTATGTATGTAACAAGTAACGAAAGGATCAAATTGAAACTACTTTGACTCATTTGTCTCAAGGGCCGCGGGGCCCCTAGGCGGCGCGTGCGCGGCCCATAGCCAGTTGCCTACATTGCTTATATGGATAATCCGGGACTGTGAGGCACGTGAGGATCCGTCGTCTCTGCCCTTGGTGATGTAGTCAATCATGAAATGTTTCCATAAAAATTGGTTATCTGTAAAGTCGATTTACGGACGATAGTTTTACGTGATAACGTCATCAATTTCTGCTGCCCTGGTACTTTAGAACCAGAGAGATACATGTGTACAAGCCGACGCTTGGGCCGATTGTGCCTCTCTATCGCTTGTTACGCGCTCTCGCTTGCACCACACACAGGCTCAGATGGAACGTGACACTTTTTCGTGCGTGCAGCCGGTGTTCATCAATTTATAAGACGTGACGTTATCACGTCAAAAAAAGGAAAGAGAACTGCGAGACTGTTCTAACCGTGCTTATGATTGACTCGTCTCAGTGTATTCATAGGTTTCGTCACGCCAGCAGCAGCGCCCGCCTGAGCCCGGGCCGCTCCGTGCTTGCTCAAGCGCATTCCTGCATAATACTAAAACGAAACAATTCAAACGCTTATAACTGTGATTGTCAGACATTGATTTACAAATGCACACAATTTTACATTGCATACCTATAATCTTTCCCAGAAATAATAATCTACAAACAGCTATACAGCTATTAATTTGAACTCCAGGGGTTGCCCTAAGTTGCCCTAATTGCTCAGACTTTCTATATACCCAAAGTTTTACACAAAACAAGATTTTAACATAAAATATGATAAGGAAACAATATGAACAATTATACA
Source organism: Nematopogon swammerdamellus (assembly GCA_946902875.1). Taxonomy (NCBI): domain Eukaryota; kingdom Metazoa; phylum Arthropoda; class Insecta; order Lepidoptera; family Adelidae; genus Nematopogon; species Nematopogon swammerdamellus. Next base: position 758,928 of record OX336347.1, read on the forward strand.
ATAGGATAAACTTCATAATATTTTTCACACATATCATACTTACATAATAACTATCAATATTTTTTTTATAATTCCATTCAAAATTGTTTTTTTTTTCATATCAACAATCCAAATGCAAGATAATTGAAACAGAAAAAAAGATAATGCCTATTTAGAAGTAATAATATTTAATGAATGTATATAGCAGTATAAGTGTTCTTTAATGATTTTTTTAATGTAAACCAACATGGGTGGCTGTGCCGAGAGATCAACGGTGCAGTCGACAGAGCTAAAATCACCTCTCCTCGCGAAACCACGCTCAGTTAGGTGCCACGCCAGCAGATTTTCGGACTTTTGCTAGGCTGTCTAGCCTTTTAATACGACGTTCGAAGACACCCAGGTTAAAGGATTCGGGAAATAAACTCACCGGAAGACAGTTTCACACCCTAGCGGTGCGAAAAAGAAACGATTTAGAGAACCGATGGATTCTCAAAAGCTCAATGTCAACAACAAAAGGGTGCTGACGAGTCATGCGGAATATATAAGTTCACATGCGTGACAGAGTTAGACGTAGGCACATTTGTAACAGCGTCCCTGTCTTTTCACTTGCTCTACGAGTTGAAGCCGCTCCCATTGTATTGAATTCTTTGCCTGAAACACTTCTGTCGCCGTCTCTCGGAGTTCGGGGTCGTCTCCGCATCTCCGGTTTAGCCAACAGGTTGTGTTGCGTGTACGTAACGCGGTTGCAGTGGTGAGCTCACATTACTGCGCGGCGCGGGGCGGCGGCGGCGAGCGGATGTCAATCTTTTATTACGAGTATAAAATATACAGAGCACGGAATACCCCCGCCCGCGCGGGGGTATTCCGTGCTCTGTGATAAAATATGATAGATAACGTGTACGCGGGCGGCCTCGCGCACGTTAATATATTTTTAGGGTTTCGTGCCTCAAAAGAGGAGAAAAACGAAACGCTTATTACTCTTTTTGGCCCACCTTTTACCAGGAACTTATACATAATTAGTAGTTTTTATTATTATGTATATCAGTTTTAATGAAACACCAACATAATTTGTATATGTATATGTCAATCAAAAAAATATAAGAAAATAATAAATAATATAATAGTAATGTTAAAACGTTACGTAACACAAAAATATACAGTTACAATTTTAAAATACGTCAAGCCCGGGAAAAAATTAAAAATGGTCTTTTTTTATGGAAACTGACACGGTTGGCTACATCACCTACAACATCCGTGATGTCAGCCCATACTTAACACCGGATGAACTTGCCACGTCAGTGCTTCCCTTCGGTCGTGCCGGCTACACTGAACTGGACGGAAAACACAAACTATTTACATAGCCGTTTCGACCGACGACACGTTTCATTCAGTGCGGTGGTATCGACCCGGGCGGGATAAACCCTACCACCAAGTAAGGTAAGAAGGGAAGGGACCTACAGTTTTACGTGGAATCCGAACCGCGGTCAGCCTCCAGATATTATAGTATCTGTAAAGCAGTCTTGCACACGACCTTTCGACAGACCTTTCGTTCAGTGCGGTGGTGCCAACCCGGGGTCTTTCCATACTTATCCAACCTTTCAAGTTTAGGTAAATATGTATCCGATTATCCTATCCTTCCTTACCTTTAATAAAACCCAATGTCTGCTTTCTGTCTGTCTGTCTGTCCGCTTATAACTCGAGAACCACTGAACCGATTTAAATATAGTTTGCTCCTACGGATAGCTTGGTTCTTCCCATCAATTATAGGCTACTTTTCATCACGTTAAATGGCTTATGAGGTTAGCAGAGAAGTCAAATATGAGAGCGGGCGGAGCCGCGGGCACAGCTAGTAACTTATAATTTACAATGGCAAATATTAAATTATGTTCATTTGAAATTGCTCACCTGTTAACCCTACCACTGTAGGTCGGCCGTATCGTGACGGCGCGGGGCGTGAGTGGTGCGACACGGTCGCCGCCGCCGGGTCGCGCGACCGCAACGCACGCCTGTCGCAACTTGCCGTGGCGCTGGCGCTGGCGTGTCGTCGCGTCGTGCGACCGCAAGTCGCGCTGCGGTCGCGCGCTACCTGTCGCCGCGTCGCCTTGTGTCGTGTCGTGCGGTCGCGCGGCGCGTGATTGCGCGGGCTTGTTGACAGGTGATAGTGGCAATTCGAGTGCCAATGATGTTAGGTATAATTACTAAGATTTCTATTTAGAAATATCTGATTTTTCAGCAAACTATCAACATTTTAACGGGTGATTCCGTAGGTAAAAGGAACAACTTTGCCCTTTGTTTCAAAATAATAAAAAAATCATGATCGTCACGCAAAAAGAAGCCGCGAATAATAGCTAGTAATTTTGATTTTGTATTGAAAGTACGACATAATGCGCCGAGCACCCATGAGGTGTCTAACGACGTCTACGGACATCCGGTCGTATGCGGGGGTTGCTACTGCCATGGTGCCTATTTGCGCCCCTCTTGAAGAATCCGAGACTAGACTTGGGAGGGGGGGGGGGGGATAGGTAGGTATATGGGTAGGCAGAGCGTTCCAGAGTTTATCGGTTCTGTAGAGAAAAGATCTGCAGAACCGGTTGGTACGCATTCGTGGTAACCGCAGAATCTAGGTTTACAATCCCTGCCCGGTGCGCGTGGTGCGGAGGTGTAGTTATACATTATATATGAGTATAAGTATAGAGTATAAGAGTTTCTATTACAAAAATGCAAATTTATACCCCGAAGTATATCCGGGGTCCGGAATGACCCATTAACATTTTGATCGATTATTGTTGTATTGTTTATTGATCATTCATATGGCAGTTAGACTGCACTCGAACTTGTCTATGTATATCGAAAACACAGCTTGAGAGCATAATTAACAATTTTACTGAGAGTTCTGACTACAAAGACTTATTAATTAAGTGTATCAGATCTAAAGAGCCTTTGTCAAACTTTGATACATAATTTGTATCAACTTACATAATTATGTTAGTACATTAAAATAACTACAAAGTAGTAGTTAAGTAGTAGTAGCTAACACAAGTAAGTAGTTGTCAAAAAATAAAAATAAAATAATAAATATTAATATACCTAAAAGGATCAAATGCGTAGTAACTGTAACCGACGAGCATGCATGAAGAACATTATGGGAGTGGAAGAGGCGGCAGAGGTGTGTCAGGATCGTGACACGTGGAGATCCGTTGTCTCTGCCTACCCCACCGGGAAACAGGCGTGACGCTATGTATGTATGTATCTACACTAATATTATAAAGAGCTTAAGTTTTGCCAACTAACGTGTTCCACCGAGTTGCGGTTCACGATCCTCAAGTCTCTTAGGCGAGCGCGAGCGAGAGGCTGCAGCGCGCAGTCGTCGCCTGCCTGCTGCGATCGCGCCTCGCCTACTTTAAACTAATACATTTACACATCTTCGTCGATGCGAAGGTGCGATGTCGAATTTGGAGATGAAGTGTTAGAATGAAAAGACAATATGTACACCGACGCACGAGTGCGATCGTTCTCCCTACCCCTTGCCTCTCTCCCTCACGCTTCCCGCCCCGCGCGCGCTCCCCTCTTCCGCTCGACGCTGTGCTCCGCCTCCCCGCTACCTTACGCCATACCCCATCCGCTGGAACACCGCTTCTCTGTATATTTCTTCGGAGTGAAAACTCTAATATAATATTTCCTCAAAGTTGGTGCACGTCGATCGGATTCGAACCTCGGACCTCTCGCAAGGAAGCCGACGCCCGAACCGCTCGGCCACCAATAGCCAATAACCTTTACTATTTAGCATCCAAATTGCAAAATATTTGAAGACCTCCTCCAACTGGGATACGAAACAACATCTGTAGCGTGTTTTCACAGAGCTTATTGCACGAGTGGGTTTGACTCGGCAAAGTGAAAGCTTACAGAGCTGCCTATAGTTTCAAAGTTTGATAATATTGTTGGGAACTTGTCAAAACTTCGCCTCGTGAATCGGAAAATTGGGTTACAAGTTAGTCTCCGATTGGCTTTAAACAGGAGTTGATTTGAGAAAGCGATTTTGGAACGGTTTACGAAATTTGCATATTATATTTAAATGTAATATTGAGAGTTCCGAGGAAATATTGATGATTTTCGGAAGGATAATATGTATTATTAAACGAAAATATTAATAATATGTAGTAAAAAAACAAATATTCACATATATTACACATGTCAGTCAGTCAGTCAGCGCTTATGCTACTGCTGGACATAATCCTCTCTAATGTACCTCCAGTCCTCTCGACTTTCAGTCGTCCTAACTGAGGGGTGGATGTTGTCCTCACACTCCGTTTCCCTGTCCACAGCCATCAGTGTAGGACCCCGTTACAATTGTTTGTTGTCATCCATGTAGGATGACAAAAAAATGTATTTCCCGGCAAAATGGGTTCAACTAAAAATCAGTGCAATACGTTATCTACGTTATTGCACACGCTGAGTTCAGCCCAATTTGTCGCCAATATTTGCACACGCTGAGTTCAGCCCAATTTGTCGCCAATATTTGCACACGCTGAGTTCGGCCCAATTTGTCGCCAATATTTGCATACGCTGAGTTCGGCCCAATTTGTCGCCAATTAGCTAATGGTTGTGTTGTATTGTAAAATTGTAATCCGAAATAGCGACAAATGAACGTTTCATTAAATTTTTTTTTTTAACTCCAATGATCGTCGTCTGATCGTGTCGTCGTCGTTCGGATTACACGAATACGCACGTAAAATGGTGTTCTAATTATTTGTACGAGTAATAACTGCGCATAGAGATTTTTACGCAAATGTCATTCCTTAAATGTAAAATTTGCGAAAAAAATAAATTATGCAGGACTCTATTGGACGCAGCAATAAAAAAAAACCCCGACCCTTAAAAAGTAAAAATAATCGACCGCTAAGTAAATTCCCGCGCAGCTCTGAGTTTTTAGATTTTATTAACTTAGCGGTCCCCTGACTCCTTTAAGTAAGTTAACGGAAATAATTTTTTACTTTTTAAGGGTCGACGGTTTTTTTTAAATTTGTAAATTAACTTTTTTTTCAAGCTTTTGAAAAAAAAACTGCATGCAAATCGATCCACTTTTTAAGATAAGATTTTTTTTTATTACTTGATTACTAACATAGCTAACAACCATCCCGATTAAACAAGCTTCCTAATAAAAAAACCGTATCCAAATCGGTTCACCCGTTTGGAAGCAACGATGCCACAGACAGACACAAACACACACACACACCCCCTCACCTCCACACACCCTCACACGTCAAACTTTATAACACCCCTCCGTTTTTGCGTCGGGGGTTAAAAATGTACATACCTACATCTAGAATTAGAAAGCTAACGAAGAAAGTAAAGAATGCGGATAACAAAGAAATTACCTAGGTACTTAGCTTTAATTCGCGTGAATGCGGTGTGTCGAGTGGTACTCTGTGGTCGAGGGGACGACTCGACTGAGGGCATTAAAACGACATTGCAATGCAACCGTTTTGTTGCATTAAATGCATTCCCAGACAATAATCTGTAATGATTACTGCAGTTACGACTGCGCGGGGTGAATGACCACCGACAGCGCAAGGAACGAAAAAAACCGGCCAAGTGCGAGTCGAACTCGCGCACCGAGGGTTCTGTATCGCCATGTCATGGTTAGCGCCACTCACGCCATCTATGGCGTGTTATGAAATGCTTCATATTAGTTAAATGTCATGATTAGTTAAAATTCTTCACGCTCCGGTAGATGGCGCGCGCGCATACACGTTTTGGGTTCTTCTATGGGGACACCCGTGAATTTTTTACTTTTACTTATTTTTATTATTTGCTGTTATATCGGCCATAATAACACATATTCTGTGAAAATTTCACCGGGCTCAAGAGATATAACGGCTCAAGAGATATAGCCCTCGGACAGACAGCCAGACAGACGGACGGACGGACGGACAGATAGACGGCGTTATCTTAGTTATAGGGTCCCGTACCGGATACGGAACCCTAAAAAAAATTAGAATAATTCGGAATTAAGTTAATTTCGTATACGTATTAATATAGAAGATTAGACGACGATAAATGGGTCCTATCAATAATTTTAATTAAGGGGTCCTTGAAAATGGGTCAGAACCTTCCGAGATCATCTTTTTGTCCGTCTTGTAACTGGCGGCTAACTTATTATTTTTTGACTGTCTCTGTTCTTCTGGCGGACTATTGGCACCGCGCTCTTTATAACAAACATTCATTATTGAAACATTTCACTACACATCATATTCCGACTCATTCACAATACATGCAGCTCGTCTTTGGAACCAACTCTCTGTCAAAATTCTTTTAAAGATGCACTTCTTGTCCTCGTAATTTCTCTGATCTTAAATGATATCTCTCATGTTCAGAGTTAGTAAATATATAATATGTAGAAACTAAGTATATTTAGTCTATCTTTATTTGTGTATATATCTGGTATATAAGTATTCAACGTTAGCAAGACTCAGTGTTGCGCATTATCTGCTAAGGTCGATCCCTTTCCTTTCCAAGCTAGTTTCCAAGGCAGCGTCGTACCTGTCTCGGAACACCTGGACCTCCTGGGCTCCACTATTTCCAAAGACGTGGGTTTCCGGCAACTAATCGAGTCTAAGGCCGAAACTGCATCCAGAAAATTGGGAATACTTTTCCGTAATCGGCGGTTCTTCTCACCGGCACAACTATTCCTGTTGTACAAAACACAGATTAGGCCGGTGATGGAGTACTGCAGTCACATCTGGGAGGGTAGTCCGCATTATCTGCTAGCATCCTTGGACTCGATACAGCGCCGAGCCATCCGTCTTGTTGGTGACCCGAAACTTACAGATGGTCTGGAGTCCCTGAGTCACAGACAATTTGTGGGTTCGCTTAGTCTGTTTTACAGATACTATCACGGACGCTGCTCTGCGGAACTAGCATCCCTTATTCCCTGCCACCCGTCCTATCTCCGCATGACTCGTCGCAGAGAGACTCAGCACCCTTTTGTTGTTGACATTGGGCTTTTGAGAACCCATCGGTTTTCTAAATCGTTTCTTTGTCGCACCGCTAGAGTGTGGAACTGTCTTCCGGCGAGTGTATTTCCTGAATCTTTTAACCTGGGTGTCCCTGGGTGTCTTCAAGCGTCGTATTAATGGGCTAGACAGCCTAGAACCAATCCGCAAATCTGCTGGCATGGCACCTAACTGAGTGTGGTTTCGCGAGGAGAGGTGATCTTGGCTCTGTCGACTGCACCATTGGTCCCTCGGCACAGCCACCTATGCTGGTTTACATAAAAAAAAAACAATTTGTATTCCCGTACAACTGTTATATAATACCTTTTTTTATGGATACGCTAGACACTTGGCGCCTATAATATCTCTTTCCGCCTTCATCTAAAGGGTTTCTGTTAGAAAATACCTAGAGGCGTGTCACCTTTTGCCCATATTTTATTTGAGTATAATAAATATCCTTCCTTACCTATAATAAAATCCAACGTCTGCTTTCTGTCTGTCTGAGTGTCTGTCTGTCCGCTTATAACTCGAGAACGACTGAACCGATTTTAATAAAACAAAATTCTACGGATAGCTTGATTCTTCCCATCAACTATAGGCTACTTACTATCACGCTAAATAGCTTATGAGGTTAGCAATTGAAGTGAAATATGAGAGCGGGCGGAGCCGCGGGCACAGCTTGTATACAATACAATGCAATAAAACTATATTTGTTTTTTTTTAAATAACATCATATTAATGTGTGAAGGTTGCCGGTCGGTGCCACATCGCTCGGCCAGTGGCTGCCTGCGTGAGTAGTAATAACAAAATAAATACCAACATTTTATGAGCCTGCATATTTCATTTAATTTAAAATGTCGTCATAGCTCGACAAAGAAACAATAAAAGTGCTGATGGCTATCGCGATTGTAATGATAACAATGAAAACGTTGCCGAACAATAAACCGCTCATAACAATTAAAGACGAAATTAATCATCTTCAAATGCAGGCTATAGCGTTTTATTTGTCCTACTCAGAACACGTCACTCGGCTGTCGACGGTATCGCCTCACTCGTGACCACGTTGAATTATCGATGAACTTATTCCTCATCCACCCCCACGACCACCCTCACGCCGCACACTGGGGCGATTTCCCAGATTGGTGGACATGGACCATTGTAGAATCTTTTTCTAGAATTTCGAAATGCTTTTTGTAGAATCGTATTGGACGGTAAAATATAATATACTTTTGCTCTTTCGTATATTTCTCTAAAACTAATAGTTTCGGAGAAAATTAAATAAATGTGAATTATTTGTATGGCGAGAAACATATTCCAGTAGATTTCTCAAAATGTTTAAAAATGGTTGAGCTAGCACCTACATAGTCGTGATGTATGACCATAGTTAAGCACTATTTACAAAAAACCGCGAGCCGCTTCGCGCCGCTTTTTGTTTTATTTGTGTTTGAACATGTTACTCAACGTGATTTCTTGCATATTGCGAATTATGTTGCACTATACATAAAGTAATGTATACGATTTTATATAAGTTTTAGAGTATTGTAATATAGCTTTTGCCCGCGGCTTCGCTCGCGTGAAATTCGTATTGCAAAGAAAGAAAGTAAGTAACAAAGGCCGATCTGCGTTCAGGAAGATGATAAACCTAAGAAAGTAAGTAATTGAGGGCGAGGCCGAAGGCCGAGCTGCGTACAGGAAGACTATAAACCTTCTTGAAGAAAGTAAGTAACTAAGGGCGAGGCCGAAGGCCGAGCTGCGTTCAGGAAGACGATAACCTTTTCGAAGAAAGCAAGTAACAGAGGGCGAGGCCGAAGGCCGAGCTGCGTTCAGGAAGACCATAAACCTTCTCGAAGAAAGTAAGTAACTAAGGGCGAGGCCGAAGGCCGAGCTGCGTTCAGGAAGACCATAAACCTTCTCGAAGAAATTAAGTCATTGAGGGCGAGTCCAAAGGCCGAGCTGCGTTCAGGAAGACTATAAACCTTCTTGATGAAAGTAAGTAACTGAAGGCGAGGCCGAAGGCCGAGCTGCGTTCAGTAAGACTACAAACCTTCTCGAAGAAATTAAGTAATTGAGGGCGAGGCCGAAGGCCGAGCTGCGTTCAGTAAGACTACAAACCTTCTCGAAGAAATTAAGTAATTGAGGGCGAGGCCGAAGGCCGAGCGATTCACCGTCCTCATGTGTAATTCGGTTCCTATGTAAAAAATTATTGTGTTTTACTGTAAATGGATTGTGAATAAATATATTTCTTTCTTTCTTTCTGTGTTCAGGAAGACTATTTTTTTTAATGTAATCCGGTATTGGTGGCTGAGTCAGAGGGGCCAAATCACATGCTCTGACTAGCCAATATCACCTCCGAGAAGGTAGGTGCCATACCGGAGACTTCCCTGGATTGCTGGCTATACTGGACTAGAAGAGAACACAACCGAGGTTGCTATGCGGCCATCTTACTCCAGTACGGTGGTACCAACCCAGTCGGCTACAATTTGATCCTACCACCTAATAAGGGGCAAGGGAAGGGACCTACAGTTTTACACCGGTTTCGAACGGTGAACCAGCGGGTGTAGGTATGCACTTAATTTTTTTCGTCAGAAAAAACTCATTGGTACACGCCGACGGATTCGAACCTCGGACCTCCCGCACGAGAAGCCGTTGCCCAAACCACTCGGCCACCCGCCGCGCCTTCCTATAAACCTTCTTGAAGAAAGTAAGTAACTGGGGGCGAGGCCGAAGGCGGAGCTACGTTCAGGAAAACAATAACCTTTTCGAAGAAAGTAAGTAACAGAAGGCGAGGCCGAAGGCCGAGCTGCGTTCAGGAAGACTATAAACCATCTCGAAGAAATTAAGTCATTGAGGGCGAGGCCGAAGGCCGAGCTGCGTTCAGGAAGACTATAAACCTTCTTGATGAAAGTAAGTAACTGAGGGCGAGGCCGAAGGCCGAGCTGCGTTCAGGTAGACTATAAACTTTCTTGAAGAAGTACCTTCCTTCCTTAGAAAACCTTCTTGTACTTACTTTCTTCGAGAAGGTTGAAGGTCTTCCTGAACGCAGCTCGGCCTTCGGCCTCCCTTTACCCCTTTACCTTACCCTTTGCCTTACTTTCTTCGAAAAGGTTTATACCCTTCCTGAACGAACCCTCTCCCTCCCTCTCTCTTCCTCTCCCTCTGCCTCTCCCTCCCCTCCCCCTCCCCCTTTACAGAAAACTGGATGGTACGGAACCCTCTTTACGCGAGTTCGACTCGAACTAGACCACTTTAAAAAAATATATGTTACCATGGGATATACACTTAATTTACGTGAAAACGTAAACGAAAATCCCAATGCTTCTAGTTCTCACAGAAAACGCGATGGTATGGAACCCTGTTTACGCGAGATCGACTCGAACTTGATCAATTTAAAAAAAAATTATGTTACCAAGGGATATACACTTAATTTATAGGAAAACGTAAACGAAAATTCCAATCCTTCTAGTTCTTACAAAAATGCGATAGTACGGAACCCTCTTTGCGCCAGATCGACTCGAACTTAATCACACTTAGTTACTCCGGGATATACACTACCCCTATACGAAGTTTCGTCAAAATCCGTCCAGCCGTTCAGGCGTGAAAGAGGAACAAACAAACAAACATACTTTCACATTTATGATATTAGTGAGAAGTGAGATGAGAAAGTGAGATGAGATGAGATGAGATGAGATGAGATGTCGACTGTAATAGAATTTATAAGAATGTAGAAGATTGTTTTACCCTATGGTCAATAGAAATTGCACGATTTACAATAATCGATACATGCATTTTGAGCCATCTTCAAGCACGTTCATACACTAATTGTGAATATTTAGAGTTGCGGTGTTTATGCAAAACTGTTCTCATATAGTTGTGCATTTATAATTTAAAATCCATAAAATTTATTCAATATATAAATTTCGAGAAAAACATAAAATAAATTTTTGCTCCATAGTAAAAAAATTAAGATCGTTTTTTTCTCGAAAAATAAGCAGCAAATAAAAAAAATTCCAGTTATAAAAGATGTTTGTTTTCATGAGTAGAACACGATTCCGTTATAAAATGTCCAAATGTCCCTACTTTGTGAAATCGCCCCACTGTGCGCCGCTGCCACCCCGAGTATGTGGGCTACCCACGCTGGCTGTCACGGAGAACACTACTGCTGAAACGAAGCGAAAGTGATTATTCCATTAGTGTAGAAGCTTAGGAGGTCTGTCCGTTCATCCGTCCCAACCGACCGCGACATTTACACTCAGAAACTTTGAAAGGTTATCCGCCATTTTCGACCTTTCTTCATAACCTTCCCGAGGGACTCTGACGTCAGTGGAGTAAACCCCTATTTCTAAATCGTTCTCAGCAGAGAAAGGATCGCCGCTTCTCTCGAAGCTCAACTCTTCCGCTTTCATTTCACAGTTCGTTTGGATCACGGAGTAAAGAATAGAGAGGAGTAATTGTTTCTAGTTTCTAGTAAAATATGTGTCGCTAGTGTGAACTGTGGAGAATAGCAGGGGAGCCTCGACTTCGCAGTCCACCAATCACGCACCATTCATCCCCTGCTGGGGCGCGCACGCTGGGTAGCGACCACTGCGTGGACGCACCCGCTCCAGTCGGTGGCGAGGTACTCAGTTTACTTACACCAACTCATCTCTACTCTTTTCTCCGCGGTTCGGATTTCCGCTGGCAGCCCGATCTCGCGACGCGTTCGATGGAAGCTCCATGCCCGAGCTAGGGCGCCCGCTGCAAGTTGGACTTTCCAATTTGGTGCTATTGTCGTCGCGGGAACTTTCTGATTATTTCCGAACGGGCCGGATCGAGATATATCGAGGGGATACCGCGGCCCGAGTGCGCGCCGGCTAGATATCCGTCTTTGATAACGCTTAACTTTTTTAGAACTTCAAAGATCGTGATCGGAAATCTAGCGCGTACGTTCGTCCATGAATAACACATTTCTAACTTTAAAAATATAACATCTATCTGTAGCGGACTGGGTTGTTACCACCGTACTGGACGAAAGATCGCATAGCAGCCTCGACTTTTTTCTCCTCTAGTCCAATGTAGGCGGCAATCCGAAAGGGATGTCTCTGGTTGGATCATGTACTCTGGTCTGGCCACTCTGACCAACAACGGATTGCCTAAAAAAATTGGAAACTGAAAATAATATAGTTTAATAACAGCGTTTCGAGTAAGTGTTCCGTGACTTGGACATTGCGACATGTGATGGCTTGTACCTTCATTGAGTAATACGGAAATTTTTTTGAAATTAGTCATTTTGGCATGTCTGCATCCTTTTAGTATTTGCTTTGAAAAAGGATTGGTAATCTACGAAATTTGTATCAGACGAGCAAGAAGAAACTTAATTACTTTTCACAAAATGTAACAAGTGAGAACATAGCTACGGATACGCTCCAAGGAATCGAATGGAGCGTTCTAGCTGTTGCAATAGCTCTATCCTGAACGGACGCAAGTTTTTCTCCGGCCAGCAGCGGCGGGGGCGGTGTGGAGCCCGAGCTGAATAATAGATAGTCGCCTTCGCTCCGTCTCTGCCGTCCTCGATGTATTTCCAACTTTATCTCCGGCCTTAGCGGGGAACCGCCGCGACGAGAGGGTACGCGCGCTGGGTCGACGCCGGTCCCTATTGTGCTGTGACGAATGGTTTCCTTAGCTGGGGTGAGGTCTCGGGGAGAACGGGACACAATGCACCTGAAGGGATCCCTTCAGACTGTTTCAACCTGGGAATGATGGACGACAAATGTCACAACACATATCTTGGATCTCTTTCTTCTACACCGTATTGTATGTATAGTCAACTTCTGGGAATAGATCTCTCTAGATTATCACCGTCCGGTTCGGAATTTATAAATTCCTTAGATTTGACAATTATTAATCCAACAACGGAAAATTGCACGAGTGGCTGGCCGGTGTTGTTTTTTTCGGCACGGACTTGTCCAATACATATCGAAGGCTCGGAACATCCGGAATGTGGTTGAGTGTATTAATTCAGATGTTCCAAATTTATCATTTTACCATGTCGAAGACCATATTTCTCACGATTACTATAGGTCCACAGAACAGTGATCGTTTGCCGTTTACCCAGCGCATGTCGCGGTTTTTTGCTCTGTGGAGAAGACCATTCAAGAAATTCCTACGATGATTAAGAAATAAACGGCTTTACTCACGTCTTCGTTCAGAGAGTTACGTGGCTCTACGTTTCAGGTCAAACGTATTCTGACCCATCTTCGCGAGCTCTCTGCCGGCGAGCCGCTTCACATAAAACCCAAGACCTGACAACCACATAGCTCACAAAACGTCCCCTAGTAAAGTAGATGTACTTAAACACGTTCATTTAAAACTCATATCCCTCAGACGTGTTGACCCAGCGTGCAGACGACCCTGTAAGCGCCTGATAAAGATGGTTGATTCGTTCTCAGATGATATGTGAGCGCGATCTGCCTCAGCCTCTCCACGTGTCTCGACAGATTACCGACCCGCCGATCCCTCTTCGCTATTGTATTAATGGGGAGATATTGGAGAGAGCGTACGGTGCGGACTGCGGTGCCACTCGTGAAAACATTGTGCGAAGGACTTACTTGAGTCGAGTTGTATGTATGGAATGAAGGTTGGAAGGGTGCCAGCGATGCTCACATTGCCGACATCAAGGTCATGGCAGAAAGTTTTGTCAGTCTCGGTAGCTCGGTGGTGGTGCTAATGCGTTATTCGTCAAAGTTTTTGTGAAACACCTTACTCCCGGTTGGATTTTTAAAGTGATAATTTGATAAAATAATTAATTCATCACTGCGTTTGTCGTTCGTTTGCAATCAAAGGTTTAATGTCTTTGTTTGCAATGCTCGTTTCGTAAAATGATCAAAATTATGTTTCATTTGAGGGGTTTTTATATTTAACTATATCTCATAACTGTTTATATAGATAGTCTATTTTATATAATTCCTAGCAATTTTAAATAACATACTATAACACACAAAGAAATTAGAACAGAGTTGTAGTTTTAAAATGGTTCTGTAACACGTACTTTTTCCTAGTCCTGCGAAAAGCTTCTAAAGGTGACATTAATTCCATAATACACCACCACAAATCTTCGTATACTGTACGCGTGCACATGTACACTGCACTGACTCTTTACATTTTTCTTAGTCGTCAGTACACTCGGTAATGGCCTTAGAGATTATCCAGCTCCCTTAGTCTTTGCTTGCGGTTCTTTTTGTGCGCTCTTGTACTGCCTTATTTATATAGTTGGCTTTAGCTTGTCCGTTCTTAGTAGTTTTCTTGGATAGTCCTAAGACTAGTCACCATTATCTACGAGGCAAACCGTTGGGTTACTAATCTTTTAGATTTCTAAATGAACCTAGCTTTTTAAACACGATGGATTTTGAATGAGCATATTGGAACTAGGCATTTCAGCCTGTATTTACTATAAGGCGAAAACGGTATGACAAAACCAGTATTATTCATCTGCACGGCTGGCACAATCATTACACATTTGTCTTTGAAATCGGTTTGATTTAAATTCTTGGATGGGTTATCCAGTACAGGGTATATGACCTGTGGAAAAGCCTAGTCTGATGGAACCATTTATAATTCGAACGATGCACAAAGATCGCAGTTGGATGCCGTAAAATTAAAATTGAACTTCGACTTTATGCCTTTGCATTTAAAGATCACATTCTTTTAGGACTATCCGGCGAGGCGTTCCTGCGCCATTTGAATTATTTAACGCCCCTGGTTCTCAACCTAGAGATTAAAAGAAAGTGCATTAGGTACTTCGATCCTGTGCTTTTACTCTATTTATCCTCACGCGTACCGACCTAATGTCCAGAGTAATCTCTTTCGCTTGCTCGAGTGGCTACTAGGGTTGAGTGGAGCAGAGGAAACGGAGGAAAAGGAGCAAGCCAGCGACCACCAATTTCTTTAGAATTTCGTGGGACAATCGTAAGAAGCTTTCATTGTGTCTAAGCCTTTTTCTGCTTTTTAACCTTTTTACGTCCAGAGTTTTTGCCGGCGGCTCCGCTCGCGTCATTGTAGGTTATGCTTAGGATTTACGAACTTTTATATGAAACTTACTAAATGCTACATTTCCGTCATACAACGTTTTCATACATCTCTCTCTAACAGATACCCAGCGTACATTGATTTATGCGACGCGGTCGCTTTTTTCCAATATAGTGCAATAAAGAGTTTATATTCTATTAAACCGGCCAAGCGCGAGCCGGACTCGCGCACCGAGGGTTCCGTACCACCACGTTCTTTTTAGTAGTTCTTTTACTGTAGAGTTTGCACTAAAATCACACCAAGTTTGACGTTTGAATGTAGTGCCGTTTTTACGATAGGGCAAAAAGAAGCCTTTGAAAAATTAAGTTCTTATTATTTTTAAATATATATTTTTTTATTATTTGTTAGGATATTCACGAAAATAATAACACATATACTGTGGAAATTTAAACCGGCTGGCGGCTACAGAACATAACGAACACAAATTTCTGATAAGGAAAAAAAAATACAGTACAATACACTCACACACATACAAAAATAGTTTACATAGAATAACGCACACATCTGAAACACTCACAATAAATGTATATTGTATGTATGTATATAGGTATATAAATAGTAATATTTAAAGAAATTGTGTTCGTATTATTTATTTATTTACATGCGGCTTCTACTCGTTGTTTTTATTCTGTGGTTGGATCAGGGGGGGGGGGGGGGGCAGGGGGGCAGGGGGCGGCCCTCCCGCGGGTGCCGCCTTTGTTTCGGTGTTTATTTTGCGGAGATCTCGGCCGATAGCACGCGCGGCTTCATAAATCTGGATTAAAATTAACATTTTCGCCTGGAGACGGCTCAATTTAAACTTTCCCGATAAATTCCCTCTTTATATTGGTCGCCGGGCGTTTGTACAGACCGACCGAATGTCCGTAAACATTAACTGTGTACTTACTCGCTTTTATCAAATTTGATCTGTACACATTTTGCGATAAAATTATATTTGGAATTTATCAACTCAGTTCGATTTTTTTTTATGAAATGAAAAATGAAATTGAAACGAGTGTTTATTTGTCGCCAGTTTAACAAGTGGCATATAACTATAACATAGCAAATCAACGAAATGGTGACAAATTGGGCCCAACTTAGCTGATGCAGGTGGAGACAACGACGTTGTCTATTGCGCTGATTTGCCGTTGGGTTAGGTTAGTTTGCTTGCTTTAGCACCACCGCCTTCAACTCTAGGGTTCGATTTTTATTTTTTTATTTCATACATTTTTGAAGGCGGTTTTTATATATTTTTTTTATTTCACAGTTTTTTTAGTAATTTTTATTTGCTATTAATGTACTCGGCGGAATCGCTTGGCCTTCGGCCTCGCGATTCCGCCTCGCTTTCCAATCCGATCTTGACCAAAAGAAAAATGGGACCACCTTGGAGCTAGACTGAACCGAACACAAAAAGAATCATCGAAATCGGTTCACAATTGGGGAAGATATTGCTGAACATACATAAAAAAAATACATACAGCCGAACATAGAACCTCCTCCTTTTTTGAAGTCGGTTAAAAATGGAAAACATGTTTAATCACAAAGAAATGCACAACGTAGAAAAAAGTCAAAAAATTCACACTACATATACTTACACACACACAGAACATTACAAAAATGTATGTAATCCGGTATGGGTGGCCGAATCAGAGGGTGCATGGAAATGTTGAACCTATCGGTTCTCAAAATCGTTTCTTTGTCGCACCGCTAGGGTGTGAAACTGTCTTCCGGCTAGTGTGTTTCCCGAATCCTCAAACTTGGGTGTCTTAAAACATCATACCAGTAGGCTAGACAGCGTAGCAACAGTCCGCAAATCTACTGGCATGGGGCTCCTCACTGACATGGTATCGCGTAGAGAAGTGATTTTGCTACCCATGTTGGTTTACATAAAAAAAAATCTGTGATCTATGAATATAACAGTTCTTCCTTTGAACACAAATTCTGTCTAACTGTAATTGTATTTTTTTTAAAACACATACCTACATTATGAGTATTACTCGTTATGATATAAAATTTAAGAAAAGGTCGGAAGTTCATGAAATGACCCAGGAATTCCATCTAGATTGCACGGCCATAGAAATTCCAAAATTAAATTTAATTATTATTGGTTTATATAGAACTGACAATGGTGACTTTAGAATTTTCCTTAAATCAATTGACACTATATTAAATCATTTTGCAAACGACAATAAGAACATAATTTTGGCTGGCGACTGGAACATTGATTTTTTGACAATTAATTCAAAATGTAGCAAAATAACCGACTTGTTAAAAACATATAACATGTACAATTTGGTGACTTTCCCGACTCGAACTTGTGATGGGTCAGAATCGTCTATTGATGCCATAGCCTCTAACTTGTCTCCAAGATCGATCGCAGTGTCCGCACGTGTCACTGCAATCAGTGATCACGACGGCCAGCTCGCCTGTCTTAGGGAGAGCTCTCTGCAGGCCGGTCGCGAACCTCCTGCCTCTGTACAGCGGAGGCTTCGTACACCCGGCAGAGTGAGCCAGTATTGCGAAGCGATCGAATTATATGACTGGAGTAAAATAGTATGTAACAGTAATTATTCAATTGAAGTTAAGTTTGAAAAGTTTTTAAATGTATTAACCTATTATATAAATATGTATTTTCCCATGAAAATGTCAAACAGTAGAAATAAGAAAAACGAATACTGGATGAATGACGACATATTATCACTAAAGACAAAACTCTGTCACACATTTGAAATGAAAAAACAATTCCCTGATAGCGACGTTTTAAAAAAATGTATTGAGAAGTACAAGACAGCTATAGATATAATGTCTTGGCAAAGTCGTAGAGATTGCATCGAATCAAGGATTATGAATAGTAATAATCCTAAAAAAGAGATATGGCGAGTGATTAAAGATGAAACCAACAGAGGGCAGTGCAGGGAAGATGGTATTCATAAGCTTATAACCTCAGATGGAGATGATGTTCCTATTGAAAACATTCCTGAATGTATGAACATGCACTTCCTGAATATCGGAAGTAAGCTAACAGCCCTGAATCCAGCTTCTCCAAGCAAAGCATTGTCCCTAATGGTAGACATTCCCAGTCTTGATGCCGACCAAACCTTTTGCCTACCCTATGTCACACCTGAAAAAATTTCAAAAT
The DNA here is from genome assembly GCA_946902875.1 of Nematopogon swammerdamellus. NCBI lineage: Eukaryota > Metazoa > Arthropoda > Insecta > Lepidoptera > Adelidae > Nematopogon > Nematopogon swammerdamellus. The sequence goes on from OX336347.1 coordinate 777,078, forward strand.
TAATACGTGACAAATTATCTAAAAAAAGCAGTCTTGATATTTTTGAGTTGTCGGGAGAGTTGATTGCCAAATGTTCAAATAGTTTGTCGCCATACATATCAGTATTGGTTAACCAAATGTTTGAAGAGGGTACCTATCCTAATGTACTAAAACAGACCCGTGTATGTCCCATTTATAAAGGAGCCGGCGAAAGAGCTGACCCAAATAACTATAGACCTATAAGTTTAGTGCCAGCACTATCTAAAATCATAGAATCTGTTATATCTGACTCTGTAATTAAGCATCTTGAGGATAATAAACTTCTTTCTCCCAACCAATACGCATACCGTAAAGATCACTCCACAAAATCAGCTGGCATGAAGCTAGTAGGAGAGATAATAAAAGGTATAGACAAGAGGAACAAGGTTGCAGGTATATTCTGCGACTTGTCGAAAGCATTCGATGTCGTAGACCACAACCTCCTCTTGCACAAATTGGAAAAATATGGGGTAAGTGATAAACCACATGAATTGCTAAAGTCATTTTTAACAGATCGAAGACAGGTCACTGAGGTCACTTTAAAAGGAAACAAAAAAAGTTCCGAGCCAGGTAAAATTAAAATGGGTATTCCACAGGGTTCTGCATTAGGTAATACATTATTTTTAGTATTTATTAATGACTTAGCCTTGATTAAAATAGATGGTGTTTTAATACTTTTTGCCGATGACACTAGTATAATAGTCTTTGCTGAATCCATGCATGAACTGGAAATAAAATTAAATATAGTAGTAGGAAAAATATCGGAAGGGTTTGCTGCGAACGGACTGATACTAAATACATCGAAGACCAACTATATGGTATTTTCCGGACGAAACTGTGGTCCCCGTGAGCTCTCTATTTCGAATTCATCCGGCTCTATTGGCTCCCAGTCATGTATACGATTTTTAGGGTTCTATATTGACCCAACTCTAAGTTGGAAAAGTCACATAGACAAACTATGTGACAAGATGGCTAGAGGTATTTACGCACTAAGAGAGTTACGCCGCTTGATCAGTCCGGAGGCTTTGAGACAGTCTTACTATGCGTACGTACACTCATTACTGTCGTATGGTGTAATCCTGTGGGGTAACTCAACCGATGCTGAAAGAGTGCTAATACTGCAAAAACGAGCGATAAGGGTATTAGCCAGTGTACCGCGAACAACATCTTGTAGAGACTTTTTCAAATCCTTTGGTATATTAACTGTGTGCTCTCTATATATATATGAAGTAGTGGTATATGTACGCAAAAACATGAATTATTTTGAGTCAAATGGCGCAAGTCATAATTATAACACACGTAACTCAGAGCGTTTAAAATCTGTTGCGCATAAATCGGCGATGGCTGAAAAAGACCCTGACGTGATTGGACCCAAATTGTACGAAAATGTTCCTGATACAATAAAATCAATAAATAGTGACAATGTGTTCCAGAGTCAGCTGAAAATATTTCTCTTAGACAATCCATTTTATAAGTTAAGTGAATTTTTTTCATACTGTAAATAAAAATTCTGCTGACTTTGATAATTCAAATTGTTTATATGCATAAACACAAATTTTATTAATAACTTGACTGAACCCTATGTTCTTTGTTTTGTATTTTATTATCTTTTTAATGAGTATATTTTTGACTTAGTATTTTTAATTTTTTGCTTAGATATAGTATGTTATATTTAACATAATGAAAACTTAGTATGTAAGCTATATTTAAAAAAAGCTCTGTAAGGTTTCTTACCCGGTTCTTCCTTATAGATTGCACTACTGAACGGGACATCATAAAAAATGACGACGAACCATACTGAATATGCATATGTCTCAATGTAATATTGTTATTGTTGTGTGTTCTTTATGGCGAAATAAATATCTGAATCTGAATCTGAATCTGAATCTGAGTCGTATAGTTCCAGAACCAGCCAAATCCATTTCTCTAAAAAAATAGTTTAAACTGTTTCGAATAAAGTATTAAATTTGTGTAAAATCGTCCTAAACGGAGTTGGCGAGTTCTGGAACTATACGACTCATATATAAAATGAGAATTTGTAATAGGTAATGAGAACCTAACGCGAATTTGATAAAATGCTAATAATTTTAATAGTCGTGGAAATTCTAAAATATAAAGTTGACACAGAAAATCTAAATTAGTTTCCAGGCTAAGCGATATTTCTCTGCGCAATTAGAATTCCACCACAGAAAGGGTCGTTTTCTTAGAATTAAACGCTAAATTTAATTTAAACAAAGGGCGAACTATTGAGGTAATATTTCTTTAATGTGAATCGTCACAAAGATGGAAGCCACTTTCAGCAACTTTAATTAGATTTAATAATCTCATTAGAACAAGGGCGGAACTGTCAAAATATCGAAGAAGCCTTGGCTGGCCCGGGCGAGTCGCCTTGTCTTCAAGACCCGATGCTAAAGTTAGTCAAATTGTTGTCAGCAAGTTGTGTGGCTTCGGTCGTAAAAGTGTTTTAAAGCCTAGTCAGTAGCTGGCGGACACTCAAGAATAAAAAGAAGCAGTTCATAAAACCAGCTATAGATGGCGTGAGTGGCGCTGACGATGACATGGCGATACGGAACCCTCGCGCCTCGGTGCGCGAGTTCGACTCGCACTTGACCGGTATTTATAAGTAAACAATTCCGCGCAGATCCTTGATAGATGAAGTTTTAGATATTATAATATCTATGCTCTCCCTGCTCATATATTCCCCCCTAAGTACAGTCTCGGATCCTTCAAGAGGGGCGTGAATGGGCACCTGTCAGGCCGGCATGGCATTCGCAACCCCCGCATATGACCGAATGTCCCTGGGCGTCGTTAGACACCTTATGGGTGGCTCGGCGCCATATGTCGCGCTTTCAATAAAAAAAATGTATTAAAACTGAATATTTCAGGTGATTAATATTGATGATACATCTCACAGAAAGAGCGTAATTTTGACTTTTACGCAGTTTTAACGCGAGCGAAGCCGCCCACACGTGGTTGAGTGAAGACGAGTGACGTGGAAATGGTGTGGGCGTTGCGGAGGCTTCACCGTCAGATCGCAGGAGGTTCCGTCCATCCGCCCCTACAGCTTGATCTAACTCTAGCGGCGATTACACGAACTAATCGTTCACCACTTGCGTGCTGCTTATCTGTGTGTACTGCCTGTGTCTGTGTGAGTAGGGACAGTCATATTATATGTACTAGCATTTGCCCGCGGCTTCGCTCGCGATAAATTCGTATTTAAAAAGAAGAAGGTAAGTAAGCCCGCTACCGTACTTTTATTTCGGCGCGCGGGACAATTCGGTTTATATGAGAGCCACATCTTAAAGTAACCAGAATTGTTTTTTTTTATCCTGTGTCCCACATAATTCAATGTGCTTGTACAAAGTTTCATCGAATTGTGATGATCGGTTTAAGAGTTATGGAGGAACATGCATACATACATGCAGAAAATATTTCTCGATTTAGTTTTAGTATCATACATAGAGTCTACAAACGCAATATCTCATAAAACAAAGTAAGTTACTCCGTGACCATCCCTTACAGATTTATCATTAGTATTGATTTCTTCCTTGCTTTTATGGGCAAATTCTGCTGCTGTCAAACCTTTCTTTTTAAATTGTAAATCAATATTCGAACATGCCCCTCTTCGCCTTAAACTAATTGAAACTAACTTAAAAAATAACAATAACTAAATTAAACTAAAGTTATTGTGGATACGAATAATTAAATAAACTAACATACTCTTGACTATTTAGGTTACGTTAGGCTATTTAGGACTTTCCCTGTTGATGACAATAAAACATCTTGAACAACGCGCCCTAAAGACAAGGACAGTAAGTCGTCAAAGAGCACCTGCATTGTGGTCGCGGGACCGAGGTGTGCCTACATACTGACCGAGCCGCCCCCCGCTCCGCCCCCGCTCCGCCCCCGACCAGTGCGCGCACACTAATCACGTGGGGCGGGGTGCCCAAGCGTGTTCCGGTCGTAGCGTTGGGCGGTAGCCATAGAGATAGGAGCGAATTAGAGGCGGATGATGACATACGAACCCACCAACGTTGTTTAGTCCGTGGCAGAAGCCCTGAGATGGCACCTAGTTCAGTAGCATAAACTACATCAACGGTGATGTAGCCAAGCATTTAAGGTTACATAAAACCCGACTGCGTAAAATAAAGGAAATAAGAAAAGTTGATCGAAAATACTGTAGTCGGGCGTGTGGCAGGATTCGTACTGACAGGGTCTACAGCATTTTTCATGTACTTTCCTTGTTATTTCATTAGTATTTCGTAGCCGAGTTAATAAATATTAATTTAATAGTAGTAACATTTTTTTGTTTTTATTGTTGAGGAAATGGGGCTGGCTGAAAATCAGCGCTGCAGTCCTCACTCGTCAGTATAACACAGATTCAGATTCAGATATTATTTATTTCGCCATAAAGAACACACAGCAATAACAATATTTCATTGAAACATATGCATATTCAGTATGGTTCGTCATAATGATATTTTTGTCATGTCCAGAGCTAGCTTCTTTATTCTGTAGTAGTACATAATTTGTATAGTAAAATTGTATCTGTGTTTAATTGTGAGTATCTGTGATCTATGAATATATTTTCTATAATATATTTTCTTCCATTATTTCTTCTTTCTCTCACTGATCGTAGTTTCGCGAGCAGAGGTGAAGTTGGCTCTGTCGCCTGGCCCATTGGTCCCCCTCGTCACAGCCAGCTAACCCGTATTTTCGCCCCATACTTTTTCATGAAAATCGGCCAAGTGCGAGTCGAACTCGCGCACCGAGGCAGGGTTCCTTAACGCCATGTCATGGTTAGCTCCACTCACACCATCTATGGCGTGTTATGAAATGCTTCATATTAGTTAAATGTCATGATTAGTTAAAATGCTTCACCCTCTATTCGGTAGATGGCGCGCGCGCATACACTTTTTTGGTTTCTTCTATGGGAACCCCCGTGAATTTTTTACTTTTTCTTATTTTTATTATTGGTTGTTATATCGGCCATAATAACACATATTCTGTGAAAACAACGGGCTACCTATTAAGGTTCAAGAGATACAGCCCTCGGACAGACGGACGGACGGCCGGCCAGACAGACAGACAGTCAGACAGACAGACGGCGTAGGCTTAGTAATAGGGTCCCGCTACAATTTTTAGTTCTAGGGGTCCCGTACCGGATACGGAACCCTAAAAAAAGTGAGTGCGGAACTCAAGGTTGATGTGAGCATCACTCACGACCGTGTAGCTTGACCATTAGCAGTTCACTTCAGCCCCGAAAATCCTCGGGGTCCCGTTATTACATGTTTACACTTAAAAATATGCTTACTGGTATACTTACATACTTCTTTCTCTCCATATTTATATATTTATTTAAGGTTCACCAACAGGTCGGACACATTTACATTCAAGCACGAGTATGTATAAGTACAACATATTTAAGCTATAGTGTGGACCCAATGACGGGCAAACACCTCCTTCAATATTTGCTGGCATCACATTGCTTATAAATATATAATTTCTTCTACCCACCTAGAACAAAAACTAAAAATGACTGTAACTGCTCGCGTGAAAAGTACCAGGAGCCCATAGGAGCCAAACGATGCTGCGGCGAAACGCAACGCAGCACGGCACGACCCATCCAGCAGAGCAGTATCGTTTACTCTCTTGCACTCACGAGATATTGAAACAAAATTATATAGCATGCAGGATCCACATCTCATGAAGTACTAGCTCTGTGGCACCGCATAGGGAACGCGATACTCGAAGCAGCGCCGATACGGTCTTGCTAACTCGTAAACCATCCCCGCCGCCGCCGCCTCTTGCCGCTTCTTAGCTCCTTCCTCCGAGCGCATTACAAGCTCTGTGGCAAGGAATTCTATATTATAGACACGCCATTTTCATACGTTGCAAGGCATTGTATTGTATTGTTTATTGATCATTCATATGGCGGTTAGACTGCGCTCGAACTTGCCACAATTTGTTCTATCCGGTTCGATTACAGCCACGAAGAAGAACCGACAAGAAACTTCGCAGGGTATTTTTTTTATAAATATTTTTACAAGTATTTAGTGACTAGCCACATAATAACACCGCCCATAGTCTATCGAAAACACAGCTTGAGAGCAAGCTTAACAATTTTGGTAAGAGTTCTGACTACAAAGACTTAAACATACTACAATGTAGTATAATTTTATTGTCTAAAAAATAAAAATACATACATACATACATATCACACACGCTGAATCCCGACATTCGGGTTAAGCAGAGTAATCGGTGTTGTGCTGCAAGAACTCTGGTAAATTACAGCACAACACCGACCACCACGTTTCGCAAAGTATTCGAACAAGATTCAATCGATCAAGAAGCAAGTAAAGCACGAAGACCCACCTGCTGCATGACTCGGTGGAAGTACCGTGCCAAGGTGAGAGGTGGCGAACCTGTCGCCCTTTAGCACGGCATCTTGTCCTTATCCCTTAGACGCCTTTTACGAGATGCATGGGGAGAGGTGATGTGGGGATATTATTTTTAAGTACCCGCCCCACACGGTACCATTTACACTGTAGCCAATATTTCATCGGCACTCCCTCCATGTCCGATGTGCCTTACCTCTCCGAATGGACAAGTATATATGTATATATATAAGTATTATGTATTATATAAATTGTAATTCATATGTATTTAATTTAATCTGTAAATAGTAATTTATACGTTTAATTAACTAGTATGTACTTATATGTAGTGTATACTGTATATTATAGTTATTTTCCTTATATTATATTTTACATTCCCACACTCAAGTCTTTTGCTACTACCTACTTATATCTCGCAACATACGACTCTCAAACATCCAAAGGTTGACTGGCAGAAATCCCTGTAAGGGATAAGTCCGCCTTTGCCCCTCATGTAAATTTCTTATTGTTTGTTTATGTAAAATGTTTTTTGGAGCAATAAAGTATTTCTATCTATCTATCTACCTCTCCTAAATAAAGAACATTTTATTTATTTGATTTATTTGTCATTATTTTCATACTTTCATCCCCGAACATGATGGTCGCACCGAACCATGATGGTCGGTGTTGTGATGTAATTCACCTGAGTGCTTTCTAACACCGATTACTCTGTTTACCCGACTTTCGGGATACGGCGGGATGATCTATTACGTATGTAGCGTTTCACCTCCTCGACAAGTATGAGCCCGGTCTATATGTTTGAATTCTATTGCATGTGAAGTCTGCACATCAACTTATGTAGTTTGTACAGCGCAGCGCAGCGCCACCACCGCCGCCGCCGCGTCGCGCCACCGCTGAGACAAATGGCGGAGCTGTCGTGTGGGCAATACCGCTCGGCTGACATTTTCCACACTTTTGGTCTTTTTACACACTTTACACCCAGGAACGCTAATTATGATGTGTTAGCTGGCTAACCAACATATTTATTATGTACTAGCTTTTGGCCGCAGCTTCATTCGCGTGAAATTCGTATTTAAAAAGAACAAAGTAAGCCCGCTACCGCACCTTTATTTTTGCGCGCGGAACAATTCCGTTTGTATGAGAGCCAAATCTTAGCGTAACCGGAACTGCATTCTATTTAGCCTATCCTGTGTCTCGTATGGGTAAATGTGATTGCACTAAGCCTCATCAAATTCGGATGATCGGTTTAAGAGTTATGGTAGAACATACATTTTCTAAAAAACATCAATTTAGTTCTAGTATCAAACATAGAGTCTACAAACTGAGTATCTCATATGCATATAACAAAGTAACTTACTCCATTACCATCCCTTACAGATTTATTATTAAGTAGTAGTATAATATTGAATATTTATTACAAATTCCATTTAATTGTAGAAATCAGTATTTTACTTATAACTAGATAGATAGATAGATAGAAATACTGTATTGCTTCCAAAAAAAAATTACATTTTACAAAAACAAACGATAAGTAGGTATTTTACATGAGGGGAAAAAGGCGGGCTTATCCCTTATAGGGATTTCAACTTAGACTACTTACCTATAGAAAATGTACAAATAGTTTAGGATGAAAATCTGCCGAGTTTGCATTTTCTTGCGGGCCCGGGCGCGGCGGCGGCGGCGGCGGGGCGGTCCCTAAAATGTTTTGCGCTGACGTTACAAAATAATTACGCATCCCTAAAAACGGACGAGGCCGGCCGGCCGTGTGCAAACAACAAACACGAAACAGGCGAGCTCGTAACAAAAAGTAGATAGATACTAGCTGACTTCAACCTAAACAGGCTTTAAAATGTAAAACGCTTGCTAAGTACGAAGGTTGTTCACACAAAGACGGTTAATAACACCTTGGTAAAATAGGTGATTATAGGTGCCATGCCAGTGCTTCCCTTTGGTCCTGTCTGACCGTACCCAGCTGTGCTTATGATCACGTACGATAGTCGACCGATCGCACCACTGAGCTACCGAGATTGGCAGCTTCTCTTTGAGAGAATTTCTTGTCATTTCTTTCGTTTTGCGTGAGATTTTTCGTAGTTGGGTTTTATAAAATATTAATTTTATTTGAATTTTTGAAGTGAAGCTTTTAACGCACGTTAGAGGCGGGGGACCTAACTCAGAAAAAGTGAAACGTCATATCGAGGGCAAGACCAAGCTTGTTCTAAAAAACTGGGCGTACTCAATAAGGCGCGACTGTAATTCACGCCGGGCCAAAAGCTGATTTTGATTTAATAATTGGATTTTAATACAAAGCGTAGGAGCTTCAAGTTTTTGTCAGTCTGTCAGGTGTCCCAAGATACCTAACCTTAATAAAATGGTTATGTGGCGTAAGGGCCAAATGGATTTCTTTATTATAAAATTTTAACATTTTAACATTGAAAATGTTTATGTTCTCGTGATCTAGTATAGTGCCCTGATTTATGAAATTGTGATATTTGCCTGTAGTTTCTCAGATATGTATGAGAGATACGCGGATGGGCCATGTGTCAAAATGTGCGTCTGCCGGAGGGCTTCAAAGTTCAATTTGAATTCCCAAAATCGGTCGGTAACTTTTTGAGATTTTCCAAAATTTGTCAAAAATTTAAAAAAAATTCCCCGACTTAGATCGAGAGTTTACCAATAACTTTTTTTTGAGCTCGCTGGGCGGACAAAAACTGTAGGCGGTAGAGGGTCCCTCACGCGCGAGGTCAGTCTGCGCTCCGTTCACTTTATCGTTAGTACGATAAAGAATTAATTTCTATTAAAAAAATTGTCAAATTTTATCGTGTGCTTTATTTCTAAATTACATTTTCAATGCCTTTGATAGTTGCGCGTAGTGTGAGATCTGTAGATTTTTTATTTGTTAAGGTTCCTGAATAATCGCCTCGGACATCGCGTGTGACAGGCAAATGGACAGACGGGACATCTGACCAATTTTATAAGGCTCTCTGCCGGTATCACTGGCTACGGAGCCCTAACTAACAGAGGCGGCGACAGCGGCCAACGGCGCCGCGTAGCCTGTCGGTGTGTGCTATATGCAGAAGGAAAACACAGTGTCTGGATGAGCCGTGTCTGTTTGCAAACGACACGCACGGGAAATGTAAGTCCATGGTGTCGCCACGCGGTGTACATACAAACGACACGCAGGGGAGATGTAAGTTTATGGTGTTGCCATAAACTTACATATCCTTCGTGCTGAAGGCCGGGAGGACTGGAAGAAAATTGGAGAGGCGTATGTCCAGCAGTGGACATACATAGTTTAGATACTAGCAGGTGGCGGAGGGGGGTGGAGCTTGGTGTATCGATTTATGAACCACCCCCCCAAAAAAATTCTAACGTACCAGCCTCAGCCCCGCTACGGCTCACACGGGCGCCTGCACTTTGTTACTGCGGACGGGGGCTGCACTCCCTCAGCGCCTCCAGCTTATAAAAAACACTCTAGCCATACTGACAGGTTATGTCGGGGCGGTGGATTTAGTTTTTCCGCAAAGTAACCGTGTCTGACCAGTGATCTGTAAAATTTTCAAATTTTTTTTTCTCGATATGTTTTGATCTCCTCGGGCTAATTCTTTCACTAATATTCTTCTAACATCCTAAACTACGGATATAACTACCAGCAATTTGCTATCAAACCTGCCATTAACTAAACCTCACCCCCACGAGGATTACACACAAAACAGTCCTATATTCTTTGGTGTTAGACAGAGTCAACGAATCTCCGCGCGCCACGAACCCTGGCGCATCTTCTACACCACAGATCAGAGTCATTATAATTCTTTTTATTAAGAAAACTTACACGTTTTGTCTACATCACCTCTAACATACGTGATGTAAGCCCGTAGCACCGGGTGAACTATAGGTGCCATGTCAGTGCTTCTCTTCATTTCATGCCGGCTACACTGAACTGGGCGGAAAACACGAACTATTTACATAGCCGTTTCGACCTGGATAAACGCTCCTTGTTGTTTCCTACGTTTTTCATCATCGGATTTTATTTAAAAAAAAACCGGCCAATTGCGAGTCGGACTCGCGCATCGAGATTTTCGCGCCACAAAAAAAAAACGATAAAAAAACACGTTTCTTGTATGGGAACCCCCCTTAATTTTTTACTTTTTCTATTTTTTATTATTTGTTGTTATATCCGCCATAATAACACATTTTCTGTGAAAATTTCAACGGGCTACCTATTAGGGTTCTAGAGATACAGCCCTCGGACAGACAGACGGACGGGCGGACGGACAGACAGACAGACAGACGGCGTAGGCTTAGTAATAGGCTTCCGTACGGGATACGGAAACCTAAAAATATGGTTTTGTTTTTAAAAGAGCGTCATGGCACCTTGTTTACACAGTTGGTTAGTGTAAATAGTAAAGTGATATGCAAATTGGCCGAGTTAGGAGCCGTTTTACGTCTTTTCTCGTTTCTCTTTATATTGCATATCGAATATTGGCTTCATGATATATTCCGCACCCAGTTCGGCAGCGCTGTAGGTAGGTACTCTTGGGCCAATGAGGAAAAAAACTATTTATGCATTCATATCACACGCGCGGCAGATGTAGTCGCCGGAAGCAATTTCCAAAGTGTCAGGACCTCCCGCCTCCTCCGCCGCCGGCCCGCACTGCCGACGTCCAGCCCGTCTTCCCTCATCCCGCACCCCCGCTCCGAAGTAGATACCACGTAAAGTAATGTGGCCTCTGGTGGAAAATTACCTTCACATGTTACTTGTTTTTTATATCTGTGTGGGGTCGGTACTTAAAAAGAATAGCCCCACTGCATTTCTCCCCGTGCATGTCGTAAAAGTCGATAAGGACAAGGTGCCGCGTGCTGAAGGGCGACAGGTTAGCAACCTCACACGTCACACCTCGGGCACGGTCCTTCCACCGAGTCATCCAGCAGGTGGGTCTTCACGCCTTACTTGCTGCTTGATTGTTATCTTGTACTAATACTGCTAAACGTGGTGGTCGGTGTTGTGCTGTAATTTACAAGAGTACTTGCAGCACTACACCGATTACTCTGCTTACCCCGATTGTCGGGATACGGCGTTTGGTATGTATGTATGCATTTTGTTTTTTATGGTTCCGTACCTCTAAAGGAAAAAAACCGGCCAAGTGCAAGTCGAACTCGCGCACCGAGGGTTCCGTATCGCCGTAGCGCCACTCACGCCATCTATGGCATTATAAATGCTTCATATTAGTTAAAATTCATGATTAGTTAAAATGCTTCATAATCTATTCGGTAGATGACGCGCGCGCATACACTTTTTAGTTTCTTCTATGGGAGGCCTCCGTGAATTTTTTGCTTTTTCTTATTTTTATTATTTGTTGTTATATCGGCCATAACAACCCATATTCTGTGAATATTTCAACGGGCTACTTATTACGGTTCCAGAGATACAGCCCTCGGACAGACGGACGGATACACAGACATACGGCGTAGGCTTAGTAATAGGGTCCCGTACCGGATACTGAACCCTAAAAACGGAATCCTTATAGGATCACTTTGTTGTCCGTCTGTCAGACCCATTCCAAAGTTATCTTTGGGACTACCGCTTGTATTTTTGCGTCGCACCGCGCGGCGGCCACTAGGAACCACCGTCCGCCGCCGCCTCCGCGCGCCGTCGACACACTCCGCTGCAAGCGGCTACTGACGTCGTGTTTGTCTCGCTAAATAAATATGCAATTTATTTCGTTATAAGAAGCTAATTAAAACTCCGAATCGCGCTCCGCGAGCGCACGCGTCGCGCTGTGTGTGTGTGAATTCGAGCGTGTTTTGAAGCTGCTGCTGGGAGCGAGCCTGCGGAGTTTCAGCCGAGCGGTGTGTCCTGCTCGTCTTGCCGTCTGCAGGTATGCACCCTTCGTGATCTCCTCCACAGGTTAGGTGGAGTACTGCTCGCACTTGTGGGATGGCTCAGCTAAATACCAGCTCGCGCCGCTAGACTCAATCCAGCGTCGTGCCGTGCGACTGGTGGGTGACCCTGCGGTGTCCCGCGACTTAGAACCACAGCAACTCCTTAGGGATGTCGTCGGCTCCCTCCGCCGTTTTATTCATTCACTTTTGCGTCAGATGAAAAAAATCTAAATTAAATAATTTTTTTCATCTGACGCAAAAGTGAATGATTAAAACGAAATTTTTATTGCACTTATAAATAACTAAACCACAAGGCCATTTAAATTTATTACCATAATTTTTTTAAATTTAAAAAGCAACACCGACTTACGACCTTTTTCAATGCAAAGCAGCCAGCTATGGGTATCGTCTTCAGTACAGATAGTTCTATACATGTTACATATATTTTAAGATTTGTATTTTAGTATGGACAGAATGATTCTATGTGGTTAAAACTAATAAAAAAATAAAATCATAACCCTTCCTTTTGTCTTCGCCGTAGTCGGGTAAAAAAGACATTTTCAAAATCTAACCCTTCAATCAATGTCCATAGGCATTGTTAGGCGGGTGCGTCGGCTCGAAATGTCGCCCTTTCTATTAAAAACCAATTTATTGATAAATTAATTGATTACAAATAGGAATATGAAATAACAATAGAAAAGTTATGCAACTCATTCAATAAATTGGATGATATTGATATACCGAGCGCGACCCGGTCGCGGGACGCGGACCCGCCCGTCCTTATATTTTATCCTTCGCAAACTTTACTGAAGACAATACGTACGCCCGCATCGTCGAGGGCGCGGGGCGGTGCGGGGGCGGCGCGGGGGCGGCGCGGGGGGCGGACACAGGAGCCACAGAACGTAGTAAAAGAGTAGAAATAGTGACCGGGACCCGCGTACCACAAATAACCTAAGTTCCGCCCACTTCAGCGCCCTTCAGTTGCTTCGACGGAAAGCATCACGTTAAAAAAAACCGGCCAAGTGCGAGTCGAACTCGCGCACCGAGGGTTCCGTATCGCCATGTCATTGTTAGCGCCACTCACGCCATCTATGGCGTATTAGAAATGCTTCATATTAGTTAAATGTCATGATTAGTTCAAATGTTTCACACTCTATTCGGTAGATGGCGCGCATAAAATTTTTTAGTTTGTTCTATGGGAACCCTGTGAATTTTTAACTTTTTCTTATCTTTATTATTTGTTGTTATTATCGGCAATAATAACACATATTCTGTGATAATTTCAACGGGCTACCTATTACGGTTCAAGAGATACAGTCCACGGACAGACGGACGGACGGACGGACAGACAGACAGATGGCGTAGGCTTAGTAATAGGGTCCCGTACCGGATACGGAACCCTAAAAATGTAAAAGCCTGTTCACACAGTATGTTCGCACAGAGAGGGTTTCGCAGCCATTTTCTTCTATTTTTTTATAAAAACTGACACGGTTGGCTACATTACCTACAACATCCGTGATGTCAGCAACACCGGGTGAACTAGGTGCCATGTCAACGCTCCTCTACATTTAATATCGGCTACACTGAACTGGACGGAAAACAGGAACTATTTACATAGCCGTTTCGATCGACGTTTCGTTCAGTGCGGTGGTGCCAACCCCTTCGGGATAAACCCTACCACCTAGTAGTCCTAGTAGTCTTCCACTAGAATACAATTTTCTCAATAAGCGTTCAAGATATAAACTTCAAAATAGATTTCATGCCGTAAGGGCTAAATATCCAGTAAACTGGTACCACTCACCTGGCTAATTTTTATTTTTTATGGATACTCGTGACACTTGGCGCCGTCAGCTTGGATTGTTGAGCCGACGACGCCCAAAAGCATTCGGTTTAGAACGGGAGCTGCGAATGCCGTGCCGACGTGACAGATGCCTCTTTATGCTTCTCTTGAAAGATCCTAAGGCACAACAATTAATTAAATTTATTTTTCTTTTCTTTTTCCTATCCTAATTTATTTAAGTATTTATATAGTATTCGTATGTAGTTTATCATACATATTTCTTTACAGTCTAACACATTGCCACAAACTATTCTTGTTCGCCTGCATGTACTTCTCCCACATCCCAAAGGTTAGTTAGAATAGAATGCCTCGCGGCATTAAGCTCGCCTGTTGTACCTAATTTTTTAAATTGGTGTTCAATAAAGAATACATACATACATACAACTTAAGCCTAACACCTTCTAAAGGGGCAAGAAAAGGCAGGCGGAGGCCTGAGTCTATGTTCTGCGGCAGAAGCCTTCTGCACAAAAAATATCGCCGTATCGAGAAGTGATTCCGGCCCACGTGACGCCATGTCCGTACTGAATTATAAACACAACTCCGCCCCAGCCCCCGCGTGCGCCCAGCCGCCGGCCGCCCTGCGCTTTGCATAATGGCCTCCGCCCGCCCAAGATAGATGGTTATTTTTTCCTAGATTAGGGCGGTACACGGATTTACTCGCGAGTTTTGGCGCAAATGTCGAACTTGAGGCTTAGGTAATAAGGCTGCTGGGGCAAGTCGGAAGGGTTGCGCCGCTAAATCACGGCCGGACGTTCGTGGAGATTGATCGGATCCGATCGGACGAGTTGACCGGGAGCCGGATCATCCCGGTTGTACATTTTGAAGGGTCCTTTGCATTTATTGGCATATAATTTTGTGGTTAACTTGTAAACTTCAGTCAGTCAGCGTGTAAGCGTCCACTGCTGGACATACGCCTCGCCAATTTTCCTCCAGTCCTCCCGGCTTTCAGCGGTGCGGAACCACTGCTTTCCGCCGACGTAATTGATGTCGTCGTCCCACCTGGCGGGTGGTCTTCCCACACTCGATTTTCCTGTCTAAGGCCGCCAGTAAACTTCAGCATTACAAAAAAAAAATATGTTATATATTTTTTTGAAAATCAGCATGGATACCTGTGCCAAGAAACTAATGTAGCAGTCAACAGAGCTAATTTTTGAAGTGAAAACTTCTTTAGCGGCGCTTGGCACTTTTTTAGGTGGGTAAAAAATGTTAAACTCGCGTCAGATCTCGAAAAGCGTCAGATTAATTTTTATTATTTAAAATGTAACCTTAAGTCATTGCATTAAGGGTTAAGTTATGAGTGGCTCGGGATCAATTCTGTTCGTCTCTCAGTGACATTAAAGCCGAAAGCGAATCAAGGGAATCCGATATTCGTTTGGTCGTTTATGTGATTTCGTGGCTCAATGGTAAGAGTGTAGGATTTGTATTTTTTGACCATGGGTTCGAATCCCTCAAAAAAAAATTTTTTTTTTCTTTTTTAAGCAATGTTCCGGTGTTTAAATTTTTTTAGGGTGTTTAGTTTTTTTTATAACCACCTAAGAATTATTTTCGGAAATACAAAAAGTTTTCACTTCTGCCGGCACTCCCGGAGTGCAAATGTGGCTTTTTTTATGGAAACTGACACGGTTGGCTACATCACCGTGATGTCAGCCCATAACACTGTGTGAACTAGGTACATGTCAGCGCTTCCCTTCATTTCATGTCGGCTACACTGAACTGGACGGGAAACACGGGCTATGTAAATAGCCGTTTCGACCGACGACGTTTCATTCAGTGCGGTGGTATCAACCCTACCACCAAGTAAGGTAAGAAAGGAAGGGACCTACGTGGCATCCGCACCACGGTCAGCCTCCAGATATTATAGTATCTGTAAAACAGTCTTGCACACAAATTGAAGGAAGAACAGTAGGTACACGACAGTAAACAAGAAAATAAATAGAGGAGTGCCCAAAGGCGAACGGCAGCAATGGGGCAAACCAGATATATTCCCAGCTCCCGGCCTAGCAGTAAGCGGACGATACGCTGAGTACTGGCCGCTATGACGGCCCATCTGTCAAATGGGACCTTTTACCTAATGCTGGGTCAATTTACGGGCGTCACACGAGTGCTACTTACGCTGAAAATTGGACTGGACATGCGCACAATGCCACGATTGATGGATTCTTTCGGAAGGTTTCTTTTTTGGTTTGCGAATGGAACTAAACACCATATTTTGACTACATAATTTTTTTATGCAATTTTTTTTTGTCAGCCTACGTAGCTCAATGGTGCAGTCGGTTGAATCATAAGCACACCTAGGCGCGGTCAGTGGATGGATGGGTGACCGCTCGACCGTTAAAGGCTGGCCGTGGTTCGGATTTCACGTAAAACTGTAGGTCCCTTCCCTTCTTACCTTACTAGGTGGTAGGGCTTAACCCGCCCGGGTTGATACCACTGCACTGAATCAAAGGTCGGTTGAAACGGCTAGATGTAAAAGTTCGTGTTTTCCGTCCAGTTCAGTGTAGTCGGCACGACCGAAAGGAAGCACTAACATGACAGTACCAAGGTGAAAGGTAAAAAACGCGTACATCCAATTTATAAAATCTAAAGCAAGTGTTTTCGTTAGCAGCTTCATCTTGTTAGCGGGAGAACTTATTCCGCTCATTCCGCCCCCGCGCCGGTGATCCAATTTTCATGTCCACCGACCAAAACAACCGGAACGGCGGCCCCGCCCGCAGGGGGGGGGGGGCGGAGGGGGCGGAGGGCAGATCCGCCCCCTGCAGCCACCGGCAGCGCCCCATATTGCGCAAGCACTTGTGCGTTAATCGGCGCAACTGCTTGGAAAATCATACGATCTACGCATACGACCCTGTGACATACAAACAGTGGGGATATTGACGCAGTTTCTTTCTTTAAAAGCGGCGAGTGGCCGAGTGGTCTGGGCGTGTCGGCTTCTCGTGCGGAGGTCCGAGGTTCGATTCCGGTCGCCGCGTGATAATGAGTTTTTTTCTGACGAAGAAACTTACGTGCATACCTGCACCTGCTGCTTCACCGTTGGGAATCGGTGTAAAACTGTAGGTCCCTTCCCTTGCCCCTTACTACGTGGGCGTTGTAGGCTCAAATCGTAGCCGACTGGGTGGGTACCAGCGTACCGGATGTAAGATGGCCGCATAGCAGCCTCGGCTGTGTTCTCCTCTAGTCCAGTATAGCCAGCAATCCAAAGGAAAGTCTCCGGTATGGCACCTACCTTCTCGGAGGTGATATTGGCTGGTCGGAGCATGCGCTTTGTCCCCTCCGACTCAGATACCGGATTACATAAAAAAAATACATATTGTAATAGTTCGAACGACGAGGTTGACCGTAGTTCGTCGGATTATTGCACGTAAAAGGTTTTACGTGCAATAATCCGAACAATGCAAAAAACCTTTCTAGATGGTAGGGTTGTTTCTAGATGGTGGGGTTGTTTCTAGATGGTAGGGTTGTTTCTAGATGGTAGGGTTGTTTCTGATGGTAGGGTTGTTTCTAGATGGTAGGGTTGTTTCTAGATGGTAGGGTTGTTTCTAGATGGTAAGGTTGTTTCTAGATGGTAGGGTTGTTTCTAGATGGTAGGGTTGTTTCTAGATGGTAGGGTTGTTTCTAGATGGTAGGGTTGTTTCTGATGGTAGGGTTGTTTCTAGATGGTAGGGTTGTTTCTAGATGGTAGGGTTGTTTCTAGATGGTAAGGTTGTTTCTAGATGGTAGGGTTGTTTAACCACGGATACTACAAACTACCTGTAGTACTGTAATTTTTGGGTTTAATCTGTTCGGGTGGGTACCAACGCAATTACCGTCAGTCGAAGCGAATATGTAAGTAAATAGTTCGTGTTTTCCGTCCAGTTCAGTGTAGCCGACATGAAGGGAAGCACTTACAGGGAAGGTGTTATGGGCTGACATCACGGATGTTTTACGTAGATGATGTAGCAAACCGTGTCAGTTTCCATAAAAAAAATCAATTCTTTGCGATTTCCGTCCACTTCAGTTTAGCCGGCACGACCAAAGGGAAGCACTGACACGGCACCTAGTTTCACTAGAGTGTTATAGGCTGACATCAAGGACTATACGTCCAGCCAGGGAGATATGTCAGTCAACATACGCATCATTGCGCTCCAGCATAATCCTGCGAGCGACTTGGGCCTACGTAATCCGCCAACAATTGAGCCTTTTTCACAGAAATGAATCCAATTTGTGCGGCAAAATAATAGCGGCCACCTAAACGAACCTCCAAATATTGTAATTGGTGTAAAATTCGGGTGTTGCCGGGGACTTAGATATAATTTTGTATTTAATCTGGTTCCGTGCTTTCCGTGTCGGCTGTTTGGCCAGCAATTAGTGTAATTATGAGCGCCATTTAGATATTCCGCTTTTCATTTGAGTAATATGCCTAAACGAACGTTATTATGCGGTCTTAATACTGTTACGGCGACCATAACGCCATCTTTGTAATCAACAGATACCAGTCCCAAAAACCATACATACCACACACGCTGTATCCCGACAATCAGGGTAAGCAGAGTAATCGGTGGTGTGCTGCAAGAACTGGAAAATTGCAGCACAACATCGACCACCACTTTTAGCAAAGTATTCGGACAAGATAACTATCAAGCAGCAAGTAAGGCACAAAGACCCACCTGCTGCACGACTCGGTGGAACGACCGTGCTAAGGTGAGAGGTGGCTGGCCTGTCGCCCTTTAGCACGGCATCTCGTCCTTATCCCTTAGTCGCCTTTTACGACATGCACGGTGAGAGACGCAGTGGGGTTATTCTTTTTAAGTACCGGCCTCACACAGTACAAGCCAAAAACTAATGCCTAACTGTTATTTCTTCATACTGTTAGTTCCTTTGCTCAATAATAGATGGCGCTGCTAGTACTTTGCATGTGCTTTTTTTAATTAGTGAAATGGATTGGCATTACCATCATCCCGTGGCGCGAGGGAAAGTCACTTGTGTGGGATGCTACCTGCGCCGATACTCTGTTCAGCAGTCACGTTATGGCATGCTCTAAGCGCTTCGGCGGCGCAGCCGCTGAAACTGCAGCCCGCCACAAGCACACCAAATACAATTTGGTGGCACACCAGCACATCTTCGCCGCATTTTCGGTGGAGACGATGGGATGGGGGCATGGTCTGAGGAGGCAAAGCGGCTCGCGAAAGACATCGGCAATCGGCATGTCGCTGTACGCTGCTTCAGGAGAACAACACGTTCGCTCTAGTTCCTGAGGTAGCGTTTGAAAAATAAATGAGTTTCTATCGTCAATGTTTATTGTTTGTATCCTAACTTTGTACCGTGTGGGGTCGGTACTTAAAAAGAATAGCCCCACTGCATCTCTCCCCGTCGCATGTCGTAAAAGTCGACTAAGGGATCGTCAGCTTCGGCAGCTCAGTGGTGCGGTTAGTTATTGAATGGGTGACCGCCCGACCGTCGGAGGCTGACCGTGGTTCGGATTCCACGTTAAACTGTAGGTCCCTTCCCTTCTTGCCTTACTGGGTGGTAGGGTTTATCCCGGCCGGGTTGGTACCAACGCACTGAGCGAAACGTCGGTCGAAACGGCTATGTAAATAGTTCGTGTTTTCCGTCCAGTTCAGTGTAGCCGACATGAAATGAAGGGAAGCACTGACACGGCACCTAGTTCACCCTGTGTTATGGGCTGACATCACGGATGTAGTAGGTGATGTAGCCAACCGTGTCAGTTTCCATAAAAAAAAATTTTAAAAAAAATACTACATAGCTGAAGTTTGTCTGTATTGAATGTTTAAATTACACAGAAAAGCCACCTGTAACTGGTAATTTGTAACGTTATGAAACAGGGCCTCGCGCACGTGGCGCGGCTCGGCGGCGGCGGCGGCGCGGCGCGGCGGCGGCACGCACCTCGCGCGTATTTTTATTATTTATTTATTTATTCACGCCACGCCGGGCAGCCTCGACATTTTTTTTTTCTCTTTTAATAAAACCGACAAACGGAAGAGATATTATACAGCGCATATTAAGCACGTACACGTGCGAGACTGAATTTCAGAAGCCTGAAGGACGGCACAGACCACAGAACGTAAAAAAGGTTCACATAGAGAGGGTTCCGTAGCAATTTCCTTCTTGCGCTCATAGCGAGTGTACGCAAAGATCAGGCGGTACCGCCGCCCGCCGCGTCGCTGTCCACTAGAAAGCTTTTTTTTCTCAATAACCGTTCAAGAAATTTCAAGATATAAACTTCAAAATAGTTTTCGTGACGTTAGGACTAAATGTACTACTTTATAAAAAAAATGTAAGATGTATTTAGCTTTGTATTCCGTGTAGTTCTTCGCGCGGTTTCAGCTCGTAGAACTACCGAGCCACCGAGTCCGTTTTATATAGGGTGCCACATTATTAGCTGTATTTATTTTGGGAGGGTTACAATTAGCCAACATAATAAATACGAATTTACAACAAAAAAAATTACCATTAGTTTTCGAGAAAATTAACAAGACATGTCTATGCACTATGCACTAAAACGTGCCACTAGGTACCTAAACAGCTGATTATTTGAGATCATTGCCACTCTTGGCCGGGCCGCACCCGCGCATTTGATTTGGGGTCACCGATTCTTCTGGCCAGGCCGCCATAATTTTGTATGGAGAAACGAAGTTCGCAAATCTATCACAAGAGGCGCTGCTCCGTTTCTCCATACAAAATGATGCGGAGATCAATGCGTTGAGTATTACGCGGTGTAGGTTAAATCTCGTGATTAGGGTACTGGGCTCGCCCCGCCGCGCCGCCGGTGGTGGTGGTGGAAACTCCGTTTGTTTTTATATTAATTTTAGGATCTCATTTAAAAAAAATGTAAAATTTATATAAAAAGAAATGTGTAAATATATGGATGAAATAATAAAAAAAAAACGGAAATTAAGACGGGTTTTTAAATCTGCACGTTGTTGGGCATATTTCTTACTATTACTTTTTAATAAGTAATTTAAGCTTTGAAAGTTGATTTTTCATTAATGTTACTACTCGAACTGTTAAAAAATGTATTTACAACTAAACTTTTTTCATAAAATATTCAAACCGCGAGCACCTAAACACGTGGAAAATACACCCATGTACCGCTTGTGCCGAAGGTGTGCCATAAACGTACATTCCATAGAACATTTTACGCGTTACCTTGTATAAATGAGGGTTATTTCTGTCTTTCGTCCTTCTCCGGTAATAGGGACTTTTATTACTGAAGAATAAAACCCGCGGGAGTCCTTTCTGTAAATCGACACGCCAATGTAAAGTTACATTTATATAGCACACTAGCTTTTGCCCGCGGCTTCGCTCGCGGTAGATTCAGTTTAATATCAAATCCAATTTAAAAGCAGGTATGAACATAAAGCATCCCCCACGTGCGACCGAATGTCCATGGGCGTCGCTAGACACCTTATAGGTGGCTCGGCGCCAAATGTCGCGCTTACTATAAAAAAAACGATCGCATCTCTTATATTCTCTCTCTCTCTCCCTCACTCCCCTTCTTCCCTCTCTCGCCACCCCTTCTCTCCCCTCTTTATCCGGCACTACCATTCGACACTGAATTCCGTTCATTCTATACTTTCTTTAATACTGCTCAGTCCTATTGCTATTTATACTGATGGTATATGGCCTATAGATGAGCCTCAAGAACTACTTTTTACATTGGTGCAAATCGCATCAAAATTTGTTCAGTGCTTCAGGAGTTTACCTCAAACATACATACAGACATACATAGAGAAGATGTAGAGATAGCAAGTGTGAGGGTGTTAGTACGCACCCTCTCACAATAGGTAGGACGCACGTTAAGAGACACAATAAACATCAAAACTCAAGTAAAGATAAGGGGCGCTAAAATGTAACCACCCTCTTGTTCTTGGGACCTGGGGGTTGGGCGTAAAGCTCTCTAAGGTGTCATAGCTGATTCCTTGTTGATATCAATTGTGAATGGGATAATAAACTTTCATTCATACATAATACATAAAAAAAAATTTATGGGAATTAAATGACAAATTAAACGAATGTTAATTGAAAAGAGTTATTACACTGTTAAGGATGCGTTATCTGACCATAATTTTATCTAAGAGTCTGACCAGGCCTCACGCACTCTATGTACTTGCGCGCGCTAACTACCTACCGCCCGACGGGCCGCCGGCGGTCTATTTCAGTGGAAATTCGTCAGCCGCGCGAAGTATATATACACGCTCGCCCACGCAACTGCGCGCAGCTGCAAAGCAATAACCACTTTACACTCGATCGTTAAGGTACATTTTCGCACGCAGCGATTGGCGACGTGAAACAGTAGGCCATAGTTGATTAAAGCCCGAAGGTAGGAACATTTTCTATGGAGTGATTTATCTGTTACGAAGTAACTATTAAGTAATCTGTGGTCTGACTACTGTTTTCCCGACTAACGAACTTTGACAATTGGATACACTTTGTATCTTAAAATTTTAACATGACATTACATTTCTCTGAAATAAACTTATGAAAACTATGCTTTTAGGCAACTCTTAGGTAGGTAATTGGAAATTATTTATTTCAAACATTAACAAAAAATCTGTCAAGTGCGAGTTTTACTCGCGCGCGGAGGTTTCCGTATCTATCCGCTATCAATAATATCCGCCTATCCGCTTAGGTGGCATGTTCTTCGAATTTGAATTATCAGATATTTGTTTATCTTATGACAGGTATCCACGTTTGCCCACTGACAGCTGTTACCATAGTAACGTCACTTAATTTTTTTTAATTATTTTTTTGGAACGACCTAAGATTAAGAAGCGGCTATATTTTGTCTTTCAGCAATGCAATGTGTAAAAGCCTGTGGCGCCATCCATTATTCAATAGTGTGACTAATCGATTTTTTAGACGTTTGTTGTATGGGAGCCCTCCTTAATTTTTAACATTTTCTTATTTTTCTTATTTGTTGTTATATCCGCCATAGTAACACATATTCTGTGAAAGTTTCAACGGGCTCCCTATTACGGCTCAAGAGATACAGCCCTCGGACAGACGGACGGACGGACGGACGGACGGCGGAGGCTTAGTAATAGGCTTCCGTACGGGATACGGAAACCTAAAAATGATACGTGATGAAAACGTACAGGAGAACAGAAGAAACATACAATAGTTCACAGAGAAATAAAAGAACAATAGTGTGCAAAGACGGACTTATCATTATAAGTGATTTCTTCCAGTCGACCTTTGGGGCTTTGAAGGGCGTGCAAAGGAAAGACAACGAAGCAGTCAAAATAAATTGAATGTTGTTTCATGTAAATGTGTGTACTTGGGAGCTAACGAGGGCCTTTGAGGTTAAAGGCTTATCCGCCTTTTACTATGCTTGTTTCTTTTACCTCAATTTAGTTTTTTTTTGTACAATTTAGCGTTTTCAATTAGTCTAGGTTCATTAACAATAACGATTTAGTTTCTACGTTAAACTGCTTTGTACTTTATTATTATTTTCCGCCTGGGACATTTGAGAATGTAAGTATAAATAAATACGTAAATGGTTTTAAGTACTCGTATTAAATAGTTAAGTGCCGTGTGGGGGCCGGTACTTAAAAAGAATAGCCCCACTGCAACTCTCCACGAGCATGTCGTAAAAGGCGACTAAGGGATAAGGACGAGATGCCGTGTTAAAGGGCGACATGTTAGCCAACTCTCATCTTGGCACGGTCCTTCCGCCGAGTCGTACAGTATTTTAAATTCACTCTGTTTAAGCTGTATTGCGCGTGTCTGGCGACGTGAACTGTCCGATTGCGGTGATTTCTGGATTTGCTATTTAAGAGTCTGTATATCTCACATTGGTTCGTATTATCCTCTGTTATATTAGCAATACTGTAACAATCTCTATCTAATAAATATATGGTAAAGTTGAGTACTGATGCTAGGTATGATTGGTGAAAACATGGTTCCATTAAATTTTCTCTGTAGAAAATTAATGCAAAGTTACCTTCGAACCGTACCATAAAACCGATAGTATATTCATATTCAAAGTTTGCATAGTAACTGATCTCAATATAAAGTAGGTCCTTTGTTTTTTACATTAAAAAAAAAACAATTCTTTTCACCGCAAAAAACAATTTACCTAAACTTTTTTTTTAATGACATCGCTACATATGGCGCCGAGCCACCCATAAGGTGTCTAACGATCTATCTATCGTGCATATCATCAATACAATCATACAATTTATTACTTAGAGTGTAGGTGTAGTTCATCCTAACCAAATCCCTTTCACCTCACGTGACCGCAAGCACTAGTGTGCGAGCGGGATAGACAATGAGGTGGCGCGGAGAAGTAGAAGCGAAATTAGAATTCCAGCTGAGGTATTAACGACTCTTAATAAATTTTCTGCCTTCTGTATGAGGGTATGAGAGAATCAGTAAAACACCCAGTTTCACTTTGCTCCACCGACATCTGCGTAACTGTACCACATCGTTCTTTATTAACTTGTAGAACCGCCTGAAGGTATAAAATGCTAAAATTTCAAACAATTAAGTGACACTCACCGGTGAAATTTCAAACAATTAAGTGACACTAACCGGCGCCGGCGGGGAGCGCAGAGCCGGGGCCATCAATCACAACTCACACCTCCAAACTGACTACCTCGCACCCGCTCCGCGACACCGGCTCAATCTCGGCACGCGTCATCTTGCGACTTCTCGCTCTGGCGCGCCTGAAACGGGACAGGAGCGAGCGGGAGGGTAGTTAAAGCGTAAAGCCAAGTTTACATTAATAGATATTTTATTTTTTTTATTTTTTATTTATGGAAACTGACACGGTTGGCTACATCACCTACAACATCCGTGATGTCAGCCCATAACACCGGGTGAACTAGGTGTTATGTCAGTGCTTCCCTTCATTTCGCGCCGCGCCGGCTACACTGAACAGGACGGAAAACACGAACTATTTACATAGCCGTTTCGACCGACGTTTCGCTCAGTGCGGTGGTACCAGCCCGGCCGGGATAAACCCTACCACCCAGTAAGGTAAGAAGGGAAGGGACCTACAGTTTAACGTGGAATCCGAACCACGGTCAGCCTCCAACGGTCGGGCGGTCACCCATCCAATAACTGACCGCACCACTGAGCTGACGAGGCTGACGATCCCTTAGTCGACTTTTACGACATGCGACGGGGAGAGATGCAGTGGGGCTATTCTTTTTATGTACCGACCCCACACGGTACTAAAAGATTTAGCGGTCTAGTCTAGAGTGAAGTATCTACTATTTGCCTGAAACATAGGTAGTCACGGGCGAGTGGCCGGTAGAGTGGAGTATAGTGGTAGAACTACTCTACCACCGTGCTATCTACTAAAGGAACCACTACTTATTACAAATGAAGCACTGACATGTCACCCAGTTCATCAAGGTATTATGGTCCCCAACCATGTCAGACACTCAGCGTTTGTGTCCACTGCAAGGCATACACCACTCCAATATTTCTGCAGTCCTCCCGGCCTTCAGCGGGTACGGAACCACTGCTTTCCGCCGACGTACTTGATGTCGTCGTCCCCCCTGGCGGGCGGTATTCACACTCCGTTTCCCTGTCCGCGGCCGCCAGTGTAGGTGCCATTTACTCCAACGGTCGTCGTCTCGTCCGCTGACGTGCCCAGCCCACTCCCATTTGAGCTTAGCAGTATGCTGTCCATTTTCGAATAACAGTGTCTGCTGTACCAAATTCGACCACTCTACCGATCCCGTCTACATTGGTAGAGTAAACGGTATAGAGTTAGTACTCGCCCTACTACGGATTTTTATGGTAACTGACACGGTTAGCTACATCACCTACTTCATCCTCGATGTCAGCCCATAACACCTTGGTGAACTAGGTGCCATGTCAGTGCCTCCCTTCGGTCGTGCCGGCTACACTGAACTGGATGGAAAACACCCATTATTTAATTAACCAATTCAACCGACCTTTCATTCAGTGCGTTGGTACCAACCTGGGCGGGTTAAACCCTACCACCTAGTAAGGTAAGAAGGGAAAGGACCTACAGTTTTACGTGGAATCCGAACAACACGGTCAGCCCCCAACGGTCGAGCGGTCACCCATCCATCCACTGACCGCGCCCAGGTGTTCTTATGATCCGGCCGACAGTCGACCGACCGCACCACTGAGCTACCGAGGCTGACATGAATCGTATAAATGTTTGGCATTAACATGCTTACTGTCATAGAATGTACTCCCCCTGCCCTCGTATTTAAACGCGGAAAAGGGAAGACGCCCTTCTAATTAAGGTAAAATGAGAAACTATTAATTTTGGCTGTGATCATCATAGTGACGTGAAGACATGTCCAAGAGAGGTCCTACGACAGTTTGGTCCCATAACTTACTGTACTAGTGTAAACCGGGCTTAAAAGACATCTTCATTGTGGCACTAGACGCCTCATCCATCATGAGGTGCGACGGTAGTTTAATGCTCAGCCTACCTGTCCGCTCCACCTGGAGTGGACTTCGCTTAAAACGTCAAAAACGACTTACTTAAAAGAATATCGCGCTCTTATATACAGGCTGTTTCAGGATAGGGTTTCGTAACTTCAGGGTTCGATAGAGGGGTTTGTTGCCCGTGGTCCTACTGCGTAGTCCCACTGGTAGAACCAAGAGCAATGTTTTTTGTCCGTGGTTCTACCAGTAGCACTATGGGCAAGTAACATGACCTATGGTTCAACTAGTAGTACTACGAACATATTATATTAAAAGAAAAATAAAATAATAATAATGTAAATAGTTCGTGTTTTCCGTCCAGTTCAGTGTAGCCTACATGAAATGAAGGGAAGCACTGACACGGCACCTAGTTAACCCGGTGTTATGGGCTGACATCACGGATGTTGTAGGTGATGTAGCCAAGCATGTCAGTTAAAAAAAAAACTAATATTACTAGTCTAATACCGTTCCTGAACCGTTCCTGAAAAATAATTAATAATATCGACGGTGATTGTACTACCCGATCAGTAGGTACAATGCCCATACAATATAATCATTTTCTTGCTACAGTCCTACTGCACTGGTCCTACCACGGACAAAAAACTTGCCCTTGGTTCTACCAGTAGGACTACGCAGTAAGACTTTTTTTAATTTTTTTTTTATGGAAACTGACACGGTTGGCTACATCACCTACAACATCCGTGATGTCAGCCCATAACACCGGGTGAACTTGGTGCCACGTCAGTGCTTCCCTTCGGTCGTGCCGGCTACACTGAACTGGACGGAAAACACAAACTATTTACATAGCCGTTTCGACCGACCTTTCATTCAGTGCGGTGGTACCAACCCGGGCGGGTTAAACCCTACCACCTAGTGATATAAGAAGGGAGTCATATCCCTTAGTCGCCTTTTACGACATACACGGGGAGAGATGCAGTGGGGCTATTCTTTTAAAGTATCGGCCCCACACGGTACAAGACAAAGACTACGGGCTACAAACGGTTTTATCAAGATTTGGTGGACGGATAAGTTCCGCCTTTATTAATTAAATAAAAATAAAATCACGAACTCATGGATAGAAATGGGTATGTTGCATACATAAATTGTAGAATTGAACTGCTTGTAGGTAAATTTCAAACACTGAAAGTTCAATGACTACAAAAGAAAAAAAAGGGGACTGGACTAGGTCATTGCCAGGGGACTGATCTAGGAACTAGACAGCACTGTTGCCAAATCTCACTGACTCACTGTCCATCGAGTTTTTATTACAATTTTTAATTTTTGTATGAAAAAATACAGAATTTCGATTTGAGTGTTAAGGATTATTTTCTTTTAATAATGAGTACTTTCTATTCCTGAAGTTTCTCAAGCCTATCCTGAAACATTCTGTATAATACTTAGCGACTGAAAAGACGAGAATTTTGCCGTCGGTCATACCAGTAATAATTTATCTCCTGAGTATATTATTGCATTATATTTTAATACGAAGTCAACAGAAGAAAGCCTGTAAGTGGGAGCGATCCTCAAATACAGAGGGTTCCGTAGCCACTTATTTTATGCACACCGTCAACAGTATTTTTTTTATTTTTTCTTATTGCTTCCGGACTGGGTGGTTCTACCCGAGGTCGAAGCCTAAGGCGCAGCCAATTTCACCGCCGAGGAGGTGCCAGTCTGGCTTGGAGGTGGACTAATTGCGCTGGGGAAAGGCTGTTAACCCGCGATTTGAAGATCGGTGGATTGTAGGAGTGGGGAATATTCCCTGGGAACCCGTTCCACACCTTTGCAGTGCGATTGAGAACAAGACCGATTTAGAGAATCGTGCAGTTCGAAGAACTCTTCTGTCGACTACAAAGGGGTGTTCCGCGAGAATATGACGGTTTTAGGGTTCCGTATCCATACGGAATCCTATTACTAAGCCTACGCCGTCTGTCTGTCTGTCCGTCCGTCCGCCCGTCTGTCAAGTTCTGTTACGTTTCAACCGTAATCGGTAGCCGGTTGAAATTTTCACAGAATATTCCTTATTGTG
This sequence comes from Nematopogon swammerdamellus, assembly GCA_946902875.1. Lineage (NCBI taxonomy): Eukaryota > Metazoa > Arthropoda > Insecta > Lepidoptera > Adelidae > Nematopogon > Nematopogon swammerdamellus. Next base: position 805,654 of record OX336347.1, read on the forward strand.
GTGCATGGTGGTGCCAACAAATAATAAATAAAAAAATGACGGGGTCCCCGTACAAGACACGTGCTAAGAATCGATTATACTCAAATCAAAACAAACGTGCAGTTCGCATAATAAAGTTTTATGGCTCAGTGAAGGGAATCTCCCTTCACTAAGCCATAACATTTTGTTGTGCGAGCTGCACGATTGTTTTGATTTGAGCATAGTACATATTCACGTTACTGAATAATATATGGCGCCACAGGTCTATATTTTGCATTTACAAAGACAATATATGGTTTTTTGACAGGTATATGTATTTGACAGGTACAGGTACAATTGTATGTTCTATGTAGATACGCACACAGAAGAAGTGCGAGGTAGAGTTCATCGCTAAATAAGTAGGTATAAAGAAAGCTATGTTCATTTTCATAAATTGAGACTTCGCAAAGAAAATGTATCCCAACATGCTCGTAATGATTCAGTTACCGAGTGAAAGAAGACGTAAGTATATAAAAGAGAAAATATTACCTGATGCCAGAAAATTTTCTCTTTCACAATTTTGTCGGCAACTTTGACAATCTCGATGTCCCGACGACAGGCGAAATTTTCATACACATTCGGGGACACGGGAACGAAGTGCCGATAAATAAGGAGTGGCGCGTCCTCCTTCCTGGAATGTTTTGTGGAATCCTTTGCGTGATTTCTTTTCATCCGACAGATGGCGCTGCGTGTCGGGCCTATCTCGACCTCGCACGCACATCTGTTCGACTCCTATTCCGAAACACATTCATACGTTATTAAACGCGTGTTCTGACATGAATGTCTACGGATTCGACATGTGAGCACATTACGGTGTCTTAGAACGCGCGATATTCTCGTGGCGATGAGCTGTAATAGGAGCGGGGGGTTCACTGCATGTGTTTTGTTTTGTATGTTCGCTACTTAGAAACTGAGCATTGACCATTTTCCCGGTACATGTTTCGTCTTGGTGACGTCATATTTTAGCTTACATGCATCCCACCTGGTACCATATGAGTAAGACGTGATTCCACGTCAAAATATTGTTAGTTGGTCTGAGTAACCTTTCGGAATAGTAACCCCGTTCAATATTGTGCGTAACAAGACTTGATATTTTGCGAAGCAGCGCGGCGTGAGCTTTTGATATTGTATGTAGTAGTTTTGTTGTCGGATTTCCTTGAATATTGCGTAGAGTTCGTCCACTGATAGACGGAGTCTCGCTTCATTATACTTTTAGTACGAGCTTAGGGCTGAAGGACGGGAGGACTGGAGGAAAATTGGAGAGGCGTATGTCCAGCAGTGGACGCTTGCACGCTGACTGACTGATTGACTGACGAGCTTAGGGCAGGCTGCGTGAACATATATTCATCTATATATTTTCTTTTCACTTGACTGGCTAAGCTGATATGCGCTGATATCATAGAGATTTTTTTTCCTTCTTTTTTTTATGGAAACTGACACGGTTTCCATACAAAAAATATATATATAATATAATATACCTACCTGGTGAACGGTCTTCCGGTGAATGTGCTCTTTACTACCTGGGAAATTGCAAAAGACGTGTTAATAAATTAGACGACAAACTTTTCGTCCGCCTTGTAGCTGGCATGGCCTCTCTGGGCGTGGTTTCGCGAGGAGCGGTGTTATTAGCTGTGTCTGATGTTACATCGAACTTTTGGGCGCAGTGGCCAACAAAAAAAAAACCGGCCAAGTGCGAGTCGAACTCGCGCACCGAGGGTTCCGTATCGCCATGTCATGGTCAGCGCCACTCACGCCATCTATGCCGTGTTTATGAAATGCTTCATATTAGTTAAAATTCATGATTAGTTAAATGCTTCATACTCCTTTCGATAGATGGCGCGCATACACTTTTTAGTTTCTTGTATGGGGAACCCCGTGATTTTTTTACTTTTTCTTATATTTGTAGTTATATCGGCCATAATAAAATAACACATTATTCTGTGAAAATTTCAACCGGCTACCTATTACGGTTCAAGAGATACAGAGATACTCGGACAAACGGACAGACAGACAGACAGAAGGCGTAGGTTTAGTAATAGGCACGACGGATACGGAACCCTAAAAATGTATATAAATTGAATCAAATTAACGGTTTCCGTATTGGTATTAGAGAGCGCTTCGTTTTGTTGTAGTTGAGGTCTAGATTAAGTAAATTTGATACGAAAGTTATGCTTATTTTGTAAGCAATAACTTTGTTTATGAAACGTCTGGGCTTACGCTGTCAGTTAAGAAAATGATTTTACTAGGGATTTTAGTCTGAAAGTATCGTGTGCCCTGTCTGTGCCATCTCATATAAATATAATCTGAATATTATATCTCGTCCATACTTTCTATACTAATATTATAAATTAGAGTCTGTCTGTATGTCTGTCTGTTTGTTAACTTTTCGCGCCTAAGCCACTGAATAGATTTCGAAAAAATTTGGCAAGGTGTTAGGTTGCATCCGGAGGAAGGACACAAGACTACCTTTTGTCTAAAAAAACTGAAGGGGTGAATGAAATATTAATGAACATTTTTATGGGGAACCCATAATTTCTTAAGTTAGGGTTAGGAAACTTTATATCAAGGCTTTTGGTAAAAAAAATATTACGTACCTATTTCAGCATACTTGCCACATTATCCCTTAAGGGGTTAAAATAGAGCATGATTCCTAATAAATAAAGCGAAGTTTGCACGGGCGACCGTGTACCATAGGTACGTCAATATATAATAATCCTTCTATGTAACTCGAGAATCACTTCATCGATTTACATACGGTTTTCACTGTTCCATTCTGTAATGGTTCCAAATCTTCGAGACCGGTGGATCCCCGGTACACATTAGGTGGTGGTCATTGTGCACTCCCACGCATATACATAGCTGGTGAAAACAAAGGCTACGGCTCGCACAAAGTGCTGAGGCCCTGGGCACAGGCTGTGGTTGGATAGGGAGCGGACCCCAGTGGCAGTGAAGGCTTCACCCCCGGCTCTCGGCTTCGGCCGGGGGTTCCTTCGGGTGGACGGGTGGTGGCTCGGATCGGCTGGGGAAAGGTCACAGTCTGTGTTTCCCATGGGATTTTTTCGGAAGACGGTACAGCTATGGGGCCTCGATCTGGCATACATGATCACTGTACTCGCAAGAGTGCAGGTGTAGACGTCTGGATTTTGTAACCGCAAAGTTGATATCTCCGGACGTCTATAAACAAAACGTACTTAAATCAATAAAAATTATGATAGTAAAGAAGTGTTCCATTCTGTAACTTCTCAAGACGGTTTTAGGTTATATATCATGACGTTACGCGACTGATGCAATGTCACACACATTTCATCGACGTATGCCCCCAGTTCGTAGAGAGTCTCTACGAACTGGGGGCATACATCTCTACTAGAGACGTAACCTGTTTGCTCAAGCACTGAGATAATCTCCTCTGTTCTCGCTACTTCGTGGCCTCAACAAACGGAGCACAAAAACTCGAAAAGAGTATTATGCAAAAATACGCGCGTATCCGAACCCTTTTTATCTGCGTTGCCGCCGCCCGAGCCTCGGCGGCTCGTTACCGGGATGAAAGCACACCCGTTTGATGTAGCCGCGCGCCCTCACCCGCACCCCCGTCTCCGCCGCAGCCAGCCGGGCGGGCGGGCCGCCGCGCTGATTGCGTAGACACTAGTCGCTTATTCTGGGATGATTAGTCGACGCACGAACCGAGCTGACGACGGTCCGCGTACGTCTCGCGTATACGCGACGCGCACGTGGAGCGCGGCTGTGAAAACTATATACAATATGCATAAATAATAATATGACCATACGAGACCGATGACGTCAGCGCTCACTGTCAGCGTCGTTTGTGGAGGCAGTCATTAGATTTAGATTCAAATATTAATTTCACCGTAAAGAACACGCAATTTTAACAATATTTCATTGTCAAAAAATGCATATTCAGTTTGGTGCGTCATAATATTTACTTTGGTTCCTTTAAGTAAGTTTTAAGTTCGCCATAAAGGATAATTTTTTTATATTATATTATTTGAACTAGGTTTTACCCGCGGCTTCGCCCGCGTGAAAGTCGTATTTAAAAAGAAGAAAGTAAGTAAGCCTGCTACCGTACCTTTATTTCGGCGTGCGGAAAAATTCGGTTTGTATGAGAGTCACACTGAGCGTAACCAGAACTGAATTTTATTTAGCCTATCCTGTGTCCCGTATAGTAAAATGTGCTTGTACTAAGTTTCATCGAAGTCGGATGATCGGTTTCAGAGTTATGGAGGAACGTACATACATACATACAGAAAATATTTCTAAAAATCGTCAATTTAATTTTAATATCATACATAGAGTCTACAAACGCAATATCTCCTAAAACAAAGAAACTTACTCCATGACCATCCCTTACTGATTTATTATTAGTATTGATGATTTTTACATTATATCTTAATCCAGTCCAGTTATGTATGTTGTAACAAATTAACTGATATATCATGAAAAATCATCAGAAATACTGAACAAACTATTGACATGCGAGCAACCAGCGACTGCGATGTGTGTAATCGTGGAAGCGGCAACAGGACGATGAGAAGCGCGGGGCGGGCGAATCATGCGAATAGTCTCCGGGGAGGCGACGCGCGACGTTGATCAAGGTGCTGCGATGCGACTCTTGTAAATATTCTGTCGGAAATGTGTTATTTATCATTATGCACGGTGTTACATTTTAGGTGGTTCATTTTTAGGTTTCCGTATCCATCGTACGAGACCCTATTACTAAGCCTACGCCGTCTTTCTGTCTGTCTGTCCGTCTGTCCGAGGGCTGTATCTCTTGAACCGTAATAGGTAGCCCGTTGAAATGTTCACAGAATATGTGTTACGAGTATTACGGCCGATATAACGAAAAATAATAAAAATGAGAAAAATTAAAAAATTCACGGGGTCCCCCCCATATACGAGACTAAAAAGTGTATGCGCGCAATCTACCTAAAAGAGTATGAAACATTTGAACTAATCATGAATTTTAACTAATATGAAGCATTTCATAAACACGCCATAGATGACATAGCGATACGGAACCCTCGGTGCGCGAGTTCGAATCGCACTTGACTGGTTTTTTTATTTCACTGAAAGCTGATTCTGTATGTGAAACTTAAAAATGTTGAAGCTGTAATTGTTTTAAGTGTAAACATTTTCAATTTTATCGCCAGTTCGTTAATACTGCGAACAAATAAATAAATAAAGCTTTCAAGAAGAAAATAAAAAAAAAACAACGAGTGTTACAGGTATGCGCCAATGATGTGTAACATTTATTTCACACTGTGTTTATAAAAGCACGGTAGACAGCTGTTGACATGCGCCCGAGCATGCGCCAACTGTAGGCTGCATCAAATAATCATAAAATACTTCACTCTCATAATTACGCCACTTCCTTAAGCCATTGCCGCTTTATTCACAAAATTACTTGTTAACTTAAAAAAAAATCTAAATTAAAAGTGCTCGTATTTTTAAAACAATATATTTCCTTCGAGTGTAAAAATAAATGAACAGTAAAACTATTGCCTTGCAGCAAAAAAAGAGGCTAACTCAACAACAAAATAAAATTAATATATATTTAGGTAACATTATTTAGGAGTATTAATTATTGTTTGTAAACTTATTGCATTGGTCATAGATGAACAACAATGATTATTTTGAATATTTATTTTTTGATAATCAAACACGTGTCGTACGCAATCCCAAAAAATCGTATTTAATTTTCTTGTCTTGTCCTGTACTACATACATCGAAGTGCAGGCAGTTAGAATGAGACGCGTATACCCCGCTAGCTAGCCTGATGCAGGATCTCTCGTGGCCGCCGGGGTCTGGGGTATTCTCCCGACGACGCTACCCTGCTCTACTCTACGGGAGAACTGCTGGTGAAGCGAGCGGATTTTGAGGTAACATCATCAATTTGTGATCATTTCGGGTTATGTTTTTCCGTACCCTACGGGACCCTGTTACCAAGCCTAATCCGTATGTCCGTCCGTCCGTCTGTCCCACCTTTAAAAGATGTTTCTTTTGAACCGTAATAAGTTGCCGGTTGATATTTTCACAAAATGTGTTATATGAACTATAGAACCGGTAAACTCTGGAACGCTCTCCCTGCCCATATACGAGTATTTCCCCCAAGTACCTACTGTCTCGGGTCCTTCAAGAGGGGCGTGAATGGGCACCTGTCAGGCCGGCATGGCATTCGCAACCCCGCATACGACCGAATGTCCATGAGCGTCGTTAGAAACCTTATGGGCGACTCGGCGCCACATGTCGCGCTGTCAAGAAAAAAAAATTGTAAGTTTATAGATTCGTATTTTCCGTAAGACGTGATTTCACCCTAGATCGTGGTTCTCCGTTCATTACCCCCAGCGGACGCCTCCGCGACGCCATCCACGCAATTTTCCCATCCAACATTTTTCCGCCTTACTTGATTTTCAATTTAAAAGTTCCCGCGACTAAGTCCCCCGAGGCTGGAGTTTAGCGGGGCTAAGCCTTCTGGCTCGCTACCATCGGCGCTAGTTCTAGACCAAGAACGTTCTAGACGATCTCACAGGTAGGCTGCTGAGGTCTTCTAATGTAGTGGCTTCACTGTATTTTTGAACGTCGTCGTCGATTTGAAAGTGGATTTTACTGTTCTGTTTCATAGTTCATTTTGGTGCACACTCAAATGTTTATTTATTTATTTACTTTATTTTAAATCTAAGAAACATTACAGGCTTAAAACCTAATAAATAAATGCCATCCCTAGCCTTACGTCTTATACATATTTATTTATGCTAATTCCTTATTTAAATATATGACTATACAGGGTGTTCGGCACATGAACCGACAAACTTTTTTTGTAGGTAAGTGGGGTCATTTGCAACGTTTTGACCTATGACACCTTTTGTCAGATGTCACGTGGTATCGAGATACGATTTTTTTTCTTTATTTTTGAAAATTACCAAAATCCCAGCTATAAACCCTTGTAACGTTTTTGTTTATGATTGTATCAGCACGAAATAAAATTTATTGAATTTTACAATGTATCCTTGTTCTAGAAAAAATAATATTTGATAATGTTAATACCATTAAAAGGATTTATGACCTCCCAAAGTCCCGAGAACGAGTAAAAATGTGACAGAATCTTAATTCATTAAAAAAAAACTTACAGCAGTTGAGTGCTTCATTTTCTTTTAAAAAGTTCGCTAGTTTACGCCTCAATACGGGAAGCGACCATCGATTAGTGCCCGTGATGTCGTTCTGTTCTGTCCCTGTGCCTAATTTTGACCACATAGTGAATTATTTGTATGACATGTGGTATACCGTTGGAAAGGGCGTAAACTAGCGAAACTTTTAAAAGAAAATGAAGCACTCAAATGCTGTTAGTTTTTTTTTTATGAATTAAGAAATTAAGATTCTGTCACATTTTTACTCGTTCTCGGGACTTTGGGAGGTCATAAAACCTTCTCATGGTATTAACTTTAAATCCTAAAATTCAATAAATTTTATTTCGTGCTGATACAATCATAAACAAAAAAGTTACAGGGGTTTATAGCTGGGATTTTGGTAATTTTCAGAAAAAAAATCGTATCTCGATACCACGTGACATCTGACAAAAGGTGTCATGGGTCAAAACGTTGCAAATGACCCCACTTACCTACAAACCTTTTTTGTCGGTTCATGTGCCGAACATCCTGTATAATTCTTCTATTTATTTATTAAAAAGATTGCTAAACTCTGGTTCTGTCGAGTTTATTTTCTTTATTATATTTATAACTCTATTCAGAGGAGAACACAGGATGCAAGTTGGTCCTCGAGGGAATTGGTTGTATTAGGTCGTGGGTTCGTTTGTGTCGGTAGGTATGCATATTCTACTTAGTACGCACGAACATTAAAACCGTTTAACAGCCACCCTGAACATAGCACTATAATTTCACTAATTATTTGTGTTGATACCAGCCAGTTCTCCTCAGACGTCTTCACTGCACGGCTCCCAATCGCACTCTGCCCTCGCTCCGCGCCGGACGCCTCGATGCCCCGTCTCGCTTCCCTGTCAGTGTCCTGTCCCGCTCCCACTTTTTTTTTTGTATGTCTCGATTACTCCGCCAATTCTCAACCGATTTTAATGATTCTTTTTTTCATGAGTAGGGTATATCTCAGGGGTGGTCCTTTCATACATTTTATGAAAGAATACCACCCCTAAGGGTGAAAAATTAAATGAACGCTTTCAAACTAAGGAATTTTTCAATCACCCACTTCCCGGCAACTGATTTTAATATTATGTGACATTACTTAAAAGGTGAAATAAAAAAACTTAAAAAAAACCCCTAATAAAAAGTATTAAATAATATTTTATTTCTTTATTTACACATTTATTTTCTTATATTAATTTCACATATTTACAAAACTTAATCTAAAATTAATATAAAAAATAAACGGAGTTTCCATCACCACCGGCGCGGCGGCGGCGGCAGGCCTTCTACTAATAAATATATTATTATAATATACTATTATTATTAGTAGAAGGCGGTACAAAAGCACACCTGAAAATTTAAAGATGGACCCTTTTGAGCTTTTGTACCGCCTTCTACTCAAGATCAAAATATTATTTAATACTTTTTATTAGGGTTTGAAGTCTGTTCAATGTCTTTGTCTACCCAACCTAACGTCGTCGTCTCCTATGCATATATCTATCGTAATATCGGCTATAAACGAGCTTGATACCCAGCACCAACGAGCACCAACAACGATGAATATAATTTCGCAATATAGTTGGCCTTGATATTTCAACCTTCTCCGTACCAACGAGACGTTGGTACTTCTAACAAATAGCTCATAAATGTTGACGATCAAAATTTGAAGCCCAAGTAACATTGTACATATAGTATACATGCATACAAACATTCAAGCTTTAAGACGAGACGGAAGTTAACTTTCACCATACAAACAAAATCTTCTTTCGCATTTATGTTTTCTAGCCCTCCTATACCTTATCCGATTTTTGCAATTGTTTTTTCTTGTCTTAAGGACAGAGTCCAATCTACGTTCTTGTCATTTTTTGTTTAGAAATATGCCTACAACACCGAAGCTAAAAAAAAATATTTCGAGCGAAAAAAAATTATTTTTTTATTTTTTGATGTCATGTTCATCACTTTAGATATTAAAAAAATAAATAGACAGAAACATAGATTCGATTGGCCTTATTACAACAAAAAAACAATAATTGTAAAAATCGCATAAGGTTTAGGGAGATAAAAACCGACCAAGTGCGAGTCGAACTCGCGCACCGAGGAGTTGTCATGATTAGCGCCACTCACGCCATCTATGGCGTGTTATGAAATGCTTCATATGAGTTAAATGTCATCATTAGTTAAAATGCTTCACACTCTATTCGGTAGATGGCGCGCGCGCATACACTTTTTAGTTTGTTCTATGGGAACCCCCGTGAATTTTTTACTTTTTCTCATTTTTATTATTTGTTGTTATATCGGCCATAATATAACATATTCTTTGAAAATTTCAACGGGCTATCTAATTACGGTTCAAGAGATACAGCCCTCGGACAGACAGACGGACGGACGGGCGGACGGACAGACAGACATACAGATAGACGGCGTAGGCTTAGTAATAGGGTCCCGTACCGGATACGGAACCCTAAAAACATAAATGCCGAAAGACGATTTTGTATGGAGAAAGTTAACTTCCGTCTCGTCTTACCACATTACCCTCGTTTTGACATCGCCGTAGTCGGGTACATTCGCGTACTGCTTGCAATAAGGCTTTGTCGCCGCGCCGCCGCTGCCTTCATATCGTCGGTGCAAGTTTACTGCGAACTACCGCTAATAATTCGCGTCGCGTCCATTAATTCTCATCTAATCTAATCCAGAACGCGACCCTAATGCTCTGCTGGAGTAATCCGCGTCCCAACTTCGCCGCTCGCCTCGGCGTTAGTAGAGGACGGGGTACAATTGACCCCAGCAGTTTAAACTATTCGGACATTGTAGGTGGAATAGTCTAGAGAGGCGGTGTCCTTTATAAACCGGCTCTCTTACCATATATGCACATATAAGCTAATTACGTAAGTAAGTTGCTAAGTTTTCAAGTTGCTAATGAAACCAAATGAAAACTGACAAGGAAAAAGTTCTATAAAAGTGGGTAAAGTGATAAAACAGTTCCCATTTGTCGTTTAACTCGTGTTGATTGATAATTTGAGACTTTTTTTCGTGAAAATTGTGAAAATCATAGTGTTATTGCCTTGACGCGCCATCAATATAATAAAAATAAAAATAATAACTAATCCATCAGCAACTTGCTTTGAAGTTCAACCTTGTCGGCTCGGAGGTGCCTTACTACAAGTATAACCCACAGCCAGTTCTCGAAAATGCTCACATCACGCTCTACTGGGACCGGTCGATTATCACTGATAGGACTATTATGGCTAATAGACCTGACATAGTGATAATCGACCGGGAGGCGCGGCGCGCAGCGCTCGTCGACATCACGGTGCCGCATGACGAGAACCTTGTGAAGGCAGAAAAAGACAAGATGTTAAAATACATCGATCTGTCTCATGAGGTTACCGACATGTGGCCCGTGGACTCGACGATCGTTGTGCCCATTGTCTTGTCTGCGCATGGGCTGATAGCGAAGAGCCTCGACCATCATCTCAAGAGGCTCTCACTAGAGCCACTTGCTTGGATCAAGGGTCAGATGCAGAAGGCGGTCTTGCTCGACACCGCTCGAATTGTCCGAAGGTTTCTCTCTCTCGGGTCCGACCATCGGTAGTCTGGGTTCGCCCCGCCGCCGGTGGTGGAAATTCCATTTTATATTAATTTTAGATTTAAGTTTTTTATGTAAAATTAAAATAAAAAAGAAATGTGTCAATAAACGAAAAAATAATAAATAAAATGACACACTTACCGTTTTCTTTTTTTGTCTGTATGTATTAATTTTGTATTTTATATTTTTAAAATTGTATAGAATTAATATAAATATGTACACGATTATAAATAAGAAAATGTGAAAATGAATATATAACAGTAAAATGAACTGACAAGAACCATAGTTTGACGTATTTAGCAATAGTTTGAAGAAATATAAGAATTATGCAGTCACATAATTAAATATTAAGCATATGTGTAAGACTTAAGCTAGGGAATGCATTAGGTTAAGCCCGCAATCTTTTTCAGATTTAAAATCAATTAAATAAAATAAATAAATCAAGACGGAAGGGTCGCCCTAAACGCACGCACGTACCTGGATCAGATCGGGCATGTGCTCAAAAAGGGTGAAGTGCGTAGGACCCGTAACCGACGAGCATGCATGAAGAACATTATGAGAGTGGAAGAGGCGGCAGCGGTGTGTCAGGATCGTGGCACGTGGAGATCCGTTGTCTCTGTCTACCCCACCGGGAAACAGGCGTGACATCGTGGAAACACGATGTCGCTCGCTACGCACACAGTGTTTCGCGCCCACACAGCGATCATATGTCGACATCAACAGCCAATGAGTCAGCAGAGATGTCGAGATGCCCTGTCTTATATATAACTAACCATAGTCAAGAACATTCCCTTCTTCTGATGTCTTTGGGCATTGTTTTGGTCATTGGCAAATAAAAATTCTGCTGACTGATGATTCAAATTGTTTGTATGTATAAACTCAACTTTTATTAATGACTTGACTGAACCCTATGTTCTTTTTATTTTACTATCTTTTGTTTTCTTTTTTGCGTAGACATAGTATCTTACTATGGAAATGTTTTCGGTTACGCGGAATAATGAAAGCGACTCACTTTTGTTTGACGACGTTTCGTCCCACCACGAGTCCCACACTCTGGGGACATCTGACTGGACGAGACGTGACGGGTGTCCTCCAGGTCGTCGCAGTACCGCGTGTCCTGAGGATGTCCCCAGAGTGTGGGACGAAACGTCGACAAACAAAAGTGAGTCGCTTTCCGCGTAACCGAACTTAGGTCGTATGTAAGTTATATTAAAAAAAAAAACACTATTAAGGTTTCTTACTCGGGTCTTCCTAATAGAACAAAAAAAAAAATGATGACGAACCATACTGAATATGCATATGCCTCAATTAAATTTTGTGTGATTGTTAATACGAGTATGTTGTGTATTCTTTATGGCGAAATAAATATCGGTACCTGAATCTGAATCATTGAACACTCGTGATCCCACATCTAGCGATTTTTATCATATGTATGGTTCCGGTACTACACAATATTTACATCATTATGATTTCACTTTATTTCATTTCAAGGAAGGAAGCTACCCGGTGCAACAGTGTTCTCAAATGTGATTTTCATTTCCTCAGTTTCCTTATAGAGCTGCTTGATTCATGGAATCCAAGCATGTATCTCTTGGTCCTGATCGTATGTCCCCTGTCCCCGTCCTTGGCAGCCGGGGACCTCCCTAAAGTGGGTGATTTGCATACGATTACGCGCTCGACTTAGAGTCGGATTGCCTGCGGGCGCACGGGGTGGTGTCTTTGAATCGATTTAGAGGATTAAGTATGCGGTAAGTTTTAGTAGCACGCTGTGGCTGTTGGAATCTCCCCGCGCGACCACGCTGCCGGTTGTGTCTCAGTAATGGCAGGTTTACATTGAGTAAGTCGCAGACGGCCGCGGCAGTGCTGACTGACGTCGAGAACTTTTTTTCTTTAAGGCCGTGACAAACGCCAACGACCTTGAGCTTTCGGGAATTCTACATAATGTACCATGCGACTGCTAATTTCGCTACACGCATACAGTGTACGTTGGTCGCGTTTGGGTAACGTCCCGCCCGCGTCAACGATCAACCAAAAGAGTAGATGGTTCGAGAATCGAGGTTCAAATCCCACTTGTTTTATTATTGTAATTTTAATTTTGAATTTTTTGTTTTTTATTTTTGTCTCCTGTCGTGGTTACAACAATAAAATTTCAACAAGCCAGTTTTCTCAGTGCACAATTTCACAATACCATTGATGCAAAGGTCACTTTGCATCAGTGGTATTGTAAAATTGTAATAATACACACAATCTCACATTTTTTTAAATTCATACTTTTTTTTAAATTTGTTTTTATAGTAATTTTACTCATTATTTCAAAAAACCAACAAACCACATTGTGGGTAAGGAACCAACTTTTCTCAATGTGTGCATTGATGTATATTTAGAGATATGCCCATCCCATACATTACTCCCGAAAAAATATGTTCTCGACGAAAACTGCATAGGTAAATTGCAGATTTCACGGACAGCCGCTTCATACGGCGTGTGCGGCGCGTGTTGAACGCACGCATGTCTGTATCGAGTCGGTGACGCGTGTGTGCAGCATGCCCGGTTGCTGTTATAAAGAGTGACAGTGACGAATGTTGTTGTTTGTTTCGCCTGAGCATGTTACGGCGTGTTAAGAAGCCATGCTGTCACGGATAGGATCGTGTGACGGTGCGGTGGTATCTCGTTCTCGTTCTCGCTTGCCTGCTGGTGATGGGAGTGGGCGGAAAGGCGGCAAACGCGCCGCATGACGTCTTTCTCGCTCGTTCTTGTCATCTGTGGGCGGGTGGGGGCGAGCGCGCGATAGTATCGTCGTAGGGATCGTGTCACGTATCACTATACTGCGTGTGTGTGCACGCACACTTGTACCGACGTCTAGCACAGGTTGCATCGTACGACGTTCGATCTATAAAATAGATGTCGATGAATGTGTGCCAATTTGTCAGTTTTGGACTTTCTTTGCCGCACTTTTTGCATGTTTTTGCGTACAATTTGGCGTTTATCGCGGCCTTAATGGAATGGAAACTGACACATTCGTCTAGGTCACCTACGACAAAGGTTCTTTACAACTGATACACTTAATTACCTACTAAGTCTTTTACTGATACTCAATTACTAAGTAACGTGTGGTGTCGGTACTTAAAAAGAATAGCCCCACTGCATTTCTCTCCGTGCATGACGTAAAAGGCGACTGAGGTATAAGAACAAGATGCCGTACTAAAGGGCGACAGGTAGGCCACCTCTCACCTTGGAACTGACTCGGTAGAAGCGAGTCACGCAGCGGGTGGGTCTTCGTGCCTTATCTTGTCCGAATACTTTGCTAAACGTGGTGGCCGGTGTTGTGCAGTATATACAAGGGTATCTGCAATTCAACTCTGATTACTTTTCTTACCCCGTTTGTCGGGATACAACGCGTGGTATTTATGTATGTAAGTCTTTTGTAGTCTGAAATCTCAGTAAAATAGTTCATCTTACGAGAGCAAGCTGTATCTTCGATATACTGTAGGTGGTGCATATTATGTGGATATTCAATTAAATGTTGTTATAATATTTATGAAAAATAATATCCTGCGAAGTTTCTTTGCCGGCTCTTCTTCGCGGGTGAAATCGAGCCGGATGGAACAAATTGTAGACAAGTTCGAGTGCAGTCTGTCTTTAAGAATGCTCAATTTGTTTTTTATAGATATAAATAATAAATAATAAACAACAACATCCAAGATGTCAGCCCCTTGCACCTTGGTGAACTAGGTGCCATGTCAGTACTTCCATTTGGTCGCGCCGGTTACACAGAACTGAACGGAAAACGCGAACTATTTACATAGCCGCTTAGACCGACTTTTCAATCAGTGCGGTGGTATCAATCCGGGCGGGTTAATCCACATAATAAAATGAGGAGTCAATTCAAAACAATTTACAGAGTCAGCACTGACTTGCCAATGTACTGACTTCAGTGACTTGCTCAATGTGAATCTGCCTTAAGTTTTTCAAGCTCGTGACGAGCGCACAGGGAATCGTTCCAAACTCTAATTAGTTAGCTAGCTTTGGAAAGACACAGCCAAACAGAGCGAATTTTCTTCTACTGGCAATCATTCCCAACCCCCTGATGGGTATGCTGAGCACCTAGTCGCCTCCCACACTAGCGTAATAGAACGATGCTTCAAAATGTTTTGGCATAAGGTATGCATTTTACTTGGTATTTACTTTTCTACCCAAAATCTGTGTGTAGGAACAATTATTTGTATATTATTGTTTATACAGGATGTTTCAGGATAGGGTTTCGTAACTTCAGGGTTCGAAAAGGGTCCATATTTGAAGACGAAAAACTCTGAAACTTTTTCCCAGATTCGGTCGTTTTATAGTACTTTTCGTGAAAATAGTTTCATCGAGATTTGGTGGACGGTTAACATCCGCCTTAAGTAATAAAAATAAAATGACTAACTTACATGCTTTAACTAGTAGAATTAAAGTGCATATAGGTAAATTCCAAACACTTAAATTTGAATGACATCAAAAGAAAAGGGGGACTGTACTAGGTCATTGCACTCCCTAGACCTGGACAGCACTATTGCCAAATCTTCCCATACTCACAATCCATCGAGTTTTTATTAAAATTTTAAATTTTTGTATGAAAAAAAAAGTACGGAATTTCGATTTGAGTGATGAGGATTTTTTTCTACTAATAATGAGTACTTTCTATTCCTGAAATTTGTCAAGCCTCTCCTGAAACAGCCTGTATATAACAATTGTATGTTATTAATTCGTAGAGTTCAGACAAAATTTCTCATTGTCTGACCACCACCGTGGGCTGTCATTGGTTACCCGCTCTGTTATATTCCACGAAATTCTAAATATTCCAATCGGTCACGAAGTGAGTCGGTCGGATTCACTGTTTTGTTTCTGTTGTTCCTTTCAGCTACATGGCAATCTGTTTCAAAAACAATAAGCCACTTATTTGTTTGATTTAAATAAATCTGTACATGTTGTCTTTTTTTTTGGGAGTTCCTAATGTTGAAAGTTTCAAACGGAATACTCCCATTAACTTGTGGAAAATCTGTTGCTCAATCTCGAGATATCTCTGGTTCTATGTCTGCCGTTGGTTACCCGCTGTTATATTCCACGAAATTCTAATGAGATATCTAGGTCTGTCGTTGGTTACTCGCTGATTCCACGAAATTCTAAAAATAAATCCAATAGGTCACGAAGTGAGTCGGTCGGATTCACTGACCGATTAAAATATTCCACCACCGTCGGGAGTACCTAGATAGGCAATGTCCGCCTAATGCTCGTATGTGAGGTAAAGTAGCTTAGCGGGGTTTACGAAGCCTTTCCGGTTAAGCCTCTTGCCGCCCCCGCTGGCGGCGCGCCGCGGCGAGGGCGAGGCGAGGCGCGGTGCCATGCCGACGACCCCGCGGGGACGACGTTATGTCGCAATATTTCGGATCTACCGCGGATTAGCTGGATGTTAAGGGGAGCTGGGCGGCTCAGGTAGTCACTTTGTTAAGAATTTTATTTATATTGTTTGTAATTATGTACGTACATAATATGTACGGCGCAAGATTAGCCGGGGTGAGTTTTGAATGCGCTTTACTTAGAAAAACACACATACACACAAACGCTAAACTTATACCACCCCTCTTGTTTTTCCGTCGGGTGTTAAAACAGACAAACACTAGATTGTTCAACATCCGCCTACGAATAGCGATGATCGAGTACAAGCTTGTTGATTTAAGGGCCGAATATTCGTTATCCGGCGTCGCCGGATATCACACGCGCCGCTCCGGGACCGGATAATGAATGTGGCCGTAGATTCACTATCGGACGTCCCTCCATGCTCCACTTTTACCCGACTGCGAACGAAAAGTAGGGTAATGTGTTTGAAATAAAGAAAGTAAGAAAGAAATGATTGATTCGTGATAACCTTATTCACTAAAACAATACGTGTGTCGAAAAGGGAGCCTGTGTGTGTGTGGTTGAGTTTTTTCATTCCCTCGTAACTCCGAAACGACTAAATGGATTTTCATGAATGACATGACCAACGATTTGACTTAGCACGGCGGCTGACAAAAAAATTACGAACACTAGACATCATTGGTCACGTGTCGTTGTCTATAGCTTAAAAAATATACTACACATTTTGGTTTAGAACTTTAAAAGTATAAAATAAAAAAATAAAAAATTAAGAATGCCCCGACTACAGTATTTTCTACTTCTCTTTCCAGGTTTTCTTCATTTTGATTAGCAATTGGTTTTTTTTTTTATCAGACTTTGCGTTCTTTTGCGAGCTTGTATGGTCGAACGATTATTAAGTCGTCCAATAATGTCTTTTGGTAAAATGTGCTCCGCTGTCGAAGATATTTCAGAATTAATAAATGCATAAAATAGCTTTCAGATTTATTTAAGAAATACTCGTATTTTGTCAACATAACATTTATTTCATGAGTCGATAGAGATGTGAATATGGAGATAGAATCGTCACTTTACCTATGTAAAGTGACGATTCTATCTCCACCGTCGGTGGACGAAGGGATGTATCAAGATGAGGTGGGTGAAGTTTGAACAGACGGGCTCTTCCGGGAAGATTGGATAAGTTAGAAGAGTCTTGGAGCGAGGTTATAGAGATTGGTATTGCAGTGATCTTTTGGAAAATGTATTGGGGGGGGGGCAGAATATTGTGCAACGTATCAACTCCACCTATAATCTTATATGAGATGTTTGAATACTTTTTAGGTTTCCGTATCCCGTTTTTTTTCAAAAAAATTATTTCTAAATAATAAAATGTATATGTTTTGTTGTTTCAGATCAAAGCGAAGTTGTATACTGCTTGGGGTGTTATTCTGTAAGTATAATTCTTAGTTACAACCAATTCCTGAATATTCTAAATTATTTTGATGGTTTCGTAGCCGGCGACGCTGGCAGATACCCTTATAAAGTCGGTCAGGTGTCTATCCGTCCGGCCGTCCGTCCGTCCGTCTGTCTTTTAAACTATGCATTTTAAAATATAATTGAATGTTTTTGTAATGCTTATAACTTTTTTTGCATTCTAATTTAGCCCCCAAAACTTACCCCCTAAATCTAAATTCGTTCATTTACGCTATACGTCCGTGATTAGGTCATCAAACTCTATATATATACTAAATTTCAACTTTTTTGTCCCAGTAGTTTCGGAGAAAATAGGCTGTGACAGACGGACAGACAACAGACAGCCTTTGTATTTTACTATCTTTTATTTTCTTTTTTACTTAGATATAGTATGTTACATTAATATAAATAATTAAAACTCAGTACCTCTGTAAGTTATATTAAAGAAAAGATCTGATAAGGTTTCTTACCCTGTTCTTCCTTATAGATTGCACTGCTGAACGGGACATGACCAAAAAATAATGATTACGAACCATACTGAATATGCATATGTCTCAATGTAATATTGTTAATGTTGTGTGTTCTTTATGGCGAAATAAATATCTGAATCTAAATCAAGAGTGATGCTGTAAGTTCCGTTTTTTCCTATTTTGAGGTACGGAACCCTAAAAATATACAAGTTTCCTGTATTATGTGTTTTTTTTTTCAATTTCAGCAAGAATTTGTGAACTTGTCACTTTGCACGGACCGAGACGATTAGGAGGCAGGCAAGGATTCTCTAAGAACCTCTCGAAAGGGTCGAAGGGTCATGATAAAAATTATTACGTTCGGGGCTCCTGAGTACCTACTCGAGGGATGTTGTGGATTTTGGTTAACACTTTTTTGCTTTTATATTTTTTGCCAGTTTTAAGGGTTCCGTCGTAAAAAGAAACCCTATTAGTTCTACCCCTCCCTCCGCCGCCGTCAGTTTTGCGGAAAACCTGGCCAAGGTTAGATTTTAAGGTTTCGTTGTTGAAGTGTTCTACATCTATCTAGACTAGATTACATACTTAGAACTCAGATTTTCCGTTATCTATTGACACATTTTCTCAAAAAAACTAATATAGAAAAAATAATTCACACAGATAATGCAGATAAAAATTTACTCATGTAAGTGCTATGGTATCAGATAGGCTCATATAAGAAAGGTATTATCCGTTTGTAATCTCAATTATTGGTTGGTACCACCATACTGGATGTAGGATGACCGTACAGGAGCCTCGGCTGTGTTCTCCTCTACTTCAGTATAGCCAGAAATCCAAAGTTACGTAACGGTAAAGTAACGGCCATACATTAAATTTTGGAAATGATTATTAGGATCAATAGTAACAAAAAAGTCAAATAACTTTTACTGAATTCCCTTTTAATAAAAAGTTAGAGTTTTCATACAAACTAATTCATTAATTTAGTGTAAAAAGGATCTAATGTTCCGCACAAACGTGGGAGTGAAAGGCGCGCGGTGAGTGAGCGAGCAAGGACGAGTGCGCGGAGCGAGGAGATGCACAGCGGCGGCGCGGCGTGAGTTTTTCGGCCCCGACCGTTCCCGCGCCAGCACCCTCCCCCCACGCGCGTCAAATTACACTTGACGAAAACATAAATTTCAAAAATTTATATCTCGAAAACTAGGCACTTCAGAGAAAAACTTTTTTTACTTTTTTGTTTCGAAAAAACATGAGGATTGCGCTGGCGAAATTAATGTACAGGCTGTTACAACACCCTGTATATTTGTCTCCAAAAAGGCTGCCTTGTGGGGTAGGCTGTTGGAAAGTCCCTCGATGCAGCATACATCGTTGTAATTCTATGTAGCTCACATGAATACTTGACACACTTTGTGAAAGTATCGCACCAGATTGGATCGTCGGCCCCTCGATTCATAACGCACGCACAGTTCCGAGTGCCCTCGAAGGCGGTAACGGTACAGAGTCGTACACAACGCCGCGTTCTGCGCGCAGTAACGAATTTATTTGGCTCTCAGCGAGCCGGATAATGATTAATTAAATATTATAGCAATCAGAGGTATGTGCCGCGCTTGAACGCAATGTACGTTTGTAAATGCTAACGTATATGAACAGATGGCGCTAGTAGTGGATATACACACTCGTCGCAGAGAGTCACAGCACCGTTTTCTTTTTGATATTCAGATTTAAAGGATAAATCGTTTCTCAAATTCGTTCCTTCGTTTCCCACCACTAGGGCGAGGAACTGTCTTCCCGCCGTGAGTGTGTTTCCCGAACTCTTTAACCTGATAATTGTAATATATTCAATAAAATATCCGTATAAAAAATGTAAATATTTATGTGCACCTGTTAATATAGGTAACAGGTCAATGACCTTTTTTCCGCGTACTCTGAAAGCAGCACGCGGAGAAAAAGGTCATTGACCTGTGAGTGTTAGCTCCCTTGCACAAACATGGCGCGCTGAGCGCGATCTATCGCTTGCGCCGGTGTTTGCGGCACATGGCGCGAGAGAGAGATAACGCTTTGCATGGCACGTTTGTGTAAGGGATGTAGGGGACAAAGGCCAATGTATTTTCCGGGTTCCGTATCCGGTACGGGACCCTATTACTAAGCTTACGCCGCGCCGTCTGTCTGTCTGTCTGTCTGTCTGTCTGTCTGTCTGTCTGTCTGTCTGTCTGTCTGTCTGTCTGTCTGTCCGTCCGTCCGTCCGTCCGTCCGTCCGTTCGTCCGTCCGTCCGTCCGTCCGTCCGTCCGTCCGTCCGTCCTTCCGTCCGTCGGTCCGTCCGTCCGTCCGTCCGTCCGTCCGTACGTCCGTCCGTACGTCCGTGCGTCTTCTGTCCGAGGCTGTATCTCTTGAACCGTATTAATAGGGCTACCTATTTTAACTAATATGAAGCATTTCAAAAACATGTGAGTGGAGCTGACCATGACGATACGGAACCCTCGGTGCTCGAGTTCGACTCGCGCTTGGCCGGTTTTTTTCTGCCTGATGTAGAAGTAACTTGCACAGGGAGAAGAGAGCAATTTTGGGACTAATTTCCTTAAAAATTTTATCTACTTTGCATCTATGTGAAACAATAAAAGTTTATGCATTTATATATGGTTTAGAAGAAATATGAATGCCCCTTATATATTATGTTCATTTATTTATGAAATACCGTAAATAAAATGAAACGCTCGTTTCTATATTACAGCAGCTGTCGTATGCCATGTTATTGAAACTGTGCCTACAGGTATAAATTAAAACGTGTTACCAGCAAGTCTTGGAGGAAAGTTAAGACCGTCATTATAACTTAACTCTTTACCCGTGCAAGAATATTTGCACAGACGCAGCAAATGCTCAGAGGCTAACCAGGCTGTCTACAGTTGGGATGTCATGTTGAAATCGAGGTTTGCGCAAGGATTGTTACGTACAATTTAATGAGCTCAGTATAAGTCAGGGGTTTTCAACCGGTGTGTCGTGAATGTGGAAGTGTTCACCGGTGTGAATAACATACAGGTGTGCTACGAATTCTAAGTTACTCATTCAAAATTTTCATGAAAACAGCGGAAGAAAAGAGCAAGCATAATTTTTCATTTACCTATATAGATATAATTTTGTGATTTCTTGATTAATTACAGTCCCGATTATTATATTTTGAAAATCATACGTAAATCGGGTGATTCGTTCTCTAGTGAAAAGGCAGTAGTACGAACTAAATAATACATTTCAGAATCAAAACATTGTATGCAATGAACGAAAGAGGAACATAATACGGGTGTCTGAATCAGCGTATTTAAAATGACGATGGCCCAATAAGTATAAAGTAAAAATTAATAAAAATCAGTTTATTTTGCCAATATTCTTAACCTACCACAACCTTAACTATTATTATTATTGTAACATATAAGAAGAAATGGCAAGAAACTTGGAAAGGTTATTTTTAAATATAAATATGATTATACTAAGTATTTCAATGACTACATCCACATCCACACAGCTTACTTAATTTGTATTCTTCCTCCTTCAATTACTTAATGATTGAGAAGAAATCTTCCTTAAAATTGTTAATTTAAAAAGAATTGTAATTATTAATTAAATATTAGTATCAATAAAATGGATAATATTGTATAGAGATATTTTGCTAGAATTTCGTACAAAACGTCGCCTCTGTAATTGATTAAGAGTCTGCGCACTCGAGCGAAATCTCTTATATCGTCCGTAACTCGAGCGGAGTTGTCTGGGAGCTGTTAGAAATTAATCCTTTCATCTCCTTTGCAGCTTTTTAATGAATCGTACGTGAGTTTGTTTAGGCAGCTCGGAATTAATTTGCTAATTACGTCAAATTCGCTTTTAAACTCGCGCAGAATTCTCTCTCGGCTCAGATATGGGCGGTTCGTTGGTGAGACTTTCGATTAATTCAGTGTTTCATTGTGAGAGCGCGTTTTACGACCTTAGAGGGCGGGTGAGTCAAACCTCGCGGATAGAAAAGTTATTTTTTGGATACACGTGTACAATATATTTACTGCTTCAACGTTCGGGGTGTTGAACTGGTAGGTCTCTTCCCTTGCCGCTATCAGTTGGTATGCTCAAATTTTAGCCGACTGGGTTGGTTAGCTCAGTGGTGCGGTCGGTCGAATGTCGGCCGGATCATAAGCACACCTGGGCGCGGTCAGTGGATGGATGGGTGACCGCTCGACCGGTGGAGGCTGACCGTTGTTCAGATTCCACGTATAACTGTATGTCCCCTCCCTTTTTAACTTTTTTTTATGGTAACCTTTATACCTTTATAGGTGGTAGGGTTTAACCCGCCCAGGTTGGTACCACCGCACTGAATGAAAGGTCTATTGAAAAGTATATGTAAATAGTTTGTGTTTTCCGTCCAGTTCAGTGTAGCCGGCACGACTGAAGAGAAGCATTAAAGTCTCGGTTTGGCACTTTCTGGAAAATGATATTGGCTGATCCGAGTGTGTGCTTTGACCCCTCTGACTCAGTCGTACTTCATGAGTATTGGCTAGGCTATAGTTTTATTATATGTATTTTAAGTAAAGTATATTTATTTTTAAGATAATTATAATTGTACTTTGTTTAATTTAGTTTTATTTAAGAAAAGATCAAGATGATTCAACATTTATAAACTCTACAAAAATGTAGCTTCGGTTCCCCGCAATTTTGGTCTTTAATTGCGTTTTAATAAAGCCAGACATTGAGTCTTTTAAACGAGCAACCTCAGTAAAGCCGCACGGAGAATTAAATCCGGCCCGCGGCTGCAGATAAAGAGCCATAAATCTATTAAGTCTCCACAAAGCGACAAATAAATTAAAGGACGGTTTAAGAGATATTCTGTGCATTGGGTCTTTATTATTCGTTGCGGCCCGAGTGTACACCACACAGCAACAACTTGCATGGATTTTAATTGGGGCGTGATGTATAGCGGGAATTTTTTAAATTTTCATTTCAATGAAATATGTCTTTCAAATATGAGTACTATGTGGGTCCGGTACAAGAATAGCCCCACTGCATCTCTCCACGTGTATGTTGTAAAAGGCGACTAAGGGATAAGGACAAGATGCTGTGCATAAGGGCGACAGGATAGCCACCTTACTTGTGTGGCCTTCGTGCCTTACTTGCTGCCTGATCTGAGTTATATTATCTTGTCCGAATACTTTGCTAAACATGGTGGTCGGTGTTGTGCTGTAATTACTCTGCCTACCCCGATTGTCGGGATGCGGCGTGTGGTGTGTATTGAAATATGTATTTTATATTCATAAGAAATTTAATTATTATCACATTAAGCTATTGTTAAATAAATTGAATTGGATAATTTATTATACGGTTTTTATTTGTGTGGGTTTTTTTAATTACTGTGTTTGTTAAACATTAAAAATGTCAATACAATTTTTGGCCATCAGCGACCGCACGGAGAACTGACAGTTCTCTGTGGACTGTCGCGCCGGCAGAGTGCTCATGGAGATGAGTGATACAGTCAGTCAGCGTGTAAGCGTCCACTTCTGGACCATACGATGGCCCGAAACGTCGAGCCACATACCTCGGAGAACGACCTGCTATTGTATGTTTTTTAGGGTTCCGTATCCGTCGTACGGGACCCTATTACTAAGCCTACGCCGTCTGTCTGTCTGTCCGTCTGTCTGTCCGAGGGCTGTATCTCATGAACCGTAATAGGTAGTCCGTTGAAATTTTCACAGAATATGTGTTATTATGGCCGACATAACAACAAATAAGAAAAAGTAAAAAATTCACGGAGGTGCCCATACAAGAAACTAAAAAGTGTATGCGCGCCTTCTACCGAAAACAGTATGAAGCATTTTAACTAATCAATAGAAGACGTGAGTGGCGCTGACCATGTCATGGCGATACGGAACCCTCGGTGCGCGAGTTCGACTCGCACTTGGCCGGTTTTTTTTTTAATGGGAAGCACGACATTTGGCTCGCGCCAGACTAACGCAGAAGTGTAGTCCGACGGCACTAACGGGCATTCGGATATTTACGGGGGCTGCGAAAACCATGTCGGTCATGTTTTTTTTTCAAATGTAATTTTTTTTTATCATAATTACGTAGAGGAATTCTCGCACACCGTATACATCACGATTTTAAGTTTAAATTGAAACTAAATTAATTTAAATAACACCGCTTACAGTGAATCGAAAACACAGCTTTAGAGGAAGATTAGCAAATTTTGCTGAGAGTTCTGACTACAAAGACTTATTCCATTCGTTTATTATTGTTTCTCTCCGTTTGTATCACGAAGTTTATCTCTTATACGACAGCGAATTAAGTGAATGTATCTCAAGTGTGGTGTAGTTGCCGCCCTGTGCGCCGCCGCCTCCCGCCCCGCCCCCGCCCGCCCCCGGGGGCGTTACACTTTTATTTTACGGCCAAAGTTTTAATCCTGCGATGCTGATTTATTGGGCCTATTTGTCGGAGTTAACGGATTACTATAAAGCCTTTAAGGCGCATAGGCACGTCAGAGCCGATTTTCCGGTAATTGGCGAATCCCGCCGTAGTGTACCTTCCAGTTGGATAATAAATCTTTATCAATAAATACAGGCTATATTTAGAGCATTATTATTTTATTTTATAAGATGGGACGATATTTATATTTACAAGGAGATAAATCAGTTTAAGTATAAAATAAATATAAAACATTTTAAATTGCGCTCGATACCACAATGTACATATATAATATTCGTATTAGGAAAACTTTGGTTTTTTTATTGAATGCGCGACATATTATGGCGCCGAACCGCACATATGGTGTACTAGCTGTGCCCGCGGCTCCGCCCGCTCTCATATTTCACTTCACTGCTAACCTCATAAGCCATTTAGCGTGATAGTAAGTAGCCTATAGTTGATGGGAAGAATCAAGCTATCCGTAGAATATTTTTTTATTAAAATCGGCTCAATGGTTCTCGAGTTATAAGCGGACAGACAGACATACATACATACAGAAAGCAGACGTTGGATGTTATTAAAGGTAAGGAAGGAAGGATAACGATACCATGAACAATCGGTCGTATGGGAGGGTTGCGAATGCCACGCCGACCTGAGGGCCCTATTGAAGGACCCGAGCGGAATGTTGCAGGCATATTGTCCCCGTACTAGAGTATCCGACCGAGACCTCCCATATCGCTATGTTTTGATTGGATGCGCTGCTACTACGGAGGCGTAGAGCTTCTACGGCACGTCGTAGAGTGTCTACGCCCGCGGCCGCGTAGCGGGTCTACGAAGTTCCCTGCTACAATCTACGCTACAATGCGCGCGGCGCGGCGTAGCAACGGTGCGGTGGTGTAGCATAAAAGGATTGTGAGAAATGTTTTTCTTGCGGATCGATCTATCATACGAGTGCTTATATTTGTATTTATGCTTTTATTTTGTATTTGTATTTATGCTTTTATTTTGCGTTGCTTTAATCAAAATTGGTTTAGTAGATCCGGAGATATATGCGTGTGGCCGGCAGAATGATAGACACACACCAGAGGGATCCTACAATTTAGGGTCCCTTTTTCGCGTTTAGCGACGACACAATAAAAAAAGTTTTGTAATATTCTATTACATACATACATACATAGCGTCACGCCTGTTTCCCGGTGGGGTAGGCAGAGACAACGGATCTCCACGTGCTACGATCCTGACACACATCTGCCGCCTCTTCCACTCCCATAATGTTCTTCATGTATGCTCGTCGGTTACGGGTACTACGCACTTGCCCCTTTTTGAGCACATGCCCGATCTGGTCCAGGTAAGTGCGTCTAGGGCGACCTTTCCCGACTCTTCCACTCACATTTGCTTCATAAATTTCTTTCGTTAGTCTCCTATCGTCCATTCTTCCAACATGACCGAACCACCGAAGCATCCCTTTCTCAATCCTTGTCACTATATCTTCTTTCAGCCCACAGCGCCCTCGCACTACACTATTTCTCAATCTATCTTTCATTGTAACTCCACACATACTCCTCAACGCGCGCATTTCCACAGCATTAATCCTGCTTTCATGCTTCTTCTGCCATGCCCAACTTTCACTCCCGTACATTTTTTTTTTTTTTTTTTTTTTTTTTTTTTTATGGAACCTGACACGGTTGGCTACATCACCTACAACATCCGTGATGTCAGCCCATAACACCGGGTGAACTAGGTGCTATGTCAGTGCTTCCCTTCATTTCGCGCCGGCTACACTGAACTGGACGGAAAACACGAACTATTTACATAGCCGTTTCGACCGACGTTTCGCTCAGTGCGGTGGTACCAACCCGGCCGGGATAAACCCTACCACCCAGTAAGGTAAGAAGGGAAGGGACCTACAGTTTAACGTGGAATCCGAACCACGGTCAGCCTCCAACGGTCGGGCGGTCATCCATCCAATAACTGACCGCACCACTGAGCTGCCGAGGCTGACGATCCCTTAGTCGACTTTTACGACATGCGACGGGGAGAGATGCAGTGGGGCTATTCTTTTTAAGTACCGACCCCACACGGTACAAAAGTACATAAGTACATAAGTACGGTACATAAGTGTCCCGTACATAAAATTCTATTGTTTGGTTGTATTTACATTTATTGACGAACAAGTCATCCGTCATGTCGGTGTGGAGTAATTTTGCCTCATTGGTGTATAATTGTATTATATACGGACGGTTACTCTGTTCATTTTGACTGACAGGAAATATGTTAGCCTTCTTGGCCGGAGTGAATGCGGAGGCACTTTGTGGCCTCATTGATGCTAATGCACGAAACAAAGTGTCCTTATCACGTATCGTGGTCTCACTTCCATCCGATGATGGATGGAGGAATCGCGTGCGTACGACGGACGACTGTGCAAAGCGATCAGGGACTGAAAATGGCTCATACCGATATGGGAATTTCGGTACCGTTTGTTTCATCCTAAATTTTTTTTTACCGGTAATTTTAATTTAATTTAAAATCATTATTTTAGCATATACATTAATACCGATATTTATTAGTGTACCGTGTGAGGCCGGTACTTAAAAGGAATAGCCCCACTGCATCTCTTCCCATGCATGTCGTAAAAGGCGACTAAGGGATAAGGACAAGATGCCGTGCTAAAGGGCGACAGGTTCGCCGCGTCTCACCTTGGCGCGTTAATTCCACCGAGTCATGCAGCAGGTGGGTCTTCGTGCCTTACTTGCTGCTTGATCGATTGAATCTTGTTCGAATGCTTTGCGAAACGTGGTGGTCGGTGTTGTGCTGTAATTTACCAGAGTTCTTGCAGCACAACACCGACTAATCTGCTTACCCCGATTGTCGGAATTCAGCGTTTTTGATATGTATGTATGTATTTATTAATGTATTTATTTATTTATCAACGTTCGCAAAAGTTAATCAGTTTAATGTAATAATTATTTATAGTCTACTGGCAGGTGCAGAGGAATAACTTCGGTACCGAAATTTTTTATATCACTTTTTCGGGTACCGAAGGTGACGTACTCGAACTTATTGTCTTGTTTTGTTCTGATGTACCGGTTGTAAATTGTATCTGCACCCGCTCTTAATATTTCTCACTCTTCTTTAAACATTTCCAATAGTAATTTCGGTACCGAATATAAATGATATTTCTGTACTCGTGCTTGAATTTGTCAGTGTCTCTCGTTATTCGGTCCTATTCTTGTATTTTGTTTTATTCCCTAAGCGTGGTTTCGAGGTGGAATTGGCTGTTTCGTTTGGTCTCTCACGGCACAAATACGCATACTGGTTAAAAAAACCCCGGTAATCCGGTAACCGGTAAAAGTGATTCAGCCCCTGCCCACGGGGCGACAGGCGTTTGACTCTGCATAATACATCAACGGCAGCGCAATGCTCATTTGTATTGTTCTAGTTAGCCTTGTATCGGCGCATTAATGACGCTTCCTTCACTGTTGGGCTTCAGGAGGGAATTAGATTAAATCAGTCCCCACCACCCACTGGTAGTCACATAATAATTTTATAGGGATTTCCGGGTGAGGTTCGTGATTTTTTGAGAGGCTTGAAATAAATGAATGAATAAAATCTTTACTTATTGGCGTCCTTGGACTCTATCCAGCGCCGCGCTATCCGTCTAATCGGTGATCCCAAGCTCACGGAGGGACTCGAATCGTTGGGCCACAGGCAAACCATCGGTTCCCTTAGCCTGTTTTATAGGACGTTGCTCTGTTGAATTGGCTTCCCTCATCCCTCCTGCCCCCATCCTTCTCCGCCACACCCGTCGGACTCGCTCAGAACATCCATATGTTGTTAACACGCAACTTCTAAGAACACATCGTTTATCGAAATCTTTCCTGTGTCGAACGGCGAAAATATGGAACGGTCTTCCTGTGAGTGTGTTCCCAACCATCTATAACCTGGGAATCTTCAAAAGGCGTGTCAATGAATTAGACGACCACCTTTTTGTCCGCCTCATAGCCGGCATGGCGCCTCTCCGAGCGTGGTTTCGCGTGGAATGGTGTAATTGGCTGTGTCTGATCTTCCGTTGAAGTATTGGGCACAGACACCCGCGCCGGCTCCCTATAAAAAAAAAGGCGGTTTACGGACGATAGTTTTACGTGATGACGTGGAATAATCGTAGTACATAGAGCAAAGATCAGTAATTATATTTCCAGTAGAAAGATTAATGATCTTGTGACTGGCCATCAATAAACTTCTGTTGACAGTTTTACTTTTTAAGACGTTTCCATGGTAACTTTGACTATACCGATTGTTCCTCTCTATCGCTTGTTACGCGCTCTCGCTTGCACACACAGGCTCAGATGGAACGTGACACTTTTTCGTGCGTGCAGCCGGTGTTCATCAATTTATAAGACGTGACGTCATCACGTAAAAAAAAAATAAAAAAATGAGAAACCATTATGAGAGGCAATGCAATAGAAGATTGCTTGTGGAACATCCTTGATTGTTTGTTATATATATCTCCTGGTGCAGCCGTGACGTCAGCGCGTCACATTCTATTACCTCGAGACTTACGTGTAGTGCTGTCAGTTTAATGTCTTTGGCTGTCAGTGATTCCAGGTTTACAAGAAATGCGCAGGTTTTTAGGGTTTCGTAACAAAACATGTGTTATTTATTATGGCAGATATCAAGCATTTTCTTATTTATCTATCGCGCACATCCTTTCAGTCTAGTGATGACCACCTCTCTATATAAAAGGTCTTTGCTTCTTCACCGGGTTTATAATGCCTAAAGTTACACAATATTTAACTAGCTTTTGCCCGCGGCTTCGCTCGCGGTAGACTAGGTTTAATAGTAAATACGAATTAAACGCAAATATTATAATAAACGATCGCTTCTCTTATATTCTCTCTATGAAATGAAATGAAATGAAATGAAATGAGTGTTTATTTGTCGCCAGTTTAACAAGTAACCCTGTATACATAATATGGCACATCAACAAAAATGGCGACAAATTGGGCCCAACTCAGCATATGCAATTGGAGACAACGACGTTGTCTATTGCGCTGATTTGCAGTTGGACCCACTTTGCCGAGAAGTACACACACTTATAGGCTAGACTAGATATAACATATTAAATATTAAATAGCACGACTACTCTAACTAAAACTAACCACACCTAAAGTAAAGAAAAAAAAATCAGTAATAATAAAGTTATACAATCACAAAAATCAAATTTCTACCTTAAGAAAAAACAGCTTAAAAAGTAAAAAAATTCACACTATAACCTACACAAACAGAACATAAAAAAATCAGAATAAATACTAACCCAACACAAACACAATTTAATCAACATGTGGGTTATACCGAAAAGTACAAGATGTACACATACTTACAATAAACATATAAAAGAGAAAAACATTACTCTGTCAACCTAAGAGGCCAGAACGTTGGCACTGTAGCAACCAAGGCTTGCAAGAGGCTCGAAAAGAATATATAGTGCGCTTTTCACGCAATGGTGGCGGAAGATTGTTCCAGCACTTGGTTGCACAGTACCTGAAGGATCCCTCAAAGCCTGCTGAAACATGACGCGGCACGGCGAGTAGATGACCACTGGCTCTAGTGTCGTGGTCATGCATATCCCGGAACCAGGTAAGCTTTTCATAAAGATATTTTGGTATTTTTGTTTGTACGACTTTAAATACCAAACACGCTAAATGAAAAACTCGCCTGGTTTTCATTTTCAGTATTCCTTTTTCATTGAGGTAAGGAGTGATGTGTGTACGTCGCGGAATGTTCAAACAGAAGCGCGCGCACGCATTTTGCACACGTTGTATTGCCCGTGATGTCTTGGCTAGGAGCCGCGGGCCATACACCGTGTCACAATAGTCAAATGGTGAAAGGATAAGAGCATTGGTGAGCAATATTCTTACCCCTTCTGAAAGGTAGGGCCTAATATTATAAAGAGCCTTCAGCTTGTAAAAGGCTGCTCTTACTTTCAAATTGATATGGTCTTGAAAGCGGAGCTCACTGTCGATCACAAGTCCAAGGTTCCGAGCAGAGGGCACGTAGGAAACGGGAAGGCCATTTATGGTAATATTGGGATTAAAAGAATTTATAACATTTCGTTGATTTTTTGTACCTAGAACAAGAAATTGCGACTTGGTGGGATTTAGTACTAGGGTATTTCGTCTGGCCCAGTCATAGACGTTTTCTAGGTCCTTATTTAGGCGCGAGATGGCTTGGATTGTGTCCTTTGAGTCGAATGACATGTAGACTTGAGTATCGTCCGCATACAGGTGAAGTTTGACGCAGTTCACTACTCTACACAGGTCTGCAGTAAAAAGGGTAAATAGTAGCGGACTGAGGATCGACCCTTGTGGGACCCCTCGAGATAGCAGCCTCGGTTCCGAATGCCTAGTTGAGCCATCTTCGCCTAAACAGGCCACTTTCTGCTTCCTTCCGACAAGAAAGCTCTGAAACCATTTGTTTGCTTCACTGGAAACACCGTAATAGGAAAGCTTGGCCAGTAGGAGCGGAATGTTCAGGCAGTCAAAAGCGCGTGAAAAGTCCAGCAACACCAGTACACTGCCCATTTTAGAGTCTGCCGCTGATATAATATCATCGAGTACATCGGACAGGGCGGTACTCGTGCTGTGGGCCCCACGGAAGCCAGACTGCATCTTTGGTATAACTTCTTGTGAATTCAGGTAGGCATAGAGCTGCTTATGAACAGCTCTCTCCACAAGTTTGGATATGGCCGGAAGAATGCTGATGGGCCTGAGATCTTTAAGACTTGATACAACATTCTTTTTGGGAATGGGTTTGACAATAGCCATCTTCCAACACTCGGGAAACACTCCGTCCACCAGTGAAGTGTTTACTATTGAGGTGAGAGCATCTAGCGAATGCGGTAAAGTTAAATTGATCATTTCGATTGAAATTGCATCATCACCCATTGCCATAGTTTTAATATTATTTATAATTTTAAGAATTTCAGATTGCGTTACGGGATTCAGGTGAAAAGTTACATCCGAGAATTTATTGCTTTTAAAATAGTTCAATGTCTCTAGATCTGCACGTTCCTCCCCTGGGACATTTAGGAAATGTGCATTAATATTTTCTGGGTTGTTTAAATGCTCAGGGACATCACAATTTCCAGGGTCATCAAACAAAGATGTTTTTTTAAGATTACTCCACATACTTTTTGTGTCTTTGATATTGTTGTTTACGAAGTGGGTGAAGTAGCCTGTCTTCTCGCGTCTAGTAGCTGTGATTACTAAATTTTTTAGTATTTTGTAGTAGTCTTTGTGGGAATCTACTTTAGTGGCACGGGCTCTGGTGAGTGCTTTGTCTCTGAGGGACATCATTTTTCTTAGAACATCCGTTATCCAAGGTTGTGGGCTAGATTTGACACGACATTTACGGGGCGGGGTCAAACACGTGCGCCGGGAGATGCATCGCCGCCGGTATCGGCGGGCGGGCGAATCGGCCCGGCGCGCGCGACAGAGTCAATATCACGCTCATCTAGCTCCACGCCGATCTTCCTACCGATGACCAGGGCCAGGTGATACAGATTTTCCTCCTTCAGTTCTGGAACGCCGGTGAACTCGATCTCGTTGGCCAAGCTGGACTGTTCACGCGCCTCCAGCTCGTTCCTCAGCTCGACGATAGTGGAGCGCGCCGAAATTAGGTCGTTTTGTACCTTCTCAACCACAGCTATCCGGCGATCTATCCCGTCCATCGTCTTCGCCAGGTCATCTATCCTTCCGTGGGCCATCTCAGCTGAACTTCGCAGGTCCTGCATTTCTTGTCGCATAGCTTCAAACTCGCTCCTACATAGACGAACTGCGGCTACCAGACTCTGCACCTCATTTGTCAGCGTTTCTGTAGAGGAAGTTGATGCACCGCCAGTCGGTGAGGTGGAGGCAAACACCTGTTTGTCGGTTCCGCCGATCGACCGGAGAGGGTTGGTGTCCCTCGCCGCAGCAGGGCGGATGGGGGTATTATCTCCGCGTCTCGATTTTGCAGTGCAGGGAGGACATATCCACGCTTCGCGTCCGTGTCTCGTCAGTCTGTCTCGCCCGGGCTCGGTGTGTGGCTGGTTGACACAAGTCCTGTGGTAGGGATCTTTACACTCACTACATATGATGCTTTCTCCAGCGCTCGCCACCTTATTGCATCCACCGCACTTCGTTTTAGATTTTTTTCCATCCATACTAAAATTATACTGAGCGTGAATGAAATATGTTGTATGTAGATGAGGCGGCGGACTAAGGCGCGTATTTCAGTGGTGATGTCGGCGAAACGAAGTAGGTATCTACAGCGGCTGCTTGGACAGACTGTGGCGTCGGTGACGTAGTAGCGGAGTCACGTACCGATGACGTCAGCGAGACCGAGGCGTGACGTAGGCTGCCTAGCAGGTGAGCGGCGGGCGGCAGCGCAGCGTAAGTAGGTAGGCACTCGCCTAATCTGCGTGGCGCGTCACCGATCAGCCGGCCGCGGTCGGTTAGCAGTTGCTTCGCTGCTCGCCCGGTGCCGCCGCGCGGTCGTCGCCGTCGTCGTCGTGCGGATCGCTGGTTCGAGTCGAGACTCGGTGAGGCGGCGGAGGTCTTCTGTGATGTTACGAGGGCTCTGCTGGGCAGTGCGCGTGCACTCACCAGAGGAGGGGCGACACCAGAGGCGCCGCCTGTGTCTGTTGCTGTCCCTGTCGAGCTCCACCCACCGGCACGTGTTTTCCCTTTAAACTCAACTTGTGGAAGCGAGAAATGGTTTTAAACTATTTTAACCAATAGTGAATTTAGTTAATGAATTTCAAATTTAATTGATAAAAAAATGCGCGAGGCGACCGCTCACATTGCTAGCCCAACGATGAGTTTTCTATCGCTCTCTCCCGTCCATATTATATTATTTGTTACTGCGCAGCTCTAAGGCTATTTAGCGTGATTGTATATGGCCTATAGTGAGCCTCGAGAAATATTCTTTCCATCGGTGCAAACCGCAAACTGAAAAGATTTGCAAACCTGTGCAAATCTTTTCAGTGGTTCCTGAGTTTACCTCAAACATACATACAGACAAGTTACCTTTTTATAAGAAGTAGAAATACAAATAGAGAAGATTTTTTTTTATGTAATCCGGTATGGGTGGCTGAGTCGGAGGGGCCAAAGCGCATGCTCCGACCAGCCAATATCACCTCCGAGAAGGTAGGTGCCATACCGGAGACTTCCCTGGATTGCTGGCTATACTGGACTAGAGGAAAACACAGCCGAGGCTGCTATGCGGCCGTCGGCTACAATTTGAGCCTACCACCTAGTAAGGGGCAAGGGAAGGGACCTACAGTTTTACACCGGTTCCGAACGGTGAAGTAGCAGGTGTAGGTATGCACGTAAATTTTTTCGTCAGAAAAAAACTCATTGGTACACGCCGACCGGATTCGAACCGCGGACTTCTCGCATGAGAAGCCGATGCCCAAACCACTCGGCCACCCGCCGCAAGATAGAGAGTAGAGGTAGATATGATGGTGAACGTCTCAATATTTTTGCATTACAACTTTACCGCGCGTGGCATCGTACACAGACGTCTATATCGAGCCAGTGTCACATGTATCAAGGATTATGTTTGCATAAACTCCTTCGACAACGTACGGATATGTATTCACAGGATAACTCGCAAAGGCCTCCGTTTACCTTCCACTTACCAGAGGGGAGGGGTTGGGAAAAATAAATGTGTTTGCTCTTGTGACTTAGTCACTTGTGCTGCGTGGAAATTTTATCAATCGCCTGTATGTACATGTGTATAGACGTAGTTTTTTTTAATAGAAAGCGCGACATGAGCCGGGTACCTAACGACGCCCGTGGAGATTAGGTCGTACGCGGGGTTTGCGAATGCTATGCCGGCCTGACAAGGTGTCAATTCACTTCCCTCTTGAAGGACGCGAAACTGTACTTGGGGGGAAATATTGAGCAGGGAGAGCGTTCCAGAGTTTACCGGTTCTGTAGAGAAAAGATCTGCAGAACCGATTCGTATAACTTGCAGCACAAAACTGATTACTCTGTTTAGCCCGATTGTTGGGATTCAGCGTGTGTGATATGTATATAGAAAAGCAAATTTTTGAAATTTACTACAAGAATATTTAAAGCCATGAAGTTCACACGCTGGTTTTCCACCGGGATCAGAGGGGCAGACGGCTGACGTAAGACGGCCTCCGATCGCTGCGCTGTGGCCGGGATATAGGGAAGGTAAAATACTTTTTTATTGTTCGCGGCCTAAGCAAATTCATTACCCGGCCTTCTTAATTCTACAAAAACCGCTCCTTTGAGGACTGCGGCCGCTGGGTTAATTAGCTTTCAGGTTCTCGCACACGGCTCACGCAGACGGTGAGATGCAAATGTAGGTCCCTTCCCTATCCCCTTACTTGTTGGTGGGCTAAAATTGTAGCCGATTGGGTTAGTACCACCGTACTGGATGTAAGATGGCCGCACAGCAGCTTCGGTTGTGTTCTCATCTAGTCCACACACACACACACACACACACACACACACACCACACGCCGTATCCCGACAATCGGGGTAAGCAGATAAATCGGTGTTGTGCTGCAGGTACTCTGGTAAATTACAGCACAACACTGACCACCACGTTTAGCAAAGTATTCGGACAAGATCACTCATATCAGGCAGCAAGTAAGGCATGAAGGCCCGCCTTCTGCAAGACTCGGTGAAAACACCGTGCCAAGGTGAGAGGTGGCTAGCCTGTCGCCTTTATGCACTGCATCTTCTCCTTATCCGTTAGTAGCCTTTTACGACATGCACGGGGAGATATGCAGTGGGGCTATTCTTATTAAGTACCGGCCCCACATAGTACTAGTCTAGTATATCCAGCAATCCAGGGAAGTCTCCGGTATAGCACCTACCTTCTCGGAGGTGATATTGCCTGGTCGGAGCATGCGCCCCTCCATTTGGCCCCTCCGACTCAGCCACCCATACCGGATTACATAAAAAGAAAATGTAAAATTTCGAACTATCATACAATTTGGCGCATTACATTTTCGACGTCCACGCTGGGTTTACTCGTGTTTTACGGGCGCGTTTCGCTTTAGTTGCGAATAAACTAATATAATGGCCACTTTGAAACCGTCAATATCATAGATAGGTAAGCAAATACGCTAGATGTGGGGCCACTCGCAGCGCCCGCCGCCGCCGCCGCCGTGCCATGGCAGTGCTTCCCTTCATTTCATGTCGGCTACACTGAACTGGGCGGAAAACACGAAATATTTACATAGCCGTTTCGACCGACGTTTCGCTCAGTGCGGTGGTACTAACTCGGGCGGGATAAACAATACCAGCTAGTATAGTAAGAAGGGAAGGGACCTACAGTTTAACGTGGAATCCGAACCACAATCAGCCTCCAACGGTCGAGCGGTCACCCATCCAATACTGACCGCGACCAGGGTTGCTTAATAAGAGTCAACCGACCGCACCACTGAGTTACCAAGGCTGACATTTTTTATACATCACTCCGGAAAAAACATGTCATGGACCAAAGAAGCTTGTGAGCTGATTTCGCAACCATGTCAATTTCCATAAAAACAAATCTTGCACTCTCATTGTTTTCGAATCAATCAACATGCATTCGCTTTATGTTGATTGGTAGAAATTTTGTCCACACGGTGTTACCGTATTAATTAATTTATTTATTTATTATAGGGATAACCATTACAACCAAAGAGAAAAACAAAACGGTCAATTGCGAGTTGAGAGTGTTCAGTACCATTCCGTTTCTTAGGATTTTCGTTTAGATTGACCTGTAAACGATAAGAGAGGCCCTATATTCCCTATTTTTAACTGACTTCCAAAAAAGGAGGAGGTTCTCAATTCGACTGTATGTTTTTTTTTTTTATTATTTTCGAAGTTTTAAAGCGCGATTTTTTTTTAAATTCAAAACATAACGTTATTCCTAGTTGGAATTGTTTAAATGAAAAATTATGTTCGAATTTAAAAAAAAACTAGCCTATCCGATTCAGTATTTGAAACTGTACTTCTTGCCTTCGGGTGTTCGACAGATTTTTTGCTCACCGTGTATATCTAAATCCGTTGCTTTTTACTTTTTTCTTTCGATCCGTAATTTTGGAATAAAAAAATAAAGACCTAATTTTTTATCGATTGATTGTGTTGCATCCTACTCCAACCATCGAAAGCGGCGCCTTGAAAGAGTAGTACGGGTGAATACGGGTTGGCAGGGCCTTAAATCACCAACGTTCGAGCTTTAAAATTTCGACTTCACCATAATTGCAGGCGGTTCGCGGCGGCTACTTGAGCCATGGATAATCGCCTTTATTGGGTCATTTAGGCGGCGCCGCAACCATTACTGGTTTTTTTTCGAGCCTTTTAATGACATGTTCCGTTTCGGCTGCGGTTTGAATTTGAGGGACTTCATTAGGGCTCCCGGCGGTTTGCCGTAATTAACTCCTGAGTTTAAACATTTTAACCTGAGGCTCTCGCGGAGTCCGCGGGCAATAGGCAGGGTTGGCGGAGCGGCGGGGAGAGGGGAAGGGGTTCAGATTGTCGGTGGAAAAAAAGTTTTTATTGGCTGAATTTCGGATTGAGTTTCGGGGAGTTTTATCTTAGTGTAGAAAAAATAAAAAAAATTTAGACTTTGGCAAACCATTAAAACAATTTAAAATATTAACAATATTTTCAATAATTTTTTAAAATATTAACAGGTTTTTTTCTATGAAAATCAAAATGGGTGGCTGTGCCGAGGGATCAATGGTGCAGTCGACAGAGCCAAAAACACCTCTCCTCGCGAAACCACGCTCAGAGAGGTGACATGCCAGCAGATTTGCGGACTTTTGCTAGCCTGTTGATACGACGTTTGAAGACACCCAGGTTAAAGCATTTATCTTAGTTTACCTAAACATTAAAAATAATATAAAATGCGATTTTTGGGTTTCCGTATCGTACGGAAGCCTATTAATAAGCCTACAACGTCTGTCTGTCCGTCCGTCCGTCTGATGGCTGTATCTTTGGAACCGTAATAGCTAGCCGGTTTAAATTTTCACAGAATATTTGTATATTTTGACGGATATAATAACAAATAATAAAAATTAAAAATGTTAGTATTTAGGGGGGGGGGGGGGGGTAATCATGCAAGAAACGTGTTTTTTCAACTTTTTTTTGTGGTGCGGAAACCTTCGTGCGCGAGTCCGACTCGCACTTGGCAGGTTTTTACACCACTAGCTGACTACACCATACGGGACCATACGGCCAATGCAATGTTTGCCGCCCGCTCGAAACCTACAATCGTACTCGTCGCTTTCAGACTAATTTCACAGCGACAAAGTAACGCGCTCCGTGTATACTCATTTGTCATCCAAGCGCGGCGCGGGCGGGGGTCGGGGGTGGCAGAAAGCCGAGTCTCACTCACTCCCAAATGTCAACCGCAAGAAATATCGCTTGGGTTTCGAGCCGTCTCGTCGTCTGAACGAATGGAGCTTACGTGCATACGTACTTACTACACGTACGTCCGGTTGAAGTATTACCACAGAATAGAAAAGAGTACTCCGTACAGAAGCTGCTCTGTACAAACACTCACAAAGAAATAGCTACTCTGCGACGACGCGATAAAGTACAAATTGACTAGCACAGAGCTGCATGCCTAAACACGATAACTGCCTACATTTCGCTTCTCTTTCTGTCGTGTAACTCTATCTCGAAAGCGCGTCGTTCAGCGCGTCTAAGGGCTGTGTCTTTGTGCTGTCTTATTGTGAGGAATAAAATGAAGATGATACCTACCAACTTTTATCGTTCTAGCTACCAACGATACGATATTTAGGTACGGCAAATTCATGCGAACAAATTCATGCATGCGTTAGCGTCACAATTAGTTTCTCACATCGAAGCATGCATTGCGTGCAACCTTCCAGTGATAGTTTTGTTTGATCAATAAATTTAATGATCAATGATCATCTACAATGTACCTATTATCCTTATACAAATTAGGCCATACATACCACGCTGTTCGGCGTCATCTAACTAATGTTATTGGAAATATGATATTATTTTTAAATCTATGACCTCCTACTAATATGAATAAATAAATTACTAGAAATAAATCAAAATGCTACTAAACAAAACACTTACCTTTCTTCGTCTCTCGGCAATGAAAAAAAAGACAAGTTTTCATTTGTCTTTTGACTTTTGCACCCGTCCACTGCACAATAATTACGTGATTTCGACATTTTCTAAATTCGAAAGCGCCACGCGCCCGGTCTGGCTGGATAGCAGCAGCCCACTGTTAATTGTAGATTAGTCGGTACGCCAAGCGGTAGGCATTTAACTCGCGACCTTGAGCGAGTGACGAAGGCCTGGTATTACGAATGGAACAACTGAAATCAGTGAAGTGTAGTCGCTCTGTACGCTTATCAAATGCGATGGCCCGGTCATTCGTACGGATACGGCGAAATTTTCATGTTTTATTCATTAAAATGGAAATACTAGCGAATTATTAAACCTAAGTAAAGTAAAATAAATATTATATATATACGACGTGTCCCAAAACTCAAAACGTTGAGTGGGAACCAGGGAGTAGGCCTATTTATGATTACCCAGGGAAATTTTAGAAAAAAATTTAACTGAATATTTTTGTTGGTAATACTACATGCATTCTGATGTTATTTGGGATAGTTATCAATAGCAGCGTTATTTAGGCTTCCAATATAAAAAAATTAACAATTATATTTGCTTTGTAGTCGTAGTACCTATAATGTAAATTTTCGACGTTTTTCAAAAAATGCTTATATTATCATAAAAATCTGTCAAGTGCGAGTTTTACTCGCGCGCGGAGGTTTCCGTATCTATCCGCTATCAATAATATCCGCCTATCCGCTCAGGTGGCATGGCCTTCGAATTTTAATTGTCAGATATTTGTTTAAATGTTATGACAGTGACAGGTCTCCATGTTTGCCAACTGACAGCTGTTACCATAGTAACGTCACTTTAGTTTTAAAAGTGATCTATCAAACATCATATGTCATATTTGAAAATCGAATACGCCAATGTGAAAACTGTCATGAAAAAATAAAAAACCAAAATGAAATTGTCTTTTCAAATTTCGTAAAAATAAATATTTAAATATTCAAGAATATGTATCCGCTATTATCTGCCTATCTTTTGTCTTTCAACATGCAATGCATAAAAGCCGTTGGCGCCATCTGTTATTCAATAGTGTGACTAATCTATTTTAATGAACAATAGTGTGACTAATCTATTTTAATGAAACTTTTCTTGTACGGAAGCCCCACAGAGCATCAAATACCGACCGCCGCACACTGGTTCGGTTTGTATGGGAGGAGCGGTCAAAAATATAAGCACCGCGATATTGGAACTTTTTATTATTGAAACGTTAATCTAAATTGTTTAGGTTTACATAAATACTATTTTAGGATATTTCAATCAAGCACAAAATTCGCAACGTCATAGAACTCGTAAATAAATTTGGTGGTTCATCTATAGAAGTGTCACCAAAGTCTTCGAACCCATTTAGCCAATCGCCATGCTTACTAAGAAAGTTCGCAAGAGTTATCCGTAACGTTGAAGGCCTTCGAAACCCCTTCATACGTCTCCTTATGTTTACTTGAACCGTTGACCTTCTTTATGCTATGCCAAATATTAAAAATATCAGTGCGTTTGATAACGCGGCTCGGCCCTGGAACAAAGATTGGGTGCGCTATAGAAAGGTTTAGTAGAAGATTGCTGGTAGCTGTCAATGGTAGGTGAGGGTCTAAGGAATTATTAGCAAAAATAATTTTTGCCGCAGAATTATACTTTTGGAGATTTTTTTTTTTAAAGATAACCAAATATTAGTGAAATTTAAAATTTAGTACAAAATTCACCGCCCCGACATAACCTGTTAGTATGGCTATTCCCTAGGGTGTTTTTTATAAGCCGGTCCGCTGTAATAAAGCACAGGCACCCGTGTGAGCCGAAACGGTTGAGGCTGGTCGTCAAAAAGCCGAAGCTGCGGAGGCGAGCATGGGTGTCTGCGCTTTGTTACGCAAGGACGGAGGGGCTGCACTTCCCGCAGCGCCGGAGAAGAGGCAATCCTAAGTTTTTTTTATATTTTCTTTTTTGTGTAGGAACCTTGATAAGTACCGAAAAGTGCAGTATTCAGCAGATACTTATCCCCTTCCCCCTTAGCATTGCATCCCCTCCTATACCCCGTCACCCCTCACTGAGTCATATTACTTTTTTGCCTCCCCCACTTCACCCTTCTCCTTCCGCGGAGGGGGGGGGGGGTACCCAAACTACCCCCCCCCCCCCCTCCCCCTCTCACCCTCCCTCCCTCCCCCTCTCACCCTCCCTCCCTCCCCCACTTCCCCCGCTACCCGCCTCTTTCTACAGCACAGCCCACAGATTAATGAACCTGTAAATAACGCCTCTTCAAAAGTAACAAAAATACGGGTCCACTTATGGGCCTCAAGCTCGAAACTCGCACAATTTCGCACAAATTGACATACATGCTCTTAAAGGGGAAGGTTTGAGCTAAATTATAGTGTAAGACATATGAGTAGCAGTGAGTTGCCTCAAAACTTATCTCTTGATATAAATGTACAATTTAAAAAAAAATACCGAATTATTTTATAAATATATTAACATTTCTTAACAAGTATTCCTTTATTCAAACTTTGTCAAAATAATACAGAAATAA
This sequence comes from Nematopogon swammerdamellus, assembly GCA_946902875.1. NCBI lineage: Eukaryota > Metazoa > Arthropoda > Insecta > Lepidoptera > Adelidae > Nematopogon > Nematopogon swammerdamellus. Next base: position 846,844 of record OX336347.1, read on the forward strand.
TCTACATACATGCTTCTTGGAGATTCATAATGAGTGGATTAGCTCAAGCGAAGGAATTTCTTGAAAAAACGACACAAACAGGACACTAATTACCGCTAATTAATAACTTTGACTGTAGGCTTATCAGTTGTTGCACTTTCGAGTGACGAAAACAGAGTGAAAAAAAAATTATAGACTTTTATTTATATTGCACCATGAAGGGTTGCCATTGAAGAAAATAATCCAATCGAAACAATTTAGATATTAAAGAAATGTTTTATTTTTTATTTTTGACCTATGAACCGAACCAGTGTGCGCCGGCGCCCCTCCTAGAGGCGCCCGCCTTGAGCGCGATTTTTCTACAACGCCGTTGAAGCCTGTGGGCGTGGCCTATGACTTACATATGTGTGTTGTGCGTGTGCATTTGTTTTGTGCGTGTTCCTAACTTGCTCCTCTTTGTGTGTAGTGTCGATACTAGCACACACACACACACATACGAAGAGCTAGCAGCACTGCGTGTAGTTTTTGGGTTTGAAATATTATCGCTTAGGGCGCCTCTAGTAGGGGGCGCGCGCGGTAGGTATTTGATGCTCTGTGGGGAGCCCCCTAAATTTTTAACTTTTTCTTATTTTTCTTATTTGTTGTTTCATCCGCCATAGTAACACATATTCTCTGAAAGTTTCAACCGGCTACCTATTACGGTTCAAGAGATACAGCCCTCGGACGGACGGACGGACGGACGGACGGACGGACGGACGGACGGACGGACGGACGGACGGACGGACGGACGGACGGACAGACGACGGAGGCTTAGTAATAGGCTTCCGTACGGGATACGGAAACCTAAAAAACCAATGACTCTGATTTTTTTTATTATTTTTCCCAGGGTAGTCATAAACTGGCCTACTCCTTGGGGCCCGCTTGATGTTGAGTTTTGGGACACATTGTATATAATAGTATTTGTATAATATTAAATAATATTATAAAAAATTATAATATGCTTACTCATATATCGAACATACAAATAAATACATTCCTTTCTATACATACACATATACACGACCGAACGGGAGCACCGACATGGCACCTATTTCACCAAGGTGTTATAGGCTGACATCACAGATGTAGTAGGTGATGTAGCCAACCGTGTCAGTTTCCATTAAAAAAAAATACTTACGTACTTTCAGGTTTGTTTCAGGTTCATAATATTATGTGCATACATCAATGACTTAATTACATACATAATGTACTTGCGTTATGAGCTTGACAACATAATATCCTTGGAACGGATTCAAAATTGCAAAGTTTCTTCTAAAAATCAAAGGACCCAAACGAGGTGACCCATCTGCGCTTCGTTCTATCTAGTACACAGTGACCCCACTCTATTCATGAAATGCTTCCATTACGAAGTAATTGCAGGTTTTCGAAGGGTTTACCCGCAACTAAGTGCGAGTATATGGTAGTGTATTTTAACTAATGCCACATTGTGTAAAGGGCTGTATTGTGACGTCTAAAATGTATTCGTGTTGGAGCGCGCCTTTTCGATTAGGAGTGAGGAACTATTGGACATAGCGAGCAGTCTAGCTAGCCTGGCGTATGAACAACGCGTTCATGCGGGGCTTAAGCAGTCGATTTATGGGCCCATCTGAAAAACAGCGCTATAGGTCGCCTTGTGCACCTATAGCACATGCTGAGATGGGTCCATATTGTCATTAATTGTGTTATTAATTTAGGTTTTGCGTGTATAATTTCATGTTTTTTTGTAATGTTTTCTTTTCTTTATTATGTATGATCTATAATGACAATAAATAATATTTTTCTTTTCTTTCTTTCTTTCATTTATCGATCAAATATTGTTTATTGTTTATTGTATAATTTCATCCATAGGTAGGTAACCTACGCTTGGACATGTCGAAAATTCCGCCAGTTCTAAATTCAAATACATTACATTATCGGATTAGTTTCACCGTACTCGGGACGATTGAAACGGCTATGAAAATAGTTCGCGTTTGCAGTCCAGTTCAGTCTAGCCAGCAAGACAAAAGGGAAGCACTGACATGGCACATAGTTCACAGAGGTGTGATGCGCTGACATCACTGGTGTAGCATATAGTTGATGTAGCCAAGCTTATCAGATTCCATGAAAAATTAATTTAGGAAATAGTTAAATAAATGTTCGCCGGAGGTAAATATTTTTAAGTTATTTATTTACTGCGCGTGGGATAAAATAGATAGATAGATAAAAATACTTCTATGTGAAAATACTCCAAGAAACATTTAACAGTCATAAGTACATTAGAATTTAGAACATTTACATGAGGAGCCAAAGAGGACTTATCCCTTACAGAAATATCTTCAAGTCAAAGATTCGATGTCTGAGAGTCGATTAATATAATGAAAGTACATGATAGTCAAATAAAAAATATGATAATTTTATAATTTTTTTTTATTTTTCGAATTTGGAAAAAACCAACAGGAATTTACATCTAGAACAACAATGTAATACAAAGTAAAATTTTTTTCACATATTAAGTACGTAAGTAAGCTGGACATTCAACGAGGGAACGAGGAATTCAAAGTGGGAGGAGATTTCTTAAATAATTTTAAACGTTTACATTTGTGTGATTATTTTTTCATTTTTTTATTTATTTTTTTCTTTTGTCTAAATCATCACTTCAGTGTTTTAATGCGATGGTCAAGAAAATTAATAGAATCACCGCGTGCGTTATCCAGCGAGGGCGCAACTCCAGGTGTCCCACTAGTGTTGGAATGTAATAATGAAGCTGTTAGCCGCGCCGAGGGGCGTACGGGGGGCGCCGCCGCCACCGGAGCCGCGACGCCTGACGTATGGCCGGCGATTTTTCTCGAAAATTTTCGGAAAATTGGCGCAGGAAGTGTGCGACGCTAATAGCGGCATGTAGATTGTAATGTGGCCCCATCTGGCGGCCCCTTCCGCCGCGCAGCCGTCTGATGGATTGGTCTGTTTTGGGAATGTGTCGGTCCCCTTAGGGCGCCACTCTAGAGAGTGGTTGCGGCGGCCGGGGCGGCGGGAGTGCGGATATGAATCGTCTGAATGTTTATGTTTTATTTAATGAGCCAACTCATATTTTCATGGACTACCTTTTACGAGCATGAAGCAGAGCCGCTCGAGCGGCTCTGCTTCATGCAGTTTTGTAGCGGTTAATTTTGTCAATATTGACCTCCAGAATCACTCCTTAAAGTGTTGGTTAATGGTGGTGTTATCGCTGAATCACTCTATGTATAAAGAAAAATGTATTTCAGAACGGGTGGGGCCGGTACTTAAAAAGAATAGCCCCACTGCATCTCTCCCCGTGCATGTCGTAAGAGGCGACTAAGGGATAAGGACAAGATACTGCGCTAAAGGGCGACAGGCTAGCCACTTCTCACCTTGGCGCAGTCCTTCCACCTAGTCATGCAGCAGGTGGGTTCTTCGTGCCTTACTTGCTGCTTGATAGTTGTCTTGTCCGTATACTGTGCTAAACGTGGTGGTCGGTGTTGTGCTGTAATTTACCAGAGTCCTTATAGCACAACACCGATTACTCTGCTTACCCTGATTGTCGGGATACAGCGTGTGTTATGTATGTATGTATGTATGTATTTCATCAAATACTTCGGGCATCGAAAGTTGACACTTTTCTTATTAATCATTGAACTAAAGGATTTAAATGGCATCAACAAAGCAGTAAATTCTCATTTTAACCTGTACGCTTTTTTTAAAGGTTTCATACCAAAAATGCTACAAAGGAAAGCTTAAACAGAGTTTCTCCTGTATTATTGTTTTAATTTGAGAACTGACAAAATATTTCTAGCGACATTAATACGGTTCTGGCATTATCTACAGGACAACAGACAAGAAGCTACACGCCGCTTCTCGCGAGTTTGGAGTAGGATGTAACGTTCGAAAATTTTCGACGTAAGCAAAAATATCGGGTTTTAATTGTTTTTTTGTTTTTTTTTTGTTTTTGTAAAACTAAGAACTGAAACGAATAAGTAAAACGCTACCGAAATAGATAATTAAACAATAAAGTATATTTCTTCCAAAACGTTAATTTCAAGAAAAAAGAAACATTCAACAGTATAAAGCACATTAGAAGTTTTTTTGTTTGTTTATATTTTTTTTTGTTTATGGAAACTGACACGGTCGGCTACATCACCTCCAACATCCGTGATGTCAGCCCATAACACCGGGTAAACTTGGTGCCACGTCAGTTCTTCCCTTCGGTCCTGCCGGCTACACTGAACTGGAAGGGAATACACAAACTATTTACATAGCCGTTTCGACCGGCCTTTCATTCAGTGCGGTAGTACCAACCCGGGCGGGTTAAACCCTACTAGTAATATAAGAAGGGTGCCATATCCCTTAGTCGTCTTTTACGACATACACGGGGAGAGATGCAGTGGGGCTATTCTTTTAAAGTACCGGCAGGCCTCACGCACTCTATGTACTTTCGCGCGCTAACTACCTACCGCCCGACGGGCCGCCGGCGGTCTATTTCAGTGATATTTGTCAGCCGCGCGAAGTATACATAGACGCTCGCCCACGCAACTGCGCGCAGCTGCAAAGCAATAACCACTTTACACTCGATCGTTAAGGTACATTTTCGCACGCAGCGATTGGCGACGTGAAACAGTAGGCTATCAAAGCCCGAAGGTAGGAACATTTTCTATGGAGTGATTTATCTGTTACGAAGTAACTATTAAGTAATCTGTGGTACCGGCCCCACACGGTACATACAGAAGTCAATCAAATAGGTGAGTTAGGTACTTTTTGGGGGCATTGAACGGAGATCTCCGACTAAGAGTGACTGGTTTGTACGCGAAACTACCCCTATATACAACAACGGTAGAAGGGGTTTTCTATAATATAGAAAACCTCATCTGTCTTTGTTGTAGATTCTATAGATTTTATAGATAATGTAGATTTAATATAACTGAATATTATGTCTGGTGATTTTTTTTTTATTTTTTTTTTTATTGAAACTGACACGGTTGGCTACATCACCTACAACATCCGTGATGTCAGCCCATAACACCGGGTTGAACTTGGTGCCACGTCAGTGCTTCCCTTCGGTCGTGCCGGCTACACTGAACTGGACGGAAAACACAAACTATTTACATAGCCGTTTCGACCGACCTTTCATTCAGTGCGGTGGTACCAACCCGGGTGGGTTAAACCCTACCACCTAGTTATATAAGAAGGGAGTCACATCCCTTAGTCGCCTTTTACGACATGCACGGGGAGAGATGCAGTGGGGCTATTCTTTTAAAGTACCGGCCCCACACGGTACGGTGATATTGATTGGACATCTCTCAGAAAGAGCGAAAATTTACCTTGTATGCAGTCAGTCTTATTAATAAAACATTGTTGTCGTAGGATAGCATAAAGCTGGAATTTTAAATGTAGGTAGTTGTTAGTGCATTAAGTAAGTAGATTGCAGCTTGGTGCACTCCCGCTAATGACAGTGAGCACGCTTCAGTCGGTTCATGTTGCACTTCACATTATTACGTGTATTGTCAGCCACGTGTCAGGTCCCGGGCTATCTCGTAAAATTAGTGCGCGCGATGGGATGACATGTCTCCGTGTCGGTCTGCTTTTTAAGCGGCGGGTGGCCGAGTGGTTTGGGCGTTTCGAATCCGGTCGGCGTGTACCAATGAGTTTTTTCTGACGAAAAAAATTACGGGCATACCTACACCTGCTGCTTCACTGTTCGGAAGCAGTGTAAAACTGTAGGTCCCTTCCCTTGCCCCTTACTAGGTGGTAGGCACAAGTTGTAGCCGACTGGGTTGGTACCACCGTACTGGATGTAAGATGGCATAGCAGCCTCGGTTGTGTTCTCCTCTAGTCCAGTATAGCCAGCAATCCAGGGAAGTCTCCGGTATGGCACCTACCTTCTCGAAGGTGATATTGGCTGGTCAGAGCATGCGCTTTGGCCCCTCCGACTCAGCCACCCATACCGGATTACATAATAAAAAAAATAATAATATCTAATGTCTAACAAATGGGGCATGGCTTTTCGAAAGTGTTTCTGTGTCGTACGACGAAAACATGGAATGACCTTCCGATGAGTGTGTGCTGCCTGTAGTCTGGGGATCTTCAAACGCGTGTTAATAAAGAGGATGGTCTTAAAAAATTAATAAGCAAAAAAATTTATAAAAAACTTATTTTACAAATATATATATATATATATATGTAAATATTTTTATAAATAACTTAAAATGAATAAATCATATTTTTGAAACCTTTCAATTCCCTCTTTGCACCTCATGTAAACTATTCTATTTGTGCATGCCTGTTGTAAAATTTTTTTGGAGCAATAAATTATTCCTATCTTGCAAGGACCAACTAGCCAAAAATGATTTTTATTATTTTGACAGCTAGCAGTTGCTATTCGACGTTTTGACAGTCGCGCGCGCCATCTTTACAGACGCCCATAGCGGACCGGGTGCCAAGCTGGTGTCTCGGCGTTGGTTGCGTTGTTGTGGCACGAACTACGAACGAACTACCCACGTGACGAGCGAGTGCCGCCGCGCCGCCGACGCGCCGCGCCCACACTTCCCACTGAGTCGAATCAGAGGCACGGAACTGAAAGCAACACACTGTTTTGCTGCCCACTTCCACTGATGTGCAGTGATACCTAATGTCAGGGGTTTTATGTCTTAAGCCGAATTGGTGCCTACCCACAGCTGCAACTACAATCTGCGCACCCGCTCGCGTTTGACAGGCAGTGTTCTGTCAATCGCGGGCCCGACCGCAGCCAGGCACTCGCCCCGAGGATGGACTGCACGCGTCAGTCCGCAACGTCGGCCACAGTGACCGCGAATTTCAACCATGGTAAACCAAACACCAACCATAGAGGACAACACATCGAGGCTCCTATGGGCCTATCGTACATCCAGTACGGTGGTATCAACCCAGTCGACAATTTGAGCCTACCACTTATCGTTTACTTAAACAATGATGGTTTGATTTGTTTTCTCTCCTTGTTACAGGTGTAATACTGCATCATGATAACCGGTAGTGGGTTCCTCAGTTGAGCCGCACCGTCATGAAACAGTCCTCGCGCACCAAGAAAAAATCCCACTCCACCGAGAGCCCGGCCGCAAGATGACTGCGCACGCCCCGGGCCCGTGAGCACAATCCGACAGCTGTCAGTCCGACAGGCAACTGTCAATCCGACATATCCACGAACATATTATCTCGCACGCAACTAGTCGAATTTTGTGATCTTAAAATTAATATTGCTCAAATCTCTCTTAAGATTTCACCTTCCGCTTAGTTCTTAGCTGTGATCTTTTTGGAGACTTGTCTTATTTTAGCAAACATATCAAAAGCGATATCAGTGAAGCGAAAAACATATCTGTTGTGATTTTGAGAATTTTCAGTTTGTAAACATATCATCAGTGCAATAAAGTGATACGAATGTGAGAGTGAAACTATCACCAAACTGACTAAGGGACTATGAACTATCATAATACCATAAAGAATATATGTATATACAAGCAAACGTGAGTGAATTCATTATCAAAGTGACTAGGTAATTCAATTGTACCTAAATAAATTTAATCTAAGTTACATCTTAGACTTCGTAACGCGAGTTGAATAAAAATCAATACAAAGGCAGTCTTTCCCGCCAGTTGACTCTAAAAGTCTAAAAATGTTTCTCCTACGACGTCGGACTCTGGTGCTGAAGGCGGTGCTGGTACTCACAGCTCTGTGGTTCATGGTGGCGCTGCTGACTGGGGGCGGTCCCGGCGCGGGAGCCCGCGCGCCCCTGGACCCCAACGCGCTGGAGTACGAGGAGGCTGAGCTGAGGGCGCCGCCCAACCCTAGCCACCACCAGTCCACGGCCGCCAAGAAGAAAAGCGAGGCATACAACAATAACAATCTTTCCGATGGTGAGTATTTGTCTCTGTAGCGTTTTGCTTGCTGCATGTATTGAATGTTTAATTGCTTGTGCCTTCGAGATAATCAATCATCAATACTAATAATAAATCTGTAAGGGATGGTCATGGAGTAAGTTACTTTGTTTTATGAGATATTGCATTTGTGGACTCTATGTATGATACTAAAACTAAATTGACGATTTTTAGAAATCTTTTCTGTATGTATGTATGTTCCTCCATAAATCTTAAACCGATCATCCAAATTCTATAAAACTTAGTACAAGCACATTTAGCTATACGAGACACATGGTAGGACACAGGATAGGCTAATAAAAATTCAGTTCCTGTTACGCTAAGATGTGCCTCTCATACAAACCGAATTGTTCCACGCGCCGAAATAAAGGTACGTTAGCGAGTTTACTTACTTTCTCCTTTTTAAATACGAATTTCACGCGATCGAAGCCGCGGGCAAACGCTAGTTATGTAACATTACTAAAAAGAGTGAAATAAAACAACTGTTGTGAAAAAAACATTGAACCGACTTCAAACCCTAAAAAGTCATCATCATCATCATCATCATCGTCATCAGCCTGTATCGGTCCACTGCTGGACATAGGCCTCTCCCAAGGCACGCCACCACACGCGGTCTTCCGCTGTTCTCATCCGTCCACTCCCGGCTACCTAAAAAGTATTAAAATAATATTTTGATCTTGAGTAGAAGGCGGTAAGTACAAAAGCACACCTGAAAATTTATAGATGAGCCCAAAACATAAGCGGCATCTAACGTTGAAAAACTCCTCACGCACGCTGTGACTCTCCGAAGCAAAGATGGGCAACTCTTAACTGATCCTTTAGGGATTTCTACTTAAATTGTTTGAGTGCCCTCTGCCTTTGCTGCGGCAGAGCCTGATTTATCTAAGCTGATTTGGCACAAGAGTGCGCCTGCGCGGTTCAATTCGATACAAGCTTTTGACAGAATTCAGTTAACTTGAACAACCTGACGTATGCCATGCCGGCCTGACAGGTGCCTATACACGCCTCTCTGGACTAAGACTACTTTGGGGATTAGTTATATGTGTGTTAGACAAGAACTGTTTGAAAAAAATTTGTTATTAAATTAATATCATTGCGTAGGCTGCAGCGGTCGCCCCCGGTGGCTCGAATCTCATTTGCATGATATATTACGTGCTCCCGGTGGTTTGTCTTTATTTTCTTTTTGTTGAGACCTGGGCGCGGTCAGACCGTTCGACCGTTCCAGGCCGACAGTGGTACGGATTTCACGTGAACCTGCGTAGGTCCCTTCCCTTCTTACTTACCACATTGAATGAAAGGTCGGTCGAAGCGGCTATGTAAATAGTTCGTGTTTTCCGTCCAGTTCAGTGTAGCCGACACAACCAAAGGGAAGCAATGACATGACACCTAGTTCACCAAGGTGTTATGGGCTGACATCACGGATGTTGTAGGTGATGACCAACCATGTCAGAAAAAAAAATGTTAATAATTTATTATTTTTAAACATCTCAATAGTGCTATCTGTGCTATCTACCTACTAATCTCTAATTAATTTATTTTATTATATTTTCTCTACCTAGGTATTTTAGCAGACTCAATCGAAGGTAAAAATTCATTTGTTAATTGTATTGTTCAACAATTTAGTTTAATATCTTATCACAAACAAATATAATGGAACGAAAACAAGATTACCTAATGAAATTGTAATTGGGTTTGAAAACACGCTGACTCGGTCGTTTTCCGCCCAAGTGACTAAGCCGCCCGGGCGCCGCCGCGGCCGCCCAAGCCATCCCGCCCTAGGCCACGCCATTCTACGTCACCTCTGAGGCCTTAACGATGTCGTTAGCTCGCGTTCGATATTCGTTAGCGGAGGTGGTGACCGTGGCGCCACGCCACGCCACGCCACGCCGCGTCACGCGATGCCACGCTCGTTCGATTAGTAACGCTCTCGTGCCCCGTCGGGAGTGCGATTAGGGCTGTATATTTTTTAGTTTTCCGTATCCCGTACGGAGGCCTATTACTAAGGCTACGCCGTCTGTCTGTCTGTCTGTCTGTCGTACTGCTGTATCTTTGGAACCGTAATAGCTAGCCGGTTGAAATTTTCACAGAATAGGTATGTGCTATTATGGCGGATATATTACAATACAACAAAATATAATAAAAAATTGAAAAAGTAAAAAATTAAGGTGGGTTTCCATACAAAAAACATGTTTTTTCAGGTTTTTTTTGTGGTGCGGCAACCTCGGTGCGCGAATCCGACTCGCACTTGGCTGGTTTTTTATACTTTGGAGTATTCTAACCCGGAATTTACAGCTGATGCATATATAAAATGCAAAATGTCTGTGCTATTTTTAGGATCCCGACAGGGCTATAAAATCAATGGTGATGGTCAAACTGATTATGTATGCGAAACTTAACTGTTTTTAACCTATATATATAAAATATATATATAAAAAAATATAAAAAAAAATTATATATATAAAAAAAATTATATGGTATGATTATGCATGTGAAACTAAACTGTTTTTCACCTTATATCTTAATTTTTTTAATGTGCTTTTGCTTATACAGGCTGCTTGATCGTAGCATGTGTTTAACTTGCATGTGTAGCAGTTAGTTATTAACGCGTGTGCATGTCCGCCCCGCCCCGCCCCGCCCCGCCGCGCCCCCGCGACAGACGCCACAATGCTGAGCACCCACCGCATAGACTGGATCAAGCTACTCGAGGGCGAAGAAGGTAGGCACCTTTGCGCCGTGACACACCTTTCCCCTTTTAGTTGTTCCTTGATAGAAATTTCAGGATTGGGCGCATTCGTAAGTCAAATACAATCATGTTTCACTAGGTGGTAGGGTTTATCTCGGCCGGGTTGATACCACCGCACTGAGCGAAACGTCGTCGGTCGAAACGGCTATGTAAATAGTTCGTGTTTTCCGTCCAGTTCAGTGTGTAGCCGACACGTAATGAAGAGAAGCACTGACACGGCACCAAGTTCACCCGGTGTTATGGGCTGACATCACGGATGTTGTATGTGATGTAGCCAACCGTGTCAGTTTCCATAAAAACAAATGTAATCAGGTGGTATGAAGGGCTGAGCCAGAGGGTTCAAAGCACATGCTCCGGCCAGCCAATATCAACCTACGAGATGGTGTATCGGATATTTCCCTTTTGATTGCTGGCTATACTGGACTAGAGGAGAACATAGCCAAGGCTGCTGTGCGGCCATCTTACGTCCAGTACGACATATCCAAGCGTAGGTTACCTACGTATGGATGAAATTATACAATAAACAGTAAAGTGGTGGTAGCAACGCAGACGCCTACAGTTTGAGCCTACCACCTAGTAAAGAGCAAGGGAAGGGACCTACAGTTTTATAGTCAGTCAGTCAGTCAGCGTTTAAGCGTCCTCTGCTGAACATACGCCTCTCCAGTTTTCCTTCAGTCCTCCCGGCCTTCAGCGGTACGGAGCCACTGCTTTCCGCCGACGTCGTCGTCGGCGGTCGGCGGTCGGTCGGTCGACTTGATGTCGTCGTCCAACTTGGCGGGTGGTCTTCCCACACTCCGTTTTGCTGTCCACGGCCGCCAGTGTAGGACACGGTTGCTCCAACGGTCGTCGGCTTTTCGGCTGACGTGTCCAGCCCACTGCCACTTGAGCTTACACTTTAGTTTTACACCGGTTCCGAACTGTGAAGCAGCAGGTGTTCTAGAAAAACAGTTTTACAAACAAACATAATATGCAATAGCATACCGGATTACAAAATTTAATCAGATAAGTATTGCTGGATTATAATAACTGGATGTAAATCGGTTCAGCTGTTTCCGAGCTTACCTGTGTACCAACAGACGGACATACAGCCTCGGTAGCTCAGTGGTGCGGTCGGTCGACTGTTGTTAAAGCACAACTGGGCGCGGTCAGTACTTGGATGGGTGACAGCTAGACCGTTGGAGGCTGACAGCGGTTCGGATTCCACGTAAAACTGTGGTTTCCTTTCCTTCTTACCTTACTAGGTGGTGGGCTTCATCCCGCCCGACTTGGTACCAATGCACTGAATGAAACATCAGACGAAATGAAGGGAAGCACTGACATAGCACCTAGTTCAACCGGTATTATGGGTTAACTTCACAGATGTTGTAGGTGATGTTGTTGTTTCCAACCGTGTCAGATTCCATAAACAAAAATATATACTATATATATACAGGCATGATTTATCCTCTGAGTACTTTCTACTACTATGGCCGCTGTTCTGACAAAATTGCTTCCCTTATCCCTCCTCCTCCTGTTCGCCTTCGCCAAACCCGCCATACTCTCGCGGAACACCCCTTTGTAGTGGACAGACGAATACTTCGAACTGCACGATTCTCTAAATCGTCCTTGTGCCGCACTGCAAAGGCTTCCGGGGAATATCTTTTCCCAATCCTGCAATCCACGGATCTTCAAATCGCGGGTAAATAGCCTTTCCCCAGCGACATTAGTCCACCTCCAAGCGGGACTGGCACCTCCACGGGGGTGATATTGGCTGCGCCTGAGGCTTCGACCTCGGGCACAGCCAGCTAGTTCGGAAGCAATAAAAAAACATATAAATAATAAAAAAATATGCATTTTGCAATGACTAAAGAGGAATATAGAATGCCTGCATGAAGGTATATTGAATTTGTGATAAATTTTTAGAAATAGTGATGACTCGTACTATGTAGGCAGTGGCAAACATTATTGTAAATGTAGATTAAGTGGACCTAAAAAAAGTATCCAGCGAAGTTTCTTGTCAGTTCTTCTTCGCTGTGATAATCGAACTGGCAAAATGATGTTAAAATATGACGAATCCGAGTGCAGTGTACTGTCTATAGTGATGATGAATAAAGAATAAAGAATATTAAGACGTAATGACGGGCGCAGGTCTCGGCGTGATAGCAGCGCCCGGCTCTGACAACGCCCCGGGCGAGCTGGGCCGCCCGGTGGTGCTTCCGAAGAACCAGAGCGAGGAGACGAGGGCGGCGGTGGCGGACGGCTGGAAGAAGAACGCGTTCAACCAGTACGCGAGCGATCTCATCTCCGTCAGACGCAAGCTGCCAGACCCGAGGGACGAATGGTGAGCGACTTACTTATAACCCTAACCTAATGGCGGCGCATGTCGTTTTTGTATAAATTCCTATTCAAAATAAATGTTTCGATGCATTTAAAAAATTGTTTGTAAAGTCGGTTTACGGACGATAGTTTTACGTGATAACGTCATAAAGTGGTAAGACTACTGGGAACGTTGTTTCATGAATATTCTAAATTTGAAATCTTTTCCGACCGGCCAGATGCGCTTAATATATTATGGTACGAGTAACCTCCTTTCAATTTGTGCTGCCCTGGTACTTTAGAACCACAGAGATAAATGTGTACAAGCCGACGCTTGGGCCGATTGTGCCTCTCTATCGCTTGTTACGCGCTCTCGCTTGCACACACAGGCTCAGATGGAACGTGACACTTTTTCGTGCGTGCAGCCGGTGTTCATCAATTTATAAGACGTGACGTTATCACGTCAAAAAATAATAAAAATTTCGAAAATAAATTTTGTATGAAAAATATGTTTTTCAAGAATAGTTTTCCTCGAAACTACACATTTGCATCAAACAATTCTTTCACTATAATTCATCTCTCAATTCGGCCTACACAATAAGCATACCAGCAATTTGCGATCTGTTTAGTCGTCTACTAATCCACACCCCTCCTGCACTAGAAAGTTCTGTCTTGCTTTTATCCCTAACTTTTTTTTGTACTGTATTTTATTAGCTACAAGCTGTGCCCACGTCTCCGCCCGCTCTCATATTTCATTTCACTGCTAACCTCATAAGCCATTTTGCGTGATAGTAAGTAGCCTATAGTTGATGGGAAGAATCAAGCAATCCGTAGAATTTTGTTTTATTAAAATCGGTTCAGTGGTTCTCGAGTTATAAGCGGACAGACAGACACTCAGACAGAAAGCAGACGTTGGATTTTATTATAGGTAAGGAAGGAAGGATGTCAAGCAATCCGTAGAATTTTATTATAGGTAAGGATGTACTATAATTTTATGAACGAAATATAAATTCGAAACTGAAACTTTATTAAAAAAATATAAAACATGCGCTTTATTTTACGTTCCAAATTCAAAATGAAAATGTACGCAGCATTCCTCAAGTGTGAGCATTCCCGGGCTCAGCTGGAGGCGCAATCTGAGAGTAGCCTACATTTTTTGGCGTTATATTAAAAAGGTCGAAAAAAGCGCGACGCTGGGCGGGCTCGGAGGTGGGGGCGGCGGGGGTGGGAGGCTGTAGCATGCGCTCACCTGCCGCCTCCGCTCCCGACATGCCTCGACGCGCTGCTCCGCGTAGACAGAGGACGAAAGGGACAGGCAGTTAATTTTATTTAGTTTAGGATTGCTCACCATGTTTTCCTTCACCAAAATGACGGTATTTATTTTAAGTTAGATTCACTCACGATCTTGTTGTTCATTGATTTTACGGTATAATGCGCGGGGCGGATCTTGGCGTGTCGCCGCCGCAGCGGTTCGTCAGTGTCACAGCATATATATGGCTAAAGCAGTATGGAAACTACGTACAAAACGATCGAAACGACGCACTCACACACACGCACACCTCAACAAGGCCCCGAAGCGAATGTCGCAAACAATCAGTCGCGGGTGCCGCGTCCGAGTGGTCGTGTTTGTTTTTGTTGCATGCGCCACGGACAGTCCACGATCTTTTAGAATGCAAAAAAATGTTTACAAACGTTTTTCGACTGCTGTCACTTTATTTTAACTTTTGACAAATGTTGACAACTTTTGTCAACTTTTCTCATCTTTTGCCAACTTCTGTCACATTTTGTCAACTTTCGTCAATATTTGTCAACTTTTGTCAAATTTTATCGACTGTTGTCACCTCTTGTCAATGTTTGTCAACCTTGGTCAACTTTTGTCAGCTTTCGTCAATATTTGTCAACTTTTGTCATCTTTTGTCAACTTTTATCGACTGTTGTCAACTCTTGTCAATGTTTGTTAACCTTTGTCGGCTTTTGTCAACTTTCGTCAATATTTGTCAACTTTTATCGACTGTTGTCAACTCTTGTCAATCTTTGTCAACCTTGGTCAACTTTTGTTAACTTTCGTCAACATTTGTCGACTTTTGTCATCTTTTGTCAACTTTTGTCTATTTTTCTCGATTTTTGTGAAATTATAGCCACTTTCGTCATCTTTTATCAACTTTTCTCACTTTTGCCAACTTCTGTAACCTTTTGTCAACTTTTATCGACTGTTGTCAACTCTTGTCAAGTTTTGTAAACTTTTGAGAACTTTATCAACTCTCGGTAACTTATGTCAACTCTTGTCAACTATTGTCAACATTTGTCAACTTTTGTCAACTTTCGTCAACTTTTGTCAACTTTTGTATACTTTTCTCGACTTTTGTGAACTTATAGCCACTTTCGTCATCTTTTGTCAACTTTTGCCAACTTCTCTCAGCTTTTGTCAGCTTTTCATATTTTAACCACTGTTGTCAACTTTTGTCACTTTTATGAACTTTTGTCAGCTTTCGTTAACAAGAGTTTACATAAGTTGACTAAAGTTGACTAGAGTTAACGAAAGTTGACAAACTGGACAAAAGATGGGAAAAGTTGACGAAAGTTGACAAACAGCTGACATAAGTTGACAAACGTTGACAAAATGTGAAAAAAGTTGACAATACTTAGTTGACATTAATTAACAATAGTTGACGAAAGTTGACAAGAGTTGACAAAAGTTCACGAATGCTGACAAAAGTTCATAAAAGTGACAGAACTTGGCAAAAGTTGACAATAGTGGTTAAAAGTTGACAGAAGTTAGTAAAAGTTGACAAAAGATAACGAAAGTTGACAAAAGTTGACGGAAGCTGGCCTAAGTTCATAAAAGTGACAGAAGTTGGCAAAAGTTGACAAAAATTTCCGAAAGTTGACAACAGTCGTTAAAATTTTACAAAAGCTGATAGAAGTTGGTAAAAATTGACAAAAGATGACGAAAGTGGCTATAAGTTAACAAAAGTCGACAAAAGCCATAAAAGTAGACAAACGTTAACGAAAGTTGACAAATGTTGACAAAAGTTAACAAGAGTTGACATAAGTTACCGAGAGTTGATAAAGTTCTCAAAAGTTTACAAAACTTGACAAGAGTTGACAACAGTCGATAAAAGTTGACAAAAGGTTACAGAAGTTGGCAAAAGATGAGAAAAGTTGATAAAAGATGACGAAAGTGGCTATAATTTCACAAAAATCGAGAAAATAGACAAAAGTTGACAAACGTTGACAAAAGATGACAAAAGTCGACAAATGTTGACGAAAGTTAACAAAAGTTGACCAAGGTTGACAAAGATTGACAATAGTTGACAACAGTCGATAAAAGTTGACAAAAGATGACAAATATTGACGAAAGTTGACGAAGGTTGACAAACATTGACAAGAGTTGACAACAGTCGATGAAAGTTGACAAAAGATGACAAAAGTTGACAAATGTTGACGAAAGCTGACAAAAGTTTACCAAGGTTGACAAACATTGACAAGACTTGACAACAGTCGATAAAAGTTGACAAAAGATGACTGAAATTGGCAAAAGATGAGAAAAGTTGACAAACATTTACAATGGTTGACAAGAACTGACAAAAGTTGTAAACAATTTACAAAAGTTAATAAAAGTTGACAAAAGTCGAGAAAAGTTATATCAATTCATATTTATAGCAAAACGTTTGAACTTATTGTTGATGATTGATTATATTGATTATTTGATCATTACATTACAGAACCTAAATAAATGTTTTAATAAATAATAATTTTACAAATTTACAAAAAAATTTGATTGACATCCCTAACGCTCCAATGGAGCGTAGGTACTTATTTTAACAAATAGGCCTAGTTTCCATACTGCTTTAGCCATATATATGCTGTGTCAGTGTTCTCCCTCGCACCCGCACCGTACTTGTATAGTGTATTCGCGTGGCGGGTCGCCCGCTGCGGCGACGACACGCCGAGATCCGTCCCGCGCATTATATATGCCCATAGTTTTCGAAAATCAAGAAAACCTTGCACCTGGTCGATAATAAAATCGATAAGATGTCCTTGTAAGGTCGCTTTGTACCATATTTGGTACGGAACTCTAAAAGAATACCCAAATATGTAGTAACAACCGTGTCAGTTTCCATAAAAAAAAATAGCGTCACGCCTGTTTCCTAGTGTGGTAGACAGAGACAACGGATCTTCACGTGCCACGATCCCGACACACCTCTGCCGCCTCTTCCACGCAAATCTTCTCGCATAATGTTCTTCATACATGCTCGTCTGTTACGGTTACTACGCCCCTGACCCTTTCTGAGCACTTGTCCGATCTGGTCCAGGTAAGTACGCGCGTCCACGGCGACCCTTCCCGACTTTTTCACTCACTTTCGCATCCGTCGAAACATTCCTTTCAGAATTATTTCTAGATAGAACCAAAATTATAAATATCCATGGATGCAAACATTAACTTTTTTAATGTTTTGGAGGTTTTCTGAATATTAATTTTAGATTAGTTTTAGTTTTAGTGTATTAGTGTATAGTTGTATTTTGTATAACTGTTATTTGTTTTTTCTTCATTCAATAAAGAATAAGTCAGTTCTTCTTCGCTGTGATAATCGAACTGGCGGAATGTTACTATGTAAATATGACAAATCTGAGCGCAGTGTACTGCCAATAGATGCTAAATAAACAATAAACAACAATCGAATTTCCAGTTACAAAAGTTTAAGCCTTTTTTCGCGTCTATGTGTAATGAAAATTTCTAATTTGTTTGTACGAAAATCGGTAACTTGTTTTTTATTTCTTGATTATTTTTTTCGTTCTGCTTAAATATTATTTCGTCTACTTCGCACACTTGCTACTGCTGCCGATCGCGCTCGCCTCTATCCAGCGCTTCGTCGCTGAAGGCCCCTTAATTAAAGCTCAGGCTCCCTCTTTATTACCGGCGGTTTATTTAAATGTAATCTGCGTACAGTCCGCACAAAAAGTCGACATGCATCTGTAGAACTCTGTCATTATTTGTCTCACTAGACGCTTTTGGGACGTATAGAAAATATAACAGGGGGTTTTAAAGAACGAGGGTTGTGTGATTTTCAAATTTTGAAGTACAATTTATATCTCGCAGCTACAGTTGTGAGATATGAATAGTGATGTGATGTGATGAGTAATGTAATAATGTACTATTGCTGTTCTAATATTGTAATCACTGTCAAAAGAGGGGTGTTCTAAGTTTAAAGTGTGTTCGTATGTGTGTATTGGTGTGTCTGTCTGTGGCATCGTAGCTCCCAAACGGATGGACCGATTTGGATGCGGTTTTTTTATTAAAAACCTGGTTTAATCGTTCATAGTTATGTTTGTAATCAAGTAAGTCATAAAAAAAAATTCTCTTAAAAAGTGGATTTATTTGCTTGCGGTTGTTTAAAAAAAGCTTGAAATAAACGATTAAACCAGCTTTCTAATAAAAAAACCGCATGAAAATCTGTCCATCCGTTTGGAAGCTACGATGCCATAGACAGACACAACCACACACACGTTAAACTTCTACTACCCCTCCGTTTGCGTCGGGGGTTAAAAACGATACGGACCGCCCCGTACAAGTATTTTGAAAAAAAAGTTGTTTTTGCTATTTTCATAGTTTTTATCGTTCCGTTCCGGCATCTGTCTGTCCCTCCGTCCGTCCGTCCGTCTGTCTGTCTGTCCGTCCGAGGGCTGTATCTCTTGAACCGTAATGGGTAGCCCGTTGAAATTTTCACAGAATATGTGTTATTATAATAGTAAATAGTAAATATTAAAAACAATAGTAAATAGGTAGCCTATTCTTTTCTTAATTTACCGAGCAACGATAACTGGGATCTGTACCAAATATAAGTTTTTCCCGCCATACTATCTAGCATTCCGCATCTAAGCAGCAGGAAATAAATATCTCTAAATAATGCCCGCACGTTTACTCTTCATGCATAAAATTTCCCCAGATATGTTTTGATGTTCCATAAAATATCCCCTTTGTCACCTGACGGGAACTCAGAACTCTCGAAAAGTCGACGCTGCTCGTTGGAGGCTAATTCAGTGGCGTGAAAGTCGAGAATCGAGTAAGTATTTCGAGTAAAATGAATACGTGCCATTCCGTACTCTATCTGTCGTACGCACTACCGGGGGAGGGGGGGGGGGGGGGGGGGGGGGGGGGGAAGAAACAGAAAGATTCACTAGCACACCAACAGGTGGCGAATAACGGGTAATTAAGAATTCCATACGCCACTTAACACATTGTTCAAATATCAAATACGCCTCGCGTAAATACAGATCGCTTGGCAGAACAACCGGGTACTAGCCCATACAACATCAGCTGCAGCTGCACGTGGAGCCAGAGGACACACCACCGCTTCACCTTTTATCTCACAGCTCTACACTTTTTTCTCGATGCAAACGTCATTATATTATGTTTCTCGATGCAAACGTCATTATAATATGTTTCTTGATACAAACGTCACTATATGTCAGTTAGTTAGTCAGCGTGTAAGTGTTCATTGCTGGACATAAGCCTCTCCACTTTTCCTCCAGTCCTCCCGGCCTTCAGCGGTACGGAACCACTGCTTTCCGTCGACGTGATTTCGTCATCCGACCACTACATATATACAGACTCGCAAAGTGCGATGATGATGGAATATTTCAGTCATCTTTGGGAGGGTTCCCCTGAGTACCTTCTCTCAACCTAGGATTCTATTCAGAGACGAGCATTTCGCCTCATTGGCGACTCTGTACTCACAAAGGACCTTCAACCTCTAAAGCGCGAACGTATCGTTGGGTAATTGAGCCTGTTTTATCGGTACTACTATAGCCGCTGCGCTGCTATGACGAACTTACTTGCCTTATCCTTTCTCCTCCTGTTCGCCTTCGCCAAACGCCCAATACTCTCGAGGAACACCCCTTTGAAGTCGACAGAAGAGTTCTTTTGAACTGCACGATTCTCTAAATAGTTCTTGTCTTGCACTTCAATGGTGTGGAAGGGGCTTTCGGGGAATATTTTTTTCCACTCCTACAATCCACGCATCTTCGAATCGCGGATTAATAGCCTTTCCCCAGCGACATTACCAGTCCCCCTACAAGCCGGACTGACACCTCCTCGGGGGTGAAATCAGCTAGCGGCGCCTGAGGCTTCGACCTCGGGCACAGCCACCCAGTTCAAGCAAGCAATAAAAAAAAGTAATCATGTACTTACTCGATTTTTGGTTATTCTGCTACTCAGTACGCCTTCTGACTGATTCGCGCTTTGCCAAAGTTTAATATGCTCTGGGATTTCATTCGTTTGTCGCCGGAAGTTGGATTGGAGAACAAACTTGTACGAAGCATCGCACGTGTGGGAATGTGATCATCTGACTCCTAGTGATTTTTTTGGGTGAGAGAAAGTTTAATTCGAAACAATGGGAAAATTATAACTTTTGTCTTCTTTTTTTTGGGATTTGATTTTTTGTCCTCTTGAGGAATGCTTATAGCGAATTGGGCATATCTACTCTTCGAATAGAAATGACGCTGACGATGACTAATATTTGCTTACGCCTCATTTTAACTGAACAGTCGTTAAGGAGACTAAACAAATTTTGGTTAATAAAAGTCTGTAGCAATCACACAGTAAGGAACACTAAGGGGGTGACAGCTAACTGGAGCAAGACGGCTGATCGCTGTTAGAATATATGTAATAGAATAGAAATACCTTATTGCACACAAAGACACTAACATAGACAGAGAAGAAGACAGAAGATAACATACAGAAGAGCAATAGAAAAACTGCGATAGCAAAGAGTTACTTGCCTAATGTAGAGAACCAATTATTAAATTTCCATTAGTACCGCTCAAAATTTGATTAATACCGTTCAAAATGTATGTTTACCAGAATATTTTTAATTCAAAATTTTTTTTTTCTTCATGTTAATTTCAATGTTTCTCCTTCGGGTTTTCAGGACAAAATAAAATTTCTTCAATCCAATCTTCGAGGAAATAACATTTTAGGTATATACAAATACCATAAAACTTCATTGGCCTAAATCTTCAAGGGATTCAGCTATTTGGCATCCCCACCCCCTAGTCCCATCAGCCTGCAGACTCGGCTGTGAATTCCACGGAGAAGATAGGTAGAGAGGAGTTGGTCTAAGCCATCGACTTTAGCATATCGCTGGTTTATGCAAACTGCGTATGTCGCCACCAACTGCAACGGGGGCATACTTCAATGAAGCGGGCAGTGGGAAGTGGGTAGGTGGCATTCCACCAATCGCGGCCGCGGATTGGATCGGAGCACATGGTGTTAAATTTTGCCCGTACTGGCGACAAATGTTTTAATAGAAATTAGAGCTAGCAACAAAGCCCTCTACGTGCATTCTCCGTGGTCGATCCAGTCGGATCTCCGTACCCCGGGGATCATAATTTGAGTTATTAACGAAACGGCGTAGAAACGAGTGAAGCTTTTTAATTCCTCGTAATGACCGCTTCCAGGATAATCCCGGCAACTAAATTCTCGCAGTCTCTCTGCGGAGCTCCGGGAACACTTAATGCAGATTTTTGAGATAATTCGTCTCCTCGGAAGACAGATTGCTGGGACCTCGCTTGGCTGAGAAGCCGGAACTTGGAAAAGCTTACATAGGTTTTTGGGCGTTTCTCCTTCCGTATTCATTGGGAAGTAGAAGATAATTATAATTTTTTGTTTTGGTAAATATTGTAATTTCTGCATATTAATTTTTTTTTAGTGAAACTGACACGGTTGGCTACATCACCTACAACATCCGTGATGTCAGCCCATACCACCGGGTGAACTAGGTGTCATGTCAGTGCTTGCCTTCATTTCATGTCGGCCGCACTGAACTGGACGGAAAATACGAATTATTTACATGCCGTTTCGACCGACGACGTTTCATTCAGTGCGGTGGTACGAAGCCGGGCGGGATAAACCCTGCCACCTAGTAAGGTAAGAAGGGAAGAGACCTAGAGTTTAACGTGGAATCCGAACCACGGTCAGCCTCCAATGGTCGAGCGGTCACCCATCCAAGTAGTGACCGCGCGCAAGGTTGCTTAATAACAGTCGACCGATCGCACCACTGAGCTACCGAAGCTGACAACAACGTTTTGCGAAAAAGAAAATTCAGGCGAAATAGAAAACAAATACATAATATTATTCTCCACATTTTTTGGACCTTATTATTTCGATATCGGCACAGGTAGCGGAATGGCGGAAGGCATAATATCGTATCGTAAACTTTTAGGGTTCCGTAATACGATCTTTATTTAACGTCGGCTAGATTATTACCTTTGATATGCATCGTATAAATGCGAACGTGACCATTTAGTTACGTTTTTAGGCTTAAAATTTCACATTTCCTCGAAAATCCACGAAACTGCTGTCTTCCTACACTAAGTGCCTCTTACCGCCGCCAACTTCCGAAGCTTCAAATTCATTTAAATCGAATTGCAAATTATTTCGTTAGCGCGAGTATGCAAACAACGCGATGTTTTGATAGAAAAGTGGTTCGAGCCCTTGTAAGTTGTAGGCGACGATGCAGAAATGTGCGCGTCAAATTTCACATAACTCGGAAACTATTCCTTCAAATAGACATATGAAATTTAATGTTGGAGAGTATTCAGACAGGGAAGACAGTGTGAGTGCGACTGGCGATGTGGAATAACATTTCCTAGAACAACAACTCTAGGTTAAGTTTGGCTACACTGGAGTGTTTGTGCAGGGAGAGTAAGTTAGGTACTTGAATAAACGCACACTGAAGAGAAATTATTGATTATTTCAGTTGGAGGAACTCCTTTTCGAACGTATTTTCTTGTCTGTTTGTTTTTGCCGATAAAATAAAAAACCGGGCAAGTGCGAGTCGGCTTCGCGCACCGAGGTTTCCGCACCACAAAAAAACATAAAAAAACACGTTTCTTGTATGAGAGCCCCCTTAATTTCTTACTTTTTCTATTTTTTATTATTTGTTGAAATTTTCACAGAATATTTGTTATTATGGCGGATATAGCCATAATAACACATATTCTGTGAAAATTTTAACCGGCTACCTATTACGGTTACAAAAATACAGCAGTAGGACAGACAGACAGACAGACAGACAGATGGCGTAGGCTTAGTAATAGGCTTCCGTACGGGATACGGAAACCTAAAAACGCCTTCTCCTTTCAGTTTGCAAAAATCTATGTCGTCTAATTATCTCCAAATACACCATCAGCATCACCCAACTTTCTTATACCATCAATCACTTTTACTAATCTCCCCCCGACGAAAGCTGCACTGTCGCGGAAGAAACTAAATAGAACTTTATCGCATTCACCAGCGAGCAATGAATCATCGTTATGGATAGACGTTTGGTGAATCTTCAATATGACACAGTTCTAAACGAGGGTATTCAGTTGTTATCGCCTCTGCACATCGGTACACAGGGCCAAATCCCTTCCGCACCAGCGGACCGGGGTGTCCTCGCTTGAAGAACCTCCCAGCTTACAATTTGGCTATACCCAGCTGTAGATTAATGTGGGACGACCTAGGGCTAGTATACAGGATGCTGCAGCAGTCACTACACAGGGTGTCCAGCGACCTGGAAAAACCGGGAATTACCAGGGAATTTTGCCAAGAGGGAAAATTGTTGCTAAATTCGGGGAAAATGAGGCTAGTCCGTTCCTAGGGAGAACTGGTTAGATTAAAGAAAAAGCAGGAAGTATTCATTCATTTAAACTTACAGAGTCTAATTAAATATGTGCTAAGGAAGATGGAAAAAGGTACAAAATTCATACAATATTAGTATTCACTGCAAAAAATCATCAAAAATTACCATGACAATATCAGAGAAAACCGCATAAAAAGGCTCTGGAAAATACAGGGAATATTTTTTTTTAATTCGCTGGACACCCTGCCACACTAATATACTATGTACATAATATGTAGCTTAACATAGAGCTTAATCTGTCCGGATTGGTACAACCGCACAGATGTTTTTTTTATGAAAATCAGCATGGGTAGCTGTGCCGAGAGACCTGTGGGCGCAGTCGACAGAGCCACACTCTCCTCACGAGATCATATTATTGCAATATATTTCTAAGTTTGAAAAGCAAAAGTTTACATATATGAATAAGTACAATTTTCACAGAAAATTTTATGTTATGTACTATGTGCCTACCTCGGCACGGAAACTGACTGCAGCCGGCACGTAGTAGGCTTGATTACACCACACCCTACACACCGCGTAGTGTTGTGTAGTTACGAAACAATTCTAAAGCATGGGAGGGGCATAAACGTACGGGGCATTTATGGAAATAAAAAATATCCACGAGGACCAAAATACAAATATAATATGTATTTTTTTTTATTGAAGGCGCGACATTTGGCGCTGACCACCCATGAGGTACCGTGTGGGGCCGATACTTTAAAAGAATATCCCCAGTGCATCTCTCCCCGTGTATGTCGTAAAAGGCGACTAAGGGATAGGACTCCCTTCTTATATTACGAGGTGGTAGGGTTTAACCCGCCCGGCTTGGTACCACCGCACTGAATGAAAGGTCGGTCGAAACGGCTATGTAAATAGTTTGTGTTTTCCGTCCAGTTCAGTGTAGCCGGCACGATCGAAGGGAAGCACTGACGTGGCACCAAGTTCATCCGGTGTTATGGGCTGACATCACGGATGTTGTACGTGATGTAGCCAACCGTGTCAGTTTCCATAAAATAAAGGTGTCCAACTACTCCTAGGGGCATTCGGTCGTATGCGTGGGTTGCGAATGTCATGCCGGGCGGGCTGACAGGTGCCTCATTCACGCCCCTCTTGAAGTACTCGAGACTGTATTTGGGGGGAAATATTATGAGCAGGGAGAGCGTTCCAGAGTTTACCGGTTCTGTAGAAGAAAGATCTGCAGAACCGATTGGTACGCATCCGCGGTAAGTCCAGCGCGTAGGGATGCAATCCTGAGCAGTACGCGTGGTGCGGAGGTAGAAAGGGGACGGTGGGATCGCATTAAACAGCTTCTCTGAGCCTCTCCGTGGAATAAGTGATAGAACACATTCAGTGAGCCGACATCCCTATGGAGTTGCAGTGGTTCTAGATCGCGGGACACTTCAAGGTCACCCACTAGTCGCACGACTCGACGCTGGATCGAGTCCAGAGGCGGAAGCTAGTATTTTGCAGAGTCATCCCACATTTGCGAGCAGTACTCCAAGTATTTTATTAACCCCCACCCAACGCAAAAAGAGGGGTGTTATAAGTTTAACGTTTGTCTGTCTGTGGCATCGTAGCTCCCAAACGGATGGACCGATTTGGATGAGGTTTTTTTTATTAGAAAGCTGGTTTAATCGGGATGATAACAATCAACCCAAATTAAACCAGCTTTTTAATGCTAAGCTATGTTTCTAATTAAGTAATCAATAAATTAATTGTCTTAAAAAGTGGACTGATTTTCATGCGGGTCTTTAAAAAAAGCTTCGAATAAAAGTTAAATTAAAAATTTGAAAAACCCCCTACCCTTACAAAGTCAATAATAATTTCCGTTTACTTACTTAAAGGAGTTGGGAGAGCGCTAAGTAAATAAAATATTACAAATTAAAAAAAAAAACCTGACGTTATAAGCGTTTTTTTTTATTTCAATTAAATCACATAATTGTAATGTGACAGTCATTCTATGCTTTTGAATTGTTTCGGTGAGTACACACCGGGCGAGAGAGCGAACAAGCAGTCCACACCGGGCGGCGAATACTAACGAACGAGGACAAATAATACAGGCACGTAGGTGCACAATTAGCCGCACAAACAGAATACGTAATGAACGTGCTGCTATCTTGTAACGAGACAACTATGCTGTATTAAAATAAAAAAATAAAACATTTTCCCTTTTCATAAAATAATACATTCGCTATTTCAGTCTGTTATCGTTTTTTTTTATGTAAACTGACACGGTTGGCTACATCACTACAACATCCGTGATGTCAGCCCATAACACCGGGTGAACTTGGTGCCACGTCAGTGCTTCCCTTCGGTCGTGCCGGCTACACTGAACTGGACGGAAAACACAAACTATTTACATAGCCGTTTCGACCGACCTTTCATTCAGTGCGGTGGTACCAACCCGGGCGGGATAAACCCTACCACCTAGTAATATAAGAAGGGAGTCATATCCCTTAGTCGCCTTTTGCGACATACACGGGGAGAGATGCAGTGGGGCTATTCTATTAAAGTACCGGCCCCACACGGTACATGTTGCATTGTTAGCTGCTGGATCGAGATGCCATGTCAGACTACCTAATTTCTTCGTACTCGCTCTTATATTGGTGGTCATACATAAGATAGAGCACATAGATATCTAACTGAGTAATAGGTAGCCCGTTGAAATGTTCATAGATTGTGTGTTATTATGGCGGATATAACAAGAAATAATAAAAAATTGAAAACGTAAAAAATTAAGGGGGGTTCCCATACAAGAAACGTGTTTTTTTTCAATGTTTTTTTTTGTGGTGCGGAAACCTCGGTGCGCGAGTCCGACTCGCACTTGGCCGGTTTTATCATTTAAAAATACATAATTGTGTAGGTACACAGATTTCGACTCTTTCGATCGATCAAAGAGCCCATCGAGCAGCAAACGTCGAAATAGGTAGGCTAGAACACCGACCTCGAATTTTTCGCTCTAGTAGGTAGGTATATTTAGAACAGTCAAATTTTGGTTATTACTTCGACTTATAACTTCGCGCCCCTGGAAAGAGATAGTCGACATCTTTTCGTTCAGGCTTGGCTTGTGTAAATTGTTGTGTGGGAGTGTGCGCATATGTGCTGGAATCTATACTAACTCTAATACGTTTTGACTGGATTCCAACATCTCCGCACCCCACACCCACTTCATACCGAAAGTAAAAGGTACCAAGTTGAACGAAAAGAAAAAAAAAGTCATATTTAGGTATTTTTTGCCGGTCAATCTATCGACGCGTTTGCGGTGCTCCGAAATTTAATTAAATTTTCCAAAATAACTAATCTTGTAACTCTATCGCGACAACAAAGAAACAAGAGTGTCACGCGGGCGCGGAGGCGGCGCCGGCGCCGGGGGCTTACTAAATGACGTCTTTTGAGGGGCGCTTTGAAAAATCACCTCGTGTCGGCAAACTTGCGTTTAAATGGGTTAAGCCTGTCGACGTCGAACCTGGCGACCGGCCCCCTCCCATGCCCAGCAACGTCACTCCCGCCCTCGCCCCGTGCGGGCGGCTCTAGCCTGTAGCTTTCGTACATTTGACAGTTTGACACGAAGGCCCACCTGCTGCATGACTCGGTGGAAAATCCACGCCAAGGTGAGTGAAAGGTAGCTAGCCTGTGGCCCTTATGCATGGCATCTTGTCCTTATCCCTTAGTAGCCTTTTACGAAACGCACGGGGAGAGATGCAGTGGAGATATTCTTACCGGCCCCACACATCAGTACACATATAAGTGTACCCCACACACTCACCCTCACACACACAACCTCACCCTCACACACACAGGCTTGTCAAATTGTATGTTATGTAATTTAGTTATGTTAGTTATTATAATTTTTTTTTGTGTAATATGTTGATTGTCATTGTTGTTTGTTTTTAGTCTTGTCCTTGGTTGGAAAAGGGAGCCCCTGAAAATCAGCTTCGCTGTCTCGGATAGTGAGTTAGCTGAGTGGGCTCCCTTTTCGTCACATGTTATAATGTTTATTTGTATTTGTACCTAATTATTTGAGTTGTTGTGTGACGAAAAAATAAATCATTTCATTTCATTTTAAGTAATGTTCACATATAAGTCTTTCTGCGAGACAGAATTTTTCTAGTGCAGAAGACTCGGTTATTGTACTGTACGATTTCATGTGATAATAAATATTTTCATTTTCATTTTTTTTTTTCATTGTACTTTGAACACAGCCACCCGTGCCGGCTGTTTGTAGAAAATATACACCGACTGTATAAATGAATATACCGGATAAGGGTGCGGCGCTTCGCGGTGGTAGCCTGCGGCGTGTCGTCGAGGAGTAATGAATGCTCTTCATGATGGACGATTAAAACTCCCAGTTTTTACAACGCTTCGCTCCTTCGCCAATTTCATCATTTACCCGCCCCGGGCGGGGATGGCTTTCTTTATTAAAGTATAAAAAACTGGCAACCGAGAAAGGCTTGCGATGCTGTCGCGGTGGAAAATTCGCTCTCGACTTCGGGAGAATGCAAATTGAAGGAGTTGGTCGTTCCAAAGTTTCTTCGCTTTGTCTTTTATGAAGGTCCTGGCTGCATGGAGTGGCGAAGATTTTCTTAAGTTGTGTTTTTCTTTCGGAGTTCTAGCTTAATTATGCTTCTTCCTTCATACTTTTTTGCTTGTGGATGTTTTATAGAATAAATCGAGGAAGTGATTTTTAAACTTGTGAATTTCCCTTATCGCATCCAACCAATTAATCGGAGCTGGTCTTAAGACGAGACGAAAGTTAACTTTCTCCGTATACAAAAGCGTCTTTCGGCATTTATGTTTTTTAGCCCCCTAAACCTTATCCGATTTTTTATTATTTTTTTCTTGTCTTAAGGACAGTCCAATCTACGTTCTTCTCTGTGTCGTTTTTGTTTAGATGAAATAAATATAACACCGGAGCCAATTTTTTTTATGTCATGAAGTTCATTAAGATTTATGGACTTTAGATTTTCAAGACAAGAACTTAGATTTGACTGTCCTTATTACAACAAAAAAATAATTGTAAAAATCGGATAAGGTTTAGGGGGGTAAAAAACATAAACCCCGAAAGACGATATTGTATGGATAACGTTAACTTCGTATCGTCTTAAGATAAATCAAACTACTTAATTTAAAAAACATAAAACTCTGGAATAAAATTAAACAATAGATTCTCTACAGGATTTATAAATTATAAACTATAGAAATAGGGTGGGTACGGCATATAGCGAAAATGTGAAATGTTCTTCAGGTGAATATGTTTCTCCTTTTACAGATGTTCTATCTCACGAAGGCCGCTCGGCTCTGGTTGTAGTAGTGACGTGTACTGATGAGCGCAGTTGTGTGTGTTGTGTGCGTGGACCGCGTCGCGATCGTGACTGAGCGCTCTCGAGGTTACGCACACTAATACAATGTGCATGTGCACGCCTGACAACATTCATAGCCACACGGACTTCGCGAATTAGAATATCTATATCTTGAAAATATGTGTGAGTAAATAAATAAATTGGACGTCGAAGTTTTTATCCGCCTTATACCCACTGAGGGCGGACCCGTGCCGGATGCTTAAAAAAAATTCTGGGTTTAACCCTTATTATTGGTACCACCATACTAAATGGAGGTCGGCCGACGTGGCTATGTAAATAGTTCATGCTTTCCGTCCAGTTCAGTGTAGCCGGTACGACGAAATGGAAGCGCTAACATGAATCCTAGTTCACCAAGGTTTGACGTGCTGACATCTCGGGTGTACTCCATGTCGAGTTCGATAAAAAAAATTATTAAAAATTTTCATTCATTCATTCATCATCATTAAAAAATACTGATTTATTAAAGATAAAACTCGTTAAATTTTCGAAAATTTCAGATTCAGGGATTTTTGTCATTACAAAAGAAATTCCGATCAGCTTATTCTCAACGAAGAAAATAAAAATTCCAAAAAGCTGGTTAAGATTTGTAACGAAATTCTAATTTTAAACTCGAATTCGAGAGGGCCTGATGAAGCCGCATTCAATTATTTATCGAAATCAGAATCCGCCCGAGGTGATGAGGATCTGAATGGAGAAATTAAGGGCTCGCCTCTCCTTTGTGTTTCTACCGCAGATCAGAGATATAATGACTGGACTTAGAT
The DNA here is from genome assembly GCA_946902875.1 of Nematopogon swammerdamellus. Lineage (NCBI taxonomy): Eukaryota > Metazoa > Arthropoda > Insecta > Lepidoptera > Adelidae > Nematopogon > Nematopogon swammerdamellus. The sequence continues at coordinate 876,586 of OX336347.1, forward strand.
GGGCGATTAGGCATCTGCCGTCGTGTCGCCGCATTATGCGGAGGGCTACCGCTTATGGTAGAAGATGTCGACATGTTTGCACGCTCTCATTGGCTGTAAACGTCCGACATGCGATCGCTGGGTGGCCGCGAGGCACACGATAACATAACTAAAAAATGTTCCGTAGCTATTCTCTTCTTACGTATTGCTGCCCTTCACCCCGCGCGGCCCGCGTGCCCCGCGCAGCTGCCGCGCAGCGTCACCCTTGATATGATTCTACGCTCAGTAGAATCGGATATTCTCTATCTCCAAAATAAATGTTCACGCCATAAGCACTAAATCGGCTGTTTCGTTTTTTTTTTAGATCTATTAATCATTTTGTTTTGTAATAATCGCCTAGAACCGAGAAAATGGTACTTATTTATTATTATAACTTTTTTAAATATAATTACATTGTTTTCACAAAGTAATAGTAATCTAGGATTTGGAAGACCTTTTAATCGATATACTACTCGACTCGCATAGAAATATGTAAAAAAATATTTCTATTGTCATCTTTTTGCGGCCCCTGGTAATTAAAGTTGAGGACCTGAAATTGCGTTACCTCATGAGAATCTATAACCATTCCAAGTTTCAATAAGATAGCTCAAACCGTAGCCAGCGTTACTGGCTACGGAATCCCTAAGAAAGAAGCACTGTGTATTGCATCAAGTCAATTGTTAGGAATTTTGCTGACATCGTGTTCCCATAAAAGCGCTGTTGATGGCCGATCTAGCCATGCTTTCTCCGATCTGCGGTTTCTACTTTGCATGAGCGAGCAACCTTCGACTGTTCCTCGGCCGCCCCCGGCACCAGCGGCGACTCCTGGTCCTGAATATTGGGTTGGCTCTGGCTAAGGATTTTTTTTTTCATAATTTCATAACTTAGGTACCTACGCGTTAATTTATTTCTACCACAATGAGTTCAAAAACTGAAAGACGATTACGATATAGATAGTTTATAATATTTAGTTTAAATGATTTATTTTGCTCACTTACGATTTATTTGTCTGTAGATAGGTACCTACTGGTTGTGTCAAAGCTGTCGAGTTGCAGCCGACAACAGCGACGTCTCCTCTGGCACGACGACGACGAGACAGGCATACAAGCTTGAATTGTTACATTTTATTTGTACATGAAGTCCACTCTTCGTTCCACAGACAAGAAATTTTCGATGACTCGATCGTGAAAATCTTCTTTCTTCCTCAATTTTGTTAGCAACTCCTTTTCCACAGATATGTAAGAGTGCCAAATTGCCAGATATGTATTGAGTCCTCCGTAGATAGCTCGGTAGGAGTTTACCATTATAATTACCAATAAATCACTTTAAATTTAACAACACTGCACAGGATTCATCCATACAAAGTCCATACCTACATAACGGAATATATGCAGCTATCAACTCGCGAGCCAATGCGCACACACACGCGCACACAACACACCTAGCCTAGCTCGCTAGTCGCATCGCATCGCACGTCGCACAGCACAAGAATACTCGTCGTGTGGACGCAGCGCGCACACCACACACCCGCACACGCAACACACACACCTAGCTCGCTCGCTAGCTCGCTCTACTCGCTACCGCGTCACTAAATGCACTCCCCGCTGCGCCAACTCGAAAGGCTGGTCAGCGGGTCCGCGCGGGACGGGGGGGACATCGGTCGCTTCCGCCTTGTATGGAATACGATGGCGCTTCAAAATGTAGCCAACCGGCCAATGAATGCCTTGATGTGTCGTCATTCGTCGTCGCCCGCGTTTGACGCGCGCGAAATTTCAAATTATGTAACGGGTACGGGATTGACGTTTTATCTTATTAATCGTGGATTATATGACATAAATAATGTAACTCCGAATTTTTTTCACATTTATTTTAGCCTGATACTTCTGTATTAATGGTGTCATTCATTTTATTTGGTTTGGCGGCGCCAACCTCGCCAACTGAGAGGAGTCGCCGCTGCCCGGCACAGCATTCACGATATCCATATTCAAGATTTATATTCAAGGAGATGGAAATGTGAAGGTCTTGTCATATAAATGAAAAATGAGATAGGTAGGTAGAAATACTGTATTGCTCCAATAACAATTTACAGAAATAAGCACCATATATATACAACGTGTCCCAAAACTCAACGTCAAGCGGGAACCAGGGAGTAGGCCAGTTTATGGCTACCCAGGGAAAAATAAGAAAAAAAATCGGAGATGTTAAATTTTTTATATTGGAAGCCTAAATAACTCTGCTATTGATAACTATCTCAAATAAAACCAGAATGCCTGTAGTTTTACAAAAATAAAATATTCAGTAAAGGTTTTTTCTAAAAATATAAATGACTCACATTTTTTTTCTTATTTTTCCCTGGGTAGTCTTAAACTGGCCTACTCCCTCGTTCCCGCTTGACGTTGAGTTTTGGGACACGTCGTATAATTCACATTCACACAAGTTCAGAGGGCCTGGTCCGAGTTCACGTGACAGCTACGTAAACGTCAAATACCGATCGAATTGAGTTTTTATGTATGGGAGCACAATACGCTCACCGCGGCGCCACTAGAGAGCTCCATACATAAAAACTTAATTCGATCGGTATTTGACGTTTACGTAGCTGTCACGTAAACTCGGACTAGGCCCTCAGTTGTTGGTGAAAAAAGTACCACACAAAATATAACACCAATGTGTATATATATTTTTTTTATGGAAACTGACACGGTTGGCTACATCACCTACAACATCCGTGATGTCAGCTCATAACAACGGGTGAACTAGGTGCCGTGTCAGTGCTTCCCTTCATTTCATGTCGGCACAAACAAACTAATCAATACTAATTAATTGTGTAAGGGATGTTCATGGAGTAAGTTACTTTGTTTTATGAGATACTGTTGTAGACTCTATGTATGATACCAAAACTAAATTGACGATTTTTAGAAATCTTTTCTGTATGCATGTTCCTCCATAACTCTTAAACCGATCATCCGAATTCGATGAAACTTAGTACAAGCACATTTAACTATGCGGGAGACAGGATAAGCTAAATAAAATTCAGTTCCGGTTACGCTAAGATGTGGCTCTCATACAAACCGAATTGCTCCGAGCGCACAGTGTGTTATGGGAGCCGATTTTCTGACACTATCCTTTTTATTTAAAAAATCGAAAGTTGGTTATATTCCAAGTGCGAGAGTAAAACTCCCGTGTGTCAAAAATGTTTCGTTTTAAAGATACAAATTTTCAAAAATGTGCCTTTTAATGATCCGAAAAAAAGAAAAAAAATTCTGGTTGCAAAACAAAGATGTTTATTGAGAAATTATATTTACGGTTCCAAAGTACTTTCAAAATGCAATTTTTTTCAATAATTACCTAAGTGAAAGCTTTGTCTAGAATCGAAATATTTAATTAAATAGATTTTTTGTTTTCATTTTTTTTCTCAATCATTCCGCTATAGTAGGTCGAGATATCTACAGGAAAGAAAGATCACCCAGTTATCTATGACCTCTGAAAATATCACAACCTAATACCGTGGAATCTAGAAATTACATGCAATTTAATTTTTTCGGGTAATTTCCAGTGTTAGGCTTGTCATTGTGATCCGGAAAAAATTATAACAGGGTAAAATCCGGAATCTGAATCTTTCCTATTATTTGACATATATATGGAAAGTATCTTCAATAATATCCTGTAAAACGTCACACGTGCCCCCGCACAGTGGTTTAAACTCCCAAAAAAGTGTAAATGGGCAATTTTTTCCGAATTTAATACTTTTTGTTGCAAATATGAATTGCACTTAATTAACAAGTAAATTTTGTTCTTACACATTTTTTTCTAATTTCACTATCTATGAAGATATTCAACGATATTTGAAATTATTACGTAGGATGAAATAGGTACATTTTGGTAAATTTCTCAAAATGGCTGGGAAATTTCTAGTATTAAAGAAATAACATGCATGCCTGGAAATAGCGTCCCACTTTTTGCTATTTTTCCTTTTATTTCATTTTACCTCCATTTATCATTTTAGCGACAACCCTGCTGAAAAAATTAAATTGCATGTAACTTCTAGATTCCACGGTATTAGGTTGTGATATTTTCAGAGGTCATAGATAACTGGGTAATCTTTCTTTCCTGTAGATATCTCGACCTACTACAGTGGAATGATTGAGAAAAAAAATTAAAACAAAAAATCTATTTAATTAAATATTACGATTTCAGACAAAGCTTTCACTTATGTAGTTATTGAAAAAAATTGCATTTTGAAAGTACTTTGGAACCGTAAATATAATTACTCAATAACCATCTTTGTTTTGCAACCAGAATTTTTTTTCTTTTTTTCGGATCATTAAAAGGCATATTTTTTAAAATTTGTATCTTTAAAACGAAACATTTTTGACACACGGGAGTTTTTCTCTCGCACTTGAAATATAACCAACTTTCGATTTTTTAAATAAAAAGGATAGTGTCAGAAAATCGGCTCCCATAACACACTGTGGAGCGTCGAAATAAAACGCTCGGCGTTGCGGAAGGGCGAGTGTTTCTATACATAGCGCCTCGCTCTTAGTTACTTACTTTGTTCGAGAAAGTATATCATTTACCTGAACTCAGCTCGGCTTTCTTTCTTACTTACTTACTTTCTAGTTTTTACCGACTTAAAAAAAAAGGAGGTTATCAATTCGACACGTATGTATGTAATATCGTTGGAATTGCACAATATTCGTATATGAATTTTGAATTTTGACAGGGTACAACCTGTACCTTAATTTATACTGCTGACGCATGCTAAATATTAATTTGACTAATTGATACATTAAGTATCAAGTTTATTTAGCACGCATTTTAAATATTACTTTGACTAATTGATACATTAAGTATCAAATTTATTTATTTTATTTTTTGACATTGTACTACAATGTGGTATGAATATTTATAACTGACATGACTTGATACGATATGTATCAACAATTTCTGACAAAGGCTCTATACACCTGATTTTATCTATACTTTTACTTTAACTTTTGATTTTATGTGGTCAGACTTATCAAGCTTAAATTATAGTTATTCTAGCTCTCAAACTATATCTTAACACTGTAAGCGGTGTCTATTGTGTAGCTAGTCACAATGTATTGTAATTGAAGACGTTAAAAAAAACCCCCGACCCTTAAAAAGCAAAAAATAATTTCCGTTTACTTACTTAAAGGAGTCGGGAGACCGCTAAGTAAATTCCCGCGCAGCTCTGAGTTTTATATTTTATTTACTTAGCGGTCCCCCGACTCCTTTAAGTAAGTAAACGGAAATTATTTTTTGCTTTTTAAGGGTCGGGGGTTTTTTAAATTTGTAATTTAACTTTTATTTCAAGCTTTTTAAAAGAAACCGCATGAAAATCGGTCCACTTTTTGAGATAATAAATTTTTTTATTACTTAATTACTTGATTAATTGATTACAAACATAGCTAAGAACCATCCCGATTAAATAAGCTTCCTAATAAAAAAAACCGCATCCAAATCGGTCCATCCGTTTGGGAGCTACGATGCCACAGACAGACACACACACACACACACACACACACACACACACACGTCAAACTTATAACACCCCTCCGTTTTTCGTCGGGGGTTAAAAAAGAACCCTGCGAAGTTTCTTGCCGGCTCTTCTTTGTGGGTGTAATCGAACCGGATTGTAAAAACTAAAAACTAACAGGACAAATTCAAGCGTAGTGTACTACCATACGAATGATGAATAAAGAATAAAGAATAAATAAAGAACATGTTAGTCTATGTGGGCTTCTAAACAGTTGTGCCAAATTTTATAAGGCCCACTTGCACCAACACGAATTTAACGATATAAACCAGTTTAACTCGTTAAGCTAGTACCCGTTGACTGTGGTAACCGCGTTTAAATCCATAACTCGCTACTTAACTCTAAATTCGTGTTGGCGCAAGTGGGCCTAAGAGTATGTATGTATGTCTCTGGAAAAACACGTCGTCGGTTTAACGCCCAATTCTACGCAGAACTCGCTTTTCAGTTCTAGTTCTTTTTGAAGTCGGTGTAATGTTTTTTTAAGACTGTTTTTTTTTTTAATACGAAATTCGGAAATTAAATAAAAATTATCTATTTATACAGGACAGATAATAAATAATAATGGCGTACATTTTTATAAATCTCTGCTAATATAAAGCGCAAAGTTTGTCTTAGTTAATTAACGTCTGTATATCGTAATGACCTCCCTTCTAATGAAACCGAATGAATTGCGTTCATTATACCCCCACCCCCCCATTCTCTCCCCTGCGAAACCACCCCCCTCCCGCACATAGTAGAGTTATCTAAATAGACCGACTCAAGAAAGTGGCAATTTTAATCTAATTTACAATCACGCCGACAATAAAATGTTTCGCTTTAAAGCGCGCGGGGTCGAGTTCGCAGTTCTAGTGAGTTTGCAGTTCTAGTGAGTTCGCAGTTCTAGTGAGTTTGCAAGTAAGCGTTGAAGGTAGGAGATAAGTTTGAATATGTTATAGTTATAGTATAGTGCTACCATAGAGAAATAATAATACGTCTATGAGTACTGTGTGGGGCCGGTACTTAAAAAGAATATCCCTACTGCATTTCTCCCCATGCATGTCGTAAAAGGCGACTAAGGGATAAGGACAAGATGTCGTGCTACAGGGCGACAGGCTCGCCACCTTTCACCTTGGCACGGTACTTCCACCGAGTCATGCAGCAGGTGGGTCTTCGTGCCTTACTTGCTGGTTGATCAATTGAATATTTTTCGAATTCTTTGCGAAACGTGGTGTTCAGTGTTGTGCTGTAGTTTACCAGAGCTCTTGCAGCACAACACCGATTACTCTGCTTACCCCGATTGTCGGGATTTGCGTGATAATATATATGTATGTCTATGAGTGCTACCGTTTGTGCTCTCTTGTCCCATCCAGTGTGTTGTAGTCGTTCTTTATTCAATCTCAGTTAGTCACATTTGTTTATTTTCATTTACTAGCTTTTGCCCGCGGCTTTGCTCGCGTTAAATTTGTATTTATAAAGAAGAAAGTAAGTAAGCCCGCTACCGTACCTATATATCGGCGCGCGGAACAATTCGGTTTGTATGAGAGCCACATCTTAGAGAAACCGGAACTGAATTTTATATTGCCTATCCTGTGTCTCATATAGCTAAATGTGCATGTACTAAGTTTCATAGAATTCGGATGATCGGTTTAAGAGTTATGGAGAAACATACATACACACAGAAAATGTTTTTAAAAATCGTCAATTTAGTTTTAGTATCATATATAGAGTCTACAAACGCAATATCCCATAAACCTGTACGCTCCCGCGTTATAATATGTCTACAGCCCCCAGACTCCCGCATGGGCGTGGCCCGCGGACGGCGCGCGCGCACATGAGCGCCGACCTCGACATAAACGCAGATATTTCGGAAACTAATAAAGTTAGATCTATAAACTCTTCTGTCCTAGAAAGCCTAGAAAATTTCCTAAAATCCATGTGAAACAGTGAGGCTTACCTTGTTTAGAAGTACCAGATATTTTAGGTAGAAAAAAAAATCCCAATTTTTTTTTGAAAAATTCATTATAAAATAAATTCAAAACATACCTTTACAATATTTATATCAGAATACTCGTAAAGAAACATACTTTTAGAAATAGTAAAGTATAATATACGTTTTCTTTACAGAAATCAGCGAAATCGGATGTTCAACATGAACATCCTGGGACATTCCGTAAACTCCGAGATGGCACGCGCGTGATATTTTTTCCCAATTTTATAAATATATTATTTGAACTAAACCTTCTTTTATTTTGCAACTGATCGTATGTTTGTATAATAATGCGAAGAAAATTGGAAAAATAAGCTATATTTCCATGAAAAATATGCCCCCAAAGTCATGTTTACACATTTCATACAAAAATAAACAAACATTTTTGAGCGACGAAAAATATGACTTTTGTCGCCACCCGAACTCGTAATGCATCTTCTATTGGTAGAATAACTAATAAATAACACTATTTACTAACCTTTAGCTCATAGATGCACTTGAATACACTTATAATAAATAATTTCGCAGAAGTGCGTCACCTCGAAACTCGTGAGAAATAGGAGAACAAAGAAACTGTCAGCTGACAGCTAGCGTTCGTTTTATTATTCATAATTGGTCTTTGGAGACAAGAAAAATGGTTAGTTCATAATTGCCGGTATCACTTATAGCCCCCATCAACGATTGAAAGAGCAATAGACCAATTCGTGCGACCGTAATTTGAGAATAAAGATGGGGTCCGTTTCGGGCCCAAGATAATTGGCGGAAAAAATATATGGGCTCCGTTTCGGTTCCATAGGAGCTGCCAGGTTAACTTACTCCATGACCATCCCTTACAGATTTATTATTATTTATTAGTATTGATTTATTTATCGGGAAACTTGACAGCTAACTTATGACCTATTATATAAACATTAAAGAAAAAATTATAATAAAGTTTCGCGTTTTACAAATTATATTATATATACGTCCTGCTAACTAAACAAAAGAAGAAAAAAATAAAACCAAAATAATTAAAAACAATGAACTAAGAACTAACGTAAAAACAATATTCGGTTAAACATTAAATATACAGTAAATAATTGCACATGCCTCGTCAGCCTCGATAGCTCAGTGGTGCAGACAGTCAACTGTCGCTATTGAATGTTAAGCAACGCTGGGTGCGGTCAGTATTTGGATGGGTGACCGCTGACCGTTGGAGGCTGACCGAGGTTCGGATTCCTCGTAAAACTGTAGGTCCCTTCCCTCCTAATCTTACTTGGTGGTAGGGTTTAACCCGCCCGGGTTGGTACCACCGCACTGAATGAAACGTCGGTCAAAACGGCTATGTAAATAGTTTGTGTTTTCCGACCAGTTCAGTGTAGCCGGCACGATCAAAGGGGGAAGCAATGCACCTAGTTCACATGGCACCTAGTTCACCCGGTGTTATGGGCTGACATCACGGACGTTGTAGGTGATGTAGCCAACCGTGTCAGTTTCCATAAAAAATAAAAAAAAACATGCGATGATTCTGAGTTCCTGACCCACCTCGGATGCCTCTGATGGCAGATGGATCCTATTCGAAACAAGTATTGAGGCGGGAATTAGCAGGCACATAATAGGTCCGACTCAGAAGCGTAAAGCTGTAAATAGGCAAACATTTCGAAGTAATAATTTAATCGATAGACAACGCTAGATGAAAATTCTTCCTTCCAAAGAAAAGCATACTGATCAAGTTACCCCCCCAGAGAATATGTACATACAATATGACAATACTGCGCTACCATTTCCAAAAGAAAAACCCACAATAACTTCGCAACAAAAATAAACACCCCCCTCGAACGATCATTAACATTAGCCAACCAATTAATCGAAAACTGTCAGTCAAACCGACCAAGAGTTCGAAATGTATCTAAATTCGAACCGTCCAGACACTGCCGTGTTCCAGAACCATTGACCGGTTTATTTATAGATTGAGCCCAAATCCAGTAGACAGCCTCTGTCACGTTCACATTAGGGCCGTGGCTTAGAACCTGGATGTGGTGCTATATAAAGCTCACAATGTCCAGTAGGAACTCGTATTGAATTAACTTTGACAGCGTACATACGGCAAGCGTTGACGCCCACCTGGATGGAAATAGCTATAGAGTGTAGACTTGCGTTTTGCATTTCGGGCAATTTGAATTTAATTGATGAATCATCTTGGTCAGCATCAGTTGTCATTTTTATCGTCTATCTCTACTGATATACAGTCTGTTTGTTATCCTTAAATGCGCGAGGCGTTTAAGGATCGTAGATGTTCATGGGGATACCTTGCATGTCGGCCTAGCGTGCAAGTTGAGGTACCTTGCGTGATAGGTCGGCATGCAAGCACAGCACAGCATGCAGCAGGCATTTTGCAAAAGAACCTTAACGCAGGCACAACGCAGGCGAAGTCACGGTGACACCTAGCAATGCCTAATAGAAAATGAATTAGAAGAAATGCTGCGGCTACATTTAAAAAGTGGTTTTTCCGTCGCGCTGCTGTGACAAGTTTTCGGTCGATATCACTGGGTGGCGCTAGGAAGTGATAATAAAGTCCTTGAAAAAAAGGAGTCCTTGAAAGTAAAGACCTTTAACTATAAGTCCTTGAAAGTGGTCGTACATTTTCTGAGAGTTCAAATTTATATTTTCAAACGTTATCATCAGTTAATTGTCTTCTTCCCGCAGGTGTAAGAAGCCCGGCCGGTACCTGAAAGAACTGCCACAGACGTCTGTGGTGATCTGCTTCCACAACGAGGCGTGGTCGGTATTGCTGCGAACCGTACACTCGGTCATAGACCGGTCGCCGCCACATCTGCTCAAGGAGATCGTACTGGTCGACGACTTCTCTGATATGCGTGAGTTCTAGACGTCTGCCATCAGTTGTCATTCTCTTTTCAAGAGAACATGTTATGTAATCCTATATAATCCTATATATAGCGTTATCTAATTCCTTGTCAGCTGTATGAAATCCTTGCCATAGAGGATAGGACAGATATAGTCAAAAATAATGAACGCACTGGCGTTGAATTAATTTTGAAAGATTTCAGATGATTTGGAAACACTGACAGAAGAAGTCATATCCCAAAGTTAGCTAGGATAGAAAGCCGAATGGCATTAAGCTGGCCTCTTTAAATTGGTCACCAATAAAGTACCTATGTATATATGTATAATTAATTCAAGAGAAATCTTACATATTGGGAAGTGGGATGACCACCCGCCAGGTGGGACGACGGCATCAAGTAGGTCTGCGGAAGGCAGTGGTTCCGTATCGCTGATGGCCGGGAGGACTGAAGGAAAATTGGAGAGGCGTATGTCCAGCAGTTGACGCTTACACGTTGACTGACTGACTGACTGACTTACAGATTTGAACTTTTACCATCGACATTACAACTCTCATGAGTAAGAGCCCATTGCTGATTAGTAGCCGTAGTAGTAAGAGTCCAAATACTGCTTGTTTACAGCTCACCTGATGCAACAACTAGAAGACTACATGTCAGCGCTACCAAAAGTGCGCATCGTGCGTGCGATCCGCCGCGAGGGTCTGATACGCGCGCGGCTGCTCGGCGCGCGCTACGTCACCGCTCCCGTCCTCACCTACCTGGACAGCCACTGCGAGTGCACGGACGGTATGTACTCACCGCTTTCCCGAGCTCTACTAGAGCACTGGGGGGGGGGGGGGGGAGGAGGTTGCACATCGTGCGCTATACGTCACCGCTCCCGTCCTCACCTACCTCGAAAGCCACTGCGAGTGCACGGACGGTATGTACTCATCGATTCTTCCCGAGCTCTTCTAGAGCACTAGAGATAGTGCGCATCTCGTGCGCTATACGTGACCGCTCCCGTCCTCCCTCACCTACCTTGACAGCCACTGCGAGTGCACGGACGGTATGTACTCACCGCTTCTTCCCGAGCTCTACTAGAGCACTAGAGATAGTGCGCATCTCGTGCGCTATACGTGACCGCTCCCGTCCTCCCTCACCTACCTCGACAGCCACTGCGAGTGCACGGACGGTATGTACTCACCGCTTCTTCCCGAGCTCTACTAGAGCACTAGAGATAGTGCGCATCTCGTGCGCTATACGTGACCGCTCCCGTCCTCCCTCACCTACCTTGACAGCCACTGCGAGTGCACGGACGGTATGTACTCACCGCTTCTTCCCGAGCTCTACTAGAGCACTAGAGATAGTGCGCACATCTTGCGTTATACGTCACCGCTCCCGTCCTCACCTTCCTCGACAGCCTCTGCGAGTGCACGGACGGTATGTTCTCACCGCTTTACCGAGCTCTACTAGAGCACTGGGGAGGTTGCACATCGTGCGCTATACGTCACCGCTCCCGTCCTCACCTACCTCGAAAGCCACTGCGAGTGCACGGACGGTATGTACTCATCGTATCTTCCCGAGCTCTTCTAGAGAACTAGAGATAGTGCGCATCTCGTGCGCTATACGTGACCGCTCCCGTCCTCCCTCACCTACCTTGACAGCCACTGCGAGTGCACGGACGGTATGTACTCACCGCTTCTTCCCGAGCTCTACTAGAGCACTAGAGATAGTGCGCATCTCGTGCGCTATACGTGACCGCTCCCGTCCTCCCTCACCTACGTCGACAGCCACTGCGAGTGCACGGACGGTATGTACTCACCGCTTCTTCCCTAGCTCTACTAGAGCACTGGAGAAGTTGCGCATCGTGCGCTATACGTCACCGCTTCCGTTTTCACTTACCTCGACAGCCAATACGAGTGCACAGACGGTGTGTACACACAGCTTCTTCCCGAGCTCTACTATAGCTATCACACTTAGGCATGCACAGCCAATAAGAGCGCGCAAAGATCTCAGTATACTCTGCTTGCTGACCAGTTTTGAACAATAAGGTGTGGCGACAAGGACTACGCGTAGGCCATCCGTCCGGGTTTCCCCGGATTTGTCCTCTTTTTGAAGGCGTCCGGGGGCGTCCCGGCAGCCCTAACTACGCGTGATCCCACATCTAGCTGATATATAATTTTATTCTTCCGGATTTTTTCGGAGTCGTCGGCGATTGTACTCGCCGGTCTGCCACCCGTCCTCGCTCGAGTGCCTCCCAAGATAGAAGACGGGCCCACCGATCAGTCTTGAGTTACATAATATTATTGTCTTCACTGTCAGGAGGTAGATTTCCACTTAGAAATTTGGTCATTATTTTTGTGGTTTCAATTGCAGCCTGTTGTTGGAGTATTTCTAATTTTATACCAGCGTCTAAATTTTTTATGTGTTTCTCTGTTGATTTATTTATAATTCCTGTAGTGCCTATAACTATTGGGACGATTTCGGCTCTTGTATTCCATATGTATATATATATAATAAACCAATTAAATTATGTTAACCAGTTAAATGAACCACATGTGGTGGAAAATGAAGAATTTAAACTAATATGGGAAATTGCTGTCACCACTGATTATGCGTTACCTAACAACCGACCAGACCTCATATATGTAGACAAAAATGAAAACAGAACTTACCTTATCGATGTCACAGTGCCATCCGACTATAACCTCACTAGGAAGGAAAATGAAAAACTTTCAAAATATTAGGTACGCATTAAAAATTGAGATCCAAAGATTATGGAATACAAGAGCCGAAATCGTCCCAATAGTTATAGGCACTACAGGAATTATAAATAAATCAACAGAGAAACACATAAAAAATTTAAACGCTGGTATAAAATTAGAAATACTCCAACAACAGGCTGCAATTGAAACCACAAAAATAATGACCAAATTTCTAAGTGGAAATCTACCTCCTGACAGTGAAGACAATAATATTATGTAACTCAAGACTGATCGGTGGGCCCGTCTTCTATCATGGGAGGCACTCGAGCGAGGACGGGTGGCAGACCGGCGAGTGCAATCTCCGACGACTCCGAAAAAATCCGGAAGAATAAAATTATATATATATATAGTGTATGCCCGTACATATCTACAAAGGTAAAGTTGAAATTTAGAACGAATCTTTCACACATTTCGCAACATTATATATTCCAGACGGATCTGTCCTTTCTTGTCGAGGCACCGTCTTCAAACTGCGCGCGACATGTCGCCTCCTAACGAGCTAGGGGCACATTAATCACACCTAGCCAGGATCTGCCGTGTCCTGCCGCCTACAGGCTTACAGCCCACGGTCGTTGCCACCTACACAATGGCTACCTGACCACCCCGACTCTGGTTAGGATCCGTGACAACCTATAAAGGTGGATAGCTGAACTTAGAAGATTGTTTTTATAAATCCTTTCTGGACTCTGGAATATAATTAAATCGTCCTCTTCAACGCCCCATGCAAGCTTACTCTGGAACGGGTAACTTACGAGCCAACTTGCGAGCTGAGTCGTTTTCGAGTTACAAGCGAACACATAAATTACGCAGGTTGCGTTTTATAATAGGATTTAATAGATCTGAAGGAGTTGGCGGACAATACGTGACCGGTTGGTTTTCGGAGCGGTCTTGGAGTGGCATCGAACTATTTATTTCAAGGTTCGAGGTTCGAATCTTGAAAAATGTACGCTCTTACCTACACCTGCCGCTTCAGCGTTCGATCCCGGTGTAAAATTGAAGGTATCTTCCTATGCCCCTTACTAGGTAGGTAGTAGGCTCAAATTGTAGCCGACTGGGTCGGTGCCACCGTACTGGACGCATAGCCAGCATAGGACAGCATAGCAAACTTGACTGTGTTCCCTCAAGTCCAGTAAGTAATAGCTAGCAATCGAAAGGGAAGTCTTCCTGTATGGCACCTTCTCGGAAGTGATATTAAATGGTCGGAGCATATGCTCTGGCCCCTCTGACTTAGCCACCCATACCGCATTGCATAAAAGCATTGTGTGCACATTCATTGCAACGCACATTCACCTCGACGTGCAAACCTCGGCATATATCTACATGGATCATTGGCTATTCAACATAGCACAATGTTTAGGTATTTTTTTTATTGAAAGCTCGACATGTAGCGACGAGCCACCCATAAGGTGTCTAAAGCTGGGACTCCATAGCGGCGCACGGATGTGCACGCACACGCATGGCTTAGCCAAGCACACGGATGCGCGTGTACATGGGCGACTCCACAGCCAGCTATGCCGAGCCACGCGCTTCATTTGTTGGAACATTTCAAACGAAGCGGACGTGCCTACTGGCGTACTACCTATGGCGGAGGCGGCGCAAGCGTTGATTTTACTCGATCTCGACAGTTCTTCCGACGATCGTGACAGTGACACCGAATACAACGAAAATGTACCCAAAAGAAAACATCGATTTTGGCTTGAAAGTCATATCGTGCGCAGAGAAGCGTGCGTGCGCGGGTGGAGGGGAGCGAGCTGCGTGGGTCTGGCTTCGCTCGCCTAGCAAAGCCAAACACACGCGTAGCCGTGGGTGTGACGTCACACATCCACGCAGCTGCACGCAGCTCGCAGTGGAGACGCCTCCATATAAATCCATAGGAGCGAATCTAGACACACGTGCGCAGCGTGGCCGTGCGCCGCAGTGGAGTCCCCGCTTAACGGCGCCCATGGGACATTCGGTCGTATGTGAGGGTTGCGAATACCATGCCAACCTGACAGGTGCCTATTCACGCACCTCTTGATAGACCCGAGAAAATACATTAACCCCTGCTTCTCCTCAAAATCTTCATAGCTACGCCGCCGCCCGCTAGATCGGACGCGAGGCGCTTTAGGAGTGTTTCACCCCGAGCCTATTGTCCGGGCCCCGGCTGTCGGGGGTCGCTTTATGATCCACGGCGCACTCGATCCACTGTGTTCGCCCGCTCTCAGGGAGACGTTGACACGTTTTATGATGGAGGTGTAAATGGTGAACTGTTTGATGGATGCGAACGTGGTCTTGGGAGATTTTTGCTCCACCTGTTATATACATACATATATCATCATTAATTTATCTTTTTTTTATGGAAACTGACACGGTTGGCTACATCACCTACTACATCTGTGCGTGATGTCGGCCCATAACACGTTGATGAACTAGGTGCCATGTCAGTGCTTCCCTTCGATCGTGCCGGCTGGACATGAACTGAACTGTTATACGAACTGAAAATACGAACTTTATTCATAGCCGTTTCAACCGACCTTTCATTCAGCGCGGTGTTACCAACCCGGGCGGGATAAACCCTACCACCTAGTAAGGTAAGAAGGGAAGGGGACCTACAGTTTTCTGTGGAATCCGAACCACGGTCTGCCGCCGGTGCGCGAATTCGACTCGCACTTGGCCGGTTTTTTTTTTACTTTTCTTATGATCCGACCGACAGTCGACCGACCGCACCACCGAGCTACGGAGGCTGAACGGCCAGTATTAACAAGAAATTATCTCTTATTCCACCTGCTCCGAAGAGATTGATTAAGCCGGATTTTGCAAGCAGGCTCGAGGCGCGCGTCACTCTATCAATATTGTACAGGTCGCGTCGCTCCGCGTAGCAGCGGATATTTAGAAGACGTCGGATGATAATAGGAAACAAGATTACAATAATACCTTCGAGGTAATCTCTGATCCGACAGGATTTAGTCCTTTTGTACGGAGACTCGCGAATTTGAAAGCGACGGGGACTTTTGGGGAAGTTTGTTTTCGGGAGGCGGCTCCGATTTCAAAATGAGATTTGCGGATTTAGAAAACGTTATAAAGCGGTTTCGGTCCGCCTTCACGAAGAGCGGAGGTATAATTATTTATGCATTGCAGCGCAAAAGATCATTTGGTGCAAAGTCTAATGTTCCTTACCCACGGTTGTCCGCCACAGACCGATGATGGTAACACCGAAAGTCAAGAGCATACATCATGCATGGCGGACGCGCAGACTTGGTGTCTCTCCTTGGCTTCGAAAACGATGTAAAACTCTATATTCAGTTCCTTGTCCCCTACTACGTGCTAGGCTCAAATTGTTGTGGCGGTCGTGGCTGGGTTGGGATCTGTTCGTTCTCTTGTGTGTGTGTGCGTTCGTAAGTGTGTGTGTTTGTGTGTGAGAGAGAGGGTGTGTGTGTGTGTGCGTGCTGTGTTCATCTGTTTTCTTCTGTGTTCTCATCTAATGCAATCAATCTAATAGAAAGACTCTTTTATGAATGACACATTCTCGGAGGTGGCATTTGGCTGCCCGGAGCATGTTATCCTACCTCCCTGACTCAGCCACTCCCGCCCGTATCGGATTACGTAAAACAATGCCTTCTCGACTGTTCTGAAATTTAAATTAAAATATTCTTTATTGAACACCATTACAAACTATATCGAACCACGTAGCTCGAAGGCGACCGTGGTGAGTAAAGCCGTTAAAATTTTAATAACGTTTAACAACCTTTTAAAATCCATATAATATTTGTAAATGAAATGGATAAATATAAAAGAAAAAGAGATGATAAAGATATCTAAGTTATTCTTGATGTTCACTGACCGATTGATAAATGTTAGTATATAGACGGTCTATAACTAAAACTTCGAATGTTTGCAAAAGTGCGAGGCAAATGTTAAAAAATTCCTGCGAAAAAGGTAAAAAAGGGCTCCCCATAAAGGATATTGGATCTCCAATAACGTCCCGAGTTATCATAAAACAAATCGCCAGCATATTCGCTGCAGAAATGCTCGCGCAGTCGACGCGACGCCTCTTTCTACAGGACGGGGCGCCATTAATTTGGCACCCACAAACCGAGACAAACAAAAGCGAACGAATCCGCTCGCCGGATTGTTTGCACAAAGAGCGGGTTTCCTTTGTGCGCGGGCTGCCGGTTCGATGCCGAAGAATCGATGATTCGCAGGAGTTGCGACTGGCGGCGGCGGAGGCGGCGCACCGAGCGAATGCCCCGAGTTTTAAATCGTGCAAGTTTTCTTTTTCTATATTTGCTGAGATGTAATTGGTTTCGTTGAAAGCAAGGAAACGCTTGTTAATGGGTTAGGCTTCAAATCAACTTTCCTATGGTTCACCTTAGGAATAAGAGTTGTGGCGCATCCTTTTTGGGAACAATGTTTTTGGGAACAAATGTCATTTTGCGTATGTCATTCCGCGTGGTCGCAATGTGTCATTTTGCATCAGAGTCATAGATATGTCATTATGCGTGTAACCCTATTTAATTCTATTTTGTTTCGTTACCTATGTATTTAGTTTTTTCTTTTATTTTTTCTGTTTTATTTTATTTTTAGTAATGTAGTACCCATATTAGGTACCTACTGCGTGCCTAGATATTGTAAACTAACATAATTATTGTTATTAAACTAACATATTTACTCTAAATAAATAAAAAAAAAAAACATATTTAAGCTAAGTTATTGCTCATTTAGGCTAAGTTGTTTCATGCTCAAAAATGTATTGACTGTGTGGGGCAGGCTTAAATTCAGCGCCGCACACTCCCAGCTCGGAGACGAGTGGGTGTGTAGCGGCAAAGGCTGCGCCTGTCCATTTTTCTCTTTTAGGTTGTTTGTACCGGTGTTATTTTTTTTTAAGGATTCATAAGAGGAAATACAAATAATTTCTTTCTTTCTTTCTTTAGAAGCACCGCTCCAACGTGAGAGGTGGCTAATCCGTCGCCCTTTAGCACAGATCTTGTCCTTATCGTATGCATGATCTAATCCAAACATTAATTGCAATTCAATAACAGAGCGCTTAGCAAGCAAAACGGGCCTCCCGAACCCGACGAACAACGGCGACGGGCGCTAACCCTTTCCAATTACCAAAACAATGACCTTTATCGACCGTCCGGACCAACTTCTTCATTCTAATCACGTTAAATCGCCTTTAAATCACCGGAGCGTTCGGTAGCGAGAGTTTGACTGTAATCATAACCGGAAGTCGCGTCCCCGGCGCCCGGACACAGATTAAATACCGTACAGAGTCCAAGCTTCGTACCGTGTGGGGTCGGTACTTAAAAAGAATAGCCCCACTGCATCTCTCCCCGTCGCATGTCGTAAAAGTCGACTAAGGGATAAGAAAATTCGTCAGCCTCGGTAGCTCAGTGGCGCGGTTGGTTAGTCAACTGTTATTAAGCTACACTGAGCGCGGTCAGTGATTGGATGGGTGACTGCTCGACCGTTGGAGGCTGACCGTGGTTCGGATTCCACGTTAAACTGTAGGTCCCTTCCCTTCTTACCTTACTAGGTGGTAGGGTTTATCCCGGCCGGGTTGGTACCACCGCACTGAACGAAACGTCGGTCGAAACGGCTATGTAAATAGTTCGTGTTTTCCGTCCAGTTTAGTGTAGCCGACATGAAATGAAGGGAAGCACTGACATGGCACCTAGTTCACCCTGTGTTATGGGCTGACATCACGGATGTTGTAGGTGATGTAGCCAACCGTGTCAGGTTCCATAAAAAAAAAAAAAGCTTCGTACAACCACGTCGCGATAGGTAGGTTCAGGTCTGTTAATCAAAGCTGGCACGTACTAACACTATCGCGTAGTGTCTGTGTGTAAGCGCACGGGTGACGTCGCACTGCATACGCCCGATCTGTCTCACTAGCACTTGCACAATTGCATTGGTGTGAGTACTGTGCACGCGCCAGCTTTGATTAACAGACCTGTACACCAGCGCGGCGCGGCAGTGTGCGTGACCACTCACCGACACGTATGTACTGCGAGTGGACAAAATCAGCTTCCGCCAGCTCGGCCTGAGCGTAATCTCAATGAGTCACGCACACACCACCGCTGCGCCATGTTTATGTTTATACTCTAAAATGTAACATGATCCAACTTCCTGATCGGCTTCTCATGCGGGAGGTCCGAGTTCGAACCCGGTCGCCGTGTATCAATGAGTTTTTTCTGACGAAAAAATTTACGTACATACCTACACCTGCTGCTTCACCGTTCGGAACCGGTGTAAAACTGTAGGTCCCTTCCCTTGCCCTTACTAGGTGGTAGGCTCAAATTGTAGCCGACTGGGTTGGTACCACCGTACTGGATGTAAGATGGCCGCATAGCAGCCTCGGTTGTGTTCTCCTCTAGTCCATTATAGCCAGCAATCCAGGGAAGTCTCCGGCATGGCACCTACCTTCTCGGAGGTGATATTGGCTAGTCAGAGCATGTGCTTTGGCCCCTCTGACTCAGCCACCCATACCGGATTACATAAAAAAAAACTTGCAGTTGTAAAGGTTTCTTAAATAGCTCAAATCTATTTTAGTTACCATAGTATTGACAATTTAGTTACCATAGTATTGAGCAAATCGAAATTATGGCGTATACCTATATTTTGACTGAGTGTTTTACAATGAAATAGAATAGAAACTCTTTATTGCACACAATTGAAATAAGAACAGGACACGAAAATAAACAAGAAATACATGAGTGCGCAAAGGCACAAATGTAGCTAATGCAATAACCGGGACTGTAAGTTAATTAAATTATACAGAATAAATATATTTTTTTTTAAACGGTTTTATTTATTTTTTCGTTTATTGACACATTTCTTTTTTATATTAATTTTACATAAAAAACTTAAATCTAAAATTAATATAAAATAACAAAATGGAATTTCCACCACCGGCGGCGGGGCGAACACAGGCTACCGATGGTCGGACCCGAGAGAGAGAAACCTTCGGACAATTCGAGCGGTGTCGAGCAAGACGGCCTTCTGCATCTGACCCTTGATCCAAGCAAGTGGCTCTAGTGAGAGCCTCTTGAGATGATGGTCGAGGCTCTTCGCTATCAGCCCATGCGCAGACACGACTATGGGCACAACGATCGTCGAGTCCACGGGCCACATGTCGGTAACCTCATGAGACAGATCGATGTATTTTAACATCTTGTCTTTTTCTGCCTTCACAAGGTTCTCGTCATGCGGCACCGTGATGTCGACGAGCGCTGCGCGCCGCGCCTCCCGGTCGATTATCACTATGTCAGGTCTATTAGCCATAATAGTCCTATCAGTGATAATCGACCGGTCCCAGTAGAGCGTGATGTGAGCATTTTCGAGAACTGGCTGTGGGTTATACTTGTAGTAAGGCACCTCCGAGCCGACAAGGTTGAACTTCAAAGCAAGTTGCTGATGGATGATCCTGGCTACTAGGTTGTGCCTGTGCAAATACTCGGAGTTGGCAAGTTGCGAACAACCGGAGCTTACATGTCTGAGGGATTCGCCAGGTTTGTGGCAGGCGCGGCAGATGTCAATGGTGCCATCCTTCATAATGAATCTCCTGTAATTGTTGGTCTTGACAACTTCGTCTTGTATTGCACAGACAAAACCCTCGGTTTCCCCAAAGAGGTCCCCGAAGCGTAGCCAGTGCACGGAGGCGAGTTGATCTACATCCGGCCCCGTGAGAGACCGGAAGTACCTACCGTGCAGCGCCTTGCCTTTCCATACTTCCATGCGGTCCTCGGTGCTCAGTACAACTGGCTTCCGCCAGTCCTCTTTTCCCATGTCCAACGGGGTAAGGCCTTTATCACTGACGACAACATTGCGGTGCATCTCACAAACATCAGTCTTTTCCATAAAATACTGACGGAGATTGCATACCTCGCGGTTGTGTAGGTTTTTGGCATTTAGCATACCTCTACCCCCACACTTCCGCGGGATATACAATCTCATGACCGATGATCGTGGGTGATGCATCCGGGACGTCGTCATCAGCGTTCTGACCTTTCTGTCCAGGGCGTCCAGCTCAGTCTGAGACCATTTGAGTATGCCAAAGGTGTATATAAGAACGGGCATGACCCAACCGTTGTAGGCTCTGATTTTATTACCGCCCGACAATAGACTTTTCAGTACTATTGTGAGACGGTGATAGAATTTAGCCTTTGCATGTTGTTTCATGACCGTATCCTTGATACCAAGGCACTCCTGCATACCCAAATATTTGTAGGTTTCTTCGTCAGAGAGGGCTCGAATGTTCACCGACTCCGAGAGTTGAATCCCGTCGAAGGCCTCCCTCGTTTTATATGGATGCTCGCACACTTGTCTATTCCGAACTCCATTCCAATGTCCGTGCTGAAATTTTCAGTTGTCTTCAGCATCGACATCAGCTCAGAGTCCGAACTAGCCAGTATTTTTAGGTCATCCATATAGAACAAGTGAGAAATCGAGTGGCTCCCTCTCCGCAGAAAGTAGCCCAGTCCCGAATCCTCCAGAAGCGAACTGAGAGGGTTTAGAGCTAAGCAGAACCAAAGCGGGCTCAGGCTGTCACCCTGGAAGATGCCCCGCCGTATATGAATGCAGTCGTCCACATCAGAAAGCTGTCTTTCACCTGGAAGGCTGAGAACTGTTTTCCATTGTTCCATACATGCACTCAGGAATTGACAGATGTTTTCATCAACTTTGTATATTAGTAAAACTTTCTTGAGCCATGTGTGGGGTACAGAATCAAATGCCTTTTTATAATCAATCCAGGTGGCGGACAGATTCTTTCTGCTGCGGCGAACCTGCTGGAAAATAGTCGCATCTATGAGAAGAAGCTCCTTAGTACCGCGGGATCCAGCCCGACATCCATTCTGAGTAGCCGACATGATGTTATTTTGGCGGTCGTGAACATTTATTTTGTTTATTTATTTTTATTATTAAAGTACTAGCTTTTGCGCGCGCCTTCGCTTCGCGTGACTTTTTTTTATGGCTTCCGTTATAAAGCCGAAAACCGAAAAATCGAATTTAACAGTGAAATCCGTATGTAAATCAATGAAGTGATTCTCGATTACCGAATATTTACATCAAGGTGCGTGTCGTGGCGTGCTTGTATGAAGTTTGGACTCTGTGCGGTATCTATACTCTGGCGCGGGGGACCCCCGGGGCGATGTGAGGGCATGTTTGCCGGTGCTTCCGTCGAGCCCTCTCGGACCGGTGGGATGTTTCATCCGAACCCTCTCGGACCGGGGGGATGTTCCATCCGAACCCTCTCGGACCGGGGGGATGTTCCATCCGAACTCTCACCGGCCGGTGGAATGCCGGAGTCGCTTTCGTCTCCGAGTCGGCCTCCGCCGCGCGCCCGGCCCGGTTATGACGGGGGTTAATCGCGGATAACGACTTTTTGCCCGTGTTTTTCCGGGTCGTTTTTACCAGGAGTGTGTCGTTATCGCCCCGATCCCTCCTGACTGCGCCGCCATTATCGGGAGGCGCGGGAGATGATTATAAATAACGGCGCGCCACACTGGAGCGGGAGGTTTGCATCCGGTTATCTCGGCTTACGTGCACGGCCTCCGGATTGCTCCTTAGCTGATGCGAACATCTTTTGAAGCGTCTGGAACGATTTCTGGCCTTTGAATTTGAATGAGCACTCCCGAGTTCATTACATATTACCTCCTTTCTTAATGTAATAATTAACAGCTCCTGCTTTTTCATCTCCGGCAAAATTTCCAGGGAATTGAATATCTAGGTATTTGTTGAATGTCCTAATGTTTAATGCTTTTGATTTATGAACATTTTAATTCTTATGTTAATTATGGTGTGTCTTGTGGGACATGTGCCTTAATATTTGATTCTGTTTCACGTGAAAATAGACGCTTGTTAAGAGAGGAAGCCTTGGGGAATTTCGGGGGTTGAGGTATCTTGATTCACCTCCAATAGATTATAGTACCGTATGTGTGTTAATAATTTAGTAAAAATATATACCGACATAGATTATTTTTTTATTTTGGGATCTTACTGTAATTTTCTTGAACTTTGGGGAAAACAGATTTAAGTCTTCGACCAGTAGAGACAGAAACCAATTGTTTTTTTTTTTCAAAATAACATTTATGCAACGTCAAATTTTGATCACTTACGACCATTCCACTCAGTCGCTATAAGATATTTTGTGTTTTGTTTTTTTTTTGTACTCCGGTATTAAGTGTTTAAATCAGGGACCAAAGCATATGCTTCGACCAGGACGCCCAAATAGGTATTCGAGAAAAGGATGGTAACGGCCGTATTGCTCGACTTGACGGGGGCACTGCAGTGCCCCCAGATTATAAATCTATGTGCCCTTATGATTTAACCCGCTCGTGTAATGCTCGCGCGGGATGCTGCGCGCACTGATTGATGCGTGCAGTCGGTGATAGGTGACAGGTCACAGGTGACGCCAAAATGTCACCGCAAGCAGTGATGTCTAAGTTCTAAATTAGAGACTCCTCCATTTGTGAATGTGACCTCGGGAAGGTTGACCTTGATCACATTTTCTTGTCATGACCTCTAAAAAACGAAACTCCTTCTTTGTACTGATCTTATTAGGCAATTATTGCCTAATAAAATTCCCCTACCTGTTAATATGAAATATCTTCTTACTCTCGCACATCCCTTTATGAATCCTCACTTACATGACTCTGGTCAAAATGTTTTAAAAGGTCAATTGCCAAAAAAAAAGGGATAAAAAGATCGAATTTTAACTGTGATACATTAGTAAACTAAGTAAACAGTTTCACGTGGAATCCGAATCAGGGTCAACTTCAACAATAAAATTGCCACCCATCCCAAAGTCTGACCACGCCCTTGTAGAAAATATAATTAGATGAGAGCAAAGCAGCGCAGCAGGTTATGGGACTCTCGGCGTGTGAACTTGGTGCACCTTGATCGATTTTTTTTCCATCATCAGAGACCTGACTGACAGTACACAAATCCGCGTGTTCCCAGAAAGTGACATCACTGCTGACAACGATGTAATTTTGAGAACACGAGAAATCCCATTTTATTATATTTTTCCGGAACATGTACGTATACAAGTGTCACTCAAACGTTACGGAACGGATTATCCGTTAGCGCAATTCTCTCGCTAAAACCTCCGGCGGCGCGGCGGCGGGGCGTCCAAAACGTAGGAAAGGCAAGTGGAAAATGCTAGAGAACTCTTAGACATCACTGCTGCCTGGTCTAGAAATGATATACGTAACTTAAGAACCACTTGGAAGTTGATTGGTTGTGCTGTTGAAAAATTATTCCGAACTGAGAAAATGAATAGATGGATCTTTTTTTTATAGAAAACGCGATGTGTGGCGCCGAGCCACCCATAAGGTGTGTAACGACGCCCATGGACATTCGGTAGTACGCGGGGGTTGCGAATGCCTTGCCGGCCTGACAGGTGCCCAGTCATGCCTTTCTTGAAGGACCCGAGACTATACTTGGGGGGAAATATGTGAGCAGGGAGAGCGTTCCAGAGTTTACCAGTTCTGTGGAGGAAAGAGCTGCATAGAACCGATTGTTACGCATCCGTGGTAATTCCAGCGTATTGGGATGTAATCCCTGTCCAGTGCGCGTTATGCGTTGGAGAAGAAGAAGTCCAGGGAAGTCTTCGGTATGGCACCTACCTTCTCGGAGGTGATATTGGCTAGTCAGAGCATGTGCTTTGGCCCCTCCGACACGGCCACTCATACCGGATTACATAAAAAAAAAATGCGGAGGTGGAAAGGGGACGGCGGGATCGCGTTAAATAGCTCCCCCGAGCGCTCCCCATGGAATAAGCGATAGAATACACTTATGGCGCCGACATCCCTACGGAGTTGCAGTGGTTCTAGATCGCGGGACACGTAGAGTCACCCACTAGTCTCACGGCTCGACGCTGGATTTTGATTTATTAATTAAGCGTATCGATATCGTACCTATATATAATCAGTAATCACCGAGTTCGACTCCGAGGACCCCGAGGTCCTTAAGGACTCCCCGAGGACTCTTAATTATAGCGACGTGCCCTTGAAGGAAGGAGCTGGTGTAAACGCCGTTCTTTTCGCACTGAACGCGCATTTTTTTTTTGTACTTGCACCATCTGCTGTCGGAATGTGACCATAAGTAGATTTTCTGTGTGAGGTTTGGCGTGTGAGTCGAGTCATCCATTGATAACCCTCCTCGTATGTCTGGTCCTCTACGTGCTTATTTATGTCCTATCCTTCAGTGCAAGGATGTGATAGCGTTTTAGCCTATTGGTTTAGTTGCTCTCGGTCAAAAGTTCGGAGGCCAGTCTGTTGGGATGCGTCGCCTCGCCAGTCGTTTTTTATACTTTTTGTTGAATTGAATTGTCTGATTTCATCCTTGACTGTTGGCATTTCCAGGTAATCGTGGACTTCGGAGTTTTTTGTAAACCAGGGAGCACGTGCGATGTCTCTTAGATAATGTGTACACTATTCTATTCTATATACCGTACGTACGCTTCAGCGAGTACACAAAACCGTCCTCTCAGTTTCCTCAGTGCGCTCCGAGATTCACAACAGCAGCGCGGGCATTTGTAACACACGTCTCGTATTTCACCCAAATGACGCGCGGCGGTGCCCTCACAATAAGGCCGGCGTATCAAAACCGCTTTTATTCTCCTACAAAAGTCAAGGAGACCGACAAATCCTCCGGAGCTGGGATAACGCGTAAACAAACTGCGGCCGAAAGAGCCTTCTCTCTCAGAGAGCTTTTGTATAGAGGTTGCTTCCTTGAACCGGTCCACCTGTGGTGAATGCGTGGGGAAAACAACGTACTTTCTTGGAGAACTTTTGTCGTGATAACGTCACGTCTTATAAATTGATGAACACCGGCTGCACGCACGAAAAAGTGTCACGTTCCATCTGAGCCTGTGTGTGCAAGCGAGAGCGCGTAACAAGCGATAGAGGCACAATCGGCCCAAGCGTCGTCGGCTTACACATTTATCTATCTGGTTCTAAAGTACCAGGGCAACAGAAATTTAAAGACGTTATCACGTAAAACTATCGTCCGTAAACCGACCTTTTTTGTCAAAGCGCTAAAGGCTACTACGTGATTAGGCTCATTGGGCTCCATTTTCGTCACATGTATGTTTAGATGTTTATTAGCTGTGCCCGCGGCTCCGCTCGCGGTAAAGTCGGTTTCATAGCAAATCGGATTACAGTCGAGAATTATCCAATTTACCCCGAATGAATGAATTCATACGAAGTATGAATTTATCACCTTATTGGCTGCCCGTGCTGTCACAGCTCACATCTTCAAGATCTTCCGCCAAGCCAGCGAAGCGTCTGAAGACAAAGTGAGTGTTGTGTGCAGCCGGGACTTCGAACGATGTATGGATCGCAATCTGACACCGCTGCCGAATATTGTGCAACCTACCCACAGCTATAATCTTCGAAAAAGAGCAGTTTGACGTCTGGTTACAACGGACACCAGACGTCGGCTCCAAGAACGCCCGCAGTCCTTGAAGAAGCCCGTGACGTAGCGGGCGAAACGTCGACTTATGTAAGTCTTTAAACCTACTACGTTGATCCGGAAACTTAAAAATGAATATAATTAATAACAGAGTAAACTTAAAAACATTAGTAAGGGATATTTTATACACAAGAGAACAGAATCTTGAATTCCAAATAGAAATAGAGCGGTTATTTCCGGACATGCTGTAGATTCTGCATTACCATAGAGCGTGCTTCAAGACTCCATCTCCCACATACATACGATCCCCTTTTGCAGTACTACTACAGGTAGAACCTTGTCGCACTCACTCGATCCACTTATAAAATGTTTTTGTACAAAAGTGACCGCCCTTCCATGCTGGCCTGTTGCCTTGTTTGTTCTACGCAGGGATGGGCAAACTACGACCCGCGGGCCATATCCGGCCCGCGACCATCGACCTGGAAGTAGATAATAACATAACATAAATCACGGAAACATTCAGCAAACATTAAATGGGTGAATCAACTTTTTCTTGTTTTATGTATCTGTCTGAAAACAGGATATTATCTTGATAAATTCACCTTATTTTAATAGTTACAGCAACTCTCAGATAAGTAATTGATTAATAAGAAAGAAGCTGCACAAAGAATTTTGAGTAAATAAAAAAAAATATTGGTTACCCTGTGGACAACCCCTTTTTTTCATACAAAACTGGGGACAAGATTGTCCCCTGTGTCACCCCTAAAATTTGGATATTGTTTTATTTTAAATAGTTCTCTACTTTTATTTCAATTGCCTATCAACTTAAGTAAGTATTTTATACTTATTGATTTTCAACTAAGTTATAAATTGTAATTAACTTTTTTTTATTATTTGACTTTGCAGTTGGTTTTCACGTTACAAGAAAAAGTTGATCTACCCAAATAGTGTACTTGGTTACATTAATTAATAAATAATTTGTTCCTATTTTATGGATTACCTGCAATAAATATACATTGCCCTATTTCATAGTTTACCAGCTGTGTACACCTGATTCGAATATCTATAGATAGATAGTTCATATAATATATTTCTTTTATAAATTAAAGAACTTTTAATGTTGTTGAAACCTGTGAGTCAATAAATAACTTGATTTCGGAATATACAAATATTTTTATTTCAATAAAGAATGTTATACATATTATAGCCAAAAATTCAAAACACTGGCCCCCATAGATTCTGTTTGTAAATATTGACCCGCGTGGGAAAAAGTTTGCCCATCCCTGTTCTACAGGATGCCTGCTTTCGTGATTTTCTTACTCCAACGAACGCCACCCGCTTACTCTAACTAAATCGCAAGCCCCAATTCTATTTTCCATTCGTCGCAGCGACCGAATGTGTACCGAGTGAATTCGCTCCGTGAGCGTAATGTAGTGAATCTAGTTTCCTCTGTCTCGACTGCGGAAGTCGGACCGTGTTCGCTTGTCCGAGCGCAAAAGCCGAACGGTACCGCAGGGGTAACATTGGGTTATCAGGACGTGCCGTACGAACGTGACAGCGGGGGTAGGAAAGTCAGCCTCGGTAGCTCAGTGGCGCGGTCGGTCGACTGGTTGTTAAGAAACCCTGAGCGCGATCAGTACTTGGATGGGTGATCGCTCGACCGTTTGGAGGCTGACCGTGGTTCGGATTCCACGTAAAACTGTAGGTCCCTTCCCTTCTTACCTTACTAGGTGGTAGGGTTTATCCCGCCCTGGTTGGTACCACCGCACTGAATGAAACGTCGATTGAAACGGCTATGTAAATAGTTCGTGTTTTCCGTCCAGTTCAGTGTAGCGGACATGAAATTTAATGAAGGGAAGCACTGACGTGGCACCAAGTTCACACGGTGTTATGGGCCGACATCACGGATGTTGTAGGTGATGTAGCCAACCGTGTCAGTTACCTACCAAAAAAAAAATGTGAAGGCGTTCCAACCCCCTTCCCATTTTTTTCGCATTGGCTTCGGAGGAAACGGAGCGGGTTACCTACTGAAGATATTTTGTTTACAGTAAAGGACGATCTAGGATTCCACTGAACTATTTATTTAAAAAATGTTAATGCCCAATGCATCTCTTCCCGTACATGTCTTAAAAAACGACCAAGGGATAATGACTCCCTTAGCTCCCGAGCACATGTTCCAGCCAATATCACTTCCGGGACGATAGGTACATTACCGGAGACTTACCTTTGGATCGCTAGAATAGAGAAGAAGACAACTGAGGCTGCTATGCTATGCATCTTAAATTCAGTACGGTGATACCAACCCAGTCGGCTACAATTTGAGCCTAGTAAGGGGCAAGAGAAGGGTCCTAAAGTCCTACACTGGTTCCGAACGGTGAAGGGCGTGTAGGTATGCACGTAAAATTTTCCGTCAGAAAAAAATAATTTGTACAGGCCGACCGAATTCGAACCTCGGACTTCTCGGAAGAGCAGCCAACGCCTAGATCACTCGGCCCTCCGCCGGTAATGAGAAGTGCTAAAGGGCGACAGGCTTGCCGCCTCTCACCTTGGCACGGTCCTTCCAAGCGAGCAGCTAACAGGTTAATCAGGGTAATCAGGATCGCTCCCAGTTAGGGTGGCGATAGGGGTGGGTGGGTGCAGGTGGGGGTTGGCCTGGATCGGCCTGTCAGCCGGATGTGAGGTCGAGCTGGACTGTTACCGTTTTTGCGTCGCCTCCGTCGTATCGTCCTTTGGGACGACGACAGAGTTTTTGCGCAAAAGCCTTTTTGTGTGACCGATAAAGAGGCTTTACTCCACTAGCCGGAGTTCAGCGAATCGTTTCTTGTGTTGTGTGTCGACTCTTTTGTAAAACGGGCATTTGTTCGGCGTTTGGTGTATAATAAATGATGTAAATAATATGACCCCCTTGTACGATACCTCTATTACGACATCTACATATAAATTTATTTTGTTTAACAATAATTTATAAATTTTATCCCAAAACATTTTCAAAAAAATATACTTATTAAAAATTTTCCAACATTATTTTTTTAAGAAGAGATATAAGAGCTGGGATTTTAAGATGGTTATGAGAGCTTGCGATATAAACGAAACAAGCAAAAGTGGGTTTACATGGGTCTATGTAGTTTGTCATGTCTGAATATTGTTTATGATTCGTAGGTACTGTACGTTTTTGCAGTTCGAATATTTTGTATTTTGCAATTTCGCCCCTCAGAATTCTAACCCGAATATCATTATTGAGTAAAATATTCCTAGTATGCGTTTATCTATGTTTTTGTGTCACATAATTGGCCCTGAATAAAATTCTGAGGCATTGAGCACGCTCTGCTTAGTTCTTTGTGGTCATACAGTATCGATGTGGTCCGTGTATCTAAGGTTGTTCAAGCGTAAGACCTAGGATTTGTGGGACTTTTGAAAGTCTATGACATCGTCTAAATATCGAACACAAATATAATTTTCTAATTTATAAGTTAGTTTTTAGTTATAGTCTTTTAATGTTATATTTGTCGTAAAATTTTATTTGATAGGTAGTTATACTTTATTTAATTATTTTATTTTATGAATTGTGAATAATATTTTATCAATAAACTATTTTAATTTTCTAATTCCCCCCATTGGTCGTGAAATGCACAAATCACGTCCTGTCTTATTCATCAGGAGCTTGTTTGCTATGAAGTGTAAACCGATCGAATAAAGCTATTAAACCGTATTCTACCTTGTTTAGAAATTCAATTTCTAAACAAGTTAGAAAATTCCAGAAAAAGGTTCTAAAATTTACTTTTACATTGGCATCATCTGCATACGCATAATGTATTGCGGTATAACGATAGTTGCCTCCTAGAGAAACCAAGGCTATGTCTTAGATTTCGGTTTGTAAGAGTGGCTGTATTACAGCCACGTGAATTTGCCCTTAAAGGGCAAATTCACAAAATGGAAATTTTAGTTAGCTTTAGTTCCAAAGGATAGTTTTGACAATACCGTCGCAATATTAGTTATTGTGGTCGCATTGAATGTAGAACTGGCGGAATTTTCGACATGTCCAAGCGTAGGTCCTCTGCAGCGTTCAGAGGCAGTTTCAAGTACGCTGCAACATAGTGCTGGAACGACATACCACCCCCGGTCAGGGAACAAAGCTACCAACGATTTAAGGTATCTTGCCAGAATAAGCTAATGGATATGCAGAGGAATGGTAAATGGTAAATACAAAATGCAGACAAGGACTGACGCACCCGCACACACACACACACACACCCTCACACACACACACACCCTCACACACACACACACACACACACACACACATACACACACACACACACACACACACACACACACACCCACATAGCTTCATCTTCACACCTTCAACGTTATATTTAACATACACCTCCTGCACATCCGTACCCTCCCTCATACCCGCACACCCAACCTCACACAAACGCCCTCTCTCACAAACATTCACACACACATTATTATTACTATTTCTTTTTGGATTTTATATAACTATTTTCTCTTTTTTTTTCTTTTTATATAATATAAAATAATGACTATTTATACGCAAGATTGGCGCCACCTAGATAGGCAGGTCCCATCTGAAAAACAGCGCAGTTGGCACTATTCTAGCGAGAGGGCTAATTTGCAACATGCTGAGATGGGACCTATTGGCATGTTTACCATATGTTAAATTGTTAATTTGTAATGTGTTTTTATGTGCTAATAAATACATTTTCTTTCTTTCTTTCTTTCTTTCTTTCTAGGTTACCTACCTATGGATGAAATTATACAATAAACAATACAATAAACAATTAGAAGGTCCTGTTCAAAATGAAACGGGGCATACCGTACTCTTGTATACCCGGAATTCGTGTTACGGAATTTGTGCTATTAAAATAAACGAAATCCGGCCCGCGGAGTAAAGAGCAGATAGGATAGCTTAACTTATTCTTCTTAAAATGCCGATATTTTACTGACAAAACCCCGTCCTTTTAAACAATTCCTTGAGCATTATTGAAAGAATAACTTTCGCTCGCGAGTTTGTTTTCTCTCGGTGTGTGTATTAACAAGCGAGCATACGCTTGTTGGGGGAGCGAAGTTAGGACAAGTTAATAAGTTATGAAGTTCTTGAGAAATTACAACGTACGTACGTTTAATTATTCTACCGTATGGAGAAATTATTCTCCCTCGTTAGGGTAAAGCTGCAAACTAATTATGAAACGTACGTCTAAATAAAGAAACAGGACGTTATCGCGGTGCATGCTGAACATGAAAGTACGGCATAGTTTTTCTAAAAACAAAAAGTACCTTCTTTATTTTTTTATGATTTTATGGACAACCGGCCGGGGTGACTGTGCCCAAAAGTTCAAAAGAAGAGAAAGACACATCTTTGAAGACCATAATTGACTATTGACCATATTTGACACTTAACATACATAAAAAGCAACATAAGCATGACAACCGACACGCATCGCCGCTGAGCGTCGCGTTGGATTGGCCGTCGCTCGGGTCGATCCCTCCCCGTTTCTCCTTCCTCTGCACACCTCGATTTTCGACGTACTCGGTTTCAATAAGGCAAAACGCTTTATTGCATCCCTAGGATCAGTGCCACCTGCCGACAAACTGTCACGCAGTTCAGCAGAATATTGTTAAATTTATATTTGGTTTTCTTGAAATACAAAATGTGGTGATGACAAAATTGTCGTTTACATGTTGTTAGTGCCGGTTACACACCTGCTTTGAAAAGAACTACGCATTTCTGTCGAACGGAGACCTGCTCCTTTTTTAAAGCTGGTTCAGTTGTGTTTTCCGTTCAGGCGAGAGCCGTGGATTCAAGACGTGGATTTGTGGAGGCACTCTCGAAAAAGTTGCCTGATCCCACATCGGACACATCATCCGCAATCGCTCACCGTGCAAGTGGAGGACGGCTGTCAATCTAAATAGGCACCCTATCAGGCCGGCTTGGCATTAGCAAGCCTCGCAATGTGAATTCCCATGGGCACCGTTAACATTTACGACGGGAGAAACAGTACCCCATGTCGCGTCTCGTATAAACAAATTTCCCGTTCTGTAAAAATAATTGTTTGGCAGGTTGGCTAGAACCGCTACTAGACCGGATCGCACGCAACACATCAACGGTGGTGTGTCCGGTCATAGACGTGATCGACGACACCACGCTAGAGTACCACTATCGCGACTCTAGCGCCGTCAATGTCGGGGGCTTCGACTGGAATCTGCAGTTCAACTGGCACCCGGTGCCGGCGCACGAGAGGTCAAGACACAAGCACACGGCAGAACCGGTCTGGTCACCGACTATGGCCGGTGGGCTCTTCGCTATTGACAAGGAGGTTAGTCTTTTTCTACTTCTCTATCTTAGACACTTGATTGTTTGTTTCTCTCTATCATTGGGGGCTCGGCCGCAAGCATTTTTCTTGTCGTTCTTTTAGCAGACTGAGACTTAAGTGTCTTTCTTTCATTGTGTTCGAGGTTCAAACATACCTAGTACTGAAGATTTTTGTTTCTCTGTGCTTATGTGACTGGCATAGGGGATTGCTCGGAATAAAGTCTTTTGCCACAACCTGTCTCAATATTATCCCTTATTCTCAACAACAACGAACCGTTTGTGGCCTTTGTGTGGAGAATGGCCCACCCCCACCCTAACGCAAGAGGCTGCCCAGCAAACAAACAAAAACCCCTTATCGTGTAACGTGTACCGTGTGGGGCCGGTACTTTAAAAGAATAGCCGAATAGCCCCACTGCATCTCTCCCCGCGTATGTCGTAAAAGGCGACTAAGGGATATGACTCCCTTCTTATATTACTAGGTGGTAGGGTTTAACCCGCCCGGGTTGGTACCACCGCACTGAATGAAAGGTCGGCCGAAACGGCTATGTAACTAGTTTGTGTTTTCCGTCCAGTTCAGTGTAGCCGGCACGACCGAAGGGAAGCATTGACGTGGCACCAAGTTCGCCCGGTGTTATGGGCTGACATCACGGATGTTGTAGGTGATGTAGCCAACCGTGTCAGTTTCCATTAAAAACAAAAATCTATAACTGCTTCTGAGTTAGTTACCTACCTTCCTCAACATGATTATAAAATTTAACACGAAACTGAAGTTGTCCTCACTGACCTTGTCACCGTGTAGTTCTTCGAGCGCCTCGGCACCTACGACAGCGGGTTCGACATCTGGGGCGGCGAGAACCTCGAGCTCTCCTTCAAGACGTGGATGTGCGGAGGCACTCTCGAAATCATTCCCTGCTCCCACGTCGGACACATCTTCCGGAAGCGCTCACCGTACAAGTGGAGGACGGGCGTCAATGTTCTTAAGAAGAACTCCATTAGGCTCGCTGAGGTAAGTTCGAAGATTTGTGATTGTCTTAGCTTAGTGCGACGGGGTCCCGATATAATGCGAGGTCATTACGATAAGTACCATCATTTTCAAATTATCTGTTCAGAGAGCACTGTTCTGTTAAGCACACCTGGGCGCGGTCTGTAAATAGATGGGTGACCGTTCGAGAGTTGGAGACTGACCGTGGTTCGGATTCCAACTGTAGGTCCCTTCCCTTCTTACATTACTAGGTGGTAGGGTTTATCCCGCCCGGGTTGGTACCACCGCACTGAATAAAACG
Organism: Nematopogon swammerdamellus; assembly: GCA_946902875.1. Lineage (NCBI taxonomy): Eukaryota > Metazoa > Arthropoda > Insecta > Lepidoptera > Adelidae > Nematopogon > Nematopogon swammerdamellus. The sequence goes on from OX336347.1 coordinate 910,726, forward strand.
TCGGTCGAAGCGGCTATGTAAATAGTTCGTCTTTTCCGTCCAGTTCAGTGTAGCCGACATGAAATGAAGGAAAGCACTGACATGCACATAGTGCACCCGGTGTTATGGGCTGACCTCACGGATGTTGTAGGTGATGTAGCCAACTGTGTGAGTTTCCATAAAAAATAAATTATATACGAAATCTCGGTGGAAACGCGGAGGAGACAGGCGTGGCCATCGCTTGGTGTTAAACGTTGCTGTGCAGTTACCCACATAATAACCACACATTTCAGTATGAGATCACAAACATTCTCAAAATCAGAGACTATTAACGTGTAAAAGTCAAAAAGAAATTAAATATTCGTATATTTATCGTGCTGCATCGGCTACTCTAACACCACTGTTGTGACCAGGTGTGGCTTGACGACTACGCGAAGTACTACTACCAGCGAGTAGGTAATGACAAAGGTGACTACGGAGACGTGAGCGGACGCAAGGCTCTGCGAGATCGGCTCGGCTGCAAGAATTTCGAGTGGTACCTCAAGAACATCTACCCGGAGCTCTTTATACCCGGCGAGTCTGTCGCTAGTGGAGAGGTATGCTTGTGTGGCCATTCGGAAATGGCATTTCTTGATATATTTTGTTTTCACACCACGCGGAAATACATTAAATTGACCTTTGAGCCTTGGCTACCTTGGACAATGGTGCCGCGTAAAGCTCAATCTCTCTCTTGCACCGTGACTGCCGCAAACACAGGGACAAGAGATTTCCGCGTGGTCTGAAAATAGTATAGTCGTAAGTGAGAAGAATTTAGTAATTGTGTTGGATTTCGTGGAGCTTCTCTATCCCTTAGGTTCCCGTTCTCTGGGACCTAAGAAACGGAGAAGATGAGTGTGGGGCTGATATTACATTATTGTTAAAAGCCTTAAAAATAAATATAAAAAAAAGTATTTTTGAGGAGATTATCATAGAGACTTTCTTTAAAATAAACAGGTCGAACTGACGGCCGTTGGTAGAGCAGTGTGGCTCGACCTTTCGGGCCAAACATCTGGCTCACCTATTGCAGTGTAGTTCTCTGTGAACTGGGGTGCGACGTAGAACTATTATACGATCTTATCGCGCAACGGTAGAAAAGAATTGTATACTGCACTGCAGTTCTCTGTAAACCGTAGCCACGCAGGTCCACAAACGACCATCAGTACCACCTGTTTAATTTAAAGCACGCCCCTGCATTCCCCCCAAAGTATATGCGACCAAAAATTTAATGTAGGTTCTTGTATACAGGGGTCCCTAAACTCAACGTCAAGCGGGAACCAGGGAGTAGGCCAGTTTATAACTAGCCAGGGAAAAATAAGAAAAAAAATCTGGGTCATAAATTTTTAAGGCTACTAATAAAAAAAAATTACAATTATATTTGCAAATTTATAGTCGTAGTACCTAAAAATGTTGTACGAGAAATTTTCAATGTTTTTCAAAAAATGCTCATATCATAAAAAACAAATGACTCTGATTTTTTTTTTTCTTATTTTTCCCTGGGGGTAGTCATAAACTGGCCTACTCCCTGGTTCCGGCTTGACGTTGACATGTTTGGGACATGTTGTATGCGTAGGTACTTTCATAAAATTTTTTAAACTTTTGGTTCTTGAAAAGCGATATAAAAAGATCTCAGAACTTAGAAATTTGAAATTTTATAAATATCGTTTGCTCCCTCAAAGTGGCGGCTGTCTATCAAATTTGTTTCAGAGTATCAGGTTCGAATCCTGTCTCAATTTTCCGATTATATTTCGTCACTCCAGTGATTAAAAGTTTCAATATTTACTCTTTACTTACAAAGTTTAAACTGGGAATCGAATTTGGGTTACAAAATATTAACGAAGAGATTATTTAGTTCCGAATTATTCATTCTGAAATAATCATTGAACATTTTGACGCAGATTTCATACAGTACAACTAACAGCTGATAGGTATTGATGAAGATGATGATGATGATGTTTTGATGTGTAAACATCTTAGTGCACTCCTGAACTTTTTTTTACTTGGGAGTGAATCGGCAACTCGCATTATACGTTTTGCTTGAGCTATCCCGTTAAAAATCTCTGTGCTAGCGGTTCTGTGCGTTCATGCACGATGGGAACTCTCTCTCTCATGTTTACACATCTTCAATCGTGAGTGCCGCCACTCACCCTGATTTGTTTTTCTTTTCTCAAATGTTTAATAACAATTTTCTTTCAGCGACATTTACAAATTTCCAATAGCCTCGATATTCCGTATTTGTAATTCATGATGCCTGTGCAGATTCGAAACGTCGGATTTAGCAAAATCTGCCTCGACTCTCCGGCGCGGAAGGCAGACCACCACAAGGCGGTCGGGCTTTATCCGTGCCACAGGCAGGGCGGCAATCAGGTCCCTCTATTTATTACTCGGCGTCCGAGCGTCCGTACCAAGTTGTATGCCGAGTTCCGCAACACCTGCCTCATCCGACTGCAGACTTTATTTTGCGTCGTCTTTAGTTTATTTGTCTTCGAATGCCTCGTCTTTTGTGTACTTCGCATGCAATTGTACAACCACGTCACAATCAGCACTGCTTGCACCATTTTCAGTTCGCTTTACTTTGAGTTTTGCCACAAATACCAAACTTCCAAAGTCGCATATAGCAACGTGCTCAATATCAACATGATTTTTGACTTAGATTTTTTTCTAAAAGGAAATCTATCTGACACTAAGATTTGTCTGAAAGGAAATCTATCTGACACTAAGATTTGATTCCAATTCACTAATTTCAAGATTCGCAACGTCCTCAAGAATCGTTGCCTGGATGGAATGCATTTAGATGACATAGAAGACACGGAAGGACAACCGTCGGTGACGATTCAAGAGTGCAACAAATTGGAAGGGAGTCAGGTCGGGATGTAGACTGTCGTTAAGCGTGGGGGTTTTTGCTGTTGGCTTGTTCAGAAAATTGGGGTGCGAGCTTGAAAATTACTTTCTAAAAATATTTTCGACCTCGACCAAATGTTTGTATCATATAAAATGGGCAGATTGTGGAAATGCTATCAGCTTTGCAATCCATTATCACCAACATCCACACCACTCCACCAACAAATTAAAATGAGTTCGGTTTTGTACACTGAAAGCATCGGGCGGTGTAGCCCACACAACAGCAAGCTGCGCAGCCCCACAGCGGGAGACAGAAGACGCTGACATCTCTCCACCTTACGCCTTCGACCTCAACATGACAACCCAGCCGAATGCACCTCACAAATCATTTTTTTACCGTCATTTTCTGCACACGGCAGACTATTGAACTAATTCTCATACTCACCATCGATCATCTAACGTCAGCAACCAACTGACCGTGAGCACTGGTTTTCATGTTTGTGTTCTGTGTCGCTTGCCTATGCACTGTTGCACGTGAATGTATGTCAGATCGCGAACGAGTGGTCGGAGTTATGCGTGGATTCTGCCTGCTCGCCCGAAAACATGAAGAAACCGGTCGGTGTTTGGCAGTGCCACAAGCAAGGAGGGAATCAGGTTTGTCTGTACCCTGCGCACGCCCACCGACACGCTTGGGTGCCGGCCAATTCGGATCATGTATTGCCTGTTCATAATAACTTGTAATGTAATTGCTTCTATCCTTTCGCCATCATTAATAGATACATTTGTCACCATTCTCACTGAGATGCTATTGTTTGTTAAGTGTAGTTTGATTAGAGTGAAAGCAATCAAAATGCCTCTAAAAGTGCTAAAAACAGAGAAATCTCATTGTCTTCTGTTTAATTTCATAAGACAGTCCCATTATTACATTACTTAGTGAACATATACACTTAGTCAACATTGTTTTCGATTTGATCAGTATTCGAGTAAAGATGTTAGCACTATTTGAGGCACTTTAACAACCTGCCATTCCAATCCGTTGGTGTGTTCATATTAGTTTGTGATTCACGTTGTGGTTTTTTTGTAGTTTTTTATTGGTGATGGTTTAACGTTGCGTTTTGTACTAAATAATGTAAGTTGGTACAGTAGTGTTTTCTTAGCGTACTTTGTTTTCTCCATTACACATGCGTCAACAGTTTACTTTGATTTTCACATTCAAAAGCATTATTTAACTGTGGAAGTCAATGGGTTAATATTTTGTTTGAAGTGAAGTTATTTCAAAAGTAACTTTCGAAATGATAACTTTTGAAATAATATTCGCATTACGAAGTTATTCGCGAGAATATGAAAGGGCATCAATTTATGAATATATTTGGGACCGTGTAAGGTGATATGTCAGAAACAACTTCGCCAAATAACTTTTCCCGCTGCTTACGAAATTCCATTAAACTTTAGCACGTTCGGGAGAGTGGATTCCTGCAGGTATATCATAACACTTTGCACGTTCGGGAGAGTTGATTCCTGTAGTTATATTAGTACGTTCGGGAGAGTTCATTCCTGTAAGTATATCATAACACTTTAGCGTTCGGAAGAGTTGATTCCTGTAAGTATATCAACACTTTAGCACGTTCGGGAGACTTGATTCTTGTAAGTATATCAACACTTTAGCACGTTCGGGAGACTTGATTCTTGTAGAATAACATAATATTATTATATTAAAAATCCCTTTATACATTGGGGTTACCTGACTGTATTCTATTTTTTTAAGTGTAGTGTAGTGTGGCCGGCGCGAAATGAAGGGAAGCACTGACATAGCACCTAGTTCACCCGGTGTTATGGGCTGACATCACGGATGTTGTAGGTGATGTAGCCAACCGTGTCAGTTTCCATTAAAATAAAAAAAAACTGCTATGGGTGGCTGTGTCGAAAGGGCCCAAACACATGCTCCGACCAGCCAATATCACCTCCAAGAAGGTAGATGCCATACCGGTGACTTCCCTTTGGATTGCTGGCTATACTGGACTAGAGGAGAACACATCCGAGGCTGCTATGCGATATTACATCCAGTACGCTGGTAACAACCCAGTCGGCTACAATTTGAGCCTACCACCTAGTAATGGGCAATGGAAGGACCTACAGTTTTACACCGGTTCCGAACGGTGAAGCAGCAGGTGTAGGTGTAGTACATGCACGTAATTTTTTCCAACAGAAAAAACTCATTGGTACAAGCCGACCGGATTCTTCTGTACGGTTTATACTATTAATTTGCGATACCTACATGAAGAGGGGTTGAAATCTAAGGCCCAATACTATGCCGCGATTAAGCGAATCTTAAGGTTATCTTGCAGGAATGTAATATCTCTTGTTCTGTATCCGTGAGAAATCCTAATATTAATGGAACCATAGAGGTTATTTGAGGACCAACTGATCAAACAGTATTTTGTGTCGTGATCCTAGTTTCGAGAAATTAGCAAAAAACATGTGTCTTGAAAACTACAAATCAAGAAAGATGATTTTTTTATTAATATATTTGTTTTGGCGAGTAGATTATGATGATAAAATAACAAACATAAACTTTCATTTCATAAATCAGTGTTTTTTAAATTATAATTTCAAACTTAATACTCTTTGATGCGATCTTTGATCCATTCCTTAAGAGCAGGATACCCAAACGTAGGTGATCATGCCGCGATCTTAACCTCAAAACTTAGGAACAAAATAGGATTTGACGCGGTCGCCAACATTCAATATTTTTTTAATAATACTAAATATTGTTTGATGTGAATTCTGTAAAAACACACATAAAGGAGCTATTGAGCTCTACCAAAATAAATTTTTATCGATTTTTTTTAAATAAATGCATAAAAGACTGTTTGCTCCTCATTTCTCCTTCCCGCAATCGGGCCTAAGTGTTAAGTGAATTTCAAACCCAGTATTAGGCTATACAAGGCTAAATAGTATTAAATGAAGTAGGTAATCCCTTGCCGTTTTCGCCGATAGGTTTTTAATTTATTTTTTTTATTACATACTATTTATATTCTAGATTTATCTAGTGATCTCAGGATCTTGTTCTTGAAATAATTTATAGGTATGCATTTATCTATAATTCTCTTCATCCGCCGCTTTAGAATTCTCAGCCTCACAGTGCCGATTTCCTATCCTGCTCCCACCCAGGAGCGCTCCAGGAGAGGGAGCAGATTGGCGATCATCTTAAGTACCTATATGATATTATATATTATAAATGTATATGTAATATAGATCATTTAACTATGATTATTATAATTAATAGGCATCCATTGCATGTTGCTTTTGCATTTATTCGTTCAGTTGTACTACTATCTAAATGTTCTTGGAGCAAATCCGCTGATCTACATTTTAGTCAATCGAGCATGTCATCAAATTTGAGAATTCAACGTTACATAGAGCGACATACAACTTGGTACTGGTACACGGATTAGTATTAAGTATTTTTAGTATTAACAAATATATATTATCGTTTCCAGCTAATGTTTAAGCTTGATGTATGGATTCATGTATTTTATTCATGTAGATCTTTTTACAGGTAATCTATATTAACAATTTCATAATTTGCTAAATATGCGTAAATATTATTTTAAAATAATCGAAATGTATTTATGTATATTTAAAATTATGTTATTTTTGGCGCTTTGAATCGCTAAATAGTAGTTTTGTAATTTTTTTTACAACTTAGTTTAGTGTTTAATTTTAATTTTAATATTTCTAGGTAAATTTTATTTGATAGGTAGTCACATTACAGTAATACAAAATACAACTATACACTAATACGCTAAAACTAAAACTAATCTAAAATTAATATTCAGAAAACCTACAAAAAATCAATTTCTGAAAAGTCCGCCGAAGCGCCGTCTCTGCCGACGCCAAGTGTACCCAGTACGCTCGCCGCGTCACCCCTCTCAATCTCAATACTAATCCGCCGTTTATGGAAGGCTTTACAACTTATATAATTTAATTTCATTAACGCCGATTGTTTGTGTGTTCTCGTATTATAACAACTGTGCTTTCTATAGTGTTTTATTATTTTCGTTTGTATTTTTCATTCAATTAATTTATTTTTAACCACTTTTTGTAACTTTATTCTACAGACGTACCCGAGAGATTTTACCCATTGATGCCTGAGGTCATTTGGAGCAAGAAACCAAAAAAATGTTTTTCTATACATTGGGAAAATGGCGCTAATTTAGATAGCTTGAAAAGATTTGGTGCTCAAAACCAATATTGTAAAGTTTTTTTTATAGGTTTTTAGCTCCAAATTACGTGTCTGGATTGCTCGTCAAAATCCATCGGGAACATCTTTTTACACCGATATACACGGTGTTGCAGTTGCCCCCGTAATATTTTTAAATGACATAAGGGGGTTATTCTATATGTGAAAGTAAACAACTTCTGTGGCGAAAAAAATTTTTTTAAACAAAAAAATAATTATTTTTGCCATACAAATTTTAAATACCTATTCTCAAAATGTATGGAGAAAAAAAATTTTTTTTCTTCAAATTAAAAAGTTGTAGAACAAAAGTTGTTCTATTTAACGTACAGAACCACCCCATTTCGGGTTTTACGGTTGGGGTTGCAACACCGTGTATAAGTCTTGAAATGAGATATAATATCTATACCCTGTTGCACAGCCTAAAGCCGCGCCTCCTGCGCATGTTTTTTCGACACATTACACAAAAACATTTGTTTTCATACAAATGTGTATGGCCGCGCCCCAATGTTTCGATATTTCTGTGTAATGTTTCTAAAAAAACATTCGCAGGAGACGCGGCTTTATACAATATTCTTAATAGACATATCTTCAGTTTCTGACGAAAACGTTCGGTTTGCAGTACTGGATGTACTCTAAGACCGGCGAGATTAGACGCGACGAGACTTGCCTGGACTACTCTGGGCACGACGTGATCTTGTACCCGTGCCACGGTGCCAAGGGCAACCAGATGTGGATCTACGACCCTAAGGTAATACTCAACTCAACTCTCTATTATTAAGCCCCGACGAAAAAAGAGGGGTGTTATATGTTTAACGTGCGTGTGTGTGTATGTGTGGGTCTGTCTGTGGCATCCTAACTCCCACACGGATGGACCGATTTGAATGCGGTTTTTTTTATTAGAAAGCTTGATTAATCGGGACAGTTATTAGCTATGTAATCAAGTAATTAAGTAATCAAAAAATAATTATCTTAAAAAATTTACCCGATGCGCAGCTGATGATGCCGAATTTATTTTTAAAAAAAGTCTAGAAGATGCCGTTAGTCCTAAGGTTTAGTCAGCCGTGCCAATACAAATAAGAATTGTTTTAAATCAAAGCAGCTTTACTCACGGTTCCACTCCGAGCTATGTGGCTCGACGTTTCGGGCCAAGCGTATGGCCCATCTTCAAGAGCACTCTGCCTGGTGCGACGGTTGGCAGAGAACTGTCAAATCTTCGTCAGTCGTTGACGAAGATTGTAGCGGTGGCCAGTGCGGGTAGTACAAATAAGAATGTCGGTAACGGAGGTTTTGTTACAGTCGAAACTGCTGAAGCACGGCTCCAGCGAGAAGTGCATGGCCATCAACGCCGCCAAGGACAAAGTGGTGATGGTTTCCTGCAACGAGGACGAGCCGCGCCAGATGTGGACCATGGAGAACTTCAACGAGGACCGGCTTGGCACAGACCTCATTCCCGAGTAGCCAGAGCTTCTCCGTCCGAGAGACGACCTGCTCTTCATATAATGGAGGCAATTCCAAACTCACGAGTGATTCGAACCAGTCACAAACACACGAGTGATTCGAACCGGTCTCAAACACAAGAGTGCTTCGAACCGGCCTCAAAGACAAGAGTGCTTCTAACCAGGCACAAACTCACGAGTGATTCGAACCAGTTGCAAACTCACGTGTGATTTGAACCGGTCCCAAACTCACATGTGATTCGAACCGGTCCCTAACAGACGAATTCGTACCCATCCCAAACTGACTAGTGATTCGATCGAACCAATTCCAAACTCGCGAGTGTGCAGACTCAAAGAGGGATTAAATTTTACCATTTCTTGGTAAAAAAGAAACTCAAAAAAAAAACGTGCGCCAGTGCTTAGTATTAGCAAAGAACTTCGGAAAATGTCCGATTTAGACAATTTAATGAAAGACACAGAGTGCGAAACTATACTGCCAATACATGTAATAGTGTCTCATAGTGATGTACTCAGGACTCGTAGACGGTTTGTGTAACGATTTCATATCAATTTCAATATCTTGTTACACAGTAACGTTCTAGCTCCCGATTGTGGGTTTTAAAAAAAAAAGTACACTTTAGAGGTAATTTTGATACAAATAATGTATGCCATAAATCAGCCCCAATGAAGGCCTAATTACTAGACAATGTGTGTGTTTAGTTTACTCAATAAATAGTGAATAGGTATTGATTTTAGAATTGGTGGGGTTTTGTTGATGTTATGTACAGTTGGTATGAACAGAGCAGATTTCAAGGTTCGATGACAGGGTCAAACTCTATACAGAGTATTATAAATTGTTGAAACAAACCAATCATTTTATATGCAACAGTACCTACATAAACCTATGTTTTTGTTCTTGCACTGTCTCAACAAATTAAATTATATTTTTTTTTACAATTTATATTATTGTGACATATATTTTTGACCAATCCCCAATATGACGGTTTAATAAAATTTTGACATTCTGCAAAATTTTACTGCCCATTTCTTTGTAACATATGACATTTTTAGGGTCCAGTCACAAAATGCGAAAAAATCGACCCATGTGGGATCACTCTGGCGTCTGTCTGTCTGTCCGTCTGTCGGTCACACGCAGATATCTCTGGATCTATTGAACCAATTTTGATAAAACTGGTGCCAAAATACGCAGATTTCTTTTACCCTCACTGAGGGTCCCTCAGACAGGTAATAGTAAATCTATTGTTTAATAGTTCGGTGGGTACAGGGTACCCCAAAATCTAAACGTGTTTTTTTTAATAACTAGTATTATGTAATTGTATATTGGTAGGTATTGATTGGTGAGGCAATTTAAAAATATATAACGTGGCTATAATCACTAAGTTTGCTAACAAATATTTGGTTTATTTTATTATTCCTTAAGGATATTTCGTTCCACTTTGTCCGCCTGGGTGATATCAGTAGCGTGAATGTCCACTAATTATAGTATCCTTATCTGTTCGCCTGCGATTTAATTCACCTGCGTGAACAAAGTGAACTAAATTGTATTTTATCTTGAAGACAGATGCAAGATCACTGCCACCCCATTGGGAAGCAGGCGTCCCTTCCCTTGCCCCCTACTAGGTGGTAGGCTTAAATTACAGCCGACTGGCTTGGTACCACCGTACTGTATGTAAGATGGCCGCATTGCAGCCTCAGCTGTGTTCTCCTCTAGTCCAGTATAGCCAGCAATTCAAAGGAAAGTCTCCGGGATGGCACCTACCTTCTCGGAGGTGATATTGGCCGGTCGGAGCATGTGCTTTGGCCCCTCTGATTCAGCCACCCGTACCGGATTACATTAAAAAAAAGGCATGACAATGTATGTATGTACAAAAATACTGTCAAAAGTCACACCACGACAAGATTTACGATTCATTGATTCACTGGAGTACGACCCTGTTTGCGAGCCGCATCTGATTTCTCTCTGCTCAGTATGACGGATGAGTTAGGTAGGTGTACAATTTTTATTCGTTTAGGTAAAAAGAACTGAAGCTTTCGACGACCGAAGTTAGACTCATAATATCATTGTTCTGTGTCACGTCAAATGTGCAATGTATAAATATTGGATGTATACTACAGATAGTTCATCCACGAAGACGCGCCCCACCCTTCCTCCTAATCGCTTACAGTGCAAGTGTTCAACTAGCAGTTAGTGTGTTAGTTCTATCGTTACACACTAGTGCACACGCACACTAAAGATGAATTGGCCAATCACGAGAGAGCGGCACGTGTCAACTATGCTCGCGTCAAACTCTTCATAACCCCCCCCCCCCCCCCCCCCCCCCGCACAAATTAGTGGGGCGTATTGTAGTTAGTTCGTGGATTGAACTAACTACAATAGGGAGAATCGTTTTGTCGAGCTAAGTGACGTCATATCCTCGTTGTTGATATGTAAATATAATAAAATTTTTACTCCATATAAATATTGACATATTTTGTTTCTCGTAAAGTCGAATAACGTTTGTAGGAAGAAAAAAACAATATAAGTTTGTACCATGGAACGACTTCATAGGATAAATCATTCTCGCAGCCCATTGGCCAAGAGGCGCGGTTGCAGGTTTGAAACTTTCTACCTGATTTAAAGACAACCTGGGCGACCGAGCTTCGCGCGGCGTCCTATCTCGATAAACTTGAAAATAATTACATTATCTAAATACAAAATTTCATCCAAATCGCTAGAGCCGTTTCCGAGAAACCACTTTTGTATATATGTATATATTTTCTCTCTCTCTCTCTCTCTCTAAAGTCTAAGGGATAAGGCCGCCTTTGCAAATTATGTAAATTTTCGAATGTGTTTGTTAATGTTTAATGTTTCTTGGAGCAATAAAGTATTTTATATGTATCTATCTTCATAGTGCAGAGGCGGACTTTTCACTTAAAGAAATTTCTTCTAGTCTGCTTTGAAAGCTGTAAATGAAATTAACCATGTTAGCCATCCTTCATGGACGCACGGTTCGCGCGTCTTGACCGGTGAGATTGCGAGAACGATTTCTCCTAGGAGGTTGGTTCGTGATATTAAAGACTATAATAAATAGGGTGTCTCCAAAATATTGTTGTATGTACACTGTTCATTTACCTACATCCCTCGGATTATTCGATATTTTTGCATGTGTTATAGCAATTTTATAGTGCAATGAATCTCTATTCGTTTGAAATTGTTCCTCTATAATAAATCCAGCGCTATTATCGCTGGATTTATTACAGTTACAACTACAAGGTTTCTATGTTATATTATATTATCGCTGGATTTATTACAATTGCGATTACAAGGTTCTGTGTTACATTATATTATCGCTGGTTTTATTACAATTACAACTACAACGTTTCTATGTTATATTATATTATCGCTGGATTTATTACAATTGCGATTACAAGGTTCTGTGTTACATTATATTATCGCTGGTTTTATTGCAATTACAACTACAACGTTTCTATGTTATATTATATTATAGCTGGATTTATTACAAATGCAGTCTCCACAGACAGCACCCGAATAGTCGCGGGCCGCGGCCCAGCGTAAATTTAAAATGAATAAAAACGTGATTAGTGGACTCAAAGTTCTGCCTCCGCCCGACTCGTGTTTTACTAGAAATTATAGCTAACAACAGCCCTGTGTACTCTCTCCTCCGTGGGTTGGACGAACTCTACTCAGATTGTGGTAGAGGGAAGTGTTTTCACTAAGTTACGAATATTTATGACATATCATGTAAAGCCTGACCAGGAATATATGAGGGGCCGCCATATTGCGGAATTTCGTTGGAACTAATTTCTTACACTGGCCACAATTATGTTTGATGCTTGATAATCTGTTGTCAATGTCAAAATTGCTTCTGAACTGACATTTAGGTAAAACGTTATGTCATTGTAGTGAGATTGTCATGAATTGGCCGCCGTAATGTACAATTAGGTAATTATTTTTTGTTCTATCTAGGTGTATCTCAAGCATCTATTTACCGAATAGCAAACAAAAGAGGGACGTAAATATTATTCGTTCTGAACAAAAAACACTTTTTGACTTTACAAAAATACGAAACGTTCGAATAAAAATAGCTTAGGTTAAGTTTTTCTGAACTAGAATTTTTATTAAAAGGTTTAGTGCTTCAGCAAGGTCCATTAATAATTTTTTTAATTATTTTTACACTTTGCTTCAGGACATATCTGCAGATACATGGAAAAAATGTTGTGAACATGTAAATTTCAAGGCTAGTTCTTTTTACATTGATATCAAAATATACATAAAAGATGCATTAAATTAAAATACATTTTGTATATCTTATTGTGTATTTCAGTGCAAAAGTATATTTTGAATAAAAACATCGGCCAATTCAATATGTGCGTACTATACTGAATGTTGCTATATAAATCTAAAAAGTGGCTCCATTTTGACAGCTCTCATATATTCCTGCTTTAACGGCTTTAACATCACAATTTGTTCATAGTTTTCTTTTTTAATAAATTTTATACGATTTTAGATATTCTTACAAGTATCTATGTATATCTTCCAGTAACAAAATGCATATTATCGTCTCATATCACAATACATTTTATTATATTGTACTGTTTGTGACAAATTTCATATTGCATAAACAAATCAACCACTGTTTCTATATTATGAGTATTTAATTCTCATGGGAGTGAATATATTACTAATTGTTTGGTCACTTGGTCATATTCCCCTTAGTTTCGTTCTCCTTAGTAACTTAATAGTTACTAAGGGGAATACTTAATAGTAATCTGTGGTTTCGTTTAAGTTATCGGTTGGCTGAATGCAAGTAGGTATTTTCGGTTCAGTATACTATAATGCCGCCAGGTAGGACTACGGCATCGGGTAGTCCTACCTGGCGGCATTATATATCGCGTATGTCGGCTGAATGTCGGTCGTTTCGTACGCTGAAGGCCGGGAGGACTGGAGGAAAATTGGAGAGGCATATGTCCAGCAGTAGACGCATGAACGCCGTCTGATCGATACAGAAATACATTACTGTACCAATAGATACGTATATCTGGCTGTAGTGATAACGTAAAAAGCGACTGTAAGTGGTTAGTGGCCGGTCCCCATACAAGAAACGTGTTTTTTTTTCAACGTTTTTTTTGTTGTGCAGAAACCTCGGTGCGTGAGTCCGACTCGCACTTGGCCGATTTTTATAAATCAATTCGCTGTTTTTTTACATACGTTCTTCCATAATTAAGGCGATCTAGCCATTATCAGATCCATAACGGTGCGGTAAATTAATATCAGTAGGGTAGAACCAAAAAATCCAAAAGAGTACAACGGCTATTGACACATTTATTCCTAAAGGGGTTCCAAGACGGACAAGCCGTTTGAGGCAAACGCGTACATTTTTCTCTCGTTTGCGAATTTGATTACACTGCAAGCCGCTTGACTCAAATAGTATTCAAGCCGCTTGATTCAGTGTAAGTTGCTCGTTATAAAATTTGTTGTCGGCCAAAAACTGTAGATGTACCTGATTATGTTTTTGATTTTTATGGAAACTGACACGGTTGGCTACATCACCTACAACATCTGTTATGTCAGCCCATAACACCGGGTGAACTAGGTGCCGTGTCAGTGCTTCCCTTCATTTCACGTCGGCTACACTGAACTGGACGGAAAACAGGAACTACTTACATAGTCGTTTCGACCGACGTTTCATTCAGTGCGGTGGTATACACCCGGGCGAGATAAACCCTACCAGCTAGTAAAGTAAGAAGGGAAGGGACCTACAGTTTTACATGGCATCTACGTTCGACATCTACATCTACAACTACGTTCGAGCGTACACCCATCCGAATACTGACCGCGCTCAGGTGTGTTTAACAAAGGTCGATCGACTGCGCCACTGAGCTACCGAGGCTGACAAGGAAATATTGTCAATGTTGTCTGTTCTATAGGGCGAAAAAAAATCATAAAACATGAATCTGAATACAATCATACGTACCTACACGGCACGCTCTGCGCGGTGAACTTGGGAACGCTCCCTTACTAGCCAAATATAGATCACTACCTCTCATACTGCTGTCATACACAAGGCAACGATGCGTGTGTGAAAAGACAAACAGTCGCGTCCAACCGTCGTGTCAAGCAAATAAACACTGCATCTCATGTGCACACATAAGTCATCAAGCACGCAAAATCAAAACAATCATTCAACCAGCTCGATTCGACAAATCAAGCTGACTCAAGCCAAAATCGGCGCGCTTTCTTCACGCGGCTTGTTCGTCTCGAGGTCCCTTAAAGATACGTGAGTCCACAAAGTGTCACAGAGTCATACATATATATTACTTGTCTGTTTCTGGTATGCCTTCTTCCGCACATCGCGCCTCACGCACGCTACACCCGCTGACGCCCAGCTCAGTAGCGTTAGTATCGCTGTCGCGTAGCCAAAGAATATAATACCGCGTAGCCACGTCCGTATTGTATGTGTAATTGAGCTACCTACCCCTCGCGCGTGTACGAACTTTGGTTGCTTTGTGTTATTTGTTTTTATTACTAACATTTGTTGTGTTCAAAAATACCAATATGAGTACAAAAAAAGGAAAAGGAATATGACTATGATGTGTGCGCTAGCTTAGTGTCTAGCTAGCTTAGCCTATTGTGATGTCACTTAATTACGTAGAATTATTATTACATGGTAGTACATATTACTTCTACGCCTGAAATACGAAGTAACTACAGTTCAATTTAACACCTGGTGGCGGGAGCATTCGTCTATTCGACTTTTTGTCGACGGTACCGATTACGTCATAACCGTCAGCGGTGGCATTCTGGATACAGACGAGTAGTATATTTGTAGTTTTGGATTTTTTTATTATTTATGACTTGCCGCCTGCTCGGCGACTCGATGCCTTTTCTAGACTAACGAATTATTTTGAGTGCGTTGGGTGCAACGATAAACTGTACAGATAGTTCAATCCACGAAGACGCGCCAATTTTACTGTGACGCGCCCCACCCTTCCTCCTAATCGCTTACAGTGTTAGTGTTCAACTAGCTGCTAGTGTGTTAGTTCTATCGTTACACACTACTACGATGATGGGTGCACACGCACACTAAGATGAATTGGCCAATCACGAGAGAGCGTCGCACCGCGTGAACCCCCCCCCCCCCCCTCCCCCCCCCCCCCCCCCCGCACAATAAGTAAGGGGGCGCGTCTTCGTGGATTGAACTATCCGTGGCTTCTTTTAATTTAGCTTACGAAATTATTGTGATCCTGAAGAATGTTCTATGAAAAATTTATGCTTAATATATTCGAACTGTATATAGACTTAGGTATGAATAAATAATAGAGAAAATGTATAAATATAAGTACTTATCCTGTATTTATTTAATATTATTTTCTTAAAGGAAATACAAAATACGTTTATAAGGTATTAGTTTATTATTATTACACAATTTTGGGGGTATTATTTTAAAATGTATTTGTACACTCAGTATTTACAATAAGTACATTTTATTAGTACAGAAAGTATTGTTATTTTTGTTTATTTTCCATGTTTTAACAAACATAATTAACAGCAGGGGTATTATTAACCATTCCAAACGTTTTTTTTTATCCTTTCAGAAATGTTGTACAAATTGTTATAATTTAGATGCATAATTTTGATACATATTTGCCATAAATTATTGTACAATGTAAAAAACAATTGCTGATAACAAAATGTTATTGTAAAAATAGTTTTTACGTTTAATTCCATTTCCATTCCTTAATACATAGTTTATATTTTATTAAATTAGCGAATGTTTATTCTTATTTGTAATTTTGGAAATGTAAAGTCTTTTTTATAAGTTAAAAATTCGATCTATAAATATTTCACTGATTCGACGTCGCCGCCAAACTCTGGAAGATTCCTTCCGAAAACCTACTATTACGTTTTAGGTGTTAGCTCGTAAAGGTTTTTTATAAAAATGTGCCTTATATCTTTACGCGTATGGTCGGATGTCGAGTGTACATAGTCGCTAGGGTGTACATGTCGTGTTTAATGTAACGATACTGTCGTAACTATTTGTGAAGTAAATACAGTTTATGTTGGATTTCATATGAAAATATGTGTTTTATTTTACATTATTTTTTTAATAAATGTTTCCAAATGTAGAACGGCCCTGACAAAATATAAGGTAACATATATAAAAACACATAAAACAATTTTATTAAACCTGATATGGTTGGCTACACTGAACTGGACGGAAAACACGAACTACTTATTTACACCTGATTCACTTCATTAATAAGTCTTTGTAGTCAGAACTCTCAGCAAAATTGTTAATCTTGCTCTCAAGCTGTGTTTTAGATAGACTATGGGCGGTGTTATTATGTGGCTAGTCACTAAATACTTGTAAAAATATGTTTAAAAAATACCCTGCGAAGTTTCTTGTCGGTTCTTCTTCGTGGGTGTAATCGAACCGGATAGAACAAATTGTGGCAAGTTCGAGCGCAGTCTAACTGCCATATGAATGATCAATAAACAATACAATACAATACAATACAAAAGCGACCTTTCATGCAGTGCGGTGGTACCAATTCGATCGGGTTAAACCTTACCGCCTAGTTAGGTAAGGGACCTACAGTTTTACGTGGAATCCGAACCATGGTTAGTCTCAAGGGTAGAGCGGTCACCCATTCGATTTATGACCGCGCACGATCGCACGTCGGTCCGTGCTACCGAGGCTGACAAACTACCTTAAAACAATGAAACACATAGAGATCCAATTAATCAAATCAAAATTAACAACAAAAATTTATAATTAACAACATTAAATATTTACAATTATCAACATGAAATACTTATTTACAATTAACAATATTAAATATTTACAACATTTAAATATTTACAATTAAGAATATCAAATATTTACAATAATTAACAACATGAAATATTTACAATTAACAATAATAAAGAATTACATACAGGTGTAGAAACGGCCACTACATCAATTTTAATATCCAGATATTTTTCTGCCAAAGAAATTAAGAAAAAAAAATCTCTACCTACCACTTTTACGTCTCGCTCGACATTGCATTTTTGAAATTGATGTTTTCTTCTAATGTGATAGACACGACGTTGCCTGCCGCTGTTCGAGGGGCGAGAGCGAGTCGCGTCGCCTGCGCCTGCGC
This sequence comes from Nematopogon swammerdamellus, assembly GCA_946902875.1. Lineage (NCBI taxonomy): Eukaryota > Metazoa > Arthropoda > Insecta > Lepidoptera > Adelidae > Nematopogon > Nematopogon swammerdamellus. The sequence goes on from OX336347.1 coordinate 928,429, forward strand.
CGCCGCTCACTCGACCGACAATCTGCCTTAGATGTTTTTACACTAAACTAATGAATTAGTTTGTAAGAGTCGTATAGTTCCAGAACCCGCCAAATCTATTTCTCTAAAAAAAGTAATTATAAACTGTTTCGAATAAAGTATTAAATTAATTGTCACTTATCTGTTAAGACAATATTATGTTCCTAACACAGTCCAATCCAGAGTGAATTGCAAAGAAAAATTTAACATTCGTTCCAGCTCCCTCGTAGTTTGAATGGGCGGCTATTTATCGAGTTCTGGAACCATGCGACTCTAAAAACTCAAACTTTTTACCTGTACCAGTTGGCATTAAGAGTCTACCTCCTAGCCTAGGCTTGGGGATAGACCACAGAGCATGAAATGCGCGCGCCCGCCCCTACTAGAGGCGCCGTGAGCGCGATTTCTCTACAACGGCGTTGAAGCCTGTGGGCGTGGCCTATGACTTACATATGTGTGTTGTGCGTGTGCATTTGTTTTGTGCGTGTGCCTAACTTGCTCCTCTTTGTGTGTAGTGTCGATACTAGCACACACACACACACATACGAAGCGCTAGCAGATCAGCGTACGGTTATTGGGTTTCAAATATCATCGCTTATGGCGCCTCTAGTAGGGGGCGCCCGCGGTAGGTATTTGATGCTCTGTGGGATAGACCTACAGTTTCACACCGGTTCCGAAAGGTAAAGTATCAGGCGTGCTTCGTATCCACATTCAATCAGGAAAAACTCATTGGTGCACGTCGCCTAGCCAGGTTCGAAACTCGAACCTTGACATTGAGGTCATGAGCCTGAAGCCAAGACCAAGACCCCGCCGCTATGAACTAGAGAAAAGAACAGTATTTTTTCTTATTTTATTTTTTATTTATTTATTTTTGGGACAACAAACAGTTTTACATGATAACATCTCGGATAACATTAAGGATACTATAATATGAAAAATACCGAAACCAGTGAAGTGTCCACATATAGAATTTGGACATAATATGCTACATAATATTAACCTACCTATTCTAAAGCTAAATACAAATTTATAAATGATGAAAGTTCTTATAGAAACTGACACGGGCGGCTACATCACATACAAAATCCGCATAATCACAATACAAAGCCCATAACACCTTGGAGAACTAGTTGCCATGTCAGAGCTTCCCTTTGGTCGTGCCGGTCGCACTGAACCGGAAGAATAACACGAACTATTCACATAGCCTTTTCGACCGACCTTTCATTCGGGCGGCGGCGCGGCGGTACCAACCCGGGCGGGTTAAACTTTACCATCTAATAAAGTAAGAAGGGAAGATACCTACAGCTATCTAATTATAGTTTTACGTGGAACCACGGTCAGCTTGCAACGGGCGAACGGTCACCTATCTAAGTACTGACCGCGCCCAGGTGTGCTTATCATCATGAACGTCAGTCGATCGATCGCACCACTGAGCTACCGAGGCTGACAAAAGTAAGTTAATATTAATGCAAATTATAAATGTACCTGCTTGTATGTATATATTCAATAATTATTAATACATACAATAATATTATTAATTAGGTATTTTCATTGTCATAAGTCATTTGGTACATACATTCCACTATTAGGTAGGTAAGGTTGGTACCACCGCACTGAACGAAACGTCGGTCGAAACGGCTATGTAAATAGTTCGTGTTTTCCGTCCAGTTTAGTGTAGCCGACATGAAATGAAGGGAAGCACTGACATGGCACCTAGTTCACCCTGTGTTATGGGCTGACATCACGGATGTTGTAGGTGATGTAGCCAACCGTGCCAGGTTCCATAAAAAAAAAAAAGCGACTCAGGCCCGTGTAAATAGAGCGTACAGTACGCCATTGTAAATAATGTGCACCGGGCTTTAGAATGAGACAATCCGGTTGTAAAGCGTCGTCTCTGTCGCACGTCGTCGTGTCGAATGACGATATTTTCATTGTTCCTGTAAAATATTTCTGGAGCAACAAAGTATTGTCTATCTATCGCACGAGTCCGCCTCGCTCGCCGACCGTACGTGTAACGAGATATATCCTGAGAGTCGCATCCGGGCCGATGTTTTCTTTGTGATTCCGATCCTAAACTAACGAAATATGATCGGCCTTTGATCCCTCCGCCCTCTGAGATCACTGGAAAGATAACAAAACCCTTTTGTTGCGTATCCCTTCTGCTTGCGGAGCGCAGCGCGGCGCGGCGCGGAGGAGGCGGCGGTGGCGGGCGCGCACTTCCATACAAGAGACAATTAATTAAGCTAACACATTTCGGTTTTTTTGTTTGTTTGTTTGTTTGATAGAATAGAATAGAATATAATAGAATGGAATGGAAGGGGATGGGATGGGATGGGATGGGATGGGATGGAATGGAATGGAATGAAATGGGATGGGATGGGATGGAATTGCATGGAATGGAATGGAATGGAATGGGATGGGATGGGATGGAATGGGATGGGATGGGATGTAATGGAAGGAAATGGGATGGGATGGGATGGAATTGCATGGAATGGAATGGAATGGAATGGGATGGAATGGCATGGAATGGAATGGGATGGGATGTAATGGAAGGAAATGGGATGGGATGGGATGAGATGGGATGGGATGGGATGGGATGAGATGGGATGGAATGGAATAGAATAGAAACTTTTTATTGCACACAATTGACAGAAGAATATAGTACATGACAAGAAACAAGAAATACAGGAAAGCGAAAAGGCAGACTTATCAATACAAGTGATTTCTTCCATTTTGAAATGCGGCGAAGTGCACAAACTTGACAGATGTAAAAGGCGCCTAAAAATTATAACATCGCTCTCGCATTTGACAGAAGTATACCTTTACCTTCTTATCTTACTAGGTGGTAGGGTTTAAACCGCCCGGGTTCATACCACATACCACCGCACGAATGAAAGGTCGGTTGAAACGGCTATTTAAATAGCTCGTGTTCTCCGTCCAGTTAAGCGTAGCCGGCACGGCCGAAGGGAAGCACTGACATGGCACCTAGTTCACCAAGGTGTTATGGGCTGACATCACGAATGTATTAGGTGATGCGTCCAACCGTGTCAGTTTCGTTAAAAATGTTTAAGTATATTTTATATTTTTTATGCATATAAAATTATATTTTTTATTGTTTCCTTTTTATGCTGCCATCTCTCTTCCCCACATTCAGCAGTAGGCGAGTATGGATTCAAGTGTTGTATGGTGTATATATAACTGGAATTATATAACTATATAACTGGAAAAATATCACATGTTTTCATGTCAGCCTCGATAGCTCAGTGGTGCAGACAGTCAACTGTCGCTATTGAATGATAAGCAACGCTGGGTGCGGTCAGTACTTGGATGGGTGACCGCTGACCGTTGGAGGCTGACCGAGGTTCGGATTCCTCGTAAAACTGTAGGTCCCTTCCCTCCTAATCTTACTTGGTGGTAGGGTTTAACCCGCCCGGGTTGGTACCACCGCACTGAATGAAACGTCGGTCAAAACGGCTATGTAAATAGTTTGTGTTTTCCGACCAGTTCAGTGTAGCCGGCACGATCAAAGGGGGAAGCACTGACATGGCACCTAGTTCATCCGATGTTATGGGCTGACATCACGGACGTTATAGGTGATGTAGCCAACCGTGTCAGTTTCCATAAAAAAAAAACATAAATTTAGATTTTTTAAATTAATAAAAACTGGTGGTCTTCACCGGCGGACAACTGAAATCGAATGAAACGTTCCGGCGGGGCGGCGCGGCGGCGCCGGGGCGGGGCGGAGCAGCGAATAGCTCTCGCCGAAATGAACCCAATAAAGTGGTAATTTATTTATTTGTTCCGTACGAATGCCGCCGGGCGGAATAATTTATTTATCTCGAGAAGAAACGAACGAAGAATGAGCGTTAATTTAATTCCGGGACTGGCGGTTGCGAAGATATCGCCGCCCGCATCGCTACTCCGTAAAATTAGAGCGAGCGACTGGAAAAATTTTATAGCGACCGTTCGCAGTCAAACTCCATACAAAAGTAAGTGGCGGGTGGCCGAGTGGTTTGGCCATCGGATTCTTATGCGTGAAGTCCGAGGTTCGAATCCGGTCGGCGTGTACCAATGAGTTTTTTTGTGACGAAAAAAATTACGTGCATACGTACACCTGCTACTTCACCGTTCCGAACCGGTGTAAAACTTTAGGTGCCATCCCTTACCCCTTACTAGGTAGTAGGCTCAAATTCTAGCCGACTGGGTTGCCACCACCGTACTGAATATAAGATGTATAGCAGCCTCATATGTGTTCTCCTCTAATCCAGTATAACCAATCCAGGGCAGTCTCCGGAATGGCACCTACATTCTCGGAGGTGATATTGGCTGGTCCAATCATAGGCTTTGGCCCCTGGAACGCAGCAACCCATACCGTCTTACATAAAAAAAATTAACTTGCTTAAATTGCTTGCCAAAAATAAAGCAAACACATAAGAAAGAAGAACGGGTTCTCATCATTATCATTAGGGCATCATTCTTTGTAATGTTTGTTTGGTACGGACCCTAAAACCCTCAAAGCGGAAGCATTCGTCTTGAAAGATGTGAAGTAACGTAACGCTACCATTTACCTACTATTTAAATATGAATGGTAGAAAACTTTATTTCCCCAAATAAATTTACAGAGAAAATGGCAATATTAAATCTATATGAGATGCAAAGGCGAACTGATCTCTTACATCAGATCGTCCAGTCAACCATTGGATGTTTGAAAGTCCATTAAGAGAAGTATAAATATAAACAAGCGATTTTGGTGCCTTGGCCCATTTTGACAGATCACAGCTGCGTTTGAATGCCCAAAATTTTTGCTGTTCTGTCCAATGAACTTTCTTTTCCGTAAAAAGAAGCTATTCGGTTAATAATACATATATAATTTTATAATATTGACAGTTCCTACTTGAAGTACCTATTTACCAGTCGCTAGCAAATTTTACGTAATAACCCTCTCAAGTGTGGCGCAGTGGCGGTGGCACTCAGCGGTCTACCTAATCAGGCTTTCTCTTTCTTTCGTCCTCGCCGCAAAGCCTCCTTCGATTCCCGGAGCGAAGCGTCAAGTCGCGCGGGAGGAAAAGCGGGAAATGGGCGTTTTGTTTATCTATCCATTGTTGGGGAAAGTTGGTTTGCGTTCACTTTTCTTTGTCGCTAGAACTGTAAGTGGCAGCGTTTGTGGGAAAACTCTGCCAATTCTTTTTCGGTTGTGAAAACTATCTGTGAGATTGCCTTACTTTTCAGGAATATTTGGCAAAAACTAGATTTAAATAAATCTTACATTTGAACTCATCATGTTCAAAAGTATGTACATATGTACACAGGTACATGCACTCTTATCATACTCTTACTAAATAAAATACTACTTCAAAATATATCCTTAATGAAACTTATATAAAACCTTCTTATTTATTTACATATATAACCCTCACACGCTTATATTTTGTATTGTTTTTATTTTTTTTTATTATTATCCATTTATTTACACATTTTTTTTTATATTAATTTTACATAATATTTACAAACTTAAAATCTAAAATTAATACAAAAACAAATGGAGTTTCCACCACCGGCGGCGGGGCGAGCCCAGGCTACCGATGGTCGGGTCCCAAAGAGAGGAACCTCCGGACGATGCGTGCAGTGTCGAGCAGGGCTGCCTTCTGGATCTGGCCCTTGACCCAACCACTCAGCGAGAGCGTCTCAAGGTGGTCGTCGAGGCTCTTCGCTATCAGCCCATGCGCCGAAACGACTATGGGCACAACGATCGTCGAGTCGACGGGCCACATTTTGGTAACCTCGTGCTGCAGATCCAGATATTTTAACATCTTCTCTGCTTCCTTACTGACGAGGTTACCATCGTGCGGCACGGCGATATCGACGAGCGTTGCGCGCCTTGCCTCCCGGTCTACTATCACAATATCAGGCCTGTTCGCGAGAATAGTCCTGTCTGTGATAATGGACCGGTCCCAGTAGAGTGTGACATGACCGTTCTCGAGAACTGGCGGTGGATTGTACTTATAGTAAGGCACCTCAGTACCCACAAGGTTGAACTTTAAGGCAAGTTGCTGGTGGATAATCCTGGCTACTAGGTTGTGTCTATGCAGATACTCGGTGTTGGCAAGCTGCGAACAACCGGAAATCACATGTCTGAGGGACTCGCCAGGTTGGTGGCAGGCGCGGCAGATGTCAATGGTGCCGTCCTTCATTATGTGTTTCCTATAGTTGTTCGTCTTGACAACCTCATCTTGTTATTATTATTATTATTTTTTTTTTTTTATATATTTATATAAAATTATATATTTATTTGAAAGTGGTGTGGATGGAGTGATGGGAAATATATAGCTATTTACCTATATATTTTTTATTATTATTTTTTACATTATCTTTAAATATTATACTACTTTTATACTACTTTAAAAATTACACTAATAAAATTCATTCACTTTAAATACCTATCCCACACATGATATGGAATCTATCTAAGTCCTAGCGAACGAGGTAGATTCACAAGCACACCTGCTAATACCATGAGAACCGATGCGAAGCAACACAGACGAAAGCAGGCCTTCGTCACTCGCTCAAGGTCGCGAGTTAAATGCTTGGCGTACCGACTAATCTACAATTAACAGTGGGCTGCTGCTATCCAGCCAGACCGAGCGCGTGGCGCTTTCGAATTTAGAAAATGTCGAAATCACGTAATTATTGTGCAGTGGACGGGTGCAAAAGTCAAAAGACAAATGAAAACTTGTCTTTTTTTTCATTGCCGAGAGACGAAGAAAGGTAAGTGTTTTGTTTAGTAGCATTTTGATTTATTTCTAGTAATTTATTTATTCATATTAGTAGGAGGTCATAGATTTAAAAATAATATCATATTGCCAATAACATTAGTTAGATGACGCCGAACAGCGTGGTATGTATGGCCTAATTTGTATAAGGATAATAGGTACATTGTAGATGATCAATTGATCATTGATCATTAAATTTATTGATCAAACAAAACTATCACTGGAAGGTTGCACGCAATGCACGCTTCGATGTGAGAAACTAATTGTGACGGTAACGCATGCATGAATTTGTTCGCATGAATTTGCCGTACCTAAATATCGTATCGTTGGTAGCTAGAACGATAAAAGTTGGTAGGTATCATCTTCATTTTATTCCTCACAATAAGACAGCACAAAGACACAGCCCTTAGACGCGCTGAACGACGCGCTTTCGAGATAGAGTTACACGACAGAAAGAGAAGCAAAATGTAGGCAGTTATCGTGTTTAGGCATGCAGCTCTGTGCGAGTCAATTTGTACTTTATCGCGTGGTCGCAGAGTAGCTATTTCTTTGTGAGTATTTGTACAGAGCAGCTTCTGTACGGAGTACTCTTTTCTATTCGTGACGAAAGTCTAGTGCTTTGCCTCGAGTACAATACATACTTTTTTTTTTTTTTTTTTTTTTTTTTTTTTTATGGAACCTGACACGGTTGGCTACATCACCTACAACATCCGTGATGTCAGCCCATAACACAGGGTGAACTAGGTGCCATGTCAGTGCTTCCCTTCATTTCATGTCGGCTACACTAAACTGGACGGAAAACACGAACTATTTACATAGCCGTTTCGACCGACGTTTCGTTCAGTGCGGTGGTACCAACCCGGCCGGGATAAACCCTACCACCTAGTAAGGTAAGAAGGGAAGGGACCTACAGTTTAACGTGGAATCCGAACCACGGTCAGCCTCCAACGGTCAAGCGGTCACCCATCCAAACACTGACCGCGCTCAGCGTTGCTTAATAACAGTTGACTAACCAACCGCGCCACTGAGCTACCGAGGCTGACGAATTTTCTTATCCCTTAGTCGACTTTTACGACATGCGACGGGGAGAGATGCAGTGGGGCTATTCTTTTTAAGTACCGACCCCACACGGTACAAAATTACCTAAATGTAAATAAATGAAATAATTACTGTATCAGTTTAATGTTAAGTTATGTAACTATATGTTATGTTCAAATTGTAACTGTGACTGTATTTCTTTTATTTTTATACAATAAAGAATTGGAATTGGAATTGGAACTTGTGGCATTTAAAAAAATGAGCTGAGGGAGAACATTTTAGATTTTTACAAAAATTACAAAATAAAGCCATTTTTACTAAACTTTAAATTAGATATTCTGAGAGGTAATTAGCAGCCCTATCGGCTTTCGACGAATTATTGCCAGTTTCTGGGACACCCCGATATAAAAGTTGGTTGGTTACCGGGTTGGTACCACTGCACTGAATGAAAGGTCGGTCGAAACGGCTATGTAAATAATTTGTGTTTTCCGTCCAGTTCAGTGTAGCCGTCACGACCGAAGGGAAGCACTGACGTTGCACCAAGTTCACCCGGTGTTATGGGCTGACATCGCGGATGTTGTAGGTATAATGTAGCCAACCGTGTCAGGTTCCATAAAAAAAAATTGCCGTTTCGACCAAACTTTCTTTCAGTGCGGCGGGGTACAAACCCGTGCGGACGAAACCCTACCACCTAGTAAGGTAAGAAAGGAAGGGACCCACAGTTTTTTTTTTCAAGTTCAATTATGCGACTGAGGTGTCACAGAGCGTGTGTGTCACACCGCACTGAATGAAAAGTCGGTCGAAACGGCTATTAAAATAGTTCGTGTTTTCAGTTCACTTCAGTGTAGCATGAAACAAAAAGTCGTACACTGAACTAGACGGTAAACACAAACTATTTACATAGCCGTTTCGACCGACCTTTCATTCAGTGCGGTGGTACCAACCCGGGCGGGTTAAACCCTACCACCTAGTAACATAAGAAGGGAGTCATATCCCTTAGTCGCCTTTTACGACATACACGGGGAGAGATGCAGTGGGGCTATTCTTTTAAAGTACCGGCCCCACACGGTACGCACACAGATGCTGCTAGCGAAGCCGGGAGCATAAATACGCGTACATCTATAAATTATCTATGACATCAGTGCCGGAATAACCATATAGCGGGTTCAGTGGCCGGTCGCCGAGTGGTTGGGGCATCGGCTTCTCATGCGAGAGGCCCGAGGTTCGAATCCGGTCGGCGTATACCAATGAGTTTTTTCTGACGAAAAAATTTACGTGCATACCTACACCTGCTGCTTCACAGTTCGGAACCGGTGTAAAAGTGTAGGTCCCTTCCCTTGCCCCTTTACTAAGTGTTAGGCTCAAATTGTAGCCGATTGGGTTGGTGCCACCGTACTGGATGTAAGAGGGCCGCATAGCAGCCTCGGTTTTGTTCTCCTCTAGTCCAGTATAGCCAGCAATCCAGGGAAGTCTCCGGTATGGCACCTACCTTCTCGGAGGTGATATTGGCTGGCCGGAGCATGTGCTTTGGCCCCTCCGACTCAGCCATCCATGACGGATTACATAAAAAAATTAAAATCCGAATTTAAATATCTATGCGCTCGGCGAGCCGACTTTCAAAAACGCGGAAGCCTCAAGGCACACAATACATATTATGATACTTCCCAAGGGTAGCGATGATGTAAATGTTGGAAATCTCCCACGCATCCCGCGGGAGACCGAGGGATGAAAAGTGGAAGTAATTTTATGGCGTCGAAATATTTTAACAATCTCTTATCCCTTGCGAGTGAGGCAGATTTCTCTTTCATTCGCTCGTGAATTGAATAGGACATCAATATAAGGTTATGTATAATACATTTTGCATACGCTATCTTCAGAGATTTGAGGAAAATATTATATTCTACAAAAATATAAATGTTCAGTGCATTAACCTACCTACACTTGATGCTTCACCGTTCGGAACAGGTGTAAAACTGTAGGTACCTTCCCTTGCCCTTGTTACTAAGTGGTAGCAGGCCTCACACACTCTATGTACTTGCGCGCGCTAACTACCTACCGCCCGGTGGACCGCCGGCGGTCTAATTCAGTGAAAATTCGTCAGCCGCGCGAAACATGCCTACACGCTCGCCCACGCAACTGCGCGCAGCTGTAAAGCAATAATCACTTTATACTCGATCGTTTAGGTACATTTTCGCACGCAGCGATTTCCGACGTAAAACAGTAGGCTATTAAATCCGAAGGTATGGAACTTTTCTATGGAGTGATTTATCTGTTACGAAGTAACTATTAAGTAATCTGTGGTGGTAGGCTCAAATTGTAGCCGACTGGGATGGTACAACCGTACTGGATGTAAGATGGCCGCATAGCAGCCTCGGTTGCGTTCTCCTCTAGTCCAGTATAGCCAGCAATCCAAAGGGAAGTCCCCGGTATGGCACCTACCCTGGGAAGTGATATTGGCTGGTCAGATCATGTGCTTTGGCTACTATGACCCAGCCCCCGATACTGGATTACATAATTGTATTGTATTGCATTGTTTATTGATCATTCGTGTGGCAGTTAGACGGCACTCGAACTTATCGCAATTTGTTCTATCCGGTTCGATTACACCCACGAAGAACCACCCACGAAGAACCACCACGAAGAAACACAATGGGTTAATAAAATTTAAAAAATAATAAACAAAATAAATGAGGTCGAATTTCCTATTCGTTTGGTTGCCACTATTTAAAAAAAGAAGAAGAAGAAATAAATGAGATAATTAAAGTGCGATCAACTTGTCACAGACTATCTGTCCCCTAGAAACAATGTTGTCCCCCAGCACTAGAGGCAGTAATCACTCATTATGTATGCAAACCGAAACTTTTTCCGCCGAACTTCTGATGGGCCGTTAAGGAAATCTCCCCGTTCGGGCCGGCCGCGGCGGTTCGCCTCGGTTTTGCATTTTACAGCCATCAAGCTAAAGTGGAGAAGTTTCTGTGTACTTCATTCATACGTAATGCTTCTGGGACACCCTGTAGCGGGCGTCAGCTGGGCAATAATGCGGAGAGTATACAGGCTGTGGCGCCTTTAACAAGACCACTTTTTAAACGTAACAGATAGTAACATTGTAAAACCTTGTAGAATAGAATAGAAATGTTTTATTGCTACAAAAAACATTCAACAGACATTCAAACATTAGAACATTTACAGATGGTGTAAAGGCGAACTTATCCCTTACAGAGATTTCTTACAGTCAACCTTTTGACGTTTGAGATTTGATTAATGTAGTGGAATGTACATAAGTAGGTAAAAGATTTGAACTTGCAAATTGAAGATAAAATAATAATATTAAGAATACCGAGATCGTGTCGGTTATATTTTGACTTTGTATTAAACATTGTCAGTTATTCTGATGATTCTATGTATACAGTGTTATTCTGATGATTCTATGTATACAAGGAATTAAATTGGTAATTGTGGACAATTGGTAGCATTCTTGTGCTTTTCCTGCGATACAATTATAACCCTAATCCCGCCTCATACAGATATAGTAAACATAGAGTCATCGGAATAACTCTCAATGTTTGATACAAAGTCAAAATGTAACCGACACAATCTCGGGCGCTGTTTGTGGAGGTACGGTAGTCGGGGGGGTGGAGCAGGGGGGGACGGGGGGAATGCGGCGCGCAAGCCACATACGTCTCCGAAATGAGAGCGACTGACTGAGCCGAGGCAACGGAAACGTTTCCTATCAGGAGCGACTCGTCCGGGAACCAGCCACGTACACCACACTTCATGAGTACACTTCGCAGCATACGACAATCCGTTATTGTTTATTGATCCCACAAGGTTCGGTACTGGGACCACTTTTGTTCCTAATATATATAAATGACTTACCTAGTCTTATGGGGGACGCATGCAAGCCAATACTTTTTGCCGATGACACGAGCTATCTCATACCAGCAAATACTGTTACGAAAATGGAGGAATCTGTCAAGTACACTATAGAGGCAGCGGATAATTTGATTTGGAGTAAACGAAATAGTACTCAACCAATTAAAACTCACTTGATTAATTTTACATGTACCAAAAGAAATCGAACATCTGCTCTTTGTAGTGCTAAAGAAGTTACCTTCTTAGGAATAACATTGGACGTTAACTTGAGTTGGACCAGTCATATAGACAAACTCTGTAACAAGTTTTCATCTAGTTTATACGCTTTGAAACAACTGAAGAAATACACCAATGAGGAGACGATGAAACTGGCATATTACGGGGTATTTCCACTCTTTATTGTCATATGGTCTGCTGGTGTGGGGAAATGCGGTGGATGTGAACCGAGTACTCGTGAAGCAAAAAGCCGCATTACGGGTGTTACACGGTGTCCCAAGAAGAACCCATTGTCGGCCGTTATTTAAAATCAAAAATTTTAACTGTGGTGGCTCAATACATTTTGGACTGCTTGTTGTATGTACACAAACGACAGGAGCTATATGCGTCGCACTCGCAGACTCACTCGTATATTACGAGAAAGATAGCGGACATACGACCGGCTCTCTGTCGTTTGGAACGCACCAAGCGTCACGGTGACTATGAAAAAACTAAATTATTTAATCATATAAATTGGAACACACGGCAACTGTCGCCTAAATTATTTAAAAACTACATTAAAAACATTTTAACTCTTAATCCACTTTACAATATTAATGAATTTTATAGCATACATTTTTAAATTATTTTTCATTTAAATATTTCTAATTCAATTTACTATTATAATTTAATTTATGCGCGGGTCTGTGTGTGTGAGGGTGTGTATGTGTGATTGACGTTTTTAGAATTTTACTTTGTTCTACTGAAGATGTGTAAATTTGGAATCTACCACTAATTAATTATGTGCGGTTGCTTTTATTTTATTATTGTAATGATATTTTAGTTTTGGATTATTTTATAAAAAAATTTAAATCTTTGACGTGTCCCATAGTGGAACAATTTTATTTATATAAAATTGTATAAACCTACTCAACGGGAAATAAACGATTTTGACTTTGACTTTGACTTTGATCATAAATATGGCAGTCGAACTTGTTGTTTCGCTTGTACTCGAACGCGCATGGTTTCGCGGAAGGGAATTTGGTTCTGTCGACTGCATTCGAACTTGTCGTTTCGTTTGTACCCGAACGTGCGTGGTTTCCGGCCCTCGGCTCAGCCACATATGCAGGTTTTCATAAAAAAACTCGTATCAATAGGCTAGAGAGCCCAGCGACAGTAGGCATATCTGCTGGCATGGCATCTAGCTGAGCGTGGTTTCGCGGAGGTGAATTTGGTTCTGTCGACTGCACCTTTGGTCCCTCGGATCAGCCACACATGCAGGTTTTTATAAAAAAGGAGGTCTTCAAACGTCGTATTAATAGACAGCCCAGTGACAGTCAGTAATCTAATGGCATGGCATCTCACGTGGTTTCGCGTGAATTTGGCTCTGTCGACTGCAATTGTGCCTTCGGCACAGCAATCCATGCTGGTTTACGTAAAAAGAAGATTTAACAGTTGTTTATAATTATATTAGGCGAGTGTACACGGGTGCATCAGGTGTGAAGTAATCGCGTTCCTCCGCTCACCATAAATCGAGAGCCGTCCGCCTCGGAGGTTCAGGGGGCGGGGGTGGAGGGCGAGTGGGGGGGGGGGGGGGGGGGGGGAGCGATACGTCGCATCTAATCGAGTCGTGCGACGAGGAGAGGAGCCGCCTCCACTGTGCGGTGCTACTGTTTGTTGCATATTGCCGAGCTGTATATCGAGGGCTTACTTCAAGAATGCACTAAGTCAAAAAAATTCGATTTTGACTTAATTATACAGTTTTGTTCATAATTTTTTGCGCTACATTCTTCAAAAACACACTAAGTCGTACACTGACGAGATCCAAAGATAGCTATAGCATTAAGTCATAATATCACTACTTTGTACAAGCAAAAAGCACTAAATGACATGATTCGAATAGAATGGCACTAAGTTCTGATTATTGTTGAAATTATAGTCAACGTAAATACAATAAGTACAATTTAGTGCCTTACTGTAAATGTTTTTTATGTGAATCGCAAAAAGTTATTCTTCTGGAATGCGTTAAGTCTACTTAGTGTTATTTCAAAAATACAATTTCGATAATTCGTGGTAGAATACTATTCTGCAATAAAGCATTAAGTGACTTAATGCATTTCATGTTGCGGTTTTGGCTTACTGGGACTTAACGAAATCATTTTCAAAAAGACATTAAGTCACTTAGTGCATTTACGAAGATGCGATTTTTAGAAACGTCGTCAAAAACGTACTGCGAAAAGCACTAAGTCGGACTTAATGTATTCTTGGCGATATTACTTGAAGTGGTTGTTGTTAACAACTACACTGGCCGATGCATTAAATCGACATAAATTAGAATTGTGTACTTGCAATACTGAATCGTGGATGACACCTCAAGCATTCGCTGAGTGAATATGTTAGTGAGCTATTGTAATTTGAGGTTATCTAGTTAAAAAAGTATTTTTTTTAGGAAAATGAAGGAAGCGTTTTCACTCTGGTAATCGTGATTGATAGAAGAAGATCAACACAACTATTTTAGTAGCAACCATCATTGTAATTCACTGAAAAATTGTAATACTGCCCGTAAAACTGTCTTTTTAATCAACGATGCAATTAGAGAAGCTGCAGAGGCTTACCTCCAAGGATATTACGGATTGTATGCGCTAAACCCACGGCCACCACTGAAGCCATACTCTGTCTCAACACTGGACCTATTTGTCAAACAGGAGGCAGCGGCGTCCGCTTCAGACTCAAGGTACTAGAATTATGAAAAGGGGACGAACCGGTAAAGCACACAAGTGTCCTGCACACGGTGTGCAGTGAACTACCCTTATTAAGGACCAACCCCCGGCCCATCTAGTGAGACGGAACTAAGAATCTTCACAGACGGGTCACGGACAAGCAGTTGGACCGGTGCGGGCATTTTCTCATGGGAGCTGAACATTAACAGATCAGTACGACTTGGTGCACACTCAACAGTTTTCCAAATGGAAGTAATCGGGGTGCTACAAGCGGCAACCGCTGGGACTGAGATGGGCGTATGTAAAGCATACTGCACTACAACAAAACATGCTCGGCGAGTACAGAGAGTACAGAGATACTCTCAGACAGCGCAGCGACTCTTATGTCACTGAAGAGCAAGAGGTGTACCTCAGGCCTGCTACTTCAATGTCATGAGGCCCTGGAGAAGGTTTCAGGTAATAATAACAAGGTGATCCTCCAGCGGATAAAAGGCCACAACGATGACGACAGAAATGACAGTTCTGATGACGTCGCCCGAAGAGGCTCCAGAACTATACCCAAAGGAGCGGAACCCGTGATAATCACGACGCGTCGACATCACGGAAACACAGGGACAGATGGAAGGGCCTCGTAAAGTGCAGACAGTCGAGAGCTGCTCTTCCTAAACCAGACCGAAGGCTGGCTCTGAAGCTTATCAATCTGGCCCGGGCTAAGCTGAGAATAGCCGTTGGTCTTATGAGCGGCCACTGCTCACTAAATAAACATCTACACACCGTGGGTAATACGGATAGTCCACCGTGCAGGGGATGTTTGGCGACGAATGAAATGACCGAGCATATTTTGTTGGAGTGCAGTGTGTTTGACAACCAACGAAGGGACGTACTCCGTTCTCCATCTTCCGTTGCAGCGGTCTGCAGACGCCCCAGTCGAATTGTGGCTTTTTTCCATGAAACATTCCATGACATAGCCTGGCTGGGGTAGCTGGAGATCGCGGGGTTTTTCACAAGGTCCCCAACCAAGCGGGACTAGTTTGCAGGCCTAGAGCCAACCCCAAACCAAAGCACCAACAACAACTGTCTTTTTCATTAAATGACTATAAGACTTAACACAGTATTTTTATTTTACTGCAAAATTAATCATCAAACAAAATACACTAAGTCAGTACCTTCTCCTACACTTTTGAATAAAACGTGGTATTGTGTTAACATATAATTTTTTTCTTTAATAACATTTTTAACCTCGATAGATAATAAATCTCGGTACATAATACTGATATTGTAAATATAAGTACATTTTTTTATTTTTATTTTGTAAACTTTAAATCTTGATTATCTCAAAACTACTTTTTCTGACTTAATGCATTCTTGAAGTAAGCCCTCGATATGGGGATGGTTTCAAGTAATCCGTAAACCGATCAGAAACCTGTACACGGTTTTGGCGTAGAATACTTATTGGATTTATGTGGCGTAGTTGGTTATTTGTATCTACGATTAACTATGTATCTACGATTACACGTATCTACGATTAATTGTACAATATGCGATTTTTTGTTATGAATTTATATTTAATACTATTATAATTTTTTTAGAAGTGCATTGTTCGCACCGATGCCCTTTCCACGTCCCGTAGTCCACTCTCCGCCGTAGTACCTCTACGACCCGTAGGCCGCTCTCCGCTGTAGTACCTCTACGCCCAGTAGCCCGCTCTCCGCTGTAGTACCTCTACGGCCAGCAGCCCCCTCTACCGCGTAGTACCTCTACACCCAGTAACCCCCTCCGCCGTAGTACCTCTACGCGCCGTAGCGCTTCTCCTCCGTAGTACCTCTACGCCCCGTAACCCCCTCCGTCGTAGTACCTCTACGCCCCGTAGCCCTTCTCCTTCGTAGTACCTCTACGCCCTGTAGCCCCCTCCGCCGTAGTACCTCTACGCCCCGTAGCCCCCTCCGCCGTAGTACCTCTACGCCCCGTGTCGCTTCTCCTCCGTAGTACCTCTACGCCTCGTAGCCCCCTCCACCGTATTACCTCTACGCCCCGTAGGCCGCTCTCTGCCGTAGTACCTCTACGCCCCGTAGCCCACTCTACGCCGTAGTACCTCTACGCCCCGTAGCGCTCAGTCAGTTTTCTTAGCATTGAATTAGAACTGGCGGAACTTTCGACATGTCCAAGCGTAGGTTACCTACCTATGGATGAGATTATACAATAAAAAATTATAATTATATATTTCCCAGCTCAAAAAATATATATAATTACTGTCATAAGGAATTTTATCCTACTCCTTCAATAAACAATAAACAACACATTATAAATTATATAACACAAACGTGTAGCCGCGTCTTTACCAGAAGGCGGAATCTACACATATATCAGCGCCATTTGAGAGGAATGAACGCGACGCGACGCGACGGTGCACATTGGATGCGGAGTGCGCCATCGCACAAGGACACGAAGCAATCTCGGATGCAAGCTACACGGAGATTTGTGATCGTGGCTGAGACGTTTGGCGGCTCGGCTTAGTACGTTTGGGTACCTATATGTTTGTGTATCATCATCAATCAATACTAATAATAAATCTGTAAGGGATGATGGTGATGGAGTAAGTTACTTTGTTTTATGAGATACTGCGTTTGTAGACTCCATGTATGATAATAAAACTAAATTGACGATTTTTTGAAATCTTTTCTATATGTTTTTTTTTATGGAACCTGACACGGTTGGCTACATCACCTACAACATCCGTGATGTCAGCCCATAACACAGGGTGAACTAGGTGCCATGTCAGTGCTTCCCTTCATTTCATGTCGGCTACACTAAACTGGACGGAAAACACGAACTATTTACATAGCCGTTTCGACCGACGTTTCGTTCAGTGCGGTGGTACCAACCCGGCCGGGATAAACCCTACCACCTAGTAAGGTAAGAAGGGAAGGGACCTACAGTTTAACGTGGAATCCGAACCACGGTCAGCCTCCAACGGTCGAGCGGTCACCCATCCAATCACTGACCGCGCTCAGCGTTGCTTAATAACAGTTGACTAACCAACCGCGCCACTGAGCTACCGAGGCTGACGAATTTTCTTATCCCTTAGTCGACTTTTACGACATGCGACGGGGAGAGATGCAGTGGGGTTATTCTTTTTAAGTACCGACCCCACACGGTACAAATGTATGTATTTTCCTCCATAACTCTTAAAGCGATCATCCGAATTCGATGAAATTTAGTACAAGTACATTTAACTATACGAGACACACGATAGGTTACCTGTAATTTACTTCCGGTTACGCTAAGATGTAGCTCTCACACAAACCGAAATGTTCGACTTTCTTGACCGCTTTTCACTACAAGCCGCCGTAAAAAGACCTCATTCATCTGAGAAAGAATAGAACAGAATATTATTTATTGTACTTAAATATAATTTTTACAAAAGGCGGACTTATTACCTATGGCAATCTCTGCCAGTCAACCTTTCTTAAATTTAAAACATAATATAAGGTAGCAACAAAAGAAGAAGAATGAAAGAAACTTAATACTAACGAAAGTTAATTAATAAAAGTATACAAGCAGACGCCAGGCTTCCTTACCTATAATAAAATCCAACGTCTGCTTTCTGTCTGAGTGTCTGAGTGTCTGAGTGTATGTCTGTCTGTCCGCTTATAACTCGAGAACCACTGAACCGATTTTAATGAAACAAAATTCTACGGATAGCTTGATTCTTCCCATCAACTATAGGCTACTTACTATCACGCTAAATAGCTTATGAGGTTAGCAGTGAAGTGAAATATGTGAGCGGGCGGAGCCGCGGGCACAGCTTTTAATATATACAATACAGTTACAATAATATAATATACAAGCTGTGCCCGCGGCTCCGCCCGCTCTCATATTTCACTTCACTGCTAACCTCATAAGCCATTTAGCGTGATAGTAAGTAGCCTATAGTTGATGGGAAGAATCAAGCTATCCGTAGAATTTTGTTTTATTAAAATCGGTTCAGTGGTTCTCGAGTTATAAGCGGACAGACAGACACTCAGACAGACAGAAAGCAGACGTTGGATTTTAATATAGGTAAGGAAGGATTACATAAACATAGGACATATTAACATACTAAACAAGAATACATAGACGCATACTTATATGTATTATGTACTATCAATAGATACTCGATAAATACATTACATAAACTACTTAGAAACTACTACAAACACATGTGGAGAAAAAGCAAAATATGTATTTTAATATGGCCCTAGTTGGCAGAAATAAGAAAAAAAAAAAAATCAAGACATACTCGTATCTATAAATAATAAATAAAGTCACCTTATTCCTTGGAGATATGAGACGCTATCAAACGCTTTACACGCAGAACGCAAAGAATAAAATGTTTGTTAAGGGCATTTAATTAGTTATTACAAAAACCACCGACGATCCCTCTCACATAAAGGCCGTAAAAGTAATGTAATTTTCCATAATAATAAAATTTTCTCAAAATTGGATGCCTCTTGAGGCGGCGACACGGCGTAGGAGCGGGGGCGGAGCGGGGGCGGAGCGGGGGCGGAGTTCGGACGGGATAATATGAGCGTCCCTTCTTATTCTCGCTGCCCCAAATTGGATTCATTTTCCGAAAAAAATGTTACAACAAAGGATAATTTTATTTTCACGCGCCTAGAACGCATCCTTTTATGGTCGTGGATGTAGGAACAAATCTTTTAACTTGAGTTTAGTATTTAATCGTTTTTTTTTTATTTGAAGATTTTGCCCGTGACTCCCCTCGTGGCATTGCAGGTTATGCTTAGGAGTACTTAAGACAGTATATCGTGAAGTTTTTTTTTTAATTTGCCGGCCTGAATATTTATCTACGAGTATATTTCTATATTTTCTAGTTTCTTTTTATGTACAGTTTGTTCTTTAAATTGTGAAGAGTTCTGTAAAGAGTTTAAATTTTGTTGGCTACATCACCTTCAACATCCGTGATGTCAGCCCATAACACCGGGTGAACTAGGTGCCATGTCAGTGCTTCCCTTCATTTCATGTCAGCTACACTGAACTGGACGGAAAAACACGAACTATTTACATAGCCGTTTCGACCGACGTTTCATTCAGTGCGGTGGTACCAACCCGGGCGGGATAAACCCTACCACCTAGTAAGGTAAGACCTTTAACGGACAGTTTTACGTGGAATCCGAACCACGGTCAGCCTCCAACGGTCGAGCGGTCACCCATTCAAGTACTGACCGCGCTCAGGGTTGCTTAACAACAGTCGACCAACCGCACCACTGAGCTACCGAAGCTGACTATTCTATTATATTCCCTTTAGAGAAATATCGTGATGGTATATAACCGAGTTATGCCAAATTTCGAAAGTGAAAAATGTGAAAGAGAAGAGAAGACCGTGAAGACTTGTACCGTGTGGGGTCGGTACTTAAAAAGAATAGCCCCACTGCATCTCTCCCCGTCGCATGTCGTAAAAGTCGACTAAGGGATAAGAAAATTCGTCAGCCTCGGTAGCTCAGTGGCGCGGTTGGTTAGTCAACTGTTATTAAGCAACGCTGAGCGCGGTCAGTGATTGGATGGGTGACCGCTCGACCGTTGAAGGCTGACCGTGGTTCGGATTCCACGTTAAACTGTAGGTCCCTTCCCTTCTTACCTTACTAGGTGGTAGGGTTTATCCCGGCCGGGTTGGTACCACCGCACTGAACGAAACGTCGGTCGAAACGGCTATGTAAATAGTTCGTGTTTTCCGTCCAGTTTAGTGTAGCCGACATGAAATGAAGGGAAGCACTGACATGGCACCTAGTTCACCCTGTGTTATGGACTGACATAACGGATGTTGTAGGTGATGTAGCCAACCGTGTCAGGTTCCATAAAAAAAAAAAAAGAAGACAAGGTGGCTGCTCTCAACATTTTTCCTTGTCTTCTTCTTCTGTTGTTGCTACCTTTGTAAATACTCGATACTGTCAGCCTCGATAGCTCAGTGGTGCAGACAGTCGACTGTCGCTATTGATGGTTAAGCAACGCTGAGCCGGTTACTTGGGTGGGTGACCGCTCGACTGTTGGAAGCTGACCGTGGTTCGGATTACACGTAAAACTGTAGGTCCCTTCCCTTTTTAACTTGCTAAGTGGTAGGGTTTAACCCGCCCGGGTTGGTACCACCGCACTGAATGAAACGTCGGTCGAAACAGCTATGTAAATAATTTGTGTTTTCCGTCCAGTCGTCCAGTTCAGTGTAGCCGTCACAACCGAAGGGAAGCACTGACATGTCACCTAGTTCACCCGGTTTTATGGGCTGACATCACGGATGTTGTAGGTGATGTAGCCAACCGTGTCAGTTTCCATTAAAAAAAAACTGTCATATATTTTAGGTTGACTGACAGATATTGGCTTAGGCATTAAGTCGCTTTTTGTGAAATTTTAAAGTAATAAAGTAAATTTTTATCATTATTAAGGAGGTTCTTCCCGCTGTCGCGCTCCAGGTTTTCGTCTCCGACCCTGGCGTACTTTCCGGTCACCGAGATCACACTGAAAATTGGATTGCCTCGGGGCGGAGCCGCGGGGGGGGGGGGGGCTGGGGCTGGGGGTTAGCTCGTTATGTCGCTACAGAGGTTAAACCGCTTTTTAGTTTGTAAAAAATTTTTTCATATTGGACTAAATTTTTTTAATTATTTTTTTATATTTTTCATTCTTGTTGTATTCACTTGTTTTATGCACTTCTGCCTAAACTGGTCCAATTGGCCGTCTTATAGGCAGTCGTAATAAAATTATTTTTAGTTCTAAAATCTAAGATCTAAAATCCACCTTCTTCTTATATCTACCTTACATGTGAGTAGGTGTGTGTATGTGTGTGTGTATAGATTTTAAAAAGTGATGGGACATATTAAACAGTAAAGAAAAAAATAAATCACATTCAGTATAATAAAAAAACTATAAATAAAAAATCAAAGTAAAAATTTTAAAACCCAAATACTACTAAGAACTAAAGAATATGGGAGTGAAAGTTGGGATGGCAGACGAAGCATGAAATGCGCGCGTTGAGGAGTATGTGTGGAGTTACAATGAAAGATAGATTGAGAAATAGTGTAGTGCAGACGCTGTGGGCTGAAAGAAGATATAGTGACAAGGATTGAGAAAGGAATGCTTCGGTGGTTCGGTCATGTTGGAAGAATGGATGATAGGAGACTAACGAAAGAAATTTATGAAGCAAATGTGAGTGGAAGAGTCAGGAAGGGTCGCCCTAGACGCACGTACCTGAACCAGATCGGGTATGTGCTCAAAAAGGGTCAAGTGCGTAGTACCTGTAACCGACGAGCATGCATGAAGAACATTATGGGAGTGGAAGAGGCGGCAGAGGTGTGTCAGGATCGTGACATGCGGAGATCCGTTGTCTCTGCCTACCCCACCGAGAAACAGGCGTGACGCTATGTATGTATGTATGTAACTAAGGAAACTGGAGGTGCAATGTCAAGTTTGACAATATGGCACCTAACGTCCGCCATTTTGTTTTTTTTTTTGCACCATCGAGCTACCATGGCTGACGATCTAAGGATATGTTTCAGACTTACGCCATTTACGTATATTCACGCCGCTATACCAAATCTAGTGTGGTGGTCGATCGATGTCCGATGAGCTGTGTGATAACACTCTCCCCCGTGACCCACATAACGGACAAAAATAATAAATATAATCACACCCACGCAGCGGCGTTCCCTCTCGAAGATCGATGCGAGTCTCAGGTCGGCGCGAGATTTCAGTGAAGAAGGGTTGGGGTGGAAAAGGCCGGTAAGGGTGGACGGTAGATTGATGAGCCACGAAGTAGCCTGGCAGGTTACGTATTGGCCGCTCGCCCGCCGGAGCCTCCCGGGTCGGATCATTTGAATAAATTGAAACACAATCCAATATATAATAAAGCAGCTATTCCAAGTTAGGGACGACGGAACACTGATCATAAAATTGTGAACTGATAATTTTCCAAAGAAAGAACTAACAGTACGCGGCGGTAAATAATGCACATCGGGCTTTAGAAAGAGACAATCCGGTTGCAAAGCCGCCGTCCAAACACTCGATTAGTCACGATTCCTGGACAGCCCGTCCGCCGGACTCCGGGGGACCGAGAAAGGGGCCGAGTTGGAACTAGGGGGCGAAGTGGGACCAGGCAGGGCGATACTGGGACACAGCCGGACGTTGATGTATAACACAGGATCAACAGTCTAGGTGGAATAAGTAGAGCTTGAGTCTGGTTACGTCGGGCTGTGTCGTCTCTGTCGCACTAACTCGCACGTCTCTGTGCGACAGGGACGACGCTCTACTTCTACCGGACAATCTCTTTCTAAAGTCCGAAGTGCATTATTTACTGGCGCTGACTGTTCATAAATATGGTTAAATAAAATGTCGACTGGAAGACATTTTTTTTAAGAACAGAATAGAATATTGAACAGAATATAGAGTCGCACTCGCACACCAAGGGTTCCGTATCACCATGTCATGGTCAGCGCCACTCACCATCTATGGCGTGTTTTATGAAATACTTCATATTAGTTCAAATTCATGATTAGTTAAAATGCTTCATACTCTTTTCGGTAGATGGCGCGCATACACTTTTTAGATTCTTGTATTGAAAACCCCGTGATTTTTTTAGTTTTTCTTATTTTTATTATTTGATATTATATCGGCCATAATAACACATATTCTGTAAAAATTTCAACGGGGTACCTATTACGGTTCAAAAGATACAGCCCTCGGACAGACGAACAAACAGACAGACGGACAGGCACACAGACAGACGGCGTAGGCTTAGTAATAGGGTCCCGTACGACGGATACGGAACCCTAAAAATATAAAAAAAATAGAATAGAATGAAATGGAATGGGATGGAATGGAATGGGATGGAAATAATTTAAATACGTTTACGTCATACTAAGCTTGGAATAGAGCAACGGAAGGAGCGATTGTCGTACATTAAGGTCAAACAGACAAGCGTGGGTGTTCCGGCATTCTAATAGGTATTTGTGTTCCGTCGAATATTCCATAAATAAGTCGCACGTGGGTGTTCGGCTATTCTCTGTTCATGACCTTACTATTACTAATGTATGCCATTAATTTATTATTGTTTGTATGATAAATTCCTATTATTTGTTTGTATGATTAATTCCTATAGATTACATATCGGAACCAAACAATGTCATCAATGAAAATAATGACGAAATATTGTTTGTTATCCTATTAATTTAATTGAGCTTTAACATTACTACATGTGAGTGTAGCCGGCACGATCAAAGGGGGAAGCACTGACATGGCACCTAGTTTACCCGGTGTTATGGGCTGACATCACGGACGTTGTAGGTGATGTAGCCAATCGTGTCAGATTCCATAAAATAAAAAAAACTAGCTGTGCCCGCGACTTCGTTCGCGTGGACTTATCACCACGCCATCTACCGGTTTCAAGTGTATTTTCAAACTATCCAGGGACCCATTCAAATATACACACAAAATTTCATCTAAATCGGTCCAGCCGTTTTGGAGGAGTAGGGTGACAAACACACGTACAGAAGAATTATATATATTAAGAAGATTAACTTATAAATCCTCATCCAAGTTTTTTGGAACCTCAGACATCGTTGGGTTTTGGCTGGACAATCTTCATCATTGGCCAAGATCACCTTGAAAGAGAGGGTAGATGTGGTGGATGTACGGGGTGGTTCTTCAACTTATGCAGAGGGTAGATATTCAACATATATTGGGGGGTAGATTTTCAACTTATGTAGGGAGTAGATCTTCACCCTTGTAGGGGGTAGATCTTCAACTTTGAAGGGGGTAGATTTTCAACTTTATAACTTTTTAATATGTATGTATGTTCCGCCATATCTCTTGAACCGATCATACGAATTCGATGAAACTTAGTAAAAGCATATTTTACTAAACGGGACACAGGAAAGGCTAAATAAAATTCAGTTCCGGTTACGCTAAGATGTGGCTCCCATACAAACCGAATTGTTCCGCGCGCCGAAATAAAGGTACTGTAAAATACGAATTTCACGCGAGCGAAGCCGCGGGCAAAAGCTATTCTAAATGCATATAAGCATGCGCGACCGACGTCAGCGCGCACCGTCCGCGTCGCTCTATGGAGGCACCGAACAGATGCGTGGCGTGCGTGCGAGGTTACCAACCCCGAATACTCCTAATAACCTGCCATCATTGATCAACTACGACGGCTAGACTTGCTATAGCGGCGTAAATATGGTACGGTGAAAAATGAGACGGCTTGTCTTGTATTCACTCAGTTCATGTACGACTATCCCGCTTACACATGGGATAGTTAGCATTTTTTTTTTATTTGGAATTTCGGTTTTGTTTCAGCTGCACGCACATGCTGGGACTGGTTAGTAATAATTAATAATATTAATAAAAATTAAGATCGGTTTAAAGAATCTTTATTGTCTGGAACAATGTGTACACATTCGCTTGCAGAGATTATTAAAAGATGCAAAACCTAAAATTTAAAATTTAAAACAAAACATATCCAGACAGACAGATATAATTGAAATATTGATAATATGTGTATACGAAGGTAAGTATAAAACTTTTATTCATTTAGAAAGTATTTAATTACACTTAATTTAAACACATTATCTTATTCTGTCTCTTATTTCTTTTGGTAGTTTATTAAAAAGTTGTGCGCCATCAAAAATCATGTTTGTTTGTAATCCGTTGGGCAGAAGCAGAAGTTAAGGTGAAAAAGTAAAAATACATATATAGTGGCAGAAGCCTTACTCAAAAATCGTGGGTCATTAAAAACAAAGAACCAAATCTCCAAGGGCTGTTTCAACGAGAATCCGGGGCACACGTAGAAAAATAAACGAATGGGCGGGGCTAGAAGACGGTGCTGGCTTATTTTCTACCGAAGAACAATAGAGCAATGATCAGCGGCCGTCTTCTCCAAGCCGAGCGATCTGATCTGAAAACTGAAGTAGAGTATTTTGAACACGACTGACTGAATAAAATCACATTCAACCATAAATGTAATTTCCGTGTACCGTGTGGGGCCGGTACTTAAAAAGAATAGCCCCACTGCATCTTTCCCCATGCATGTCGTAAAAGGCAACTAAGGGATAAGGACAAGATGCCGTGCTAAAGGGCGACAGGCTCGCCACCTCTCGCCTTGGCACGGTACTTCCACCGAGTCATGCGTGCAGGTGGGTCTTATTTGCTGCTTGATCGATTGAATCTTGTTCGAATACTTTGCGAAACGAGGCGGTCGGTGTGGTGCTGTAATTTACCAGAGTTGCAGCACAACGCCGATTACTCTGCTTACCCCGATTTTCGGGATTCAGCGTGTGTGATATGTATGTATGTATGTAATTTCCATGTAATTGTTTGTATTGCCAGAATAAAGTACCTACCTCACTTAGAGGAACAAAAAATATATTGTTAGCATTATGTGTATTTTCCAAAAAGGCGCGTCCAGTTTAAATAATAATAATAATACCTTTGTGTCACTTAATGCGTGGCAAGGGCGGGCTTATTGCCTTAGGCAATTTCCTCCAGTCAACCCGGTGGACCTACATTTTTATGGTTCCGTATCCGTCGAACGGCTGTCTGTCTGTCTGTCCGTCTGTCTGTCCGAGGGCTGTATCTCTTGAACCGTAATAGGTAGCCCGTTGAAATTTTCACAAAATAGGTGTTATTTAACTAATTCATAGATGACGTGAGTGGCGCTGACCATGACACGGCGATACGGAACACTCGGTGCGCGAGTTAGACTCAAACTTGGCCGGTTTTTTTATATGGAATCCGAACCATGGAGCAGTGGGTGATTTTCCATATTTTCTTCGATTGTGTTAGATTTTCACAATTCTCTTTGAGTAGATACTGTCTCAAGAGTAAGTATTGATGCAGAAATAAATGCCGTCCGCTTTTGTAACACGCCTAGTGCGGGCCTCACGCATCTACTGTTGTGTTCGATCTATGGCGGCTATGACTTTTTGTTTACGAGCAAGTATTTATCCATAAGAAATAAAGAAGCGAAAGGCTCACACCGAAATGTAAATAGGAGACGAGAAAAACAGTTTCGCGAGCTTGTGTGGGGCGGCGGGGGCGGGGGCGGGGGTGGCGCTACACGTGTGGGGCGGCGGGGCGGGTGTGACGTGAATGTGTAACAAGTTATTTTTCAGGCCGTTTCAGTTTGAATGCTGAAGAGGGTATTGAATACGTTCTTGTTTTGCATTAGCGCGGTCCGCGCGGAATACGAAATTCTTGTAACGATGTCTTTTTATTGCAGCCGTAGTTTCCGAAGTTGGACAGGCCAATACATGTCCGGTCGTGCTCGGCAATAACCTGACCAATAAGAAAACGTGTGCGTCCAGACGGCTATCTTCCATATCTAGAGTGTACTTATACATACTGATACTATGTCAATAGATAAGTACTATCGTGAACACTGCTCGGATGAATCCCCTGTTACCTAATTTTTTTTTTTATTTAATGTGGAATCACGTCTTACTCATATAGTACAAGGTGGGATGCATGTAAGCTAAAATATGACTTCACTGACACGAAACGTGTACAGGGAAATGGTAGTGCTTCATTTCACGATCGGACGTCGATCTATAACGCCACCGTGCTACCGAGGCTGACAAAAACAAAACCTATAATAATTGAGGGTAATAAATAACCTACAATCATTTCATTTGTATTCATATAATAATACATAAGTATACCACTAGACGAGTCTTCCTTATACATCACTCCTGAAAAAACATGTCACTAACAAAATCAGCATAGAAGCTGAGTTCACAATTGCTGATCCTATCGTTGTACGGCTCACCTTACCCAAATATCATTACGGCGTTAATACAGGCGTTCTTGTTCCTGTTTAGCTACTAAGGCAGTGTTTATTATAGGCCCATTCTTATACAGGTTAAGGTTCTTTAGTGACCATACAATAGCGTTAGTAAGTGCTATAAGGGTGGGACAAGGGACAGGGTAGTGACGCGTTATATTAATCCAATATACCACTTCCAAAACAACCTGCCGTTAACCCAATTTGTTTGTTGGGTATCGTCTTATGTACGCAAATACGCGAGTGAGGACCGTCAGCGCACTCATAGCATGAGATGGTTTGTAGTCCGATCGTCTGAATGTATTCGTGATGACAATTTCATGTGTAGGCGCGCACACTTGTATAGCGACAGGTAACATATTTCATCTCGCTTTGCCTCATCTAGTAGTTGGTCGGCGTGTATATTTCTCTTAGACAATACATTTTACAAGTTATGTGAATTTTTTTCTTATCGTAAATAAACATTCTGCTGACTGATGATTCAAATTGTTTATTAAGTATAAACTCAACTTTTATTAATGACTTCACTGAACCCTATGCTCTTTGTATTTTACTATCTTTTATTTTCTTTAATTAAAACATAGTATGTTAGTTATATTAAAAAAAAAGCTCTGTAAAGTGTCTTACCACGATTATTCCTTATTATTCATTTATTTTTCAGCAATGCAATCTTGCTGAACGGGACATGCCAAAAAAAAGCCGCCAAGTGCGAGTTGAACTCGCGCACCGAGGGTTCCGTATCATCACACAATATTTATTTGTATTATGTATGTACAAAAATAATTGTGTTTTGGAAAATCACGAAACGACTAAATAAAAACTACACCAGTGGTTTGACTGTCAGACATTCGTGCAGTTTAAATATACAAAAATATATTTATTATATGACATAACTACAAAACAGTTTTCTGATTTTTCCTTTACTTGTGCTGGAGACCTTGCTTCTTGCCAAATTTCATTGCTCTAGCTAGGTCAACGGGAAGAACCCTATAGGTTTTGATGTGATTTGAGTGAGTTTGCGAATATAAAATCTGGCATTATAATAGGCGTGTTTTTTGATTGCGTTAATTTAGAAGCTTATATTTTCTACACCTCGAAGATATTTTTCAATATGATATCTTGATCCAATTCTGAGAAAAAGGGTCTTGACATATAAAACAAACAAATTTTTTTTATGTCAAATAAATACAAATTTATTATTTTCGGATTTTTTCCTTTACTCGTACTGTAAGACCTTGCTTCTTACCAAATTTTATGATTCTAGGTTAACGGGAAATACCCTATAGGTTTTGATTTGATTTGAGTCAGTTTGCGAGTATCAAATCTGACATTAATGGCCGTATCTTTTGATTGCGTTAATTTAGAAGCTTATGTTTTCTACATCTCTAAGCAATCAAAGACGTTAGTATTTTGTATTAATTTGAACTTAATACCTTGACCCGTTCCTGAGAAAAAGGGTCTTGACATACGAAACATGTAAACTTTTTTTTTATGTGATATAACTATCAATTTACAATTTTCGGATTTTTTCCTTTATTTGTGTTATGAAACCTTGCTTCTTACTTAATTTTATGATTCTAGGTTAACGGAAAGTACCCTATAGGTTTTGATTTGTTTTGAGTGAGTTTGCGAGATCAAAATATAACTTAAACACCCGTATCTTTTGATTGTGTTAATTTAGAAGCTTGAGTTTCCTACACCTCTAAGCAATGGTAGACGTAAGTATTTTGTATTAATTTGAACTTGATACCTTGACCTGGTCCTGAGAAAAAGGGTCTTGACATACAAAACAAAAAAAAATTTTTTATGTCAAATAAATACAAATTTACTATTTTCGGATTTTTTCCTTTACTTGTACTGTAAGACCTTACTTCTTACCAAATTTTATGATTCTAGGTTAACGGAAAGTACCCTATAGGTTTTGATTTGTTTTGAGTGAGTTTGCGAGATCAAAATATAACATAAATACCCGTATCTTTTGATTGTGTTAATTTAGAAGCTTGAGTTTCCTACACCTCTTAGCAATCGTAGACGTAAGTATTTTGTATTAATTTGAACTTGATACCTTGACCCGGTCCTGAGAAAAAGGGGCTTGACATACAAAACAAGTAACTTTTTTTTTATGTGATATAATTACATATTAACAATTTTCGCATGTTTCCCTTTAAGTGTGCTGTGAAAACTTGCTTCTTACCAAATTTTATCATTCTAGGTCAAGGGAAGTACCATATAGGTTTTGATTTCATTTCCCAGTAGCAAAATATGTGACATAAATAGCCTTATCTTGTGATTGCGTTGACTTAGAAGTTTAAATTTTTTACAACTCCAAGGGAACGTAGACCTTAGTACTTGGTATTAATTTCAACTTCATACCTCTTAGCGTTTCTGAGAAAAATGGTCTTGACAGACAGACAGACAGACGGACAACGAAGTGATCCTATAAGGGTTCCGCTTTTTCCTCTTTTGAGGTACGGAACCCTAAAAACGATGATGAACCATACTGAATATGCATATGTCTCAATGAAATATTGTTAATGTTGTGTGTTCTTTAGGGCGAAATAAATATCTGAATCTGAATCTATACATACATATTAAATTATACGAGAACAAACGAAAAGTACCAGAAAGTTCAAAATCCCAATTCGCCGCCCAGATTCTCACCGTTCTTGGAGAAATTCGAGTGCAGGCGTAATCCCAATAGTGCGCTCAGTATGCATGGAGTAACGTACCTTACTGTTTGTCTTGTAAAGAATTCTCTTTTTCTCTTTTCACGATCGCTCTGGGGGCGGATGAGGCGAATTTTTCCGGGTAATTCTATTTTTAACTGTGCCAACCACGTAACCCTTAGTCGCTCGGTGTGGATTGTAGAAACAGATTGAATATCTTAGATTAACTTTGGTTTATAACTTAGATTTATCTTAGATATATTTGCATCGACATTATTGCTAGAGAGTGCATTCAGGCAGCGCGTCTTGTTCCACAGAATTTAGGCCAACTGGTGGTGCCTAGCTCTTCTTTGATATGATTCGCTGAAAGCAGCTAAGAGAGCTTTTTAAATGATTGACTCGTGGACTGTATACATACATACATACATATCACACACGCTTTATCCCGACAATCGGGGTAAGTAAAGTGATCGGTGTTGTGCAAGTACTCTTGTAAATTACAACGCAACATCGACCACCACGTTCAGAAAATTATCCGGACAAGATAACTACATCAAGCAGCAAGTAAGGCATGAAGATCCACCTGCTGCATGACTCGGTGGAAGGACCGTGACAAGGTGAGAGGTGGCTAGCCTGTCGCCCTTTAGCATGGCATCTTGTCCTTATCCCTTAGTCGCCTTTTACGACATGCACGGGGACAGATGCAGTGGGGCTATTCTTATTTTAAGTACCGGCCCCACACGGTATATAATATTGCTTAATTATGTAAAAATGCAAATGAAAAGTTCCAGCGCGGTGCGACGTGCGCCTGTCGTCGCTGTGTATGGCAGAAATGAATGATGGCTGCGGAGGCGGCGGCAGAGAGGGCAGCGACTGCAGCCGTCGCCCGCGCAGCCCCCGCAGCCCCGCGCTGGCTAGTGGTCGTCGGCACGACCATCACTAGTGGTCGCGTGAACCAACCACAACGTTCCGCCGACGACGACGTCGCTACACTCGCAGTTCACGCGCACCGCCTCAAACTCGTCTCCACATCGTGAATGACAGCCATTGCCACAGCGGAGTTATGCGCCGGGGCGTTTTTATCCTGATGAAACGAAACTTTCGCGAGTTTGAAATGAATGACTCAAATAGAAAAAAAAGACAATTTGTTAATTCTTTTTTTTTTCGAATCTGATAGATGTCTTTGCTATGCGGTATTGTTTTTTTTTTGTTCCAAGTAGTTTGAACCTCATTTTCACTTTTATTCGAACGTCCCTCATATGTACAGTCTTTTCCACCCAATTTCGCGACCGTTATTTTTTGGCACTAACTTAGTTTTCGATACAGATTGAACCCCTGAAAAGTGTGCTAACAGAATCACCTTTACATTACTAGTCATAAACATAAAGTACTTTCAAATACGGAAGCTAGCGACTCTGGTTTGCGTAATGAATGTTGCAAGCGAAACTTGCCATCTGTGGCGCTTGTTCAAATGTCACGGGAGCTATTGCCGCTGTCGGATATGTTTGTTCTGCAACATTTCAACTTTGTTGTTCAACCTTTGGGGTATAGAATTAGGTATTAGTTAAATATTTTTAAAGTAAGACTAGTATGAAAATGAGAAAGCAAAGTTGAGAAAATTTTAATGAGAGTATAAGGACCCGTGTGGACAGTTGGTGAGTCTTTCTATGGGTAATAAAAGCGGTCAAGTGCGAGTCGAACTCGCGTAGAGAGTTTTTTTTAATGGAAATTGACACACTTACTACATTCATGATGTCAGCCTATAACCTTGGTGAACTAGGTGCCATGTCAGCGCTTCCCTTCGGTCGTGCCGGCTACACTAAACTGGACGGAAAACAAGAACTATTTACAATAGCCGTCTCAACAGACCTTTCATTCAGTGCGGTGGTACCAAGCCGGGCGGGTCAAACCCTACCGCCCAGTAAGGTAAGAAGGAAATGGACCTAAAGTTTTACGTGGAATCCGAACCACGGTCAGCGGTGCACGGTCAGGTGTGCTTATGATCCGACCGACAGTCGACCGATCGCACCACTGAGCTACCAAGGCTGACAGCCAACCTTTCAAAATGTATTGATTTAACTATTATTTACAAAATGCATGCTCAAATCACACTTAGGTATGTTCGAATCACAAATTATTATTGTGGTTTAATATTATGTCCCAATGGAAATGAAATATTCACAATTCTGAAATTTAATCTGTGAAAGGTACAAATTTTTCACAATTTCGGCTAGCCAAATAATTAGATAACATTTTTGGAACATCGCCTTTGTCATACTCGTACGCCTGGTAATATTGTGGTCACGAAAATTATTGCCATTACCTGTGTTTAATGACGATGGATGTTAGAGCAATTTCAAATCATTTACATTCGAAATTTCAAATTCAAGTAATTTTAAAAGTTGTTCGCTCGGCTTATTACAAAATGCCGGCCAAGTGTGATTCAAACTCGCGCACCGAGGGTTCCATATCGCCATGTCATGGTCAGCGCCACTCACGCCATCTATGTATTTTTTTAAATGCTTCATACTCTTTTCGGTAGATGTCGGGCGTACACTTTTTCGTTTCTTGTATGGGACCCCGTGATTTTTTTACTTTTTCTTATTTTTATTATTTGTTGTTATATCGGCCATAATAACACATATTCTGTGAAAATTTCAACGGGCTACCTATTACGGTTTAAGAGATACATCCCTCGGACAGACAGACGAACAGACAGACAGAAGGCGTCGGCGTTAGTCATAGGGTCCCGTACGACGGATACGGAACCCTAAAAATATTAACTTTACCATGAATAGATCGCAGATTAACCAAACGAACATATTTCCGTTGCGCAATAAACCCGCGGATCATCATTCATCAAATTTTGATTAATTGATGGCTGCCAATACGTTTTGTCAACATTTTGTGTTGTGCGTGTTCGCGTGAGCTGTGGCTATCCCTTCCGGATTAGAAAACTATCTTCTCTACTTCTCTATCTCTACTTCTTATGAAAGGGAACTTCTGTCTGTCTGTAGGCTGGTATCTCTGGACGTCTATAAACAAAAACGTAAATCAAAACAAAATGATAGAAAAGAAGTTTGTCTGTCTGTATGTATGTATGTTTGAAGTAAACTCCGAAACCACTCAACAGATTTTGATGCGGTTTGCACCAATGGAAAGAGTAGTTCTTGTTCTTGAGGCTCACAATAGGCTATATAGCATCACGCTAAATAGCCTTAGGTCTGAGCAGTATCAAGGAAATTATAATATGGACGAGAGAAAGAGAGAGAGAGAGAGAGAATACAAGAGAAGCGATCGTTTATTATAATATTTGCGTTTAAATCGGATTTGCTATTAAACCGAATCTACCGCGAGCGAAGTCGCGGGCAAAAGCTAGCATGAAATAAGTGTTAATTAAGACTTTTATTGGAATAATAAACATAATAATTTACATGAGGTGCAATGGCCTTACAGATACTTCTTCCAGTTAACTTTGGATTTGGTAAAAACGGCCTAACGCAAATGGTGAATGCAACTTCGCCTCTCGCCGATCGTGGCTTATACATAGGGCACACTAAAAGTTTCCGGAATTGGCCACTTACATAAACAATATTTAAAAAGTAATTACAACATTTGAAAATGGAACTCTTTGGCTGTAGAATGCAGTTTGTTTCATCTGACTGTCAATTGTTTTTCCATTGTGGCGCCATTTTAAAAATTGCGTGTCTACATTAACATAAATTTAACCCGGGAAAATTTTCGTGGTATGATTTTCTACGATTTTAAGTGTAATTTTACAGCTCATCAGAGCCTCGCTCGGCTTCAATCTGCTTTTGGCGATGAAGCACCATGCAAGACGACTATTTATTGCTGGTTTGCAGAATTCAAGCGCGGTCGTGTCAATCTCAGTGACGAATCTCGGGATGGTCGCCCGTTCACCGCTGTGAACAACAAAAACATCGATGCTGTGCGCCGTATGATCGAAACAGACAGGCATGTGACCTACCATGAGATTCGGGCATCCTTAGACATAGGCATGAGTCAAATACAATCAATCCTACACAAACATTTGGGTGTGAGAAAGCTGTGCTCGCGGTGGATCCCACACAATTTGACCGAGGCTCAAAAAACGCACCGCGTCACTTGGTGCAATGCCATGCTTACCAGATTCAACAAAGGCGCCTCAAATTTGGTGTGGGACATAGTAACAGGTGACGGCACCTTGTGACTTTTTTCTGTTCCCAAAAATTAAGAACCAATTACGCGGTCAACGATTTTCATCACCAGAAGAGGCTGTCGAAGAATATGAAAAACACGTTTCTGAGGTCACCACGGAGGAGTGGCACAAAAGTTTTCAAAATTGGTTTAATCGTATGAAAAAGTGCATTTACGCAAAGGGAGAATATTTTGAGAAACAATAAATTCATTTTTGACCTTTAATAGTATTTTATTCTTATTAATTCCGGAAACTTTCAGTGTGCCCCTATAAACTGCGCTAGGGGTAGTTGGTAAGAAATATATACATACATAGCACACGCTATATTCCGAATATCGGGATAAGCAGAGTAGTCGATGTTGTGCTGCATGAACTGTTGTAAATTACAGAACACCGATCACCACATTTAGCAAAGTTTTAGGACAAGGTAACTATCTAGCAGCAAACAAGGCACGAAGACCCACCTGCTGCATGACTCGGTGGAAGGACCGTGCCAAAACTCGTGTGCGAGGTGGCTATCCTGTCGCCCTTATGCACGGCATCTTGTCCTTGTCCCTTAGTCGGCTTTTACGATATGCACGGGGAGAAATGCAGTGGGGCTATTATTTTCCGTCCCCACACGGTACTTGGTACGATAAGTTAGAAATGTATGCCATACCATGCGTATCGCATACCAGTACAGTTGCTTTCACGAGTCATGAGCACAGATGGACAGTAGACTAGCATTGCACGCAAGTGTACAGTAGTCGAACGACGCGTGTGAGCCCAATAGGCGACGAGCGTCGACTGACGCTGCCTGACGAACCAATCGCGTGAAGCGTCAGCGCCGTCGACGTCACATCCCGTCAAACCGACCAATGAAAAGTGTGGTTATGACTCGTGAAAGCAACTGTAACAACAAAACGAAGCATGACGGAGGTTACACGCTCAGTTTGGCATCAGTTCAGTCCGTGACCTTGATCACGACCAGATTGACGCCAGACTGACGCCAGACGTAAAATGCATTCGCACTATCAGTCTGCCGTCAGTCTACCCTGGCTAGACTGCCGAAAATTATCAGAATATTGAAAAATCCATCAGTCTGGTCCATCAGTCTATCGGTCAATAGATTAAACGGTCAGTCTGGGGTCAGTTTAACCAGACTGACGGACTGAACTGATACCAAACTGAGCGTGTAACTTCCGTCTAAGATTTTCAGGCCCGCAGCCGTCATCGTCTCGGCTTTCAGTCGGCTTCAGCGCTCCCGCCCAAAGCGCACGCTCTCTCGCCGCCCGCCCGCCCGCCGTCCGCCGCCGCGCCGCCCAAGCCGCGATAAATCCTTCAGCCTTCACTGTCCGGGCTGAGTTATTTACACACACTTCAGCAGGCTGCGCCGTAGGAGTACAGGAGATGGACAGCGAAGGATTAAATACATGATACACAGGTTGTCAATAAAATTGGTACAATTGGAAAAAAATACACAGTTTCAGTTTCAGTTTTCTGAAACTGAAACTGAAACAGGTTGTCAATAAAATTCGTACAATTCGAAAAAAAAACACGTTTAGAGAGTTTTTTAAATTTAGAATAGGAATTTAGTTTTCCAGTTCATTTTGAGCTATTTAGAATAAAATAAAATAAAGCAATTGACAAAATTAATTGGAAAACATTTTATACTATTAACACGCACCAGGCAGGCGGGGCGGATTGTCAGAGTTTTGTTGGGTTAGGTTGAAATAAAACTCTGAAATGTTTAGCATTGAACACTGAACCTCTTAAGGGGGGTAGTTTTTCAAAGAACCGGTAAAATGTGGAACATATTCCCTGTCTATTTACTTCCTTCCAATTAGGTCCACGCGACGCGTACGCAATTATTCCGAACATAATCCAGCATTTTTTTTTTGAATTATCAATATTTATTAATAACATAGGAATCTTTATGTGTTTAACAAAGTTTATAATAATTTTACAATTTCTCGAGTTCTCGAATATTCGGCATGTTTTTTTTCTCGCCTTCATTAAGACGAGATTTCCCGGGAATCTCGCTTCGAGAAATCCCGAGCACCGAAACCTTAATTTTGCCCCATATTGCATCCAAGGCTTTATACTAAATATATAAAGAGAGGCGTGAATGGGCACCTGTCAGGCCCGCATGGCATTCGCAACCCCTGGATGTGACGTAATGCCCATGGGCGTCGCTAGACACCATATGGATGGCTCGGCATATATATATGAAGATCTACCCACTACATAAGTTGAAGAACTACCCCCTACATCTAGCACATCTACCCTCCCTCCCAAGGTGATCTTGGGCGGGGATGATGAGGATTGTCCAGCAAAACCCAACGATGGCTGAGGTACCAAAAAACTTGGACAAGGATTTATATACATATATGTATTTATTTAAGGGCAGTCTGCAGTTTTTACTACTTCAAGGAGTTCACTTTCGCTCGACTTAGTCTCACCGCACTCAATAAACAAAGCGGTTATTTCATACGCACTGTCTCGCTACGCAAGTGACTGGGCGGCGGCGCGACCAGACTTCACGGGTCGGAGGTTCGACACCATTATACCAGGACTGACAATTTTCATCTGAGTGTTGAACACTTCAATTGACAGTGGGCAGGGCACGTCGGCCGACGAGATGACCACAGTTGGAGTTTGTATTAGAGTTTTTGTTTTCTCCTGAAATATTTCGTCGTGGTAGAGTAAAACAGAGCTGAGCCACATTTTAGCGAAAATGCGTTTTTCCAAAATACTCAGAATGAGACGGAGATTATAGTGGAAAAGAGAGCCAAGCTATTACGAGGTTAGAAGTACGTTATTTCAATAATGATAAAGGGATGTTAACTGAAATTCCATATAAACTTTTTAAAAGATAAATAACTTTAGGCGTCATAGTATTGGTTTACTATCAATTAATTTTTCAATATTTCTGTACTACCGAACGAAGCCTGGCCACATAAATACTTTTGACCAACAACATTCACAGAAAATTGCTTCTAAATGGATGAAACTTATAATGCATAACTGAGATAACCAACATAGCTTCATTATGCTCCACTACAATCCTGCTGACGCGATAGAACATTTTCTCAGTAGTAAACAGAGGTTAAGTGCTAAACCCGTAATAACTAACAAACTACAAATGATAGGATCCAAACTTCATATTATCCCATTAGAATATGTACATTACTACCATGTGTAAACATTTTGGGAAAATATGATATGTAGTTTGAAAGATACAACTAAAAACATATAAATTTTCGAGACTTTAAATCTTTAATCGTCAATATCTCGAAATGTTGCATGTGTGGCTCAGCTCTGTTTATCTCTACTACGACGATTTTATTCCCATTTGTTATTATATATATTTATCATTGGTTGAGTTGTTGTTATGCTTACGTCGTCGTTGATCTCGCCCGCTACGGAACCTTAATTAGATACCATAAATTGCTGAGTGCAAAAAGAAATGCAATTTGTTTTATTGAAATCGCGACTTGAAAACCGGTCCAGAGTTTACCGGATACATAATATTTATAATCCCCCCCAAGGGCCCGACGAAGTGCAGCCACATTTTAGAACGAACTCCTCCATTGTTAAAGTCAAGTTAAAGTACTTTTAATAACTTTAAAAAAAACCATACAAATTTTTCATTAAATTTACACGACACGAAACTCAATCAGGAGCACAAAGGCCCTCGCGCAAATCACTTCTCTGTCTTCTGCGGGCTTCCTTTATCGTCCGCGACGCGTCATGCCCCCGAGGTTAATAATAGAATAATAAGGCGACGAAACACAATAGTGTGGAGACAACGAGGGAAGTAAATCTCAGTCAGTCAACAAAATGGAGGGAACACACACAACACACCTTTCGGGCGCGCGCCGCCTCCTCCGTCCTCCGCCCTGCGCCTATGTCATTCGGCTTAGAGGGAGCATAATTTGTTTATTTATTCACTTTTTAAGGGTTCCGGTACGGTACCCTATTACTAAGCGTACGACGTCTGTCTGTCTGTCCGTCTGTCCGTCCGTCCGTCCGTCTGTCCGAGGTCTGTATCTCTTGAACCGTAATAGGTAGCCCGTTGAAATTTTCACAGAATATGTGTTATTATGGCCGATATAACAACAAATAATAAAAAAATTAAAAATTCACGGGAACCCCCGTGAATTTTCATCATAGAAAAAAACAAAAAGTGTATGCGCGCGCGCCATCTACCGAATAGATTATGAAGCATTTTAATTAATCATGACATTTAACTAATATGAAGCATTTCATAACACGCCATCTAGATGGCGTGAGTGGCGCTAGCCATGACATGGCGATACAGAACCCTCGGTGCGCGAGTTCGACTCGCACTTGGCCGGTTTTTTTAACACCGTCAGGTTTGAAGTACATTAAAATTTGATACATGTTCACATTTACTTTATAGCATAACATAACATAACCACTATTCATCTATTTATTAGAAATTTTTTCGTTAAGTTAAATAAGAGAAATGTATTTTTCGAATATCTATCACAGTTTCATAGCAACACTCACATAATCTAACTAAAGCATTAAAACATTTCATTGTAGCCTCGGTAGCTCTGTTCCGCTATGCATCGGCATTCGAAAATGTTCCGATTTAAAAAATTTGGATAAAAACTCTTTTAATAGAGACTTTAGACCGTCTGCAAACCGAACTACCACATTTGGAACAGTGTTCATTAAAGTGATATTTTTCATATAGTCGACAGTAGTTAACCGGTAGCTACATTTTAGCCGAAGGTCAAATCGGCCCTTATTCTTAGACATCCCGTCAAAAGCTAGCTTACAATATAAAGGCATGTCTATGTTTGTATAAAAACATCATCTCATATTTCTTCCGCCCCGGCCTTCGGCCTCGCGCATCGTCAACTTCATCTATGAAACAAAGTCTCTATTCTTGCTCTTTTCATATGCAAATGCGCATTTGCGGGACGCCAGTCGATTGTGGCTTGTCGAGTTTGGAAGACATCGTATACCTCATACTAAACTGAAGTCGGGGCCATGGAGCAGAGAGGTCCGAGGAGATTTTTCTAGCTCAAATTTCTAGTCAAACATGTCTCGTCAGCACGGAGAGTAACGGGGGGAGGTACGATTACGTATGCACGGTGTTTCAGGATAGGCTTGAGAAACTTCAGGAATAGAAAGTACTCATTATTAGAAGAAAAAAATCCTTATCACTCAAATAGAAATTCTGTTGTTTGTTTTTTTATACAAAAATTGGAAATTGTGATAAAAACTCGATGGACAGTGAGTCTGGGGAGATTTGGCAATAGTGATGTCTATAGTGTGATTGTCTCTTCTTTTGATGTCATTAAAATTTAAGTGTTTGGAAGTTCAATTCCACTAGTTAAGCATGCAAGTTAGTCATTTTATTTTTATTTAATAAAGGCTGACGTTAACCGTCCACCAAATCTCGATGAAACGATTTTCACCAAAAGGTACTATAAAATTACTTGCAGCACAACATCGATTACTCTGCTTACCCCGATTGTCGGGATTCGGCGTGTGTGATTTGTATGTATGTATGTACTATAAAATGACCGAATGTGGGGAAAAGTTTTAGAGCTTTTCGTCTTCAAATACGCACCCTTTTCGAACCCTAAAGTTACGAAACCCTATCCTGAAACACCCTGTATAAACGTCATCTCATAATTCTTCTGCCCCGGCCTTCGGCCTCATCCAAAGCGAGCAATGACGCACCATTTAACTCCACGTGCGACTGGGTTGAGACCACTCGTGGGCGCGAGTGATGCAACGCCCCGCCCACTACGATGGCGTATGCCCCTAGTCGATAGCGACGTACCAATTTCGACGTGCTTCGTCAATTTTTAATTTTTTTTTTATGGAAACTCACACCGTTGGCTACACCACCTACAACATCCGTGATGTCAGCCCATAACACCGGCTGCTGACCGTTGGAGGCTGACCGAGGTTCGGATTCCTCGTAAAACTGTAGGTCCTTTCTCTCCTAATCTTACTTGGTGGTAGGGTTTATCCCGCCCGGGTTGGTACCACCGCACTGAATGAAACGTCGGCCGAAACGGCCATGTAAATAGTTTGTGTTTTCCGAC
Source organism: Nematopogon swammerdamellus (assembly GCA_946902875.1). NCBI lineage: Eukaryota > Metazoa > Arthropoda > Insecta > Lepidoptera > Adelidae > Nematopogon > Nematopogon swammerdamellus. The sequence goes on from OX336347.1 coordinate 968,798, forward strand.
CAGTTCAGTGTAGCCGGTACGATCAAATGGGGAAGCACTGACATGGCACCTAGTTCACCCGGTGTTATGTGCTGACATCACGGACGTTGTAGGTGATGTAGCCAAGCGTGTCAGTTTCCATAAAAATAAAAAAATCGGACCTGTGTGGCTTCTCGTCATAAACGCGTCATTTTATGAATGTTATTAAGATAAAAAACATTTACAGAAACAGATTTAATATATTTCTTTTCTGGTCTAATAAATATTTCTTATTTATCTCCGTCGCGCGGGGATATTCGCACTCGCCGTATTATTAGATTTATTGGAAGTCGAGGCGGGATAATATTTACGTTTAATTCGACGTGCAATGGCATTTAGACATAATATTAGTCGACTGGAGAATTTTATCTATTCGCTTATTATTTCAGGTTTCGAAGTTCTGCCCTATGGCGGCGTGTTTATCTCGCGAGAGATCTCTTCTAACAATAGGTAGAGTATTTTCATTTTACGAATGCACGAGGGGTACGAGGTAGGAAGTGTTGCGAGAGGCGACCGCGCGGTGCTCAGTAGAGAACGAACTCGGTGCCAGGTCGGTACACACGTTGTACACGTCTCCGCGTCGCTCCGTCGAACCGAGTCGTTCCCTACTGAGCTCCGCGCGGTCTCACACAGCCCTACCTCATACCCCTCGTGCCTTCGTAAAATGAAAACACCCGCACTGTTGATATATTTGCAGGGAAGCTTTGTTTTTTATTTTTGTAATTTGCTAAATTTGAGTTTTATTATTTTAGGTCCTGTGTGGAATATCCAGGTCCAGATTCGAACATCAAAATTACCCCTATTACTAAGCCTACGCTGTCTGTCTGTCTGTCGGTCTGTCCGGGGGCTGTATGTCTTGAACCGTAATAGGTAGCCCGTTGAAATTATCACAGAATATGTGTTATTATGGCCGATATAACAACAAGTAATAAAAATAAAAAAAAAATAGGTAAAAAAACTTTTAAGTTAAACGGTTTTATTAAAAATAAAAAACTAGAAAAAAACAGCTGTACAAAAAACTAGAAAATAATAAGGACACAAGCCTGGGCCTTCTTAAGATTTTACTTCTGGGTAAGAAATCGTGCAATACTAGCGTGCTGTCTTCTCATGTCGGATGCCAAAGGGCACATTGAGTCGCTGCGTCAGCGGAATAAGTAATAAATTGAGACTTTTAACAGACTAATATAAAAACGTGGGGCGCATGTTATTTATTACGCATATTATACGCCCCACGTTTTTATATTAGTCTGTTAAAAGTCTCAATTTATTACTTATTCCGCTGACGCAGCGACACAATGTGCCCTTTGGCATCCGACATGAGAAGACAGCACGCTAGTATTGCACGATTTCTTACCCAGAAGTAAAATCTTAAGAAGGCCCAGGCTTGTGTCCTTATTATTTTCTAGTTTTTTGTACAGCTGTTTTTTTCTAGTTTTTTATTTTTAATAAAACCGTTTAACTTAAAAGTTTTTTTACCTATTTTTTTATTTACTCGTTTTTAGTTTGATTTTTTGCTCGTATCATTCATTACGTAAACTCGTCATCCTTTCCAACTCTCTCATTGCATCTTTGTTACTCGGTTTCTTACCTGTCAATTACTCACAATCAAGCTCCTCAATACATAACCCTTCTAAAGACTTTACGCGACTCAATGCAACATACGCTTGACCCTCCTCAAATAGTCTGGAGCCCAAATACACGACAGCACGGTCAACAGTACTGCCCTGCATTTTATGGACAGTGGAGGCCCATGACAAAATTATCGGTAACATCCGTCTCTCAGCTGTTTCATAATTAAACTTTGCTGGAAACTGTATGGCTTTAGGATGGATATGGTGTCCGCCGTCTCTTTCAAAATCAATTTGAACAGATGGTATGTCTGTTTCATACTTTTGCGTTCGACAAGTATGGGACACTCGTCCAAACAAACCAAATGAGCCCAAACTCGAGGGGGTTACTAGTAAAGGTTGAAGAGTTCCACTGTACACCTCCTGACTCCATCATCAGATCCTCGTCACCAAGTGTATTGGTAGAAGTATGGGACACTCGTCCAAACCAACCATATGAGCCCTTAACTCGAGGGGGTTACTAGTAACGGTTGAAGAGTTCCACTGTACACCTCCTGACTCCATCATCAGACCCTCGTCAACAAGTGTATTGGTAGAAGTGTGGGATAGGACACTCGTTCAAACAAACCAAATGAGCCCAAACTCAAGGGGGTTACTAGTAAAGGTTGAAGAGTTCAACTGTACACCTCCTGACTCCATCATCAGACCCTCGTCATCAAGTGTATTGGTAGAAGTATGGGACACTCGTCCAAACCAACCAAATGAGCCCAAACTTGAGGGGATTACTAGTAACGGTTGAAGAGTTCCACTGTACACCTCCTGACTCCATCATCATACCCTCGTCACAAAGTGTATTGGTAGAAGTAAGGGACACTCGTCCAAACCAACCATATGAGCCCAAACTCGAGGGGGTTACTAGTAACGGTTGAAGAGTTCCACCGTACACCTCCTGACTCCATCATCAGACCCTCGTCACCAAGTGTATTGGTAGAAGTAAGGGACACTCGTCCATACCAACCATATGAGCCCAAACTCGAGGGGGTTACTAGTAACGGTTGAAGAGTTCCACTGTACACCTCCTGACTCCATCATCAGACCCTCGTCACCAAGTGTATTGGTAGTAGTATGGGACACTCGTCCAAACCAACCATATGAGCCCAAACTCGAGGGGGTTACTAGTAACCGTTGAAGAGTTCCACTGTACACCTCCTGACTCCATCATCAGACCCTCGTCACCAAGTGTATTGGTAGAAGTATGGGACACTCGTCAAAACCAACCAAATGAGCCCAAACATGAGGGGGTTACTAGTAACGGTTGAAGAGTTCCACTGTACACCTCCTGACTCCATCATCAGACCCTCGTCACCAAGTGTATTGGTAGAAGTATGGGACACTCGTCCAAACCAACCATATGAGCCCAAACTCGAAGGAGTTACTAGTAACGGTTGAAGAGTTCCACTGTACACCTCCTGACTCCATCATCAGACCCTCGTCACCAAGTATATTGGTAGAACTATGGGACACTCGTCCAAACCAATCAAATGAGCCCAAACTCGAGGGGATTACTAGTAACGGTTGAAGAGTTCCACTGTACACCTCCTGACTCCATCATCAGACCCTCGTCACCAAGTGTATTGGTAGTAGTATGGGACACTCGTCCAAACCAACCATATGAGCCCAAACTCGAGGGGGTTACTAGTAACGGTTGAAGAGTTCCCCGTCCACCTCCTGACTCCATCATCAGACTCTCGTCACCAAGTGTATTGGTAGAAGTATGGGACACTCGTCCAAACCAACCAAATGAGCCTAAACTCGAGGGGCTTACTAGTAACGGTTGAAGAGTTCCACTGTACACCTCCTGACTCCATCATCAGACCCTCGTCACCAAGTGTATTGGTAGAAGTATGGGACACTCGTCCAAACCAACCATATGAGCCCAAACTCGAAGGAGTTACTAGTAACGGTTGAAGAGTTCCACTGTCCACCTCCTGACTCCATCATCAGACCCTCGCCAAGTGTATTGGTAGAAGTATGAGACACTCGTCCAAACCAACCAAATGAGCCCAAACTCGAGGGGGTTACTAGTAACGGTTGAAGAGTTCCACTGTCCACCTCCTGACTCAATCATCAGACCCTCGTCACCAAGTGTATTGGTAGAAGTATGGAACACTCGTCCAAACCAACCATATGAGCCCAAACTCGAGGGGGTTACTAGTAACGGTTGAAGAGTTCCACTGTCCTCCTCCTGACTCCATCATCAGACCCTCGTTACCAAGTTGAAATTATCATAATATTGTATTGTCACGAGAACTCAATGTGTGTGCAAAGTTTCATAAAAATCGGTTCAGTAGAAGTAGTTGAAAAAGTTGTCGCAAGATTTGAAACAAAGATAGTAACAAACAAATATACGGAGTCAAGCTAAATAAAACCGTTTAAAAAGTAAAAAATTCACGGGGTCCCTATATAAGAAACTAAAAAAAGAGTGAAGCATTTTAACTAATCATGAATTTTAACTAATATGAAGCATTTCATAAAACACGCCATAGATGGCGTGAGTGGCGCTGACCATTACATGGCGATACGGAAGCCTCGGTGCGCGAGTTCGACTCGCACTTGGCCGGTTTTATCTGCCTAGTTTTCCATACAGATTAGGTAACCCCTTTTTTTATGCAAAATGACACGGTTGGCTACATCACTTACAACATCAGTCAGTCCATAACGCCGGGTGAACTTGGTGCCACGTCAGTGCTTATCTTCGGTCGTGCCGGCTGCACTGAACTGGACGAAAAACGCAAAGCATAGCCGTTTCGAGCGACCTTTCACTCAGTGCGGTGGTACCAACCCGGGCGGGTTAAACCCTACCACCTAGTAATATAAGAAGGGAGTCATATCCCTTAGTCGCCTTTTACGACATACACGGTGAGAGATGCAGTGGGGCTATTCTTCCACACGGTATGCAAGATTACCTTACAACAAGAAACGATCCAGCAAGCTGGATTCTTTCCAAGCTTTCCGCTCGGAAACCTTCGCCAGAAATCCACTATGAAAAAAAAAGTTTCGCAATTATAAGTTAAATCCTCAACTATCGGCGCGGCGGACTGATTGAACAGAGAGGATCTCGACGAAGGGTTCGAGATCGATGGAACGCTTTCGTGGAGGCCTCTCTCGAAATTCTTTAGCAGTCACTTTTATTTCTGTTATGTGTGTAGGTAGACACGTTTTGTGGAGTAGATAATATAATTTTTTGTTTTTTTTTTTTTATGGAAACCGACACGGTTGGCTACATCACCTACTACATCCGTGATGTCAGCCCATAACACCTCGGTGAACTAGGTGCCATGTCAGTGCTTCCCTTCGGTCGTGCCGGCTACACTGAACTGTACGGAAAATACGAACTATTTAAATAGTCATTTCAAGCGAACTTTCATTCAGTGCGGTGGTACCAACCCGGGCGGGTTAAACGCTACCAACTACTAAGGTAAGAAGGGAAGGGACCTGCCTACAGTTTTACGTGGAATCCGAACCACGGTCAGCCTCCAACGGTCGAGCGGACACCCATCCATCCACTGACCTCGCCCGCTTATGATCCGACTGAGCTACCAAGGCTTAGGTACATAAATAGACAATCCGCAGCGAATTTTACGGTCCGATTTCGACGAAAATCTGTCCCGAAGTTAGATATTATAATATCTTTTCGTGTGAAACGGTTTTCGGTAACCGCTAATAAATACCGCTCTCTTACCCATAAGCGAACTTTTAAGAGGTTCTAACGACCGATATCGCTTTATGGCCTTCAATATATACTTGCGAAAGCTTTACTATCGTGCTGTGTGCCACCTTACATAATCTTTATGAAGCAGCATTTTACATGGGGTAATTCCAACGACTAGAGGAGAACACAACCGAGGTTGCTATGCGGCCATCTTACATCCAGTACAGTGGGCCACAATTTGAGCCTACCACCTAGTAAGGTAAGAAGGGAAGGGACCTACAGTTTTACACCGGTTCCGAACGGTGAAGCAGCAGGTGCAGGTAAATTGTTTCGTCGCAAAAAAAAACTTATTGGTACACGCCGACCGGATTCGAATCACGGAACTCTCGCATGAGAAGCCGATGCCCAAACCACTGGGCCACCCGCCACTTAATGCATGGAGACAGTCGGAATAGTCATAAAATGAGAAATATTCAGTTTCCATTCGGTTAGGCAGCTCGACGGAGGTGGCGGCGCACCACGAAGAAATGCTCTTACAGACCATTAGCCTAACAGAATGGCGGGAGAACAATTCAGGAACGAGAGAGTCACTTGTTATATTTTTATCATATTGAAATCTTCGAGAAAATAAAAATAGAGGCAGGGTTGGGTTATCAAATATCCGGTAAACTCTGGAACGCTCTGCCTGCCCGCATTTTTGCCCCCTAGTACAGTCTCGGGTCCTTCAAGAGATGCGTGACTATGCACCTGTCAGGCCGGCATGGCATTCGCAACCTCCGCATGCGACCAAATGTCCGTGGGCGTCGTCAGACCTTATGGGTGGCTCGGTGCCACATGTTCGGAAGTGTTACCCATTAATTTATTGTCATACTCCGTACGTGAGTGTTGTTACGCTGGTATTTTTTCGGTGTCAAAATTTGTGAATCATTTTGTATGAGATCGCGTCTGTATTAATTTTTTTCCTCGAAGTTTTAAATATTAATCTTTTTCATCCAACTGGCACTATATGAAATCTGTGACCCAACTTACATAGTTCATAACAATATTAAATTACAAAGACGCTGACTAACGTTCATATAAAAACCGGCCAAGTACGATTCAAACTCGCGCACCGAGGTTTCCGCACCACATAAAAAAACATTTAAAAACTCGTTTCATGTATGAGGACCCCCCTTAATTTTTCATTATTTTGTTGTTATATCCGCCAAAATAACACTTATTCTGTTAAAAATTCAACCGGCTAGCTATTACGGTTCCAAAGATACAGCCATCGGACGGACGGACGGACGGACAAACAGACAGACGGACAGACAGACAGTAATAGGCTTCCGTACGGGATACGAAAACCTAAAACGTATATCCTTCACCTCCGCGAGCATTATCTAAAAAAATAATCCCTCCACTATTCAATCGTGACCTTGACATTGGCCGCTTCATATTACTATAGAAAAACAAGTCATTTTGGAAAAACATTCCATGAATCTTTATGAACTAACGAAAGGACTGTATTTACAGATTCTATATATTATATAAATAACATATTCTAGCTAACATATTTCGTAAAGCTGTGTTATGTGAAAATAACGTACATGGCACCTTTATTACTATTATAATTTCGTTAGGTGAAGGTTCACTCACATTCGCCCCATAAATAAATAAAATATTTGTTTAAATAAGGAAACTGACACTGGATAATCAGATGCAGCCAATAAAACCACTCCTCGCGAGATCACGCTCAGTGTTCTACCAGTTTTCTGCCAGCGTCAAGGCGGGCAAAAAGTCGCCTTCGGTATTATTAACTTACTTAAGTATAATGAGTGAATGACAAAAAATATGCCATACGATTCGACCCTCAATCTGATTCACCAAATAATAAGAGCGACCCCCGCTGCGAAAATCCTCCCAGCCTCACTTTGCAGATGTTCGCCTCTCCCTCATCGCCCAGACGCCGCAGAAGACATTAAACAATGAGTTATGGCTCCCCGCGCCCCCTCGGAGCCCCCGAAGGCGTCGGATATCGCACACTTTGCATAATGCGTTATTTACCGCCCGCGATAAGATTAGCTGGCTCCCGGAGGCTGCAGAGATTACCGAGTAGAGAACACAGCTTGACAGTCAAGATTCCAGATCAGAATTGGTACCACTGAATGAAGGTAAATACCAGCTTGCGCCTCTGGACTCGATCCAGCGTCGAGCCGTGCGACTAGTGGGTGACCCCGAAGTGTCCCGCGATCTAGAACCACTGCAACTTCGTAGGAATGTCGGCCCCCTAAGTTTGTTATATCGCTTATTCCATGGGAAGTGCTCGGAGAAGCTGTTTAACGCGATCCCGCCGTCCCCTTTCCAAATCCGCACCACGCGAACTGAGCAGAAATTAAACGCTGGACTTACTACGGATGCGTACCAATCGGTTCTGCAGATCTTTCCTCTACAGAACCGGTAAACTCTGGAACGCTCATATATTTCCCCCAAGTACAATCAAGGGTCCTTCAAGAAGGGTGTGAATGGGCATTCAAATGTTCTTGCCATTTACTTTCGCCAAGAACAAGATATTTTGGGCTTAAATCGCGGGTCAAACCATGAGATGTTTCTTTAGACTGGTGGCTAAGTCATGCACCTATGTACCTCCAACCACATGGTAAGGAATTGGCGACCGGCGAATATTATTCCACACTCCTACATCAAGGGAACTTCAAATCGCTAGTAAACAAACTTTTCCCAGACTCTGCTCCGTCTACAAGCAAAACTGGCACGTTCTCCGGCCTCGAGCTTAGTCGCACAGTTCCAGAGAAATCCAACAGTGTAGCGTCTTATCTCTCATCCTGATTCCTTAGCCGCGAAGACGTAGACATAATGACTTAAGATAGAGGCAGATTGCTGGTCTCCGGAGGGTCAGCCGAGCCTAGGTCGATACCGATTACTATCACCGACCAATGAGCCAAGGAACACAAGAAAGCATCTTTGCAATATTGATACCGATTGGGCTAACAATCGAATGTGTTTCTGAACATTCTGAACAGAATGAAGAGGAAGGGGTCAGGAGGAGCGACCGGAGCGACAACCAGTCGAACGCGGCGCTTCGGTTGCCACGGCTACGTTTCGTTTTATGAGCTTCCAGCGCATTAGGCCCAATTAGTTTTTATAGAAACTGACACGGTTGGCTACATCACCTACAACATCCGTGATGTCAGCCCATAACACCCGGTGAACTAGCTGCCATGTCAGTGCCTCCCTTCATTTCATGTCGGCTACACTGAACTGGACGGAAAACACGAACTATTTACATAGCCGTTTCGACCGACGTTTCTTTCTGTGCGGTGGTACCAACCAAGGGACCTAAAGTTTTACGTGGAATCACGAACCACGGTCAGCCTCCAATGGTCGAGCGGCCACCCATCCATGTACTGACCACGCCCAGGTGTGCTTAAGAACAGTCGACCGACCGCACTACTGAGTTACCGAGGCTGAAAAGAACAATTGCGGGAAGAAGGATTACCCTCTGATTCCGCCTATCCTAAGACCATTTCGAGAAAACCTATAAGATCTTTTCTGTATCCGCAAGATAATTCTGATTAGTCCAGCTGATTAGCAAGATAATTTAAATCCAGATTAGTGGAACCGCAGACAATCAGAGGGTAATGTACTTTCTACAATTGGGCCTTAGACGGGACTGGAGGTCCGCTGATGTCAAAACTCAAACTCAAACTCAAAATTTCATTTATTATTTTTACAGACACTTTACACAACAACTGAAATTTTTCCTATCACATAACAGACAAATTGTCAATAATTATTCTGTGTTGTGTGCAAACACCATCAGCTTCCAAACTGGCCTAACCGGCTGTATCAAGCGAGACAGTGGGTGCATACAATACCCATAATACTTGACCGAGCTATTCAGCATCACATATAGTCCAGGAATAAATAGTACCTACATATTACAGTGTTGTATATATATATCACTTTGTGTAACACCTTGTGTGTCCCCGGCTAGGTGGACAGATGACCTAAAAATATAGCCGGGAGTGGATAGATGAGAAGAGCGGAAGACCGCGTGTGCTGGCGTGCCTTGGGAGAGGCCTATGTCCAGCAGTGGACTGATACAGGCTGATGATGAACACCTTAAAACATGAGAGAATTATTAAACATGAGAGAATTTTGCGGGTATCTCAAAAGATATAAAAAATGTGTGGTCCCTGGGCTTAGTGGCCGGTCACTATCTATAGCCTCCGATATTGACGAGCACTCGGCCGGTTATAACGAGTTGGCAAACTCTTCCGGTCATTAATCGGCTTATCTGGCCGACTTTACTGGGAACTGCGTAAGGAATATTGATCCCTAATTTTGGCGGGCGTTCCGCGGGGCTATCGCGTAAAATGGGAGGGCGCGATTGGAGAACACCAGACTTTAGGTAAATGTACTTCTAATTCTGTCTTGTATAATTCCGATCATCAGACCATGAGCTGTCGAAGCTTTCGGCTCATGATCGGAGGAGGTGACAGCTTTTTCCCAAGTCATTGGGTCGAAAGCGGCCGCCATTATAGGTCACCCCTCATGCCGCGCCTGCTTCTGGCAAAGGATTAGCATGGCTGTCCAGAGGGGAAACGCGGCCGGCATCCTCGGCACTATCCCGGGGGCTAATTTTGTTTTCGGTTAGTTTTAGTCTTAAATTTCTAGTTATTGTAAGTTCTTTCTGTTTATTAAATTTTTATGTTCTATTTCTGTTTAATAAAGTTTCGTCATTCAGGTGGTATCTGCGAGTATTATTTCCACTTTAATTTCAGCACAAATGCGACGAATTAAAGTTCACTTTTCCTCTTCAGTGCGTGACCCAAGAGGCGAGCACGAGACATCGCTCTCACAACCTTCTCGCCTAACTTTAGAAACTCTTACGATTATGGCAAGTCCACGGTAGAGCTTATAAATATACTCAACATACATACATATCACACGCTGTAGCTCTACAATCGGGGCAAGTAGAGTAATCGGTGTTGTGCTGCAGGTACTCTTGTAAATTACAGCACAACACCGACCACCACGTTTAGCAAAGTATTCGGACAAGATAACTGTATCAAGCTGTAATTAAGGTGCGAAGACCCACCAGCTGCATGACTCGGTGGAACGAACGTGCCAAGTAGGTGAGAGGTGGCGAAGCTGTCGCCCTTTAGCACGGCATCGTGTCATTATCCCTTAGTCGCCTTATATGACATGAACGGGGAGAGATGCAGTGGGGCTATTCTTTTTAAGTACCGCCCCCTCGCGGTATTCATCTTTTTTTTTATGTAATCCGGTATGGGTGGCTGAGTCGGAGGGGCCGAAGCCAATATCACCTCCGAGAAGGCAAGTGCCATACCGAATACTTTCCTGGATGGCTGGCTATACTGGACTAGAGGAGAACACAACCGAGGCTGCTATGTGGCCATCTTACATCCAGTACGGTGGTACCAACCCAGTCGGCTACAATTTGAGCCTACCACCTAGTAAGGGGCAAGGGAAAGGACCTACAGTTTTACACCGGTTCCGAACGGTGAACCAGCAGGTGTACTGCACGTACATTTTTTCGTCAGAAAAAACTCATTGGTACACCCCGACCGCATTCGAACCGAAGACCTCTCGCATGAGAAGCCGATGCCCAAACCACTCAGCCACCCGACGCTTGTGTACTAAATTAAGTGAAGCGTAGAAACTTTGTACCGCTGAAGTTCCGCTCTTGCGCCCAATAAGCGGCCACGGAGGCGGCGACGAAGGCGGCACAACGTGAATAAATAATGGTTAGGCGAACTATCGGACGTTTTATGTGGCTAGGGCTGAATGTGTAACCAGCACGCACTGTCAACTAGCGAGGGTTGTTTTGGATACGTGCATATGTACATAACATGACCACAGATTATATAATAGTACATGACGTCCGCCTTTCCAGGGAGTAGGCAGTGACAACGGATCTCCAGTTATCTATGTTATATATAATGTAACAGACGTTGGATCATTGCGAAATCTGTAGGTGGCAGTCTGTACAATTAAAATAAATGCTGGTTTCTTAAAAAAACCGGCCAAGTGCGCGTCGAACTAGCGCACCGAGGGTTCCGTATCGCCATGTCATGGCTATCGCCACTCACGCCATCTATGCAGATGGCGTGTTATGAAATGCTAAAATGCTTCATAATCTATTCGGTAGATGGCGCGCGCGCATACACTTTTTGGTTCTTCTATGGGAACCCCCGTGAATTTTTTACTATTTCTTATTTTTATTATTTGTTGTTATATCGGCCATAATAAATAACACATATTTTGTGAAAATTTCAACGGGCTACCTATTACGATTCAAGAGATACAGCCCTCGAACAGACAGACGGACGGACGGACGGACAGGCGGACGGACAGACGGACGGACAGACGGCGTAGGCTTAGTAAAAGTGTCCCGTACCGGATACGGAACCCTAAAAAAATTATATTATGTACTATTGTCAGCCTCAATAGTTCGTGTTTTCCGTTCAATTCCGTCCACTGACACTAGTTCACCTAGTTGTTATGGGCTGACATCACGGATTTATATGTATTATTTAATAAGTATTCTTATTATTATTTTAACTTCAATTCTCACGCTCAGCTACTACCTACTACATTCCACTATAATAATTGAATCTCAAACATCCAAAGGTTGACTGTAAGAAATCTCTCTAAGGGATAAGTCAGCCATTGCCCCTTATGTAAATGTTCTAATGTACTTGTTACTGTTTAATATTTACTGGAGCCATAAAGAATTTTATATCTATCTATCTATCACGGATGGGATCTATCACTGTCCGCCTAGCGGGGGCGTCTCACGTTACCATTGCTTTTACGTCGTCGCGTCGCGTCCATTCGAGCAACCGTCTACACTTCACACTTACCTCGATGACCAATTCGATCTGTTTGATTGCCCCATACCATATCCATCCAGCATCGATCTATCTTAATGGTGGTAAAGTCCTGGTACTATAAATTTAGCCTCACTAACTGTGAAACATGCAATCGTAGTCCAGTTATTGACAAAAAGAACACGAAGAAATCTTATATTAATACAAAAGAAACTTAAAAAAATAATTTAAATGTACCTGACAATTTTTTTTTATGGAAACTGACACGGTTGCCTACATCAACATCACCTCAACATCCGTGATGTCAGCCCATAACAGCGGGTGAACTAGGTGCCATGTCAGTGCTTCCCTTCGGTCGTGCCGGCTACACTGAACCGGGCGAAAAACACAACCTTTTCACATAGCCGTTTCGACCGGCTTTTCATTCAGTGCGGTGGTACCAACCCCGGCGGGTTGAACCCTAGTAATATAAGAAGGGAGCCATATCCCTTAGTCGCCTTTTACGACATACACGGGGAGAGATGCAGTGGGGCTATTCTTTTAAAGTACCGGCCCCACATGGTACGAAATTGTGGCATTTTCTTTTCATTAGTAGTACAAACTCGCAAGTAGAAGCTTTACTGCAAGGCAAAGTCAGCTCGGACGTCCAAAAGCGTCCGTGTGTTGCGATCGGCTCGTTTCGAATTCCTAAGCCCTGCGCACCCCCCGCAACAACCCCCGCCCGATGCAATTGGTTCACGCCGCCGTATTACTATGCACCCAACCTGCTCCCGCTGCCCTTACCTCAGTCTACTATTTTATTTTTGCGATCAGTATAGTAACATGCAAGAAATCTGTCATAAAGTTTGGAGCCCTGTGGCAGTAGTGATGTATAGACACGGTGTATGTTTGCAAATGACCGCACGGACTTCGCCCTCAAGTTTCGAGGCTAGTTACAGGCCCCCAGAGCACACACATTAGCCGTAAGACTATTAAGTGAAATGTTCACATGATATAATTTGTTTTTCCATTCCCAAATTTTAGTTTTAGGGTTCCGTATATGGTACGGTACCCCATTACTAAGCCTACGCCGTCTCTCTGTCTGTCCGTCCGTCCGTCCGTCTGTCTGAGAGCTGTATCTCTTGAACCGTAATATGTAGCCCGTTGAAATTTTTACAGAATATGTGTTATTATGGCCGATATAACAACAAATAATAAAAATAATAAAAAGGGGTTTCCACAGAAGAAACTGAAAAAGCTGTGTTTTCGATAGACTGTAGGCGATGTTTTCGATGTTATTATGTCAATTACCTATGAAAAAAATATCCTGCGAAGTTTCTTACCGGCTCTTATTCGTGTATTGTTTATTGATAATTCATATGCCATTAAAACTGCACTCGAACTTGTCACAATTTGTTCTATCCGGTTCGATTACACACACGAAGAAGAACCGGTAAGAAACTTGGCAGGGTATTTATTTTTGCAGGCATAATATTACAAGTAGTTTAGTGAATATAAAGCCACAATAATAACATCGCCCACGCGCCCAATATTTCACAGGTAGGTATACCATAGGGGTGCTACGATCTTAAGTGATAGTCGTGCCTCCAGAAGCGTCGCGTGGATTAGTTCGGAACAACGATTTGGCAACCCGCCCCCCTCATACTGCCTTCCGCCCCCCGCTCCGCCCCCGCTCCGCCCCCGCTCCACCCCCAGCGAGTTAGATTAGTTCAGATTGAATTATCGGCTCCAAGAGTTCGAGAATAACGTATTTACATCTCAATTATGAATTGATTCGGCAACAGCTAGAATTTTCGGAGGCATAACGAAAAAGGCGGCCGGCCGGAGAACCGTTTTGCGCAACAAGTTGGGCATTGAATAATGAGTTTTATTTTCGACGAACGGAATGACAAAGGAATAAAAGCAAGACGCTCATAGTAAATTAAATGCTGACAGAAACCTATCAATGAATTCAAGAGATTGGGCAAGATACTATCTTTTTAGGTTTCCGTATCCCCTACGGAAGCCTATTACTAAGCCTACGCCGTACTCTGTCCGTCCGTCTGTTCGTCTGTCCGTGCGCTGTATCTCTTGAACCGCAACAGGTAGCCGGTTGGAATTTTCACAGAATGTGTGTTACTATGGTGGATATAACAACAGATAAGAAAAATAAGAAAATGTTAAAAATTAAGGGGGGCTCCCATACAACAAACGTCCAAAAAAATCGATTAGTCACACTATTGAATAATAGATGGCGCCATAGGCTTTTATGCATTGCATTGCTGAAAAGATAGCCGCTTCTTAATCTTTGGTCGTTCTAAAAAAGAATTTTCAGAAGTTTGATGTTTGACAGATCACTTTAAAAAAATAAAGTGACGTTACTATGGTAACAGCTGTCAGTGGGCAAACATGGAGACCTGTCATAACATAAACAATATCTGATAATTCAAATTTGAATACCATGCCACCTGAGCGGATAGGCGGATATTATTGATAGCGGATAGATACGGAAACCTCCGCGCGCGAGTAAAACTCGCACTTGACAGATTTATTTATTTATTTTGTTTTATGGAAACTGACACGGATGGCTACATCACCTACTACATCCGTGATGTCAGCCCAAAACACCTTGGTGAAGTAGGTGCCATTTCAGTTCTTCTCTTCGGTCGTGTCGGCTACACTGAACTGGACGGAAAACACCAATTATTCAAATAGCCGTTTCAACTGACCTTTCAGTCAGTGAGGTGGTACCAACCCGGGCGGGTTATACCCTACCATTTAGTAAGTTAAGAAGGGAAGGGACCTATCTTGTTCTAAGTCCTATGTTGTTCTAATGCTGAGCGTGGTGGTCGGTGTTGTGCTGTAATTTACACGAACTTTGCAGCACAACATAAATAACTCTTTGTTTTATTTCATCCGGTACGGGTGGAAGATTCAGAGGTTCAGAGCATGCTCCGACCAGCCAATATCACCTCCGAGAAGGTAGGTGCCATACCGGAGACTTCCCTTTGGAATGCTGGCTAGGTAGGCGTTTGGAAGGCTGGTAGAGGAGAACACAGCCGAGGCTGCTATGCGGCCATCTTAGGTCGGTAACAACCTTCGATCATAAAAAATATTAAGATTCCGCATGTCAGGGCGATTCGTGCCCCACCAAAAATACGTGCAATTCAAATATTACGTGCATCGCCCGCTCATTCTGCCATCGACCGCCAGCGCGAGAGCACTTGCTTCAGCGTCTTCAATATTACACAAATGCCGGCTTCAGGCCTCTGCATAGTATACGAGAGCATCTGGCATTATATTTCAAGAGTGAAAATCCCTTCAAATACAATGTTCCCGTCCTCTACGGAAGCATTAACCAAAACAATCCTTCTACTACACCAGGTGGCGGGCGCGATCGGCGCCGGCGCATTACTCTCGAAAAAAAATCATTTTGGAAGATTTTTCCATGAAACTTCATGAACTAACATATGGATTGTATTTACAGATAAATATTCTAGCTATAAATAGTATTTTTTTATATATATTGCATATTATTATTTTGTAAAGTTGTGTTATATGAAAATCGCGACCTGTCTCAGATTTTTTATTTTTATAAATTTATTAGACCGGAAATCGGTCACATAGTATTTTTATTATAAACACTAATAAATAACGGACCTAATCATACCTTTCTTGTGTATCAGCAGCCCCCGTGTCAACCACAATAAAATTTTGAATTCGCAAAAAATGTTGGCAAAAAAAACACTTTCACCAAGTTTCTAGGCGAAACCTAGGTCACAAAAATGGCTCATTTCTCGTAAATTTACGACATGCAAGCACTAAGCGGCACATATTATTCAACTAGAAGAACTAAGGAACATTTCTGTCACCTCACTTTTTCCAAAAAAACGATTTATTTTGAGAAACAAGCTTCTCAAAACAGGCAAAGTTTGTATGGCGCGAGACCTAGGTCACAAAAATGGCTTGTTTCTCGTAAATGTACGACATGTAAGCACTAAACGGCATATATTATTCAACTAGAAGAACTAATGAACATTTCTGTCACCTCACTTTCTCCAAAAAACCGATTTATTTTGAGAAACAAGCTTTGACAACAACAACAAACAGGAAAAAATTGTCAGTATGGAGTAGGACTTTTCTTCGACTTTTTACGTAAAATGCATCTCAACTCAGTACAAACAAATGTACTCAATAGGTCCGGAATATAATGAAAAAGAGAAAAAACATCACTTACCGGTCCATTCTTCTGTATTTGGTGAACAAACTCAACGAACATTCACTACACCGACCCACAACACAACACCCACAACAATGACGACAGATATGATATTTTTTTCCTACTCTGTCGGCTCGTTATAGTCTTCGGTAATGATAGTGTTGGTAGATCAATTTTGTCAACTTTATAGTATGTCTCTTTGTAGTAATACTCCCATAGTAGATTGTGTAGGGAAAAATTATTTTTCGGCCCATACAGCGGTTTGGAGCGGTGGCGGGTTAATATTGACCGCTCCATAGATGACGGTATAAATGCTCGGCGGGCAATATTGCCCGCTCCAGTGATGAAGGGAAGTGAAGAAAAAGTAAAAATTTTCACTTCATACATTTTATGTGTTTGGATTAAGTGGAGATGGCTTCTTTAAAATTATATTTTTTTACGTCACCAAATTTGAAAACGGTAACACTGGATTCCCAAAAGAATTATTTTATAATATATATATTTTACTATATTAGATGGCAATTTGAAAAGCTACAATAAAATCAACAAAATACCAGAACCCTTACATGATTTTTATTTACAGATTTTTGCTTGTGTTTTCTTTGTGTTTTTTTTTATTGAAAGCGCGACCTGTGGCGCCGAGGCACCCTAAGGGAGATGTCTAAGGACGCCCATGGACATTTGGTCGTATGCGGGGGTTGCGAATGCCATGCCGGCCCGACAGGTGCCTGTTCACGCCCCTCTTGAAGGACTCGAGACTGTACTTGGGAGGAAATATATAGACAGGAGAACGTCCCAGAGTTTACCGGTTCTATAGAGGAAAAATCTGCAGAAGAGGTTGGTACGCATCCACGGTAAGTCCAGCGTGTGGGGATGCAATCCTTTTTAACAAATTCCTCTTTTCAAACAAATCTCCCTTTTAAAAGCTGATATTTGGCAGAGCCATCCCACAGGTGCAAGCAGTACTCCACGCATGACCTGATCTGCGATTTGTGCAAAAGGACTTAGGTGCACAAGAAATTTACGTGTTTCTTTCTTGGTTGGTTCTTGTTTGATTCTTACAGATTTTGAATAACATATTTATTTGCTTTATGAAACGTATATGACAAAGTGGTTCAAAAAAGTTAACATCAAAGGGAGGAATACGAAAATATTAAAACTGGTCTCGTTTAAATAGTTAGTGAGAAATTATTATTTAGGTTGACTGCAAAATTAAGTTTGTTTGTAATATATTTATGTATCAAAAAGGTGATGAGTGGAGGTGAGAAATGTTTTTCTTTTTATAACCAGTTTGGTGGTTCAAAAAAAAATATCAAGGTTAATTTATAGAAGATGCGTCACTACGCTCCGCATCTTCTATAAATTAACCGTAACCTAATAGGGACCATGTCGAGGCAGCCCGTGTCGTTTTTGCATACATGTCTATTCAAAATCAATGTTTTTGTAGTTAAAAAAAGTAAAGTTTTAATTTTGCATGAAAGATTAAAAATTAAAAGTTGTATGGAAACCTGTTTCTTCTTATAGGTAAACTAAATAAACTACGCGTCCGGCAAAACATTATTTCACTAAAATTTATTTTTTAACTTCAGTCTACACAATAAGCTTACTAGCAATTTGCTAGCAAACTTCCCCACTTCAAAGCCACGCCTCCGTCGTATTTGTGCGGAACCCTCGGTTTGTGGGTTGGTCAACTTGGTCTGTGTTTTTAATGTTAGTAACATATTGGCTTTATTTCTAGTAGACACTTCACACTATTAAAGCTAAAATTTAGATATTCCTGTCATTATTGTCATTTTGAGAAAGAAAGACAGGAGATGAACGAATGATTTAATAATCTTAATTTAAGCACATCTGTCAAATTTTAGGTGATTTTAGTTGCAAGTGATATAATATAAGACACGTCTAAAGTCGACCTAAATTGACAAATGCGTTTGAATTTTTTATAAAATAATTCACTCATCGTCCATAGGTTTTCTTTCACAAATAAATGTAAATCGTAAAACTGTAGGTCCCTTCCCTCCTAATCTTACTTGGTGGTAGGGTTTAACCCGTCCGGGTTGATACCACCGCACTGAATGAAACGTCGGTTGAAACGGCTATGTAAATAGTTTGTGTTTTCCGACCAGTTCAGTGTAGCCGGCACGATCAAAGGGGGAAGCACTGACATGGCACCTAGTTCACCCGGTGTTATGGGCTGACATCACGGACGTTGTAGGTGATGTAGCCAACCGTGTCAGTTTCCATAAAAAAAATAAACGAAAAAAATTGCAATAAATGTTTTTAATAAATAATTTAATAATAAGAAGTAAAAAGCCACCTCCATAGTTTTGAGCCGTTGAAGCAAGCGGCAATTTATCGATCGACTACGTGCGACATTCGCTTGTTTTGGAACACGTAAATGTTTGCGTGGAGCGTGCAGGCAAGCGATACGGGATTACTGCGCGTGGAAAAAGGATGACACAATATCACTGCGATCTCTTGAGATGGTCGGTCCTGTATTACGCGATACGCACACTACCATAACCACGGTGTCTCGTTTTAGTAATAATTGAAGTATGAAGTGCGGAGTCCAGAACTATTTTTTCTGTCTACGGTAACAACCCAGTCGGCTACAATTTGAGTCTACCTTATCTCAATTTTACGGGATACAGTGTTATGGTATGTGCGCGTGTATGCGGAAGATGAAAAAGAGTAAAGTCAGTGAAGTTGTAAGTTGGTTGAAAGTTTCCGTTCCAGTTTATTAATTGATACAATTGATTAAGTTAAAAGATAAATCATGTTTGACATGCCCAAGAGTATGTGTAATAATTTAAACGTACATAAGCACGACGAGAAAGATCTTTCCTCCACAGAACAGATAAACTCTGGAACGCTCTCCCTGTCCACATATTTCCCCCCAAGTATAGTGTCGGGTCCTTCAAGAGAGGCGTGAATAGGCACCTGCCAGGCCGAAATGGCATTCGCAACGCCTGCTTACGGCCGGATGTCCATGCGCGTCGATAGACACCTTATGCGTGGCTCCGAGACAAATGTCGCGCTTTCTATTAAAAAAAAAAAAGAACGGACAGGCAAAGTCGCAAATATTGTTTTTCACGTAATTACAGTAAACCACAATTCATATTTTGTTATATACTTGACACGAAATTACCTAATTACTAAGGGATAAGGACAAGATGCCGTGCTAAAGAGCGTCAGGATCGCCACCTATCACCTTGGCACACTTCCACCGAGTCATGCAGCAGGTGGGTCTTGCTGCTTGATCGATTGAATATTGTTCGAATACTTTGCGAAACGTGGTTGTCGGTGTTGTGCTGTAATTTACCAGAGTTCTTGCAGCACAACACCGAGTACTCTGCTTACCCCGATTGTCGGGATTCAGCGTGTGTGATATATGTATGTCATAACGTACGTCATATTATGACGTACGTTATGACTTATGTATGAGTTATGTATGACACTGTTTACCCGCTTAGCGGCTGACCCTTCCAAACTTCCTTTTTCCTATCCACGGCAACCAGTTTATAGGATACGGTATCTCCGACGTCTCTTAGTCTAACGTGTCCAGCCCACTGCCACTTGAGCTTAGCTACCCGGTTTCTAATATCGACTGCTTACAAAGACGCTCGTTTTCGAATTGCCTCTTTATGCGCCATATCACGTACCGTGTGGGGCCGGTACTTAAAAAGAATAGCCCCACTGCATGTCCCCCCATGCATGTCTTAAAAGGCGACTAAGGGATAAGGACAAGATCCAGCACTAAAGGGCGACAGGTTCGCCACCTGTCACCTTGGCACGGTACTTCCACCGAGTCATGCAGCAGGTGGGTCTTCGTGCCTTACTTGCTGCCTGATCGATTGAATCTTGTTCAAATACTTTGCGAAACGTGGTGGTCGGTGATGTGCAGTAATTTGTCAAAGTTCTTGCAGCACAACACCGACTACTTTGCTTACCCCGATTGTCGGGATTCAGCGTGTGTGATATGTAAGTATGTATGTATCACGTACTAAATTCACTGTTACGGAACGAAAAATGTGTTTTTTGAAGATTTATTTTAATACAAGAATGATTAAATAAGACGTTGAAACATTAACCCTCTACCGCATCTCAAAGAGATCATTCTAGTGTTGCGCTGTATTAAAGCCACGGTCATTTTCTCTACCCTACCCTACCACATTGTCGGGCGAGTGAGTCTAAAACTGCGTTTTGCCTAATTAACTCTCTACCCGTACCGACGTTACAAATAACAACCCTCCCCCCATACCCTCCACACACATATACACCCTCACAAACACATACTTGCATATCCTCACACGTAATGTCGGTCCCTTCTTCACGCCTCGGACCGTCCGACATTATTCCCTCGGTCACGTCGCAAGGTCCTATGTCACGCCGAGCTATTCTAAAAGCTCCTTGGAGAGTTTAAAAATCGAACGCAAAACCGATTGAAGCCAAGATGGCGCTTGGTTTGATTTATTAAAAACTTGCCGCCATATTGGATTGGCATTTTGAAATTGGAACTCAAATTTAACGTGAATTCGTTACTATATTTGTGAGAATTTTAGAACTTCGTCTGTCTCGATCAGTTTGTTGGTTGTGTTTTATGGACTGATATCTCTTGTTTTTTATGTAATCCAGCCAATATAACCTCCGAGAAGGTAGGTGCCGTACCGGAGACTTCTCTAGATTGCTGGCTATACTGGACTCGAGGAGAACACAACCGAGGCTGCTATGCGGCCATCTTACATCCAGTACGGTGGTACCAACCCAGTCGGCTACAATTTGAGCCTACCACCTAGTAACGGGCAAATTTCTCTCAGACGAATTTAGTTGCCATGGCATGTATGGGTAAATTTCATACTTTGGGATCTACTTAGCACAACGCTTGGACGTTTCATTAAAAGAAGGTAATACGACGAACCTCAGAAAAATATCATCAAGTTTTAGAACGAAACGTCCAAGGCTGTTTACAAAGTGTCATTGCGTTCCAGAACACCCTTCTTTATCCCTTTAGTCCGACGAGATTGAAAACTAATTAACAACGGGTGTCCCGACGCTTCGCGGCTCTAATGAATTAGTTATTGCCCGGGGTCCCCGCGACCCACACTTTGCTAGTAAATGACCCAAAATCGCCCAACGGTCAGGCTTAACTGGGCTACTAAACGGGACTCAATTTTTAGGACGTTGAGTTGCCGGCTTTTAATGGGGTAGCCCCTGGTCGCCTTTTGGTGGTCTCTCGTTAAATATTCATTAATAAACTGTTTGTGTAAATTTGCTCCATCGGCTCGGCGCTTTGGGTTCGAATGTTGTCTTGCACTAATGGGGCTTTTTAGATGGTACAATTTTCTTGCTGCTTCAGCAGTTATATGTACTTACCTAATGTTACTGAACTAAAGAACCTAATTGGATTGTTTTTCTTACGGTTTGTTATTCGGGTTGCAGCCGATTTCATCGTGACGTTGGTACTATCTGTCTGTTTTAACATTGAAAATGTTTTTTCGATCGCTTCAGTATAGCCCCCCATTTTCGCTGAGAGTGTGAAATCGTCCTGGTGTCGCGAGTTTTTGGGCTACGCGAGTGGTTGAGGGCTCAAAAGACGCGTATCGGCTAGGGCTACAAGATATTGAATTTTTCAGGTTAGGTCTAGAAGACCTAACCTGAAAAATTAACCTAACCTAACCTATATTATATTTTTATATTTGATATTTATTAACACACAATTTGATATTTATTAAAACACAGGTTAGGTCCTGCTTGGAGTACTGCTCGCACTTGTGGGATGGCTCAGCTAAATACCAGCTTGCGCCGCTAGACTCAATCCAGCGTCGTGCCGTGCGACTGGTGGGTGACCCCGTGGTGTCCCGCTACTTAGAACCACTGCAACTCCGTAGGGACGTCGGCTCCCTGAGTGTGTTCTATCGTTTATTTCATGGGGAGTGTTCGGAGGAGCTGTTTAACGCGATTCCGTCGTCCCCATTCCACCTTCGCACTACGCGTACTGGGCAGGGGATGCACCCCTATTCAATCGACCTACCACGGATGCGCACCAACCGGTTTTGTAGGTCTTTTATTCACAGAACCGGGAAAATGTGGAACGCACTCCCTGCCCATGTATTTCCTCCCAAGTACAGCCTGGGGTTTTTCAAAAGGGGCGTGAAAAGGCTCCTGTCAGGCCGGCATGACATTCACAATCCCCGTGCATCACAGAATGTCCATGGGCATCGTTAGACACCTACTTGTAGATGAAACGATGCCACATGTCGCCCAGGGGCGCCGACTTTTAGAAATCCTCGTGGGTGCTCATGCAATTTTTTTTTATTGAACAATCATCATCTTCATCAACGTGTTGCCGTCCACTGCTGGACATATGCTTCTCCAATTTTTCATTAATTCTCCCGGCACCCGGCAGCATGGTTTCGGAAAACGTTCACACAATATTTTGCATTTGCCGCATTTACACATTCGCACGATGTACCTCCGCATGTAGTGCTCCTATATTCTATATTGCATGATATATAATAATATAGGAGTAATACGTGGAGTACTATAACGTTCGCTATTCGTCGCACCACTAGTGCGAATGTGTAAATGTGGCCGCTCAAAGGCTTGTAAGTAAATAAGGCACTTTTATCATAGCTCAAATCCTATTACTGATCAGTTTTTATATCTATCGTCGTGGGTGCTCCGCACCCACTACCCACCCCTCGTGGGTGCTGGAGCCCCCGAGCACCCACGTAGTCGGCGCCTATGCATGTCGCGCTATCGATAAAAAAAACCCGTCATAACAGTTTTGGCAAAATGGTCAGAAACGAGAAAAACATTTTTATTTTCTTTAATATCAATGTTCTAACACGCTTATAATTATAGCGGATTTTGCGGCAAACTGTCAACTTTATGATAGATTTTGTATACGAAATAGCAGGTTTAGATACAATTGTATAAACGCAACTGTTTGCGTTTACACACAGATTAAAACCCAATTTAAAGGCCAATTTGAGTCAAAATTCATTCTAGCGGATTCTGCAACTAGACGACTCAATTCTTAAACCGATCATCCCAATTCGATTAAACTTAGTGCAAGCACATTTAACTATACGTGACACAGGATAGGCTATAGATGCGGTTCTCATACAAACTGAATTGTTCCGCGCGCCGAAATAATGGTAACGCAGGAACGCAGCTCGGCCTTCTTTCTTACTTACTTACTTTCTTCTTTTTAAATACGAATTTGACGCGAGCGAAGTCGTCGGCAAAAGCTAGTAAGTAATATTGCAGGCATTATTACTTTGAAAAGTGACTTATCGAAAAATATGTATGTTTTCCTCTAAAACAGTTCTTTGATTCAGTGGGATTATCGGGTAAGGATTCAGACGAAAAGAGGATTAGACTAGACTTAAACTGATGCAAAAAGGATGCCGAGAGATTTAGCTCGGAGGTTGATCCTCTCCGACTTGAGCCGATCGGCATCGTTTGCTGGATTCAATTATACGGTAATGACGGGCTTTTGCGAAAGTTCATAGGTTGGTTGAGGTTTATGATTTTTTTGTATGTCAGCCCTAGAATTACTAGGGCTGACATTCGTGCCGGCTACACTAAACTAAACGGAAAGAACAGACATGACTTTCATAGCCGTTTTGGCCGACCTTCTTTCGGCGCTAAGTTCGGCGCAGTGATCGACGAAGATATCAAATAGAAGTTTCGAATAGAGCAGAATAGAAAATCTTTAATGGTGATTTCTTCCAGGGATAAGGGATATATATGACTCCCTTCTTATATTACTAGGTGGTAGGGTTTAACCCACCCGGGTTGGTACCACCGTACTGAATGAAAGGTCGGTCGAAACGGCTATGTAAATACTTTGTGTTTTCCGTCCAGTTCAGTGTAGCCGGCACGACCGAAGGGAAACACTGACGTGGCACCAAGTTCACCCGATGTTATGGGCTGGCATCACGGATGTTGTAGGTGATGTAGCCAAACGTGTCAGTTTCCATAAAATAAAAATAAAAAGTCAGCATTTCAAGATTCTTTCAGTTAGGCGTTGAATCAAATACGCCATGTATTGTTGCAAAAACATACATTTTCGACTCTCACATATTTGCTTAATTTAGGTCACATGTTCACGCGTAATTCTACAAAATGTTGTGCACATTTCCACAATGACAAGCCGCGAGAGTGGAATGCGGAAGGGTCGGACTCGGGAATGCAGGTAGGAAATGGGAAGGGTCGAATCGTGGACGGCTCGTGTCGAGCGACCAGCGAGCGGTCCCTCAGTAGTGCTGGGTCGTTGTTTGTTTTTTGCTATAAATTAAAGCACGGACGGATTGTTTACTCGCCACTGGATCTGCAACATGTTACAACTTATAATAAACCCAAGATATTTATAGAGCTCTACGCCCGTAGAGCCTACAATATATTGTGTGATTTTCACATAACCGTACTAGATATCTCAGTATCTTTAATGGTAGTAAGTGCTCGAGACATTATTTTTTTATGCATAGCGCCACAGTTGGCATCGTTTCACCTACAAGTAGGTATTTAACGATGCCCATGCACATTTGGATTTGGTTTTTGAGTAAGATTCCGTATAGACAACAGATTTTGTTTTAACAAAGAACAGCAACAGCCATTTCATCATTCGTGTGACGTGTTGTTTAGTTTTTTGCACACAAACTGTTGCTCGCAAATAGGTTGTTCGTGTTTCTACCCATTACTATCGATCTGCGGTCCGCGCACTAAGCATACATCCCACGAAACGTAGGGCTTATTCATATGCGCTGGAAATGAAATAGAAAACAAATTATGAATGTTTTTGTATAAACATTATATGTATGAACATTTAATGATGCGTATCCCAATTTTACGACTATACACTTTACTCTTTACACTTGAACATTTTATATAGGACATCCATTTATTTCCATGTACACATGATAAAAACCCCGTTGATAATTTTGTATTAAAACTGATAAACGCAGAAAACAATAGAAGGGATAACACTCCACCCTGAGGTACGCCAGCATTTCGTCATTCCATAAGAGAAATCATTGTCAATTCTTACACACTCATCACGTCCGCCAAGATAAGATTCGAGCCAGTCGAGTGCTACTGGAGCTATGTTAAGAGATTGCAACATAACCATAATTGTGTCAAAGTTGATTTTGTCGAAGGCCTTACTGAAATTGAATACTATAATTTGAAAGTTTTTGTTTTTGATACTGAGACGAATGGTATCATCAGTCACTTTGACAAGAGTAAAACAGTAAAGACAACTAATTATTAATGTATTATACATATTATAGTGTTCATTATTAATATATTCGAAGAGTCGGCATGTGAGCTACCTCTATGAAAAATTTCGCGTTCAGAGGACTGTTGAATCAGGCTTTTAATATTTGCAGACCGACAGACGACGGACTGCCTGAAATGTTTCATACAATGTTCTTAGCAATGTGTACCGAACTCATCAAAATATTGTGCACGCACGTTACTATAAAGTGCGGTCGCAATGCACAATTAAACGCGGAGCAGCGTGAGAGAGAACACACATTCGTTGCAACGCAACATTCCGTCTGCGGTGAGCTCGCTACGGTGCGGTCGGGCCGTCTGCCTAAATGGCATTTCATTTGTTGCTTTGTTTTGCGCAACTAGCTTTTACTACGTCAAAGCAATTTAAACTTAAGTTGTATACTATTCTTTTGTCTTTTGAGCCTCAGGACTAGTTCCGAAAGCAACTATCAAGTGAATTATCTCCGCTGACAAGTCTACGGGGTCTCGCTGAATTGTGGCCAAAAACATATAATTTCAGCATTTTTTTCGAAAACAGCACGATTATTAAAAAATTTCACGCGGCGTCGCGAAATTGAGACGCGACAGACTCAACAGCTCTTTAATTAAGATAAAAACAACGATAAGAATCTTCCGAATCAGAAAGCCTCAAATGGGATTACCGAAAATAAAACGTTTTCTATAAAAACTTGGAGGCGGCGTTCAGTTGATTCGTTCCAAAATTAAATTTCTTTATCTATCCCCCATCTTCCTCAATTCGGTCTAATTTCCCCTCAACTTCTCCCCTCCCCCCCTCCCTCCTAGTGAACAAATTGAGCATTGAGGAGTCTGGAGGCAGTTTGCGGGAGCGTTCCAATTTCGAACGGAATTCAATTTTGGAACGTAATATGCGACGGAGAGATGAATTTGGCGCCTGGAAATGAATCTTCATAACGTTTTCTACGCTGTAGAATAAACGGTCGTTCTCAATAGAAACATCTTGAAATTAACTCGAAATTTAATAAAAAAACTGTTGTTTCGTATAAGTAACTAATGACTTGAGATCGATTCCGGTCCGCGAAGTGGATTATTTAATTTCTTTCGTTGATAAATTGGTATTTTAGGTTTCCGTGTGACAGAGTTATCCAATTAATTATATAACTTACTCACACTTACGATCCTTGCGACTCAGACGAGGGGATTCAACAAGACGAAACGAAATAAACAAATCTGTCATTTACATTATTTAATTTTTATTTATTTGGAAAATCAACAGTTTCTACATTCATATCTATGAAGCCAGCGGTTTTTCTGCCAGTGGCATCGTAGCTAGCAAACGGATGGACCGATTTGGATGCGGTTTTCTTTTTATCAGAAAGGTGGAAAATTAAATATAAAAACTCAAAGCTGCGCGGGAATTTACTTAGCGGTCCCCCGACTCCTTTAAGTAAGTAACCGAAAATTATGTTTGGCTTTTTAAGGGTCGAGCGTTTTAAAATTTGTAATTTAACTTTTCTTTAATTATGTGTGTTCTTAGTCTGTATAAAAACCGACCGTGGTTCGGATTCCACGTAAAACTGTAGCTCCCTTCCCTTCTTACCTTACTAGGTGGTAGGGTTTATCCCGCCCGAGTTGGTACCACCGCACTGAATGAAACGTCGTCGGTCGAAAACGGCTATGTAAATAGTTCGTGTTAACCGTTCACAAAATGAAGGGAAGCACTGACATGGCACCTAGTTCACCCGGTGCTATGGGCTGACACCACGGATGTTGTAGGTGATCTAGCCAACCGTGTTAGTTTCCATTAAATTTCCATTCCGGCCAAGTGCAAGTCGGACTCGCGCACCTAGGTTTCCGCACCACAAAAAAACACTCTGAAAAAAAAACACGTTTCTTGTATGGGGACCCCCCTTAATTTTTGACCTCTTCTATATTTTATTATTTGTTTCTATATCAGCCATAATAACACATATTCTGTGAAAATTTTACCCGGATACCTATTACGGTTCCAAAGATATAGCAGTAGGACAGACAGACAGAGAGACAGACGGCGTAGGCTTAGTAATAGGCTTCCGTACTGGATACGGAAACCTAAAAAAAGAAAGATGAATGTCTTGAATGTCGCTATATTGTATGAGCACAATTTCCGGTGTATGACTTTGTTGAGCTGAAATCAAATCACAAACTTAAGTCTTCTTCTTTTATAGACTTCAATATTTATAGAGTGGAGTGGATCTATCTTCTCCTGCTGAAGGGAAGTGCCGAAGCCGATATCCCATCTGCCAGCTCTATTAATAGTCAATGTGATGGTGGACGTGCGCGCGCGATAAACTGCCGATCAAATTTTTCTCATCATTTCTAAAAACCGGCCAAGTGTGAGCTTGTGCCGGCTGCATTGAACTGGACTGAACACACGAACTATTTTTTTTTATGTAATCCGGTATGGGTGGCTGAGTCGGAGGGGCCAAAGCGCATGCTCCGACCAGCCAATATCACTTCCGAGAAGGTAGGTGCCATACCGGAGACTTTCCTGGATAGATGGTAATACTGGACAAGAGGAGAACACAACCGAGGCTGCTATGCGGCCATCTTACATCCAATACTGTGGTACCAACCCAGTCGGCTACAATTTGAGCCTACCACCTAGTAAGGGGCAAGGGAAGGGAAGTACAGTTTTACATCGGTTCCGAACGGTGAAGTAGCAGATTTACATTGCCGCTTCGACCGACAGATTATTTCATGCGGTTGTATCAACCCGGACATGTTAAACCAAACATTTTGGAAGGAGATATAGATAGATAGATAGATAGAAAATGCTTTATTGCTCCAGTAAACATTAAACAGTAACAAGTGCATTAGAAAATTTACATAAGGTGCGAAAGCGGACTTATCCCTTACAGAGATTTCTTACAGTCAACCTTTGGATGTTTGAGATTCGATAATATAACAATACATATAAGTACATGCTACTTAAATACAACCCATACATGTGTACATATAAATTACTAAATAGGAGAGAGGATGTGTCATGAACTCCCCCTCGTATCGGAACCGCTGTCGTCAGTTTCCGATCGCATACAATCACAATTCACACACACGAGTGCACGTACACATTCGCGCCACCGATTTTTGACCAATCCAAACTTTGCATCTCATCATCTATAGTCAATATGGGCAAATCTCCCCATATTAAGGTTTCGCGGACATGCCTTCTTCGAATATTTACTCTCTTTCTAAAATCTTTGGATCAAACCCTACCAACTAGTAAGGAAATAAAGTTTTTTTTTTGTTACCTGGAATCGGAACCATGGTCAACCTCCAACGGTCATCTATTCAAACCGTCTCAAAGTGTACTTATGATCACGAACGGAAGTCGACCGTTAACTGACCTTAATTTTATCTAAGTGTCTGACTACTGTTTCTCCCACTTACAAACTTTGACAATTGGATACACTTTTGTATCATTAGATTTTTAATATGACTTATTATTACATTTCTTTGTAATAAATGTAAACGAATTGTTTTTTAATTGACTTGATTATATGAAGTATCAAAATTGACGATGGCACTATACACCAGACATAGGTAATGTAAATAGGCAGAGTGGTCAGATTCTTCAGTATTCATGTTTATGTTGTAAATATTAATGTTCTTGCCAGCGGTAGTATGGGTTAATTATTGTAAATTACTTTAATATAGCAAGGTACTCGTACTAACAAAACATTGTGACTTGCGACATTTGTTTGTCAATTCTTCTTCGCATTTGAATTTAGAACTGGCAGAATTTTCGACATATCCAAGCGTAGGTTACCTACCTATGGATGAAATTATACAATAAACAATAAACAATGAGCTACAGAGGCTGACAAAATTAATGTAATGATTTCTACAACAACAACATACATGTGACAGACATTGTAACAAATATTCGCACAGAACGACTAACGTTCCCAGTTGTCGCCATAAAAAAAACTCCCGAAAGCGGGGCACGTCTCGGTGCAGGAAATAACTGTCTAGGCTGCAGGGAAGGACGCTGCAGCGACGCAGCCGCTATCTGACGCCGCCCGCCCTGCCGCCGCCGCCGCCGCCCGGCGTCCGACTTGCTGGGCGGGCGGCGGCGCGGCGGCGCGGCGGGACGGCCTCTATAACTCCTAGTAGGTAGGTAGTGACATTTTCGACATATATGTAATTTATTAGAGAAATATTATGTGAAAGTTGGTATGCCAACGGTGTGAGTTTCATTTTCAACCGACTCCCTGCTCCTTTTTTTCCCAAAAGGAGGAGGTTCTCAATTCGACTGTATATATTTTTTTAATGTTTGTTACGCGATTACTCCGTCAATTGTGGGCCGATTTTGAAAATGCGTTAGTTCCACAAATGAGCATAATAATAAAAAAAACTGTGAAATAAAAAACTATTAAAAAAAATATAAAGAACGACTTCAAAAATGTATGAAATTAAAAAAAAGCCGCCAAGTGCGAGTTGAACTCGCGCACCGAGGGTTCCGTATCATCACACAATATTTATTTGTATTATGTATGTACAAAAATAATTGTGTTTTGGAAAATCACGAAACGCCTAAATAAAAACTACACCAGTGGTTTGACTGTCAGACATTCGTGCAGTTTAAATATACAAAAATATATTTATTATATGACATAATTACAAAACAGTTTTCTGATTTTTCCTTTACTTGTGCTGGAGACCTTGCTTCTTGCCAAATTTCATTGCTCCAGTTACGTCAACGGGAAGAACCCTATAGGTTTTGATGTGATTTGAGTGAGTTTGCGAATATAAAATCTGGCATTATAATAGGCGTATTTTTTGATTGCGTTAATTTAGAAGCTTATATTTTCTACACCTCGAAGATATTATTCAATATGATATCTTGATCCAATTCTGAGAAAAAGGGTCTTGACATATAAAACAAACAAATTTTTTTTATGTCAAATAAATACAAATTTATTATTTTCGGATTTTTTCCTTTACTCGTACTGTAAGACCTTGCTTCTTACCAAATTTTATGATTCTAGGTTAACGGGAAATACCCTATAGGTTTTGATTTGATTTGAGTCAGTTTGCGAGTATCAAATCTGACATTAATGGCCGTATCTTTTGATTGCGTTAATTTAGAAGCTTATGTTTTCTACATCTCTAAGCAATCATAGACGTTAGTATTTTGTATTAATTTGAACTTAATACCTTGACCCGTTCCTGAGAAAAAGGGTCTTGACATACGAAACATGTAAACTTTTTTTTTATGTGATATAACTATCAATTTACAATTTTCGGATTTTTTCCTTTATTTGTGTTATGAAACCTTGCTTCTTACTTAATTTTATGATTCTAGGTTAACGGAAAGTACCCTATAGGTTTTGATTTGTTTTGAGTGAGTTTGCGAGATCAAAATATAACTTAAACACCCGTATCTTTTGATTGTGTTAATTTAGAAGCTTGAGTTTCCTACACCTCTAAGCAATGGTAGACGTAAGTATTTTGTATTAATTTGAACTTGATACCTTGACCTGGTCCTGAGAAAAAGGGTCTTGACATACAAAACAAAAAAAAAAATTTTATGTCAAATAAATACAAATTTACTATTTTCGGATTTTTTCCTTTACTTGTACTGTAAGACCTTACTTCTTACCAAATTTTATGATTCTAGGTTAACGGAAAGTACCCTATAGGTTTTGATTTGTTTTGAGTGAGTTTGCGAGATGAAAATATAACATAAATACCCGTATCTTTTGATTGTGTTAATTTAGAAGCTTGAGTTTCCTACACCTCTTAGCAATCGTAGACGTAAGTATTTTGTATTAATTTGAACTTGATACCTTGACCCGGTCCTGAGAAAAAGGGGCTTGACATACAAAACAAGTAACTTTTTTTTTATGTGATATAATTACATATTAACAATTTTCGCATGTTTCCCTTTAAGTGAGCTGTGAAAACTTGCTTCTTACCAAATTTTATCATTCTAAGTCAAGGGAAGTACCATATAGGTTTTGATTTCATTTCCCAGTAGCAAAATATGTGACATAAATAGCCTTATCTTGTGATTGCGTTGACTTAGAAGTTTAAATTTTTTACAACTCCAAGGGAACGTAGACCTTAGTACTTGGTATTAATTTCAACTTCATACCTCTTAGCGTTTCTGAGAAAAATGGTCTTGACAGACAGACAGACGGACAACGAAGTGATCCTATAAGGGTTCCGCTTTTTCCTCTTTTGAGGTACGGAACCCTAGAGCTAAAGCAAGCAAAAATGATGGATGAAAGAAAACATGAGTGGATATCCTTTTGTGATTTTGTGTAGCCTTCTTTTCCACCGCCTTCAACTCTAGGGTTCCATTTTTTTTTATTTCATACATTTTTCAAGTCGGTTTTTATATTTTTTTTAATTGTTTTTTAGATTATTATATTCATTTGTGGAACTAACGAAATGTATCTTTTTTTTTTTTTAGAATAGAATAGAAACTATTTATTGCACACAATTGTAAGAAGAACAGTACACCACAAGAAACAAGAAATACAAGAGATTTCTTCCAGTCTACCTTTGGATAATGAGGAATAAAATACAGAGAAAGAAGTATGTGAGAAAGAACTCATGACAACTCATGACAATGCATGACAACTCATGACAACTCATTTCAACTTATGACAACTCACTACAACACGATACCTCGTCATTACACCCAACCTACAGTAGCTGTCGATGTACTATTCTCTATGTAGGTACTTTTCCAACGGGAAACCAAACGGATCCAGAACCAGAACGGAACCCACGGAGAAGAGAGATGAGAGAATTTATGTCCAAGCAAACTGTGATACGTAAGTTTATAGAACGTAGTAAAATTTTGAGTATTCGCATAGTTCGCATCGCTTAATAGTATTCAAAATGCTTACTCCCCACATCCCAATATTAGCTAGACTAGAATGCCTTAGGAGTCCTAAAAATTATAACAGGCTAGCTTAATGTCCTAATTTAGGACATCGGCGGGTGGCCGAGTGGTTTGGGCATCGGCTTCTCATGCGAGAGGTCCGCGGTTCGAATCCCGTCGGCGTGTACCAATGAGTTTTTTCTGACGAAAAAAATTATGTGCATGCCTACACCTGCTGCTTCACCGTTCGGAACCGGTGTAAAAGTGTAGGTCCCTTCCCTTGCTCCTTGCTAGGTGGTAGGCACAAATTGTAGCCGACTGGGTACCGCACTGGATGTAAGATGGCCGCATAGCAGCCTCGGTTGTGTTCTCCTCTAGTCCAGTATAGCCAGCAATCCAGGGAAGTCTCCGGTATGGCACCTACCTTCTCGGAGGTGATATTGGCTGGTCGGAGTCCAACTCAGCCACCCATACAGGATTACATAAAAAAAAAATATTAAGCTAGCCTATTATGATTTTTATTGGTGTTAAATAAAGGATATAAATAAATTAAACTGACCGAGCGCTAGTTCTACTCACTCACCGAGGTTCCGTAACACCACACAATATATAACTGTTATGTATTTACAAAAAAAAGAGTGTTTTATTTCAATCAGTTCGAGATCCTTAGCACGAGCCTGACCCACATTTAGTCCGTTTTTATTATGTGTTGTTTTTTTGCACTATATCACACCAAGTTCTGTCTATCACTTCACTCTTCAATCACTTCAATTCTGTCTATTTATTAATGTAAATAAATTTTAATATTACAGCTGTCAAATAGGATATTCTGGAGGCTGGGCTTAAAATCAGCGATGCTGGGTCGCCTCGGCTCATTATCATACGCTGCGCCCTGACCCTATTTTTCATAGTATTAGGTTTGTTACACAGAGCATCAAATACCTACCACCCGCGCCCCCTACTAGAGGCGCCCTAAGCGATGATACATAGGGCACACTAAAAGTTTCCGGAATTGGCCACTTATATAAACAATATTTAAAAAGTAATTACAACATTTGAAAATGGAACTCTTTGGCTGTAGAATGCAGTTTGTTTCATCTGACTGTCAATTGTTTTTCCATTGTGGCGCCATTTTAAAAATTGCGTGTCTACATTAACATAAATTTAACCCGTGAAAATTTTCGTAGTATGATTTTCTACGATTTTAAGTGTAATTTGACAGCTCATCAGAGCCTCGCTCGGCTTCAATCTGCTTTTGGCGATGAAGCACCATGCAAGACGACTATTTATTGCTGGTTTGCAGAATTCAAGCGCGGTCGTGTCAATCTCAGTGACGAATCTCGCGATGGTCGCCCGTTCACCGCTGTGAACAACAAAAACATCGATGCTGTGCGCCGTATGATCGAAACAGACAGGCATGTAACCTACCATGAGATTCGGGCATCCTTAGACATAGGCATGAGTCTAATACAATCAATCCTACACAAACATTTGGGTGTGAGAAAGCTGTGCTCGCGGTGGATCCCACACAATTTGAC
Organism: Nematopogon swammerdamellus; assembly: GCA_946902875.1. Classification (NCBI taxonomy): domain Eukaryota; kingdom Metazoa; phylum Arthropoda; class Insecta; order Lepidoptera; family Adelidae; genus Nematopogon; species Nematopogon swammerdamellus. The sequence continues at coordinate 1,002,830 of OX336347.1, forward strand.
CGAGGCTCAAAAAACGCACCGCGTCACTTGGTGCAATGCCATGCTTACCAGATTCAACAAAGGCGCTTCAAATTTGGTGTGGGACATATTAACAGGTGACGGCACCTTGTGACTTTTTTCTGTTCCCAAAAATTAAGAACCAATTACGCGGTCAACGATTTTCATCACCAGAAGAGGCTGTCGAAGAATATGGAAAACACGTTTCTGAGGTCACCACGGAGGTGTGGCACAAAAGTTTTCAAAATTGGTTTAATCGTATGAAAAAGTGCATTTACGCAAAGGGAGAATATTTTGAGAAACAATAAATTCATTTTTGACCTATAATAGTATTTTATTCTTATTAATTCCGGAAACTTTTAGTGTGCCCCACGTATTTGAAACCCAATAACCGTACGCTGAGCTGCTAGCGCTTCGTATGTGTGTGTGTGTGCTAGTATCGACACTACACACAAAGAGGAGCAAGTTAGACACACGCATAAAACAAATGCACACGCACAACACACATATGTAAGTCATAGGCCACGCCCACAGGCTTCAACGGCGTTGTAGAGAAATCGCGCTCACGGCGCCTCTAGTAGGGGCGGGCGCGCGCTTTCATGCTCTGTGGGTTTGTTACTAGTTATTATTAGGTACAACTGTTATTTAAGTGTATTCTGTAAACCTACTTATGAAAAAAATAAATAAACATTTCATTTCATTTCAAGTTTGACGCGTATATATGTATTACCTTTTTCACAATAGAGTATAAAAGTTTTAAACAACAAGTTTCTTGGATGGGGACCTACATAATTATTTACTTTTTTTATTATTTCTTAGGGTATCCGCCATAATAAGACATTTTTGGTTAAATTTCAACCGGCTACCTATTACGGTTTTAAAAATAGAGCCCTAGATAGGACATATGGACAGACGGCGGCGTAGGCTTACTAATAGGGTCCCATACGAACCCTAAAATACGGGCATACGTCAACGAAGTGGTATGCGGTATTGCTTCAGTCGCGTCCACGGAGTGACAGCAACGCAGCGCACGTGGAGACAAAAGGCTCGTGATTGGCGGACCAAGACGTCGCTCACCCCCTCTACTCCCCCCGCACTGGCGTTACATGTTTTACTAGAAATGCGAGCTAGTAACGAATCCTCTTAGCTCTCTTCTTAATGGAACGCGAACAAGAACGGAGCGACATCGAATTTGGAGCACCCTCGCCGCGACACGCGATACGGAATATCCGTAGCTAGCGGGGGAGAGCCTCTGCACTGCAAAGACGACACTGGTATACCAGACGGCATATAACTTGGACCAGTGCAGTAGCCGATTTTAGGGTATCTTTGATGGAGGGCGCGGGATGAAACGGCGGGCAGAGCGCCTGCAGACCGCGTGATTGATTGGTCAGCCGCCCGCCGCCCTCCGCACCGCCGCCGTTCGCTCCCAAATACACTTCCGTACCTGAGCAAACTGGTCCAAGTTATATGCCGTCTGGTATACGTCGTGACTCGCGACGCTTGGCTTTTTAAAATTTATTTTTAGGGCTTTTTAATAACTTGTTAATATCAGCCCCATAGTACTCATCTTCTTCAATCCTTAGGGCCCATGGAAACTGACGGTATGCTACATCACCTACAACATCCGTAATGTCAGCCCATAACACCAGGTGAACTTGGTGCCACGTCAGTGCTTCCCTTCGGTTGTGCCGGCTACACTGAACTGGACGGAAAACACAAACTGTTTACATAGCCGTTTCGACCGACCTTTCATTCAGTGCGGTGGTACCAACCCGGGCGGGTTAAACCCTACCACCTAGTAATATAAGAAGGGAGTCATATCCCTTAGTCGCCTTTTACGACATACACGGGGAGAGATGCAGGGGGGCTATTCTTTTAAAGTACCGGCCCCACACGGTACTAATTAAGTCTGTCCACCCTGAGTGATATCACGCTTGGATTTACGTAGTTACAATGATATGGGACAAGTCAGTCCGTCAATGTTTATGTATCCACTGCTGGACATATGCCTCTCCAATGTTTATCCAGTCCTCCCGACCTTCAGCGCTACTGAACTGATTGCCTTCAAAGTACTTAATGTCGTCGTCCCACATGGCTGGTGGTCTTTCTTTTCACACTGCTATTATGGATCTCGTGCCTGAAAAAATAAATATATTTGATTTGATTTGATTTGATTACCTTTTGTCAGCCACGGTAGCTCAGTGGTGCGGTCGGTCGACTGTTGTTAAGCAAACAGGGCGCGGTCAGTACTTGGATGGGGGACCGCTCGACCGTGGTTAGAATTCCACGTTAAACTGTAAAGGGAAGAAGGGAAGGGCCCTTCTTAACTTACTAGGTGGTAGGGTTTATCCCAGATGGATTGGTACTACCGCACTGAACGAAACGTCGGTCGAAACGGCGATGTAAATAGTTCGTGTTTTCCGTCCAGTTCAGTGTAGCCGACATGAAATAAAGTGAAGCACTGACATGGCACCTAGTTCACCCGGTCTTATGGGCTGTCATCACGGATGTTGTAGAAACCGTGTCAGTTTCAATAAAAAAAAATCTGAAATTTTCGAATTTACTCATTACAGTCAGACGGACAGACAGATAGAGAGGCTTTTATCTTTTATAATACTTAGTATCTAGAGAAGAGTTCGGTAAGACTGGCAGCCACCCGCCCTATCGGTGGCGCGCGTACAGGGATTTTTACATGCTGAATATTTGTTGGCATTTTTTTGTTCGGTCGTATTATTCCGTTATCGGCTTGTTCAGTTTGTTTGGGAGCTTACAAACGTTTGTAAAGAGCTTTTCTTCATATTTTGTAGTAAACACTGACGCGTTTGTGAGAATGGAAGTGTTGGCTTATCAGGCAATATACCTTTAAAAATATGAATAAAATACTTTTTTTCCTCAAATATTTGGTTATTGTTTTTATTGTTAAAATTTTACATTATTTAATAAAAAAAGACATACCTAGTTTTTATGATATTACTAGCTGTGCCCGCGGCTCCGCCCGCTCTCATATTTGACTTCTCTGCTAACCTCATAAGCCATTTAGCGTGATAGTAAGTAGCCTACAGTTGACGGGAGGAATCAAGCTATCTGTAGAATTTTTTTTTATTAAAATCGGTTTAGTGGTTCTCGAGTTATAAGCGGACAGACAGACAGACAGACAGAAAGCAGACGTTGGATTTTATTAAAGGTAAGGATAAGGATAAGGAAGGACGACAAATTTGTCGTCTTCGGATAAAATTGTTTATGATTCCGAAAATAATTCTTATGCCTTTCGCCATAGAGGTCTGTTTGCAGTATGTAATAGTATACACAGTCAGTCAGTCAGCGTATGAGCACGTCAACTGCTGGACATACGCCTCTCCAATTTTCCTCCAGTCCTCCCGGCGTTCAGCGGTACAGAACCACTGCTTTCCGCCGACGTACTTGATGCCGTCATCGTCCCACCTGGCGGGTGGTCTTCCCACACTCCGTTTTCCTGTCAACGGCCGCGACTTTAGGACACGGTTACTCCAACGGTCATCGTCTCTTCGACTGACGTGCCCACCCCACTGCCACTTGAGCTTAGTTTTGTGCGTCGGCGGCCTATGGGGTAGGCAGTGACAACTGATATGCGTGTTCCAACGATCCTGACACACCTGTGACACTCTGACCTTTTCATGCGTATTTTAATTAATTTGATAAAATATTCGTTTGTTTAGTTTATATAATTAATTATATTTAAGTTTCAATAAAAAGAAAAAGGCGGCGGGCGAGACCATGCCTTATTCCTTGCCATCCAACCAATCTTCGCGGCACTCGCCGCAGAGAAACTGAGCACCCTTTTGTTGTTGACATTGAGCTTTTGAGAACCCATCGCTTCTCAAAATAGTTTCTTTGTCGCACCGCTAGGGTGTGGAACTGTGTCCCGGCGAGTGTGTTTCCCGAATCCTTTAACCTGGGTGTCTTCAAACGTCGTATCAACAGGCCTAGCAACAGTCCGCAAATCTGCTGTCATGGCGCCTCACTGAGCGAGGTTTCGCGAGGAGAGGGGGTTTTGGCTCTGTCGACTGTACCATTGGTCTCTCGACACAGCCACCTATGTTGGTTTACATAAAAAAAATGCGATTGTTGAGCGCACTCGCTGTGCGTGTAAGAAGGAAATCACCAAAGTACAGTTTCGGGTCCTTCAAGAAGATGAATAGGCACCGGCCAGGCCGGCATGGCATTCGTAACCCCCGCATACGACCGAATGTCCATGGGCGTCGTTAGACACCTTTTTTTAATTTTTTTATTGTTAGCTCGACATATGGCGCCGAGGCACCCATAAGGTGTCTAACGGCGCCCATGGACATTCGGTCGTATTCGGGGGTTGCGAATGCCATGCCGGCCTGACAGGTGCCCATTCACGCCCCTCTTGAAGGACCCGAGACTGTACTTGGGGGGAAATATATGAGCAGGGAGAGCGTTCCAGAGTTTACCGGTTCTGTACAGGAAAGATCTGCAGAATCGATTGGTACGCATGCGCGGTAAGTCCAGCGTATATGGATGCAATCCCTGCCCAGTGCGCGTGGTGCGGAGGTGGAAAGGGGACGGCGGGATCGCGTTAAACAGCTCCTCCGAGCACTCCCCATGGAATAAGCGATAGAACACACTTAGGGAGCCGATAGAACACCTTAGTTGCGTTTTACGACATGCACGGGGAGAGATGCAGTGGGGCTATTATTTTTTAGTTACCTGCCCCACACGGTATTTTATTATCCTGAAATATTAATTTAAACTCTAAAACATAAGCAGCTCAGTACTTCATAGAAGAGAAGCCAATTTCTTGCATTTTCCGGTCACGTGGGCGGCGCCGAAGCTCAGCTTCCGGTGTCATGGCGGCGCGGCGGCCTTTTTCACCAGTGTTGATTTATGTAACTTCATTTCATTGGGAGCTTAAAACTTAAGTCTTTTCAGGAGTTCCAGGACGTAGTGTTTATTGAAAAAGGCTAGCACTATTTAACATTTAATATTATGTAATAGGTACTTGCTCTTTGATAGTTATCTTGTCTTAATACTTTGTTAAAAATGATTGTCGGTGTTGTGCTGTAATTTACCAGGGTCCTTGCAGCACAACACCGACTAGAGTAGTCGACCCCGATTGTCGAGATAAATCGTGTGGTATATGTATGTGTGTGTGTAGCTATATAAGGAAACTAAATATATTCTATGCGCCTATCTATAGTATATAATATACGGGGTGTAAAAACGGCGAGTACATTAAATTTAGGAAGTGATTATTGGGATCAATAGTAACAAAAAGTCAAATAACTTTTTTCTGAATTCCCTTTAAATAAAAAGTTACAGTTTTCATACAAAACTAATTGATTATTTTAGTATAAAAATGTATAATTTTAATAAGCTAAATTTGTTTTCGTTATTAAAGAAAATAAATTGTTCATAAAATATTTCTATTTCTTTATCTTAAAAAAATTTGTTGTTAATTTATTTTTAAAAATAATTATTAATAATATAAATTAGTATTGAAATTAATAATATAGAATTGATTATTTTAATTGAAAATTTAAATAATGACAACAGGGCGGCGCGGAGGGGGGAAGAGCGGGTGAGACGTGAGCGCCTCGGACGGAGGTGTTGGCGGGAGGGGCGGGGGTTAGCTTTGTGAGTGGAGATATTATTTCTCTATGGGAGGACTGTAGGTCGGCAGGCGGAGGGTGCCAAGCGGCAACAACGCGTTAAATTACACTAGACGAAAACATACATTTCAAAAATTCATATCTCGAAAACTAGACACTTTAGAGAAAAAAATTATTTGTTTTTTTTTGTCTGGGAAAAACATGAGGATTGCGCTGGGGAAATTAATGTACTCGCCGTTACAACACCCTGTATATGACCCTTAGTAAGTATATCGTTCACATTTAATCGATCGTTTAATTCCTTGCATTCAGTAAGGCCTATTTAGTCCAAAAATTACTTTTAATAATCGATAACGTTGGCCTTAGTCCTCACCCTCAGTGGAACTGAGGCGGCAGCGCAAAAGCTATACAGAAGAGATCCTTTTAATACTATTTATAATATTTTTGTTTAATTGCTATTTGCTATTAAACCGACTTTACCGCAGGCGGAGCCGCGGGCACAGCCAATATTAAATATAGATAAAAAAGAGGATAGAAAAAAAAGGACTAAATATTCCATCCGGCATTATTTTGTTTACCAAAACACATGTTTAAACTTTAGCGTGCATCAAACAAACATTTTAATTCTGAATGGACAAGTATGTATGTATATATTTAGGTATTATGTATTTTAAAACTGTAATTCATATGTATTTAAATTAATGTATAAATAGTAATTTATACGTTTAACTAGCTAGTACGTACTTATATGTAGTGTATATTATAGTTTACCATAGTTATTTTCCTTGTATTATATTTTAAATTCCCACACTCAAGTCTTTTGCTACTACCTACTTATATCTCGCAACATACGACTCTCAAACATCCAAAGGTTGACTGGGAGAAATCCCTGTAAGGGATAAGTCCGCCTTTGCCCCTCGTGTAAATTGCTTTCGTTTGTTTCTGTAAAATGTGTTTTTGGAGCAGTAAGGTATTTCTATCTAACATTTAACAATAAAGTTTTAACATGCAAATTGCTCGGAATTTCAAGCATGTCGAGTGGACAGACGGACCGACAGCAGAGAATGCGAGTGTGGACATGGAAACATATATATAGAATCGCTATTGTCATAGATTGCATTACAGAGTGTTACCAACATTTTGGTCGGCGGGCACTCCATTTACAGCGAGACAGATGATACGCGAGTAAACAAGTGTGACGCACATAGGTATTATACAATACCATCACGCCGTATCCCGATAATAGGGGAAAGCAGAGTAATTAGGGTCGCGCTGTAAGCTATCGGGTGAATTATGTAGAACACAAATACCGCCCACCACGTTTAGCAAAGTATTAGGACAAGATAATAATTAAGCAGCAAGTAATTAACGCACGAAGTCTTGCATACTGCATGTCTTGGTGGAAAGATCGTGCCTAGGTGACAATGTTTTTTTTTTATAATCTATTATGCTGATTTCTGTTTGGGTGTTTGCTGGTTATATAATAAATTTCAGTCAGTCAGCGTGTAAGCGTCCACTGCTGGACATACGCCTCTCCAATTTTCCTCCAGTCCTCCCGGCCTTCAGCGGTACGGAACCACTGCTTTCCGGCTTTCGGCGGATATAATAAATAAATAAGTAAAAATATATTTGTAAAAATATATTTTTTTAATTGTTATTTCATCTTGATGCATTCTTCTTCCATCTTCTCGACAAGTTATTGCGCTTCCTAGCTATTTACTTCTATGGTCGCTACTCCGCTTAGGGTACAAACAACGAGCGTCAAAGCTTGAATCGCAAGAATGTAGCAGAAACATCCTTTTGAAAAAAAAAACCTTGTACCTACGTGGTGTTCAGTGACACATGTGTTCAGAATTTATCAAGCTTAAACTATAGTTATTCTAGCTCTCAAACTGTTGATAGCTGGCACATAAAAATATTTTCGGCATAAAATACTAGTACCTATAAAACTACGAGTAATATTTTCTTCTTGACAATAATAACTGAGAACTACATATATAGAAAAATATCCCAATGAAATATTATGAGTGTATGTGGAACCAGTTCTTTTGTTTTGTAGAGTTTTTAGGGTTCCGTATCCGTCGTACAGGACCGTGTTTTTTCAACTTTTTTTTTTGTGTGGTGCGTTAACCGCGGTGCGCGAGTCCGGCTCGCACTTGCCCGGTTTTTTGTTTCTTTCGTTCAGCAATGCAATTACAAAATATGTTCTCTCTTAGAATCTATTTGTAATAAAACTTTAAGAAATAAAAAACATTCGTTTATACAGAATTTAATAATATATATCTATACGTTTGTACAAAAAACACTCGTTTTAAAAAAATAAGTTTTCCTCGCTTCCTACTAGCAGAATAGAGAAGTGTGAACTGTTAGAAAGTCGCCTTCTGATTCACTACGTGCAAGAGTAGTCTGCTTGAGAGGAGATTAAAAATCTATTAGGGGGGCCGGGGGCCAGGGGGCGGGGGTGGGTGCCGGGGGCGGGTGTCGGCTAGTGCAGGGCGGGTGGCCGACGAGATTAAAGTAGACAAGGAACATATCTGTCCATAGGCACAATGGTGGATATTTATATTATGAGTACTAAAATAATAATTGTGTTCACCCTACAGCAGTAAAACTTTCGATGGTACCGCCCCGTGTTTCACTGAATACTGATTCAATAATATATGAATGGTAAAACTGAACAATGGTTGACCATTAAGAAGTGTAAAGTATAAAAATATGTTTTTTCTTTTTTTATAAAAGTGCTGAAAAAAAATATTTTAATGTTGACGTTTCCGCAAAAAAAAAATCAATCCTTTTCAATGTTAAAAATTCAGTTTCACCATACATAATCACTGATTCCGTTAAAAAATTAATAAACGTGAGAAAAAACTTAAAACAAGCTTTTATATTGATAACAATGAGCTAAAAGGATAAACATGAATGTTTTCCGATAGGAAACAAGCCATTTTCTAATTTTTTTAAACAGTTTTCAAATAAAAAATCGTTACACCTCTTTTTTCTTTCCTGCTGTCAAATGTAACCGTGTGGGGCCGGTATTTGAAAATAATAGCCCCACTGAATCTCTCCTCGAGCATGTCGTAAAAGGCGACTAAGGGATAAGGGCAATATGCCGTGATAAAGGGCGACAGGTAATCCATCTCTCACCGTGTGGGGCCGGTACTTTAAAATAATAGCCCCACTGCATCTCTCCCCGTGTATGTCGAAAAAGGCACGGTAAAAGGTCGGTATCGGTATCGTCAGCCTCGGTAGCTCAGTGGTGCAGACAGTCAACTGTCGCTATTGAATGTTAAGCAACGCTGGGTGCGGTCAGTGCTTGGATGGGTGACCGCTGACCGTTGGAGGCTGACCGAGGTTCGGATTCCTCGTAATACTGTAGGTTCCTCTTCTCTCCTAATCTTACTTGGTGGTAGGGTTTATCCCGCCCGGGTTGGTACCACCGCACTGAATGAAACGTCGGTCGAAAAGGCTATGTAAATAGTTTGTGTTTTCCGTCCAGTTCAGTGTAGCCGGCACGACCGAAGGGAAGCACTGACGTGGCACCAAGTTCATCCGGTGTTATGGGCTGACATCACGGATGTTGTAGGTGATGTAGCCAACCGTAGTGGGGCAGGCTTAAATTCAGCGCCGCACACTCCCAGCTCGGAGCGAGTGGGTGTGTAGCGGCAAAGGCTGCGCCTGTCCTTTTTTCTCTTCTCTTTTAGTTTTTGTACCGTTGTTATTTTAAGGATTAATTAAGAGAAAATAAAAATCATTTCTTTCTTTCTTTCTTTCAACCGTGTCAGTTTCCATAAAAAAAAAACCTTCGCGCGGTCTTTTCACCAAGTCATGCAGCGGGAGGGTCTTCGTACCCTGCTTGATAGCTATCTTGTCCGAATACTTTGCTAAACGTGGTGGTCGGTGTTGTGCTGTAATTTACAAAAGTACCTGCAGCACAACTCTGATTACTCTGCTCACCCCGATTTTCGGGATACAGCTCGTGCTATGTATGTATGTACGTTGTATGTACTCGTTGTTGTACATATTTTAATGTTTTATATTTTTTTAGATTCGTGTGTCGTGAAAAGCACCTCTCAACTTATTCTACTCTGGTTGAGCTGTGGACGGCGGCGGCGGGAGGAGTGATTGGGAAGGGTAGTGTGGAGGGGTGAGGGTGGGAGGCGCGCGTCATCGTTCTTTCCGCACGAAGTAACCTTCACTTTAAATAGATTCAAAGTTTTACTTCGCTCTGAAAAGAAAACTGCGACACGCTCGAGTGCACCCTTAGCTGCGGCCTTAGCCGATATATTCAGGCTTCCGTACCCCGTACGGAAGCCTATTACTAAGCCTGAGCGCGGTCAATACTTGGATGAGTGACCGATCGACCGTTAGAGACTGACCGTAGTTAGGTTTCCAAGTAAAACTGTAGGTCCCTTCCCTTCTTAACTTACATAAAGGTGGTAGGGCTTAACCCGCCCGGGCTGGTACCACCGCACTGAATGAAACGTCGGTCGAAACGGCCATGTAAATAGTTCGTGTTTTCCGTACAGTTCAGTGTAGCCGACATGAAATGAAGGGAAGCATTGACGTGGTACCAAGTTCACCGTGTTATGGGCTGACATCACGAATGTTTTTTGGCGATGTAGCCAACCGTGTCAGTCTCCATAAAAAAAAGCCCCAGTTGCACTCCGGGAGTGCAGGCAGAAGTGAAAACTTTTTGTATTTCCGAAAATAATTCTTAGGTGGTTATAAAAAAAACTAAACACCCTAAAAAATTTAAACACGGTAACATTGCTTAAAAAAGAAAACAAAAGAAAAAAAAAACAAAAACAATTTTGAGGGATTCGAACCCATGGTCAAAATATGCAAATCCTACACTCTTACCATTGAGCCACGAAATCACATAAACGACAAAACGAATATCGGATTCCCTTGATTCGCTTTCGGCTTTACTGTCACTGAGAGACGAACAGAATTGAACCCGAGCCACTCGTAACTTAACCCTTAATGCAATGACTTAAGGTTACATTTTAAATAATAAAAATAAATCTGTTGCTTTTCGAGACTGACGATGACGATCTGACGCGAGTTTAACATTTTTTACCCACCTAAAAAAGTGCCAAGCGCCGCTAAAGAAGTTTTCACTTCAAAAATCAGGAACCGTAAAAAAGTGTTTAATCTCAAAATGTGTGCCAACGGTCGTCTTCCGTTTATTTATTTGAATTGAGATTGTTTTATGGAAACTGACACTGCTGGCTGCATCACCTACTACATCCGTGATCTCAGCCCACAACGCGTCTGGTGAACCAGGTGCCATGTCGGTGCTTCCCTTCGTTCGTGCCGGCTACACCGAACTGGAGGGATAACACGAAATATTTACATAGCCGTTTCAACCGACCTTTCTTTCAGTGCGGTGGTAGCAACCCGAGCGTGTTAAACCCTAGTGAGGTAAGAAGGGAAGGAATTGAATTGAACTTGTCCTTGTTCCAAATTAATTAGTCTAACGCGAAGCAGCATCGTTATGTGAAACAATAACTCTTTACGGGTCTCTCAATTTTACCCGGTAAAAATTACCAACGTAAAAGTTACAATTTGTTGTAAAATTGCCACAAATCACTACAACGGTGCGGACGTAAAAGTTTATGGTCCGTAGTTTTTCGTGGAACTTGATACAGGAGCGGCAATTCACTAACAGGAAAATCGATAATCAACTATGATAACTCGATTCAAAACCGGCGGCGCCCGAAATTGTCAAGACAAGCCTGTTGTTGAAAAAAATATGTTCACGTGCTTAAGAGCGTGTCGTGCAAAATGACAGGCGACGGTGCTGCCACTCAAGTAAATAATATATATCTCTTAAACAAAGCCATAACTGGAAAAAACAAGCCATGAAGCTGTAGTTGATTTTGATTATGATATTCTAAGATACTGAAAACAGTTTTATATTGCTCAGTTTATGCACAATCATTATAACGGATTTCGATGGCCACCGTAATCCGTTATAATGATTGTGCATAAACTGAGCAATATAAAACTGTTTTCAGTATCTTAGAATATCATAATCAAAATCAACTACAGCTTCATGGCTTGTTTTTTCCAGTTATGGCTTTGTTTAAGAGATATATATTATTAACTTGAGTGGCAGCACCGTCGCCTGTCATTTTGCACGGAACGCTCTTAATTTTTTTTTTAGATTTATTATTGAGCTTTACATTTCGAAATAATTCGGAGCCCTAAAAAGTCCTATAATCTCGTTTGGGCTAGTGATTGGCTAGCATATAACCTTGTAACAGTGAAGTTTTTTTTTGTATGCCATGCGCTTTTAATAGGACCATGAGTGCGTAACTGTCTGTAATAAATAAATGACATTTGTCTGACAAGGTTCCAGCGTAATTAGCAATTTGCGGGGGGTTATTGCATAATTCCGAGCGAGTCCGGCGGGTGTGACGCATACGGATCGGGGCAGGAGGTTTGAGGGAAACAAGTTCATCGGAACATCGGCAAATGGTAGTACCTATAAAACAGGCTAAGGTAACCAATTGTTCGCCTGTGTTGCAACGATTCAAGTCCCTCCGTGAGCTTGGGATCACGAATTAGGCGGATACCACGGCGCTGGATAGAGTCCAAGGAAGCCAATTATAAGTAAAAGGGGGATCCTTCTCTCTCACAGATGACTGCAATACTCCATCGCGCGGGCGAACTTGCGGTTTGTATAGCATAAGAAGCTGCGCCAGTGAGAAGGATCGCCTGCTGCGCCAGAGGACCCACAATTTCATGAAGGCAAGGGTAGCTTTGGACTCTATAAAGTTCTTAAATACACCTTTGGTCAATTCCACACCCAGGAGGTCCAATTTGTCATTGTTAGGCATGGCCGTACCCTGAAACGTGGATAGGGAGGGAAACAGGTCGGATTTGGTTTTTTTATTGTTTTCTCCGAAATGGGTGGCTGTGCCAATTTTATCCCCGAGAAGATGCCAGTCCGGCTTGGACGTAGACTAATGTCGCTGAGGAAAGGCTATTAACCCGCGATTTGAATATCCGTATATTGTAAGAGTGGGGAAAGATATTTCGCGGGAGCCCGTTCCACACTTTTGCTTGTGTCTTGCTGAAGTTGAAATCGACAAGTTTCTCGCGGCCTCGCTCCGCCAGTGTACTCGATTCTCGACTTGTCTGCTAGTGAATTCGTCTCCAGTCGCTGTATAGCGTCTCGCCTCGAGCCGCGGCGCCATCTCGCGGCCGCAAACTGCAACAGTAAGGTCGTGTTACATTTTAGGGGCAATGTTTCGGAGACACGTCCTTACTCACTGTGTTGTGTTATATTGTAGCCGGTTTTACTTTTAGTACTTCCATAGAACTAACTCGTAATTTCTCCATGTGTGTTATTGCTTGTGTAGAAACTGGGTTATGTATACATACATATACATATCACACACGCTGAATCCCGACAATCGGGATAAGCAGAGTAATCGGTGTTGTGCTGCAAGAACTCTTGTCAATTACAGCACAACACCGACCACCACGTTTCGCAAAGTATTCGAACAAGATTAAATCGATCAAGCAGCAAGTATGGCACGAAGACCCAACTGCTGCATGACTCGGTGGAAGTACCGTGCCAAGGTGAGAGGTGGCGAGCCTGTCGCCCTTTAGCACGGCATCTTGTCCTTATCCCTTAGTCGCCTTTTACGACATGCATGGGGAGAGATGCAGTGGGGATATTCTTTTTAAGTACCGGCCCCACACGGTACATGTATATGGGTTTATAAATTACCGTGGTTGTTAAAAATTATGACAAAATTATTTTTCGGCTTTACGATGGCTGGCCCAGGTGTGGTGCTCATGAACGAGTGCTGTTTGTGGAGACTGGCTTGCTTCATGTGGCAGTGTGATGGTATGGTATGGGTCATGAATTGCTGCATCTGTCACCATAAATCAGCACATGCGTGTCTAGGCATCGGCAAACATTCTTGTAAAGTAGACTAAGTGCACATTCCAGAAATACATTCCAGTGAAGTTTCTTGTCAGTCCTTTTTCGCTGTGATAATCGAACTGGCGGAATGTTACAATGTAAATATGACAAATCTGAGCGCAGTGTAGAATAGAATAGAATAGAATAGAATATGCTTTATTGCTTTCCAATACAACGATTTTACAAAAGGCGGACTTATTACCTAAGGCAATCTCTCCCAGTCAACCTGACTTTTATGAAAACTTATTATAAGGGTAGCAAAACAGAGAAGAAGAATGACACAAACTTAATACTAACAAAACAATAAAATTAAGTGAACAAGACGCCGGCGGGCATATAATATATTATGTAGGTAAAATACTAGAATATATTACTTAAACATAGGATATATTTTTCATACTAAATAAGAATACATAGAAGGATACTTATATATGTACTATATACTAATAATAGATACTTGATACACACATTACATAAACTACTTCATATCTGTAAATAATAAAGTAAATCACCTCTATTCTTTGGAGAGATACATTTCTTTCAGACGCTTTTTGAAAGTGGCAAAAGTTGGAGATGTTCTGATGGCTGGTGGGAGATTATTCCACAGGCGCGCTGACATTACAGAGAACGAATCGGAATAGCTAGAGGAGCTGTGAAAGGGGATGAGAAGAAGGAGGCTGTCAGCTGACCTTAGCGGTACGCCATGCGAGGAGAGATAGGCAAACCTCTCTCTGAGGTAGATGGGGGAATTGGGGTCGTTAAGAATTGTAAAGAGAAGGGAAAGAACATGCATGTTCCGTGTTCAGCATCAGCATGTTCAGTGTACTGTCAAGACGTAATAAATAAATAATAAACAATAAACATTTCCCTCTCAAGGGTTTTGCTACTACTTTACTTATATACTTATATTTCACAACATACATCGGTTCTCTAAATCGTTTCTTTGTCGAACAGCTAGGGTGTGGAACTGTCTTACGGCGAGTGTGTTTCCCAAATCCTTTAACCTCTTGCCCCTTACTAGGTGGTAGGCTCAAATTGTAGCCGACTGGATTGATACCACCGTACTGGATGTGAGATGGCCGCATAGCAGCCTCGGTTGTGTTCTCCTCTAGTGTAGTATGGCCAGCAATTCAGGGAAGTCTCCGCTATGGCACCTACCTTCTCGGAGGTGATATTGGCTGGCCGGAGCATGCGCTTTGGCCCCTTCGACTCAGACATAAAAAAAACTCGTATCAAATGTCAAAATGTGTGTTAAAAACGTTTCAAACGTCGTATTAACAGGCTAGACAGCCTAGCTACAGTCCGCAAATCTGCTGGCATGGCACCCAACTGAGCGTGGTTTCGCGAGTAGAGGTGATTTTGGTTCTGTCGACTGCACCATTGGTATCTCGGCACACACCCATGTTGGTTTACATAAAAAAAATACGACTGTCAAACATCCAAATGTTTACTTGAAGAAATCCCTGTAAGGGATAAGTCCGCCTTTGGCCCTCATGTAAATTGATATATCGAGCTTTTTGCTGTAAAAAAAATTTGGAGCAATAAATATTTTCTATCTCTTTCTATCTATCTGGTTATATGCTTTCTTGCATCGTTATAATCATAACTTTAGAACATTCAGAACGGCCACAAAGGGAAAATATATATCCCAATAAACTTAGTGACCATTTATCCCGCCTTAACGAAACTGTCTTTTCGCAACATAAAGGTTTCTCCGCCTCGTCGTTTCCTCCCAACGAACAGCCTAGAAAGCCACTGTAGCCCGTCTTGAAGTGCCAAAGTTGAACCCAAAGGTCACCACGGGGGCCAAGGAGCCCATTTATACTAATATCCGACGAAGTTGGACCTACAATGTGTACCGCTTGGTGTACCGCATAGTATCATACATAACCGAAATATAGCGGAAGAAAATTGCGAAATCTTATGCATACATGTGTTAATTCGGGAGTTAAATATGTTATCGCTTGGAGCTCGTAACTCGTACCGGCAACGAGGGGTATAGTATCAAAGACAGCTCTATCAACTTTTGCAAATTTTTGGTAAACCAAAAAAATAATATTTATTCAGATCTAAATGGCCCGTTGCATTGTTAGGATTAATGGAGCTCCCCTATTGGACAGTTTTGATTAATGCTAGTTTTGAAACTAAACGGATGGATAGTGCTGTTTTTTATTGTTACTGTTAATTTCTGAACTATGTTTTTAATGGAAGGAAAGAGCTGCTTTTGAAGCAGTTTTTTATGAGAATTCAACAGCCAATTGTATGAAGGGAAATTGTGCATTCTTATGTCATTTCACCAAAAAGTGGTAAAGAGCTACCTTGATTCTATACCCCTCACTCGTAACTTGTAGCCAAGCCGCTCGTAGCTCTTAACCGGCAGCTCGTAACTCTTAGCCTACAGCTCGTATCGTGTAACCGGCAGCTAGTAACTCGTAGCCGGAGCTCGAAACTTGTAGCCAAGCTGCTCGTATCGTGAAACCGGAACCACGTAACTATCGGCCGGCAGCTCTTGACTCTTAGACAGTAGCTCGTAACTCTTAACCTGCAGCTCGTATCGTGTAACCAGCAGCTTGTAACTATCTGCCGGCAGCTCACAACTCGTAGCCGGAGCTCGTAACTTGTAGCCAAGCCGCTGCTCGTATCGTGTAACCGGCACCACGTAACTATCGGCCGGCAGCTCTTGACTCTTAGACAGTAGCTCGTAACTCTTAACCTGCAGCTCGTATCGTGTAACCAGCAGCTCGTAACTATCGCCCGACAGCTCGCAACTCGTAGCTGGTAGCTTATAACTCTTAGCCGACAGCTTATAACTCTTAGCCGGTAGCTTTTAACTCTTAGCCGGTACCTTATAACTCTTAGCCGGAGCTCGTAACATGTAGCCCGCAGCTGTTAACTCGTGGTCGGCAGTTTGTTAATTTCAACCAGTAGCTCGTAACTATTAGCCGGCAGTTCGTAACTCGTACCCGGAAGCTCGTAACTTGTAACCAAGCCGCTCGTAAGTTATAATCGGCAGCTCGCAACTTTCAGCCGGCAGCTGATAACTCTTAGCAGGCAACACGTAACTGGTAACCGGGCTGCTAGTAACTCGTAATCAAGCTGCTCTTAACTCTTAGCCGGTAGCTCGTAACTCTTAGCCATTTACCTTGGGTGTAAATAATATGGGAACTTATGGTGTTTCTGGCAGTCCGACGCTGTGTGAATAAAATAATGTTATATAAAATCACGTAGGTATATAACATAGTAATCTCAATATGTAGGTACCCTATTGTAATTGATTTCAAACAATTATCGGCTATCATAGAACACATCGTCTGGCCATAGTTCTAAGACAGTATTTGAATCCAGATCCTGATGAATATCTATAATTAACTGACAAATTATATACCCAAAGACGATCCGTGCCTAATCCGCGAGGGATCGCTGGAGTCACGTCATCATTGACATGATAAATTATTGTGGAATGGAAATTCACTCCTATTACTTTCTTTCTTTATTCTTTATTCATCAATCGCATGGTCATGTTTGGTTTTTACAATCCGGTTCGATTACACCCACAAAGAAAAGCAGGCAAGAAACTTCGTAGGGTTTTTTGACGCTTTTGATTACAATACATTGTGACTATAGCTACATAATCCATATTTTTATGAAAAATCCAAACTCCGACGGCGTCACCTACTACTAGTTACATCCGTGATATCAGCCCACAACACCTTGATAAACTAGGTGCCAGTCAGTGCTTTTCTTCAGTCATACCGGCTAAACTGAACTGTACTGAACACACGAACTATTTATATAGCCGTTTCAACCGACCTTTCATTCAGTGCGCTGGTACCAACCATGGCGGGTTAAACCCTATCACCTAGTAAGGTAAGAAGGGAAGGGACCACGGTCAGCCTCCAACAGTCGAGCGGTCATTCATCCAAGTACTGACCGCGCCCAGGTGTGCTTATGATCACGAACGACATTCGGCCGACCGTACCACTGAGCTACCGTGAGTGACGTTTAACTTGCATTACTTTGTCTTACTACAGCATTACTTGTCTATAGGAATGATAAGTCAATGCCTTGTAATATATTCGGCAGCCTAGCGGCGGGCGCGGGATGCATGTCCGTAGTTGGCGCCAATGGCTGCTTTCTGACTACACTATAACGGTAACGTCGCTTCCACGTCACGGCAGCACACGAGACAATAATATATGAAATTGTATCAAGCAGCTTCTCACTGTGCGGCGACGGTAACGGACATGCCGTGCCGTGACCACTGGCGGCTGGTCCTAAAGTGCGCTCGTGCGCCGCACTACCGTACCACGAGAAGTCTTCACTTCACTCAAAATAAATAATATCTTACAACATACCTACATTAAAACCATAAAGATCGTACTCCAAATAAATAAGAACGTGAATTCGACCTTATTTTATAGACGACAAGGCACTTTTTCGCGAGTAAACGCGCGCCCCGTGCGGAATCGAAACGCGCACGCGGGTCTCCCATACTGAATGTATGGGGATCGGCAAAACACCGCTGGCGCGTGAGACAAAAGATACTTCATAGAAATAGTATGGACCGAAATGGAGTTCTGCGTACGGCGCACGAGCGCCAAACAAGGACGCTATATCGTGAATAGCCGCGCGTGCGACACGTCGCGAGCGATTCGTTTTGCACGAGTCCGTCTACAAATATGTTAATCAACGCTGGCACGTACTAACACTATCGCGTAGTGTCTGTGTGTAAGCGCACGGGTGACGTCATTGCATTGGTGTGAGTACTGTGCACGCGCCAGCAGCTAGCTAGAGTCAGCGCGCTGTCATGTGATGTCACATGCCCGTTAGCGCGCGAATATTTAAAATGGGATATGGTTAGATTGTGTGCTTTTTGTCACGTGATACTGTGAATTAAATGGTGGCGATATTTGCCTAAGAATTGGTTAAAGGTAAGGCTTTACAATCAGGTGATCCCGGGTTCAATTCCTACTTTTCAAATGCTTTTATTTTTATATATTTTTTTGAATAATTTTTGGGATATTACTACTTTTTCTTTATGAAAGCTGCAGTAGTGTTGTGGTATATGGGTGTGTTCATAAAGGTACTAAAATGAGTTAAAAAACTTGTTTGGTTTATTTTTTTCTTGTTTTTTGCAGCTCATTGAGTGTCTTGAGAATATTCATACTAGGTACGTCCATAATAAAACGCAGGCATTTAAACAATTCGGAAGTCCCGATCTTAAAATAACATGACGGGAATTTGTTGGGAAATTTGGTGTTTAAGTAGGTAGGTACTTAGCGCACTACCGGTCACTGAAGTCACCAGCCGCCACTGGCAGTAACAGCCGCTTGACATGCGGTCTGACAGTGTTGCCCACATTCAAAACATTAAGTATGACATGAAAGTATGTTTTGGTGAATTGTGGAGCATTTTTTTAAAATTGGAAAATTACACTTAATTTTTATTCTCGGTTGGCCAAAATCTGTCAAAAGTAAATGTCTTATTTTTGAAGAGAGTAAATTATAAATTATATTATTATTATAAGCACTACCTATAGCTAGTAGTCTTACCAAAATCACAAATAGAGGAGACAATACATAATTAGTTTTTTTACTATGGAATCACGTTGATTTTTTTCTCAAAACTATAAATTAGTCTACCATTAAATAATGTCAACGGTTGTAATTTCATTTATTTATATATATATTAAAAGATATAAAGTCTTTATTTTAGCAAAAATTTCTAACAAGACCCAAAACCAAACATATCAATTACTTTTGACAAAATATTCTCTCATTCAGGTCTACCTTCAAAGGAACCTTCTGCCTTTCGATGACGAAAAACAACACTTAGTGCAAAATTAAAAGTCATTTGTCTTTCGTTAAATTCTAAGAAAATTCGCCAAATTTAGGTACTTGATCGCTAACTTGGCAATGCTGGGGCAAGATGAAATCGTGTTTGTTGCCGTGCCGTGCCGTGCCGTGCCGTGCCGTGCCGTGCCGTGTCGTCATGTTGTATTGAGAAAGCACCCAATGACAGGTCGGAGACAACAGATATATCCTCTAGCTCAGATTATTTAGCAGCGGGGTGCCATGCCAGGGAGCGAATCTGTCGGCTGCCTTAAAGCAAATCGATATGTTAGTAAGTACTTTAGAGTTAACTTGGGATAAGATTTATGTATATATTTTGGAAAGGTTTTTTGGTTAAACGATGTATGTAAAACAAAAAAATTCATTTCGATTTTTCTGTAGATATTTCGCATTGTGAAAACGGTCCTCTGGCTGTGTCGATCAGCCTTGTTCCCTCCGCACAACTAGGGGTAGGTTTCATGTACTTGTATAATACTTGCAAATTATGGTTATTGTAAAATAATTATATTGTTTATTTGTTTCTTGATTCACTGTAAATCATCATCACCAATCATTCATATGCTTATAACAAGTAATTAATGTGAAAAATAAACCTAAAATCTTTGTATGTATAAAGCGACCTATATCGGCCGCTCCGTAGGAGAAGGGTAAAACGAAACCATCAAAATTAAAACTACTTTGACTCATGTTTCTCATGGACCGCGGGGCCCCTAGTCGGCGCGGGGCCCGCAGTTGCCTACATTGCCTATATGGATAGTCCGGGACTGACGGCGCAGTGTAACCATCGCGCATTATTCATACTGTGTTATCTACACTAGATTTATTCAAATTCTCATACTGTCTAGCGTCTAGCACTATACAGGGTTGAAATACAGGCGTGAGTGAGGTACCTATTTGTGTGCTGATTCTAGATCGTTTCTCCCTCGAGATTTGGCGTGGCGGCGGCAACGGTGGCGGGGCGGGGGGGGGGGGGGGGGGGGGAATTCCAAGTTCAGCACGGGACGGAAACGTAGTGCATAGTGCATAGTGCAATAGTTGATTTATGATATGACACCGGGGGTCGGGGCGGTTAGGTAGTTTAGGGCGTTATATAAAGTACCTCCGAAAAGGAGTGCAAAAATGTATTTGAAGCATATACAACAATGAGGGGGGGGGGGGGGGGGGTCTGGGCAGGAGTCATTATTAGTCAAGTTATTAGTCATTCACACACCAATACAGTTCACCCTAGCAGTTATCGTACCCCAAAGTAGAAGTAGAAACTTCCCAGAGTGAGGCAAGTGTTGCCCTTACCCATATTTTATTTGGGTGCAATAAATATATATACAACTGGCTCATCGAATTGGAACTAGCTGTCCCGCGACTTCGTCCGCGTGGACTTATCACGACGCCATCTACCGGGCTCAATTGTATTTTCAAACCATCCAGAGACTCACTCAAATATACGCACTCCAAATCGGTCCAGCCGTTTAGGCGGAGTTAGGTGATAAACACACGTACATAAGAATTATATATATATATGGATACAATAATGTATATGCATATTCTTTATTGAACACAAATTTATTCAAATTAGGCACAATAGGTGAGCTTAATGCCGTGAGGCATTCTATTCTAACCAACCTTTAGGTTGTGGGAGAAGCATATGCAGGCGAACAAGAATAGTTTGTGGCGATGTACTCGTATTAAGAAGAAAATCAATATGATAAACTACAAACGAATACATACTACATGAATACTTTAATATACGCTTATTATATATACTTCAGTAATTTATAGTCATTCACGATAACATCGGTAATATTGCTTATTCAGAATTCATCTTTAGAATATAAAGTAGCAGGTATAGTATAACGTAGGCAGGCACCGAATCAAAGTGCGCCCGTTCTCCTTATCACGGCGTCGTAAAGAACCGCTCGTTTCAGCCAGCCATAAACCATTTCGTTGTTACAAAATCCAATATTCCTTAACAGCCCAACATTTCGTTTCGAGCCATAAATATTTCCAATCAATACGTAATATTCCCTAGGAGCCAGCGCCGATCTCGCCCGGCGCAGGGGGAAGCGACTATTGTTCCTTTTGTTTACGTAATCCAATTAAAATTCACAATGGATTCACAGGAGAAAAGATCAAACAAAAATATCTATGCAATCTGGATGTATCGGTATTCATGTGGGCGGCAAGCCGCCCGGGAAACTGATGGGAAGGGCAAACAGGTAACGAGGGACGGCCCCAGCCGGGCCGGGTTGAGTAGCGTAGCTAACAGAACTGTACTGTGTATGTGTGAACTTTACATACTGGCCCGTGCAATTGAAGGAGTCTTTATTTTATGAAATCATAATTTTTGAAGTGAAAACTTCTTTAGGCGCATTGAGCGATTTTCGGTAGGGGGTTAAAATTATGAATTCGCGTGGCGTGTCGACATGCATGTTGACCAAAGAGATTTTTTTTTAAATTTAATTCGTCTCCTCCCGAAACAGGCAAAACTCATTAGAGTATACAGCCATTTCTTTTGTAGCTTTAACGTCTGGTTGTATAAATTCTCGGCCCGCGAGAACCACAAAAATATATTTTTTTAATTCATCTTTTAAAAAACCAATGTCTTTGATGTTGACGCATGTTAACACGCATGTACGGTTAGGTACGGTAGGATCGAATGAAAGGCACATCAAATTATAAAGCATGAAAAAATATTGACTTCGAATCGACAACATAATAGTCGCTAAATTTGCATACTCACGCTATTACGGAAATATTTCGTTGTGTTTTTATTTTATTTTATTCTGTTTATTTTTTTTATAATAAAACAAGAAAAACCGGCCAAGTGCGAGTCGAACTCGTGCACCGAGTGTTCCGTATCGCCATGTCATGGTCAGCGCCACTCATGCCATGTATGTATTAGTTAAAATGCTTCATACTCTTTTTGGTAGAAGCGCGCCTTCTACCAAAAAGAGAGATACACTTTTTAGTTTCTTGAATGGGGACCCCGTTAATTTTGCACTTTTTCTTATTTTTATTATTTGTTGTTATATCGGCCATAATAATAACACATATTCTGTGAAAATTTCAAGGGGCTACCTATTATGGTTCAAGAGATACAGCCCTCGGACAGACAGACGGACAGACACATAGACAGACAAGACAGACAGACAGACAGCGTAGGCTTAGTAATAGGGTCCCGTACGACGAACACGGAACCCTAAAAATTAGATGCCAACGTTTTAATACTTTTGTTGGGATGATCAGCTCTTCAACTCACACCTGTTAATTAAATTAAAAAAAAAAGTATTTGAAAAAATGTAAAAACCGCCTTCAAAAATGTATGAAATAAAAAAAAATTTAACCCTAGAGTTGAAGGCGGTGCTAAAGAAGGCACAAATCACAAAGGATCAGTATCATCCACTCATGTTTTCTTTCATGCATCATTTTTGCTTGCTTTAGCCTTCAACTCTAGGGTTCGATATTTTTTTATTTCATACATTTTTGAAGCCGGTTGTTATATTTTTTTTTATTTCACAGTTTTTTTAGTAATTTTTTGCTAGCGGAATCGCTCGGCCTTCGGTTCCGCCTCGCGATTCCGCCTCGCTTTCCAATATAATCTTGGCCAAATTGAAATGGGACCACACGGGAAGCAACAGCTTTCAAATAAAAAAAGAATCATCAAAATCGGTTCACCCAATCGAAAGTTCTGAGGTAACAAACATAAAAAAAATACAGTCGAATAATAATTGAGAACCTCCCCCTTTTTTTGAAGTCGGTTAAAAGTAAATAAACGCTATGGCAATATGTATCTCCAAGTAATAATTGAACCAAACTCTCTGATTCAATTTCAAAAATTCCATTTTGTATTTATCCATCTTCAGATTCAGTCTTACAAATAATTGTTTGCCTACCGCATTGAAACAATATCTCGATTCAATTTCCCTCCCTCTTGTGTATTTTGCACGAATTGGATTCAACTGGATATTTATAGTAGCTATTTCGCGAAGGCGCATATTGCCTTCTCGATCCCCAAGAAGATATATGCTTAGGATCCAAGGCTAATCAGTCATTTTAGCTCCGTCGGCCTTCGAGGGGCGACGCGGCGCCCGGCTGTGTGTGAAAACTGAAAAATTACTGCGACCCCTCTGAACCTTTACAAAGTACGTGATTTTCAACGTCGATCGCCACGTCGGAGATGCGCCAGGAAATTTGGAGGCGCCTGGGTCGTTTTCAGTAAATTAACGGGTTTCTATACAGCTACAGATGAACTATGAAGCTATGGATGATAGACGAAAGAAATTTATGAAGCAAATAAATCCATTTTATAAATTAAATAATTTTTTTTCATATTGTAAATAAACAATATTGCTGACTTGGACGATTCAAATGAATATTGTATATATATAAATTTGACTGAACCCTATGTTCTTTGTACTTTATTCTATTTCGTACCGTGTGGTGCCGGTACTTTAAAAGAATAGCCCCACTGCATCTCTCCCCGTGCATGTCGTAAAAGGCGACTAAGGGATATGACTCCCTTCTTATATTACCAAGTGGTAGGGTTTAACCCGCCCGGGTTGGTACCACCGCACTGAATGAAAGGTCGGTCGAAACGGCTATGTAAATAGTTTGTGTTTTCCGTCCAGTTCAGTGTAGCCGGCACGACCGAAGGGAAGCACTGACGTGGCACCAAGTTCGCCCGGTGTTATGGGCTGACATCGCGGATGTTGTGGGTGATGTGGCCAACCGTGTCAGTTTCAATAAAAAAAAAAAATAATAATAAATTCTCTTTTTTTAAAGATAATCTTTTACTTATTATTTTTATATTTTATTAGATGCAGCATGTTATAGTTAACTTAATTAAAAATTAGCATGTAAGTTATATTTAAGCATTTTTTTAAAAAAAGCTCTTTAAGATTTCTTGCCCGATTCTTCCTTATAGATTGCATTGCTGAACGGGATAAAACAAAAACTATGACGAACCATACTGAATATGCATATGTCTCAATGTAATATTGTTATTGTTGTGTGTTCTTTGTGGCGAAATAAGTAGCTGAATCTGAATCTGAATGTGAGTGGATGAGTCGGGAAGGGTCGCCCTAGACGCATGTACCTGGACCAGATCGGGCATGCGCTCAAAACAGGGGTCAAGTGCGTAGTGCCCGTAACCGACGAGCATGCATGAAGAGCTTTATGAGAGTGGAAGAGGCGGTAGAGGTGTGTCAGGGGATCGTGGCACGTGGAGATCCGTTGTTTCTGCCTACCCCACCGGGAAACAGGCGTGACGCTATGTATGTATGTATGTACAGATGAACCATTTTGTAATAGCTTTATTTTTTCTATTACATATTAAACACTGCATCCCGACAATCGTGGTAAGCAGAGTAATCGATGTTGTGCTGCAAGGGCTCCATTAAATTACAGCACAACACAAACCATCTCGCCTTTTAGCACGGAATCTTGTCCTTATCCCTTTGGCGCCTTTTAGGACATGCACGGCGGGGAGAGATGCAATGGGGCTACTCTTTTTAAGTACCAGCCCCACACGGTACATTAAACAATTAAATAAAAATATATGCATTTTTTTAATTGATAAAATTACAATAAATGAAACTATAAAAATATTAAACAAAATTATATAGAAACATAAAACGAATTAATGAGTAAAAATATAAATCAACAATAGATTTTACTCACCATATAATGTAATTAAATATTTAACTCGTTTCAGTGCTCTCCAATCGATACTAGGACCATTTCGAACTCGGCGGCAGTGTCCATAAAAATATATACGCCCATATAAAACCTGCGCCAATATACTGACCTCATTAAACTGGAGCGTGCGGTCGATTTAACGAACTTTAAAATATTAAACCCTTGGGACAACTCCACTATCCTACACGGAGGAGAGAGTAGGGAGGAGATGTTCAACCATAGTGGGTACGACAAAAACAAACGTCTTAATTTTATAGCTGAACGAACAAGTATGTATCTACATTTGTTTGTATATTATATTTTATATATTTAGTCATTTATATGCATTCACACATAGCTTTGATTTTAATAGCACGTATTTACATACATAATTGTATTATTATGGATATTGTATTATTAATAAAAAAAATTATGGATAAGCGATACACTTTGCGCCGTCAGCGTGGTTTTTTTTTATGTAAACCGGTATGGGTGTCTGAGTCGGAGGGGCCAAAGCACATGCCGACCAGCCAATATCACATCCGAGAAGGTGCCATACAGGAGACTTCCCTGGATTTCTGGCTATACTGGACCAGAGGAGAAAACAACCGAGGCTGCTATGCGGCCATCTTACATCCAGTACGGTGGTACCAATCCAGTCGGCTACGATTTGATCCTACCACCTAGTAAGGGGCAAGGGATTGTTGGGCCGACGACTTCCAAAAGCATTCGATTTCGAACGGGGACTGCGGATGCCGTGGCGGCGTGACAGGTGCCTTTTTACGTTTCTCTTGAAAGACCCTAAGTCATATTATACTGAAAAAAATAAACACAATGGGAGGAAGTGCATTCCAGAGTTTCGTAGTGCGGAAGATAAAATAAATACTGGAGCGCTTAGTCCGCACTTTAGGCAGTTCTTCAGTAAAGGGACGCATTCCCTGTCTGCTACGCCTGGACCTATATGGTGAAACGGTGAGGTCGAAATCGCTTCGAACAGCAGCTGATCAGAGTATTCGCCGTTGAACAGATCGAACACACTTAGTGAACGTCGATAGAACACACTTAGTGAACAAATGTCTCTACGGAGCTGCAATGGTTCAAGTTTGCAGTACACCTTCTAAGTCGTTAACTTGACGAACTGCACGTCTTTGGATCGAGTCTAAGAAGCCAAGTCCGGCTGGTAGGGGGCAAGTAGGGGGAGTAGCCGCACCCTAAATATGCGAGCAATATTCCACGCATGACCTCACCTGTGACTTATATAGCATCAGGATTTGGTCAGCCGTAATTCTTATTAATAATTATTTTACCTTCTCCAAAATATTTTGACAATCTGTTTTCTTGGGTCAGGTTAAAACGAAAATTTTGAATTTTCTAGTTTACTAAAAATAGCGCCGGTGATGGTGGACTGAGAAGTGATGCCTCCTCCCTGCTACCTGCCCACTGGCGACACGTGTTTTTCTAGAAATTATAGCTAGAAACAACTACTCTGTATTCACTCTTCCGTGTTCACCGCCCTCCTACCCTGTCCTCTATCCACCCTAACCAACTGCACAATCTGTATAGTTAGTTAGCATACTATGGCTAATGGTTTAAAAAATAGGCGGCGCGTGGCCGAGTGGTTTGGGCGTCGCCTTCTCTTGCGAGAGGTCCGAGGTTCGAATTCAACCGGCGGCGTGTACCAATTAGTTTTTTCTGACGAAAAAAATTACGTGTATACGTGTAAAACTGTAAGTCCCTTCTCTTGCCCCTTACTAGATGTCAGGCTCCAATTGCGGCCGATTGGGTTGATACCACCGTACTGGATGTAAGATGGCCGCATAGCAGCCTCAACTGTGCTCTCCTGATGTCCAGTACAGTCAGCAATCCAAAGGGAAATATCCGATATGGCACCTACCTTCTCGGAGGTGATATTGGCTGGTCGGACCATGAGCTTTGGCCCCTATGACTCAGCCAATAAAATAAAATAAAATTTGAACCACACAAAAACGCAAAAAAGAAAGAGACACAAAAAGACATAAAGGGAAATATCATGCATGGGACACCCGACAGAAGCGAAGCTGTTAAGTTTAGTATTAAAATCAAATTATTAATTAAATTTCGATCAGAATCATGAATGTATGTATGAGAAGTATCATGCACGGGACACCCGACAGAAGCGAAGCTGTTAAGTTTAGTATTAAAATCAAATTATTAATTAAATTTCGATCAGAATCATGAATGTTTAATTATCAAATTATTAATTAAATTTCGATCAGAATCATGAATGTATGTATGAGAAGTATCATGCATGGGACACCCGACAGAAGCGAAGCTGTTAAGTTTAGTATTAAAATCAAATTATTAATTAAATTTCGATCAATTTATTATTTAAATTTCGATCAGAATCATGAATGTATGTATGAGAAGTATCATGCATGGGACACCCGACAGAAGCGAAGCTGTTAAGTTTTGTTTTAAAATCAAATTATTAATTAAATTTCGATCAGAATAGCGCCATCTATGCGAAATTGGTTTTAACTTATACAATGGCTCGACTTCAAAACACTCTAATCTAATAGATGGCGGTCAGGCAGCGCGTGGCGCTGCCCAGCCAATGGGGAACGTTGCAACTTCCGTTCGTACTTTCGTGATGTTTCACTTTTTTTTAGTTAGGTCCCCATCAGAAACGTGCGTTAAAAATCTTCGCTTCAAAAAACCTATAAAAAAATTTTATTTCCTGTTCCGGCTGGTGGCCGTGTGGTCGATTTTCTGATTACGCATAAATTGATTTTTCCGATATATCATTCAGGTAAGTAGCGGATAGCGCATTGGACCGAACATAATTTGTGTTTAACTGCCAGTAAACGTTTTCCAAATTGCGTTCAACGGTCTAATTCTCCTCCAAATATATTCCCGGGCGTCCCAAATAATTTGCCACCGCCCCGCCCCATCACAATCAACTGCGCATTGAATCTAGCCAGCCGACGCGCCGCGGCTTGTATGCCGTAGGCTCTGGCTTGTAAATTGGAAACCATTCGGCCGCAGAACGCACCGAATTATGCCAATTTTAAACCTTAGCCTAAGAGCCTATGCACCGATAAATGCAGTTTAATTATTAATTTCAGTCGTTAGTTTAAATTAAACATACATTTTAAACACAGAAAATATATTCACGATTCCTCTCTCAATAAATTCCGACAATCGTAACTATGATTCATACACGCTGTAAGCAGCATCGACATTAATTTTATAGATCGAACGTCGTACGATGCAACTTGTGCTAGACGTCGTCGGTACAAGTGTGCGTGCACGCACACGCAGTATTGTGATACGTGACACGATCCCTACGACGATGCTATCGTGCGCTCGCCCCCACCCGCCCACAGATGACAAGAGCGAGCGAGAAAAACGTCATGTGGCGCGTTTGCCGTCTTTCCGCCCACTCCCATCACCAGCAGGCAAGCGAGAACGAGAACGCGATACCACCGCACCGTCACACGATCCTATCCGTGACAGCATGGCTTCTTAACACGCCATTACATGCTCAGGCGAAACAAACAACAACGTTTATCACTGCCACTCTTTATAACAGCAACCGGGCATGCTGCACACACGTGTCATCGACTCGATACAGACTTGCGTGCATTTAACACGCGCCGCACACGCCGTATGAAGCGGCTGTCCGTGAAATCTGCATTATATGCAGGTCTCGTCGAGAACATATTTTTTCGGGAGTGATGTATGGGATGGGCAAATCTATAAAATAGATATCGATGGTAAGCAGTATAGTCGCCGGATGGGTCTTTCAGTCGTGGTAGCGTTCAAGTTTGTAGGTTGTATAGTTTGGCAGCACGAAGCCGTCGAAAGTACACACTTTATGTCGCCAACTTTCTGGAATGCCCCCCTTGTTGAGAAGCGTAAGACGTTCATCGAATTCACGTCAAAACAGACATATTGATTTTCTCCAAGAATGATTTTCAAAACTATTTTCCTCCGAACTAGGGTTTCTTTTTCGGGTTTCCAAACCCGGGAATACCAGGGAAAACTATCGTTCCCGATTTCGGGAAATTTCAGTCGGGAATTCCCGAAATTTCGGGAATAAAACAAAAAACATAAATCTCAATGAAATGCAATTTGTGCACCACATTAGTACGAGGAAGCTGAACGCTCAAGGTCAATGTCCTTTTTGCCGCCTATGAACCATTTTTCTGAACCATTTTTGTTAGCTTTGATAAAAAAAAATTAAATTTAAAGTTCTATGATTGAATTGAATGAACACTTGTATTGTAACATTATATGAACATTAAAAAAAATCTTATAAATTATAAGAAAAATTTTTTGTTAATTTTGTTTCCTTTCATGTAACTCTGTCTGTCCGTCCGTCCGCAGCGCAACATATTCACATAACTCAAATGAATAAAAAACATGGGTAGTCATAAGTACTGCAGACAGAATCCTCTTTGAAGGGTTGGTCTGGCTGGGTAATATAATAATGCTTTTTGACGTGAATTCGATGAACGTCTTTTTGGAAACGAAAATCATGTATGTATAATGTTCGACGGCTAACTGCTCAGTAAATACAAAAGATACAAAAATCACAATTATACCGTCATGTAGGTGCAATTTCCCTCAACTCAAGAAATACTTATATATATTTTGGAAAATATTGATAAAAAAAAGTTATGTATGTCACTTTGAAGAAGGGTCTGAAAATTAGTTTTTTCACTAATCGAATTCACGAAAACCCATCGGTAGTACCACCCAGTTTTTTTTTATTAAATCCCGGGAATCGGGATCTCCCGGGAATTTTTTTCATTCCCGGGTCCCGGGATCGTAAAAACCCCCGAGAAATGAGAAACCCTACTCCGAACCGAGGACTACCGCTCAGTGCTCACGTACCTACCCGCACAGCACAGCCACGTCCGCGATATTCGTTATGTTCGTTATTTGCTCAGACTAGCTAGAGGGAATTAATCAAATGAATGTTCCAGTGTTGCCAAGATACTAGAGAAGGAAGCCGCAAGCTGTAATAGGCTTTATGAGGACGCTATAGGGTTTAATTTAAGTTATTATATAACGTGCCTAGGAGTGTTGCGTGCAGCGTGATTTAATCAATATTATAATACGTCAATATATATTTTTTTATTTAATCAAACATGAAAGCGCGTTACGGCTTTTCGTCATTAAAGACGAAGCTCTTTAATCAGTGCGTTTCATCAGTAATTAATGAGGTACAGAGCTGTAACGTGAACCCTGACGGTGGGCCTCAACGACAACGTGGGCCCGGTCTACAAATTAAAATTGGCTCAGCGAGCTATGAAAAGAGCAATGCTATGGTTTGCTTTGATCGTTATAATTCGTAATGACGAAATACGACAAACAACTATGTAAGGTTGTCGACGTTGCCAAGAACATTAGGAAACTGAAATGGCAGTGGGCTGGGCACATCTGTCGCAGACCCGACAACAGCTGAGGTAGACGGGTGTTCGAATGGAGGCCACTTACAAGTAAATGTAGCGTCGGAAACCGTAGGTGGTATTTCCTGGTATAGGTGGAAATTAGACCTAAAAAGGTATCCGTGAGTGGATTTTTTTTTATTGATAGCGCGACATGTGGCATCTTTTCACCTACAAGCAGTGGCGTGCACAGACATTTAAGACAGGGTAGGCAGGCAACAATTAAGATTCAAAATAAGTACTTAAGAAACAAGTTGAATTCATTTTAATTTTTACCTCAGCCCGGTTTTCATCTCTTACATCTTCTTCATGTCCACATGAAGATGCTCTGTCCAGCAGATTATTTTTTTTTTCAATGCACCTCAGATATCCATAAAATGAATAAATTTTAATTAACTACACAATGTCATAAATACAGATACTACGGGTGACTTTTAAAAACGCCTTTTGAGTGATTTAAACAGAACCAATCTCAATAAAGAGTATGCAGTGCAGTGCCGTATATTGACTACAAAAAGATGAAATAGAAATAAGTAGAGAAGAGGGCCGGTACTTTTCTTATTTGTAAAAACATAAACAAAAGATTATAACTATAACACTTCTTTATAAACTGTACCAGACAATTGCACCGCGCGCGGGAACGATGCTAGACCAGCTACACCTACGTTACGAGGCATTGTTGTGGTGTTAGTGAAAGGCAGTCCTGCCCTGGCGTACTAAATAGCGCATCGAAACACGCATACACACGCAAAATTCCAGCATATAAATGACGCAGGATTTGAGTAATAGTGTGAGTGACCACCAGGTAGTCGTGTTGTGTGCCTTTGCCGCGCGGTGGCGTTGCGTCCACGCGAGCGGCCGCGCCGAGAGGGAGGAGCGCGCGCCAATTTTATAAATTATACGTTTTGTCGTGAACTTGAGTAGTTCTTTAGGTTTTAATTTGATTGTTTGGATAGGTGGAATTGGGACTTTAACTCAGGGTAGGCAGTGCTTTTCTGCCTTTATGGGATGCACGCCCCTGCCTACAAGTAGGTGTCTAACGATGCCCATGGACATTCTGTGATGCACGGGGATTGCGAATGCCATGCCGGCCTGACAGGAGCCTTTTCACGCCCCTTTTGAAAAACCCCAGGCTGCGCTTGGGAAGAAATAGATGGGCAGGGAGTGCGTTCCACATTTTCCCGGTTCTGTGAATAAAAGACCTACAAAACCGATTAGTGCGCATCCGTGGTAGGTCGATTGAATAGGGTTACATCCCCTGCCCAGTACGCGTAGTGCGGAGGTGGAATGGGGACGGCGGAATCCCGTTAAACAGCTCCTCCGAACACTCCCCATGGAACAGACGATAGAACACACTCAGGGAGCCGACTTCCCTACGGAGTTGCAGTAGTTTTAAGTCGCGGGACACCACAGGGTCACCTACTAGTAGCACGGCACAACGCTGCATTGAATCTAGCGGCGCAAGCTGGTATTTAGCTGAGCCATCCCACAAGTGTGAGCAGTACTCCAAGCAGAACCTAACCTGTGTTTTGTACAACGTCAGTTTTTGGCCCGGCGTGAAGTACCGTCACACCCTGTTCAGTACACCCAGCTTTTTTGAGGCCAGCTTGGCCTTGCCCTCAATGTGGCGCCGGAAGGGCGTCGTGTCTGCGACATAGTTTAGTTTTTGTCTAGCTAGACTGTCGTGCGACAGTTCGACACCGAGGACCCCGAGGTGGTCGCTTAATTTCAGCGACGAGTTTTGGAAGGAACACGACCAAGTTGCTCCGGCCCCATTCGCCAATAGACTGGAGGGTTTGCTCGAGTTCAGACACACGTACTAGCCTCTTCTCGTCCACTACTTTCCGTCCGGCTGAAGGGTGACTGGTGTAGGATCCGTGTGCCGTACTGTCGTCTGCATAACAATGTATGTTGCCGAGTGGCAGCATATCATTGATATGCAGAAGGAACAGCGTGGGAGACAACACAGAACCCTGTGGTACACCGGCATTCATTGACATGGCGTCCGACGAGCATGGACGAGAAGAGCGGAAGACCGCGTGTGGTGGCGGTCCGTACTAATACGGAACCCTAAAAAAGTCAGCCGCAGCCAAGCACTCGCCCTGATGATGGACTGCACGCGCCAGTCCGGAACGTCGGCCAGAGTTACCGCGAATTCCAACCATGGTAATCCAAACACTAATAATCCTAAAAAAAGTCTACGTACTAAAGAATACTTCTCTACGTTACATAGCCGTTTCGACCGACGCTTCATTCAGTGCGGTGGTACCAACCCGGGCGGGATAAACCCTACCACCTAGTAAGGTAAGAAGGGAAGTGCCCTACAGTTTTACGTGGAATCCGAAGCACGATCAGCCTCCAACGTTCGAGCGGTCACCCATCCAAGTACTGACCGCGCTCAGGGTTGCTTAACAACAGTCGACCGACCGCACCACTGAGCTACCGAGGCTGACAAACTTACATATTCATGCGACTCACCTATGCGGAGAAATCTCGGAAATGTGCATTAACAACAAGGAAGCAGCCGTGAGAAGCGTGGCTTGAAAAGACCACTGAAAAAGCAGCGCATAAGCGTACAAGGGATAACGTGCCTGCCAGTGACGAGCTCGTGAAAGCCTGAAATCCAGAAAAGCGAGCGGTGATTGTGCACCGCCTCGCGGAGGGCTATATTTCAAGTTTTATCTTGTGTACGCCATATTTTTATTTATTTATTTATAATTATTATACATAATCTTACAGAGTTACCCAAAACATCACATATAGGAATTACCGATTCAGGTGCTTCATGACAGTATTTGCGAACTCCCGAACCGAGGAGGCAAATATGTCCGACTCCGGAACCTGTGCAGTCAATTCATTGAGCAGTGTCAAGGCACGACTAACTGGTGAGTGGCGTAGTAAATTTGTCCGCGACTTGGGCACTAGAAACAATGGATGAGTCCTCTCCCGGCGATAGTTGTCAGGCACAAACACTGATACAAAACCCAAGCACCGAAAGGGTTGTGAATGGAGCCGTTCAATATTTTGTACACGTGAACAAGAAGTGACAGAGTCCTTCTTACTTCCATGGTGTCATAACCCACCATGCCTAGGACATATAGTGAGGGATATAGTATAGAAAAGGATTTGATTTGAATGAGCTTACAACTGCACCATCTGGCGGCAGCGACATTAGTGCGGGGTGGAGCCTGGAGGTAATATTATACATTAATGCTACTAGATGGATATGTACACTGATCTATAGTACCATATGGGCCTTTCTCATTCATCACTTCCGAAAAAACATATCACCGCCCAAAGCTGAGTTCACAATAATTGATGCCTGTGTTGTATGGCTACCATATCGCGCCTTGTCCGCAAATACTCGATTGAGGAGCGTTTGCGCATTTGAAGCATGAGATGGAAAGCTCTCCCTGCACATATATTTCTCCCCAAGTACAGTCTCGGGCCTTCAAGAGGGGCTTGAATAGGCACCTGTCAGGCAGGCATGGCATTCGAAACCCCCGCATACGACCGAATGTCCATGGGCCAGTACTTGGATGGGTGACCGCTCGACCGTTGGAGGCTAACCGTGGTTCGGATTCCACGTAAAACTATAGGTCCCTTCCCTTCTACCTTACTGGGTGGTAGGGTTTATCCCACCCGGATTGGTACCACCGCACTGAACGAAACGTCGGTCGAAACGGCTGTGTAAATAGTTCGTGTTTCCCGTCCAGCTCAGTGTAGCCGACATGAAATGAAGGGAAGCACTGACATGGCACCTAGTTCACCCGGTGTTATGGGCTGACATCACCGATGTTGTGGGTGATGCAGCCAGCCGTGTCAGTTTAAATAAAAAACTTAAAAAATCCAATTAACGCATACAACATTAAATTTGAAATAGATCAGCTGCTTACCGCGTTCCGTATAAAAACAACTCTAGAAATCACACTTTCACGACCCGGGCTTAACAAGCCACGTGCTTTAGAATATTTTCAAACAGAACTGCAAAACTTGTATTATTTTATTACTCTGAATTTGTTTTGCACATTTTGAATTAAACATTTTATCCAATGCAAAATTAGGTCGGAAGCTAAATATACGCCGGCCAGCGTGGTGGAGAGATTTCGAGAGAAATTCTGCATGTGAAAAAGAGGTTTATTAGATACTAGCTGTGCCCGCGGCTCCGCCCGCTCTCATATTTCACTTCACTGCTAACCTCATAAGCCATTTAGCATGATAGTAAGTAGCCTATAGTTGATGGGAAGAATCAAGCTATCCGTAGAATTTTGTTTTATTAAAGTCGGTTCAGTGGTTCTCGAGTTATAAGCGGACAGACAGACACTCAGACAGACAGAAAGCAGACGTTGGATTTTATTATAGGTAAGGACGTGGGTAAGGATGACGATAAACTAGGTATATAGCCTATATTATGTTTCACCGAGTTAAACGCTATATTTTTCTGGAAGCTCCGTTCGAATTGGTTCAGCAGTTTTTACCTGATTCGAGAACAAGCAAACACTCAAACACGCAACAGACAGTCTCAAAAGTGTTCTCTTTCAGTACTCATCCTTCATCCCCCAATTGCCCGCGCCTTCGTCCGCGTGGATTTGAAAAAAGAACATAATTCGAAATTGAAGTTTTTATGTGACGTTGATAGGCTTTTGTTTTTCTTGTCTTTTATATTATCTCTCTCCCGTCCATACTATACTTTATTTGACACTGCTGAGCCCTAAGGCTATTTAGCGTGATGGTATATAACCTATAGTGAGTCTCGAGAACTACTCGTTACATGGGTGTAAACTTCATCAAAATCAGCCTCTATGTTATTCTGATGTATAAGCTATTATAGTCCTGTAAAGTCTCATCAAAATCTGTTCAGTAGTTTTTGTGTGAAAGAGGAACAAAGATCCATACATCCATCCATCCTCACAAACTTTCGCGTTTATAATATTAGTAGGATATTTTTTTGCAAATATCCTAAATGTACAGACACACCAATTTTACAATTATATTATAACTATTTATGACCTTGTCCCGATAATACAGTTAATTCAATATTTATCTTAACTTAAAATCACAAATCCTTTATTTAATCTAGCAAGCTCAGGTGAGTCCCGTCAGTTGTTCTTACAGCGCAGCGGACCTTCAAAGCAGGTAAACCAAATCAGCTTATGTAATAACCCCGCCCGTTTTACCCCGTCAGGACCGGTCGGGTCCAGCCCGCCTTGTCCTTGGGTTATATTCCAAGCAGTGCAGAAAAAGACGGGGCCGCGTCAGTGACACGACCTTAAATTTTACGTAGAATGTGTCGAGCTATCCTATCTTCTCTCGGCGGCTTTACTCGCGGGTTCCGCCCTCCCCGTCTCTCCGCGCTTCGTAGTTCTGCAATAAAACATTAAAACTGAATTTTAGCTTACGCTAAAAACTTCCAAGCGTTGCATCCTACTCCAGCGACACTTGTCTTGCTTGCACCCGCGGAATTTCCACTGTGCTCGCTCACAAAGGACTGTTAGTCAATAAACAATAAACAGTAAACAGTAAACAGTAAACAGTAAACAGTAAACAGTAAACAGTAAACAGTAAACAGTAAACAGTAAACAGTAAACAGTAAACAGTAAACAGTAAACAGTAAACAGTAAACAGTAAACAGTAAACAGTAAACAGTAAACAGTAAACAGTCAACAGTCAACAGTCAACAGTCAACAGTCAACAGTCAACAGTCAACAGTCAACAGTCAACAGTCAACAGTCAACAGTCAACAGTCAACAGTCAACAGTCAACAGTCAACAGTCAACAGTCAACAGTCAACAGTCAACAGTCAACAGTCAACAGTCAACAGTCAACAGTCAACAGTAAACAGTAAACAGTAAACAGTAATCAGTAAACAGTAAACAAAAAACAAAAACAATAAACAATCAACAATAAAAAATCAATAATCAACTATCAACAATCAACAATCAACAATCGACAATCAATAATCAACAATCAACAATCGACAATCGACAATCGACAATCAACAATCGACAATCGACAATCGACAATCGACAATCAACAATCAACAATCAACAAGCAACAATCAACAATCAACAATAAACAATCAACAATCAACAATCAACAATCAACAATCAACAATCAACAATCAACAATCAACAATCAACAATCAACAATCAACAATCAACAATCAACAATCAACAATCAACAATCAACAATCAACAA
This sequence comes from Nematopogon swammerdamellus, assembly GCA_946902875.1. Taxonomy (NCBI): domain Eukaryota; kingdom Metazoa; phylum Arthropoda; class Insecta; order Lepidoptera; family Adelidae; genus Nematopogon; species Nematopogon swammerdamellus. Next base: position 1,039,542 of record OX336347.1, read on the forward strand.
TCAACAATCAACAATCAACAATCAACAATCAACAATCAACAATCAACAATCAACAATCAACAATAAACAATCAACAACAAACAACAAACAATATACAAGAAACAATAAACAATGACTAGATTGGAATAAGCTCTTTGGATCCAGGCTAAGTTAATCAGCGGCGCCGAGCAGCCGCTAGCTGCTAACTAGGTTACGGGTCGTTTTGTCCTTCCGTCGTCCGTCGCGTCGTCGGTCGCGGCCGACGTAAACAATACTGATAAAGGAACACAAGCCCGGACAGTAAATATTGCCTGTAGGTAAATTTTGAGTACTACTTCACTGGCGGCATTATCAGTGTCACACAGGTCTGGCTGTGATATGAATATTGCAGAACAGCGTAGCCATCACGCACGACCAAAAGAAACCACGGATGTAGCATTGCGATGTGTTCTCTCGCGTGAGTAGTAGGTGGTGTGGGATGAGAGTTCGATTCAACCTTTTTCTGAAACGCTGACTCGGCCACCCATACCGGATCACATCAGAAAAAAATTGCAGCATACATTTTTAGCATCGAATTAAAAAAACCGACCAAGTGCGAGTCGGACTCGAGCACCGAGATTTCCGCACCACAAAACAAAAATATTGAAAAAAAAACACGTTTCTTGTATTGGAACCCCCCTAAATTTTTAACTTTTTAAATTTTTTATTATTTGTTGTTATATCCGCCATAATAACACATATTCTGTGAAAATTTCAACGGGCTACCTATACGGTTCCAAAGATATAGCAGTAGGACAGACAAGACAGACGGTGGCGGCGGCGTAGGCTTAGTAATAGGCTTCCGTGCGGGATACGGAAACCTAAAAAGACTACTAAATTAGTAGAAGTGCATATCTCTCTCCCTGCCCATGTATTTTCCCCCAAGTACAGTCTTGGGACCTTCAATAGAGGCGTGAATATAGACATCTATCAGGCCGGCGGCATGGCAATCGCAACCGCCCATACGACCGAATGTCCACGGGTGTCGTTAGACACCTTACGGGTGGCTCGGCGCCACACGTCACATTAATAAAAAAAAAGTTTGTAAAAAGTCATTCATTTATTAGCTACTTTGCAAGTGATAATTTTGTTTTGCCGTACTAAAATAGTTAGATAGATAGATAGATAGATAGATAGAAATACTTTATTGCTCCAAAAAACATTTAACATAAACAAACAATAAGAAGGGGCAAAGGCGCACTTATCCCTTACAGGGATTTCTCCCAGTCAACCTTTGGATGTTTGCGAGTCGTATGTTGCGAGATATAAGTAGGTAGTAGCAAAAGACTTGAGTGTGGGAATGTAAAATATAATATAAGGAAAATAACTATAATATACTGTAATATACAGTATACACTACATATAAGTACATACTAGTTAATTAAACGTATAAATTACTATTTACAGATTAAATTAAATACATATGAATTACAATTTATATAATACATAATACCTAAATATATACATACATACTTGTCCATTCAGAATTAAAGGATTTTTTAGCTTTCTAATAGTTTCCAATGATACAATTTCCCAAAGAGTTACCTAAATATATACATACATACTTGTCCATTCAGAATTAAAGGATTTTTTAGCTTTCTAATAGTTTCCAATGATACAATTTCCCAAAGAGTTACCTAAATATATACATACATACTTGTCCATTCAGAATTAAAGGATTTTTTAGCTTTCTAATAGTTTCCAATGATACAATTTCCCAAAGAGTTGAAATTTCCATTTAACGTATAAGTCCTTTGAAGTAATCCTAAAGAGAAAAAAGCCCGTAACGGCGCCAACGAGAGGCAACTCTAGGTTTCTTTTCATACTGTGCTGAAAAGAGCCTACACTACACAGAGCCAAGGCTCTTCGGATGAACAGCCTGAATAGAGCCTTTGTGAATTTATATTAGGTCTTCTGTGGCTGAAAGTGCAATTCACGTGGTCAGGTAATATTTACTTAGTAGCATATACATTGTCTATCGTTTGCCTAACGGATGGCTAAGGTCAAATGGCAGCGGGCTGGGCAGGTTTTTTTTTTACGATTTTAGTAATCGGTCTTGTGCTGCAATAACTAGGGTAAACTATCACACAACACTGACCAGCACGTTTAGCAATGATACAGCACAAGAAAACTTAGCAGGCAGTAAGTAAGGCATGAAGACAGTTACTTACATCATGACTTTGAAGAGCCGACCTATTGCGACATGCAATGCACGGGAAGAGTCGCAGTATGTCGGTGTTTATGTGTTTACTGCTGGACATACGCCTCCCCAATTTTCCTCCAGACCTCCCGGCCTTCAGCGGTATGGAGCTATTGATTTCCTCCGAAGTGCGTAATGTCGTGGTCCCATCTTGCGGGAAGACTCCCGTACTATGTTCCCGAGTGAACTTGTCAGCCTCGATAGCTCAGTATGGGTCAGTGGTGCAGACAGTCGACTGGTGCTATTGATTCGCGGTCAGTACTTGGATGGGTGACCGCTCGTCCGTTGGAGGCTGACCGTGGTTCGGATTCCACGTTAAACTGTAGGTCCCTTCCATTCTTACCTTGCTAGGTGGTAGGGTTCAACCCGACCGGGTTGATACCACCGCACTGAATGAAACGTCGGTCGAAACGGCTATGTAAATATAAGTTTTCCGTCCAGTTCAGTGTAGCCGGCAAGACCGAAGGGAAGCACTGACATGGCACCTAGTTCACCCGATGTTATGGGATGACATCACGGATGTTGTAGGTGATGTAGCCAACCGTGTCAGTTTCCATAAAATAAAAAAATTGATGAAACATGCCAAGTTATCTACTAACATAAATTAGGTATTTAATTGCACAGAAATTACAAGTTATGATCGCGTTAAATTCGAATATAAAACAAAGTTTTGCTCGTAATTCGGACAAGAGCCGTTCGGCGCCAACGAGACCTGCGTAATATAATCGCTGCATAGTTAAACAAAACATTGTTGCACTTGAAGTTTATAATTGAGTTTCGCTTTAGATTTATTCCTGTGTGAAGCGAAGCCGAACTAACGGTTACAGCGAAACGATCCCAACTTACGCCCGTTCAGTTGCGCTTCTATATAGCGAAAGTTTGTGTTTTTAACATTGAAAATGTTTTTTCGATCGCTCGGGTAGGGCCCCATTTTCGCTGAAAGTGTCTTTTGCCCGTGGTATATAGTGGTTTAGGGCCAGGAGGACGTATGATGGCTCAAAAGACGCAGAATTAATGGCTTTTAGATGGTAAAAAAAAATTTGGAAAAGTCGAAAACTTTTTTCGAAAATTGAAAAAAAAAACAAAAAAAAACCTTGATTTTTTTGACACCTTCACTCGGAATATCTTCGATATCTCCTGAACGAGGTCGAAAATCGAAAAACTGAGAGACTCGCCTAGAGATATTGAGACGGGGAAAATTTTAGGTTATTACACTTTTTTCGATATTGGTGACGGTTGAGGCTGTAGAGGTGCCCTTAGCCGCGAGTTTTTCGCGGCGCGAGGTGCGATATTACGCGGCGGGTGGCTCGCGTACGGCCACATGGACGTATGAGAGCTCAAAAGACGCGGAATTCGAAGGGGTTTAAGATGATGTAAAAATATTTTGGAAAAGTTGGTTTTGAAAAAAAAAATTGGTTCTAAAAAAAATTTTTTTTTGGAAATGGAATATTTTTTTTAAATTTTCGACCGAAAAATTACGCGTTCAGTTGAATCAAGGAAATGTCAGCACTGTGCGCGTTGACACTGTTAGATTTCACTAATTTAATGTTACAATTTTTTCGATCGCTTCAGTAGGGCCCCATTTTCGCTGAAAGTGTGACTTCCGTGGAACTTCGCATGTTTGAGATAGGAGGATCTATTAGGACTCAAAAGACGCGGAATTATAAGAGCTTTAAGATGGTACGACGCCTTAGGTTATAGAGGTACCTAGGCGGCGCACATGCGCCGCCTAGGTACCTCTACAACCTATGGCGTCGCAGGTTCGAGGTACGAGGGCCCACCAGGGCTCAAAAGACGGTGGAATTGGAAGGGCTACAAGATGCCGTAAAAATATTACAAACATATTATTTTTTTTTTTATTACAAAAAATTTTTTTTATCATTTATTCGTAGCGGATAATCTATAATAGCTAGGTTCATTTTCAATGTCCCTTCAAGTCGTGTAGAGCACGAGATCTGTGAATTTTTTTTATAGAAAGCGCGAGATGTGGCGCCGAGACACCCCTAAGGTATCTAACGACGCCCATGGACATTCTGTCGTACGCGAGGGTTGCGAATGCCATGCCGGCTTGACAGGTGCCTACTCACGCCTCTCTTGAAGGCCCCGAGACTATACTGTTGGATGTATTTGTGTGTAGCCGTCCGGAAGTACTAGGAATGTTTGTTTTGGACCTTATGCCCGCTGCATAAGGTCTATTATCGCGTTGCCGACGTAGTGGTGATCACTGTGCGTGTGTTAGTGGGTTAGTTTCTAAAACTACCCGCGACTTTGGCGATCTGAGCACCGATAGCTGCGACGACGTTGGTTCTCTGTCGCCGTCTCGGAGGAAACACGCGTCTTGTGCTGTTTCGTGTGTGCCTTAGTGACCGGCCTCGAGGTTACGCCCGGCCGCTGAGTGTGCGCGATCGGTGCGAACGGTAACCCGTTGTGCAGCTGAGAACAGTCTGAGGAATCTGGACGCTGGTGGATCGTTGCGAGTGGGTGGGGCGGCGACTGCCTGCTGGCCGCGGACGGGGTTAAGTCCATAGGCTCAAGTATCTGCGGCGAGTTGAATTTATTACACTCCATTTTCTAAGATAAAGCTAGTTAATGCACGCCAGTCATCGATGCAATATTTTTTTTTTATGGAAACCGACACGATTGGCTACATGATACATCACCTACAACATCCGTAATATCAGCCCATAACACCCGGTGAACTAGGTGCCATTACACGAACTATTTAAATAGCCGTTTCGACAGACGTTTCGTTCAGTGCGGTGGTACCAACCCGGCCGGGATAAACCCTACCACCTAGTTAAAGATAAGAAGGGAAGGGACCTACAGTTTTAGGTGGAATTTGAACCACGGTCATAATGTTTCTAGCTTAGCTGGCGTTAAAATTTTCGTCTGGTACTTGGAATAGAACGCAAGCTACCCCGGACGGTCGGTCCGGGGTAGCTTGCGTTCTATTCGACCGACCGGCTACCGGCGTGGGCGGAACTATAAACCCTGATAAAATTGTTCACTGAGTATTCCAATAGAGTTCTGGGTAATAGGTCTGGCTGCAAGTTTGGTGATTAGATTTTTCGTTTTATCACCTTCACTGTAAACCACGTGTAGGTAAAAAAAAACTCAAACTAAATTACAAGATTCCTGCACAAAAATAATATGTATGTATGAATTCACATTGTATATTCTTTATTGAACACCAATTCTACATTAAAATTTGGGATGCAGGAAAAGTAGATGCAGGCGATATTATTACATTATACAATAATTTTCAATAATGCTAATCAATGAAATACTGTCAATAAAAACATAATAATATAAAGTAATAAAGAAAACATTAACGATCACGGTATGACCATAGTGCAAACTCTAAAGTGATACAACGGCGGCAGGTGGCCCGAGTGGTTTGGGCATCGATTTCTCATGCGTGAGGTCCGAGGTTCGAATCCGGTCGGCGTGTACCAATGAATTTTTTCTGACGAAAAAAATTACGTGCATACCTACACCCGCTGCTTCACCGTTCGGAACCGGTGTAAAACTGTACGTCCCTTCCCTTGCCCCTTACTAGGTGTTAGGCTCAAATTGTAGTCGAATGGGTTGGTACCACCGTACTAGATGTAAGTTGGCCGTATAGCAGCCTCGGTTGTGTTCTTCTCTAGTCCAGTATAGCCAGCAATACAGGGAAGTCTCCGGTATGGCACCTACCTTCTCGGAGGTGATAATGGCTAGTCGGATGATGTGCTTTGGTCCCTCCGACTCAGCTACCCATAGCGGATTACATAACAAACAATAAAAACCGGCCAAATGTGAGTCGGTCTCGCGCTAAGGATGAACGGAATGAAATAAAACACTTTTTTTTTTGTAAATACGTAACTCAAATTTATTCTGTGGTGGTAAGGAACCCTCGGTGCGCGAGTCCGCCTCGCACTTGGCCGGTTTTCCACAAAGTAACGAACACTGCAACATTGCCTTGCTGTTTTTTTTTTCGCGCATTAAAAGGTCATTATTTATTTTTATGGCCCTTTGCCTCGCTGCTGCGTCAATAAATCGTATACAAGATAATATGACCCCATGATGCCATCGAAATATACTCGTATTACTAGAGGACGCGCTATGGAAAAAGTTTCAAAGAAATCAAGTGGCTATAAATGAGGTATGAGGGAAGGAAGCGGGGTGACGCGGCGTGTGGTCGGGATGCTGTAGGGGGGGTCGGGACGGAGATTAAAAAAAAACTCATCTTCTCTAATCCTTAGGGCCCAGTCAGAGTTCCAGAACGCTCAACGAAATTCAACACAATTACTAAATCTCACTTGGGCTCGCCAACAGTTTAAGTATACTAAAAAACAAATAGAGTCTGTTCACCCTAAGTGACGTCTGCGATTCCCTTCGCAATTCCACGTTCTGACCACATTCCATCAGCAAATTGTAAATGTCTTGGTACCACCGCACTGAATGAAATGTCGATTGAAACGGCTATGTAAATAGTTCGTGTTTTTCGTCCATGTAGTGTGGGTAGCCGGCAAGACCGAAGGGAAGCACTGATATGGCACCTAGTTCACCAAGGTGTTATGGGCTGACATCGCGGATGTAGTAGGTGATGTAGCCAACCGTGTCAGTTTCCATAAAAAAAGTGGAATTTGAGGCGGGTGGTGCGCGTTTAGCTACGTCGCGTCTGTGGCTGTCATGGCTTCAACTCGTTGGCACTTGGCGCACTGATCGAGTACATTCTCTAGTAAAAAGTACATCACGCAGTGGAAACCTTGCTCTCAGAATTTTATTGTAAGTTATTGTTGCTTATATTAAAGCTTCAACGATCCTGCGTGGATATTAACTAATGTATTATTTTTATGGCTTACCAGCGAGTAAGACTTGCTTCGCTCGCGATAAAATTGGGCGTTTTACTCGGAATGCGAACGACATCCGAAATTTCGAGCACAATAAAATTTCTAAATCTTTTTCATCGGATGTGTAAAGACCTACATACATACCGTCACTATCGAGGATCTGTCTCTTCTGGATCTGAATGTGAATTTTGAGACTAAAAAACTTAAAAAAAAAAACATTGAACCGACTTCAAACCCTAAAAAGTATTAAATAATATTTTGATCTTAAGTAGAAGGCGGTACAAGAGCACAAAAGGGTCCATCTACAGGTGTGCTTTTGTACCGCCTTCTACTCAAGATCAAAATACTTTTTAGGGTTTGAAGTCGGTTCAATGTTTTTTTAATAGTTTTTTTATTTCACTCTCTTTAGTAATATCATATAATATTAAAATCGGTTGACGGGAAGTGGGTGATTGAAAAATTCCTTAGTGTGAAAATGTTCATCCCTTAATTTCCCACCCTTAAGGGTAGGGTATTCTTACAAAAAAGTTATGAAAGAACCACCCTTGAGATATACCCTACTCATGAAAAAAATAATCATTAATTGAGAATTGGCGGAGAAATAAGGTAACATACACAAAAAAAAACATACAGACAAATTGAGAACCTCCTCCTTTTTGGAAGTCGGTTGAAAACATGGCACTTTCTTAAACCTGGGTATAAAAAAAATTTATACTAAGCGCGACATGTGGCGCCGATCCACCCATAAGGTGTCTAGCGACGCCCATGGACGTTCGGCCGCATGCGGAGGCTCCGAATGCCATACCGACCTGACAGGTGCCTATTCACGTCTCTCTTGAAGGGCCCGAGACTGTACTTGAGAGAAAATATGTGGGCAGGGAGAGCGTTCCAGAGTTTACCGGTTCTGTAGATAAACATTCGCCATAATAAACACATACTCTGTGAACATTTCAAACGGCTACGTATTACAGTTCCAAAGATGCAGTCCATAATAAAGTTAGGACAGACAGATAATATGCCCTGCGTACGGAACCATCTGAGAGAAAACAGTCATCTGAGAGAAAACAGCCATCTGAGAGAAAACAGAGTCATCTGAGAGAAAACCCCTATTTTTTATTTACTCATACCCCCATAAAAGAAATGAGTTTTTTCAAGGTTTTCTTGGTTGTGCGGAAACCTCGGTGCGCGAGTCCGACTCGCACTTGGCCGGTTTTATTTAGTAAATCTATGTATAACGTAGAACGCTTTTAAGTAAATATAAACATGCTGCAACTATATACTACAACAATATATTCCCTGCCACCCGTCCTATCTCCGCATGACTCGTCGCAGAGAGACTCAGCACCCTTTTGTTGTTGACATTGGGCTTTTGAGAACCAATCGATTCTCTAAATCGTTTCTTTGTCGCACCGCTAGAGTGTGGAACTGTCTTCCGGCGAGCGTATTTCCTGAATCCTTTAACCTGGGTGTCTTCAAGCGTCGTATTAACGGGCTAGACAGCCTATAGCAACAGTTCGCAAATCTGCTGGCATGGCACCTAACTGTGCGTGGTTTCGCGAGGAGAGGTGATTTTGGCTCTGTCGACTGCACCATTGGTCTCTCGGCACAGCCACCCATGCTGGTTTACATAAAAAAAAAACTTTCTGGATAGTAGTAGTTATCTGACATTGTTGGCTATACTGAACGTGGCAGTACTTCACTTTGATCGTGTCGGCCACACCGAACTGGATGAAACACAAATCCGTCTAAATAATTCCGAAAACAGAAGCAGAGTATTCTAGAATAATGCATAAGTTATCCATTCGTTTTCGATCACAAAACCCTCTTTGCTATAAAATTCGCCGAGAGAGAGATATGATTTTACCACTGATTAAATTATGAGAAAACGACATTTGCCAAAGGAGCCCGACCGTCAGGGATTCCAATTTGACATGGGGTGATGGCCGCGGTGGGTGAGGGGCCAAGAAGGGGGAAGGGGTGGCGAGTGGAGGGGTTGGGACAGGGTTGCCAGATGTTATGTATTTTAAACACATTTCAGCCCCAGAAATCAAAGAGCGTACCAAACTAGATATACGCGGTTCTGGGGCTCTGCGCTCGCTCCGCTAAAAGGAATATGAACTTGGATATTCTTCACATTTTAGGGATTTTCAATATATTTCATTGGCATCACAAAATTTTATATGGCAAGGAGATTATCGTAGGTAGGTGGAAAACTTCATGAGTAAAATTAAAATTTTCTTCCCAAACCTACCTCCATATCATAATTCATTCGCATTCGTTCTCCCTGACTTCCAACAACCAACCTGTGACAAAACAGAAAGTTTATCATCTTTATCGGAGCAAGAACATTAAAAGGAACTTCCATTCAAGAAAGGGTCGACCCTGGATACCACCGAAAACCGTAAGCAGGAAATACCGACGGAATCACGCCCATGGAACTAAGGTCAGAAATCCACACATCCTACAGTCCACTTTCAGCCTTCCAAATCACCAGAACTTATGAAGGAATATGATTGGCTTAGCGCACACAAGCGAGCGGTGAGAGGAAACGATGCATAAGGCCCTAATGTGTTAAAAAGAGACAAATCGATTTCTCGCCGTCTTTCTCCGCTCTACGTGAATTGTCGGTATTGCAAGCAAGAGAGAGGGGGATGCCCGAGTTTTGGAGTATGATTGTCGAGACAATACTTATCGAGCACCGCGTCTATCTAGCCTGGTACGGTGTTGCCAGAGATATCACTTACTTGTCCCATATTACTTAAACAAAAACAGGGACAAGCAAGAGAATATCGTCCCTTATTTTTACCCGACCACGGCGAATCAAAAAGGAGTGTTTTAATTTTGGCAGTGTATGTATGTATATATGCGTGTTCGTTTGTTCTCTCAAAGACCCTAAACTAGATATATAACCGATTTCAACAAATGAGGCACTATTTAATTCATCTCGATAATCCGCGTGTAGGATAGGCTAGATTAAAAATGAACAATGAACATACCACACGCAGTATCCCGACAATCCGTGTAATAAGAGTAGTATTAGTAGAAGATATTGTGCTGCAAGTACACTTGTAAATCCGTCCACCACATTTAGCAAAGTATTCGAACAAGATAACTATCTAGCAGCAAGTAAGGCACGAAGACCCACCTGCTGCATGACTCGGTGGAAGGACCGTTTCAAGGTGAGAGGTGGCTAGCCTGTCGCTCTTATGCACGGCATCTTGTTCTTATCCCTTAGTAGCCTTTTACGACATGCACGGAGAGAGATGCAGTGGGGCTATTCTTTTTAAGTATCGGTTCCACACGGTACCCGTACGGTACAGAAAAATGAAGTTCCACAAAATTGTGGTCCATAACTTCACCCTTGGTTGCACCTGAACCGGGTGGCTTTTCTCGAGGTCATAGCCTCAGTCACATCAAATTTCAACTCCAAGGAGGTTCCAGTCCGGGTTATAGGCAACTAAAGTATCTGCGAAAAGGTCAATAACTCGTGATTTGCAGATCCCTGGATTGTAGGTGGAGGGAAATATGCCAGCCCATTGCACACCCTTGCAGTAAAACTGTAGGTCCCTTCAATTACGTTGTACGCTAGAACGATATTGAGAATCGTGCCGTTCGAAGAACTCTTCTGTCGACTACCAAGGTGGTGAGTTTCGTGAGGGTATGGCGGATTTTGCGAATGCGGAAAGGAGAAGGAGGAATTTAGGAAGCGAGTTCCTTATTTTACTTCGTCAAGTCCCTTAAATCACAAAATGGGGGCTGGCAACCCTAGGTTGGGGGGCACAGTGGATTCCTCCACGCTATCGAAAACTTTGCCAATTATAAGTGGAGATGCGACGTCAGATGTCACTGCGTATATTTCCACTTTGTTAGCCCTTCGTCAACTACATACATCTACTGAAAATAGTTACACTCCTGCTGTTGGCAGAGAACAGATTGTATCCTGAGTTGTAAGTACTACCGTTGATTAACCACAACACTAGATTTGGTATAGCGGTGTAAATACTTGGACACATAAAATGGTACATATCGTCTTGTACATACATGCGCTGAAACTGTAGAAGCATATCTTTCACAAACACACGCACATAACACTTATCACTCATTCTATTCTATGTGTGGACACATAGCACCACCAGTCCATCACTATATAGTACACGGTGTTAACTTTTTGCGCGACGTTTCAATTTTATTACTGAATAATAAACCATTTCGTATACTGATTATTTTGTGGTACTTAAAAATAAAATCTAAAATAGTTTAAAAAAAATTGCATATTTTATTAATAATTTTACCTCAGCGACCATTTCTCTTTGGAATGGTGTAGCGAGCGCCGCCGCGCGCCTGCGACCGTGTGTAACTGTGTACCCAGCTGACTGACAACGTGTCGCGCGCTAGCTGTTGTATCGTGTCGATATGAATGTGATTTTTTTGGTTTATTTGAAAAATTACCCAGCTTTCGATTTTTTTGGTAATGCAGTGAGATTCCTATTACGAAATACCATGTTTTTATACCAAATATAAAAATTTAAAATTTTAAAACCAAAGCTCAAAAAAAAACCTTACCCCCTTTTTCGGCATCAGTATGTGACCCAGAATAACCCCCTTTCGGGAATGTCGCCCATTAAAGTTAACACCGTGTATAATATATATATATATATGTATATATTTTTATCCGTTTCTCAATTGTTTAGTTTCTACATTGTTATATCTGTTGTTATATCTACATCTTATTCTATTATTCCTGGTTAATATTGTTAGTATTTTTGTTCTTTTTCACCTGCCTTTGTTTTTGTTTTGTGTATGATTACTGAAGTACCTAATAAATTGTATAAGTAGTTAATTATCATTGTATATTGTGTAATTTTAAGCGCTAACACTTCGCATATAAGAGTTACTTACCAACTACTGGAAAAGGATAGTGTGCACAATGGGCTCACCTGCAAGCTGCGCCTAGACCCGTTTCACTTTTATCTATTGTATTATTTTAATTTAGTATGTAAGTGTACCAAAAAGTGAAATAAATGATAATTCTATTCTATTCTATTCTATTGTATTACCCAGCATGGCTCGTTCCATTGCTCAGCGAGCAATGGAGCGGGTCATGCTGGAATAACTCTACGTGGTATGGTGCATAACGAGGCAATCCCCCGACGCACTAAAGTAGTCGATATTGGCCACCGGGTGTCCAGTCCGGTGGACATCGGTGCTCGATAAGATTGTCTAAACTAAGGTGGTAGTGGGCTGGGCACGTCAGCCGAAGAGACGATGACAGTTGAAGTAACCGTGTCCTAGATTGGCGACCGTGGACAGGAAAACAGAGTGTGGGAAGACCACCCGCCAGGTGGAACATCAAGTGCGTCGGCGGAAAGCAGTGGTTCCGTACCGCTGAAGGCCGGGAGGACTGGAGGAAAATTGGAGAGAAGTATGTCCATCAGTGGACGCTTACACGCTGACTGACTTAATGACTGTCTTGTATTAACTCAGTCAACGTAGCTACGAATATTCCGCTCACACATGGGTTGGTTAGCATTATTCATGTAACATATATTTTTAAAATATTTTTTTTAGTATGTAGGTACAGAGTGAATCTGTGTGGCTGAACCTAATAAAATAAATAAAAAACTTATTCTGTATATAATATTGTATGTATAATACTTATTACATAGTGAACATTAGTGAAGCAACAATTTTTTTTTTTTTTTTTTATGGAACCTGACACGGTTGGCTACATCACCTACAACATCCGTGATGTCAGCCCATAACACAGGGTGAACTAGGTGCCATGTCAGTGCTTCCCTTCATTTCATGTCGGCTACACTAAACTGGACGGAAAACACGAACTATTTACATAGCCGTTTCGACCGACGTTTCGTTCAGTGCGGTGGTACCAACCCGGCCGGGATAAACCCTACCACCTAGTAAAGTAAGAAGGGAAGGGACCTACAGTTTAACGTGGAATCCGAACCACGGTCAGCCTCCAACGGTCGAGCGGTCACCCATCCAATCACTGACCGCGCTCAGCGTTGCTTAATAACAGTTGACTAACCAACCGCGCCACTAAGCTACCGAGGCTGACGAATTTTCTTATCCCTTAGTCGACTTTTACGACATGCGACGGGGAGAGATGCAGTGGGGCTATTCTTTTTAAGTACCGACCCCACACGGTACAAGCATTGGAAGCAACATTATTAATTTTATAGTACATTAAAAATTACGTAAAAACAAACATAGGTATTGTATTTTACATACCTATAGGATATTGTAAGTTAGCGCGGATAGTTGAGTACATTATCCTTATAGTATTTGAGCATAAATAAAATGTGGGGTCCGCTTCATAACATGCTTAGCTTATTTTTTTATTGACAAACGTCACGGGTGACTTTACCGTTCAATAGAAGATCAGACACAGCCAATAATATCACTCCTAGCGAAACCACGCTCAGAGTGGCGCCATGCCAGCTATAGGACGACAAAAATGTGTCGACTATTTTATTAACACGCGTTTTCAAGATCCCCATGTTACAGGTAATAGGGAAAACACTCACCGGAAGACAGTTGCATATTTTCGCCGTACGACTCAAGAACGATTTCGAAAAGCGATGCGCTCTCAGAAATTGGGTGTCAGTCAACAACGGATTTTCAATGTGATGGTCATATCATATCAAGTGTTGTGGTTGATCCCTGTTTTCATCACTAATCCCACATCTCAGTCGGTATTCTTTGTAATAACCACCCCCGATTATTAAAAAAATTACTTGTAGCATTTTAAGCTTTTTGAATTTAGAAGCCAAAAACAAAAGATCGGTTTTTAACTGACCGAACCGTTTGTTACAACGTCTGGTCAAAGTTGATAAGTCTATTGTAAAAATGGGCATCTCAAAGGAAAATTTACGTGCGATAATTTTCTAAAATAACTTTCGAAGAGGATTAACACGATTTCAATGCTTCGAGGAGCTGACTTTTGTTTTTAGTAATAAAGCATCGTGCTCTAGAACGCTGATAAGTAGAATTTCAACGTGGGCAATCCAGTATCAGTGACAAACCACGTTAAAGTCGTCCAAAACCCGCCATGAACCAAGAACAAGCTGCTCTGCGGAACTAGCATCCCTTATTCCCTGCCACCTGTCCTATCTCCGCATGACTCGTCGCAGAGAGACTTAGCATCCTTTTGTTGTTGACATTGGGCTTTTGAGAACCCATCGGTTCTCTAAATCGTTTCTCTGTCGCACCGCTAGAGTGTGGAACTGTCTTCCGGCGAGTGTATTTCCTGAATCCTTTAACCTGGGTGTCTTCAAGCGTCGCATTAACGGGCTAGACAGCCTAGCAAGAGTCCGCAAATCTGCTGACATGGCACCTAACTGAGCGTGGTTTCGCGAGGAGAGGTGGTTTTGGCTCTGTCGACTGCACCATTGGTCTCTCGGCACAGCCACCCATGCTGGTTTACATAAAAAAATGACATTCTCAGTGGTGGACGAATCTTGGATTTATGCTTATGGCAGGCCTCACGCACTCTATGTATTTGCGCGCGCTAACTACCTACCGCCCGACGGGCCGCCAGCGGTCTATTTCAGTGAAAATTCGTCAGCCGCGCGAAGTATACATAGTAGCCTAAGAAACGGGGAGATTCGTTGTATGAAGACCCCAACATTAAATCCTCAGTCGATTTTTTCTTTGTTAGGTTGTAGTATATTATGAGCCAAAGCTTATATAAAAAAATCCAACAAAAAAACCAAGCCGAAGTTAGGTATTTATACCTAAAAGTACAAATGGCTTAATATATTGGACTGAGAAATTCCTCGGTTCAAAATTATTTTACAAAATGATTTATTTGCATCAGTATGTGATACATTATGAAAATCTAAAATTTTGTTCAAATGGAAGTGTTACTTTTAGAGATATTTCCTTTTTTTGCCCGTCATTTCTATTGGAAAATTACTCAGTCGAGTTTTTATTCTCGCATGTCCTTAGAATGTAATTTGGCGTAACGGGTAAGAAAATCCAAAAAAAAATCCATACCAAAAGCTAGTTATTGAACATGTATAAAAACTCAGTAGGGAAAATTCCTCAGTCGGATTTCTTTTTTTCATTATGTTAAGTAATCACATTTACACTCAAAACCAAAATATCCAAAAAAATAATCAAGCAGAACACCGAATTTTGAAAATCTATCATAAATTTATTCCATGATTACGCGATAATGCACCGTATTTCCTTACAAGTTGGGTCCGGTTTAGCGTGCGCGAGCTAAGTGAGACGAGATACGATACTCGGATATATGCATATCTACCTACTACGTTGCTAGCTTTCGTAGAATACTTACACAGCCAGCACATACAGCACTAGCGTATAATATACCGTATATTATAAATATACCGACGAAATGAAGTGAGGGTCACGTGCAAGCTAATATAAGTAGAACGACCCGCACATAACGCTCAATTTGCGGTGACAGTATCAGAACAAATCAGTATCTGATTTGTTCATCGCTGCGTAGGGTTGACAACAATAATTAGAAGAAAACACATTGAAAAAAAAACACGGTTCCTGTATGGTAACCCCCCTTCATTTTTTACGTTTTCTATGTTTTATTATTTGTTGTTATATCCACCATAATAACACATATTCTGTGAACATTTCAACGGGCTACCTATTACGGTTCTAGAGATACAGCCCTCGGACAGACAGACGGACGGACGGACAGACAGACAGACGGTGTAGGCTTAGTAATAGGCTTCCGTACGGGATACGGAAACCTAAAAAATGGGTATGAAACATAATACCACATTAGCCCATCACAGACGAAGCTATAATATCTATACATCTATACATATAATAAAATCGTAAAGGTAAGAAAGTCTGTACATTGAATATATTCGGAAAAAAACTAACCAGGGTGGCTTAAAATGAGATACTGAACATGTTAGAACAGTTTTTAAAATTTTTGTTTGTTTGTTTGTCTGTACGCGCATCACGCAAAAACCACTGAACGGAATTAGACGAAGCTTTGTATAGTGGCAGTTTATATGCCGGAATAACATAATACACAAAAAAAATATCAAAAAATAAAAATAAAATATTATTATCATTAACATTTAGAATCACGTCAGCCAAAGTACAGCTTTCTTGACAGTTACATTGGCGACAGCTGGCCGGTGACGAATTATTTGATTCATGAAATGCAAAAAAATTCAAAATATCAAGTTGACAACGGAGAACTGTCATATCGACGTCTTAGAGCTGGCCGGTGAAAAAATATTTTATTAATGGAAAAAAAAATAATTGAAAGTTCACGTTTTGTCGATGTCATTGGTGCAATTTATACTTCTGTTGCCTGCGACTTCGCTCGCGTGAAATTCGAATTTCAGAAGAAGAAAGTAACTGAAGGCCGGGACGAAGGCCGGGCTGCTTTCAGAAAGAAGAAAAACATTCTTGAAGAAAGGAAGTAACTAAAGCGAGACCGAAGGCCGAACTTAATTCTGATAAATAATAAACCATCTCGAAGAAAGTAAGTAACTAAGGGCGAGGCCGAAGGCCGAGCTGTATCTAAACTGAAACATTCCTGAAGAAAGTAAGTAATTAAGGCGAGGCCGAAGGCCGAGCTCTGATCACGTGAACGATATTCTTCACGAAGAAATTTACCTAATGACGACGCCGATGGAGGAGCTGCGTATAGCTAAACCATATACTTTCTCAAACAAATTAACTAAGAGCGATGTCGAAGGCCGAACTAAGTTAAAGTAAACAATAAACCTTCTCGAAAAAATTAAGTGACTAAGAGCGAGGCTAAAGGCCGAGCTTCGTTCGCGTAAATGATATTATATTATATCGAAGAAAGCAGGTCATTAAGGGCGAGACCCGAGGGGGGAAGAGGATTAATTGTTTACCTGAACGCAGCTCGACCTTGGGCCTCGCCCAAAGTTACTGACTTTCTTCGAGAAGGTTCATCGTCTTCCTGAACGCAGCTCGGCCTTTGGCCTCGCACTTAGCTACTTACTTCTTCAAGAAGGTTTATCTTCTTCCGGACCGTAGCTCGGCCTTCGGCCTCGCCCTTAGTTACTTACATTCATCGAGAAGGTTTATTGTCTTCCAGGATGCAGCTGGGCCTTCGACCTCGCCGTTTGTTACTTACTTTATTTTAGAAAGTTTGCTAAACTTAAAAAGGTAAATTGAAAAAGGTAAACGACCTGAACGTAGCTCGGTCTTCGACCTCGCCCATAGTTACTGACTTTCTTTGAGAACGTTTATCGTCTTACAGAACACAGCTCGGCCTTCGACCTCGCCTTTAGTCACTTACTTCTTCAAGAAGGTTTATCTTCTTCCTGAACGCAGCTCGGCCTTCGGCCTCGCCCATAGTTACTGACTTTCTTCGAGAAGGTTTATCGTCCTCCTGAACGAAGCTCGGCCTTCGGCCTCGCCCTTAGTTACTTACTTCTTCAAGAAGGTTTATCTTCTTCCGGGACGCAGCTCGGCCTTCGGCCTCGCCCTTAGTTACTTACTTTCATCGAGAAGGTTTATTGTCTTCCAGGATGCAACTGGGCCTTCGACCTCGCCGTTTGTTACTTACTTTATTTAAGAAAGTTTGTCGTTTATCTGAACGCAGCTCTGCCTTCGGCCTAGCCCTTAGTTATATACATTCTTCTTTGAAATACGAATTTCACGCGAGCGAAGTCGCGGGCAACAGCTAGTATATTAATATAAATCATAGCAAGGCCATCGACTTATTTATTTATTACTAGCTATCACTGAGCAAGGCATATTAAGATATATTTTCTATAGTAATATTCGAGTGGCCACATACGCAGCTATAAGATAGGTATATTTTTATTACTTTCATCCTCGTACAGCACACAGTGACATACTCCGCGGTCGGCATGCTCCCTTCCGTTTCCGCACTTACAAATCTCGATTCAGTTCGTCCCGGAAGTAGCCGTGCCCCGTGAGGAGCTGGGACGTTATTTGGTATGGGTGTACCCAGTGGCTTCTAAGATAAAGAACCTGCGGAGGTGTCTGCCAGTGGTGGATGTGTCCCACCCCACCGCACCTGCCAAAGTGACAAGACCTCTCGCCTGATGGCGTGCCTCATCCTATGGAACATCTCTCGATGCGCAAAGTCCAAAGCGCAATATCAAAATGTACTTGAACTAAAGAAGGAATCGAGGAAGGAATACAACCGCCTCTCCAGATCCAGCAAGAGGTCTATTGCCAGGGCCAAATTTGAATACATCGGCAGAATCGGCGATAGACTGAACCAGCACCCAACTGGGAGTCGTGAGTTTTGGTCTCTTGCCAAATCTGTCGAGTCGAGTTTCTGCCGCTCCTCCCTTGGCGTAGGCCATATTGGAGTAGGAGAGACGGGACGGAATAGGCGCGTCAGCACTGGTGTCAGGTCGGGAGCATACATAGGAGTTCTCACACCTAGGTATGGATGGGGGAGTGGCACCCCCATGGTCCAGGTTGGAGTTCCCCGCAAAGAGAGATACCAGTAAGTCGGTTTTCTCCTTTGCGGAGTGGGCAAGTGAGCCTCCAGGACAGGTAGAAGAGAGGAGCGGCAGAAATCCGACTCGACAGATTTGGCGAGAGACCAGAACTCACGGCTCCTAATTGGGTGCTGGTTCAGTCTATCGCCGATTCTGCCAATGTGGTCAAATTTGGCCCTGGCAATAACCCTTTTGCAGGACCTGGAGAGGCGATTGTATTCCTTCTTCAGTTCGGATACGTTTGAATCATGTCCGGCACGAGCGCGCGACCATGCACGATAAGCTGCGCATTTAGCTGCGACTGCATAAGGCTTCTTCCAGGGTGTAGCCGGGGTAGTGCAGGTAAGAAGTGTCGGCAGGGCGAGATATTTGCGTTTCCGTCAGAAAAAGCAAGGTCGACTTCATCGTCTCCAGGTGGTGATGGACGGCATTAAAATTGCTGTGCAACCGCAGCATGTTGGTCGAGTCGACGCTAAATAGTGGTGTAGGGGTGTGCACCGCTGATTGAACCTTGTTCTTTCTTTGTACTGCCATGATTTTATAAGAGGGGGGAAAGACCGTACCGTGTGGTGCCGGTACATTAAAAGGATAGCCCCACTGCATCTCTCCCCGTGTATGTGGTAAAAGGCAACTAAGGGATATGACTCCCTTCTTATATTACTAGGTGGTAGGGTTTAGCCCGCCCGGGTTGGTACTACCGCACTGAATGAAAGGTCGGTCGAAACGGCTATGTAAATAGTTTGTGTTTTCCGTCCAGTTCAGTGTAGCCGGCACGATAGAAGGGAAGCACTGACGTGGCAACAAGTTCACCCGGTGTTATGGGCTGACATCACGGATGTTGTAGGTGATGTAGCCAACCGTGTCAGCATCCATAAAAAAAAGAGCGTGAATGGTGGCTGTGGTGATTCACGGGCAAAGGCTGGACCCTAGCTTCATCGCTTGCTGCTCAGGTTAGTGGTGCGCCGACCCGGAAGACGGACGGGCCCCGGTACCGGTAAGGTACCAGCAGTCGTCGTCTCTATCGCACGAACTCGCACGTCTATGTGCGAGAGGGAGGACGCTCTACAACTGGATTGTTTCTTTCTAAAGCTCCATGTTCATTATTTACTGCCGGGTACGGTACCTACTTCTTAAATAGGTGCAACACTACACACGAAATTTACATAGAAATGTTGTTCATCCATCCATTAAACATTTATCTTACACATTCATTTTAAATACGAGTGCGCTGCGCTGCGATATAGACAACACACCACATTCGTTCGACACACACACAACACAAACTATCAAATTTATTGTGCAGATAGATACACGCGCCGAACGCGAGTGATACCACGTGATATCTACAGTTACCTCAGAACTATAATGCAGCTCGACCTACCTGCGCAGTCAAGTAATTTTAGGTCATAATTTGTAGAACATAGGGTAGACTTTAATGTCGCTCGCTTCTTTGGTTCGCGCATGTGCAGTAAAGCAATTATCTACCCTATGATCTACGAGTGATGACCTAAAATTCGTTGACTGCGCAGGTAGGTCGAGCGCCATTTCAGTTTTGAGGGAATTGTACGACGACGATAGAAAATGCCAGGTGCGGCGGCGCGAGCCCCCCACACCCCCGCAGCCCGCTTGAACCGCGCGCGTTCTGAAATTGCTAAACATTCAAAATCTTTCTTTGTGAAATGTTTATAACTTTTAATGCCCGTGATATTTTTTTGGATTTTTTCGTAGTCGAAAGAATAGACAATTTTGTAATTATTTCAACAAAAAAAATGAACTGAGGAATTTTCCACTGCGAATAAAAAGGTTATTTCTGAAAAAAATATAGTTAGATGGTATATTTTTTGGATTTTCATGTTGTAAGTATAAAACGACAATAAAACGTCATTCCAGTGAAAAAATTTGACTGAGAAATTTTCCGGTGGAAGTTATATTAAAAAAACATATTTTATCAAAATTTCGTTGTTTCTACTAGGAATATTTTTTGGATATTTCACATATAGTTTTCATGCTTTACATGAATATTTCTGGTGAAGAAAGTTTAGACTGAGGATTTTTCCGAACAAAGATATCAACGATATAAGATTTTAGGTAAAAATACCTAACTTCTGTTATGAATATTTTTTGGATTTTTATAAAATAGGTTTAATTCATGATACTTCATCGTACTGTAAAGTCAAATTTGACTGAGGAATTTATGCGGGGGTCCACCCTCTTGGTTTCCTACACTATAGACGCTCGCCCACGCAACTGCGCGCAGCTGCAAAGCAATAACCATTTTACACTCGATCATTAAGGTACATTTTCGCATGCAGCGATTGGCGACGTGAAACAGTAGGCTATTAAAGCCCGAAGGTAGGAACATTTTCTTTGGAGTGATTTATCTGTTACGAAGTAACTATTAAGTAATCTGTGCTTATGGTGCAGATTCCTCACGGAGCCCCGTTCGCGGTAGAAAATGGTCACGTTGCCACCATTGTGCTTGAACATCACGAGGCAGTTAACGCTGACTAGTACACCACAGTCTGCTTGCCCCATGACTGAATTCCGGAAAAACAACTCAAGATGCCGTACGATACCGCACCATGACAACGCAAGCTCGCACACCGCTCAGTTAACATATTGCGTTTTTAAATTGGCAAAATGTGGAAATTCTGGACCACCCGCCGTACAGACCTGACTTGAGCCCTAATTATAATTTCTTCCCCTTCCCGAAAATCAAGCAAAGTCTACGTGGTCAAACTATTCCTCACACCAGAAGAAGTGGTTGAAGCATACAAATAGTCTATTTTGGCAACTCCAACTTCGGAGTGTTTCCAAAACTGGTTCGAGCGAATGAAAAAATGTCAAATATCGCGTCGAGTTCTTTATGAACAATAAAATATGCTATTTCAGCTTTTAAATTTGTTTTTTTTTTATTGAAACTGACACGGTTGGCTACATTACCTACAACATCCGTGATGTCAGCCCATAACACCGGGTGAACTTGGTGCCACGTCAGTGCTTCCCTTCGGTCGGTAAGAAGGGAGTCATATACAGGGTGTCCCAGAAACCGACGATAATCCTTTAACAGGAGATAGGGCTGCTAATTACCTCTCAGAATATCTAATTTTAGGTTTAGTAAAAATGGCTTAGTTTTTGAGATATTGTCATTTTTGTAAAAATCCTAAATTTTCTCCCTCAGCTCATTTTTTTAAATGCCACAAGTACAAATGTACAATTTTCTTAAATCTAGTTTTTGTCAAATATTCCTAAAAAGTAAGGCTTTCACACGGTATAATTTATTTTTTCATGTTTAATCCTGTTTAGCTGAAAAACGACTTAAGAGCCACATGTTAAAACTTTTTCAGCCTCATCCCTTGAGTTTGGCCCTTCGCGGTGAAAAAAAAAATTACTACACTAAAGTTGCATTATGCAACAAAAATACGCCCATCTAATGTAGTTTTTAAAATGGTACATCACTTACCGATTTGCCCAATAATTTATGAGATATTGTTATTTAACTGCAAAAAGACCTCGGAATTTGATAACTGTTCTACCAACTACGAATTGGTATAAAATAAACACTTGAAGTAATTGGTCTTTATTAACCTGTTAAAGTAGATGTTCAAATAGTTTACAACCTGCACAAATGCTAGCTCGACATCTTCTCACAAATGCCCGGTTGATGCGTCGAGCAAGTACTCGATGCAAGTGCAGATACGTCCACCTATGTTAAGTAAATAGTTTGTGTTTTCCGTCCACTTGACTATAGTCGGCACGACCGAAGGGAAGCACTGACGTGGCACCAAGTTCACCCGGTGTTATGGGCTGTTACATCACGGATGTTGTAGGTGATGTAGCCAACCATGTCAGTTTACATAAAAAAAAACCTGAGCTACGGCCGTAATTCTTTCTTTGAGCTCTATGAAGTTTTCCACCGGTTTCCCGTAAACTTTTTCTTTTAAATAGCCTCAATAATAAAAGTCTAACGGATTTAAATCCGGTGACCTAGACGTCCGATCCATCTGTGGGGATATGCTTGGTCTAAAAAATTACGCACTTCTCTAGCGTAATGGGCCAGCCCATTACGCTAGAGAAGTGCGTAATTTTTGCGCAGCCATCATTTTGCAACCACCTCCGTATGGCCAATGGTACATCTTCTAAAAGGCTCTGAAGCTCCTGTTGCAGAAACTCAAGATAATTCGCCCGTTTAAAGTTTCTAGAATCCATCGGACGTCTTGTGGCCTCCTAGCCACTTGCATCCCCACAGATAGACCGGACGTCTAGATCACCGGATTGAAATCCGTTAGATTTTTATTATTTGGGCTATTTAAAAGAAAAAGTTTACTGGAAAACGGTGGAAAACTTCATAGAGCTCAAAGAAAGAATTACGGCAGTAGCTCAGGTTTTTTTTTTAATGTAAACTGACATGGTTGGCTACATCACCTACAACCCGTGATGTCAGCCCATAACACCAGGTGAACTTGGTGCCACGTCAGTGCTTCCCTTCGGTCGTGCCGGCTATGCTCAACTGGACGGAAAACACAAACTACATAGAATAGGTGGACGTATCTGCACTTGCATCGAGTACTTGCTCGACGCATCAACCGGGCATTTGTGAGAAGATGTCGAGCTAGCATTTGTGCAGGTGGTAAACAATTTGAACATCTACTTTAACAGGTTAATGAAGACCAATTACTTCAAATGTTTGTTTTATTCCAATTCGTACTTGGTAGAACAGTTATAAAATTCCGAGGTCCTTTTTTTTTTTTATACTAAGCGCGACATGTGGCGCCGAGTCACCCATAAGGTGTCTAGCGACGCCCATGGACATTCGGACGTATGCGGGGGTTGCGAATGCCATGCCGGCCTGACAGGTGCCCATTCACGCCTCTCTTGAAGGACCCGAGACTATACTTGGGGGGAAATATGTGGGCAGGTAGAGCGTTCCAGAGTTTACCGGTTCTGTGGAGGAAGGATCTGCAGAACCGATTTGTACGCATCCGCGGTAAGTCCAGCGTATAGGGATGCAATCCCTGCCCAGTGCGCGTTGTACGGAGGTGGAAAGGGGACGGCGGAATCGCGTTAAACAGCTCCTCCGAGCACTCCCCGTGGAATAAGCGATAGAACACGCTTAGGGCGCCGACATCCCTACGAAGTTGCAGCGGTTCTAGATCGCGGGACACGTCGGGGTCATCCACTAGTCGCACGGCTCGACGCTGGATCGAGTCCAAAGGCGCAAGCTGGTATTTGGCTGAACCATCCCACAGGTGCGAGCAGTACTCCAGGCAGGACCTTATCTGCGATTTATACAAAAGCAGCCTTTGGTCCGGCGTGAAGTACCGTCGAACCTTATTGAGTATGCCTAGCTTTTTTGAGGCCAGCTTGGCCTTGCCCTCGATATGGCGCCGGTAGTTTAGGTCGTGCGACAGTTCGATTCCGAGGACCCCGAGGTGGTCGCTTAATTTAAGCGACGTGTCTTGGAAGCAAGGAGCTGGTGAGAACGCCGCTCTCTTCGCACTGAACGCGCAAGCTTGTGTTTTTGAAGCGTTGAACTCGACCAAATTACTTCGGCCCCATTCGGAGATAGACCGAAGCGTTTGTTCGAGTTCAGACACAAGTCTTGTCGTCTCGTCTCTCTCTCTCTCTCTGGCTCTCGTCTGGCTGAAGGGTGACTGGTATAGGATCCGTGTGCTGTACTGTCATCCGCATAACAATGTATGTTGCCGAGTGGCAGCATGTCATTGATATGCAGAAGAAACAGTGTGGGTGACAGCACAGATCCCTGCGGTACGCCGGCATTCACTGACATGGCATCCGACGAGCAACCGTCCACTAGGACCTGTATGCTACGCCCATGTAGGAAGTCGGCGACCCAGTCGCAGAGGCCAGAAGGAAGTCCGTACGCCGGAAGCTTGCCCAGGAGCGATTTGTGCCAAACCCTGTCGAATGCCTTGGCAATATCTAGGCCAATTGCCAAGGATTCACCATGTCCTTCAAGCGATTCCCCCCAAAGGTGAGTGACGTACGCTAGGAGATCACCAGCGGATCGGTTTGGCCGAAAGCCATATTGCCGATCGCTGATGAGGTTATTTGTCTCCAGGTACGCCATGAGCTGGGCATTGATAATGCGCTCCATCACCTTGCAGAGTAGGGAGGTAATCGCTATAGGTCGGTAGTTCGAAGGGTTTGAGCGGTCGCCCTTTTTGGGGACCGCTTGAACAAATGCAGATTTCCAGGCCGCCGGCACACGGGAAGTAGAGTAAGAGAGGCGGAAAAGGCGCGTAAGCACTGGAGACAGCTCGGGAGCACACCGTTTCAGCACCAATGCAGGAATTCTATCCGGCCCACTCGCCTTCCTGGTGTCTAGGGAGAGAAGCTCCGCCCGCACAGTTCGTTGTCGGAACTGTACTTCCGGCATGGAGTTCTCACACCTAGTTATGGATGGAGGGATGGCACCCCCATCGTCCAGGTTGGAGTTCCCCGCAAAGAGAGACACCAATAAATCGGCTTTCTCCTTTGCGGAGTGGGCAAGTGAGCCCCCAGGACACTGCAGTGGTGGAAGTGAGGAGCGGCAAAAATTCGATTCGACAGATTTGGCGAGAGACCAAAACTCACGGCTCCCAGTTGGGTGCTGGTTCAGCCTAACGCCAACTCTGCCGATATGCTCGAATTTGGCCCTGGTAATTGCAGGATTTGCAGGATCTGGAGAGGCGGTTGTATTCTTTCTTCAGTTCGGATACATTAGGATCACGTCTGGCACGAGCGCACGACCATGCACGATAAGCTGCGCTATTAGCTGCGACAGCTTCAGCACAGTCGCGGCTGTACCAGGGCTGGCTTTTACCACCGAGGCGGACGAGGGCGCTGGGAATGAACATCTCCATACCCCCCAGAACCACCTCGGCTACGGCATTGGCGCATTCCGACGGATCATCCGAACTGAAGCATAGCTCTCTCCATGGGTAGGATGCGATGTATTCTCGCATCCCATCCCAATCTGCCGACGCGTAGTGCCAAATTCGACGCAATCCTCCAGTACGGGACTGAGGAGGCGAAAATGGCACCGTGGACCCCACTAGACAGTGGTCAGAGGAGCCAAGAGGAGCGCTCACTGTGACTTTGTATCCAGCAGGGTTCGTCGTCAGCAGAAGATCCAGCAGAGAGGGTACATGACCGTCTATATCTGGCACTCTGGTAGGTTTATCTACCAGTTGAGACAAGTCATGCGTCAGGGCGAAGTCGTAGGCGGCTCTCCCCGCGAAGTCAGTTCTCCCGGAGCCCAGCCACACCTCGTGGTGGGCATTAAAATCTCCAAGCAGAACCATATCCGCGGAGGGAAACCGCTCTTGCACTTCATCTGCCGCTCTACTCAAGTGCTCGAATAATCGAGCTGTCCCCGCATCGCCAGAGTGCGACCTATAGATACAGGCGTACACACGCGACTCCGTACCCAAGTCCACATGAACCCACAGAATAGAAAGTTCGGGATCCTCCAGGCAGCGCAGGCGACGACAGCAAACATCCGCCCTAGCGAACATGCAAACCCCGGCCCGAGGTCGGAAGGCTTCTTCCAGGTTGTAGCCGGGGTAATGCAAGTAAGAAGTGTCGGTAGGGCAGGATATTTGCGTTTCTGTCAGGAAAAGTAAAGCCGGCTTAGCCGTCTCCAGGTGATAGTGGACGGCATTCAAGTTGGAGTGCAACCCCCGCACGTTGGTCATGTTGACGCTAAAATAGGTGGGGGTGTGCACCGCTGTACAACGTTTCTTTACTTTCTTTTGCGCTGCCATGGTTTTTTAGAGGGGGGGGGGGATAGGCTTGAAGGGCGGTCACGACAATTTACGGGTAAAGCGCAGCTCCTAGCTTCATCGCTATCTGCTCAGGTTGGTGGTGCACCGACACGGAAGACGGAAGGGCCCCCGGTCCCCCCCGGAAGTGGCCGCCGGGACCCCTACTCCGGTCACCATCCGGCACGACGGACCACTCCGGGATTATGCGCCGGTTGACCAGGGCAGCCTCACGCGTTGGTTAGACGCGATTGGGCCCCTATACTACCCGGCGGGCGGCCAGCGGAATAACCGTTTCACCGGGTCTCCCTGGCAACCGTGTCGATGCATCACTCCCGAACAGCGAATCCGCTTTAGATCCGCTGGCCCGCTCTTTGTCATGACCAGCCCCACCTGCTACTGGGCCCCCGGGAAGTACACCGGAACACAGCGAACTATTATGGCGGTGTAATTGTTTCCCGGGGTGTGGTGGCGGACCCAGGCGATCCGAAGATCTACCACACGCTGTTTGCTGTTCATTTGGCACCACCCAGGAGGCACGTGTGACTTGAGGACCTTAAGGTGTCACGGACGCGAACAACTTTACCCCCCAACTTCCTCTTTCTATCCTTTTGCAGTTAAATAACAATATCTCATAAATTGTTGCGCAAATCGGTAAGTGATGTACCATTTTAAAAACTAGATTAGATGAGCGTATTTTTGTTGCATAATGCCACTTTAGTGTAGTAATATTTTTTTTCACCGCGAAGGGCCAAACTCAAGGGATGAGGCTGAAAATTTTTTAACATGTGGCTCTTAAGTCGTTTTTCAGCTAAACAGAATTAAACATGAAAAAATTAATTATACCGTGTGAAAGCCGTACTTTTCAGGAATATTTGACAAAAACTAGATTTAAGAAAATCTTACATTTGTATTTGTGGCATTTAAAAAAATGAGCTGAGGGAGAAAATTTTGGATTTTTACAAAAATGACAATATCTCAAAAACTAAGCAATTTTTACTAAACCTAAAATTAGATATTCTGAGAGGTAATTAGCAGCCCCATCTCCTGTTAAAGGATTATTGTCGGTTTCTGGGACACCCTGTATGTCCCTTATCCCTGGAAGAAATCACCAATAAAGATTTTCTATTCTGCTCTATTCGAAACTTCTATTTGATATCTTCGTCGATCACTGCGCCGAACTTAGCGCCGAAAGAAGGTCGGCCAAAGCGGCCATGAAAGGGATGAAGTGGGGCTATTCTTTTAAAGTAAAAGTAGTTTTTCCGGCCCCACACGGTACACGGTGTTTATGGGCTTTTTAAACGACATGAATTAAAAGGCATCCTAGATGCTGCAACTTTGCTGCGAGTGTTGATCTGCCTTTTCATTTTCAATTTAAAAGTTCGCCTTTACCTCCGAAGTTATCAAGTCGCCGCGGGCTACCTCCCGTCCGCTCCCGACCGTGGCCTCCGCGCCAGCGAGTATAAGCGATTAGGGCAATGCTTTAAAACTTCATATCTCGTTCTAGGGGAACGAAATTAAAAGTGTCTTATCCTACAGATCTACCACGCTGTTAGGGCAAAATTTGGGCAGTAACTCTTACAGAAAAAGATGGAAGGAATAAAAGAACATTATAGCCTTCTTTTATGTAATCAGGTATGGGTGGCTGATTCAAAGGAGCAAAATCACATGCTCCGACCAGTCAATATGACCTGCGAGAAGGTATGCGTCATACCGGACACTTCCCCTTTGGATTGCTGGCTATACTGGACTAGAGGAGAGCACATCCGAAGGCTACTATGCGGCCATCTTACATTCAGTACGGTGGTACCAACCCAGTCGGCTACGATTTGAGGGTACTATCCAGTGTGGGGCAAGGAAGGGACCTACAGTTTTACACAGTAGATGTAGGTATGCAAGTAAATTTTTCCGTCAGAAAAGCTTATTGGTACACGCCTATGGTACACGCCGACCGGATTCGAACCGCGGACCGCTCGCAAGAGAAGCCGACGACGACGCCCAGACCACTCGACCGCCCGCGACTTGGCAATTTGGCAGAAGCATGTAATGCCACTTTTTGTCAACTTCAATGTCAGATCGTTATGGGAAAAATCATTTAAAAAAAAACAGCCCATAAGCTTGGAAAAAGCATATTTGTGTATTTCTGTCGGAACACGTCATTAATTGAGAGCAGCATTTCATGATATGTCACCAATCTCGAACAGTTCTTTCCTGCCAGAAAAATACAAGTCGGATATATCTGCTGTGTTTTGGAAAGTTTATCAGGCAAAAACCTACATGCCTGAGAAGTCTGCTTGTGCTATGCAACCATAGACGTATATTATTTCTATATGTATGCAACAAATTGAGCGAATACTAAATAAAAAACTTAACGATATCATAATATACTTAAGTCGTTTTATTTGTAACAAGAAATTATGATCTCAAACCAATGTTTAGTCCACAGGAAATGGTACATAATATTCAATTGAAATATTTGGTAATCCTCGTTGAAAAGAGAATATTAAAAAAAGTTGAGTTGCATCGGCAAAGTGTCAGTGCAATACAGACAACATGTTGATAGGTACATATACATATGAAAAATATCGACATACATAGATAATACCGTTCCTATAACACACATAGAGACATTATGGGTTTGACTTGACAAGAATATGCTCAATGAAACTGGATTACAAAATGCTGTGGGAAGCGGACATACGGAGAGTGGCAGGGAGCTTGTTCCAGAGACGAGCTGATTTAGCTGCAAAAGAATGGGTGTAGAAATACCTGGAATGAATCAGGATACAGTACTGTACCGGTGGTACAGGATACCAGTACCAAAGTGTACCAGTTTTGTACAGTGTAGGGCCGGTACTTTAAAAGAATAGCCCCACTGCATCTCTCCCCGTGTATGTCGTAAAAGGCGACTAAGGAATATGACTCCCTTCTTATATTACTAGGTGGTAGGGTTTAATCCGCCCGGGTTGGTACCACCGCACTGAATGAAAGGTCCGTTGAAACGGCTATGTAAATAGTTTGTGTTTTCCGTCCACTTCAGTGTAACCGGCAAGACCGAAGGGAAGCACTGACGTGGCACCAAGTTCACCCGGTGTTATGGGCTGACATCACGGATGTTGCAGGTGATGTAGCCAACCGTGTCAGTTACCATAAAAAAAAAATAAAAAAAATACAGAAAGATCTTTGAAAAAGAGAGATCCAAACTGTGATCGGTGTAACAAGGAGGATGACATGTACCATTTGCTGATGGATTGTGGACAGAACGAGGAATTACGGAGGGAATTGCAGAGGTCACTTAGGGTGGACAGACTCAATTAGTTTTTTAGTATACATAAACTGTTGGCGAGCCCAAGCGATAGTAATTGTGTTGGATTTCGTTGAGTGTTTTCTATCCCTTAGGGACTCTGGGCCCTAAGTTATGGGGAAGATGAGTACTATGGGGCTGATATCAACGAATCATTGTTAAAAGTACTAAAACTAATTAAAAAAAACTACATGGGATAAAAAAAATAATGCATATCATATGTAGCCATACTCCATGCAATCGTCAATCAAATCGGTCAGTCTTCTCAAGTACCCGTCAATTGCAACTTCCGTGGGCGCAGCAAACTCCTCGTGGCTTGTGATGTCGACCACATCCACGTCCGGTACCACGAACTTGCAGGCCGTTACTCCGATAAGAAACCCAAACTTAGCACACTTCTTCAATTGGTTGCTGAATTCTTCTTTAGGAAAAATGTCCTTACTGTCGTAAGAGTACTCTTTTAGAGTATCAGAAAGAGTTTCATAGTAGAGGTCGAGGCACTTCTGATAGTAGATCTTTCGTAGTTGCCCATCCGTGCTGGTGAAGAGGAAATAAAATAGGTCTATGACGGGAGAGCTGTAGCGCATCATCTGATAATCCAAAAGCCGTACATCTACCGGTTTACCGTCCTGAAACAACAACAATTTAAAGAATCATTAATTTATACATATATACGCCTGTTTCCCAATTAGATAGGCATGGTACGGCTCTCCATGTGCCATGATCCCGACTACTGATTCCTCTTCCACACTCATAATGTTCTCCATACGAGCTCATCTTAAAGGCGTACTACGCACTTGACCCTGTTCGATCTGGTCCAGGTAAGTGCGTTTAGCTAAAACGACGGCTCCCGACCCTTAAAATTACATTCTTTCTCTACATCTTATCGTAAGTCTCCTATCACCGTTCTTCTAGCGTTTGTATTCATTATACAGCAATAATATAAACAGGAAACTATGCATAATACCTCATTCTTGAACATGCAGTTGTTCATCCAACAGTCACCGTGGCAAATTACACTGTACTTATCGACTTCCAAAGATTGCTTCAAAACTTCCCAATGTGTCTCTTTGACCTGAATGACCTTCTCCTTGTGCAATGGGTTCTTGAGTAATTTGACTGCCAAATCTAACGACTGACCTATAATATACTTCCAAAATTGCATTCCTATCATCAAATCAGGGATTTTATTCTGCAGCCTCTTGAACTCACTGGGATCTCTCCTCTGCAGGACGAACGATAGCGCGTGCAGTTTTCCCAGAGACTGAATCACAAGATGCGTGTGTTCAATCTCTACTCGGTTCTCTCTTGCAATCATCTCGAAGCCCTGTGTCTTCAAATCTTCAAAGACGAGCAGCTCTTTAGTGATTTCATCCGAAGCGTAGTAGCATTTCACGAAGCTAAACTTAACTGCTGAACTTACTTCTGAGTTATCTTGTAGTTCTCTCAGAGTCTTTAAAACTTTGTTGTAGGCAATGATTTCTCTGCCAAATATAATATCGACTGGAATTTCGCCCCTTTTATCACTTGGCGCGGCTTTCACAAGCAAGTGTATAACGTTATCGGAGTTTTTATTTCCTCTTATTTTGACTCTAAAGATTTCACCCATGTAATTATCGCCCTTCGAGGACCCAGGATCTATTTCAAGAATATAATCAGTAACTCCTTTGTCGATAGCAACTCGTCGGATTGCGTCATGGCAGTTTTGGTGTGGTAATTGTACGGATTCAGTCATAGTTAAATTAAGTATTTATTTAAAGAAGTAAGTTTATTGTAATATTTCTAAAAAAAATATTAATATATATTTTTTTTTGCAACGTTTCTTAATTGTATTCAAATAAAAATTCAACAGGCATACAAACAATAACTTGCAAAGGTGAATACTGATGAAGAATGTATGTACGCCTGTGGTATTTAAGGGAAAACGTGCACAAGATAAGAAAATTAAACTTTAAATTCATATTGAAGGGCCTCTTAAAATGATAACATACTCGGATTACATTATTATCTAGGTACTGACTTAATGTTCCATTATGAGGTGTTTTATGTGTATGTTACATTTTAATGAATATTTGTATGTTGTAATGGAATTTTCGATGTAAATGTGTACATATTAATACGAGTAATACATACATACATAGCGTCACGCCTGTTTCCCGGTGAGGTAGGCTGAGGCAACGGATCTCCACGTGCCACGATCCTGACACACCTCTGACGCCTCTTCCCCCAATACATTGAGTAATACATAATTATGTGAAACTTTTTTTTTTCTGATTTAGCCATCTGCCATCGGAACTCTACCATAAGCATTTGCTGTTTGAGGTGGGCCATCCATTGACGGCTCTCCCTTTTGGTTATTAGTATCGAAGATCTAGTGTCAACACTTGGTGTCGTTTCAGCCTTCCAGGGCCGGTGTGGTCCAGGAGTGCCGTCGCCGGAATATTTCGGTGATTTTTCAACTTCTTTTTGTATCTGGTACAATTCGAGTGGATCTCAGCTTTTATATGTCGTCGTTTTTAGAGAACCATGGTGCGTTTGATATGTTTCGAACTTTGTTTTGGAATCTCTGCAAGATCTCAATGTCAATGTTGCTTGCAGTGCCACACAACTGTATGCTATATGTCCACACTGGCTTGATGGCCGCTTTGTATATGAGGAGTTTGTTGGATGTGCTCAGTTTAGAGGCTCTGCCCATCAGCCAGTGGAGTTTGTTGAGCCGTATGTTCATTTCCTGTCTTTTGCACCTGATATGCTCTTTGAATGTCTGCCTCCTCATCATCATAATCATTATCAGCCTGTATTGGTCCACTGCTTGGGATAGGCCTCTCCCAAGGCACACCACCACACGCGGAACGCACGGAGCTAGTGTGTGGTAGGGTTTGGCTTCCAAATTTAACAGGAGGACAATCGCCGAATCTAAGTGAAAATGTGATGTGGTGAGACTTAGGTGCGCTGACTCGGATCCGCTATTTTTTAAGCCATATGTCCACTTTGTCCAGGTGAGACTGGAGTATACTGGACGCCATTGCTGCGCTAGAATGGCTAGCAAGGGCCGCCATGTCGTCTGCGTAAGTGGCTGATGTCACATTGTCAGTCTCAGGCATATCTGCCGTAAAATGGTATATAGAATCGGACCCAGCACAGATCCCTGCGGAACCCCTGCTAGAATGTCGTGGAAGCCAGAGTAGTCTTCTCCAACCTTCACTTGAAAATTCGGTTTTCCAGGTAAGATCTAAGGATTTGGTATATTGTGTGTGGTAAGAGTTTTTTAAGTTTATACAACAGTCCTTTATGCCACACTCTGTCGAAGGCCTGTTGTACATCCAGAAAAGCGACTGAGCAGTACTGTTTGGCCTCGAATGATCTGTGCACCTTATCAGTGATCCTGTGTACTTGCTCGACTGTTCCGTGCTGTGGTCTGAATCCAAACTGATGATTTGGGATAACGTTAGCAGATTTCATAATTGGGCTCAATCTTCTCAAAAGTACAACTTAAGCACTTTCGATATTACTGGTAAAAGGCTTATTGGTCTGTATTATGACACCTGGTTGGGAGCCTTACCTGGTTTTGGGACTATAGTTATGTGAGAAACCCTCTATATTTCGGGGAAGCAAACCAATCTCTTAATGCTATTAAAGAGAATTGCTAGTAGCACATAGCC
The DNA here is from genome assembly GCA_946902875.1 of Nematopogon swammerdamellus. Lineage (NCBI taxonomy): Eukaryota > Metazoa > Arthropoda > Insecta > Lepidoptera > Adelidae > Nematopogon > Nematopogon swammerdamellus. The sequence continues at coordinate 1,072,804 of OX336347.1, forward strand.
TTTCTTTGGAAGCTCTTTTAGCACTTTTGGTGTTATGAGGCCAGGGAGCTTTCTTTTCGTCCAAGTGCCTAATGATGGTGTAGATTTCTATCGGGGCGGCGTGGATGGCTTAAGAGGTAGACTGAGCTGCAGGTCACTCCCTATATATTCGTCCAATAATTCTTCAAAGTCTTGCTGGCCTTCATTTGGGCTGAATGCGTCTTTGAGAAAGGATCCAAATGCGTCAGCCTTTTCTTTGGTTGCTTTAGCCCAGGTGTTGTCAAGGAGATGTATGGGAGGAGAAGTCGTTGGAGGTTGCTTCAAGTGCTTAGTAAACTTCCACATTGAGTAGTTGTCCTTTGGAGAGGCAGACAAGGACTCTATTTTCTGTTGCATTGTTTCATCGTCTATCCGTTGCAGGAGTTCTATAAGTCAGTGGCTTTCCTGTTTAGTATTGCTTTGTCTTTGGGATATCGGTTAGTCTGCCAGATTCGTCTGAACCTGCGCTTCTCGAGTACTAGTTCCTTAACCTCGAGCGGGTAATTTCACCCTTTATAGTGTTTTCTTTTCAGTGTTGGGATCGATGTCCACGCTATGATTTGAATCAGTTTGGTGAAGTTCTCAATGGCCTCGTTGACCTCGATAGCCAAATTTTAAGGTCGATATGTTGGTCAAAATATTCCCCGAATGCTTGCAAGTCTGTGCCTTTATTGTGAAGGGTTGGCTTTGTTGGTTCAATAATGGTGGTGCTGACAGTAGCTATTATGGGTAAGTGATCAGAGGAACTATCGAGACAGCTTTCTATATTTGAGTATTTAATATTTTATTTATTGATATTAGAAAACATACAGCGATTCACAATATTGATACACTTATTTTTATGTATATATTTCCGATTCCCTAGCTAGAGTATGAAAAAGTCCAATAGGTCTGGTAATTTATTGATGTCAGCAGGCCAGTAGGTCGGCTCAGCGGTAGATAGTATATTCATTTGGTTATTCTCGATGATTTTCATCAGCTCTCGACCCCTGGTGAGAGTTCGTCTCGAGCCCCAGTTGATGTGTTTTGAATTCCAGTCGCCACCCTGCGGCCCAGTTTGTGAAAGTATTCATCAAACATGGTAAACTTAATTTTGTGTTTTGGCGGGCAGTAGATCGCAGATATAGTTATTTGTCCGTTCCGGTTCTCATCGCGATTGATGCAGCTTGAATGTGCGCTGTTTTATACTCTGGCAGACAGCAGTGCTTAATCGAGTTGCTTATAATGATAGCTGAACTGGCATGAGCAGTCAGATCTGGATTGTGAGTCGCGTATGTGGAGAATCCACGAAGCCAGAACTGGACTCTTGGTGTTAGGTGGGTCTCTGATATAAGGACGATGTCTAGCTTATTAGCTGTGATGTGGGCTTGAACTTGTTGCTTGTTGGGCAACAAGCTATTTATATTCCATGCGGTGATCCGCAAAGATTTCATTTTAATTTTTTTATTAGCGTTCTCATTAAACTCATTAGGGTGCTTAGTTGTTGGAGTAGCATGTCCATTTTTTGTGATTGTGATATAGGAATTCTCTCAAAAGTGTCAATGATGCTGGAAGTTGATGATGTTTCTTTTTCTTCTCGCACAGCTTCTGCATAGGTGGGTCTGGTTTTCTTTTTATTATGTATATCATTCACGGAGTTGTCATAGCCCTTGTTTTTTACTGTTGTCATCTTCTGAGGAGCAGTTGCTGTTGGGTTGCTCGTCGGTTTGACTACCGTGGTATATTGAGATTTTCGAGGACGTGGGTGGTTGGTGGATTTTCTTCTGTGTATTTCCAGGTAAACCTGGTATCCTTTATAGTTAGCCGGATGTAAAACATACTAAAATTATTTACACATAAAGAATTTTCGAATTTGAAATGTGTATATAATATATGTATTCATGTTTCCTTTTAATTAACTGGTACGCACTTTATATTCCTTGTATTATATTTTACATTCCCACACTCAAGTCTTTTGCTACTTAATACCTACTTATATCTCACAACCAAATAGGTATGCGAAGGAGGCGCACGTGGATGCAACGCTTTGGATTGGCCAAAAATTGCTGGTGCGAATGTGTTCGTGCGTTCGTGTGTGTGAATTGTAATTATGTGCGATCGGAAACTGGCGATAGCGGTTCCTCTACGAGGGAGAGTTCATGACACATCCTCTCTCCTTCCAAAAAATCTTTGCTCAAAACATTTCAAACATCCAAAAGTTGACTGGGAGAAATGCCTATAAGCGATAAGTCCGCCTTTGCCCCTCATGTAAATTACTTATCGTTTGCTACTGTAAAATGTTTTTTGGAGCAATACAATATTTTCTTTTATTAAAAAGAATAGCCCCACTGCATCTCTCCCCATGCATGTCGAAGAAGGCGACTAAGGGATAAGGACAAGATGCCGTACTAAAGGGCGATAGACCTCTCACCTTGGTACGGTACTTCCACTGAGTCATGCAGCAGGTAGGTCTTCGTGCCTTACTTGCTGCTTGATCGATTGAGTCTTGTTCGAATACTTTGCGAAACGTGGTGGTCGGGGTGGTGCTGTAATTTACCAGAGTTCTTGCAGCACAACACCGATTGCTCTGCTTACCCAGATTGTCGGGGGATTCAGCGTGTGCGATATGTATGTATGTATGTACAATATTCATTTATCTATCTATCTATACCTACTTAAGAAGAACGCGTAAAGTCTTTTTTTTATGGATACTGACACGGTTGGCTACATCACCTACAACGTCCGTGATGTCAGCCCATAACACCGGGTGAACTAGGTGCCATGTCAGTGCTACCCCCTTTGATCGTGCCGGCTACACTGAACTGGTCGGAAAACACAAACTATTTACATAGCCGTTTAGACCGACGTTTCATTCAGTGCGGTGGTACCAACCCGGGCGGGTTAAACCCTACCACCAAGTAAGATTAGGAGGGAAGGGACCTACAGTTTTTACGAGGAATCCGAACCTCGGTCAGCCTCCAACGGTCAGCGGTCACCCATCCAAGCACTGACCGCACCCAGCGTTGCTTAACATTCAATAGCGACAGTTGACTGTCTGCACCACTGAGCTATCGAGGCTGACATATAATAATAAAAACATTTTGGTGCCAACTTTAGTTATTATTTTATGATGATGCCATTATTAACAACATCTATTGTACAACAACTGTATGTTGCTATGTGTTAATGTGTGATAATGTTAATCTATGTACGATTGAATGAATGCCTATTCTATTCTATATTGTTCTGTTCTCTTCTGTTCTGTTCTATTCTGTTCTGTTCTGTTCTGTTCGGTTCGGTTCGGTTCGGTTCTGTTCTGTTCTGTTCTATTATGTCCTGTCCTGTCCTGTCCTGTCCTGTCCTGTCCTGTCCTGTCCTGTCCTGTCCTGTCCTGTCCTGTCCTGTCCTGTCCTGTCCTGTCCTGTCCTGTCCTGTCCTGTCCTGTCCTGTCCTGTCCTGTCCTGTCCTGTCCTGTCCTGTCCTGTCCTGTCCTGTCCTGTCCTGTCCTGCCCTGCCCTGCCCTGCCCTGCCCTGCCCTGCCCTGCCCTGCCCTGCCCTGCCCTGCCCTGCCCTGCCCTGCCCTGCCCTGCCCTGCCCTGCCCTGTCCTGTCCTGTCCTGTCCTGTCCTGTCCTGTCCTGTCCTGTCCTGTCCTGTCCTGTCCTGTCCTGTCCTGTCCTGTCCTGTCCTGTCCTGTCCTGTCCTGTCCTGTCCTGTCCTGTCCTGTCCTGTCCTGTCCTGTCCTGTCCTGTCCTGTCCTGTCCTGTCCTGTCCTGTCCTGTCCTGTCCTGTCCTGTCCTGTCCTGTCCTGTCCTGTCCTGTCCTGTCCTGTCCTGTCCTGTCCTGTCCTGTCCTGTCCTGTCCTGTCCTGTCCTGGCCTGTCCTGTCCTGTCCTGTCGTGTCCTGTCCTGTCCTGTCCTGTCCTGTCCTGTCCTGTCCTGTCCTACTCTGCCCTGCCCCGTCCTGTCCTGTCCTGTCCTATCATACCCTATGCTATCCTATCCTATTCTATTCTATTCTATTCTATTTGAATGTGCATTTTGAAATTCTGAGTTTTATGAAAATCACAAATCAGTATAGCTCTTAGTGACCGACTGAAAACGGTGGATTTCATAACCTCCGGTTACCTCTCGTCAAAAATTTTCGGTTAAACTGACACTTCTCGTACAGTTGACGTGAGTTAATCGGCCTTTAGTTTTAGTAATTTAGTTAATTAATTTAGTTAGTTAGTTAATGAATTTAGTTAGTTAATAATAGTAATTTTAGTAGTTTAGTAATTTTAGTTGAAGGCGTCGAAATAGACCCTTACTTTGTGAAATAACATACTCGTTGCTTTAATTTAAAAACAATAAAATTATAATTGCGTCGATATTTCGGGGCATACTGTAGAAATATTAGCATTGTTCTTGCTGAGATAGGTAGTTGAAGTGCCCTTGGTATAACAAGGTAATCTTCCGAGATTGTAGATTAAAATAGAATATTAGGAAATAGGTACTCGCCTATAATACCCTAGGAAAGAACTCCTATCTCTTAGTCGCTGTATTTGTATTTCTAAACCTCTTTGATATCGTAAGATCAGATTACATATCTCGAAACAATAAACATTATAATTAATTTTTTAGGTTTCCGTATCCCGTACGGAAGCCTATTACTAAGTCTACGCCGCCGTCTGTTTGTCTGTCTGTCCTACTGCTGTGTCTTTGGAACCGTAATGATTGAAATTTTCACAGAATATGTGTTATTATGGCGGATATACCACCATAAAATAGAAAAAATCAAAATTAATGGGGGTTCCCATACAAGAAACGTGTTTCTTTTTCAATGTTCTTTTTGTGATGCGGAATCCTCGGTGCGCGAGTCCGACTCGCACTTGGCCTGTTTTTTTGTTTGTTATGGAAACTGAAACGCTGTGGCTACATCACCTACAACATCCGTTATGTCAGCCCATAACACCGGGTGAACTAGATGCCATGTCAGTGCTTCCCTTCATTTCATGTCGGCCAAATTGCAGCACAACACCGACCACCACGTTGCATAAAAACTACCTAATTCTGTAGATCCCTTCCCTTGCCCCTTACTAGGGGTTAGGCTCAAATTGTAGCCGACTGGGTTGATACCACCGTACTGGATGTAAGATGGACGCATAGCAACCTCGCTTGTGTCTCCTACATATAGTCCAGTATAGCCAGCAATCCAGGTAAGTCTCCGGTATGGCACCTACCTTCACGGAGGTGATGATGGCTGGTCGGAGCATGTGCTTTGGCCCCTCCGACTCAGCCACCCATATTTTTTTTTTATTGCTACCGAACTGGGTGGCTCTGTCCGAGGTCGCAACCTCAGGCGCAGCCAATTTCACCCCCGAGGAGGTGCCAGTCCGGCTTGGAGGTGGACTACGGTTGCTGGGGAAAGGTTATTAACCCGCGATTTGAAGATCCGTGCATTGTAGGAGTGGGGGAAGATATTCCCTGGGAGCCCGTTCCACAATATCGGATTACATACAATAAAAAATGTTGTTATGAATTTGATAACAATAATTTCATATATATCCATATTCAAAGCAATCCTGAACCAGCTCAGTTATTCTGTTCAAATATTTCTCAAACGCTTCTCCCGTCGGCGCCTGCATCGCATCGTGATTGATAACATCAACCACATCCATCGAATCTGCACCATACAATACCATCGGCTTAGAAAAAGTCACTCCTGCAGAAAATCCGAACTTGGCGCTCGTTTTCAGTTGATTGTAGAATTGTTCTTTAGGAAAAATATCATCTACATTGTACGCAAATTCCCGCAATACAGTGGACAGACAGTCGTAATAGTGCTCGAGGCACTTCTGATAGTAAGCGCTCCGGAACCCTCCGTCGGTGCTGCTGAGGAGGAAGTAGAGGACGTCGACGGTGGGTGCGCCGTAGCGTAATATCTGATAATCGATCAGCCGTGCATCCACCGGCCTGCCGTCCTGAAAAAAAAGTCCCTGTTTAAAATAATCTGTGGAGCCGAAAAGCCCCACTGCATGTCGTACAAGGCGACTAAGGCGACGAGATGCCGTACTAAAGGGCGACAGGCTAGCCACCTCTCACCTTGACACGGTCTTTCCGCCGAGTCATGCAGCAGGTGGGGGTGCCTTACTTGCTGCTTGATAGTTATCTTGTCCGAATACTTTGCTAAACGTGGTTGTTGGTGTTGTACTGTAGTTTACCAGAGTACTTGCAGCACAACGCCGATTGCTCTGCTTACGCTGATTGTCGGGATAGAGGGTGTGGTGTGTAGGTACTGCATTGTATGTAAGCAAACATCTATGTATGCATACAACTGTAACTTCACCGTTCGGAACCGGTGTAAAACTGTAGGTCGCTTCCCTTGCCCATTACAAGGTGATAGGCTCAAATTGTTGCCGATTGGTTTGGTACCACCGTACTGGATGTAAGATGGCCGCATAGCAGCCTCGCTTGTGTTCTCCTCTAGTCCGTTACAGTCAGGAATCCAAAAGTTTCCGATGTTTCATCTCGGTGGTGATATTGGCTGGTCCGAACATGTCTTTAGGCCCATCTGCCAGTCGTCTATAGCGACTATAGAGAACTTATTTTATACTAGCTGTGCCCGCGGCTCCGCTCGCGTGAACGTTTAATTATTAAATCCGATTGAAGCGCAAATATTAAGTCACCAATGGCGAGGCGGAAGGTCGAGCTACGTTCACGTAAACTATATACATAGTCTATCAAAAAAATATAATTACATCACATAATACCATTATTGGTGGAAACACGTAAATCACATGAAAGCCAACCGATACTCTATAAGAGATAAAGCGAACATACATACAGACGGCTCACGTTGGATTTTATATTATTACCCTTGCGAGAATACGTACCATTACATAGGAATTAAATTGCAAATACATTGGTTGAGCCATTCTTGAGTTATAAAGCGAATATACAGAAATACAGACGTTGGAGTTTATTTCTCTATTTTATTACTCTATATTGATTATTTATTGTACAGACAACAATTTGAAAAAATCTCTCAATGCATTCAATTACTAATTCATTATTTATCCTTTAATCATGTTTTTGGAAATTTCTTAAATGTACACACACGCCAATTTTACAATTATTGTTTTATATGTATTTGTATTGATTACATAAAACAAAAATTATCAATGAATATTATAAATACGCACCTGATATTTGAACAAAACGTTATTGATCCAAGAGTCACCGTGGCAAATAACACTGTATTTGTCAACAACCATAGATTCCTTGGCACCTTCCCAATAATTCGTCTTACACTGAATTATCTTATCTTTGAGCACAGGATTCTCTATCACCTTTATTGCTAAATCTAGCGAAGAACCTACAAAATGCTCAAAACATTTTACATGCATCATGTAGTCAGGGACTCGCTTCTTTAATCTGTTGAACTCGTCAGGATCACGTTTCTGCATCACGAACGATAAAGCGTGAAATTTCGCCTGCGATTCCAGCACCAACTTTGCGTGTTCGAAGTCCACCCGTTTCGTTCTTTCTAACATTACGAAACCCTGAGCCTTTAGATCTTCGAATACTAGTAATTCCTTTGCGAGTTCTCCTGAAGCATGAAAACATTCAACGAAACTGAACTTCGCTGACGGGCTCACTTTGAGTTTGTCTTGCATTTCTCTCATAGCCTTGAACACTTCGTTGTATGCGAAAATTTCTCGGCCGTACATAGCATCTAATGGTATGTCATCTCTTATATCGAGTCGTGGAGCGACTTTTAGTAGTAAGTGCAAACTTCTATTGCAATTTTTCTTTTCTCTCACTGTTACTTGGTATATTTCGCCTAAGTAGTTGTCGCCCTTCGAAGATCCGGAATCGATATCAAAAACGAAATCAGTAAAACCTTTCATTGTAGCAACATTGCGGATGGCATCGTAGCAATTTTGATGTGGTAACTGAACTAATTCCGTCATATTATAAAAATTGCTCGGAATATCGTGAATATTGTTAATGTTTACACTCGCTCTTAAGTCACTGACGAGACTAAAGAATAGGCCATAATATATGTTTATATATAGAGCTGTCGCAAGCGATAACTAACGCAAATATAATGAACAAACATTTAGTCAAAAAATTCCGCCTAAGAAAATAAACAAATAGATCAAGAAAAAGCATAAAATTTTCTGTTCACGCAGCTCGACTGTGGAATTCACTACCACACTTTATCCGACATTGTAAATCGCTTCCCTTATTCAAAAAACACCTGAAACTGTATTACCTCCGTCAATGTGAAGTAAAATCCTAAGAAACAAAAATCAACTTTTGTTTCATACCTGGATGGGCAAGTATTGTATGTATGTATATTTATTTGTATATAATATTCTATATATTTAGTAATTTATATGTATTAACACATGTATGGCTTATATTTTACTGATGACACGGCTTATAGTTGACTGTAGTAAATCTCTGTAAGAGATAAGTCCGCCTTTGCACCTTATGTAAATTTTCTAATGCACTTGTTACTGTTTAATGTTTACTGGAGCAATAAAGAATTTTCTATCTATCTATCTAAAATTATCTAATTAAAAGATTAGTCACTTTAAAATTTCACTGAAAAAATTAAATTGAAAGTTACCAAACGGTGTCGATTGAATTATAACAGCCAATGTAATTTTTTGTTACATACTACAAATGCAAATTTTCACATTAACAAAATATTACATTAAATAGTTTTTATGTGCAACGCCACGGGGCTTGGATTTGATCTAGCATCAACTCAGAAGGTGGTCATTTGACCGATGTAATGTTTTGTTTCAACCTAATGTCATCAATTTTACACATTCAAATAAACAAGTCCAGTATAGCCAGCAATCCAGGGAGGCTCCGGTATGGCACCTACCTTCACGGAGGCGATATTGGCTGGTCGGAGCATGTGCTTTGGCCCCTCCGACCCTGCCATCCATACCGGGTTACATAAAAAAAAACTTTGCGTAAAGACAGCCCAATTTTTCAATTTCCATTATGAATTATGATAGATAGATAGAAATACTTTATTGCTCCAAAAAAATTTTCAGTAACAAGCGATAAGTAATTTACACGAGGAGCAAAGTCGGACTTATCCCTTACAAGGATTTCTCCCAGTCAACCTTTGGATGTTTGAGAGTCGTATGTTGTGACTATGAAATATTAAGTAGGTAGTAGCAAGACTTGAGTGTGGGAACGTAAAATTTAATATACATATGACATTATGTACAAGATAAAAATACTTGAATAGATAAGACAAGAAGGAGTAACATTTGCATTCTTCTTTATAGTATGTAGTTTTATAACTGACAATTTGTTATCTGTTGAACATTTATTTTATAGCGAGATTATAATATTAGACACGATATAACATTTTGGATGGTACTTATTTTTTATGTAAAAATTTCATGTTTAGTCACTTTTTTTAAATTAAAATAAAAACGAAAATCCTCAAACTCCCTATCCCGAGCTTGTAAGTAGGTTCCTCAACGATTTAAATCGATAGATATAGCATAGTCTAACATGGCGCACTACAGACAATGTCACTAATGAAAGGGCCGCATGCGGCTACTTCGCATCAGACGCAGCGCCACGCGCGTGTTGAGAGGTCGGTCGTTTCACAGAACGGAACGGAACGCGCCGATTCGCGTGTGCAGAGCGTGTTTGATTTTGTTTATGTCTTTTGTTTTTTTTTTTTGTTAACATGAGGCAGCTTTTGTTGCGATTCTTGATGACTACTGTACATAAAGTATGACACCGTTATGATTAATCGGTGACGAACTCTTGATCGTTTTGCCCTATCTATCGATTTCAATCTTTGAGGTTCCTAAATACTTTCGCTAAATACAAGTTTAAACAAGTTTGCGAAGAGTTTCCCCTCACATTAATATTCGGAGTCCGATGCTCCGACTCAACACTCAACATTCTTCCACTCAATATATTTTAATATTCGCCGCTTCCTTCCGCCCCCGAACCCTCTCGTTAGGGGCCGCTTGTGAAGCTTCTGCGGGAATTCGTTTAACTTTTGTGAAGGAATTATATTTTAACAAAGTAGGTGTATATTGTACAATAGGAAATACGGAATAAGAGTATTTTGAAACTTACCGACTTTTTGGCATGATGTGAATGGTATCCGTTTGATCTATTTTATTATAAAATTAAACCCAAAAAATATGAATAAAACTAATTATTCAATAAATTAAACATTCTGGGGGTAGGAGTCGCTTCGAACTCTTGCCGATGTTCTTTAAACGTGGAATCACGATGGCACGTGGAGAATGCATGTATGTAACATACATGCATTCTCCACATAGGTACTATGTTCTTTTCATAAACAATGACAAGAAAATATCAAAAACTCTGTCATGGTTACTCTTGAAACGAATTGAAGAAAAAAAAACATCTAACGTTTATGACTGAATGTGCCTGCAAATAATAATATAGTTTTTGTTATATTTTCTTTATTCACGTTATTTATTTTCTTTATTCTAGACTTTTATATAAATTTTACATACATTTTACAAAAAGTAATAAAAATACACAAAATTAATACAAAATCAAAATAAAAACGGTAATTTCCGCCGGCGGCGGCGGCGGGAGACAAGCCTCCAAGCACGCCGCCGGCGGAAATTATATAAATTATAATATATTGTTTTTATTATTGTAGTATTTGCGACACGCTTTGATCATAAAAAAAAGGACAAACTTAGTTTAGTGTGGGAAGTGACATATAAATATTTGTAAACATGTTTTTTATATAATAAATAAATGGAAATTGAATTGATAAAAATATCACAATGTTTTCCGCCTATGGCACCACCTTCCTCATTTGCTGATATAAATGAGTTTTGTATGTGCGTTACTTATAAACTGAGCATTGACCATTTTCCCGGTACATGTTTCGTGTCGGTGACGTCATATGATTTTCAACCGACTTCCAAAAAGGAGGCGGTTCTCAATTCGTCGGTATGTTTTTTGTCTGTGTATGTTACCTCATTTCTTCGCCCATTCTCAACCGATTTTAATTTTTTTTTTTCCTACTCATGTACGGGTCCTTTCATAATTTTTTTGCAAGAATACCACCCCTAAGGTTGGGAAACTAAGGGATGAACACTTTCACACTAAGGAATTTTTCAATCACCCACTTCCCGTCAACCTATTTTTTTAGTTATTTGATATTACTAAAAAGAGTGAAATAAAAAAACTATTTAAAAAAAACATTGAACCGATTTCAAATCCTAAAAAGTATTTAATCACATTTTCATCTTGAGTAGAAGGCGGTACAATCGCACACCTGTAGTTGAACCCTTTTAGCTTACATGTATCCCACCTTGTACCGTATGAGTAAGATGTGATTCCACGTCAAAACTTATAAATAATTATAAATCTCACCTCCCAGGACCGCGTTACCCCTCTGTATACCCAAACTAACTCTTTGCTTTTACGAGAGGCAACACCGGTTTGCAGTAGCGGCCGCCATCCTACAACTGTATTGATTTGCATCAATATTATTCTAGTTCTAAATAAAAAGACAAATAAAAAAATTGTGCTTACATACTCAGTTTCTCCATCCCTTCTTCGTGTCCGTCCCTCTCTACATTTCCTCAGTCAGGGCGATCCTTCAATTATATTTTTCATTTTGGTTTAGTTTTACTTTTTTCATGACTAGGTAATGAAATAGCTACAAAATACGAGAATCCTTTCAGCAATATTGAATAAGGCTCGGTGCCCGCATTCTGTAGCTCGATTCCAAGTATGACGCAAACACAGCATCGTACGATATCTGTGGCGCGAACGCTACTTAAGTGTACTCACTAAAAAATAGTCTTAGTTTCTCTAAAGTTATCTAGCATTTCCTATAAAATCTTTTGATATACCTAATGTTGCTTGATATATTGGTATTTTTCTAAAACGTTTGTTTTGTTTGATATGTACATACTGTAATATCCATTTTACATAATATTTCATATTATAATTAATTATGTACAGTCTCGGGTCCTTCAAGAGGGGCGTGAATGGACACCTGTCAGGCCGGCATGACAATCGCAACCCCCGCATACGACCGAATTTCCATGGGCGCCGTTGGACACCTCATGGGTGCCTCGGCGCCATTATGTCGAACTAACAATAAAATAAAAATCATAATATTAATTTTATCTAGTATTCTACAAATTCACACTCATTTTATCTTATACGCATTTTAACTAATGCACATTTTAACGAATCTACGTTCTACCTAATACCGTTTATAATTTTTTTTTTTTTCTAAATGCCTAATAGAACAAAACTTCCATGACGAGAAGTACTTTAGAATAATAAGTTAATTTCTGTTGTTAATTATTGTGTATTTTAGCAGTGTGACAAACAAATGATTTGTTTGAATTGACTTCTACTTCAATCGACAGGCACAGTGCGTTACACATATACTCGCATTGTTGCAGAACGACGTTTCGTCGTGCTTAACTTGGAATAGAACCATGCTTTCGTGCGGCAGCGTCGCGTCAAATAAAATATTCAATCACTTAGAAAGAAAGCCCGAGACTTCAGTGAAAAAATGCACCGCGGCGGATTGTGCGACGTTAGAGCAAATTGGAATCTCGTTCTAGGTCCGTAGAAATTCTTCTTCTAGATTATTTCCCACCTTAGACCCAGATCACCGATATGGTGTGAGGATGATAAATTACAGTAAAGCGGCATATTCCTTCACGTCCCCGCAATCGGGGCCGATATCGTGGGTAGCGTTGTCAGTTGTACCATAATTATGGTATTCATACCATATTTGTGTTTCCTGTACCACAATGGGCAATGATTTTTTTTTTTATGGAAACTGACACGGTTGGCTACATCACCTACAACATCCGTGATGTCAGCCCATAACATCGAGTGAACTTGGTGCCACGTCAGTGCTTCCCTTCGGTCGTGCCGGCTACACTGAACTGGACGGAAAACACAAACTATTTACATAGCCGTTTCAACCGACCTTTCATTCAGTGTGATGGTACCATCCCGAGCGGGTTAAACCCTACCACCTAGTAATATAAGAAGGGAGTCATATCCATTAGTCGGCTTTTACGACATACACGGGGAGAGATGCAGTGGGGCTATCCTTTTAAAGTACCGGCCCCACACGGTACAAATAATGATAATGGGACGGTAAAAATACAAGTAAATTACAGCAAAACACCGACCACCACGTTTAGCAATGTATGAGATAACTATCAAACAGCATGTAAGGGACGAAGAACAACCTGCTGCATGACTCGGTGGAAGAACCGTGCCAAGGTGAGAAGTGGCTACGCTGTCGCCCTTCATCACGGCACTTTGTCCTTATCCCTCAGTCGCTCCTTACGACATGCACAGGGAGAAATGCAATGGGGCTATTCTTATTAAGTACCGGCCCCACACAGTACAAACATTTTGGTATATTTCACGAAGACAACGTCTCCTCAATAAGAGGGGATCTTTGTTTCCAGTGCGCCATGAATGAGTAAAATAATGAAAAAATATCGTCGAAACCCTCACGAAAACATAAACTTTCGCAAAACGAGCCTCTTCGTGGGACGGGCTCTACTTTGCGCCTCGCGTCCTACTCCTTTGCTCTGCGTCATTTCGCTTGTAACATTTTTTCCCTCATCATTTCCTATTTCCCGGGAGCTTTTCTCTGCGAGAGGCTGTGAATAGGTTTCTGTGAGGAGTACCTGGCCTCAGTGACGTTACCTTCGGCAGTGTTACCGAGTAACTTTGTAGCGAGCGACTAAAAAAATCTTGCAAATAGCAACTGGTAGCTGTCAAAACGTCAGACAGCAACGTCGAGCAAAGTCGTGCAACTCTTTAACCTACTCGAAAAACTGGCCAAGTGCGAGTCGGACACGCGCATCGAGGTTTCCGCATCACAAAAGGTCCCTTCCGTTTTTACGTTACTAGGTTATAGGGTTTATCTCGCCCACGTTGGTACCACTGCACTGAATAAAACGTCGGTTGAAACGGCTTTGTAAATTGTTCGTTATGTTCGTTTAGGCTTTTACCGATATTACACATTATAGCAATGTTTTCGGTTACACGGTATAACTGAAAGCTACTCACTTTTCTCGACGTTTCGCCCCTCACTCTGGGGACATCCTCAGGACTCGCGGTACTGCGACAACCTGTGATGTCCCCAGAGTGAGGGGCGAAAAGTCGACAAAAGTGAGTCACTTTCAGTTATACCGAGTTCCGGAAAACATTGCTATAATAAATTGTTCGTGTTTTTGGTCCAGTTCAGTATAGCCGACACGAAATGAAGGGAAGCACTGACTGACATGGCACACCTACATAGTTCACCCGGTGTTATGGGCTGACATCACGGATGTTCTAGGTGATGTAGCCATCCGTGTCAGTTTCCATAAAACAAAAAAACAAAAAAAAAAAACAAAACAAAAAAACAAAAATAACCCCCTTAATATTTTTTTTATTATATTTATTTATTATTTGTTATTAGGTATATCCGTCAAAGTAACTCATATTCTGTGAAAATCGCCCCATCGCGCCGCCCCGCCCGCCGCGGGGCGCCGGGTGAACATGTTTCCAACATGTTTGTTGGTAATCATTGGTTGTATCGTTAAACAATCCTTAACTTTCCGCAAATTTCTAGTAATAAAAAAACTATTTTATGTTTGACAGTAATAACTTGCTATTTTACGTTTTTCCAATCGCTCGCTGAAATATTACGTGATACAGCGATAGTCCTTTAGGTATCGTCACGGCGCGTCACGAGGTGATTGGCAGAGAAAATCGGTTCGGTTTTAGGGTTCCGTATCCGGTACGGGACCCTATTACTAAGCCTACGCCGTCTGTCTGTCTGTCTGCCCGTCCGTCTGTTTGTGCTGTATCTCTTGAACCGTAATAGGTAACCCATTGAAATTTTCACAGAATATGTGTTATTAAGGCCGATATAACACAAATAATAAAAATAAGAAAAAGTAAAAAATTCACGGGGGTTCCCATAGAAGAAACCAAAAAGTGTATGCGCGCGCGCCATCTACCGAATAGATTATGAAGCATTTTAACTAATCATGACATTTAACTAATATGAATCCTTTCATAACACGCCATCTAGATGACGTGAGTGGCGCTATCCATGACATGGCGATACGGACCCCTCGGCGCGCGAGTTCGACTCGCACTGGTCCTAGCATCACATATAGATTTTTTTTAATAAGTGAATTTACATACGAATAACTAAAGTTCTTGACGAGTCGTGAATTCCGTAGATCCACTATAACCACTATAACTAAGTTTCTTTGTCGCACCGCTAGAGTGTGGAACTGTCTTCCGGCGAGAGTATTTCGTGAATCCTTTAACCTGGGTGTCTTCAAGCGTCGTATTTACGGGCGAGACAGCCTAGCAACAGTCCGCAAATCTGCTGGCATGGCACCTAACTGAGCGTGGTTTCGCGAGGAGAGGTGATTTTGGCTCTGTCGACTGCACCATTGGTCTCTCGGCACAGCCACCCATGCTGGTTTACATAAGAAAAAACCTTACCTGTCAAAAAACCATATCCGTCCATATTTTGTCTATATGCAATGCAAAATATAAAAACCTGTGGCCCCATCTATTATTAAGTAGAGTGACCAATCGATTCATATCACGTTTATTGCATAATTATTTTTTTTTACTATTTCCTTTTATTTGTTGGCACATCCGCAATAATAACACATTATATTCTGTGAAAATTTCAACCGGCAACCTATGACGGTTCAAAAGATACAGGTATACAGACAGACAGACATACAGACAGAGTAAATAGTCTTCCGTATGCATACGGAATCCTAAAACCAAGAACATTTAATAGGTAATGACGTCGGACCTTCCCCGCGCCAGCGTAACACGATGTTTGTATAAACGTACAAATTCCATTCGTTACCGACCAATCAGAGCGCGATACCGCCCGATACCACCCAATCAGACCGCGCGCCGTCCCCTCTGCTACCCGCGGAGCTCGGCGACGCTGTTTCTCATATAAGCATTCGACAGTCTGACATCCAAACTCTCTTAAATGTTCTTGCCTAAAACTATTTAATTTTTTAGACGATCGGCGAACTCTCCGAGGTTGCGCGGGCTATGCGGAAGGAGGCTGTAATTGTTTTCGGCTCTCCTTTGATTCGTAACCCTTTGATGCGGAGGCGCCGCCGCCGCCCCGGCCCCATCAACCTCGCCGCCCGCCACAGCCTCCGGCGGCGCGGAGGCGGCGGCGTTACTGTTGCGCTATGATGTCCGCCACGTATCTCCAAATAATCGATTAGTTTCAGAGCTAATTCTCTGAGACGCAGTATCATTTGCTAGTCATTTGTATTGTTGTATTTTTAAGACAACATGTTCTGTTCTGCCAGTTTAAGAAATACATTGTTTCCCTGGTTTTACATAGAGAACCTTCATTGGTGGCTGCTTTCAACAGTTAGTCGAATGCGAATAGAGACAGTAACACACAGCCAAAGATACATCTCCTGGCAAAACCCGACTCAGTGAAGCGTCATGCCAGCCATGGGCGGATAAAAAGCTCATCAGGCAATTTATTCACACGTCTTTTGCAGGCAGATAGGAGTCAAAAACACGCTCACCAGAACACCGTACCATATTTTCGCGATACGATAGAGGAATGATTTTGAAAGTCGGTCCATTAGCAGATGTTGTGTGTCGACGACCTATGGAAGTTCCGAGCATGTCTGCTTTTTCATTGTATGAACACACTTTGAGAACAACGAAGTTATATAACACATACAAATAATATTTGAGAAGTCAGTCAGTGAGCATGTATTCGTCCACTGTAGGACGTAAGCCTCTCCAATTTTCCTCCAGTCCTCCAGGCCTTCAGCGGTACAAAATTCTATTATCTGATAGATATATGGAAATACTTTATTGTTTCAAAACATTTTACAGTAACAAACGATAAGTAATTTACATGAGGGGCAAAGGCGGACTTATCCCTTACAGAGATTTCTTCCAATCAACCGTTGAATGTTTGAAAGTCGTATGTTTTGAGATGTAAGTAGGTACATAGAGCAAAAGAAAGATATGTTTGATTAATGTAGGATTTTTTAAAGTGGCTAACGATATAACGGTTAAATTTATTAAATGAAGAATTTTCAGCATTCAAAAACCCAGACACACTCTGGCTATCTCATAGTTAAAAACACTTTAAAATTCCCCGTTGTGCTCAATAATTATTTGACAATGCGCTACCACAGCGTACGGACGACGACAGGGCCGCGCGTCGCGCGCCACGAGTTTCCGCCTCCGCCGCTCCGCCGCCGCCGCCCGCCCGCGTCGTCGTAGCCGTCGGAAAATTATTCATTTTCACTGAAATTCGGTTAAGCGAGGTGAGACAAGTACCACCCCAGCCCGCCGCCGCGCCCGGAAATACAACTCGGAAACCACTATAAATTGTGTTTATAATTATAATTAAAGTTGCTGACACGTACGAAAATGTGCAGTTTCAATTTAAAAATTCTAATTCCTGCCCGTGGATTCGCACGTGTGGAACTTTGAGTTTATACGATGAGTCGGAATGTAAGCTACACCCATGTAAAATTTCAGGGCATCAAGTGACAGAGACAAAGCGTTTAGTGAATGACAAATACAGATAGGCAATGATCCTAATTTTACAATATACACACTTATCAGACGGCACACATAATACGTAAGCTAGGCGACGCATTAGGTTGTAATGGTTGAGTTCTTGCAGCACAACACCGATTATTCTGCTTACCCCGACTGTCGGGATTCAGCGTGTGTGATATGTATTTGTATGAAAACTACATTTTTATATTTACGCGGAATTAAAAAAAAATATATTTTTCACTATTTTCTTTCCTATACGTATAGCATGTAGATTCAATTCAGTCACTGCGGAAGCCGCGCTGTATTTTGTATTGATTACGTACCATGACGCCTACTTCAGCAGAAAACTGCGGTGAATATTCACACAATTTGTATTTCCAATTAATTTCATTTCATTTCAACATATCCAGCGAAATATCGCTACCATTTCGCGCTGACTAAATTTATCTGTCATTTATAGCATTCGAAATATGTTTGCTTTTTAGGGTTCCGTAATCAGCGACGCTGACTTATTTTATAGTCAGGTGACTCTCCGTTTGTCCGTCCATCTGTCTGTCACGGTCT
This sequence comes from Nematopogon swammerdamellus, assembly GCA_946902875.1. Lineage (NCBI taxonomy): Eukaryota > Metazoa > Arthropoda > Insecta > Lepidoptera > Adelidae > Nematopogon > Nematopogon swammerdamellus. The sequence goes on from OX336347.1 coordinate 1,090,966, forward strand.
GTAGCTCCTTTGTCAGCCTCGGTAGCTCGGTGGTGCGGTCGGTCGACTGTTGTTAAGCAACCCTGAGCGCGGTCAGTACTTGGATGGGTGACCGCTCGACCGTTGGAGGCTGGCCGTGGTTCGGATTCCACGTTAAACTGTAGGCCCCTTCATTTCTTACCTTACTAGGGTGGTTGGGTTTATCCCGCCCGGGTTGGTACCACAGCACCGAATGTAACGTCGTCGGTCGAAACGGCTATGTTAATAGTTGGCGTCTTCCGTCCAGTTCAGTGTAGCCGACATGAAATGAAAGGAAGCACTGACATGACACCTAGTTCACTCAGTGCTATGGGCTGACATCACGGATGTTGTAGGTGATATAGGTAGCCAACCGTGTCAGTTTCAAAAAAATATATACGGTTATATCGTGTCGAGCTATATTTTTGAAAAATTTTTGTAGGTTCCCAGTTCCCGGCAGGTAACGAAATTGTATGTGTAAACCAACGAATTAAATTATCGGGAAGTGGCATACAACGCACCGAATTGAGGCGCGCTATTGGTGAGCATTCGGCACCCTCTCCAATCGTTGTCTCTCCTTTATACGTATCAAATTGCCATTTAACCGTCTCACTCTATCGACGTTCACAGAGCGGAAACGTAACGTGTTGTATGAGGCGCTCGCGCACTTACGCTGTTTTAAATATTGGCAATATATAGAAGAACTGCAATCGCACCTTTCTACCGGTAAAATGTATGACGAGAGCCCGTCCAGAAAGTAGAATGTCGTTGGTGTAAACCACAAACTCATAGCAAGTCGGTTAGTATCCGTGAGCAGGTTTTTTTTTATATTTCAAATTGTAACACTTAAGTTCTTCCAAATTGTACGTAGGTACAGCCAGGTACTCCTGATCTTACTGTTTGAGTGAACCACACACAGGGCATCTTACTGTGTGCACCACAAGGCGTTTGACACTGTCCTCAAAATCTTTGGAGCGATAGAATGTTTGATTGGCTGGCCTGCCGAAACCCCTATAGCAGAATATCATATTATGTCCAAGCTGGCTTTACGATGTCGTTATAAATTAGCAGTATGTTGTGTAATCAAAGTAGAGTGCCTTCCAAAGGGCCAATAGAGATTCTTGTATACTGAGTTCGTCCTTGTTTAGGGTTCCGTATCCGTCGTACGGGACCCTATTACTAAGACTACGCCGTCTGTCTGTCTGTCCTACTGCTGTATCTTTGAAACCGTAGTAGCTAGCCGGTTGAAATTTTCACAGAATATGTTTTTTTATTTTTTTTTATGGAAACTGACACGGTTGGCTACATCACCTACAACATCCTTGATGTCAGCCCATAACACCGGGTGAACTTGGTGCCACGTCAGTGCTTCCCTTCGGCCGTGCCGGCTACACTGAACTGGACGGAAAACACAAACTATTTACATAGCCGTTTCGACCGACCTTTCATTCAGTGCGGTGGTACCAATCCGGGCGGGTTAAACCCTACCACCTAGTAATATAAGAAGGGAGTTATATCCCTTAGTCGCCTTATACGACATACACGGGGAGAGATGCAGTGGGGCTATTCTTTTAAAGTACCGGCCCCAAACGGTACATGTATTCTTATGGTGGATATAAGTTTTTTTATAATAAGTTTTTTTTTTGTGCGGAAACCTAGGTGCTCGAGTCCGACTCGCACTTGGCCGGTTTTTTGGTTTGATGTGGTCAGTCGAGGTGAAATAACACCAAATAATTTTTTTTTTCTTATTTACTTTAAATGTATGGAATTGTTACGGAACAACGTTGACCGTTTTTTTTTTCTTTAACCCATTATACCACATTTTTGCTTTTCCTATCAGGGCAACATTTCTTCTTCGCCTTCGTTCGCCAAGCCAATTCTGATTCGTTGAAAAAAAAATGCAAATTGTTACGACGATGCCGGACCGCTGCGCTGGTGGTGCGGTCGAGGACGACTTTGTTGCCAATGTGCTGTGCAAAATGTTGCGCCCCGGGCGGCGGCATGAGGATAAGGCTAGTCATACAGTGTGCGCTATGAAGTATCGTTATCTTATCTCATCTCATCTCACTTCTCATCTCACTAATATAATAAATGTGAAAGTATGTTTGTTTGTTTGTTTGTTCCTCTTTCACGCCTGAACAACTGGACGGATTTTGACGAAACTTCGTATAGGGGTAGTGTATATCCCGGAGTAACATAATTTAAAAGAAAAGTGGTCAAGTTCGAGTCGGGCTCGCGTAAAGAGGGTTCCGTACCATCCCGTTTTCTGTAAAGGGGGAGGGGGAGGGGAGGGGGAGGGAGAGGGTGGGGAGGGGGAGGGAGAGCGAGAATATAAGAACGACAGTTTATTATCATATTTGCGTTTAAATCGGATTTGCTGTTAAATCGAGTCTACAGCGAGCGAAGCTGCGGGCAAAAGCTAGTACTTTATATATCTAGATAGATAGATAGATAGAAAATGCTTTATTGCTCCAGTAAACATTAAACAGTAACAAGTACATTAGAAAATTTACATAAGGGGCAAAGGCGGACTTATCCCTTAGAGAGATTTCTTACAGTCAACCTTTGGATGTTTGAGATTCGATAATATAGTGGAATGCAAGTAGGTAGTAGCAAAAGAGTTGAGCGTGACAATTGAAGATAAAATAATAATAAGAATACTTATTAACAATTACATATTATGAGTGCATGCTAGTTAAATACAAGCGTGTTAAATACATATAAATTACAAAATATATAGAATATTATGTACACATAAATATACATACATACATACTTGTCCATACAGGTATGTTATGTATTCATCGGTCCACGCTTTCCTTGTCCCTTACTAGGTGGTACGCTACAAATCGTATTCGACTGAGTTTGTACCACCGTACTGGAGTCAGCGTGTATGTGTCCACTGCTGGACATACGCCTCTCCAATTTTCCTCCAGTCGTCCCGGCCTTCAGCTGTATATTGCTTGAGCTTGGTTTCACCACTGCTTTCCGTCGACGTAGGTACTAGATGTCGTCGTAGTAGTCGTATCAGTGTAGGACACGGGTACTCCAACGATCGTCTTCTCTTTGGCTGACGTGCCCAGCCCACGGTTTCCAATATCGACTACTTTATAGTTTTGTATAATTTCATTCATAGGTAGGTAACCTACTCTCGGATACTAGGAAAATATGAAGCTAATAGTAAGTGCAGCCGCTAAAAGTGGAAATAATTTTGTGAAATAGTTCGCAGCTTCCAGTGGATATCCTACCTAACGGTTTAATGTACTGCAGCAAATGAAGTGAACATGACCAGATAGCTGCGAGCATGCCGCCGCGGAGTGTTCACTGTTCGCTGTTCAGTGTTCAGTAGTTTCCGCCGAACAAGCTGCGGCGAGCTTTATGTTGGAAACAAAGCGTATGTTGCGGTCACTACTTGGAATCGACTCGAAAAATATTGATACACTTATGGAACTCTGTCAGATTGTTTGTTTGTTCACTGCGTGGTGTTTTCGCTAGGATGGTTAGCAAGCTCATTAGGTTTACAAGGTTCTACGAAAGAAGGTGTGCATTTTGATCAGTCCGTACGTAATTGTGTGCATAGTGGATTATTTTATATTATTTGTTCTCTGTAATTTTACTACAGTTGGGCAACTCGCGTCGTATACGATGAAAACTGAAAATAGATAACATTATTTTTTATTTTAAACTAGCTGTGCCCGCGGCTCCGCCCGCTCTCATATTTCACTTCACTGCTAACCTCATAAGCCATTTAGCGTGATAGTAAGTAGCCTATAGTTGATGGGAACAATCAAGCTATCCGTGGATTTTTTTTTTATTAAAGTCGGTTCAGTGGTTCTCGAGTTATAAGCGGACAGACAGACATACACTCAGACAGAAAGCAGACGTTGGATTTTATTATAGGTAAGGAAGGACGGATATATCTAAAATATATTACAATGTGAGTAGGTATAACTAAATGTGCAGAATTTTTTTAAAAATGTCATGTTGTCGCTGTGGTAGTGCTTAAGGTCTTTAACGGTGACGCTTGGTTCGGGTCGCCTCACATCCTCAAACATGGTCGAGGAAGGCGTTGGCTGGCCCTGGCGTGATGCTCGTGAACGGGTGCTGTTTGTGGAGACTGGCCTGCTCCAATTGGCAGCATATTATCTGAATGGTATACCTACGTATATACTACTTACCTGACTGCATAATTAGTTAACCCTTGACTAGGTAGGATTAGTCCCTCAATTTTATTAACCCATTGACAACTTGATACTTCAAGTAGGTATCTTAGTATTGTTATATTTTTATTTTTGATAATTTATGCTACATCGTAGTATGTATACTAACATAATTATGTTGATACGTATCAAAGTTTGACAAAGGCTCTTTACACCCTCTATACACTTAATTAATAAGTCTTTTAATTATTGCGCAAGAGCAAGAGCAAGTTAACAATTATTGTTAATCTCGCTCTGAAGCTGTTTTTTCGATTTTTTTTTTTTATATCATCCGGTATGGGTGGCTGAGTCGAAGGGGCCAAAGCGCATGCTCCGACCAGCCAATATCACCTCCGAGAAGGTAGGTGCCATACCGGAGACTTCCCTGGATTGCTGGCTATACTGGACTAGAGGAGAACACAGCCGAGGCTGCTATGCGGCCATCTTACATCCAGTACGGTGGTACCAACCCAGTCGGCTACAATTTGAGCCTACCACCTAGTAAGGGGCAAGGGAAGGGACCTACAGTTTTACACCGGTTCCGAACGGTGAAGTAGCAGGTGTAGGTATGTACGTAATTTTTTTCGTCAGAAAAAACTCATTGGTACACGCCGACCGGATTCGAACCTCGGACCTCTCGCATGAGAGGCCGATGCCCAAACCACTCGGCCACCCGCCGATAGACTGTAGGCGGTGTTATTGTGGCTAGTCACTAAAGTTACTTGTCATTATATGTATAAAAAACTGTAAATATTTTTAAAATTCATACATTGTCCGTCTGTCTGTCCTTAGTTCGTTACTCTACATTGTTGAGGCTGTATTTCGGTGTTATGTAAAATTCATATTTCCAGCTGCCAGGACTATTCAGGCTGGCGTACACTTGTCTTGTACTAGCACTGATCATTTGTATGCAGGCCTCCTCCGCTGTACTGTCTGTGTCTTGGCATACCGCCCGCTGGTTGCTTACAGCTAACACTCCAGACTTGTTGTGTTCTTTCGGGAATGTGTATACATTTTCTTTAAGAAATAAAATTATTCTTTTTCCTTGAAATCGCGACATATTTCGCCGAGCCACCCATAAGATGTCTAACGACGCCCATGGAGATTCGGTCGTATGCGGGGGTTGCGAATGCCATGCCAGCCTGTCAGGTGCCCATTCACGTCCCTCTTGAAGGACCCGAGACTGTACTTGGAGTGCATTATATGGGCAGGGCAGGGAGAGCGTTTCAGAGTTTACCGGTTCTGTAGAGGAAAGATTCGTTTTCGCCTCTGTTTTACCCGACGACGGATATGATAATCTTTTCAAAATCGTTCCCATGTCGCACGGCGAAAATATGGAATGATCTGTGTGAGTGTGTTCCTTAGCTCCTACAAACTGGGGGTCTTAAAAAATCTGTCAAGTGCGAGTTTTACTCGCGCGCGGAGGTTTCCGTATCTATCCGCTACCAATAATATCCGCCTATCCGCTCAGGTGGCGTGGTCTTCGAATTTTAATTTCGAAGATATGTAGGACGATCGGAGAGAAGCCTCAATGAGGTCAATAGCAATTTACGGTGGGAAAATGACAGCACCTCAATGAGATCGTTGGCAATTTAGCGGCTATAACAATGCAATGTATAAAAGCCTGTGGCGCCATCTATTATTCAATAGTGTGACCAATCTATTTTATTTTACGTTTCTTGTTTGGTTCCGTTAAATTTTTAAGATGTTCTTTTTTTTCTTATTTGTTGTTATATCCGCCATAGTAACAAAGTTTCAACGGGCTACCTATTACGGTTCAATAGATACAGCCCTCGGACAGACAGACGGACGGACGGACGGACGGACGGACGGACGGACGGACAGACGGCGGAGGCTTAGTATAGGCTTCCGTATGGGATACGGAAACCTAAAAACATGAATAAAAAACAACAATAAAATTTACGACCAACTTTTTTTCATCCTTGTCGCTGGGATAGCATCACAGCACCTCACTGAGCGTGGTCTCGCGAGGAGTGGTTTTATTGGATGTCTCTAATTGTCCGATGGACTTCTGGGCACACCACCGTGCCAGTTTCTCTACAAGCGGCGGGTGGCCGAGTGGTTTGGGCATCGGCTTCTCTTGCGAGAGGTCCGAGGTTCAAATTCGGTCGGCGTGTACCAATGAGTTTTTTCTGACGAAAAAATTTCCGTGCATACCTACACCTGCTGCTTCACCGTTCGAAACCGGTGTAAAACTGTAGGTCCCTTCTCTTGCCCCTTACTAGGTGGTAGGCTCAAATTGTAGCCGACTGGGTTGCTACCACCGTACTGGATGTAAGATAGCCGCATAGCAGCCTCGGTTGTGGTCTCCTCTAGTCCAGTATAGCCAGCAATCCAGGGAAGTCTCCGGTATGGCACCTACCTTGTCGAAGGTGATATTGGCTGGTCGGAGCATGCGCTTTGGCCCCTCCGACTCAGCCACCCATACCGGATTACATAAAAAAAATTTTTTTTACTTGTGGAGAATCGGCACGTGTGGTTGTGCTCGATGGTCAGAGAGAAGTCAGTAGTTTAGTAAGTTGCTACTGAACTGGTCCATAAAACTTTTTTTATTAACTTATATTTCGCACCTATGAAATTAGCTTTTGCCACTGAATGTAAATGAGAAAGATAGTTTCTCGTTCAAAGAGAGGAAGACAGAGAAGATAGTAGAAGCAAGAGGAAGACAAAGAGATAGAATCAAGAACGGGCTGCCGATGTGGAGTCGGAGTTATGACGCGCGAGTCAACTGCGGTGCTGGAACGACCCAACTGCTGTCTGTGTGGTAATGGCAGAAGGAACAAATGTGGACATGTTCGCGATCGACCGTGATGTTTCAGCTGTTCACAGCTGGCTTGACGACGAACGGGGAATCTGGGACAGAAGAATATTATAGAAGACTAGCTGTGCCCGCGGCTCCGCCCGCTCTCATATTTCACTTCACTGCTAACCTCATAAGCCATTTAGCGTGATAGTAAGTAACCTATAGTTGATGGGAAGAATCAAGCTATCCGTAGAATTTTGTTTTATTAAAATCGGTTCAGTGGTTCTCGAGTTATAAGCGGACAGACAGACATACACTCAGACTCTCAGACATTCAGACACTCAGACAGAAAGCAGACGTTGGATTTTATTATAGGTAAGGAAGGATAAGGAAGGATAATAAAGATAACTTAAAAGGACGAAAATCACACACCAGATAAAATAACCGACGGGCAAATTTTTTTTGTTTTTTTTTTATGGAAACTGACACAGCACCTACAACATCCGTGATGTCAGCCCATAACACCGGGTGAACTAAACAAACAAATACAAATGACAGAGAACTGAATAAATTTTATACTGATTGATAACAGTGACCAATGACCATTCCACATAATAATTAACGTCAACTATGAAGACAGAGGGCGAGGCCAAAGGCCGAGCTTCGTTCACGTTAACGATAATATACTTCCTCATAAGTAAGTCATTAAGGGCCTAATGCCGAGTCCGAGCGTTCACTTTAATTATAAGTACACTGTCGAAAACCAAATCAAACCAAAACTGCCGTACTTTGGTTTGCGAAATTAAAATACATAATGTTTAAAAGAATATCTATAAGTTCCTACATCCCTGGCAATATGGCAGAGTCGACGGTGAAGACGAAGGCACTGCGCCCCGCAGTTCGCTGTGATATTAATTCGTACCAAGTTTCGGGTCACCTGCTGTCGTAATTGCAACTCCCGCCCCCCGCCTCCACCCCCGCTCCCGCCCCCGCCCCCCGCCCCGCCCCACCCGAGCCGCACGTAATTATACGCCAGGTAGTTACATAGGTACGCACGTAGATTGCACGAGTACAGTTAGAGCACTCTGAAAGGTGTCCACAACGAAAATTTAAACCTTTGTTCGGAATGAAACGCTAAGCTAAGACAATAATATTATTATAATGCACGTGAAGAATTTATTTAGCGTAGTGAAAACTGGATCAAATCATTTTTATAATATTTTTTTCATAGAAACTGACACGGTTGGCTACCTCACCTACAACGTCCGTGATGACAGCACATAACATCGGGTGAACTGGGTGCCATGTCAGTGCTTCCCCCTTTGATCGTGCCGGCTACACTGAACTGGTCGGAAAACAAAAACTATTTACATAGCCGTTTCGACCGACGTTTCATTCAGTGCGGTGGTACCAACCCGGGCGGGTTAAACCCTACCACATTGTTGTTATATTTGTTTATTGATCATTCATATGGCAGTTAGACTGCACTCAAACTTGTCACGATATTGTTCTATCTGGTTAGATTACAACCACGAAGAAGAACGAATGAAAGGAATGCCTCCAACTCTTAGTAAAGCCAGTAGCCTCTGTAGCTCGGTGGTGTGATCTATCGACCGCCGTTCGCGATCTTAATCACACATCAGAACAAGGATGTGTGACTGTTCGACCTTTGAGGATGACCGTGGTTCGGATTACGTAAAGTTGTAAGTCCCTTCTCTTCTTACCTTACTATAGGTAGTAGGGATTAAACCGCCCGGGCTGGTACCACTACATTGAAAAAATGTCGGCAGAAGTGGCTATAGTCTACCATGGATATTCATATTGTTCGTGTTTGGCTTACCATGGTTGGTTTCGGACTGGCGGCGTGTGCAGTCCATCGTCAGCGCGAGTGCCTGGCTGCAGTCGGGCGCTCGGTGGAGAGAACACTAAGGGATATGGCTCCCTTCTTATATTACTAGGTGGTAGGGTTTAACCCGCCCGGGTTGATAACACCGGACTGAATGAAAGGCCGGTCGAAACGGCTATGTAAATAGTTTGTGTTTTCCGTTCAGTTCAGTGTAGCCGGCACGACCGAAGGGAAGCACTGACGTGGCACCAAGTTCACCCTGTGTTATGGGCTGACATCACGGATGTTGTAGGTTATGTAGCCAACCGTGTCAGTTTCCATTAAAAAAAACACTGCCTGTCAAACGCGAGCGGCTGCGAAGATTGCAGCTGCAGCTGTGGAGCCATCAATTCGGCTTGGGCTGCGTTCCGCACCTCCGCCGAGGAGCTGAATGTACTGACAGTGTCCTCCAGCTGCTGCTGGTGCACACTTCCAGACCTGCCGCTCTTCGGGGGGCGAGCACGGGATTCCATACCGGAGACAGCGTGTAGGAGTCTTCTCTGAAGTTGGTACGCTTCGAGATCTCGCTGGACTCACGGATGATGCGTGGAAAGAAGTCCGAAATGTCGGCCATAGTGACCGCGAATTCCAACCATGGTAAGCCACACACCAACGCTATGTAAATAGTTCGTGTTTTCAGTGTAGCCGGCATGACCAAAGGAAAGCACAGACATGGCACCTAGCTCACCAAGATGTTACGGGTTGACGTCACGTGTTTTGTATGATGTAGCCTAATGTGTCAGTTTCCATTAAAAAAGTATCTTGAACCAACCTGTATGCATCGCCAAAGCACAGGTGTGTGTAAAGTAAAGCATGCCTCTACACGCCCAGGAACATTAGGCGCTCGTGGCATCGTCTTGCATCGTCCCAAGTTTCAATTGAATATCAAAGTATCCCGGAAACTTGTGCCAAAAACAATTACGCTGAGTTACCTGCAGCTACATACAGTGGCTCCATTCCAATTTGGCAAAGAACCTAAACAACAATTTCTATACTTATTTGTACATACATTTTTTTTTTCTTTTTGGAGAACCGACCGAGAAAACGGGTTCGAGACGTCACAGACGAAAGTGCAGTGTCTCGACCTGAGCAACAAAAATCAAATAATCCTGTGAAGGGAACATGTTTTCACTTTATTTTATGTTTAGCAAATTTTTATTTATATCTTTTTATACCATGTTTATTTATTTAATAAATTATTAGAATTTCATTTGACCAGAAATTGCATTATCTGCCTTCCCTTACCTTCGTGCCAACTGTATATAAAATGTTGCGTGATTATTGTAAATTATTAGATAATAATTTGAATTGAGAGTTGGATTAATAAAATTGATCTAATTCTTCTATTCTTAAGGATTTAGTTAATTTAATATTTAATATGATAAAGAATTGTAAGTAAAAATATTTCGTCCAACTCAGCCTGTATCCTCCTTGAAATCAGCCGACTCCGCCACAGTGCCCAATACGCCGGCTGCGTTGCCCCTTTGAATGGCCAGCTCTATCCGCTGAAAGAAGAAAGACTTGGCGCGTCGGTCACCAGACTTATCAATAAGGAGCTTTCCTAGGTCGTTACCGAAAGTCCTTGCGCCGGGTGACCATACGCCTTCTTGGGTCCCCAGTTCCTGAGTTGACCACAATTAATTGTATGCAGTTTTATTTAGTTTAATTCTGTATACAAAGTGTACCAAAACTCAACGTCAAGCGGGAACCAGGGAGTAGGCCAATTTATGACTAACCAGGGAAAAATAAGAAAAAAATCGGAGTCATTTGTTTATTTATGATATGAGCATTTTTTTAAAAACGTTGAAAATTGATGTCTCGTACAACATTTTTAGGTACTACGAGTAAAAATTTGCAAATATAATTGTAATTTTTTTTTAAGCTCGATGTTCATTATTACTGCCGGTTATTGTCCCGTTGCCGCTGCTTTGCTCTATTAAATAAAAGCGGCGGGTGGCCGAATGGTTTGGGCATCGGCTTCTCATGCGAGAGGTCCGAGTTTCGAATCCGGTCGGCGTGTACCAATGAGTTTATTCTGACGAAAAAATTTACGAGCATACCACACCTGCTGCTTCACCGTTCGGAACCGGTGTAAAACTGTAGGTCCCTTCCCTTGCCCCTTACTAGGTGGTAGGCTCAAATTGTAGCCGACTGGGTTGGTACCACCGTACTGGATGTAAGATGACCGCATAGCAACCTCGGTTGTGTTCTCTTCTAGTCCAGTATAGCCAGCAATCCCGGGAAGTGTCCGGTATGGCACCTACCTTCTCGGAGGTGAAATTGGCTGGTCGGAGCATGCGCTTTGGCCCCTCCGACTCAGCCATCAATACCGGGTTACATAAAAAAAAAAATTTCTTCGTGGTGCTAAGCTTGGAATAGAGCGACAGCCGAGGGCGCGCTCCGCTGGTCGGCCAATGTGCGTAGCGAGCGAATGAACTAACTATAAGGCCAGGCGTATGCAAGGCGTAGGCAAGTCGCTCGCTGGCATAAATTTATGCCAGCGAGACGTTTGTACCTAGGTGTAAAAATTATGGATGAAGAAAATATTTACTGCAGGGGAATTTTCTTGATCGTTATAGGGACGTGGCGGGACATAAAAAAATTCATTTTACTTTGCAGTACTTGATAAGATAGCGACAGAGAAATGAGTGGGCTCTGTGCGTAGTTAAAGTAACAAATAGAAGCAAACAAGAAGTTATAAAGCGCGCCGCCTGTAAGGAAAACTTCAAGTTTACATAAATTAAAACTTGTAGCGGGTGTCACAAGAAGCGCCTACTTTGCGGCTTTAGCCCGTAACCTGCTAGGACCTTAACATTCAATTAATATAACTTGTTATACCTACACATTGAAAAAAAAAATTACTCTCCTCCCGACATTAAAATAACAATTTTAAAAAGATTGTATGTATATCGCGAGGCCAAATGCCTCGCGATTCCGCCGAGTACACTAATAGCAAAAAAATACTAAAAAAACTGTGAAATAAAAAACTATTTATAAAAAATATAAAAACCGACTTCAAAAATTATGAAATAAAATAAAATTGAACCCTAGAGTTGAAGGCGGTGCTAAAGCAAGCAAAAATGATGGATGAACGAAAAATGAGTGGATCATATCCTTTTGTGATTTTGTGTAGCCTTATTTTGCACCGCCTTCAACTCTAGGGTTCGATTTTTTTTTATTTCATTATTTTTGAAGTCGGTTTTTATATTTTGTCAGCCTCGATAGCTCAGTGGTGCAGTCGGTCGACTGTTGTTAAGCACACCTGGGCGCGGTCAATACTTAGATGGGTGACCGCTAGACCGTTGAAGGCTGACCGTGGTTCAGATTCCACGTACAATTGTAGGTTCCTTCCCTTCATACCTTACTAGGTGGTAGGGTTTATCCCGCCCGAGTTGATACCACCGCACTGAATGAAACGTCGGTCGAAACGGCTATGTAAATAGTTCATATTTTCCGTCTATTTCAGTGTAGCCGACATGAAATGAAGGGAAGCACTGACATAGCACCTAGTTCACCCGGTGTTATGGGCTGACATCACGGATGTTGTAGGTGATGTAGCCAAACGTGTCAGTTTCCATAAAAATAAACTGGCTGGTTAGTAGCAAGGCCTACGGCCAAGAACGCTAGAAAAGGAGTGGACCATAGACACTCCCTTGGCGCCGCGTGCCAATCGATTTCGATTATTCTTTTTATATTGGAAAGGGGGTGGGTGCTTCAAGGGTTGAAGTTGGTTTTTAACTAAAAAGAGTTATAATTTGTTTTATTTCATAAATTTCGCGGCATTCATTCGTTCTTTTTTGGAGTCAGGATTTTTTTTATGGATAGCGCGACATGTGGCATCTTTTTCCCTACAAGTAGGTGTCTAACGATGCCCATTGACATTGCGAATTTTATTTTATTTTAAATTTTGTGTCTATTGAGTTACAGGCTAAAGCCGCCAGAACGGTGTGGTCCTGCCTGGCTGATGAATGTTTCATCTGATACACGATTAACAGTTTAGTTAGCTTTGTTTTTCCTCCTTACTTTTATAGCGCGCCAGTTAGCGAGTTGTTATCAAGTTAGATCTCTTGGTGACAAGTTGAGTTATCTATCACTTCAATCGCTAGCTAAGAAAGTATTTTTGTTGCTTTATTCATATAATTTATTATTAATATGTATAATTATTTATATTAATTATACCTCGTAAAACTGTAGGTCCCTTCCCTCCTAATCTTACTTGGTGGTAGGGTTTAACCCGCCCGGGTTGGTACCACCGCACTGAATGAAACGTCGGTCTAAACGGCTATGTAAATAGTTTGTGTTTTCCGACCAGTTCAGTGTAGCCGGCACGAACAAAGGGGGAAGCACTGACATGGCACCTAGTTCACCCGGTGTTATGGGCTGACATCACGGACATTGTAGGTGATGTAGTCAACCGTGTCAGTTTCCATAAAAAAAAAAAAAAAATACAGTTTACCTGAACGCAGCCCGGCCTTCAGTGAAACTGAAGGCCGCAGCGAGCAATATCTATACAGAAGCGATCGTTTCAGATTCAGATATTTATTTCGCCATAAATAACACACAACATTAACAATATTTCATTGAGACATATGCATATTCAGTATGGTTCGTCATCATTTTTTTTTTCATGTCCCATTCAGCATTGCAATCTATAAGGAAGAACCGGGTAAGAAAACCTAATAGAGTTACATACATATATTTATTAATTTATATGTATTAACTGGTATTAACACATGGCTTGTATTTAACTAGCATGTACTTATATGTATTGTAAATATTATAAGTATTCTTATTATTATTTTATCTTCAATTCTCATAAAATTAAAATACACAATTGATTGGTATCAAATGTAAATCCAGGGTTATGCAGCAGACAGCAATCACCAGCAAGCTTCGACACAAACCAACCAACGCGCGCCCGGCGTGACGCGCGCGTCAGTTCCCTTGCGCGACACAGCTAATGAGGCGTCACTTACAGGGTTCCGTCTCCGGAGACGCGCCGGCAACTAACGAGCGCATCAATCACGCAACCCTGGGATGCCTGCGCTTTTTGTTGCAAGCCTTTTGCGGCTCCTAATTTCTTCATTAATTAAAATTGTTAGAATACTATTTTTGGATATTAAAAGGTGGAATTCTTGTGAAGGTTTTACCTAATTACATCAAAAATGTGTGTTAAATGCTATTACTCCTAACGTGAAAGCCTCCCCCGTACACAGCGTGTCCCAGATCGACCGCTTATATTATTACCACCACGCGATTCCTTAGCTCAATATAAGCTACAAAAAAGGTTATACAACGTGTCTCAAAACTCAACGTCAAGCGGGAACCAGGGAGTAGGCCAGTTTATGACCACCCAGGAAAACATGAGAAAAAAAAATCGGAGTCATTTGTTCTTTCAGAAAAAAATTTAACTGAATATTTTTTTGTGATAAAACTATGGGCATTTTGGTTTTATTTGGAATACTGATCAATAGCAGAGTTATTTAGGCTACCAATAAAAAAAAATTACAATTATATTTGCAAATTTGTAGTCGTAGTACCTAAAATTTTGTACAAGAGTGTTTTTCAAAAAACGCTCATATCATAAAAAACAAATGACTCCGTTTTTTTTTCTTATTTTTCCTTGGGTAGTCATAAACTGGACTACTCCCTGGTTCCCGCTTGAAGTTGAGTTTTGGAACAGTTGTATATATAAGTTTCATGATATAATTTAAACTATTTCTATTTATTGAATAATAGCGGTTTTATTGACGGTTAGGAGGTAACTGTGCCATTTTTAGGGTTCCGTACCTCAAAGGAGGAAAAAACGGAACCCTTATAGGATCACTTTGTTGTCCGTCTGTCTGGCTGGCTGGGTGTCTGTCTGTCTGTCAAGACCTTTTTTCTCAGGAACGGGTAGAGGTATAAAGTTGAAATTAATATCAAATACTAAGGTCTACGTTTCCTCGGAGGTGTAAAAAAATTAAGCTCACTCCACGCAATCACTAGATACGCCCATTTAAGTCACATATTTTGCTACCGGCAAACCAAATCAAAACCTATAGAGTACTTCCCGTTAACCTAGAATAATGAAATTTGGTAAGAAGCAAGGTCTCATAGCACAAGTAAAGGAAAAAATCGAAAATTGTAAATTTATAGTTATGTGACCTTAAAAAAAATGTTTGTTTGTTTTGTATGTCAAGGTCCCTTTTTCTCAGGAACGAATCAAGATAACAAATTGAAATAAATACGAAATACTAAGTTCTACTATCTCTTTAAGGTGTAGAATATTAAAGCTTCTAAATCAATGCAATCAAAAGATACGGCCATCTATGTCATATTTCATGCTCGCAAACTCACTCCACTCAAATCAAAACCTATAGGGTATTTCCCATCAACCTAGAATCATAAAATTTGGTAAGAAGCAAGGTCTCATAGCACAAGTAAAGAAAAAAATCCGAAAATTGTAAAATTGTAGTTATTGACATAAAAAAAAATTGTTTTGTATGTCAAGTTCCCTTTTTCTCAGGAATGAATCAAGATAAAAAAACTAAAATTAATATGAAATACTAAGATCTACGATCTCTTTAAGGTGTGAAAAATGCAAGCTTCTAAATCAACGCAATCAAAAGATACGGCCATCTATGTCAGATTTCATACTCGCAAACTCACTCCACTCAAATCAAAACCTATAGGGTATTTCCCGTCAACCTAGAATCATAAAAATTGTTAAGAAGCAAGGTCTCATAGCACAAGTAAAGGAAAAAATCCGAAAATTGTAAAATTGTAGTTATTGATATAAAATTTTTTTTTTGTTTTGTATGTCAAGGTCCCTTTTTCTCAGGAACGAATCAAGATAAAAAATTTAAATTAATATGAAATACTAAGATCTACGATCTCTTTAAGGTGTGAAAAATGCAAGCTTCTAAATCAACGCAATCAAAAGATACGACCGTCTATGTCAGATTTCATACTCGCAAACTCACTCCACTCAAATCAAAACCTATAGGGTATTTCTCGTCAACTTAGAATCATAAAATTTGGTAAGAAGCAAGGTCTCATAGCACACGTCAAGGAAATCTATCATACCTAAAATCATAAACTTGTAGTTATATGATATTAAAAAAAAATTGCTTGTTTTGTGTGTCAAGACCTTTTTTCTCAGTAACGAGTCAAGATATCGAATTGAAATTAATATGAAATACTAACGTCTGCGATCCCTTCGAGCTATAGAAAATGAAAGCTTCTAAATCAATATAATCAAAAGATACGGCTATTTATTATGGGAAATTTTAATAATTGCAAACTCACTCAAATGAAATCAAAACCTATAAGGTACTTAACGTTGACCTAGCTAGAGTAATGAAATTTGGCAAGAAGCAAGGTCTCACAAGTAAAGATAAAATCCGAAAAGGATAATATGTCGTTAGTCATACAAGAAATATATTTTTGTATATTTCAACTTCACGAATGCCGCACAGTCAATAACCATTGCTGTAGTGTTTATTTAGGCGGTTCGTGATTTTCCAAAACAATTGTTTTTGTACATACATAATAACTACAAATATATTGAGTGATGCTGATGATACGGAACCCTCGGTGCGCGAGTCTAACTCGCACTCGCCGACTTTTTTTTCTATCAAGAAAATTTTATGTAATCACTTTCTCGCCACATGTAATACCTAGCACCGATACTCAACTTTACCATATATTTATTACAGATTGATTATTGCGGTATTGTTGATATTAAACAAGAGTATCATCCGAAGCAATGTGAGGTATTACAGATTCTTAACTGAATAACTTATACCTACATATTTTGCGACTTTTAATTTCCATTCTTAATACATTTGGAAGCCAGCCATAGCCTGTGGACACCCAATGTATTGTATAATATACAGTTTACAGGTGTCTGAATATAGTCTACAACATATATATTAAATATGGCTTTTGCCCGGGGCTTCGCTCGCGTGAAATTCATATTTAAAAAGAAGAAAGTAAGCAATTAAGTAAAAATTCGATTAGCGTAACCGGAACTGAATTTTATAGCATATCCTGTGTCACGCGTAGTTAAATGTGCTTGTACTACGTTTCATCGAATTCGCATGATTAGTTTATGAATTATGGAGGAACATGCATACATACAGAAACGATTTCTAAAAATCGTCAATTTAGTTTTAGTAGCATGCATATAGAGTCTATTCAAACGCAGTATCTCAAAACAAATTAACTTACTCCATGACCATCCCTTACAGATTTATTATTAGCATACATCGGAATCCGCGGGGCACGAATGATTCAAGGTTGTTTAGTGATGGGACAATGTATCCACAAATATCGAAAATCGATCGTTATTTTAGAATAATATGAAATAATGTCGATTATTAAAACTAAGAGTATTTCTATAGAAAATAAGATATAATAAACAAATGTTGTATTTACTTTGTAGGTACAATACAAATCTGTTCAAACCACAATATTAGTTTTATTAGTATGGATTAGGCTGCGCCTGAGGTTGCGACCTCGGACAGAGCCACCCAGTTCGGTAGCAATAAAAAAAAAAAAAAAAAAAAAAAATGGAATAGAAAGAATTTGATTTTTTTTACAAACTTACACGTGTTACATCATAATGATATTGAAGACTTTTTTGTTACTGTTATGAAACTGAATCGATTAGGCTATAAAAATCAACCACCAATTTTTTTATTTAAACACATAAAAAAATATTTTACATAAAAAAAAGGCCAAGGTCCAAAAAATAGGTCTTACAAAATTAGTTCATAGTAAGCTAAGGGGGGGTTCTGTATCGGAAATAGATCACTTTTGAAGAACAAAGAATTTTTTTTTCACAAATTTTTTTTTTTAATGTTAAATGTAAAAAAAAATGTTTTCTTAATCGTTTCGGTTTCGTGCTAGGAACAAAAAAGTCTTCCAACACGTATATCTCTTTCTTTCAGAAATTGTGAAAAACCACAATTTTAGTTTTATTAGTATGGAATAGAAAGAATTTAATTTTTTTTTACCAACTTACACGTGTTACATCATAATGGTCATGAAGACTTTTTTGTTACTGTTATGAAACTGAATCGATTAGGTTATAAAAATCAACCACCTATTTTTTTATTTAAATACCTACATAAAACAATTTTTTACTTAAAAAAAGCCCAAGGTCCAAAAATGTTTATATAGGTTTTACTCCCTATATGATACAGAACCCCCCCTTAGCGTACTATGAACTAATTTTGAAAGACCTTATATAAATATGTATTATATTTACTTAATCGTTAACATAAAGTATACATGTTTATATAAGTACTGTAGGTATATAAGTATTCAGGTCTGAAATATGACATGAATAAAATACAATAAACAAATAAATATGAGTATCGATAACAGTGTCGATTGTTTATTGATCGCCGTAGTCAATCCCTAACAAGGTCGTATTCGTGCCCCGCGGATTCCGATGTCTGATTATTAGTATTGATTGATAGTACAGCCACTTTATGTAACCAGAAATTCGTCGACGTCATAATGGTCGACGTCAACAATTCGCGATGAATGTTTGGTTAATCGTTACGTCAAGATGAGTTGTGCGGTCTGCATCTACTAGGACTCTATCCTGGGCACAGGATTACCTCGACAAAGAGGATTTTAAGCTGACGCCGCCGCCCCGCCCCTGCCGGCCCCCGCTGCCATCCTACAAATTTGCATATGGACGGACACAAACATAGGGCTGACCGTTCATCGTTGGAACGATTCTATACTGAAGCAGAAGAATGGATGGAGATCATTAAATCGAAAAATTCAAATGTGTCGTTTTTAGCGTTCCGTATCCGTCGTACGTGACCCTATTACTAAGCCTACGCCGTCTTTCTGTCTATCTGTCTGTCCGTCTGTCCGAGGGCTGTATCTCTTGAACCGTATAATAGCTAGCCCGTTGAAATTTTCACAGAATATGTGTTATTTATTACATACCGATATAACAACAAATAATAAAAATAAAAAAAAGGAAAAAATTCACAGGGGTCCCCATACAAGAAACTAAAAAGTGTATGCGCGCCATCTACCGAAAACAGTATGAAGCATTTTAACTAATAAATAGATGGCGTGAGTGGCGCTGACCATGACATGGCGATACGGAACCCTCGGTGCGCGAGTTCGACCCGCACTTGGCTGGTTTTCAGAAGCCTCTAAATTATCACTCATTACTTTGGGTAGATGAAATTAAACAAACAGTTATGAATTAAGTAATAGAAATCAAAGAGTTTGTAACGTAATACAAACTCTTTGATAGAAATTAATGAAATTTAATTAATTTTTTTAAAGTATGATAATAAAATTAAATAAATGTTTATTGAAACTAATTTATTAAAAGCGCGTTATAAATGGGTTAATAATTATAGTCCCACTGCTTTTCTCCCCGTTCACTTCGTAAAGGGCGACTAAGGGATAAGGATAAGACGAGGGTCAAGCAAGATGCTACGCTAAAGGTTGACAGGGTAGCCACCCCAGCACTCGCACTGGACTTTTCAAAAGCACTCGAAACAAATTGATGCACGGTCACACTAATTTACCACACACTACCAAACGCTGCCAAACTCACCCTCTTCGTTCATTCACGGATTCACTTGCGATTAACAACCCTTTCACTGCGCGCATAGAGTTCATTCTCCTCCGACAACAATCTCGTTTACACCATACGAGTGGTTTACAAGTCCGACGAATTTCAATCGATCGTGTGGTACGAAATGACCAATTTGCTTTGCAAAGTGGCCGCTTAAAGAATGGAGTTGGTCGACTGGAAGTGGAGATTTTTAGGTTTCCGTATCCTGTACTGGACCCTATTCCTAAGCCTACGCCGTCTGTCTGTCTGTCTGTCTGTCTGTCCGTGGGCTGTATCTCTTGAACCGTAACACTGAAAGTGAAGTAATTGCCCGTTGAAATTTTCACACAATATGTGTTATTATGGCCGATATAACAACAAATAATAAAAGTAAGAAGAAGTAAAAAATTCACAGGGGTCCTCATAGAATTAAACTAAAAGTGTATGAGTGCCATCTACCAACAGTATGAAGCATTTAAGCTACATAATATGAAGCATTTCATAATACACGCCATAGATGGCGTGAGTGGCGCTCACCACGAAATGGCGATACCGAACCCTCAGTGCGCGAGTTCGACTCGCACTTGGCCGGGTTTTTTTTTCGTTGTGTGAATCTATTTGTAGAAATTGAAACACACTTCGGCCGTCTCATCTTTATAATACAGGTTCAGGTTTGTCAGCCTCGGCAGCTGGTGCAGTCGGTCTATTGTTTTTAAGCACGCCTGGGCGCGGTCAGTACTTGGATGGGTGACCGCTCGACCGCTGGAGGTTGACCGTGGTTCGGATTCCACGTAAAACTGTAGGTCACTTCCCTTCTTACCTTACTGGGTGGTAGGGTTTATCCCGCCCGGGTTGATACCACCGAAACGTCGGTCCAAACGGCTATGTAAATAGTCGTGTTTTCCGTCAATTTCAGTGTAGCCGACATGAAATGAAGGGAAGCACTGACATGGCACCTAATTCATCAAGATGTTATGTGCTGACATCATGGATGTTGTAGTTGATGTAGCCAACTGTGTCAGTGACAAAATGTCAGTTAATGTATGCCAAGGGCGGACTTACTGTCTTAGTGAATTTCCTGCAGTCATAACGGATTACATAAAAATGTTAAACTCCAAAACAACGTGTACTTTGTAACTTGAAGTACCTACGCTTGAGGCAACTGCAGCAAAAGTTATTAATATTTGAGAAGTATTGTATACTTACAGATTGCAACGATATTTTGCAAAAATATAAATGTATTATAAATTGTAATTTTAAGTCCTAATAAATAATCCAATGAATCCAAACTATTTTAAACCTTATTTAGCTCATTCGAGTAAATGTATGAACATTAGTTAACACTTAGATATTATGTGTTTACTTGCAACAAATTATTTATAAACATTTTACAATCACATTTACACTAGTTAACTATTTCAATGGGTAATCATTCAATTTATAAACGATGTGAGCTAATTCCAGAGGGCCTAGTCCGAGTTAACGTGACAGCTACGTAAACGTCAAATACCGATCGAATTGAGTTTTTATGTATGAGAGCACAATACGCTCACCGCGGCGCCACTAGAGAGCTCCATACATAAAAACTTAATTCGATCGGTATTTGACGTTTACGTAGCTGTCACGTAAACTCGGACTAGGCCCTCAGACACCAATAAATTTAATTAAATTAAATTTAAACGTAATGTCAAATAAATTTTATAATTAACACTTGAATTTTATATGCTTACAATACAATATTGTGTATTTTGTTTTGAATTTTATTATATTTATTATTTTATACAGAGCCATCTAGTCAAGCTTTTCCGAACCAGCGGGGTGACACAAAAGCGCCATCTTTTGCGAGGAAGTTAACCGAGTATAACAGCTTTTCCGCACGGTCGGAAATGTTGCCTATTTCGCTGGTTACTTGAGGAATTGAAACTACGGTGGCGTTGTTGGCACTATTTCCTGTGCCTTATCTAAATGTAGATAGATAGATAGAAAATGCTTTATTGCTCCAAAAAACATTAAAAAGTATTATGTACATTAGAAAAGTTACATCAGGTGCAAAGGCGGATTTATCCCTTACAGAGATTTATTACAGCCAACATTTGGATGTTTGAGATTCGATTTAATATAGTGAAATGTACGTAGGTAGTAGCAAAAGAGTTGAGCGTGAGAATTGAAGATACAATAATAATAAGAATACTTATTAATGTACACGCACAGAAGAATATACTTTACCTCCTTCATGTTAAAATTCTGTTGTTATTCCTTCAACCAATGATATACAATATTTTGTCATACATTCACACTCCGGAACATACGGCAACCGACGACGATGCACGAATCTGCGGTGAACTCAATAAAGACGATTTTATTTTCCAGTAAGTACAAATGTTCTTGTAAAATTGCACGGCTGTCTTTTCGATAGACTGTAGGGTAGGTGGTGTTATTATGTGGCTAGTCACTAGTACTTGTAAAAATATTTATAAAAAAAAATACCCTGCGAAGTTTCTTGTCGGTTCTTCGTGGTTGTAATCGAACCGGATAGAACAAATTGTGACAAGTTCGACTGCCATATGAATGATCAAATAAACAGTACAATACAATATCCATTAGTCGCCTTTTAGGGCATGCACGGGGAGAGATGCAGCGGGGTATTCTTTTTAAGTAGCGGCCCCACACGGTATTTCATTCCATATTTGCTCATCTATGCACATGCGATCTGTTCCATCCAGTCGTAGATGGCTCGCCACATCTATCCCCGAGTAGGCTTTGATATCATTAAGCCATTCACAGCGGTAGCCAGTCGGCGCATATGAATCACCGTGAAGCCTTCGCACCCATTCACCCCGGCAGCCTTGACGCGCGGGCGACCATTCATGAAGACTCGGGAGCGTTCGTCATATTGATGTCATAACCGCGCCTGCGCGCTGCCCACCCCGCCCGGCACATGCGCAGTGCGCACCGCCACCAGTGTAGACAATTTAATAAAGGACAACAATCTCTTAGCTAGCTCTACGTAGAATGAAATTTTATTAAAAACTACACAGTTTGAAATAGCTAAAAATTAATCAAAATTGTTACTGCCTATCGTGGATCTGTGAAATCTGTGCTCTTGCGCTATACATATACATCACGTATTTATAAATTATCTCATTTCGTGTTCGATTTTTGAAATCAAGGCAACGTGTGAAACGATTTTAAAATCTCAAGTGTGTGCTTAAGCATTCCTCTGTCTTCTACTTGACACTTCGACGGATTCGTCGTTCGTCAAGAAAACTGGGAAGGCTATATCAACAGGTAGGCCGTTCATATGTACGTATATAATATGTGGGTAGGTGTGTGTGTGTGTGTGCGTGTGGCTGTCTGCGAAACGCACTCATGCATGCGAGCGTGCCTGCTCTATAGACTCACATACATTTGTGAAGATATTTGCATACGTGCTTACATGTACAATATGTACTGGACTGGCTGTTCTGTCTATGAATTTAGTTTTGCCTGACATGGCACCTAGTTCACCAAGGTGTTATGGGCTGGCATCATGGATGTAGTAGGTGATGAAGCTAACCGTGTCAGTTTCCATAAAAAAAATTTCAGAAAAAAAAACTCTGACCGTATATCTGGAGGGGAAAAAATGTTCATATGTTGTTTTCAGATTTAATTGCTATGGTTTCATAGTAGGAAGGTATAGGCGGTTCAATTACTTTATTATTACCATTATTATATTTAATAAGTAACGTGTGCATTTTAGCTTAATATTAGGCAGAAAAATTATAGGTTTTTTCACTGCAGCGTAATATAAATTATGTTAAATTTGCCAGTACCCGTACTGGTTTAATTAATAGAAAACAGTTTTTTTTTACTTTAAAAATAAAAAAAATGTAATATAACTAAAGAATTAAAACCTACTTCACAAACATTAAAACAACCATCAAAAGTGGCGTTTTCAAAAGTTCCCAGAACACTTTGCATTACCCCCTGGATGGCAAGCTTTACCCTTTGAATAATGTAGTTGTAGGCCCTTGATTGCGGGACGTCAGTTGCGTCCACCACCAGCAGAGAGCCAAGCCCGGCTTTCATTTCTTCAAGAAGCTTTTGAAAATTAAAGTAGGCATACATTTTATTATTTAAAAAAAAATATTTGTTGCTGTCATACATAACATAAGCTACAATTATTATAAACAGCGCCATCTGCTGAATACCACGCAAACTAACTCTATTACTTTCTTTCGTGTTTTCTGCTCTCCACACCACAAGCCATTTTCAGTTTCATTAAAGTTCTGTTTCAGACGTACAGATGTCGCTAGTAGTGGAGAGACTTGTTGATCGAGTTTGCCGAATCTACAGAAAACTTCTTTTTCATAAAGTAGGAGATGGTAGGGGCAACCCGTGTACTTTTTCTAATTTTCACCCTCCCGGATAATCAGTAGCGAAGGATTGATGCAGACCTATGAAAGTTTATAATTTTTTTTTTATGGAAACTGACACGGTTGCCTACATCACCTACAACATCCGCGATGTCAGCCCATAACACCGGGTGATCTAGGTGCCATGTCAGTGCATCCCTTCATTTCATGTCGGCTATACTGAACGGGATGAAAACACTAACTAGTGAACGGTTTTGTGTAGTCTTGTATAGTTTAATCGTTCAGTTGTATAGTTTAGGTTCATAGTTTCATTTCATCGTTTAGTTTCATACTTCAGTTTCATAGTTCAGTTTCATAGTTTAGTTTCATAGTTCAGTTTCATAGTTCAGTTTCATAGTTCAGTTTCATAGTTTAGTTTCATAGTTCAGTTTCATGGTTTAGTTTCATACTTCAGTTTCATAGTTCAGTTTCATAGTTTAGTTTCATAGTTCAGTTTCATAGTTCAGTTTCATAGTTTAGTTTCATAGTTCAGTTTCATAGTTTAGTTTCATAGTATAGTTTCATCTAGTAGGGTTTAACCCGCCCGGGTTGATACTACCGCAATGAATGAAAGGTCCGTCGAAACGGGAATGAAAATATTTCGTGTTTTTAGTCTAGTTCAGTTTAGCTGGCAGCTGGCATGTCAGTGCAGACCAAAGTAAAGCACTGACATGACACCTAGTTCGCAAAGATGTTATTGGTTGACCTCACAGGTGTAGTATTTAGGTGATAATGTAGCCAGCCGTGTCAATTTCCACAATAAATATATTAAAATCTACAATTATTAAGTTTTCAATTTCGGACCAAGAAAAAATTCTTACATCGTAAAAACTATTTAAATAATTGTTATGACAGCAATGTTAAAACTTAATACCTATGTACCAGTAAAAGACTTGGCAGCAGCCAAATATTATCCAAGTCTAGCGGGCTTGTAAAGTTAATTCCCACTAAAATTTTCTCATTAACGAAGACAAAACTTCAAAGGTTACCGGTGCCTGCTTCTTGTTACATTTTCCTGCTCACTGAAGCCAACGGCAGGTCGTGCGGTCTTGTGCGAGGAATCTGCCGGAAACCACAAGTTGAACTGTGTGAACCATCTCTCTGAGCACGGGCGTAGCCTGTAGGCGTAGCCGCGGGGCGGTGGGGCAGCGTGGTGGCCTATCCTCCCTCATGCATGCATAGGGAAGGGATTATTCTTATTGTAGCACAACACCGATTACTGGGCTTACCCCGACGGTCGAGATACACCGCTATGGAATTTATATAGGTATTTATGTTTAAGATTATTTTATTTTGTTTTATTTTATTTTATCTTACTTTATTTTATTTTATTTTATTTTATTTTATTTTATTTTATTTTATTTTATTTTATTTTATTTTATTTTATTTTATTTTATTTTATTTTATTTTATTTTATTTTATTTTATTTTATTTTATTTTATTTTATTTTATTTTATTTTATTTTATTTTATAAGGAGGAAAAAACAGAGATATTTATTTACCTACCTAAAATCTGACGCAAAAATGAGTTGCACGAAAGGTGAAATGCTGTCATTAGAATCCTTTTCTAACAGGCACTTAAGTAAAGTCAAATTGACATCCGCCATGCCGAGCGAAATAATAGCGTCAGCTGTCTGCCAGTTTGTTTTAGGGACTATTAAGAAGGCGTTATTAGTGCCAACTCTGTCTTCTTAACGTTGATAGATAGAGAAGACACAAAAGCATTGCTAATTGTTTGTTATACAATGCTGCGTAGAAATTTATGATTTGATGAAAAAAAATCGGTCAGCGCTAGTTTTACTCACTCACGGAGGGTTCCGTAGATCCGCTTTATCATTATACCTGTCCATACCAAACACTGGCGGCCAGTCCTAAAGTGCGCCCGTGCGCCGCACTACCATACCACGAGAAGTTTTCACTTCACTCAAAATAAATAATATCTTACAATACAACATACCTACATTAAAACCATAAAGATCGTACTCCAAATAAATACGAATGTGAATTCGACCTTATTTTATAGATCACAAGGCACGTTTTTGCGAGTAAACCCGCGCCCCGTGCGGAATCGAAAAGCGCACGCGGGTCTCCCATCTAAATATATGGGGATCGGCAAAACACCGCTGGCGCGTGAGACAAAAGATACTTCATAGAAACAGTATGGGCCGAAATGGAGTTCTGCGTGCGGCGCACGAGCGCCAAACAAGGACGCTATATCGTGAATAGCCGCGCGTGCGACACGTCGCGAGCGATTCCTTTTGCACGAGTCCGTCTACCTAGAGTCAGCGCGCTGTCATGTGATGTCACATACCCGTTAGCGCGCGACTTTGGGGGGTACTATAAATGAGTTAAAAAACTTGTTTGCATTTATTTTCTTGTTTTTTGCAACTCATTGAGTGTCTTGAGAATATTCATACTAGGCACGTAAATAATACAACGCAGGCGTTTAAAAAATTCGGAAGTCGCGATCTTAAAATAACATTGTGAATGTGTTGGGAAATTTGGTATTTAAGGAGGTAGGTATTTAGCGCACTACCGGTCACTGAAGTCACCAGCCGCCACTGATACCAAACCATATCCGTCTATCTTTTGTATCTGCCATACCAAACTGCCTGCCGCACCATCTATCATTGAGTAGCGCAAACATAATTGATTGTTAGCACGTTTCTTGTATGGGGACCCTTATTTTTTGATATTTTTTTTATTTTTTATTATTTCTTGCCAAAATAATTAACACATATTCACCTACAGGTACAGGTACCTATTACCCCATACAGCGCTAGGACGGACTAACGAACGGACGGACGGACGGACAAGTTAATGGATCTTCTGAGATATTTCAACCTATTTGACTTTTATAATAAACTTAATTTAATTTTGCATTCAAAATTGCCAACCGCTCAAACTGCGCCGTTGTGTTAGAGTGTGTAAGGGTGTGTTTCAGTTTGTAGTCTGTGCAGTATTCGTTTTGTTTAAAATGTTCCATCCTTCTGCAGATTCAGAAGCAAAATTCAGAAGCATTCAAATTTCAATGCAGCAGAACGGTGACACGGAATTATAGTAGTGCGAAGCCAAAGAGATTAAAAATGGAACGGGTTTAATGTATTTGTGCGAAGCGCTGTTCTCTTGTAACATGTGTATGTACTAATTTCTAGAGTTAAAAGTTTAGAATTTTTTTTTTATATTGATAATGACTGTCTTTATTAATATAAATTTGACATTAATAAATTAAAATTATTAAATAAGCTTAAACTACCTATCAAATAAAATAAAAAACTATAACTAAAAACTACTAAAAACTAAAAACTAACTAAAAAATAAAATATAAACCTATAACCAATACAAAACTTAATAACCCTCCTCCAGGTGTGACGATGTGGGCACTGTACCGAGGACGCTAGCGGCGTTGCCTCGCTGGATGGCCACACTGATACGCTGCCTCAGGAACTCGAGCGAACGTTGTTCTCCTGAAGCAGCGTACAGGGACATCCCGATGTCTTTCGCGAGCCGCTTTGCCTCCTCAGACCATGCCCCCATCCCATCGTCTCCACCGAAAATGCGGCGAAGATGTGCTGGTGTGCCACCGAACTGTATTTGGTGTGCTTGTGGCGGGCTGCAGTTTCAGCGGCTGCGCCGGCGCGCTTCGAGCATGCCTTAACGTGACTGCTGCACAGAGTATCGGCGCAGGTAGCATCCCACACCAGTGACTTTCCCTCACGCCACGGGATGATGGTCATGCCATCTGGACGCTTACCATCGTCCCGGAATAGGCCCACTGGCTCCAGAGTTGAGGGAAAGCCGTTTAGAAATTGTATTGTTTTACGAATAAAATGTGTTAGTAACTGTATTGCTGGCCCCACTCATTGCAAAATGTTGGCTGCGCTGCTTTCTCTCTGCCTATGGAAAATGTAATTTTGAGAGATCTGAAGAAACGAGAAGTTGAAAACCTCTACAGCCGCACCGACAAACTAAAAGGATTATAAATTTGTAATTTACAAACATACGTGCATACATAGCGTCACGCCTGTTTCCCGGTGGCGTAGGCAGAGACAACGGATCTTCACGTGCCACGATCCTGACACAGGCCTCTTCCACTATCATAATGCTCTTATTCATCACTAGCTCGTCGGTTACGGGTAATGCGCGGTTGTTAGGTTTCCGTAACCCTTACGGAAGCCTATTACTAAGCCTCCGCCGTCCATCCGTCCGTCCGTCCGTCCGTCTGTCCGAGGGCTGTATCTCTTGAACCGTAGTAGGTAGCCCGTTGAAATTGTCACAGAATATATGTTACTATGGCGGATATAACAACAAATAATAAAAAAAAAAGAAAATGTTAAAAATTAAGGTGGGCTCCCATACAACAAACTTACGAAAAATCGATTAGTCACGCTACTGAATAATAGATGGCGCCACTGGCTTTTATACATTGCATTGTTGTAAGACAAAAGATAGCCGCTCAATTGCCAACGAACTTATCGAGGTGCTGTCATTTTCCCACCGCCAATTGCCATCGACCTCATTGAGGCTTCGCTCCGATCGTCCTACATACCTATCTTCGAAATTATAATTCGAAGGCCATGCCACCTGAGCGGATAGGCGGATATTATTAGAATTATCGTGTTCGCAGCGGAAAATCTCCTGTTCGCAGCGGACATTCTCTTCTTCGCAGCGAACATTATCCTGTTCGCAGGAAAAATTGTCCGCAGAAATTCTCCTGTTCATATGAGACATAGCGGAAATTCCCTTCTTCGCAGCAGACATTATCCTGTTCGCAGCGGACATTCTCGTCTTCGCAGCGAACATTATCCTGTTCGCAGGAAAAATTGTCCGCAGAAATTTTCCTGTTCGTAGGAGACATTCTTCTGTTCATAGGAGACATTCTTCTGTTCGTAGAAGACATTTTCCTTTTCGTAGCGGAAATTCCCTTGTTCGCAGCAGACATTCTCCTGTTCGTAGCGGAAATTATCTTGTTCGCATCAGACATGTTCGTAGCAAACATTCATTCTCCCATTCGTACCAGACATTCTCCTGTTCCTTCACGCTAAAATTTCACGTCGCTCAAATATATTTTGAAGCCTTATTTTCAAGGCGGAGCACATCCCCGGACAGTCGTTAGCTCCGCTAGTCGAGTGTTGGCCGGCGAAGACTCAGCACCGCTTTCCGATACGTCAGAAATTATTGTGTTTATTTGTTATAGTAAAGTGACCAAAATACAACTCTTTCACCATGGATATAACTATAACGAGACACTTCAGCCTGGATGATGTAAGTTTAATTTTGAATAGAATCAAAAAGAAAACGCTTATTAATAATTACATTTAAATAAGTCTTTGTAGTCAGAACTCTCAGCAAAATTGTTAATCTTGCTCTCAAGCTGTGTTTTCGATAGACTGTAAGCGATGTTATTATGTGGATAGTCATTAAAGTACTTGTAATAATGTGTATATAAAAAAAATACCCTGCGAAGTTTCTTGTCGGTTCTTTTTCGTGGGTGTAATCGAACCGGATAGAAGAAATTGTGACAAGTTCGAGTGCAGTCTAACTGCCATATGAATATTTACATAAGGTGCAGAGACGGACTTACATATATTTATTAGTCAACCTTTGGATGTTTGAGATTCGATTAATATAGTGGAATGTAAGTAGGTAGTAGTTGAAGATAAAAGAATTATAAGAATACTTGTTAATAATAAACGTAAATGCATACCAGTTAAATAAAAAGCCGTACTAATCTTAATACATGTACTAATGTTAAAATATAATATACAAATAAATATACATAGGTACATCCTTGTTCATCCAGGTATGAAACAAAAGGGTATTTTTTAGGTTTTCACTTGAAACTGTCGGAATTAATAGAGTTTTGTGAACAAGGGAATTTTTGGGAATTCAATTTACATAGATTTTATAAAATTACTTGATTTAATTTAATTTAGTTGCACAAAGAAACAAATATTACCAAATAATGAAACTTTTAGGTTGTTTTTTTTTTCTAAATAAAGTCATCTCATAAAAAAGACTAAAAATACATTTAAAATGTCTTTAAATAAAGTAAACGTTATTTTTGTCTATAAGATAGGACAAACCCTTTTTATATTTTTAGTCTGTTGACAATCATAAATATAGGTATGAATGCCGTTAAATCTATCTATTTTACAGACCACATACCCTTATCACAGAATAGAAAAGAGTACTCCCCCTTATGCTAAGTGAATAATATCTGTGATAATATGAAATGCGGCCAAACTTTTAAAAGCCTCCATGCTGTGGTCCGCCTCCGCCGCGCCGCGAGCCTCTCCCAGACAGATACCGCAGAAATGGACGAACATTCAACCGACGCCCTTAAAACTTCTCTCTCATATTATTATTATGAGAAGACTGAACATTCTAACTAAACCTATAAAGTTGGTGCTCATCTCACAGTATTTGTTCTCGTACTCTGAGGACACTTTTTTTTTATAGAATGCGCGACACATGGCGCCGAGCCACCCATAAGGTGTCTAACGACGCCCATGGATATTCTGTGATGCACGGGGATTGCGAATGTCATGCCGGCCTGACAGAATACTTTTCACGCCACTTTTGAAAAACCCCAGGCTGTACTTGGGAAGAAATAGATGGGCACGGAGTGCATTCCACATTTTCTTAAAAATAATAGCCCCACTGCTGCTCTCCCCGTGTATGTCGTAAAAGGCGACTAAGGGATGAGGACAAGATACCTTACTAAAGGGCGACAGGTGAGCCACCTTTCACCTTGGAACGGTACTTCCACCAGTCATGCAGCAAATGGGTCTTCGTGCCTTAAATGGTGCTTGATAGTTATCTCTTCCGAATACTTTGCTAAACGTGGTGATCGGTGTTGTGCTGTAGTTTACAAGTCGTTGCAGTAGAACACCGATCACTCTGCTTACCCCGATTGTCGAGATGCAGCGTGTGGTATGTACTGGTAAGCATGTAATATCCGAATAACTTTTCAGCGTAATGTTGAATCCAGAACAATACTCTTAAAGGTAAATTATTTAACACAGAATAACAAAGTCCGTTGAACAAAAACAACAACGGAAGCAAAGTGGGTAAACGTAACGCTTTGTAGCAAAAGCGCAGGTTTCTAAACTATTTAGGACCCACGAGACGCCCGGGGGGACCCCGTGCGTCGTGGGCAAGGATATTTCAAAAGAAGACACGGAAACTCTGAGACTGTACGCAAATAAAATTCAACTTCAAATATCAAAATGTATATTAGTACATAAAGAAATGAAAATAAAATAAACCTTATTGTTCATCAGTATGTAAAAGGCGAGTTTGTGGCATTCTTCATGAACTAACCATTGGGGTGTGGAAAACACATAAGAGCGGACAATGCAGTACTAAAGAAAGAACATCAATATGAATTATCTTAATATTATAATATATTTTGCATCTGACTTCACCAACCTGTTTGTTCCAACTCAGGAAGAACTAATTAATCATCAGCCCCAGATGGTTGACACACATGCTGTAGACAATATCCACACCATCTAAATTTGGTAGGCAGATCGAGGATATGTAATATGTTTTCTATAAGGACCCTCCTATTTTTGGCTTTGCTACATCATCTACCACAACATCTACTATACTACAAGTTTGATGTCAGCCTTGGATTATATTCAGCGAAGAGCGTCTCATTGGAGACTCTGTACTCCCAAAGGACCTTGAACCTCTAAAACACAGACACATCGTTGGTTCATTGAGCCTGTTTCATCGGTACTACTATGGCCGTTGCTCTGACGAACTCAATTCCCTCATCTGACCTCCTCTTTCGCCAAATCCGCCATACTCTTGCGGAACACCCCTTTGTTGGGCGACAGAAGAGTTCTTCGAACTGCACGATTCTCTAAGTCGTTCTCGATCGCACTGCAAAGGTGTGGAATTTCCTAAAATCCAAGGATCTTCAAATCGCGGGTTACAGCCCTTCCCTAGCGATATAAGTCCACCATCAAGCCGGACTGGTACCTGCTCGGGGTGAAATTGGCTGCGCCCGAGACTCCGAACACGAGCACAACCACCCATTTCGGCAGCAATAAAAAAAATCCTTGACCACACCTTGGTGAACTAGGTGCCTGATAATGTACTCGTATTCATTCACATTTATACCCGATTTCGACCGACCTTCTTTCGATGCGGTGGTACCAATTCGGTCGGGTTAAATGCTATCACCTCCGGCCGTTTCCACCACCTACGGCTATAGTGTAGCTGTCAGTCATCTCCTGACAAATGCACGAGAGATGTAACAAATAACTGTAAAGAGCAAAGGAGATGATGTCACCAAACAAGCTTAAAAAAAAAACTTTTGGAAGTGAAGACATTTCTAATGCACAAAGGAATATGTTGAATTCCTCGATGAATAGCTCCAGAAAGGTCATGTTACCTATTCAAATACAATAAACGAACGTAAATTTAGGAATCCATACAAACGTGTCAACAAACGTAAAAATCGAAAAGCGTAAACATTGTTCTGAGACTTCAAGAATTTATTTTTACACTTCTCCGGTTCGTTCAAGTGTCATACTGAAGTAAACATTTGTATGACAATATTAGTACCAACTGACCCGCTAGAGGCGCTATGTGATCGTTTCTCCATACAAATATTTACTTGGACACGTGACTTGTTGCTTTCCTTTCTTGAAGATTTCCCATCGGCAATAACTCGACCGCTCGGATTACATTTTCGATCCGTGGTTCGGAATCCACGTAAAACTGTAGGTCCCTATCCTTCTTATCTTACTAGGTGGTAGGGTTTGACCCGCTCGGCTTGATACCGGCACTGAAAGAAGCGACTATGTAAATGGTTCATATTTTCCGTCCAGTTCAGTGTTGCCGGCTTAACCATAGAGAAGTACTGAAATGCCACCTATTTCACCATATTGTTATGATCTGACATCACGAATGCAGTAGATGATGTAGTCAACTATTTCATGTTCAAAAAAACCTCTCGCCTCTCTTCTCCAAGAGTGAAATCCTAAAATGGTCACGTTTTTACTGTTGTTTTTAACCCCCGACGAAAAAAAAGGAGGGGTGTTATAAGTTTGACGTGTGTGTGTGTGTGTGTGTGTGTGTGTGTGTGTGTGTCTGTCTGTGGCATCGTAGCTCTCAAACGGATCGACCGATTTGGATGCGGTTTTTTTTATTAGGAAGCTTGTTTAATCGGGATGGTTCTTAGCTATGTTTGTAATCAAGTAATCAAGTAATTAAGTAATAAAAAAAATTGTTATCTCAAAAAGTGGACCGATTTTCATGCGGTTTTTTTTAAAAAGCTTGAAATAAAAGTTAAATTACAAATTTAAAAAACCCCCGACCCTTAAAAAGTCAAAAATAATTTCCGTTTACTTAATTAAAGGAGTCGGGGGACCGCTAAGTAAATAAAATATAAAAACTCAGAGCTGCGCGGGAATTTACTAAGCGGTCTTCCGACTCCTTTAATTAAGTAAACGGAAATTATTTTTGACTTTTTAAGGGTCGGGGGTTTTTTAAATTTGTAATTTTTATTCTTTCTAGTCGTCAATGCGAAGCGGCGCTCTCGCTGCCATGGAGGCGGAGCCCGACCTCAGCACGTTCGAGAACAAGTCCGGGCTGGCCGAGGACATGAAGTTCCTGGCCTCCATGCCGGAGCTCTGTGACGTCACGTTCCTCGTCGGCGACACCAGGGAGCCCGTCTGCGCCGTCAAGGCGGTCCTTGCCGCCCGCAGCAGGTTCGTCCTCTTGCCCTTTACTAGGCAATAGCCTAAAAGTGTAGCCCACTGGGTTGGTAGCTTAGAAAAGAAAATTGTTTCGCTATGAAAATTTTTAAACTATAGAGGTAGAGGGTTGGACACGTTAATCGCCGGCCTTATAATCGCTGTGATAGACGGGTGCTCGAATGGTGGCCAAATATATGCAAACGTAGCGTGTGACGCACCCAAGCTTGGTAAACCGACGACCTACAAATGTATCCAGGAGTGGATGAACTAGAAGACCGCGTGTGGTGGCGTGCCTTTTGAGAGGCCTATGTCCAGCGGTGGACCGATACGGGTTGATGATGATAAAGATAGGTTGGTAACAACGTACTAGACGAAAGATGACCGCATAGTAGCCTCGGGGTTCTCTTCCAGCCAGTAATACAAAGGGAAGTCTCCAGCATGATTTCTTTCGGAGGTGACATTTCCTCTCAGCCTCAGCCACACGCACTGGATTACAGGAAAGACAATAATATTATAATAAAATATATAATTTAAAAACAAAATCGAAGTAAGAGGTAAGCTAATTCTTGCTTCTCAGATTACGTAGCGAAATTACCGTTACCAGTGGCGAGAATATAGTTTTGCTTAGCATTTCGAACCAAGCCTCCCTTCGTGAGCATTCTACCGCTCTATAATTGGTAGAAAGGCCTAAATAGAGGTGGTTCCTATTCAAATGCTGTATCATGATACCGAATAATCTTGCTTGGATATTATTAGAATCTATTAGTAAGAGGATTATGTAAAACGTGGTGCCTAAGGGGATTGGTACCTATTTGTGTATTCCGATGCAAATAATATATCTTATATGGCTTGTTTGGTGAAAATTTGATACCAACACGAGGTTTATACTTTATACTTCTAATTCATTGTGAAAAATTAACTTGGACTACGCAGAATACCGTAGTGAAACCTATAGTGGACAAAGTTCAGACATTTCCTCAAAGAACGAGGATCTAACTTGTAAAGGATGTATTTCGTTCCAACCAGGGTGTTCCAGAAGATGCTGTACCAAGCGCCCAGTCCTCAGAGGAAGAAGGAGCCAGCGCCGCGGGAGAACAAGCTGCGCCTCTTCCTCAAGCGATCCTCGGAGCCTCTACTTAACCTTCAGAACGCTGCTCAGCAGGTGAGGAACTCCAACCTTCCAAACTCTAGACTAGAAGACCGGTGTAAAACTATAGGTCCCTTCCCAGCCCCTTACTAGGTGGTAGGCTGAATTGCAGCCGACTGGCTAAGTGCCACTGTACTAGACGTAATAAGTGTTATCTAGTCCAGTATAGCCAGAATTCCAAAGGGAAATGTCCGCTATGGCACCTTCTCGAACATTATAATGGCTGGCCGGAGCACTTACTCTGGCCTTTCTAGCTCGGTAAACCACATTGGATTACATAAAAAAGCTCTCCATAAATGACCTTGCTCTATCTGGCTCGAAGGATCATTTTTGAGGTTCAAAAGCGCAAGCATATCCTCATCATTCATCAATACTTCAATACTAATAATACATCTGTAAGGGATGGTCATGGAGTATGTTACTTTGTTTTATGAGATACTGCGTCTGTAGACTCTATGTATGATAACTAAAACCAAATTGAAGATTTTTATAAATATTTTCTGTGTGTATGTATGTTCCTCCATAACTCTTAAACCGATGATCCGAATTTGATGAAATTTAGTACAAGCATATTTTATTATACGGGACACAGAATAGACTAAATAAAATTCAGTTCCGGTTACGCTATGATGTGGCTCTCATACAAACCGAATTGTTCCGCGCGCCGAAATAAAGGTACGGTAGCGGGCTTACTCACTTTCTTCTTTTTAAATGCGAATTTCACGCGAGCGAAGCCTCGGGCAAAAGCTAGTCCTGAATAAAATAAGACTCATTTAGGTCTAACATTTATCAAATGCACAGATGAGATCCTTGGGTGTTGGAAGTTAGACCTAAATGAGTCTTATTTTACTCAGGATGAGGATATGCTTGCGCTTTTTAACCTCAAAAATGATCCTTAGAGCCGGATAGAGCAAGCTCATTTATGGAAAGTTTTTTAGGTGAAATCTGAAGTTATGCTCTAGTTTCTAGCAATATTACTTTTAGCATCCATCACTTAAATATCTATTGTATTTGCTTTGTTTTGAAACATAAAACTGATTCTAAATTGCCACTTCAAATTATTGACTTGCATATATTCTGTTGTAAGTATAAGGTTTTCTGCATTGATAGAGGAAAAATTGTTAGGTTTACTATAAAATGCATTTTGAGCCAATTCTAGAAATCCCACGCTTTCAGTAATTTATGTGAGTTGGCATATTTTCTCTTCTCTTGCTACCCCTGCTCTCCCCCCCCCCCCCCCCCCCCCCGCCGACGCCCCCCCCCTCTCCCCCCTAACCGCTTGTACCGCGCTTTGTTCGGTTAGTGTTGTCATATCGATATTTTTTGTTACCAACAGCGATCGTCATTCGCCCAACAATTGGCCCCGATACAAGAGGTAAATCTCTTGACTTCCAAATTGTTTTCCAAATTTTCGTCGACTCCGCATTGCTCTCATACATGTGTTGTACAAAATAGCACGGCGTATGCGTTGTAGTAATGTTCTGTGTTTCATAAAATGTCCATTTGCACTTTTAAGAAAATATTTTTTATACGATTTTTCCATTTTCAAGTAATTTGAAAATATTTAAATTTATAATTCAGAATTTTAAAATATGTTTTTTATCTAGGAAATTTCATAAAATATATTATTATTTTTTATCGCACTCCTATCAAAGTTTTGCATGGATATTTACTGTATTGTGTGTAATATTTGTACTTTTATTATGTACTGTATTTCTTTTTAAAATTTTCCAAAGTAAAACCTTATACAGGTCAGACTTTTTTACCTTGGCAGTAAATTACATGTCAATGGGTACTAAATTTTTTATAAGGAAAGAAAACATACCTTACCTTTGTATTTAATGTGCTAGATTTAAATAATAGCAACATTATATTTACCATTTATTTTTAAAGTATATTCCATTTGGTGTTGCCCTGTTGTATCCATTATTGTTATGAATGTTTCTTTTTCTGTTGGCTTTGAATGTTGTTTATTAAATATAGGTATGTTTCAATACATAATATTTTAGTACATCTTAAGCCTCGTTAACACAAATATTAATGTTACTAATATTGAAGCATTGATGTTAATGTAAAAATTGTTATAACATCCAGTATCCAATCTTCAAATTTACTGATATAGTATTAATTTCTTAATTGACGTATTAACAGCCGTCATCTCAGCAACATCAAACCCTTATCATCGAGGAGTTCGAGCCCGACGTGTTCCGGCAGCTGATCGAGTACATCCACACCGGCTGCGTCACGCTGCAGCCCAGGACACTGCTGGGTGAGTCCCTCTAATGTGCAGCCGTCATCGCGCAAGCATCATATCCTCATTATCGGGGAGTTCGAGCCCGATGTGTTCCGGCAGCTGATCGAGTACATCCACACCGGCAGCGTCACGCTGCAGCCCAGGACACTGCTGGGTGAGTCGCTCTAATGTGCAGCCGTCATCGCGCAAGCATCATATCCTCATTATCGGGGAGTTCGAGCCCGATGTGTTCTGCTGCTGATCGAGTACATCCACACCGGCAGCGTCACGTTGCAGCCCAGGACACTGCTGGGTGCGTCGCTCTAATGTGCAGCCGTCATCGCGTCAGCATCATACCCTCATTATCGAGGAGTTCGAGCCCGATGTGTTCCGGCAGCTGATCGAGTACATCCACACCGGCTGCGTCACGCTGCAGCCCAGGACACTGCTGGGTGAGTCGCTCTAATGTGCACCCGTCATCGCGTCAGCATCATACCCTCATTATCGAGGAGTTCCAGCCCGATGTGTTCCGGCAGCTGATCGAGTACATCCACACCGGCTGCGTCAATTTGCAGCCCAGGACACTGCTGGGTGAGTCGCTCTAATGTGCACCCGTCATCGCGTCAGCATCATACCCTCATTATCGAGGAGTTCGAGCCCGATGTGTTCCGGCAGCTGATGGAGTACATCCACACCGGTTGCGTCACGCTGCAGCCCAGGACACTGCTGGGTGAGTCGCTCTAATGTGCAGCCGTCATCGCGTCAGCATCATACCCTCATCACTGAAGTTCGAGCCCGAGGTGTTCCGGCAGCTGATCGAGTACATCCACACCGGCTGCGTCACGCCGCAGCCCAGGACACTGCTGAGTGAGTCGCACAATCGGCTCAGTCAGCAGTTTGTGTACCGTATGCTCATAAATTCCCAAATTCCCAAACCAATTGTAGGGTAAACAGCTAATCGTTGAAATATTGTTTACCAGAGTTCTCTTAAATTTTATTGCAGAACCAATACATACTGAATGCACATTCAAAAGTTATGAAGTGAAATTATAACAGATGCGGCTAAAATTCACAACAGAAGCCAGCCGCAGGTCCGGTAATGGATTGGTCTAAAGTTTTAGTCTCACCCGTGACAGAGAGGGATGGTGGGAACTACTGGGGAAGTTTTCAAGTCGAGTAATATAAGACGCCTTCTCGCGCATAGCGTTTTTTCTCTGTTTCTAATCATTACTTTCCAGTTTCCAGATTTATAGTGTTTATGATTCCGTACATCAAAAGGAAAAAACGGAAACCTTATTTATAGGATCACTTTATTGCCCGTTCGTCTGTCAAGACCCTTTTTCTCTGGAACGGGTAGAGATAGGTATCAAGTTGAAATTAATATAAAATACTAAGGCCGCGTCACACTGGTGTTGTGTGCGAGTGACATCCAGGTGTGCCGCGAATTCTAAGTAACTCATTCAAAATTTGCATGAAAACAGCAGAAGAAAAGAGCAAGCATAATTTTTCGTCTATCTATATAGACAGATTATTCACAATGCCATTTTCTGATTCATTTGTTTGTACACATTAACGAATTGAGTTCGCAGGGAAGTAATGGGAACACTTTGACATCCTCGGATAAAATAAAAATTTTCACCGATAAATTCAAATCAAATCAAATCAAAATAAAAAAATCGTTTATTCTTAAAAACACATAATTGAAAAACAAGAAACAGTACTAAAACTAGTAAATTTACATATAGAGAAAAAGAAAAAAAAAGAATTACATATACAGCGTACATTACATATGCGACATATACGAAATCGCTAATAGTTTCATATGCTTTCTGTATGAACATAAAATGTGGTGTGCCGTGAAATTTTCGTAGATGAAACAGTGTGCTAGTTAATGAAAAAGGTTGAAAAACGCTGTACTAAGGTCTACGATTCCTTGGAGGTGTAACAAATTCAACCTTCTAAGTCAATGTAATCAAAATATACAGCCATGCACGGCATGCACGCATTTTACGACATGCACCGGGCAGAGATTCAGTGAAATATTGTGAAATATGCCCTAAGATAGCATATATTTTCTATTATCTTCAAAATGTTTGTACGAACACAGACTTTTTTAACCGACTTCAAAAAAAGGACGTTCGGCCTCGCGATTCAGCCGAGTACATTAATAGCAAAAAATTACAAAAAAAAAGCTGTGAAATAAAAACCTATTTAAAAAAATATAAAAACCGCCTTCAAAAATGTATGAAATAAAAAAATCGAACCCTAGAGTTGAAGGCGGTGCTAAAGAAGGCTACACAAATCACAACACCGCCTTCAACTCTAGGGTTCGATTTTTTTTTTTTATATATTTTTTTATCGGAGTATAGATACCTACTTCAATTTTATTATACATATTTTGAAGTATACATTCTCCAAACAGGGTGAGTAAAGTAAAGCCATTTACAAAAGAGTAATTGAGTTTGAGCTGATTTCGCTTCGATTACAATCGGTGAAACAACACATTCTGTAAACATGGGTAAACATGATAGGTACACACATACAGGTATACCCACCGACATAGAGGCGCCCGTATTTGTACTGTTGATTGTGTGCAGAAGGAAATTGAAACGTCGAAATCAAGTAACAGCGATGGAAACTCCGCACCGCACAAACAGAGCAAAAACGACCAAGCGCGCGTTTATAGGGTTCCAATTTGCGTCATCAAAGTATCGACCAATTTTTCCTCCATGTGACAAAGTAAGTAATAAAAATCTGACCAAATTTAATTTTTAAGTTAAATACTTCTTTAGGCGCATTATCGAAAATCGGTCGAGTGCGAGTTTCACTCGCGCACGGAGGGTTCCGTGGATCCGCCATACCTGTCAAAAAACCAAATCCGTCTTGTCGTTGTCTATCGTTTGTCTTTATATAATGCAAAATATTAAAACCTGTGGAGCCATCTATTATTTAGTAGCGTGACTAATCTATTCTTAGCACGTTTCATGTATGATGTATGGCTGCGTAGAGCTGCAACGATGGTGCTACGATCGCGTAAAGTTGCTACTGATCACCGCGTAGAGCCGCTACGACGGCTGTGCTGCGTAGAGGTACTACGGCGGGAGTGCTACGACCTACATTAGAGTTTATAAATCATAAACCTGGTTTTTATACAAACTCATTTTTAGTATTCAGTATCAATACGGAAGAGTTTCTGGAGCAAATGTGTGTGGAAGAGTCGGAAAG
Organism: Nematopogon swammerdamellus; assembly: GCA_946902875.1. Taxonomy (NCBI): domain Eukaryota; kingdom Metazoa; phylum Arthropoda; class Insecta; order Lepidoptera; family Adelidae; genus Nematopogon; species Nematopogon swammerdamellus. Next base: position 1,131,108 of record OX336347.1, read on the forward strand.
GGTCGCCCTAGACGCGCGTACCTGGACCAGATTGGGTATGTGCTCAAAAAGGTCAAGTGCGTAGTACCCGTAACCGATGAGCATGCGTGAAGAACATTATGATAGTGGAAGAGGCGGCAGAGGTGTGTCAGGATCATGACGCGTGGAAATCCGTTGTCTCTGCCTACCCCACCGGGAAACAGGCGTGACGCTATGTATGTATGTAAAAATCTGAAAAACGAAAAATGCCGTGTGGGGCCGGTACTTTAAAATAATAGCCCCACTGCATTCTCCCCGTGTATGTCGTAAAAGGCGACTAAGAGATATGACTCCCTTCATATATTACTAGGTGGTAGGGTTTAACCCGCCCGGGTTGGTACCACCGCACTGAATGAAAGGTCGGTCGAAACGGTTGTGTAAAATAGTTTGTGTTTTCCGAACAGTTCAGTGTAGCCGGCACGATCAAAGGGGGAAGCACTGACGTGGCACCAAGTTCACCCGGTGTTATGGGCTGACATCACGGATGTTGTAGGCAAGGAGGATAGTTGTAGGTTATGTAGCCAACCGTGTCAGTTTCCATAAAAAAAAAAGTCTAATACGAGGTCGGCGAGATTTTGTTTTAGAGGGTAAAAAAATAATTGCGCCTTTTCAAACATCCATTTCTCCTTTATGTTATTTTATCTGAGTAAATAAACTTCTCATTAATTTCGGCTAATTAATTAAAAACTCGTTAAGGGAGATAAGGATTCATTTGAAGTTTTTTTCTTTTTTGCGAAATATAATCCATAATAATTAGAGCGACATTTTTAGAGCCTTTGATGTTTTGAATGGATTATAAGTTTTTAATTAGTTATCTTCACAGTGCCGTTACGAGCCAATCTAGCAAGACCCTCAAACATTCGCTTAGGTGTTTGTAATACACCTCTGCGTGAAAAGGCATGGCATGGCATTCGCAATCTCCGTGCATCACAGAATGTCCATGGGCATCGTTAGACACCTACTCCGACTAGTAATGTCGCTGGGGGAAGACTATTAACCCGCGATTTGAAGATCCTTTGATTGTAGGAGTGGGGAAAGATATTCCCCACTCCTACAATCCATTTACTATTGAGGTTCTAGATTAAACTGTTTTGTGTAAAATCATTGCTCTGTAGGAGTCATTAAAATTATATATAAACACGACACACTTCGTATACCTACATAATTATGTTTTTTTTTTATATGTTAGTACTTAGTACTAAGCATGTACTCGCTTTTTATATTTCTTCATTAGAGAAAATGAAAAGTCGAAAATGAAGAGAAAAAATACGTCCCGACCAGGAATCGAACCTGGAACTCCGGCTTGAGCTGCCAGCGCGTTACCAATTCCGCTACCGGGCCGCCAACGTATTTCTTCAAATTTTCGAACCGTTGCTTGCATTTTTCTAGTAGGTATGTCGCATATTCCTGCGTTCAGTCAACTTGCACGATGCAAGGTTCAATATTGAATCGTGCAAGTTGACTGAACGCAGGAATATGCGACATACCTACTAGAAAAATGCAAGCAACGGTTCGAAAATTTTAAGAAATACGTCGGCGGCCCGGTAGCGGAATTCGTATACATACATCGCGAAATCACATCGGGTTTAAATATATTATAATTGATGATTGGATGAGAAGAGCGGAAGACCGCGTGTGGTGGCGTGCCATGGGAGAGGCCTATGTCCAGCAGTGGACCGATACAGGCTGATGATGATGATGATGATGATGATTGATTTCAGTGGGGAATGTTAATACAGTAGAGTAACCCACTGTGTTTTCCTTATCGGAGTGATGCGTCTACACTAATTCTGAAAAAAAATCAAAATTACTTCTAAAAACCCGGGTTGATACCACCGCATTGAATGGTCGGTCGAAACGGCTATAAAAGTTCGTTTTTTCCGTCCAGTTCAGTGTAGCCGACATGAAATGAAGGGAAGCACTGACATGCCACCTAGTTCATCCGGTGTTATAGGCATCACGGATGTTGTAGGTGATGTAGCCAACCGTGCCAATTTCCATACAAATAAAAAAAAATCCCGCGTGCCCAACCGATCACGCTACGCTCCACACACGTCGCCAGCGAATACGAGTATATCAGTCCACCCACCACACGAGTGGTGTAATGGTATTGACGAAGCAGTCACCCCAATAAAGCTTAAGATGACGCGACCTGATTGGATGTCATACGAGCGTTCGCCGGCTCGCGGGGAGGGAGGGCTGCGGTTGTTGGCACAGCCTTATTAGTCTTCATCGATTTTCTGTTCGTAATACCTGGTAGGCTGGAGTAGGTATTTGAAAAAAAAAAAACGATCAAGTCCGTTTTCCGTGAGAACTTTAAGACCCCAGACTAGACATTAGAGGAAAGGATGCAGGTGGGAGTGCATTCCACATGTTGGCAACCCTGTAAATAAAGGATTTACAGGAACGATTTGTCCTAAGTGGGGGGATATCGACAGTATGTGGATCACAGATCAGAGAAGTATTCATATATCAGCTTAGCCACCCGGTGTCCAATATCGACTACATTGGTGCGTCGGCGGATATATTAATTAATTTATTTATTTATTTTATGTTTATATTTTATATTCAGGGATAAAATTACTACGTACATCAAATATTTAAATAATAGGAAATTAAACTAAAACATTTCATGTATATTTCATAGACTTAAGTACCGAATACTGTACAATACTCCAAATTCCAAATGATTTATTCAGTACTTACAATACTTATAAAAGATACATCAATTAATGACATAAAAACTAAGTAACATGTTGCGTTGCGTATCCTATGTATGTATGCACTTTAATGACATGTGAGTAATTTACATTCGTCGGGGCTAGGCACTAGACTTTCGTCTGTGTTGCCTGGCTCCGGATCTCTCGGTTTAGTTTTTTTTTTTTCTTTGTGTTTATACATCAGCTTGATTTATTATGTATGTATATGTGTATGTATTGGTATGTATTTATTAAAATAATAGGTATGTAGATGTATGTATGTATTAAAAAAGATAAGTTATTGAAAAAAAAAAAATAATGAGACAGCAGCACTAAAGAGACAGTGTCTATATTTTGTATGTGGGTATTTGTCTATATATATATATATTTGTGTTTTGTTTTTATTTTTGTTTAATTATTATTATTATTTAATATGTTCTTTATTTCACATATTGAAAATTTTACATTAATTTTATATATATTATACAAAAAAGTAATAAAAATACACAAAATTAATATAAAAATTAAATACGGTAATACCGCCGGCGGCGGGAGACAAGCCTCCAAGCACGCCGGCGGGTGCAGGCCGTGGCTACGGAGCTCTCCGGGACGACGCGAGGCAAGCTACGAGCGATAGGTGGTGGTACTAGACACGTAGGCCACCACCATTATTTAACATTATTATTTACCATTTATTTAATTATTATTATTATTTAATTATTATTATTGCTGTGAAATTAGATTATTTACTGAAGAATATGAAATAGCATGTGCTCGCACTCATGTTGGGTATTTGAAAGGATCCATTGTTTTATTTTTGACTTAAAAAATTTTGTGTTTTGTAAACTTTTAAGATTTTTTGGAATATTATTGTAAAGGTTAGGGCCTAGAAAATGCGCAGTATGCCTGAAGAATGTCGTATTATGCTTGTTTCTGGTTAGTTGTTGTCGGGTACTCGCTCTAGTAGTGAATTCATGTGCAATTGGGATATATAGTTTTTTGTTAGAGTGTATGTAACTGCTGAGACTCAACATAAAAGTCTGTCGAACATTTAGAAGTCTGCACTCTTCATATAGGGCTGCTGTTGGATACATGTAGGGTACTACTACTATATACTGTATCGATACATTTAATGCACGGTTACAGCACTATATGCATGGTGCATGATACTTTGGGGTATAACATGAAAAATAATAGTTTTTTGTTTATTTTTTGCTCTCGTTCGCGAAACGACATCGTTACCCACATACGATGTTCCTACGTCCTTCGTGCATACATAGATATAAAAAACGTGTCAATTTCCATGCACCCTGTCCTCAGCGGCGTCACAAAACCTATTATGAAAGCAATTTGCCGGGTTTCTCTCCCATCCTCAACTGCGAAACTCGTGTGTTATTCCCAATCTTTACCGATTTTTCGTGTCGCTTTTCGAGTGATGGAGATTTTTCTAGTAATTTTTCTTTTTATATTCTTTTATTTTGTTCATATCTTAAAATACTGGTATTCCGACATCGCAATGGCAAAATGTGAAGTTGAATTCGAAGGTTAATCATCAATACTAAGTTTGTAGACTCTATGTATGATAATAAAACTAAATTTACAATTTTTAGAAATATTTTCTGTATGTACGTTTATTCTTCCATAACTCTTGAACCGATCATCCGAATTCTATGGAACTTAGTAAAAGCACATTTAGCTATAAGACACAGGATAGGCTAATTTAAAAAAAATCTGTTCCGGTTACGCTAAGATGTGGCTCTCATACAAACTGAATTGTTCCGCGCGCCGAAATAAAGGTACGGTAGCGGTATTACTTACTTTCTTCTTTTTAAATACGAATTTCACGCGTGCGAAGCCGCGGGCAAAAGCTAGTAATAAATAAAGCGAAGTTTCTAAGGGCGACCGGCGCGGGCGCGGCCGTGTAACGTACGTCAATATTGCTTATATGCTTATATGCTTATAATATAATCGATAAAGTGGTTCTCGAGTTATATATTATATAACTCGAGAACCACTTCATCGATTTTCATACGGTTTTTCTGTTACATTCTGTCACTTCTTAAGATGCTCTTAGGCTATAAATCATACATAACGCAATGTCATTGGCGACCTGAGCTGTGAGGAAAAAGTCAAAAGCAAGTGGTTAATATTTGAACGTGCAGACAACCAATCTTACAGTTAGGTATGTGTATGGATGAATGATGGATGACCAAGAGCCGACAACATGTCGGCTTGATTCTATTTGCCGGCTACATTGAACTGGCGGCCGTTCGACAAACCTTGATTCAGTGCGGTTGTATCAAAAGCTACATAATAAGTACATAGTAAGGTAATGGGAGGGAGCTAACAGTTTCGGACAGGGCTATTCGTAGGTAAGCCAAACATATATTATTAACGAACTCGTAGGTATGCCAAACAGAGATTATTAACTAAGAACTGGGAGTGTCCTATTTGATTTCCTGCGAATAGACCTACTAGGCGGGACAGTGCTATTCGCAGGTAAGGAAAGTGGTATGGGTGAATGTTTTGATGGTTTAAAAAAAATTTACCCTAACCTAATGTTGAGGCGGCGCATGTCGTTTTGCAGGTATACCTACGAATAGACACTTCCAACAGTTTCACGTGGAATCCGAACTATGGCCACCCTCAACGACCACCCATCCAAAGTCTGACCGCGCACTGGTAGAAAATATTATAATTCGATGAGAGCAAAGCAGCGGTGATGGGACTCTGGCACGTGAACGTAGTTCACCTTGACAGGTTTTCTCTTACAAAAGTGTTTTTGATGGAATTAAACCAAAGATGAGAAGATTACTTAAACCTTATAAATAACAAAATACTGCTCCGTATATCAAAGGCTGAAGGCCGGAAATTAGGTTTTGAAGTATATTTCCATACTCTCTCAATTCTTCAACACGATGAAAGAGAGGGAGAGAGACGACAATACGAGTGAGCGAGAGGGGATACCTGGCTACTAAATGTTCACTAAGTGGAATTCGAGTGCTCTCCATAAAACTCGGTCGGTTTTTTCCCCTTATTGGATTTTATTGGCAGAAAAAGAAGCGATATTTGATTGGTTTCGCTTGATATTGGATTTTCCACGCTGTTCTCTGTTTGTAGATACCTACCTGTACATATGTATGCCGACAGCGAGACATAGGTACCTATATTCTCGCATTTTTAATTTAATTTACTCAAAAATCAAACTTTTCCCTTCCCTTCTTACCTTACTAGGTGGTAGGGTTTATCCCGGCCGCCGGGTTGGTACCACCGCACTGAACGAAACGTCGGTCGAAATGGCTATGTAAATAGTTCGTTGAAATGAAGGGAAGCACAGACATGACACCTAGTCATGACACCTAGACATCACGGATGTTATAGGTGTTGTAGCTAAACTAACCGTGTCAGTTTCAATAAAAAAAAAAAAAAAACATTTTCGTATGCAATTCGGTATGGGATACTGAGTCAGAGGGCTCAGAACGCATGATCCGACCTTCGACGGCCGAACTTCGGTGCGCAAGTCTGACTCGCCACTAGGCCGTTTTTTTTTTATTATTTACTCAACCGCACCGAGGCTTCCGCGCGACAAAACGTACTGTTCAAAATATACAGCCCTTTGAAGGTAGGACAAACCGACAGAGAGACGGACAGACGGACTAACAGACGGACAGACGGCGTAGACGTAGAGATAGGCTTCCGCACCCGTAGGGTACGGAAATCTAATGATAACGAACCATACTGAATACGCATATGTCTCCATGAAATATTGTTAATGTTGCGTGTTTTTAGGGTACCGTATCCGGTATGGGACCCTATTACTAAGACTACGCCGTCTGTCTGTCTGTCTGTCTGTCTGTCTGTCTGTCTGTCTGTCTGTCTGTCCGTCCGTCCGTCCGTCCGTCCGTCCGTCCGTCCGTCCGTCCGTCCGTCCGTCCGTCCGTCCGTCCGTCCGTCCGTCCGTCCGTCCGTCCGTCCGTCTGTCCGAGTGCTGTATATCTTGAACCGTAATAGGTAGCCCGTTGAAATTTTCACAGAATATGTGGTATTATGGCCGATATAACAACAAATAATATAAATAAAAAATAAAAAAATAAATTCACGGGGGTTCCCATAGAAGAAACGAAAAAGTGTATGCCCGCGCGCCATCTACTGAATAGAGTGTGAAGCATTTTAACTAATCATGACATTTAACTAATATGAAGCATTTCATAACACGCCATATATGGCGTGAGTGGCTTTAACCATGGCATGGCGTTACGGTACCCTCGGTGCGCAAGTTCGACTCGCACTTGGCCGGTTTTTTATAAATATCTGAATCGGTATGTGAGAATCCGAACATCCATATAGACATTGGGCCATAACCCATCGTCTCACTGTCGCATGTCGCACCGCTATCTAGAGTGAGAAATTGTGTACCGAGTCTGTTTCCTGATTCATTCAACCGGGTCTTTTCAACCGTCGCACCAACAGGGGCAGGGGACAGTCATTACGACTTTAGTCCCGAAATCGCTGGGTGTACCTAGTTTGGCGAGTGTAGTATTATTGGCTGCGTCGAGCACCTTTGCTCCCGCGGCACAGCTACCCATACTGAATTTCATAAAAACATTTGATCAGGACGACTTTTTACTCCACTTATAAAATGCACATAAATTAACTGTCTTCTTTTCGAAGTACTTTTAGATGGCTGAAAAGATTTTTTTTTATAAACAGCCGGCATAACCCAGATAGGCAGGTGATCAAAAGTTCGACGGAATACCAGACACGAACACCACACTCACCGAAAGACCATTCCATACTTCCTCGTACTACACAGGAACGATTTCGAAAATGCGTTCGCAGAATTTGGGCTTCAACAACATTAAGGATGTTCCGAGCGAATTTTCTATTAATTTTTTTATTGAAAGCTCGCCATATTGCCCCGATCCACCCATAAGGTGTCCAACGACGCCCATGGACATTCGGTCGTATGCGGGGGTTGCGAATGCCATGCCGGCCTGACAGGTGCCCATTCACGACGCCCCTCTTGAAGGATCCGAGATTGTACTTGACGCTCTCCCTGCTCATATATTCCCCATATATGAGCAGGGAGAGCGTTTTCTGTAGAGGAAAGATCTGCAGAATCGATTGGTATGCATCCGCGGTAAGTCAAGCGTATAGGGATGCAATCCCTGCCCAGTGCGTGTGGTGCGGATGTGGAAAAGCGACGGCGGGATTTCGTTAAGTTCGTTCGTTAGGGAGCCGAAATCCCTGCGAATCCGGCGAGTGTGACGGATATGGATGGGAGCAGAAAGGATGAGGGAATCCAGTTCATCAGAGCACCGGCCATGGTAGTGGGCCAAGGTTGAATTTCATTTATTTCAGTATATCTACTTATCTATGCTTTTACTTAGACGAGACTGAGGCGTATATTCCGAATACGGAATCCAGCATTTCAGTCCCAGAGATGTCTAAATCGCATTTAGTACCCCGTAGACCCCATCGGCGACGAATGCGAAACTTTATACAAAAGAGCTGTTCACACGCAACAAAAGGTAGTCACTCGAGTGCGAAATCACTTCTACTTCAAACACATCCAGCTATGACCCTTGTGACCCACATCACAAGGCACAAAATCCTTTGCGTTTATTATAGACCCGATTTAGCATACGACGGAATTGTAAATATCCCTCCGCGAATCCTTCGTCGGTCGGAACCAACACCTTTTATTTGTAAAGGGAGATACGAGTATTTTATCGTCGAAAAAAATCTACTCCAAGTACCTACTCCGTTCCGTTGGTATGAAAATTCAAAGCCGCATACAGAATCGCTCAGTTGTAATTTCATTGTGGTCTGTATTTATGCCGGCTTTAAGGGAACGAAACCATCTGGAGCGGAGGCGTCTCACAAAGAATTTGTGAAGACCACGGAAGAGAGATTTCAGAGGAGATACGCAAACTGCGTACGTGTCGCCATCGAACTGGGTGCAAGCGTCATCGAAGCGTGTCACTGCATCAGTCGCGTCTACGGAGTGGTCGCGACTAGCTACGTGTGACGCTAAAATGACGCTAGGATACAGATATGAAATTTAAAGTATACTCACACCATATTTTGTAATTTTTGTTGAAATAGCATTAACTTTGCTCGATAGAAAAAATCGCGAAAATGTCTCTATGTGTTTCGATTTATCGTTATTTCTAATAATTGGTGTGCATTACAAAACCAACAAATAGATACAACGTTCCCCTCATACTTATAAACTTACTCCATAATTGTTGTTACAATTTGACACATTTTTTAAATCAAAACAATAACAAAAAATTACCCTTACGATAAAAATATCGAGTACGGCTATCCATTTCGTTCTCATCCCTATCGCTCTATCGCGCCCCTTTTCTAGCCTCATGCCAAGCCTTAAATGATGCGTGATTGGTGGACTACGCAGTCCGCCGTCCTCCGCTACTCCCACACTATCAGCACATGTTAGCTAGCAACAACTCCTCTGTGCTATACCCTCCGTGGTGAAGACTCAAACAAATTATTTTTTTTCTTTTCAGGAGTGATGAACGCGGCCGACTACTACGGACTGGACGAGCTGCGCAGAGCGTGCGCCGGATTCGTGCAGTGCTGCATCACTGTAGACACAGTGTGCGCGCTGCTCGCGTCTGCCGAGCGCTACATCCAGTACAAGTGCACCAAGTCTCTAGTGCAGAAGGCGAGTATCTATACGCTCACCGCTAGACCACGGACGAGCTGCTCAGAGCGTGCTCCGGGTTCGTGCAGTGCTGCATCACTGTAGACACAGTGCGCTGCTCGGGTCTGCCGAGCGCTACATCCAGTACAAGTGCACCAAGTCTCTAGTGCAGAAGGCGAGTATCTATATGCTCGCCGCTAGACCACGGTCGAGCTGCTATGAGCATACGCCGGGATCGTGCAGTGCTGCATCACTGTAGACACAGTGCGCTGCTCGGGTCTGCCGAGCGCTACATCCAGTACAAGTGCACCAAGTCTCTAGTGCAGAAGGCGAGTATCCATACGCTCACCGTTAGATCACGGACGAGCTGCTCATAGCGTGCGCCGAGTTCGTGCAGTGCTGCATCACTGTAGACACAGTGTGCGCGCTGCTCGCATCTGCTGAGCGCTACGTTCAGTGCAGGTACACCAAGTCTCTAGTGCAGAAGGCGAGTATCTATACGCTCACCGTTAGAACACGGACGAGCTGCTCAGAGCTTGCGCCGAGTTCGTGCAGTGCTGCATCACTGTAGACACAGTGTGCGCGCTGCACGCGTCTGCTGAGCGCTACATCCAGTACAAGTGCACCAAGTCTCTAGTGCAGAAGGCGAGTATCTATACGCTCACCGTTAGAACACGGACGAGCTGCTCAGAGCTTGCGCCGGGTTCGTGCAGTGCTGCATCACTGTAGACTCTTTATAAATTATATATAACATATATATAAGTTTAGTACGTAAGTAATGTATGAATTTACTGTAATAGTAGGTATATACTAGTTATTATCATGTAGGCAGAAAAATAACACGGATTGTGTTTGTGTTTATAGGTTCTGGAGTTTGTGGACGAGCACGGAAACGAAGTTCTGAATCTAGGCTCCTTCACCCTACTACCACAGCACGTGGTTCGTCTGATCCTGGCGAGAGAAGAACTCCGCGCTGATGAGTTCACTAAGTTTCAGGTTTTATTTCGAATAACTATTAAAACAATATCTTAGAGAAAAGTCTTGCTTGCAACTTAACAGTAATCCCAGTTTTCCTGCGAATAATTTCTGTCTCATAATGATCTATTTAAACACATGCCAGGCGCTGTTGAGCTTTGGTGAGAGTTCGACTGTTTAGGTTTACCGTGGTTCGAATTTCATGTATGTAAAACTGTAGGTCCCTTCCCTTGCCGTAGGTGGTATGGTAGGGTTTAACCCGTCCAGATGCAGACTTTTATTCAGTGCATGGTCCTACATGCACTGAATAAAAGTCAGTCGTTATTTAAATAGAAGGGTAGCAATGCCGCATCAGCTATGGTGCTTGTTCGTCAAGGTTGACATCCCGGATTCCATAAAATAATTCGACAGACCTCACAATGTAACGAAACTGCATTCACATCAGCCCCAAAAATCCTCAGTGTATCGGTATTTTTTGTTCACATATCAAAAACGTACATCCATCTGGAAAGTGTTCCTAAAGAGTTTCTTCGTAGGCGGCGCTGATGTGGAGCAAGAAGTACTGCACCGACAATGAGAACACGCCTCACAAGGAGGTGATGGGGAACTTCCTCGAGTACATCCAGTTCCACAAGATCCCGGCCAACGTGCTGATGCGCGAGGTTCACCCGCTGGGTCTCGTACCGTACTCCATCATCATGAACGCTCTCGCTTACCAGGTGCGTCGCTTGTTCAGTGTTCAGTCTCACCCGTGGAGCTGGCAGTGGCGGAAGAGAAGGCACTAGAACCCTGACACTTACCCGTGTCCCATGTCTTTTGTAGGTCAAAAGCCTATAGTGAAATGACACTTATGGCACTCTGAACATAGGCCCGTATTCGTTCGAAGATTTATCAAAAAAATCATTGGTAAAGTTCTGAGCGTTATCAGGACTTAGGAACGTGGATTAAGAAGCGGAGTGGAAAATAAGAAAAGAGTGGGAGGAACTGGTCTAATCAAATTGGGTAGGTCGCTACCAACTGGGGCCATACGTCATCGAAGTTGATGTGGCATTTCATCAGTCGCGTGTCGTTTATCGAGTGGCCGCGATGCGACCCAGCGCAGTTGGTGTTAAATGATAAGTGTTTGATGGACTACGGAGCCGGTCTTCCCCCGATCCACTCCTTACTGGCGACACATTTATTTTATTAGAAATTCGAACTAGACAAAAACTCCTCCCATCTTCTCATGGAAGTGGATCACTGACCGTAGTCTTGTTGCAGGCAGACCCGGCCAGCGTAGACCCGGGCAAGCTGTCACCGGCGCGCGTGCGGCGCTCGGGCCGCTCAATGTCCGTACAGTCCTCGCTCGACCCCTATGGCTCCAACACCACCCTCTCCTCCACCGGCTCCAGCGACGCTCCGTCTTCCGACTCGCGGCACAACTAACGCGAGGGGAACCTCCCCCGTCCCGCGCCCGCCCCCGCCGCGCCCCCCTCGCCCCTCCCGGGACCCTCCTCTGCCTCCGCGCCTCCGCCTCCGGACACACCGCACTCGGCTCCGCCGCCCCGCCCGCACGAGAAGCTCGGCCTCTTCTCCTCCATCAAGCGCGCCGCCAGCAAGAAGTTCGGCGACCGCCGCTCGCCGACTCCCGCGCCGGTGCCTAAGCGCGAGTCCGTTCGCGACGCTCCACGCTCCAAGTCCGACTCCGCCAAGCATGCGGCTCTCACGCGGCAGATCTCGGAGGCGGCCGGGAGCGGCGAGACGTCGTTCGAGCGTTGTCGGCCGAAGAAGCGAGAGTCCGACACCGAATTTCCAGTCCGCAAGTCCACCTCAGAGATCGAGACGAGCTTTCCGTTCGTGCGGCGCGCGCTCGCCGAGATCGAGAACGGCCTGAACTACTTCCGCCGATCGATTACGTCGGAGACGAGCGCCGGGGCCGCCATCGCCGCGCTGGCGGGCAGCGCCGAGCCTCGCGCGCCGCTCGCGCGCGCCGAGCCCGTGGTCGTGGTGGCAGCGGCGGAGGACGACGGCGACACCTCGCCGGCTGAGCCCCCGCCGCCCTCGCTGATGGAGCGACGCGGATCGCGTGGGTCGCCGTGCACGCAGCTGCCGCCGCTGCGGCTTCCGGGAACCGGAGCGGAGCCCACGCCTCAGCGCTTGTCCCCGATGTCGGCGGGTTACGCGATGTCGGTTCGCGAGCCCTCGCCGCCACATGCTAGAGGATCTCTGCGGCGCACACGCACGCGCTCCGAACGGCCACCGGAGCCGCAGCGCTCGCCGCCGGCGCCGCGTCCCGCCTCCGTGTCTCCCAAGCACACGTTCGCCTTCAAAATAGTGCTGAAGAAGGTGGAGAGCACACCGAACACGTCACTCGACAGACCTGACCAATGAGAGTACCTCCTCTAAGCGCGGCCGGTCGGACTCCGACGGCGAGGTACTCTCGAGGCAACAGCGCTTCCAGTGGTATTTTGTGAACGATCAATGCAGTCGTCTACACTGAATTCGATGAAATTATTTTTTATTTCTTTGTCATTGACTGTGTGAATGTGATGATAACCACCGTTGGGTTTTTAAAGTTGGAACTGATGAATTTCGTTGAATTCAAGCGATTGATTTGATCTTTTTCAAAACACCACTTTGACATAGACAAAGCTAGTATAGCTTATTTGGCCTTGTTCATCATGGCTTCAGATGAATTCGGATAAAATAATGATATCCATGTGAAGGCCGATCACATGGAACGGTGTCAGTCAGTTCAACTTTAGTATTTTTACGGGCATTGGAGAAAATGTGAACTTTTTTTGAAGTTCAAGAAATTTTAAGAAAAAACGTTATTAGTCTAAGTATATAAATTAAATTAAACTATATCTACGAGTTCAAGATTTCTGAAAACCTTTGACCGTAAACTTGCGATCTTTCGAAAGATCTAAAACTTTAAAACAATTACCGAATGTTAGTTAGTACATAATGTTTTAACAGAAGCCGAAGGCTGGTCCTCTCGGTGGCTTGTTCGGTGTGTCTTTCTAAGGCTAAGCTCTAATGTAAAGTTGGGTATTACAAAAGTGTTTTGAACATTTGAGGTTTTCTATGTGTTTATGTATGTTTTGGTATTTGGCGTTTGATTTATTTTTATGACCGACCATACTGTGGCCAGTACCCTAATCACAAGATTTAACCTACTACGCTACGCCGCCGTGTTCTCCGCATCATTTTGTAGGAGAAACGGAGCAGCGCCTCTAGTGATAGATCTGCGAACTTCGTTTCGCCATACAAAATGATGCGGAGAACACGGCGTAGCGTAGCGTAGCGTAGTAGGTTAAATCTCGTGATTAGGGTACTGCAGACCACACGCGCGCCTCAAGTATGTACTTGTATGCGCTGGAGACGCAACGCAACGCAACCATATTAACAGACACGCTGCTTCGATGTGCGCCGCGTTCGATTGGCCGTCGCTGAGACCGCCTATCCGACTCTCTCTGCGTCATTCTGCAAACCCTCGATGTTTGACGCACTCGGTTCCAATATTTAATTAATTGCAAAGACGCAATGTTGTTCTTGAGGCTCAGTGATCTGTGCGATTTATGCAAGCGGTGTTTGATTTGTACCGGTTGTTTCAGGATAGGGTTTCGTAACTTCAGGGTTCGATAGGGGTCCATATTTGAAGACGAAAAGCTCTGAAACTTTTTCACAGATTCGACCATTTTTAGTATGTTTTGGTTAAAATTGTTTCATCGAGATTTGGTAGACGGTTTACGTCAGCCTTTATTAAATGGGTATGTTGCATACATAACTAGTAGAATTTAACTGCATGTAGGCAAATTACAAACACTGAAAGTTCAATGACTACAAAAAAAAAAGAGGGCTGAAATACGTCATTTTACAATTTGGCAGCAGTGCTGTCTAGGTAGACAGCACTGCTGCCAAATTTCACTGACTCGCTGTCCATCGAGTTTATATTACAAATTTTAAATTTTTGTATGAAAAATTTCTTATTAGATAATGAGTACTTTCTATTCTTTAAGTTTCTCAAGCCTATCCTGAAACATTCTATAAAGTGGTGCAGTGCAGTTCCCGTTCCCGGCATCAAACTTTAGAAAAAGACAATTCGATTGTAGAGCGTCGACCTTGTCGCACGAACTGGCACGCATAGAGATATCTTACGTCTATGCTCGCACGCACGAACATTTACATAGGTATGGACGTCAGACTGTCCAATGCTTATAATATGAGAAACAGCGTCGCCGAGCTCCGCGGGTAGCGGAGGGGACGGCGCGCGCTCTGATTGGGTGGTATCGGGCGGTATCGCGCTCTGATTGGTTGGTAACGAATGGAATTTGTACGTTTATACAAACGTCGTGTTACGCTGGCGCGGGGAAGGTCCGATGTCCTTGCCTATTAAATGTTCTTGCTCGCACGACTCTGTGCGACAGGGACGACGCTCTGCAACTTCGAGGTCAGGTCTATTACGGTAATCCGACCCGTCAATATTTCCATACCCGTTCGACTGGTAGGGCTCGGAACTCTGCGTATTACGCTCTGCCACTACCCGCCAGCGGGTTGCCGACGAGTTGACTTAGGTCGGCGGGTTTCGATCTACCATAGACCAAAGAGAGCCAGGGTGCATTTACACTGAGGCAAGACTAACAAATGTGAAAATACACAATATTTGGCCTATTTTTACGATTAATAAATTCGGAGAACATTTTTAAGCTACAACATATTTAAAAATTGATCTTACAGCTCATAATAAGCTGTAATTTTAATTAATATATATCAATCTTATGGCTGTAAGGCAAACGCGCCTTTGCCTGCGTCTTAAAAAAAACAGGAACGTCAAATATCTATATCCTCTTTGCGTCAAATCAAAAGTTTTCTATTTACGTGCATTTTATCCTCTTTGAGGGAATTACGAATCGATTGCCAAGATAGATAGAAAAAAGAAGAAGAAGAAGAACAATGAGCTGCCCACCGTCCACTTCCAACGCCAACCAAAAGCCTGCCAGGCCAACCCCGGTCCAGCGCAACATCCTGGCGGACTTTCTCGAGCAAAACCCGGGGCTCGCTCGAGGCCGACTGCGAGGCGACGATGCCAACCGGCGCGCAGTGGACTTGTGGCAGGTTGTGACTATGCGCCTCAATGCCTCCGGCGGCTCGAAACGCTCATGGAAGGAGTGGAGGAAGGTGGAAGGATATGCTGTCAGAGCGTCTACGGGGAGGCAGCAGTGGCACGATCTCCAGGCATAACTCTTCGAAGAGCGCCGGCGACAGGCGGTAGACCTTCATAAAGTCACGCCGATCAGCAGCCACCTCTATGGCATGTCGCAACCGTATGTTGCGTCGCCAGCGTTGAAGGCCAAGGTTGTCCTAATTTTCTTGGCGACGTTTGGCCGGCCAAAGCAGGAGTATGGACAACATGATCTAGGCGCTAATAAAATAACATTTATTGTAACTATGTTCTACAGGTGAATTTATGCGTACATGAATCAGAAACGGTGAATCAATACCTAAATGTGACCTACATTCAAAAAAATAAATTTTTGTGGGAAATTCTAAGAAAAAATCTACAGATCCCAAACTACGCGCAACTATCAAAGGCATTGAAAATGTAATTTAGAAATAAAGCACACGATAAAATTTGACAAATTTGTTTTATTCAACAGAAAGAAACAATCGATCTTACAAACAGGGACCAAAAACCGGTTCGAAATGGGGTTCGGGTTCTTCGAACCGGTTCGAAGAACCTTTTTAACGAGCGAAACGGTTTGGTTGCGAACCGGTTAAAAAAAAACCGAACCTGAACCCTAAAAACCGGTTCAGAACCGGTTTGGAGGAACCTCTAATATTAACCGGTTCTTAAACCGGTTCGCAGCAGGGTATATTCTCCGAATAGGTACGAATGAGATGCCGTGCCAAAGGGCGACAGGCTAGTCACCTCTCACCTTGGCACGGTCCTTCCACCAAGCCATGCAGCAGGTGGGTCTTCGTGCCTTACTTGCTGCATAATAGTATGTTGTTCGAATACGAACGAGATGCCGTCTAAAGGGCGACAGGCTAGTCACCTCTCCCCTTGGCACGGTCCTTCCTTCAACCGAGTCATGCAGCAGGTAGGTCTTCGTCCCTTACGTGCTGCTTAATAGTATGTTGTTTGAATACGAACGAGATGCCGTGCTAAAGGGCGACAGGGTAGTCACCTCTCCCCTTGGCACGGTCCTTCCTTCCACCGAGTCATGCAGCAGGTAGGTCTTAGTGAATCTTTTTTTTTATTGAGACGAATTAATTACTCGAACGAAAACATAAACATTTTCAATGTTAAAACAACTCAATCACACATACATAAACAACAACTCAATCACACATTAAAATAGCACGTATAAATAATATCAAAATAGAATCTTATTAGAAAGTAGTTCGACGCAGTATGAAACAAGTTGATATGGGACTAGCGAATTTTACGAACGTGAAAACCATTCAAAACTGACAGATAACCCGCCAGAAAATGTTAGCGTAATACCGGGAGTTGTCATTCTTTAGAGAGGTCGACAGCGCGGCGGGTTGGCGGCGGATAACTTGGCGGGTGCGGATTTTGATGGTTTGTGTAATGCCAAAATACACTGTCAGTTGGTTTTTAGCGGATTTTTCAGCGGGTCGGATTACCGTAATAGGCCTGTGCTGCAACCGGATTGTCTCTTTTTAAAAGTCGAGACGCATTATCTTGTTTCCGGGTACTGTACAACTTCATCTGGAAACAATTTAGTGATTTTTGCTTTCACGAAAAGGCGCGAAAGTATTTTTGTAATAATTTTAGAATAATGTTTGACAGGTATCTAATCAAATGTGTTTATGTGTCTATCGCAATGTACCCCAGACCAAAATGTTTGTCGTGGATCTGTGTCGTGTAATCTGGGTGTAAATGTTGTGAAATCGATGTTTTTATCTCGAATACTTTCATCAGATGTATTGTAATTTCTTAATTGTCCGTACTTATGTTGTATTCAACGAATGTGTAATATTTTGCGTATGTTTAATGAACGGACGGGCGACGACAGAAGTTCTTTCCAAGATTTTGCTATGTTCTATTGTGTGATAAGAATATTTATTTTCTTAGGTGCTCAATATTGCCACCGATCCTAAGATAAAAGGCCAATTGCCAAGTTAAAAAAAAAACACTACAAATAAGTATTAATTAATAACGTCGCACCTATTTACGTATTTTGATATGTTTTTTTTTTATTGGAATTGAGGTATTTTTATTTTTATGTTTAGGTATTGAATTTTTATGTTTAGGTAATGAACAATGATTAATTATTGTGTTTTACTTTCCCTTTTATTTATAATATACATATGATGTATAGTGGCCATTCGGAAGATAACAAATTCAAGTGCAAAATGTATTTGCCTACGAATGTTAATAAAACCAATAAACTATTTATACCAATATTATTTATTTATTTATTACCTACATTGGTCTAATTTTAACACATTAAGTACATACTTACACCTACTAGTATATAGGGTGTTACGTTGACCATGTCATTAACTTCGGGAGGGTTACATAGACACTCAAATAAACACGTTACGCAAAAAAAAAATATGTTTATAGTATTACTTTTCGAGAAATTTAACAAAACATGTTAGCTACCTAAACATTAACCTGTGTGTAACAGTAGGTAACTTGCATTGTACGGGGTCAATGACCGTACTATGTTCAAACGCAGAACAGCTGTTTGTTGTAAGTAAGTCACAAGGTCACTATGATTGGTTTTTACAGCTACTTATTTGATTTAATTTTTTTGTTAGGAGAAAAAATGCTCCTATAAACATATGTTTTTTTCTTACGTAAAGTGTTTATTTCAGTGTGTATGTAACCCTCCCGAAGTTAATGACATGGTCAGCGAAACACCATGAAGCGAAACAGCGAAACATATGAAGAGTGGAAATGCCAATCGTTCTAAGTGCCATTTTTTTCCAAAATCGTTTTTTCCTCTAAACGTGCTCTATGTGCCAACGCCACGTTCCATGTGCCAGTCTGGCAAGAAGATTAAGATGTTTTAAGTCCACGTATCATTTCTTGTAATTGTTCCAACTGCGCAAGTTATTGTCCTTAAAACCGTTCCAAGTTCCATGGTACTTGGAACTTTCCCCATCGGATCTTTTTTTTCTCAATTATGTGTTACAGAATTACTTAAATAACTAGAACATAGGTTGCCAATTGTCCTGAAGAACCATCTGTAATTTTTTTAAATAAACTGGTATATAAAAATATTGAGTTATGAAGTTTTATTGCTCTCCTGTAAAAACATATTTTTGGTACTTAGAACGTTTGGCATTTCCACTCTTCATATACTAACCGAAAGAATAAAACCGGAAAACGAAGAGGCAACCTTGAATTTTTATTATCGTTCTAACTTGTAGTGCTGCAGTTAGCGATTTTTTTTAACATGTGACATTTTCTTTTCATAGAAGTACAGACGCGCAGGTGCAAACTATACTGCAAGGTAAAGTCAGCTCGGACGTCAAAAAGCGTCCAGTCAGTCATTCAGTCAGCGTGTAAGCGTCCACTGCTGGACATAGCCTCTCCAATTTTCTTCCAGTCCTCCCGGTCTTCAGCGATACGGAACCACTGCTTTCCGCTGACGTACTTGATGTCGTCGTCCCACCTGGCGGGTTGTTAGTCTTGGGCGGGGATCCCACACTCCGTTTTCCTGTCCACGGCCGCCAGTGTAGGACACGGTTACTCCAACGGTCATCATCTCTTCGGCTAACGAGCCCAGCCCACTGCCACTTGAGCTTAGCCACCCGGTGTCCAATATCAACTACTTTGGTGCATCGGCGGATTGCCTCGTTACGCACCATATCACGTAGCGATATTCCCAGCATGGCTCGCTCCATTGCTCGCTGGGCAACTGTCAACCTTTGGACAACAGCGACCGTCAGTGTCCACGTTTCACACCCGTACGTCATAACCGGGAGGACACACTGGTCAGGTCAGACCTCAGGACCTCAGGAAAAAGCGTCCGTATGTTGTGAATTGCTCACGCCGCCGCATTCCTGTGCACCCCAGCCGCTCCCGCTACCCTTAGCTAGCACAGCCTCCCCGCTCCTGCTTTATTTTTGCAATTAGTTTAAGTAAAGGGGTATTTACACGGGTCGATTTTCGCCGTGCGGCTGGTCGCTCCACAAATCGCCTCACTAAGCCGCATCGCCACCCCATTTACACATGTGACTGAAATCGCAAGCGACTAGGTCATTATCTTCGAAAATGTTGAGCAGAACAGGTGTTTTAATAATAATACCGCGTACCGCGTACCGCGTACGCGGTACGCGGTACGGTTCCGCCTGTTCGGCGAAACTTTGTACTCCCCCCGCGGACGCACCCCGCGCCGCCCGTAGCCAGCGCTCGCCATCCCGTCATCCTGCCCACTCATACCGCGCCGGCGGTAGCGGAGCTCGCCATCCCGTCATCCTGCCCACTCATACCGCCGGCGGTAGCGGATACCGCCTCCGGTAGAGGATGCCGCTGTGGTTTGAACAGCGCGTTATCCGCGTACCCATCGGGATTCCGCTACCGCCGGCGGTAGCGGATAACTCTGCGGTTTGAATAGGCCTTAAACCGGTAAATAGACTCATTCACACCTCACACCTCTAGTGAATTGCTAGTGGAGTTTTGGGCTTCGACGTTTATAATTAATTAATTAATGACACACACACACAGTGAATGATGGGCTTGCGAGTACACATTTTTAAGTTTGGCCCGTAATCTCAATCTGCGGATAAAATTTTTGTTTTTTATTATTTCAATATTCTTTATTTTAAAAAGTATGTAGGTACCTACTTACATAAACACAAAAATATATGATTAACAACGCTACACTTCAACATTAAATTTGGTGGAACCAAGGCTAAGGATTAACCCAATAAATCGTTTATTATTTTATTATTTATTAAGTACCTACCTACTATATAGCTAACTTTATAATACATAACCGACTTATGTGTTGGGTCAAGTTATATAATATTCCGTGTGATGTGAGCACACTGTGACTGTGTGAATAATGGATTTTATGAATATATTGATGAAAAGACAAACATTAAAATCACTTGTGCATGTTAATAATACAAGGCTTTTTATTCTGTCCCCAAATGGTCCCCATTAATAAATACTTAGTCAATACCTGTTGTATTTTTCCGACGCTGACTCATCCATCTCTCTAGCGCTGCGCTAGCCACTGCTTTCCGTCGAGACTTGTAGGTATAGGTCCCGCCAGCATGTTTCCAAAGTCTAGTATGCGAGTTGCTATGAGTCGTTCTCAACTTTGGTGGGAAATATAAATTTCGGAAATATTTTCGAAAATAAAGTTTATTTCGGTGGTTATAAAAAAATAACTATAACCTAATTTTAACATCCTAACATTGCTTAAAAAAAAGTAAAACAAAACAAATTTTTCCATAAAAAAAAATATATATTTGGCAAAAGGGAAATGAACCCATGGTCGAGATCAAAAAAATAAAACCCTACACCCTCCCACTGAGCCACCAAATTACATAAACGACCAAACGAATTTCGGATTCATTAGGTTCGCTGGGAGTGCCGGAGGCGGAGCCAGACGAAATTTTAATTTCCCGCCAAATTGGCATCGACCAATCAGAGCAACTCGCACACTATTCGACTTTGGATATATGCGTCCCGGCGGCATGAGTTAATAGCGCTCTGCGAAAATAGTGGGGTTAGTTCGCGCATGTGCAGGGTTAGATTTGAGCTCACTAATTATCCTACTCAAAGTTGAAAAGAATCGTATTTAGCCGTAAATACGTAGATATTATTACCTATTAAGTCTTTATCATTCTATGCACATATATATAAAAACCGCCTTCAAAAATGTATGAAATAAAAAAAAATCGAACCCTAGAGTTGAAGGACACAAATCACAAAGCATATCATCCACTCATGTATTCTTTCATGCATCATTTTTGCTTGCTTTAGCACCGCCTTCAACTCTAGGGTTAGATTTTTTTTATTTCATAAATTTTTGAAGGCGGTTTTTATATTTTTTTAAATAGTTTTTTATTTCACAGTTTTTTTACTGATGTACATCTAATGTCTGTTGTTTTCTTCTCGTATTGCGAGAATCTCAAAAATATGTAAGTACTTTTTATTTACGACGACGCGGCAAACAAACTTGTTCAGCCGCCATCTTTTTAGAGCACTATTAACTCGTGCCGGCACCTCTACAGGTGTTTCAATACTTGGTTAATTAGAATTGGCAAACACTTTGGTGAAAACATTGGCAGATTGAATCATTGGTCAACTCAGCTTATGTGTATAGCCTGCTTATAAAATAAATTCCTTGGTCCGGGAAGCATATTTCCAAAGTCTATAGGGTGAGTTGCTCTGATTGGTCGATGCCAGTTTGGCGGGAAATTTTAATTTCGGAAGTATTTGAACTGCACTATGCGAGTTTTCACCGTTTTGGTGCTTTAAAAAAAAATAACGAGGGTTAAATTATAGAAGATGCGTCGCTTTGAGGCGGCGCATGTCGTTTTTGTTACGTTTGTATTTCAGAAAATAAAGTTTTCTTAGGTGTTTATAAAAAAAAACCATAACCTAATTTTAACACCCTAACATTGCTTAAAAAATTAATAAAACACATTTTGACAAACGGGACACGAACCCATGGTCGAGATCGAAAAAATAAAAACCCTACACCGTACCACTGAGCCACCAAATCACATAAACCCTAACGAATATCGGATTCAGTAGATTCGCTAGGAGTGCCGGAGGCGGAGCCAGACGAAATTTAAATTTCCCGCCAAACTGGAATCGACCAATCAGAGCAACTCACCCTATAGACTTTGGATAATATATGCGTCCGGGAACCACTCACACGAGCACTCATCCAAAATATCACTTGATTGATTCCAAGAACACCAATCAGAAAACGTTAGGCTCCCGAGTTCCCGACACATTGGTCGAAATCGGAGTGTTTTTGTGTGAGATCTTTATCATTGTGGCGTTGTCCCAGTCCCGAAGTCCCGACAGTACATTGTTTATGGATAACAAACTCCATTGAAGTTGATTGAAATACACCGTCTGGACGCATATACCCAAAGTCTATAGGGTGAGTTGCTCTGATTGGTCGATGCCAGTTTGGCGGGAAATTAAAATTTCGTCTGGCTCCGCCTCCGGCACTCATAACGAACTTACTGAATCCGATATTCGTTAGGTCGTTTATGTGATTTGGTGACTTAGTAGGTACGGTGTAGGGTTTTTATTTTTGCGATCTCGACACGATGGGTTAGTGTCCCGTTTGTCAAAATGTATTTAGTTTTTTTTGACGTGATAACGTCTTATATATTGATGAACACGGGCAGCACATACGAAAGCGTGTCACGTTGATAGTCACGTTGATATTCACGTTGATATTCAAAGTTACCATGGAAACGTCCTCGGTCCAAGCGGCAGTGTTGCCAAACGTACGGTAATTGCCGTATCGTACGGTAATCGAGGCTAGAAATCGACAAATGTACGATTGTACAATTCTTATAGCTGTGTTTCTTTATGACGTTATCACGTAAAACTATCGTCCGTAAACCGACTTTACAGACAACCAATTTTTTTAAGCAATGTTAGGGTGTTAAAATTAGGTTATGTTTTTTTTTTTTATAAACACCTAAGAAAACTTTATTTTCGGAAATACAAACGTAACAAAAACGACATGCGCATCTTCTATAATTTAACCCTGGTTATTTTTTTTTTAAACCACCAATACGGAGAAAAATCGCATAGTGCGGTTCAAATACTTCCCAAATTTAAATTTCCCGCCAAACCGGCATCGACCAATCAGAACAACTCACCCTTTATACTTTGGAAATATGCCGCCCGGACGTAAGTGAAGTGTACTGCAGCGAACAGCTGATACAAAATAAATAAAACCGTTTAAAAACAACAACAATGTCTTTCGCCTTGGTCCAGTCCAGCCAGGAGCCTTCTTCTTCTCGAATATTTTGCTTTCTTCTTCTTCTTTTTTTAAATAGTGGCAACCAAACGAATAGGAAATTCGTTTATTACTGCCAGTATCCAGTGACGGAGTTGCACGACAATCCCAATTCACAGGATAGTTTTGACTAGTGAACTGAACTCGCTTCGGCGAACTATGCAAGTGTCAAGTGTCATTGATAGGACGACGATAATTGAGGACCGTTTTCACAAAGAGAATTATCTACCTAAATATTGAAAAAAAAAATTTCGATTCGTATTCCTTTAATAGGGGCCTACATGGAATGGGGGCCTATCGTTTAGGACCGTCAGATCTCATCAAAGCGAAATATCTACAGAGTTATTTCAACTCGAATATGACGAATTTTCACAAAGCGAAATATCTACACCGTGATATATCGCTTTGTGAAAATTTTTTGTGAATATTTTTGCGATGTGGACCATGAAGCCAAGATTTTTTATGACGACCTACTTTCTTCTGCTTCTTCAAATTTAACAACTGCTGATGATAACGTAGGTTTGCGACGTGATTACGATGATTCTGAGCTTATGTTGTAAGATGTTCCATATAAGTTCTATGTTACATTTCTGTTTAATTTAATTTTTCTTTGTTTAATAAAGATTTACACCAGTTCTATGAAAAGATTGAAGATATTTCTCTTTTGTGAAAATTCGTCATTTTTAACATTTTTTTTCATTAAATTTTCAAACACAAGTACATACCGTCTTTTATTTTATCTATAGGTGTCTACTTTTATATTTAGGTATTTTTATTTTTATAAATTCTTACACATTATTGATTTATTCAGAAAAAAGCTTCTCCTGAAAAAAAAAGTTTTTTTAAGATATTTCTCTTTGTGAAAACGCTCCTCAATTTATAATTAGCAAAACACAGAAAATAAACCTAACAAAATGTAGACTATTTTGATTTGTGCACTTCACGAAAGTGCCGTTTGAGCTCTATGACCAATAATTATTGCTTCCACACGATGTTAACCTAAAAAAATAAAAACATTAACTTTAATTGTTAAACCGGCTGCGCGCCGGCCGTACTGCTTTAGTTGTTGATCACTTTTTCACGCGCGCTAGAGCGAGAAGCATATACATCACTAACGTCGAACGCTATAAAACGCAGTTGGAGTTGGGTCGATTATGTCATGGCGGTGTGTGTTGTCGCGCGGCCGGACGGAGCGGCGTGAAATATCTGGCTGTAAAGCGAGTGAGAGAGTTCCGAGCTCGAGTCTGTGAGCTGCGAAAGGCGTGCGTAGTGAGTGCCGGCCGCCGGTGCGCGGACAGTCTCGATGCTCAAGCGACTGCAGATGGGTCTACGTGCGTTCATGCTCCTCGCCTCTAAAGTGTGGAGTTGTGTCTGTTACATGTTCAGGAAGCATTACCGTGCGGTACGTATCCCACGTACACTTGGCTACGGAGTAAGTGTACAGCGACATCATATAATTTGTATTTATAAACATCAACAATGTTGAATTTGACAATCTGTCATACCATTCATCTCTCGCCTTCCATTAGCGAAAAGAACCACATCTGGTCGACAGCCAATGTTCATATACGGGTTGAACTTGAAGTGCGGCCAGGCCAGTGCCAATGAAAATATCAGTCGCACACCCTTTAACTCCCCAACTATTAACCTGTTGGCTCCCATAGGTTATAATAATGCTTACCCCTGACTCCCGGGCCAGTTTCAAATATTTCGTATAATAATGAATTCAGATCAATAAACTCTATTTACACTTATAGCCAACTAAATTATTCACAGGACTATGTAAAACAGGTGAGGAATGACTTTAGAAGTACAGAATATGGATTTTTTTAACTCCAGGAAAAACAAAATATGCCAGAATATGTATAAGAATATTTTTAGTTTTTAATCATTAATATCTAAATTGCTCTCTCGTTCTAATACGAACAGTTCATTCAAATATCAATAGACGTAAACTTCCGCAGTCCGTGCGGACACGGTCGAGTTGGAAGTCGACGGGTGTAAGAGATGAGTCGGCCGTCAACCGACGATGGTGCGGTTGAGTTGGAACGCCAAGGGTTAAATCCTTTTCTATTTTTATTGTATGTTTTTCGCTTTTTGTTTCAGCTCGCTCAGTACCAGTCAGTCAAGTATGAAATATACCCTCTCTCACCAGTATCTAGACACCGGCTGAGTAAGTATTACTTCTAACTCTTGTGAGGATATTTATTTATTTATTTTTATATTATTTTAGGGCTTTTAACAATGATTTGTTAATATCAGCTCCATAGTACCTACTCATCTTCCCTATCACTTATGGCTCAGAGTCCCTAGGGAGAGAGAACGCTCAACGAAATCCAAGAGAAATACTAAATCCTTCTCACTTAGGCTCACCAACAGTTTATGAATACTAAAAAACAAATTGAATCTGTTCACCCTAAGAGACGTCTGCAATTCCCTCCTTAATTCCAAGTTCTGACCCACACTCCATCAGCAAATGGTACATGTCATCCTCCTTGTTACACCGATCACAGTTTTGGAGATTCACAATTCTCTTTTTCATCAGGAATTTAAATTTATTATTATTCAGAGAGATCACATTTCACATCTTTACGTCATAACTGGGAGGGTGCACTAAGATAACGTCTTAGTGAACTAGGTGCAATGTCAGTGCTTCCCTTCGGTCGTGCCGGCCACACTGAACTGGATGGAAAACATGAACTTTTTACATTAGCCGCTTCAAACGACCTGTCATTCAGTGCGGTGGTGGTACGAACCCGAGCGGGTTAAACCCCACCACCTAAGTAAGGTAAGAAGTTGTCAACGGCTACACTGAACTGGATGGAAAACACAAACTATTTACATTAGCCGTTTCAACCGACCTATCACTCATACCATACCAACCCGAGCGGGTTAAACCCTACCACCTAAGTAAGGTAAGAAGTTGTCAACGGCTACTCTGAACTGGATAGGAAACACGAACTATTTACATTAGCCGTTTCAACCGACCTGCCACTCATACCATACCAACCCGAGCGGGTTAAACCCCACTCACCTAAGTAAGGTAAAAAGTTGTCAACGGCTACACTGAACTGGATGGGAAACACGAACTATTTACATTAGCCGTTTCAACCGACCTGTCACTCGTACCATACCAACCCGATCGGGTTAAATCCCACTCACCTAAGTAGGGTAAGAAGTTGTCAACGCATAAACTGAACTGGATGGGAAACACGAACTATTTACATTAGCAGTTTCAACCGAACTGTCACTCATACCATACCAACCCGAGCGGGTTAAACCCCACCACCTAGGGAGTAAGACGGGGCCAACCTTGGTGCAGGGCAAATCTCAGTTTACAACATCTCTCGGTAAAAAGACGACGGGTGGCCGAGTGGTATGGGCGTCTGCTTCTCTAGCGAGAGGTCCGAGGTTCGAATCAAACAGGCGTGAATGAGTTTATTTTTGAGTTTGAAAAAAAAAATTACGTGCATACCTTTACCCACTGCTCCATCGTTCGGATTCCATGTAAAATATAGTTCCACCGGGTTGACTGGAGGAAATTTCCTAAGGCAATAAGCCCGCTCTTGCCACATGTCAAGTGGCATAAAGTGTATTAATCTGCCATCTCGGGACATATCAAGTTAGTGGTACCGATGTGTAGCTAAATTATTCTACTTTATACTTTATTTCTTTCAAATAAACACGGCTAAGTGAGATAGAAGGAAAAAATTATTTTGTTCGGCCCATGCAGCGGTTTGGAGCTCGCTGACAACGCGGCGGTCGATATCGACCGCTCCATAGTTGACGGTACATAGTTGCTCTAGAGGTCGATATCGACCGCTCCAAAGTCAACGGGTTAAAATAAATAGTTTCTTGAACCGTTTGCAGGTCTGGTCCGTCGGAAGATGTTGGTGTTGGACCTGGACGAGACGCTGATCCACTCGCACCACGACGCGATGGCGCGGCCCACCGTGAAGGCCGGCACGCCGCCGGACTTCGTACTTAAGGTCACCATAGACAAACACCCCGTTAGATTCTTCGTGCACAAACGGCCTCACGTCGACTATTTCCTGGACATTGTGAGTGCTCTTTCACTTTTGTTTTTGATGTAGAAAGGGTATTGGAAGTTGATAGGAAGGATATTGGAAGTTGATAGAAAGGATATTGTAAGTACACTCCCAAGTACAGCCTGGGGTTTTTCAAAAGGGGCGTGAAAAGGCTCCTGTCAGGCCTGCATGGCATTCGCAATCCCCATGCATCACAGAATGTCCATGGGCATCGTTAGACATCTACTTGTAGGTGAAACGAGGCCACATGTCGCGCTACCCATAAAAAAAAAAACACAGACTGCAGACGTTGCATCTTATAATATGACAAGCTGTGCCCGCGGCTCCGCCCGCTCTCATATTTCACTTCACTGCTAACCTCATAAGCCATTTAGCGTGATAGTAAGTAGCCTTTAATTGATGGGAAGAATCAAGCTATCCGTAGATTTTTTTTTTATTAAAATCGGTTCAGTGGTTCTCGAGTTATAAGCGGACAGACAGACACTCAGACAGAAAGCAGACGTTGGATTTTATTATAGGTAAGGAAGGGATAGATGGCGTTGAATATTGTATGAGAGAAGTTTGTTGGAATTGGTTCAACAAAGCGACTATGGAAATATTTAGTGTTTTCAGTCCAGCGTAGTCGTCACAACCAAAGGGAGCACTGACATGGCACCTAGTTCACCTGATGATGGGCTGACATCACGGATGTTGTAGGTGAAATATTACAGAGCCTCGTCAGATTCTATAGAAAAAAAGTTGACTGGAATAAATTGCACCATGCGATAAGTTCCACACCTTCTGTATCACAATCAAACATTATTGTGAATGGGGTAGATCATGAGAGATTGATAAAAATGATCAACTGGTCATCGATAAATTTGTCAGCAGGATTTCCACACAAACAAATATTGGAACAAAGTATGAACTTTTATCTTGTCGCCTGCAGACGAAGATAATGTATGTAGATAGATAATGATTCTAGTCTTATCTTGGCCATATTTAAATTCACTTCAATTCCTTTGCTGATCTATTTGTCACATTAACCCGTTGGATTCCAAAAACTTTATTTCGAAACCAGCGGCGACTTCTGGTCCTGAATATTGGGTTGGCTCTGGCTAAGGATTTTTTTTTTCATAATTTCATAACTTAGGTACCTACGCGTTAATTTATTTCTACCACAATGAGTTCAAAAACTGAAAGACGATTACGATATAGATTAATTTATAATATTTAGTTTAAATGATTTATTTTGCTCACTTACGATTTATTTGTCTGTAGATAGGTACCTACTGGTTGTGTCAAAGCTGTCGAGTTGCAGCCGACAACAGCGACGTCTCCTCTGGCACGACGACGACGAGACAGGCATACAAGCTTGAATTGTTACATTTTATTTGTACATGAAGTCCACTCTTCGTTCCACAGACAAGAAATTTTCGATGACTCGATCATGAAAATCTTCTTTCTTCCTCAATTTTGTTAGCAACTCCTTTTCCACAGATATGTAAGAGTGCCAAATTACTGAGTCTCTCTTGTCCTTGAGTGCTCCGTAGATAGCTCGGTAGGAGTTTGCCATTATAATTACCAATAAATCACTTTAAATTTAACAACACTGCACAGGATTCAACCATACAAAGTCCATACCTACATAACGGAATATATGCAGCTATCAACTCGCGAGCCAATGCGCATCGCACGTCGCACAGCACAAGAATACTCGTCGTGTGGACGCAGCGCGCACACACCCGCACACGCAACACACACACCTAGCTCGCTCGCTAGCTCGCTCTACTCGCTACCGCGTCACTAAATGCACTCCCCGCTGCGCCAACTCGAAAGGCTGATCAGCGGGTCCGCGCGGGACGGGGGGAACATCGGTCGCTTCCGCCTTGTATGGAATACGATGGCGCTTCAAAATGTAGCCAACCGGCCAATGAATGCCTTGATGTGTCATCATTCGTCGTCGCCCGCGTTTGACGCGCGCGAAATTTCAAATTATGTAACGGGTACGGGATTGACGTTTTATCTTATTAATCGTGGATTATATGACATAAATAATATAACTCCGAAATTTTTTCACATTTATTTTAGCCTGATACTTCTGTATTAATGGTGTCATTCATTTTATTTGGTTTGGCGGCGCCAACCTCGCCAACTGAGAGGTGTCGCCGCTGTTCGAAACTTTTTCGAAAATTCCATAACTTTCAAGGTCGCGCGGAGATTTGGTGCTGCGTATCTGCTTCGTACAGATATACAAATATTTTGTAAAATAGACGAGCACAAAGAGAAGAGCTCTTCTGTCGACTACAAAGGGTTGTTCCGCGAGAGTATGGCGGGTTTGCTGAATGCGAACAGGAGGAGGAGGGACGAGGGAAACGAGTTCCTCGGAGCAGCCGCCAAAGTAGTTTTTTTTTTATGGAAACTGACACGGTTGGCTACATCACCTACAACATCCGTGATGTCAGCCCATAACACCGGGTGAATTAGTGCCACGTCAGCGCTTTCCTTCGGTCGTGCCGGCTACACTGAACTGGGCGGAAAACACGAACTATTTACATAGTCGTTTCGATCGACCTTTCATTCAGTGCGGTGGTGCCACGGGTTAAACCCTACCACCTAGTAATATAAGAAGGGAGTCTTATCCCTTAGTCACCTTTTACGACATACACGTGGAGAGATGCAGTGGGGCTATTCTTTTAAAGTACCGGCCCCACACGGTACATACGTCCGTACGTAGTACCGGTAAAACAGGCTCAATGATCCAAAGATGGCGGCGGTGGTGTGTGTTGGCAGGTGTCGCAGTGGTACGAGCTGGTTGTGTTCACGGCCTCGATGGAGATCTACGGCGCGGCGGTGGCCGACAAGCTGGACAACGGCAGGGGCATCCTGCGGAGACGCTTCTACAGGTTGCCTTTCTTTTCTTTCTTTTTATACACCACCCATAAGGTGTCTAGCGACGCCCATGGGCATTCGGTCGCATGCGGGGGCTGCGAATGCCATGCCGGCCTGACAGGTGCCCATTCACGCCTCTCTTGAAGGACCCGAGACTATACTTGGGGGGAAATATGTGGGCAGGGAGAGCGTTCCAGAGTTTACCGGTTCTGCGGAGGAAGGATCTGCAGAACCGATTAGTACGCATCCGCAGTAAGTCCAGCGTATAGGGATGCAATCCCTGCCCAGTGCGCGTTGTACGGAGGTGGAAAGGGGTCTTCTTCGTTCTTCTTATGTGACAGCCAGCATGTACCGTGTGGGGCCGGTACTTAAACAGAATATCCCCACTGCATTTTTCCCCGTGCATGTCGTAAAAAGCGACTAAGGGATAAGGACAAGACGCCGTGCTAAAGGGCGACAGGCTCGCCACCTCTCACCTTGGCACGGTACTTCCACCGAGTCATTCAGCGGGTGGGCCTTCGTGCCTTACTTGCTGCTTTGCGAAATGTGGTGCTGTAATTTACCAGAGTTCTTGCAGCACAACACCGATTACTCTGCTTACCCCGATTGTCGGGATTCAGCGTGTGTGATATTTATGTATGTATGACAGCCAGCAGTGGAAGCGGAATCAAAATTAAATAAGTTTTTTTTTATCACCGAAGGCAGGCTAGGCGCACTCAGCACTTTAGGTATGAAGCTACAAGTACATCAGCGCGCCCGGCTTGACAGGCCAATTCGATGAAACGTGCCGAGTGAGAAGAGATAGAAAGAGAAGCGTGTTGTAGGTGCATATAATTTTTTGCAAGCAGCGCTGTGCGAGCTGAATTGGACTTTATTGTGTCGTTGCAAGAATAGCTATTTATTTGTTTGTCTTTGTAGAGTGACCCTTCTGTACGTTAGTACTATTAATGTATTCTGTGCCGTAGGGAGAAGATTCGAATGACATGTGATGACACTATTGTAGGGAAAGCCACTTCATTACAAAGGGAAGTCAGTGGTATGGTACCTTTCACGGAGGTGATATTGGTTGGTCGGAGTATTTGCTCTGGCCCCTCTGAATCAACCGCCCTTATCGGAGCACATAAAAAGTATTAGTGATATAGGAGACTTAACCGCTCAGGCGTCGGACACCGCGGGACTTCCAACTCCGTCAAAAGTCGAAGAAAAAACTTTTTTTTTTTCAAAGAAAAAACATTTTTTTTTTCGAAGAAAAAAATACTCCGAATCATGCAGCAGGGTTTGTCCTTTACTTGCTGCTTGATAATAATTTTGTGCAAATACTGTGCTAAACGTGGTGGTGGGTGTTGTGCTGTATTTTACCAGTCTTTAACAGCACAACATCGATATGTACTGCATGTAAATTGAAGTGTTTGGTCCTGTAAAATGTTAACTAGAAACCTGCGTTTGTTGCAGACAACACTGTACAGCGGAGCACGGATCGTATACTAAGAACTTATCGTCGATATGCGATGACTTAAACAGGGTGTTCATATTGGACAATTCGCCCGGCGCTTACCGGGGTTTTCCAGGTAACTACCTTTTATTTTGTTTATTTTTGTTTTTGTTTCGACTTTATAGTTGCTACTATTTATTCTTTATTCTTTATTCATCATTCGTATGGTAGTACACTATGCTTGAATTTGTCCTGTTTAGTTTTTATAACAACTATTGGAGAACATCGTTCTCCTACAATACACAAATTTTTCCTCTAATTGTCCGGACTAAATGGATTACCTGTAATTGTCGGTGGCGCGGTTGTTGGAAGAATGGATGATAGGAGACTAACGAAAGAAATTTATGCAGCAAATGTGAACGGAAGAGTCGGGACTAACGGTAGACTCTAACGCAATGCAAACAGGGGCCTTATTCTGAAACCTAACGCCTAATCAGCGAGAGCGGCTCTCGTCTCGTCGCCGCCTGTGTGTGTGTCTGTATTTTGCACACGCACACAAACGCGGCTCTCGTCTCGTCGCCGTCTGTCTGGTGTCTGTATTTTGCACACGAACGCAAACTAATACGCAAATACATGAGAGTGTGTGACCACGACGAATGAGTGAATGTTGACAGCTATAAATACAAAATTTACCCAAAATAATAAATTTAAACTATTCGTAAAAATATTTTTCTTTTATCTTGCATATTATATTAGTGACCGTACCGTAATTTTTGTCCTTGGTAAAATAAGGATTTTCAATCCCGTTCTTTAAATAACCAGGTTATATTATTATGAACGTACGCTCAGTGCGTATTATCACCAACATAAATGCCATATGTCTAGAAGATTTGGTCGGGTAATACATACATACATTTATGTGGAGCCAGCGCAATATGGTGTCACAACTGAAGCGCGCGCGTTGTTTTTTGGCAGACAACGCGATACCGATAAAGTCGTGGTTCTCGGAGCCGCTGGACGTGGCGCTGCTGAACCTGCTGCCGGTGCTGGACGCGCTGAGGTTCACGCACGACGTGCGCTCGGTGCTGTCGCGCAACCTGCACCTGCATCGCCTCTGGTAGCCGCCCGGTGAGTGTCGCGCCCAGTGGCGGCTGGTGACCTATGGGACTGGGTGTGCGCTAGCTACTTAGTACTATACCCAAACGTGAATCTAATGGATACCGCGGTCTTGACTTATTTGCAAAAATTAGGTACCCACCCAGCGTCCTAATTGCTCGAAGAACCAAAGCGACACTTCACTGCGCGCGCAGTGGCCACGAGCGAGCCGCGCCTCCCGCGCACCCGCGCGCGAGGCGTCGCCCGCGCCCGCCCGGCCAGACAGCGTGCGGTACTGATATTAATGTTTGTGTCGCGTCGGTGTCGCGTCCTTGCCGCGCCGGGCAATGAAGAAAACTTCACAATGTACATGTTAACTGACGAAAAGTCGTTCAAACTGCTAAAAAACGGATTTGCAAAACATCCCGGCACGGCGGCGCGGCGATTGTCGGTCGACCGACGCGTCACGCGACGACGGGTCTCGCCCCGAACTGAGAGGCGCGGCGCGCCAAACAACGCCTGCCTAGCTCTTTGGGTGATTCCATTTTTTGACTTTAACTAAAATAGCGAAATATTTTCGTAACGCATTAATGTTTGTCGTAACATTCGAATATTTTATAAATTACCATTCGAATATGTATCAAATCGATATTCGAATAATTCAAATATTCAATTGCAAACTCGATCTGTTATATATAAGAAACAACCCATATTCCAAAAATGGACTCGCCTGTCGAGTCGTGCAACAGCGTATAGTGCGCGGGACGGATCTCGGCGTGTCGTCGCCGCAGCGGGCGACCCGCCACGCGAATACACTATACAAGTACGGTGCGGGTGCGAGGGAGAACACTGACGAACCGCTGCGGAGGCGACACGCCGAGATCCGCCCCGCGCATTATACATACATGTAGGTACTTAGCGCTTGTGTGTATCTTCGACCCAGAGTTTGGATCGCCCCCGCCGCGCCCGCGCGCTCCCGCCCGCACGTGCCCGCGGTCGGGTTCACGATCTCGGATTACTTCGGCTCATCGTCGGCTGGCTCGGTCGCGACGTGTCGCACGCGCGTCTATCCACAATATACTGTCCTTCTTTTTCCGTCGTGTGTCACACGCAGAACGCAACCTTGTTCCACACATAATCGTATGAAGAGTGTTTTGTTTCACGCGGCGGGGCAGCGGCGTTAGACATTTTCTCATAGTATCAATACAAGAGACGTTCGCGGTGTTTTCTAATGCACTCGGCGGCGGCGAGCTCGGCGGCGCGGCGATGCGTAGTATGTAGTACGTATTACGTACAGCAAAATCGTGCCTTGTTGTCTAGGAAATAGGAACGAATTCAGTTTGATATTTTTACTTCGATCGGTGATATTCATGGAAATGTTTAATATTTTAATTTGTTTATTTCTTTCGGGTGAAGGCGCTGTTTTGTGGTAGTGCGGCGCACGAGTGCACTTAAGGGCCAGCCGCCACTGGTCGCGCCGTTGTTCCTCAACATACAATAATAAATTATATTTTATGTAAAATTTTTGTAAATAGATTTTTTTTATGGAAACTGACACGGTTGGCTACATCTGCATAATGTACCGTGTGGGGCCGGTACTTTAAAAGAATAGCCCCACTGCGTCTCTCCCCGTGTATGTCGTAAAAGGTGACTAAGGGATATGACTCCCTTCTTATATTACTAGGTGGTGGGGTTTAACCCGCCAGGGTTGGTACCACCGCACTGAATGAAAGGTCGGTCGAAATCTCCTACAACATCAGTGATGTCAGCCCATAACACCGGGTGAACTAGATGCCATGTCAGTGCTTCCCTTCATTTCATGTCGACTACACTGAACTGGACGGATAACATGAACTATTTACATAGCAGTTTCGACCGACGTTTCACTCAGTGCTCAGTTTCTACCAACCCTGGCGGAATAATCCCTACCACCTAGTAAGGTAAGAAGGGAAGGGACCTACAGTTTAACGTGGAATCCGAACTACGGTCAGCCTCCCAACGGTCGAGCGGTCACCCATCCAAGTACTGACCGTGCTCAGGGTTGCTTAACAACAGTCGTCCGACTGCACCGTGTGGGGCCAGTACCTACTTTGAAAGAATAGCCCCACTGCATCTCTCCCCGTGTATGTCGTAAAAGGCGACTAAGGGATATGACTCCCATATATTACTAGTACCACCGCACTGAATGAAAGGTCGGTCGAAACGGCAATGTAAATAGTTCATGTTTTCCATCCAGTTCAGTATAGCCAGCACGACCGAAGGGAAGCACTGGCACCAAGTTCACCCGGTGTTATGGGCTGACATCACGGATGTTGTAGGTGATGTAGCCAACTGTGTCAGTTTCCATAAAAAAAAGAGAAAAACCACAGCTACCGAGACGTCCATGAAAAATGAGTGTATGCTTGTGTAAGATGTCCAAAGACTAAATGTAATTTATTCTATGGTTTCAGATGGCGCGTCCACCAAGTGTACAAAGCCAGGGTCCGGGGGGCCTCTACTATTTATTATTTTTTCACTCGTTAGGTCGTTCAATGCTTCTATTCAGATAAAGTAAAATAATTTAGTGGAATTAAAGCGTTTAAGTTTTGTTTTTTTGCGAAGTTGAGAATTTAATGTATCGCGATGTGTACCAAATGTAGAGGACTTTAAGTGGCGAATTATGCGCCGGGTGCGTTGTGTTCACGCCTAAGTGACATAAAGCCTCGTACACACTTTGTTTAGGTTGACTCATTTCGGAAATTGAGTAATTTTTATAGTCGACTAAACTCGCCAGATGACTAAACTCGTTGTTTGACTAAACTCGTTGGTTGACTAAACTCGCTGGTTTACTAAACTCGCTAGTCGACTAAACTCGCTAGTTGACTAAACTCGTTGGTTGACTAAACTCGCTGGTTCACTAAACTCGCTAGTCGACTAAACTCGCTAGTTGACTAAACTCGCTGGTTGACTAAACTCGCTGGTTGGGCTAACCTCGCTGGTTGACTAAACTCGCTAGTTGACTAAACTCGCTAGTTGCCTAAACTCGCTGGTTGACTAAACTCGCTGGTTGACTAAACTCGCTAATTGCCTAAATGAATTGTGCACGGGGTCATAACGAGTCTGTCGGTACTATTAAGCCTGGACCTTTGCCCTGTATGGAGCTACTCATTTGAACATCACGAGTGGGTTGTACACTGCACTCAAATAGGCAGTTGATGAAATGTAAACAACTTATTCTCAAAATGAAGACATGAGGTTGAATTGAAGTGTTAAAATTTTTTTTTTCACATAACTAAACATCCTGTCAATTGATCAAAAAGTTCATGAATAAGCTACATTTGGCAGGAGTTTTTTACAGGTTACTAAATTGTTTTATATAGTTTTGTCTTAAATACTTTAGGCGTATATACCCTTTAACATAATGAATTTATAAGTTTTAACCACATTTATTCTGAAGGACTAAATTTCGCAAAAAATTCGCAAAACAACTAAAAGAAAAACAATTTCTTATTGAACACCATTAAATACATGGGACACAAGATGCTAGTTTAATGCCATGAGGTGTTCCTCACCAACTAACCTTTGGAACGTGGGATTGAAAACGGAAGGATATCTTAACTAACTAAACACACTAATACAAGTCGCTAATAAGTCAAAAACTAAAATGACCAAATTTGGCTGCGTCTGGATTTGCTACGGCGTTAATGCCGTACCGAACGGCGTCCAAAATAGCGTTTTTGGATCGAGACGTGTATACGGAACGGAGATACGGTACGGGTAAAAGAACATTCTGGACGCAGCTTTACGTCACAACCTAATTTGACTTTGGTCTTTTCTATTCCTGGACTGTCAGTGAATTCTCATTAAGGCGCCTGGAATCACCTAAAAATGTGTTACCTGCAAAAAATTTCGATATTTCGTACTATTTACAAAGTAGAACTTTGGAAAGAGTTTGGATTTTTTTCTTCTGGAAACTGACACGGTTGGCTACATAACCTACAACATCCGTGATGTCAGCCCATAACGCCGGGTGAACTAGGTGCCATGTCAGTGCTTCCCTTCATTTCATGTCGGATACACTGAACTGGACGGAAAACACGAACTATTTACATATAGCCGTTTGGACAGACGTTTCATTCAGTGCGGTGGTACCAACCCGGGCGGGATAAACCCTAGAACATAGTAAGGTAAGAAGTGAAGTGACCTACAGTTTAACGTGGAATCCGAACCACGGTCAGCCTCCAACGGTCGAGCGGTCGCCCATCCAAGTACTGATCGGGTTGCTTAACAACAGTCGATTGACCGCACCACTGAGATACCGAGGCTTACAGAGGCTTTAATTACCTCCGTTCGTGATCTTATGCACATCCGGGCGCGGTCAGAGCTTGAATGGGTGACCGTTCGACCGTTGGAGGCTGACCGTGGTTCGGATTCCATTGTAGGTCCATTGCCTTCTAGTTCACCAAGGTGTTCAGGGCTGATTTGGTGCTTCAGGTGATAAGGGCAACCATGTGAGTTTCCATGAAAAAATTAAATTTACTCAATAAAAGGATTTCGAATTTTTTCGGGTATATATCAGAATCTGTATGGGAATTTAATGCAATTTGTATACTAAAATATCGCAATTCGTTTTATCTATCGATCGCATTGTTTTCAAAGTACTACTTCATAGATAAGTACGTGTTTTTGGCTGATCTCGGCCGATTCATAAGTTGCAACCCACCGTGTAGGTCTGTACAATACATAATAATATTTAAGAGTAATTCTAGTCGCGGGTACATTATACTAAAAAAATTATGGTACCTGTATTAGATTAAAATTAACAGTAAAAAACACTTACTTTCAGTAAATTCTCAATTTATTGACTTAACAAAGGCCTCTTTATTTGGTAAAAAATTTCTACCTAATAAATAATGAAAGAAATTACCCTAGGTAGGGTTACCCTAGGTGCACATACCTAGACCAGATCGGGCATGTGCTCAAAATGGGTCAAGTTTATAGTACCCGTAACCGATGAGCATGCATGAAGAACATTGAACATTATGAGATTGGAAGAGGCAGCAGAGGTGTGTCACGATCGTGGCACGTGGAGATTCGTTGTCTCTGCCTACCCCGCTGGCAAACAGGCGTGACGCTATGTATATATGTAATACCTACCTACATATTATATTTCGGATTATATAAAGCGGGTATAAGGGAGGTATACTTGAGATTGGAGAAACGGAAATGATGCATGAAATAAAGTTACGACGTTAAGCACGTTTATGGAGAGATCAGCGAAGTCGGCATTGGAGACATCCTATAGAATATGTTCTTGGTGTTTGGCTTGCCATGGTTTGGAATTCCCTGTCACTATGGCCGACGTTTCGGACTGGCGCGTGTAGTCCATCTTCAGGGCGAGTGCCTGGCTGCGGCCGGGCCCGCGGATGACAGAACATGGGATGCGGGCCCGACCGCAGCCAGGCACCCCCCCTCAAGATGGACTGCACGCGCCAGTCCGAAATGTCGGCCATAGTGACCGTGAATTCCAACAATGGTAAGCCAATCACCAACAATATGAATATCCATTGTAGACTAAAAGTATCTATGGAATGTGGATATTTAGAGAGAGTGGGGTCGAGAGCGGGACTGGTGGTTCTACGCGTCCTAGTCATCGCGGACTACCTGACGGCTAGATGCGAGCCGAAACTCTGGAGAGGGTCCACCCGCTAGTCCCATCCTCGATTGACTCCATCTCCTACTGCCAGCGGGCCCGGATATTTTCGGAGAAGCCACTGCAAGCTACGCTTCACATATTCTTAGTTAAAATTCTGGCATATTAGATAGATTTTAGGTAGTGTTATCGGCGGTTTGGGCCCCTAAAGTGGTTGCCTAGATCACCTACTACACCGTGATATCGACCCGTCCCACCTCCGCAAACTAAGTAACATGGCAGCCGCATTGAAGTGAACTCAAAGACGATCTTTGGGTAATACTGGAAGTCTCATACAGAGTTTGGGTCGCTAAAGAGATGGAAGTTGAGTACTGGACTAGTTCTGCCCCGAGTGCTAGCCCACGCAGACTAGATGACGAGGGCTTGACGCTAGCCGAAACGTCTAGCGTGCTTTAAGGCGCCTAGTAACGCAACATGTGGATTTTTGAAGAAGTAGCCCGGGATAACTAGACCAATCTAATGGCTAAAAACTATAGAACAATTCTTTGTTTATCGATCACACGTTTTTTGGTTGTAAAATTTTATAATTTTCTATACAAACTATACGGTAACCAAATGTCGATTTTTTCTGCCGCGTGAACTTTGAAGAGTTGACCTCAGAAACTAAAGAGAAATTTGAATGGAATTTTTAAAGCAAAATGACGCCATTTGTTATTTCTATTGATCACACGCTTTTCAAAGTTCTAATGCGAAGGATAGTAATTTATGAAAACACCCCTAATGAAAACTATTACGCAGTACGCTGTTGGCGTTACTAGGCGCTTTATGAGAGCAAGAGTGGTCAATTGGCATTATTAGGCGCCTTAAGAGAACAAGAGTGGCCAATTGGCGTTACTAGGCGCCTTAAGAGCAAGAGTGGCCAATTGGCGTTACTAGGCGCCTTAAGAGAGCAAGAGATTGGCGTTACTAGGCGCCTTAAGAGAGCAAGAGATTGGCGTTACTAGGCGCCTTAAGAGAGCAAGAGATTGGCGTTACTAGGCGCCTTAAGAGAGCAAGAGATTGGCGTTACTAGGCGCCTTAAGAGAGCAAGAGTGGCCAATTGGCGTTACTAGGCGCCTTAAGAGAGCAAGAGTGGCCAATTTGCGTTACTAGGCGCCTTAAGAGCAAGAGTGGCCAATTGGCGTTACTAGGCGCCTTAAGAGAGCAAGAGATTGGCGTTACTAGGCGCCTTAAGAGAGCAAGAGATTGGTGTTACTAGGCGCCTTAACAGAGCAAGAGTGGCCAATTGGCGTTACTAGGCGCCTTAAGAGAGCAAGAGTGGCCAATTGGCGTTACTAGACGCCTTAAGAGAGCAAGAGTGGCCAATTGCTGGTCTAGTGCTCGATAAAAACTTTCTCCTACTTGCTATGTGCCCGGATCTGTTAAGTAAAGCCATGGAGTGCTGTGTCCGGCACATGCCTGTTTAAATTAACCGGCCAAGTGTGAGTCGGACGGGTGCATCGAAGTTTCCGTACCATCATATAGTTGGCCAGTTTTTATGATTTTGTTTTAATTTAGAGTTTGCACTAGGTATAATCACATCAAGTTTGACGTTTATTACGAATTTTACCATAGAACAAAACACAAAAACAAAATTAATATTTTACAGTTTTTTAATTTTTGTTATTCGTTAGGATATCTGCCATATTTAACATTCTGTGAAAATTTCCATCGACTCCCTATTACGGTTCAAAAGATACAGCCCTTTGAAGATAGGACAGATAACGTAGTGCTTAGTAATAGGCCTCCGTACCTGATACGGAACCCTAAAAAAATGCTTTTCACATACACAATTTGCTAATGTTTCTTTTCCTGAAACAGGCGCAATAACCGCTCACTCCCAAAGACTGTTTTAATTTGTTGAGAGGAGGCAAAGGTCAGGCGAGGTGCTTGTGTTGTTGTATTAGGTTCAAAGCACGGAGAAGAGAGGTCAGAGGCGTTGGCCTAAGTTGGCAAAAACTGGGGGCATACATCATCGAAGTGGGTGTGGTGTTGCATCAGTCTCGTCCACGGATTGGTCACGACTGAGCGCACACGGAGTTAAATGCCGCGCGATTGGTGGACTAAGAGGTTGTGCCTCTGCTAGTAGCCCGCACTGGCGAAATGTTTTAATATAAATTCGAGCTGGATACAACTCCTTTAATCTCTCTTCGCCGTGGTTCAAATTAACAAAATAAAATTGTTAAAAAAAAATTGTATTTCCTGGTTTCGTAGTCGCGATTTGTAACACAAGACATCGCACGAAACTCGAATTGCTAATGTAAATAATACTTTTAAGAGCATCTGTACTATATTGTGATTAAGAAGATGTTACAGTGAATTGCTAAACGATCAACTACCGACGAAATGTGTCGGATAATGACTTAGCTTATGTTACTTCTGCAGCAGGGTATGTACGGCAGCAAATTAATATCAATACATACATACATACATATCACACACGCTGAATCCCGATAATCGGGGTAAGCAGAGTAATCGGTGTTGTGCTGCAAGTACTCTGGTCAATTACAGTACAACACCGACCACCACGTTTCGCAAAGTATTCGAACAAGATTAAATCGATCAAGCAGCAAGTAAGGCACGAAGACCCACCTGCTGCATGTCTCGGTGGAAGTAACGTGCCAAGGTGAGAGGTGGCGAGCCTGTCGCCCTTTAGCACGGCATCTTGTCCTTATCCCTTAGTCGCCTTTTACGACATGCATGGGGAGAGATGCAGTGGGGATATTCTTTTTAAGTACCGGCCCCACACGGTATCAATACTAATAATAAATCTGTAAGCGATGGTCATGGAGTAAGTTACTTTGTTTTATGGGATACTGCGTTTGTAGACTCTATGTATGGATACTAAAACTAAATTGATGATTTTTAGAAATCTCTTCAACATACATACAATGTTCCTCCATAACTCTTAAAACGATCATCAGAATTCGAAGAAACTTAGTACAAGCTCATTTAACTAATACGCGACAGAGGATAGGCAAAATGAAATTCTGTTCCGGTTACGCTAAGATGTGGCTCTCATATAAACCAATTTTTTCCGCGCGCCAAAATAAAGGTACGATAGCGGGCTTACTTAATTTTTTCTTTTTATTATATACGAATTTCACACGAGCGAAGCCGCGGGAAAAAGCTAGTTTATAATAAAAGGGAAAAGGAATACTAGAAAATTGCTCTTGAGATTGCAGCCTGGTGGCTTAGTTGTGTTTTAACATACTCTAGGTAATAAATTGCTCATACTAGTGTGACATACATACATGTGCGATCTAGAACCACAACTCCATAGGGATGTCGGCGCCCTAAGTGTGTTCTATCGCTTATTCCATGGGGAATACTTGGAGGAGCTGTTTAAAGCGATCCCGTCCCCTTTCCACCTCCGCACAACGTGCAGGTACTGCATCCATATACGCTGACCTTACCACGGATGCGTACCAATCGGTTCTGTAAATCTTTCCTCCACAGAACTGGTAAACTCTGGAACGCTCTCGCTGCCCACATATTTCCCCCCAAGTATAGTCTCGGGTCCTTCAAGAGAGGCGTGAATAGGCACCTGTCAGGCCGGCATGGCATTCGCAACCCCAATCATGTGTCGTGCTTTCTATTAAAAAAAACATGGGTTTGACATGCCCTTATGTGAGGTTATAGATCTCGAACGTCAGAACTTTGACGTTTGAAGTCAGAGTTTTTTTATTATGCCCGCTCTATAA
Organism: Nematopogon swammerdamellus; assembly: GCA_946902875.1. NCBI lineage: Eukaryota > Metazoa > Arthropoda > Insecta > Lepidoptera > Adelidae > Nematopogon > Nematopogon swammerdamellus. The sequence goes on from OX336347.1 coordinate 1,173,263, forward strand.
CCGGCTTATATTTAAATCACTTTGAGCCTATGCCACTCCAGAGTAAAAAATATATTTCCAAAACTAGTGTTTGGTCAAGTGCTTTGGAAATACTTGCTTTACATACTTTTGTTGTAGAAGAAAAAAAAACAATTATGCTTGAAATATTGTATCTAAATGCATTTAGAATGGATTTGTACAAAACAATTTTCAAAACAAATATTCGTACTCTACACAATCTTATGTCACCTAACAAGTTTTTAATACACTTCACATTGCAGTTCTCATCAAGAATATTATGCAATTCTTTAAGATCTTTAGCAATGCACTGTAACAACGCACGCTATATAAACATTGTTTTCGTAACGCTGTGATTTGAGATAACAAATTGTGTTTATTTTGTTTACAGTGTGTGATTATGTACAAATTTCTGTCTCATCCCTGGCGGAATTTTGATATACAATATGAAGCGGCGGAACACGGCCTAACTTTTTTTCAGTTTTTTTTTAATGTTTTTTTTTTTGTGAATATGAAAAATTTTCACGTTAAAATATGTCGTAGATTTCGGATTGGGTTCGCCATGACAACCCAGGCTAAGGTATTCTGTCCGGTTGTATGTAAAATTTGCGGTTCGATTAAGCCCCGTATTCGCCAGGCGACACCAGTTCCGGCGACATAATATCCCTCGTCCATATTAACCACCCGTCGCCGAGATGTTACCCGACGTCTTTCGTTACAGTTTTCTATCTCACGAAGTCCGTTTGGCTCTGGTTGTAGTCAGTGGCGGCTGGTGACCTATGGGACTGGGTGTGCGCACAGCACACCCAGTCCCATAGGTACCTAGCGTACAGTGTGCGCTAACTTACTCGTAGTACTAAACCCAAACGTGAATCTAATGGATACCGAGACGTGATTTTTTATTTTATTTTCATGTCTGAGTTAATTGCCCAAATTATGTAAAAGTATTCTCACTCAACAGATACATAGTTGAAAGACAAAATAAGGTAAGGATAAAAGTGATAAAATCATTAAAATGTAAGTAATAAAAATGTACTCACTTTTAGATTGAAATATCTAGGTATGGTGTTTTGAAGAACACGCCAGCGAATTTATGAAAATTATGAAGAAATCAGTCACACACACACACACACCACACACACTACAGTTTGATTGGGTAGGTCTAATATTGTTCTATTTATTTCGTTTTTAATATAGTCAACACTGAATCCACTCATTTTTATAACGCACTAGAAACACAACCAGAGTCCTAATTGCTCGAAGAACCAAAGCGACACTTCACTGCGCAGTGGCCACCGAGCACCGAGCCGCGGCCGCCGCGCCGGGGCGCCTCCGCGCGCGAGGCGTGGCCGGCGCGCCGCGCCCGTCGGCCAGCCTTGCCGCGCCGGGCAATGAAGAAAACTTCACAATGTACTGTTAACTGACGAAAAGTCGTTCAAACTGCTAAAAAACTGATTTGCAAAACATCCCGGCGCGGCAAAGATATATTACGTACAATATTTCATCTAAGCGGTGGCGGCGCGGCGCGCGGAGCGGCCATCATCGGTCGACGCGACGACGACGGGTCTCGCCCCGAACTGAGATGGCGCGGCGCGCGCGGCGCGGCGCGGCGCGGCGAGCGATCGATCGGATGATCGCGCGACCAACAACGCCTAGGTCTTTGGGTGATTCAATTTTTGACTTTAAAATAGCGAAATATGCAGTATCATTAATGTTTGTCGTAACATTCGAATATTTTATAAATTACCATTCGAATATGTATCAAATCGATATTCGAATAATTCAAATTATTCAATTGCAAACTCGATCTGTTATATAAATATAAGAAACACCCATATTCCAAAAATGGACTCGCCTGTCGGTTCGTGCTACAGCGTATGTGTAGGTACTTAGCGCTTGTGTGTGTGTGACTTCGACCCAGAGTTTGGATCGCCCCCGCCGCGCCCGCGCGCCCGCGCCCCCCGCCCGCGCGTGCCTTCGGTCGGGTTTACGATCTCGGCTTACTTCGGCTCATCGTCGGCTGGCTCGGTCGCGACGTGTCGCACGCGCGTCTATCCACAATATACTGTCCTTCTTTTTCCGTCGTGTGTCACACGCAGAAGGCCGCACATAATCGTATGAATAGTGTTTTGTTTCACGCGGCGGGGCAGCGGCGTTTGACATTTTGTCATAGTAAACGTTCGCGGTGTTTTGTACTGCACTCGGCGCGGCGAGCTCGGCGGCTATACGTAGTATGTAGTACGTATTACGTACAGCAAAATCGTGCCTTGTTGTCTAGGAAATAGGATCGAATTCAGTTTGATATTTTTACTTCGATCGGTTTCATGGAGAATGTTTAATATTTTAATTTATTTCTTTCTTTCGGGTGAAGGCGTTGTGTTTTGTGGTAGTGCGGCGCACGAACGCACTTAAGGGCCAGCCGCCACTGGTTGTAGTAGTGACGTGTACTGATGAGCGCGCTCGTGTGTTGTGTGCGTGGACCGCGTCGCGATCGTGACTGAGCGCTCTCGATGTTACGCACACTAAGGTCAATATCTCACGCAAGGTTGCGCAACAAGTTGAGCAACCAGAACTAATGTATGTAGTCCTATAAAGGGTACCTGACCTGGTGTCTGCTTGGTTGCTGCATGAATTTGGTCGCGCAACCAGCCGGGAACACAGGCGACGATCTGTCTGGCGGCGTAACCCGGCCGGTTGCGCGTTGGTTGCGCAACCAGTTAAATGTATAGCAGTTTATGGCGCGTGACTCACGCATGTCTCACTCGGCCAGCTACCTGTTCGACGTCCATTTTGAAAGCGTGGTCTGTCTGTTGTCTGTTGGTCGCTGGTTGTTCGCTTGTTTCCTCAACTCTGGTGTCCTGCAGACACCAGGTAGTGCATCCAGTTACGCAACTGGTTGCTCAGCTGGCGTCCTAGTGAGATATTGCCCTAAAACAATGTGCACTTGCACGCCTGACAACATTCATAGCCAGACGGACTTCGTGAGATAGAATATCTATATCAACTTTGCTCTGTACTAAGCGCATTGTTCGCGTCTACACTACGCTACAGGTGTCTGGCGACCTCGGGCGCCACATACAAAACCTTAAGCTCGCTCTGCAAACCTGAGTTGTTGAGTAAAAGAGCTCATTGATGGTTTATTTTTAACGTGTTGAAGAAAAGTTCTTTTATTTTTTATCATCTAAGAGGTTTCCTTACGTTTTTATTGAGAGTTGAAACAGTCGCATTAAAAGTGAGTTTAAAATTGTTTCGCGATGGCACAATAGATAAAAAACAAATGAAACTGTATTTGAAGTCATAAGAGACTTGAGATTTTTATAATGCTTATAAGAGAGGTGAATCAATTTCTCCTTAGAAAATTTGGTCATTACTACTGAATTATTTGGTCATTACTACTGAATTATTTGCGGCATATGCGAGTACCACGGAGGAGCGAGGAGTTGACGGATGCAAACTGGGTACGTGCGTTGCGACCGACTGGGGGCGTACGTATTCGAACTGGACGCGACATCAGTTGCGGCCTCATTACCCATTACGGACGGACAGAAGTGTGAGTTCTTCTGTAGGGAAACTCCGTGAGAAAACCTACACACTAACAAAACTAAAGTGTGTATATATAACATTGAGTGTTCATGATCCAGCCGCGACGCACGCGAGCTAAATGGTGTTCCGGTGGACTATGGAGTCGTGTCTCCCCGCACAATGAACACATGTTTTACTAGAAATTATAGCTAGCAACAACTTCTCTGTCCTCCCTTCTCCGTGGTTGTGGCATGTTGAGTACCTTTCTGTACAAAGTATCGGCTTTTTAGGATTTTTATTTATACGCTAAATTGTGAATTTCTTATTTTTCGTTCGGCTTTTGTAATACAGTTTGGAGGACAACTACAAATAAATTCCTATACAAACATTTTTAATATATTTACAGTGTCATTTGAATATGTCATACTTCATCACATAGCTAAATGGTGGTCTCAGATTATATGAATTAAAAAATCTATGTTGAAATTAAATCAAATCGGCTGTTTCGGAATGTTTCAAAATGTTTTTCGTCATAATTTTTAAGCTGAAATGGCCGTGTGTAAATCGTATTAAGCATATTGGCATCTAGTAAAAAAAACTTCATTGTACAATAAATTGTTACAATAGGTCGCACTACTCACGGACAAAACGGTTATACTTATTTCTTGCCAACTGAGGATTTCATCGTTGAAAACTGTAATTTTTGTGGTCTCAACTGGTTGTTTAAAAGTTCAAATACAATTTGTAATATAGCAATATTAAAAAATTTATAAAACATTTTGATCGTATTTCTTTTCAGCAGAAGAGAGGGGAATTAATAAATAAGTCATTTTCTCCCAATATTTTTAATAAAGCAAGAAAACCTTAACACAACTGTACAACCATTTGGAATGTATCGGTTTAACACCAAATGCATTCTTATTTCTGAGCAATCTATTTACAAAAAAATACTTAACTGAAACTTTCCGAGGAAAAAAGAAAGCTGCAGTTGATACCCGTCTATGCACAAAACTGACGTACAGAGTACGAACCTAACAACTGGTAAGTCAATTTATACGTCATGCAGGTATGGGGGAAGGATGATCAAATGATCATAATGATCACACAGCGGAGGCGGGAGGGGGGGGAAGTCAGTGACAACACGCAATAATAAGATGCCATTTTAAGTCCTTACATAATAACGCTTGAAGAAGCAATGAGTCCGTTCACGTGTGAATTTACGTAAAGGTTTTTCTAACTATAGAATACTAATAGGCTAGACATCCTAATAAATAAAGCGAGGTTTCTACAGCTGATCGGCCTTGTAACGTACGTAAATATATGAATATCCTTATAACTCGAGAACCACTTCATCGATTTACATAATATGTAAATCGTAAAACCATATTATGGTTTTCACTGTTACATTCTGTCACTCAACTACAAGATGGGGTTAGGCTATAAATCATAACGCTACATCATCGGCGACCTGAGCTGTGAGCAAAAAGTCACGCGAAGCGAAGCCGCAGGCAAAAGCTAGTAGGTACCTAAGATTATAATGTGTGAATATAAAGTAATAAAACCATTTTTACGGTTTTGCAGACATTCGCCAAATTTTATATTCGTCAAATTAGGAGATTTGCCAAATACGCCATTGGTCAAGTCTATGACGTACAAGTCAATACAAAAGCACGCATTTTGAATCACCCATTCACACATATATTTTTATCCTTTGTTTTCATTTGGTCAGATTTTCAAATCGTCAGACTTTCAAATGGTCACATATGCAATTCGTCAGAATTTGAAATGGTCAGAATACAGTCACCATAACTACTTGGTAAGACTTCTGGGAACGGTTCTAAAGTACCAGGGCAGCAGAAATTGAAATCCGTAAACAGGGTGGTCAGGTTAGGTGTAATGTGATTTTTAGGTGGTTGGTGCAACAGACCCCGACGAAACGGGACTTTGGGTAAAAAATGGTCAAAAATAGCACAATATATTAAATGGCGACCTTATAGGTTATCTATATATTTCTTGTTGGGACGACTGACATAATCATTCGGTGATCTGCCCCAGTACCGGTGTTACTCACTCGCCCATGTTAGTATGAGAAACGATCTCACTCAACTAATCAGAAGGCGTTCGGTGAGGCATCTGGCCCGGCTATTGGTTGAAATATGCGAGTAGTTAGCGAGTGAGTTAAAAGTTCCAAGGACCTTTATTTTTATATAATCCGGTATGGGTGGCTGAGTCGGAGGGGCCAAAGCACATGCTCCGACCAGCCAATATCACCTCCGAGAAGGTAGGTGCCGTACAAGAGACTTCCCGGGATTGCTGTCTATACTGGACAAGAGAACGCATCCGAGGCTGCTATGCAGCGGCGACTCCTGGTCCTGAATATTGGGTTGGCTCTGGCTAAGGATTTTTTTTTTTCATAATTTCATAACTTAGGTACCTACGCGTTAATTTATTTCTACCACAATGAGTTCAAAAACTGAAAGACGATTACGATATAGATAGTTTATAATATTTAGTTTAAATGATTTATTTTGCTCACTTACGATTTATTTGTCTGTAGATAGGTACCTACTGGTTGTGTCAAAGCTGTCGAGTTGCACCCGACAACAGCGACGTCTCCTCTGGCACGACGACGACGAGACAGGCATACAAGCTTGAATTGTTACATTTTATTTGTACATGAAGTCCACTCTTCGTTCCACAGACAAGAAATTTTCGATGACTCGATCGTGAAAATCTTCTTTCTTCCTCAATTTTGTTAGCAACTCCTTTTCCACAGATATGTAAGAGTGCCAAATTACTGAGTCTCTCTTGTCCTTGAGTGCTCCGTAGATAGCTCGGTAGGAGTTTGCCATTATAATTACCAATAAATCACTTTAAATTTAACAACACTGCACAGGATTCATCCATACAAAGTCCATACATACATAACGGAATATATGCAGCTATCAACTCGCGAGCCAATGCGCACACATACGCGCACACAACACACCTAGCCTAGCTCGCTAGTCGCATCGCATCGCACGTCGCACAGCACAAGAATACTCGTCGTGTGGTCGCAGCGCGCACACACATACCCGCACACGCAACACACACACCTAGCTCGCTCGCTAGCTCGCTCTACTCGCTGCCGCGTCACTAAATGCACTCCCCGCTGCGCCAACTCGAAAGGCTGATCAGCGGGTCCGCGCGGGACGGGGGGGACATCGGTCGCTTCCGCCTTGTATGGAATACGATGGCGCTTCAAAATGTAGCCAACCGGCCAATGAATGCCTTGATGTGTCGTCATTCGTCGTCGCCCGCGTTTGACGCGCGCGAAATTTCAAATTATGTAACGGGTACGGGATTGACGTTTTATCTTATTAATCGTGGATTATATGACATAAATAATATAACTCCGAAATTTTTTCACATTTATTTTAGCCTGATACTTCTGTATTAATGGTGTCATTCATTTTATTTGGTTTGGCGGCGCCAACCTCGCCAACTGAGAGGAGTCGCCGCTGCTGCTATGCGTCCATATTACATCGAGTACGGTGGTATCAACCCAGTCGTCTACAATTTGAGCCTACCACCTAGTAAGGGGCAAGGGAAGGGACCTACAGTTTTACACCGGTTCCGAACGGTGAAGTAGCAGGTGTACGTATGCACGTAATTTTTTTTTGTTAGAACAAACTCATTGGTACACACCACATTACACGCCGACCGGATTCGAACCTCGGACCTCTTGCATGAGAAGCCGATGCCCAAACCTAAAGTTTCACACCAGTTCCGAACGGTGAAGCAAGAACACAGCAATCCCCGCCCACTCCCGATGCCCTTACCTCAGCCTCTCTGCTATGATGTTTTATTTTTACGATTATAGTATAGTTGTGCAGCGCCTGGACTATGCAGCTAGTGACCTCGCTCTTGTCCTACCTCAGTGTGCGACCCAGACCCAGATGGGTGATTTGAAATCTGCTGGGCATTCTTGTCGGTAGGGTCTGCGTCAGTATTTTCAATTTTTATTTTTTTATGGAAACTGACACGGTTGGCTACATCACCTACAACATCCGTGATGCCAGCCCATAACACCGGATGAACTAGGTGCCATGTACACACATGATTTATACGGGATATAGTTTAAAATCTGAAAAACTCGACTTGAGTGGACAAGCACTTTCATTAATTTATTCCATTGTAAAAACAATGCAATTTGGATTTTTTTAAATTAGAATTTTCAAAATGGCAGAAAACATCATTTATTATTTAATTTATGGATGTAATCACGAGTGGTTTGACCAAACAACGTCGCCTATGAAACAGCCTTAGAGCCAGTTTAGGCAGACAGTGTCCAATAAATACCCGATCTCGCGGGCACAGTATAGATACTATTTTCATGATTTTTTTTATGCATAAAGCACCTGTCATATACCTATGTATCTATGTGCCTGACCAATAAACGCTTTTTTTTATTTTTATTTGATTTTCATATAATTACCAATCATTGTAAAACTCATACAATTTTTAGAAAATATATTTATAACAAAATGAGAAGTTTCTCCAAACAAAATTCGAATAAAAATACCGGATTAATACTCGAGCATTTTTTACAATACAAATAAAAATTATTTGGTATCAACGTATGTACACATGTGTATTAATTATGTCCAAAAGATGACAATTTTCCGATTTAATGTCTAATTGTTAGGTTAAAAGCATTTGGAATAAAAATTTATTATAAATATCTGCGTAAAATTCTTCCACAAGACATATACAAATTCTATAAACAAACATGAAAGCTGGAAGAAACATTGATGAACACAACAACTACATCAGCTATACACTTCTTATACCATAGACTAAGGAGGGCTAGATACGACTTATAATACACTTGAGATTGGAAGTGGCATTCTTGGTAAGAGCCAGACTCAGATTAAAATCGCATAACACCTTGGTGAACTAAATTTCCATGTCAGTGCTAGCTGCAATTAATAACATTTATTATTTACAAAATTGTGAAGTATTTTAGTATAAAAAAATCTACAGTAGGTACTTCTCACATTCAATTTATCTTTAAAAGGTGAAAAAAGGAAAATGAAAGGATGATGAAATGGAAAGGAACCTAACCTAACCTAACCGAACATTACAATGTATGAAAAAATGGTCTAACCTATATTTAATCTGAAGTTACACAAAACAATAAAAATTTTGGTACAAAGAAATAAAGAACTTTTGTAGTGTAGTTACAATGTGCAAATGCAATAATATCTTTTATTTACTAGTAAATAAACATACAAATAGAATGACATGTATAATGTAAATGTAAAACATTTTTATATAATAAACAGATTGAAAATCTAATTGAAATTGAAATAGTGTGTATACGCGTAGAATGAAGGCTGAAGCGACAGACAAAACCATGCAGGAGAGAGAACAGAGGAGTTGTTGCTAGCTATACTAGTAAAACAATGTTTTTTATTCAAACTGACACGGTTGGCTACATCCCACCACATCCGTGATGTCAGCCGATAACACCTTGATGAACTAGATGCCATGTCAGTGCTTCCATTTGGCCGTGCCGGCTACACTGAACTGGATGAAAAATATTAACTATTTACATAGCCATTTCGACCGACCTCAGTGCGGTAGTACCAACCCGGGTGGGTTAAACCCTACCACCTAGTAAGGTAAGAAGCGAAGGGACCTACAGTTTAACGAGGAATCCAAACCACGGTCAGCCTCCAACGGTCGAACGGTGTCACCAGTGTGGGGAGCGCGGAATTCATAGTCCACCAATCACGCACCGTTTAACTCCACGTGCACTGGTGCCCGACTGATGAAATTCCAATGCCTACCTCGATGACGTATGGCTCTAGTCGGTGGTGACACACCAGTTTGTTTACCAACTCCTCTGTACTTTCGTCCGTGGACAAAATATTCAAAGCATCAAACAGTGATATAATAAAAATACCACTTATAAATTTTGCAAGCACAGAATAAAATGGGTCATTCATAGCATACATGAAATCTACGTTAATAGAGAGACTGTCTGAATTCATTAAACAAGGACGATATCGAAATATCACAATCAGTGTTATTACTCATGGCAGATCAAAAGCGTTGAACTAATGAAGGCATCACAATCTTGTCGCTCTGTTAACTGTCAAACTAAAGTCAAAATTAATGTGATGACATTTTTTTTATGTAAACCAATATGGGTGGCCATGCCGAGGGACGAATGGTGCAGTAGACAGAGCCAAAAGCTCTCGTCGTGAAACTACGCTCAGTGAGGCACCATGGCAGCTGATTTGTGAACTGTTGCTGGGCTGTCTAGTCTCTTAATGCGATATTTGAAGACACTCGAGTTAAAGGATTCGGGAAATACTCGCCGGAAGACAGTCCCACACCCTAGCGGTGCGAAAAATAAACAACGTTGAGAACCGATGGGTTCCCAAAAGCCCAATGTCAACAACAAAATTGTGCTGAATCTCTCTGTGACGAGTGCTGCGGAGATAGGATGAGTGGCCGGGAATAAGGGATGCTAGTTCTTCGTAGCAGTGCAGTAAAACAGACTAAACGGACCTACATACATACTCCTCAGTCGCTCTTTACACCCGTGGAGAGCGAGACAGGACTACGTCATCATTGTGAAACACATCCCCGTTGATCCTAATTTGACAATGGGCAAGGTTCTAGTGCCTTCTGACTTGCCTCGGATAATAGTTTAGTACATTATGCCAAATATGTATAAATGTTTACATTAGCCCGATTAAAACCTGGTTTAAGTGGGCCGCAAAGGTTATCTATAAGTGCAGGCGCGAGTTTTACTGATTTGGACATGATGTTAAGCCAAATAAACTACTTATTCATTACATTTTGTCTATCAATCAACATTACAAACTACTATAGCATTAACTGAACACATATCTGTAGACGAGACAAATACGCACATGTTTTGTTATTTTAGCTTTGAATTTACATTAACAATATGTTTTGTGCCTATCTAGCCTCTCCTAAATCCACGGCTCACACCTCCTACTAGACTAGACTGTTATGCGCACTTGGTAACGGAAGCGGCCACAATTGCTTCATGTTCTGAAAAATAAAAACATTAATTTTAGACAATTTTAGCAAAATATTAATGTTCTGATTGGGACAAATTGGTGGAAAATGCAAATTTGTATGCAAACAATATAAAAAACTTCATTATTGTGACAAGTTCAAGAGTAGTTTAACTACCATATGAATGCTCAACAAAAATAAACATTATGTTTCACAATGTATTGTTGTATTATTTATTGAGTATTCTTATGACCAGAGCATAAATACCTAATGTTAGCGATAACACATAACATGGAGTGGTTAAAATCACCTCTTTCGGGAATTATGAAAAATTGCTGGGAATTCCGGGATTTGAAAAATATTTCCTGGTTGGTGGTGATATAGTTAGTAACTTTGACACAGGTAACATGCTGCAATGTATGAATAGCTTATTTAAAAATCCCAAAAAATATTTTCAAATCAAAATCACTTCCGTACCAATTTTTTTTTTCAAATCCAGAAATTCCCGGGAATTTTTCTGAATTCCCAAAAAAAAAGTAGTTTTAACCACTTCATGTTATGTCTTCTAGCCAAACATATGGCATTTATACTCTATTCTGATCAGTGTATGACTCCCTTCTTATATTACTAGGTGGTAGGGTTTAACCCACCCGGGTTGGTACCACCGCACTGAATGAAAGGTCGGTCGAAACGGCTATGTAAATAGTTTGTGTTTTCCGTCCAGTTCAGTGTAGCCGGCACGACCGAAGGGAAGCACTGACGTGGCACCAAGTTCACCTGGTGTCACGGGCTGACATCACGGATGTTGTAGGTGATGTAGCCAACCGTGACAGTTTCAATAAAAAAAATAAAATAAAAAAAAAGTGCTTATGACAGTAATACTGCACTCGAACTTGTCACAATTTGTGCGACCACTTTGTATGCGAATGCGTATCCACATACTATCCTTTATCTAAGGTGTCTGAGATAACAAGGCAATCAAACAATCTGGTCCAGATTTTTTCCAATAAATGCAATGGCACTTGAGCGATAACACCGCGGTGACGAATGCCGAAAGGCCGCATGACGCGTAGCTGTCGCCCTCGAGTGCGGAAGCTTTAACCTCCGATGCAAACAGAGGGGTGTTATAGTGCCCGGGACGGATCTCGGCGTGGCGTCGCCGCAGCGGGCGACCCGCCACGCGAATACACTATACAAGTACGGTGCGGGTGCGAGGGAGAACCCCGACGAACCGCTGCGGCGGCGACACGCCGAGATCCGCCCCGCGCATTATATAAGTTATAAGTTAACGTGTGTGTGTGTATGGGTGTCTGTCTGTGGCATCGTAGCTCCCAAACGGATGAAACGACTTGGATGCGGTTTTTTTTATTAGAAAGCTGGTTTAATCGGGATGGTTCTTAGCTATGTTGTAATTAAGTAATCAAGTAATTAAGTCATCAAAAAATGTATTCTCTTAAAAAGTGGACCAATTTGCATGTGATTTTTTTAAAAAGCTTGAAATAAAAGTTAAATTACAAGTTTCGTGATCCGCGAGCTAGAGAAAACATGCCATCACAAACGCTGTTCATGATTCGCTGTTAAAGCTGTTAACACGTTCAGCGCCAAGGCACCTCTGAGGAGAATGTTGTGGGAATCGCAATTTTTTTTTATTGCATAAATGACATCTTTTGGTTCTAAAATACTATGTGAACTTAATTATTTTTTTTTTACTTTTCTTTTTACCCGTTTTTTTTTAGGTGTATCATATAATATACACTGCCCCTGAGACTTACTTTTAGAAAAGTCAGTCTCAGGGGCCAAGTGTATATTATATGATACACACTACTTCTCCTACATTTATGAGTTTTCCCACCTTTTTTCCTTACATTTAACACAAAGTGTGTGCTACACAAAGTGTGGCAAAAAGGGCAACGCTCAACCTGGCCAAAGAAAGTTTGCTGCTCAAGTGACGACCATTTGCTCCATATGCAATTTTTTTTTTGGCTGCCGACCCTGCTTCAACGAAGTCCACAGTAAATAGAAATATAAGTTTGATTATTAGAATATGAATAAATAAATAAAAAGGCTGATGATTATCGAAATAAAAAGTCTGGTTGATGAGTAGTATCTGATTGAAAGAACAAATAAATAAGTAATAGTAAAGTACAAATAAATAAGTAATTGTGACAAATAAATACTAAGTAAGACTTTTTTGTTTATTTATTTATTTATTTATTTATTTATTTATTTATTTATTTTGGCACAAACAACAGAAATATGTTACAACATGTTAAAATACAAAAATAACTATAATTTACCGACATAGTTCCTAAACGTTTGTACACTTCGTGGTTAATTTATTGCAGTAAAATAAATTAAAAAAATAGAACAATAATTAGAACAGAAAAAAAAAGTTAAATATAAAAAATTAAACTGACAACAATAACTAGAAATATGTAGGCGAATGACAGCAAAATTAAAATTAAAATAAGCTAACAAAAACGAAATGTGTGTGTATAACATGGGTGTATCCAGGAACGCGAATAGAAGAAAGAACATACCGCGCGTACACACAATTACAATGTACGACAAATATCCTGTACACGTTTTTTAAACACACGTTTTTTTGTAATGCATAAACTCATTAAAATAATAATACATAAGCGAAATAGGTTGTTAAAGATACCAAAAAATTAAAAATCCCATAATTCCTAAACTATATCACATTTTTATACCCCAGATACACAGAACGATTTGTGAGGGCCAGGGCTATAAAGTCTTCATACAAAATGTTCGACGCGGTGTATATTCACTGATACATTGGCCTCTGAAGTTGACTACTCACGGTGTATAACCAGATATACACTGGCCTGTGAGAGTTGCACTAGGGTGTATAATGATATATACACGTGGCGCTGAACGTGTTAAGTAAGCAAACGAAAATTATTTTTAACTATTTATTTTATTTAAATCTGTGGTTAAAAAAACAATTCAAGATAATATTTTTTTTTATGGAAACTGATACAGTTGGCTACATTACCTACAACATCCGTAATGTCAGCACATAACACCTTGGTGAACCAGGTGTCATGTCAGTTTTTTTTTTAATTATATAACCACCACGGAAATACACCAGCTTCTCGAAATGTCGACAGTCTACGAAGAAATAGCTTCTGTCACCAAAGCCTATAAACAAAGGCTCATAAAACACCCCAACCAGCTGGCAGGACAGCTTACTACACTCCCGTCCCGAGGCTCAAGAGACAAGACATTCTGGAGTTGTGACAAGAAGTTCAACAACCCAGCTATATAATAGAGGCATCTTCGATGGAGGGTGCACTCACCAAGCCTTAGCCATTTCACACACCTGCTTATAGTCTAGAGACTGATCGCAGATGTCAAAATAAAAAAAAATACAAATAAAAAAACAAATTAATTATAAAACTAATTTTAATCGGATGTAGACATATCAGCCAAGATTGCCTGTCTAAAATAAATAAAGCATTGCCTTCTCACATGATTTCTAGACTGCTGTCGCTGTTTTTGTCGCTATTCTTGGTGACGTGCTCTCCCTCGCTGGAGTTGGAGCCGCCCGACTCGGAGCGGTGGCTGCGCGGCCGCTGCTTCGCCTCTGGGGGCTCGTCGCCCGGCGGGGGAGCGGCCGACGACGCCTCCTCGCTCTGCCGCTGCCACGCGGGGATCGAAGGGGGCTCCGAGCGCGTCTTTATCGACGGGAATTGATTCCTGTTGTACGAACATATTTAAAGTGGCATTTTTAATGCAGATTCCTTTCGCCAACTTTTTTTTTTTTGATTGAAACTGACACACGTTTGGCTACATCACCTACAACATCCGTGATGTCAGCCCATAACACCGGGTGAACTTGGTGCCACGTCAGTGCTTCCCTTCGGTCGTGCCGGCTACACTGAACTGGACGGAAAACACAAACTATTTACATAGCCGTTTCGACCGACCTTTCATTCAGTGCGGTGGTACCACGGCGGGTTAAACCCTACCACCTAGTAATATAAGAAGGGAGTCATATCCCTTAGTCGCCTTTTACGACATACACGGGGAGAGATGCTGAGGGGTTATTCTTTTAAAGTACCGGCCCCACACGGTACCTAAGACTCATGTCAAATGTAGTCACTTTAAGTGCCAAATTTTTTACAAACACTATAGTTGACATCCATCAAGAGTCTATGGAAATAGTTAATGTATTCCATCCAGTTCAGTGAAGCGGCACGACGAAAGGGAATCACTGATACAAACCCTATTTCACATGGCGTTATATGGGCTGCCATCACTAGAGTAGCATGGGATAAAGAAGTGTTTAGTCAGCGCATCTTCACTGGCGTGACACTCAATTCCAACAGGAACAATATGTAATGGGTAATCTTACACATACATATCTAGAGTGAGCTTGCGTTTATTGTTTATTGTTTATTGTATAATTTCATCCACAGGTAGGTAACCTACGCTTGGACATGTCGAAAATTCCGCCAGTTCTAAATTCAATGCGAAGAAGAACTGACAAACAAACTTCGCAAGTCACAATGTTTTGTTAGTACCTTATAAGTATTATATTATAGTAACTTACAAATAATTAACCCATACTACCGCTCACAAGAGCATTAATATTTACAGCATAAACATGAATACTGAAGAATCTGACCACACTGCCTATTTAAATTACCTATATCTGGTGTATAGTGCCATCGTCAATTTTGATATTTCATATTATATCAAGTCAAATAAAACAATTAGTTTACGTTTATTACAAAGAAATGTAATAAATAAGTCATATTAAAAATCAAATGATACAAAGTGTATCGAATTGTCAAAATTTGTTAGTGGGAAAAATAGTAGTCAGACTCTTAGATAAAATTACGGTCAGTTAATGCATCCTTAATACTGTAATAACTCTTTTCAATTAACATTATTTTAATCCGTCGTTTAAAATTATTGTCATCTAATTGTTTTATGTTAGGAGACAGTTTATTATAAAATCTAACACTATTACAAATAAAGCTTTTTGTAGTTTTAGCTAATCTATGTCTTATTAGTTGTACATTATTCTTACCCCGTGTGTCATAGTTATGATTGTCGGAATTGAGAGAGGAATCATGAATGTATTTTATGGCATAGCATATGTTCTGGTAAACATATGCACTTGGTAAAGTCATGATTCCTATCTCTCCGAACGCTGTCCTACAAGTATCTCTAGTTTTCATATTTAGGATGTACCTCAAGGCCCTCTTCTGTAATAAAAATATTCTATTTGAGTCTGCTGCATTTCCCCAAAACATTAGGCCATATGACATGATGCTCTCAAAATAAGCATGATAAACCGTTTTTGCAGCATGGGTCCCGCCTAGCTCTTGAATTTTTTTGATAGCATAACATGCGGAACTCAGCTTACCAGCTAAAGAGTTTATGTGGGCTTTCCAAGTAAAACTTTTATCAAATATTACCCCAAGAAAAGTTAGTTCATTAGCAAGCTTTAATGACAAGTTATCTGCAGTTTTTAATATGCTATCATTGTTATTACGTCTATGAGTCCCAAGACCAAAGTGCATAATATTAGTTTTGTTGACATTTAGCAATAGATTGTTGCACTCAAACCAAGATTTTAGAGATTCTAGTACAGTTAAAAAGGATTCTCTCAGTTTACTTATATCATTGTTTTTCAGTACAACTGAGATATCATCTGCAAACATTACCATCTCTATATCGTCTGTTATACAGCTCGAGATGTCGTTAACATATATTAGAAACAATAATGGTCCCAGGATAGAACCCTGCGGCACACCCATTGTGATTGATTCTACATTCGATTTTAAGCCATTGACGTCACATATTTGAGCTCTATTTTCTAAATATGATTGAAATATACGCAATTCATTGTCTCTTATGCCATAATGTTCCAGCTTCATTAATAATATTTCGTGATTTACACGGTCAAAGGCTTTGGATAGGTCACAAAAAATGCCATAAGTATGCTGAGAGTCGTCTAGAGAAGTTAATATTGATTTTACCATAGAAGCTATAGCATCACCCGTTGAGAGTCCTTTCCGAAATCCAAATTGTTTACAATTTAAAAGTTCATTATCTGTAAGGAATTTTATTAGCCGTTTTTCCAATTTTTTTTCAAAAACCTTACTGAAAACTGGCAATATAGAAACAGGACGATAGTTCTCAACATTGTTATGGCATCCCTTTTTATACAAAGGTATAACTTTGGCTACTTTTAATGAATCTGGGAATATGCCATTTTCTAGACAGTCATTTACAATATCTGTTAGCGGGCCGATGACACTTGTTACAGATTTCAATAATACAGGTGATAGACTCCACAGGTCTAGGGAACGTTTAGATTTCAGGTCCTTTATTACTCTCTCAGTCTCTAGGTATGTGACAGATGCAAATTTCGCTGATTCAGAATTCCGAGGGATAAATGATTTGAGGTAGTTTAACGATACTTCTTTACTAGCCTTTAGACTTTGAGTAGTATTATGGGCTATTGTGGAAAAAAATTTATTCACATGATTGGCAATCGCTGTATTATCCGAAATAATTTCTGATCCAATTTTTAACTCTAGCTTGGTGTTACAGTCTTTAGATTTGCCAGTTTCTTCTTTAATTATGTTCCAGGCCATTTTGATTTTATTATCTGAATTCATAATTTTGTTTTTAAGGAACAGTTGCTTGGCTTTAATGGTAACTTGTTTAAAGATTTTGCTGTAACGTGTAACATAAGATCTAAGATCTGGGTTATTGTTAACTTTTAGGAGGTCGTATAAATGAAATAATTTGTCTTTAGAAATAATAATACCTGGAGTAGCCCAGTCGGCAAATGTTTTTTTATTATTTACACATATACGTTTTAATGGCAGATGCTTGTCTAGGTATCTTATAAATATATTAAAGAAGTCTTTAAAACTATAAATATTATTACCCTGGAATTCAGATTGTAAGTCTAAGTTTAACGCGTTTATCTGGCCCTTGTTTGATATTCGTTTCATCCTGCCCGAGACAGTATTCTTACTTGTTGAGTAATTTATAGAAATCAACTGCGCATAATGATCTGACAATATTCCAGAAAATACTTTTGAATCTAGTAATTTACAATCAGTAAAAATATTATCAATGCACGATGAACACGAATCTGTCACTCTAGTATATTGGAAGATTGTTTGTCTAAGCAAAAAACTATCCATCAAATCAGATAGCTCATGTTGCCCTCCTTCTTCTAAGGGAAATTTAATATTAAAGTCTCCGCAGACAATTATTAATTTATTATTATTTGTATTTAATTTACACAGACATTCTTCCAATTTGCTTATAAAAGATTGCATATTCCCACATGGTGACCTATATACTGATACTATGAATATTGAGTCCATTTCTATACAACTTATTTCAAACTCTTTTTCTATTGACATTTTTACTACATCTAGTCTGTTCTTAGCTTTGTGACCGTTCTTCACAAGAATTAAAGTACCACCTCTTATAAAGTTTTTTCGATGGCTACTGCTAATAATAGAATAGTTATTAATACATTGAGAGCTTAATTCATTACAATCTATCCAGGACTCGGTTACGCAGTAAACGTCAATTTGATTTTCTTTTAAAACTAATTCTAATAGTAGATTTTTACCGCGCAGACCCTGTACATTTTGATGACTTATAACTAGCTTATTTTTGCAATTTGACTTATTTTTTAATAGATGACAATGTTTAGGAGAATTTAATTTGGTTTCAAATGAATCACGGCCACTAAGAACAGAAGTTAACATAAAAAAGAGTTTGATTCTATTGGCTTATCTTTAGGATCACTATTTACTAATTCTACAAAGTGTAGATTTGATTTTTTCATACTAAGATTACAGTTCTGTACATTTGAATGGATTAGTTTTCGGCCCATGCTATTAATACGGCCATCCAGTGCATAGCATGACTTTCCCAGTTAGGTTTTCCCGTTTAGGTCCATCATGTCAGGATCCATGAAAAAAACTAGTGTAAAAAGCTTTGAGGGAAAAATTTATAAAAGTGGGGCTATGCTAAACAATTTGTCGCGGACAGTGTTATCATAGCAAATATAGCGTTTGCGTGATGCTGTATAGCCTAAAGCCATCTTGAGAAGTGACAGAATGTAACAGTGAAAACCGAAAGAAACAATGAAAACCGAAAGTAACAGTGCAAACAGCACCTATGTAAATCAATAAAGTTGTTCTCGAGTTACAAGGATATTAAAATATTATGTGTAACGCATTTTACACAGCCGTAGAAAGTTCGCTTTATTTATTAGGATTAGAAGTATTCCATACATCCATTTTATATGTGGCCGGCTTCAATTCTGTGTGTCACAATGTGTGAATTATTTTGTATAGGACCCACCTCTATACCTACTTCCTTTGTCTCTAAAATAATAAAAAATATACCTATTCAAGAGGATTCCTTTAACGGACGCGATGTCAGACTTGATGTTGTCGAGCTGGCTTCGAACCCCGCCACCTCGGCTCTGCTGGCTAGCGGTCTGCACCTCTCTGCGCAGAGTTTCTACATTGCTGTTCAGCGCGTCTATAGACTCCTTTAGCTCTTTCAGACATTCAACTGTCGTTTTTGGTTTTGGCCTTTCGACGAACAGCATGTCTCGTATGCAGTTCTGTGGAAAAATATGATGAAGAGTTTTAGTCTACATGGACACATACTACATACCTCCCTACATATATCTGTGTGCCCACTGACAGGACCCAGAACAAGAATACAATACAAAACAAAATTGTTATACTAAACGGGCATATTTTATGCAAATAATTATATTCAAATGGGTACTAAATCACAATTCTATGAAATAAAAGCAGGCGTACTCCAGGGCTCAGTTTTAGGACCAGTTCTATACACAATGTATATGTCAGAACTACCACAAGCAGATCAAGACCTTTCTGCAACATTTGCTGACAACACGGCAGCCCCAAGCAGCAGTACTGAGAGTCAGATCGCAACTGAACGAGATTGTCCAAGTGTCAGACTAAGTGACGAGGTCTTGCCCCATAAAGACGTGGTCAGGTACCAGGGTATATGGTTCGACATAAAGCAAACGTGGAAAGTCCACATCCAAAGATTGACACAAAATCATAAAGCACAAGCGAAGTCTCAGTAAAACCAAAATAAGGTCGGTCGAAGCCGCTATGTTCGCTATAGTTCTTGTGCTCCGTCCAGTTCAGTGTAGCTGGAACGACCAAAGGTAAGCACCGACATGGCATCAGGCTGACAGCATGGGTGTTGTAGGTGGTGTAGCCAACCATGTCAGTTACAATAAAACAAAAATGATGCCAAAGTGCATAGCCGCACTGGAGCAGTAGTGTGGCAAAATTTAGTAAAAAGCCACACTTGAACTGCAGCAGCACTTCACATTATCAGAATGTCAACTCCGACGCGCAGTTTCCATCTCATACAAATTCATACAAGCAGTGGTGTGTCGCGCAGCTCTGCTGCAGTGTATTTCCGCCTAGTGCGGTCAGACCTTTAGTAGAGTTCATGCATATGGGTTTCTTCGTAGTGGGTTAAAGTGTAATGGATTAAGTGACTTACAGTCTCACTTCAGGCACAGACGTTCCTAAAAAAGCTCTCACCTTATAAAACCAGTAAGCTCCATACGCCATGCCACCGTAAACTATAAGCGGAAGTATGTTTTCCCTAAACCAATTGTTTCTTCTATTCTGGAAGACCATCACATCTGTTGAGAAGGCCTGGAGATTGACCAGCTCCGAAGCTTTGGAGATGGCGGCTCGGATCTCGGCCTCGGTGAGCCCCTTGCTCCGTAGGAACTGTTCCTTGCTGGCATTCGTCAGACGGAGGACGTCTGGGTTGGTTAGGAATTTGACAGCAGTCGTTACCTGCGAAATCAATTTGATTTGTCAATTTTTAAAAAAATTCTCCGGCAAGACCTAAGTATGTCCAGCAATGGCCCGATACATGTTGATGATGATGTCAATATGTACTGCAATTAAATAATAAAAAAATATTAATAAAAACGGCTATGTAAATAGTTTGTGTTTTCCGTCCAGTTCAGTGTAGCCGGCACGACCGAAGGGCAGCACTGACATGGCACCTAGTTCACCCGGGTGTTATGGGCTGACATCACGGATGTTGTAGGTGGTGTAGCCAACCGTGCCAGTTTCAATAAAAAAAAAGAAAAGACATGTTTCAAAACATTTTGGAAACTCCTTTACAAGGTCAGCTCTTCGTTTTCCATCTCTCCGTATTCTTGCGATTAGTAAAACTGAAGCTCAAGGTCATCCTAGAGTATAACTAAACAATAGCCACCAATTAGCATGTACCAGTGACAGTGTATCATACAGGTAGGGCGAACTTCATGGTGCTTGTTTGTACTCAAAACCTACAAGGACTCTATGAACACAGGAATTCAAGAGATAGGTATTGTGTGGGTCGATACAGTGATTAATCACATTCACAAGCGAAGCTAGTGGCGAAAGTTCACAAACCAATTTGTCCCTGAGGTCCCCCACATCAGACAGGTGTTTTAGCTCATCAGACATTATCGTAAATTCACTGTGGCGAAGTCACCTAGATCTTGATGCTGCTTGTTAATTTCCAATATATTTAAATATCGTTTGTCTGGTAGATATTTGTATTGCATTGATTGGATTTTTCTTGAAACCACGGTCCACGAGAAAAAGAGAAGTCGATCGAATTGACATTTAGACATTATTTATTTTTATTTGTTTTGTTTTTTTTTTTGTTGTTTTATCCCTTTTTTGGGATAGGCAAAGGTATTATACCATGCAGCCTTGTCTGTTATTAATTATATATATATATATATTTTTAATTCTATATGGCTTCAATTGTTGTTGAAATAAATTCATAATATTGATGGGAAACATTCTGTATTAGCAAGTAGGTCCTGTGTGACGCGCGGCATATTTTCAGGTTTTTTATAAATTTCCATTAATCTTTTTGTGAAGGTAAGTCGCTGGACGTTAAAGGTCGGGCATTCAAAAAACAGGTGATCCAGAGTCTCGTTCGTACTATCTCTTTGATTCTGTTCATCGACATCATTAGAATTAGAACAGTGTGGGCAGACGGCAGAGTTAATAATATTCATGCGATGAAGATGGGCGCCGAAGCGACCAAAGAATATAATACTACTAGGGCGTGAAGCGACAGTGGCCAAATCGTAGACGACATATTATGGTGTAAAATTTTCTTTTTTTTGTCCGTTATTGGGATAAGCAAAGGTAATTTTTTAATCATACAGCCTTTATATTGAATCGCGAGAAACGCAAAAACAATTTTGATTAAGCCGGGTCTCCTGCGAAAGTTTTTTTCGAAACATTACATAGAAACATCGAAACATTGGGGCGTGGTCATCCACATTTGTATGAAAACCATAGAGAATTAATGTTTTTGTTTCATTTTTTTGTGTATTGTTTCGAAAAAACATGCGCAGGAGACAAAAACAAAGTGAAATAACCACTAACTAGGTATTGTTCTTCTTCTTCTTGTTTTAGACTAAGACCGCCCGATGGTCAAATCAGTCCTTTAGCCATAATGGCAAATGGCTTCTTATTACTTATGAGGTTCAATTTCTGCCAATGTCGCCGTTAAAGAAATATCCACATTACATAGTCATTATAATAAACATAACAATTTAATTAAACAAAATTTTGGTTAACGAGTTAAACACTTGAAATCCTTTAAGAGGCGTGATTCTCATACTAGCCAATATGTGACTCCAATACCAATCTGACGACCATGTTCGTCAAACAACAGGAGAACCAATCTAACAGACCAATAATGCTAGCTGCTAGCTATGAGCTCTAGACCAGGGAACATAAGATAATACTCCGCAATAACAATGTCTAGACTTTACTCCTGTTTTCTAGACGTATTACATCTATATAATATGTTTGTACGACAAACATATTGTATATATGTAGTAAAAAAGTAATAATAACTAAAGAATTTAAAAACCTACCTAACAAAAAAGAGGTATTATAATATGCACTAGCGTACTAGATAACTCACTCGACCAACTAGCATATTCCAACGAGTTGCGGTTCACGGTCCTCAAGACTCTTAGTCGAGCGAAAGAGGCCGCAGCGCGCAGTCGTCGCCTGCATGCTGCGATCGCGCCTCTCCTACTTTATACTAATACATTTACACATCTTCGTCCGTGCGCTCACGCAAACGTTAATGATACCTATGTAGCTACTAGCTAGTCGAAGGTGCGATGGCGAATCTGGAGATGAAGTGTTAGAATGAAAAGACAATATGCGCACCGACGCACGAGTGTGATCGTTCTCCCTAACCTTTGCCTCTCTCCCGCACGCTTCCCGCCCCGCGCGCGCTCCTCTCTTCCGCTCGATTCTGCGCTCCGCCTTGCCGCTATCTTACCCCATACCTCAGCCGTTGGGACACCGCTTCTCTGTATATTTCTTCGGAGCGATAACTCTAGTATAATACCTCTTTGCCTAACAAACATTAAAATAACTATCAAAAGGGGCGTTTTCAAATTATGTTCCTAGAACACCTTGCAGCATTACCCCGCTGGATGGCAAGGCTTACCCTTTTAATGAAGTAGGCCCTTGATTGCGGGACGCCAGTTGCGTCCACCAGCAGAGGCCCAAGCCTCTTCAAGAAGCTTTTCGCTTTACTGCCCCACGGACCGAGGGTTTCAACCGCAAACGCAACAAATTCGAAATCT
Source organism: Nematopogon swammerdamellus (assembly GCA_946902875.1). NCBI lineage: Eukaryota > Metazoa > Arthropoda > Insecta > Lepidoptera > Adelidae > Nematopogon > Nematopogon swammerdamellus. The sequence goes on from OX336347.1 coordinate 1,196,535, forward strand.
TGAATTATATTTCGTCGCTCCAGAGCCTATGTGTCCAAACGGACATAAGGATAATTTTATAGGAGAGCCTGTGAATTTCAGATCATGAGAATTTACTGATTTATCGTAAATATTGTTTCTTAATTTTATTAAAATAGACGAAAAACTAAATTTGAAATAAAAAATCCTAGTAAATATTAAGGATTTCCACTTCAAAACAAGATTTTACGTTGGAGTTTGGACAAAGTGACTAAACAATGAGTCAGAATGGTGGAGGTTGGAGAACTAGCTCTGCAGATTGGAGTCGAATCATGACACTGTGTTCAATTCGTTTATGTCCAACCTCCAGTTAAAGCCAATTTTTGATATACAGAGTGTTGTATTTATTGTTAATGCAGATATATGGAAACCTAAAACTTTTTTAGTTCAAATTTTTGTTTCTCGTCTTTAGTTCGGTTTTAGATATGTACCTATAGAATCATATTTCGAGGTTAGGTTCAAATTTCAAGTTTGTAGGTCTGCTAGAGGTACTTAGATTTTTGATGATCGGTGGGTGAGTCGGTGATTCAGTGACAAAATTCCGGAACTTTAACTGGCGATATGTCGTAAACTATATAATAGGTATAAACTTGTAATTTGGGGGTATAGGTAGGTTTGGTAAGTACTCTTTGTAACTGATTCAGGCTTTTATCTCTATTCACAGCAAAGGTGCAACAAAGATACAGGGAGGTCAAAAGTACCCTGAGTAGCTTCGAGAAAAGGATGGACGGCCGGGCCGTGCGTCTTTGCTCGACTTGGCGGGGGCACTGCCGTGCCTCCAGATTATTAAGTTTATGAAAATTTGAACACCCCTAACCTACCTTAAAAATCATAACGGTCGTGGAAGCACTCTCAGTAATTGTTGAATATTTCGTTACCTGATTAGTCTTTCTCTTTTCTCTTCGGTTTTCTTGCAGGTATGCATGTTTCCAGCTTGTTTTACATGTTTATGTGCACAAAAACAATTGAAAACAACGAAACACAGACGTTTTGTAGTCCACCCTCCGAGACTCGGCGTCGAACTAATGATGTCACGTGGTTCGGCGGGCTCTCTGATTGGCTGATCGACCGTTTGGGCACATATGAACGCAACGAATGAAGCAGAATCTTGACACTTGGATACGTTGTTAGAGAATTTATATGAAGAAATTTTACTTAATACTGCGTTCCATTTTGTGGAATATTTCTACTTTGGACACATGCGCTCTAAACAAGGTTTGAATTTGGTGGAGCTTAGACAAGAATTTTATTTTTTAAGCTGTTTAGAGGTGGAAAAAATATTACTTTTTATATACAGAAATGTGCGGATAAACATACTGAATTGAACCGCATTCATAACTCATTTTGGCGGGAAATGTCCGTTTGGGCACATATGCACTGGAGCGACGATTTGTATATTTGTTGCGTTTGAGGCTCTTCGCCCGGCCGCGGCCGCGCCAGCCGCTCTTGAAGAGGCCCGAACATGACCTGGAGCCAATGTGTCGACACAAGTGGCGTCCCACATTCAATGACCTACCTACCCTTAGCCCATGACACTAGGGGATACCATCGGGCCTCTTGACATCCAGCCGGGAATAAATGCAAGGTTCTAGGAAGGACGGTATGTTTGCTGTCAGAAGCGTGGACTAGGTATTAAAATTGAAATTTTGTAATTGCATAGATCTATATGCCACTGAAGCGTTGAGACTCATTGAGCAAAGGTTAAGACCCATCCGGCAATCGGCAACTAGTCGACTACACAAAATCGTGCACTGCCCCCCCCCCCCGCCGATGACGTCATCACCATCTCCCCAAGTGTGCTCTCGCAGCGCTAAGTACAACTTGCGATAACGTCAAAAGCAGCACACGGGCAACTTTCATCGATGTTTTGTTTATGTAATGTTTTGTACACCAAAATTCAATACAATTTTGGTTATATTTTCTTTCATAAAAACCAAATTCTAAACGGATGGGGACTATTGGAGACAGAGAGAAAATCAAATTTTGTGTCCGCGGATGAAGTGTCACTAATTCATTTACAATAAGTCTTTGTCTAGTCTCGTTCTAACACAAACGATTTTCCTTCCTTATCCTTACCTATAATAAAATCCAACGTCTGCTTTCTGTCTGTCTGAGTGCCTGTCTGTCCGCTTATAACTCGAGAACCACTGAACCGATTGAAAACAAAATTCTACGGATAGCTTGATTCTTCCCATCAACTATAGGCTACTTACTATCACGCTAAATAGCTTATGAGGTTAGCAGTGAAGTGAAATATGAGAGCGGGCGGAGCCGCGGGCACAGCTTGTTATTTATAAAAAAAAATAGGTAAAAAAACTTTTAAGTTAAACGGTTTTATTAAAAATAAAAAACTAGAAAAAAAACAGCTGTACAAAAAACTAGAAAATAATAAGGACACAAGCCTGGGCCTTCTTAAGATTTTACGTCTGGGTAAGAAATCGTGCAATACTATCGTGCTGTCTTCTCATGTCGGATGCCAAAGGGCACATTGTGTCGCTGCGTCAGCGGAATAAGTAATAAATTGAGACTTTTAACAGACTAATATAAAAACGTGGGGCGCATGTTATTTATTACGCATATTATACGCCCCACGTTTTTATATTAGTCTGTTAAAAGTCTCAATTTATTACTTATTCCGCTGACGCAGCGACACAATGTGCCCTTTGGCATCCGACATGAGAAGACAGCACGATAGTATTGCACGATTTCTTACCCAGACGTAAAATCTTAAGAAGGCCCAGGCTTGTGTCCTTATTATTTTCTAGTTTTTTGTACAGCTGTTTTTTTTTCTAGTTTTTTATTTTTAATAAAACCGTTTAACTTAAAAGTTTTTTTACCTATTTTTTTATTTACTCGTTTTTAGTTTGATTTTTGGCTCGTATCATTTATTACGTAAACTCGTCATCCTTTCCAACTCTCTCGTTACTCGGTTTCTTACCTGTCAATTACTCACAATCAAGCTCCTCAATACATAACCCTTCTAAAGACTTTACGCGACTCAATGCAACATACGCTTGACCCTCCTCAAATAGTCTGGAGCCCAAATACACGACAGTACGGTCAACAGTACTACCCTACATTTTATGGACAGTGGAGGCCCATGATAAAATTATCGGTAACATCCGTCTCTCAGGTGTTCCATAATTAAACTTTGCTGGAAACTGTATGGCTTTAGGATGGATATGGTGTCCGCCGTCTCTTTCAAAATCAATTTGAACAGATGGTGTGTCTGTTTCATACTTTTGCGTTCGACAAGTATGGGACACTCGTCCAAACAAACCAAATGAGCCCAAACTCGAGGGGGTTACTAGTAACGGTTGAAGAGTTCCACTGTACACCTCCTGACTCCATCAGCAGACCCTCGTCACCAAGTGTATTGGTAGAAGTATGGTACACTCGTCCAAACCAACCATATGAGCCCCTAACTCGAGGGGGTTACTAGTAACGGTTGAAGAGTTCCACTGTACACCTCCTGACTCCATCATCAGACCCTCGTCACCAAGTGTATTGGTAGAAGTATGGGATAGGCACTCGTTCAAACAAACCAAATGAGCCCAAACTCAAGGGGGTTACTAGTAAAGGTTGAAGAGTTCAACTGTACACCTCCTGACTCCATCATCAGACCCTCGTCACCAAGTGTATTGGTAGAAGTATGGGACACTCGTCCAAACCAACCAAATGAGCCCAAACTCGAGGGGATTACTAGTAACGGTTGAAGAGTTCCACTGTACACCTCCTGACTCCATCATCAGACCCTCGTCACCAAGTTTATTGGTAGAAGTAAGGGACACTAGTCCAAACCAACCATATGAGCCCAAACTCGAGGGGGTTACTAGTAACGGTTGAAGAGTTCCACTGTACACCTCCTGACTCCATCATCAGACCCTCGTCACCAAGTGTATTGGTAGAAGTAAGGGACAATCGTCCAAACCAACCATATGAGCCCAAACACGAGGGGGTTACTAGTAACCGTTGAAGAGTTCCACTGTACACCTCCTGACTCCATCATCAGACCCTCGTCACCAAGTGTATTGGTAGAAGTATGGGACACTCGTCCAAACCAACCAAATGAGCCCAAACTCGAGGGGCTTACTAGTAACGGTTGAAGAGTTCCACTGTACACCTCCTAACTCCATCATCAGACCCTCGTCACCAAGTGTATTGGTAGAAGTATGGGACATTCGTCCAAACCAACCATATGAGCCCAAACTCCAGGGAGTTACTAGTAACGGTTGAAGAGTTCCACTGTCCACCTCCTGACTCCATCATCAGACCCTCGCCAAGTGTATTGGTAGAAGTATGGAACACTCGTCCAAACTAACCAAATGAGCCCAAACTCGAGGGGGTTACTAGTAACGGTTGAAGAGTTCCACTGTTCACCTCCTGACTCCAACATCAGACCCTCGTCACCAAGTGTATTGGTAGAAGTATAGGACACTCGTTCAAACAAACCAAATGAGCTCATACTCGAGGGGGTTACTAGTAACGGTTGAAGAGTTCCACTGTACACCTCCTGATTCCATCATCAGACCCTCGTCACCAAGTGTATTGGTAGAAGTATGGGACACTCGTCCAAACCAACCAAATGAGCCCAAACTCGAGGGGGTTACTAGTAACGGTTGAAGAGTTCCACTGTACACCTCCTGACTTCATCATCAGACCCTCGTTACCAAGTATATTGGTAGAACTATGGGACACTCGTCCAAACCAACCAAATGAGCCGAAACTCGAGGGGGTTATTAGTAACGGTTGAAGAGTTCCACTGTACACCTCCTGACTCCATCATCAGACCCTCGTCACCAAGTGTATTGGTAGAAGTATGGGACACTCGTCCAAACCAACCAAATGAGCCCAAACTCGAGGGGGTTACTAGTAACGGTTGAAGAGTTCCACTGTACACCTCCTGACTCCATCATCAGACCCTCGTCACCAAGTGTATTGGTAGAAGTATGGGACACTCTTCCAAACCAACCATATGAGCCCAAACTCGAGGGGGTTACTAGTAACGGTTGAAGAGTTCCACTGTCCACCTCCTGACTCCATCATCAGACTCTCGTCACCAAGTGTATTGGTAGAAGTATGGAACACTCGTCCAAACCAAACATATGAGCCCAAACTCGAGGGGGTTACTAGTAACGGTTGAAGAGTTCCACTGTCTTCCTCCTGACTCCATCATCAGACCCTCGTTACCAAGTTGAAATTATCATAATATTGTATTGTCACGAGAACTCAATGTGTGTGCAAAGTTTCATAAAAATCGGTTCAGTAGAAGTAGTTGAAAAAGTTGTCGCAAGATTTGAAACAAAGATAGTAACAAACAAACAAACAAACAAACAAACAAATATACGGAGTCAAGCTAAATAAAACCGTTTAAAAATATGATCTAGCCAGCTAACTCTAGCTTCTTTTTCGCACTATGAACAAATACACGTCGCGTCGCCTCTCTATAGCGTTCTTGCTCTTTGTTCTCCTGCACAAAGAATATCTACACGTGACTCTGTCCTACCGGCTGCCTGTCTGTCTGCCTGCCTGCCTGTCCTGTCCTGTCACATAATATTATTTATTTCTGTTCTGTCTGTTCCGCTGACCGGGGGGCGTATGCGGGTTATTGAGAGATTTGGGAGATTTTGCTTTGCTGAGCTGAGCTTGAAGAAGTTATTAGAATGGAGTGGAGCTAGACCGGTGTCTGGCTGACTAGAGCGCTTTCTTTGCGACATCGATGAGGAGTTTTCGACTGTGTTGAGGTATGCTGCGCCCATGTAATCTTTCGGCGTGTTCATCCCGGTGCTAAGAACCTTTTCTCATCTTTTGCTTATCGAAACCCCTATGGCGGTCATTTATTTTTAAAGAACCACACTCAATGTACCCTCATTGTCTCGTTGTGTGTGTACCTACATTTTGCTCCTAAGGATTGTGTAAGCGTGCTCTGCTGGACATAGGTACGCCTCTGTAATACTTCTCCAGCCCTCCCGGTCTTGAGCGGTACGGATCCACTGCTTTCCGCCAACTCACTTGATGTCGTTGTCCCTCCTGACGGGTGGTCTTCCCACATTCCGTTTTCTTGTCCACGGCTGTCAGTGTAGGACACTGTTACTCCAACAGTCGTCATCTCTTCGGCTGACGTGCCCAGCCCACTGCCACGTGAGCTTTGCCACCCGGTGTCCAATATCGACTAATTGCATGACAAGAATAGATACATTCTTGCTATGATCACTTCAGGGCACCAATTGTAAATGTTGCTTTTTTGATTGTATTGTATTGTTATTGATCATTCATATCATAGGGTAGTTAGACTGCATGCATGAAATGACGGGAAGCACTGACATGGCACCTAGTTCACCCGGTGTTATGGGCTGGCATCACGGATGTTGTAGCTGATGTAGACAAATGTGTCAGTTTCCATTAGAAAAAAAAACTGCACTCGAACTTGTAACAATTTGTTCTATCCAGTTCGATTACACCCACAAAGAAGAACCGACAAGAAACTTTGCAGGGTAATACAATATATGTGAAGCATGCAGGGTAACACAATATAATATGTATGTATATATACATATAAATATATATTTTTACATACAAAATAATTACCATCCAATCCATGACAGCAATTTGCAAACCCGCCTCAGTAGTTACAATGTTGCTTCCTAGGAGTAGGTACACAATTGGATTTTTAAGACAGCAGGGTTCGAAATTGGTGCCATTGATGCTGTTTAATATCAGCTTTCAGACAGATTGCAATATCGTAAGCTCGGTATCGTCAAGCCTCGGAAGCTTGGTTGTGCAACGTATTAAGATTTTTAAGATACTTAAATAAATAATAATCAGGGATGTAACGATACCGATACCGATACCGATACCGATACCGATATATCGGTATCGCCGATACATACAAGCCGATATCAAACTACTTATTCGAAAAGCGCACGAAACGACGCGCGCGAGACATTGCCGCTCCGTCGCAGACTATTTCATGTGGAAGCTTGTACCAGACATTTATAACTGTATTTGTAAAAAAAACTCTTTGTCATTTGTTTTTTAATATTACTATTTGTAATGATACTTAATTACTTTCTTAATTAACACTTTGATTGCTTGATAATAATTAATAATTCATTCATAATAATAAATATTTTCTTTGAATTTTGATTTACCTACATTTTTATTTACTTTATTTTTTACACTTTCCATCCCAAGGTTGAGTCTCTGTTGAATATAGGTAAGTAGTATGCATAATAAAGACATACAAACGCCCGAGGTGTATACTTCATTATTTATTTCATTATATGATTTATTATCTACTAAACCATCAATATCGGCATCGCCGATTATTTACTACAAAAATCAGTATCGGTATCGTATCGGCAAATTCATGTATCGTTACATCCCTAATAATAATTAAATATATGAGTTTTCTTTTTGTCAATTTTTCTAAATGCTAGCAAAGTGGTTCACTCATTTACAAAATCAAAGGGGCGTTTCATTGGTTTCGCACAGAGGCGCTGACCATGGTCGACGCGGCCCCGGTGCTACGTGATGTAGCCAACCGTGTCAGTTTCCATTAAAAAACCGGCCAAGTGCGAGTCGAACTCGCGCACTGAGGGTTCCGTATCCCCATGTCATAGTCAGCGCCACTCACGCCATCTATGTATTAGTTAAAATGCTTCATACTCTTTTCGGTAGATGGCGTGCATACACTTTTTCGTTTCTTCTATGAGGACCCCTGTGAATTTTTTACTTTTTCTTATTTTTATTATTTGTTGTTATATCGGCCATAATAACACATATTCTGTGAAAATTTCAACTGGCTACCTATAAAGGTTCAAGAGATACAGCTCTCGGACACACAGATGGACAGATAGACAGATGGCGTAGGCTTAGTAATAGGGTCTCGCATGACAGATACGGAACCCGAAAAAAATCTGAAAAAAAAAATTTTTGTTCCAGAAAGTGCAACAGCCAACATGATCGGCGGTCTGTTCGTATACAACCACAAGGGTGAGGTTCTGATCTCGCGCGTGTACCGCGACGATATCGGCCGCAACGCCGTGGACGCGTTCCGCGTGAATGTGATCCACGCGCGTCAGCAGGTGCGCTCGCCTGTCACTAACATCGCGCGCACATCATTCTTCCATATAAAGGTGAGTTTTACTGCGGTGCAGAAGATGAAACTAAGTTGTCAGTAATATCCTATTTATTTATTTATTTTAGACAGGTAGCCTAGGCTGATACGTCTAAATCTAGTTAAAATTTGTTGTTTTTGTCATTACCTTGGATTTTCTTTAATTTTTTTTTTATTATCCTTTTTCAGCACTCTTTTTATGTTTTATTTGTTAGATATTTATCTAGTCTATTTTTGAATTGGTTGGTACTAAGTGCGCTTATTCCTTATTATTCCTCTGGAAGTTGGTTTGTCATGAAAAGTTTGCGAGTATTGCTGTTAAAGATCTATCCTATTAGTCACAAAATATTGCAATTCTTTATTTATCATTCGTATGGTAGAACACTACCCTTGAATTTGTCCTATTTGGTTTTTACAATCCGGTTCGAAAGAAGCGCTTCTCAGGGGGTTTTTTTTAACGTCTTCAATAACAATACATTGTGCATTGGTTTGCATGCGGTTTTTTTAAAAAAGCTTGAAATAAAAGTTTAATTGCAAATTGAAAAAGCCCCCGACCCTTAAAAAGTAAAAAATTATTCCCGTTTACTTAAAGGAGTCGGGAGACCGCTAAGTAAATAAAATATAAAAAAAAAACTCAGAGCTGCGCGGGAATTTACTTAGCGGTTCCCCGACTCATTTAAGTAAGGAAACGGAAATTATTTTTGACTTTTTAAGGGTCGGGGGTTTTTAAATTTGTAATTTAACTTTTTTAATATACCTAGTTTACAAGAAAGTATAAGTATGTTTTATTCAAGAATCCCATGAGTTAACCACTCACGCGTTTCAGGGCCGCACTGTGGCCCGGCGATAAAAACGTCACTCGGCGACCCGGGCACAGACGTATGGCCCGGCGCAGCAGTCGACTTTTGCCATACAAATACAGACTATTTTAATATGGGGATAAGGCTCTATTTTACCTCTAAAATAAGGTGAAGATATTCTCTTCTCGATCTGATTCAATAGTTCAAATGATGACAGCATCGCCTCTCGTTGAAAAAAATATTTGAACCACGCCCGTCCGCGCCATTCAGTTCAGTGTCATGGCAGTGAGCGAGTGCACGGATGTTTCCCAAGCGCCGAAGGCAAGATATATTTCGTATTTGGTGTTTTTAGAAGCGCAATTGTAGTGTAGTGTAGAGTGCATATTTGGTAGTGCAGTGATCATATTATTGAGATCTTGTTTTGAAAATGCCTCAACACGTTGAGTTGACGTAATAAAACATCACCTCACCAAGTGCAGCATTCAACCCACGATTTTGAATAAGAAAAAAGGTGAGTATATATAAAATAACGATTACAACCATGCTAAACTTGCTATAGATGTTCATATATTTTTTCCTAAAAGAAGCATATTTCCCGTAACCCGTCCTTAAGCGGTCGCAGTCGCGAACTCCGCGACACCCAAGGAATATGCGCGCGCGCGGCGTGCAACGCGTGAGTGGTTAATATTTGACTGTGTCGGCTTCAGCGCGCAAACATCTGGCTGGCGGCGGTGACGAAGCAGAATGTGAACGCTGCGATGGTGTTCGAGTTCCTGCTGAAGATAATCGACGTGATGCAGTCGTACTTCGGCAAGATCTCCGAGGAGAACATCAAGAACAACTTCGTGCTAATTTATGAGCTGCTCGATGGTCAGTTTTGCACGGGGTGTATAAAGACGTGTGTTGACGAGTGTTTTCATTTTACGAAGGCACGAGGGGTATTAGGTAGGAAGTGGTGTGAGACCACACGGAGCTCAGTAGGGAACGACTCGGTTCGACGGAGCGACGCGGAGACGTGTAGAACGTGTGTACCGACCTGGCACCGAGTTCGTTCTCTAGTGAGCGGTCGCCTCTCGCACCACTTCCTACCTCGTACCCCGCGTGCTTTCGTAAAATGAAAACACTCTATGATGATGATTATGATTGAAAGTGTGAGAGTTAGGGCCACAGATTACTTAATAGTTACTTCGTAACAGATAAATCTCTCCATAGAAAAAGTTCCATACCTACGGCTTTAATAGCCTAATGTTTCACATCTCCAATCGCTGCGTGCGAAAATGTACCTAAACGTTTGAGTGTAAAGTGATTGCTTTGCAGCTGCACGCAGTAGTGTGGGCGCGCATGTAGGTATGCTCCGCGCGGCTGTCGAATTTCCACTGCTTTAGTGGCTCGCCCGCGACCCGCCAGGCGGTAGGTAGTTAGCGCGCGCAAGTACATAGAGTGTGTGAGGCCTGACTGAGGTCTGTTGCCACTGCTACCTAAGAAGATTATTATTATTATTATTTTTTATGGAAACTTGACACGGTTGGCTACATCACCTACTAAATCTGTGATATCAGCCCGTAACACCTTGATGAACTAGGCGCCATGAGTGCTTCCCTTCGGTCGTGCCGGCTACACTGAACTGGACGGAAAACACAAACTATTTACATAGCCATTTCGACCGACGTTTTGCACACTGCGGTGTTACCAACCCAGCTGGGATAAACCCTACCACCTAGTAGGGTAAGAAGGGAAGGGACCTACAGTTTAACATGGAATCCGAACCACGGTCAGCCTTCAACGGTCGAGCGGTCACCCATCCAAGTACTGACCGCGCTTAGCGTTGCTTAACAACAGTCGACCGACCGCACCACTGAGCTACCGAGGCTGACAAATTTATTTCGAATTTGTTATGTTGTGTCCCGCAGAGATCCTGGACTTCGGTTACCCGCAGAACTCTGACACGGGTGTCCTGAAGACCTTCATCACCCAGCAGGGCATCAAGTCTGCCTCCAAGGAGGAACAGGCGCAGATCACATCTCAGGTACCCCCGCGACTACTTTCTGTACATTTTAGAAATAATTTAAGAGGCCATAGCTTGAAGCTGAATGTCACTGTCAGCTCAACAAATCCGAGATGAAACTTCCTGTCAAATAGAGCAGTGGAAATGTGGAACAAACTGCCTGAAGATGTCGTACAAGCACCCACCACCATTTCCTTTAAAAACAGGCTCGACAAACACCTAAAAAAACACCAAACTAAACCAACATCAAAATAACAAAGCACCAGTGAACTTAGACATGAACACATCAGCTTAGGCTGTTCGTTCATCAAATAAATAAATAAATTTTATTACGAAGAGTTATTTTGTACAGACACCGCAGACTAACAGAAAAGCAACGGGTGGCCGAGTGGTCTGGGCGTCGGCTTCCCTTACGAGAGATCCTAGGTTCGAATCCAACCGGCGGCGTGTACCAATGAGTTTTTTCAGATTTGAAAAACATTTGGTGCATGTCAGCCCATAACACCTTGGTGCCATGTCAGTGCTTCCCTTCATTCGTGCCGACTACACTGAACTGAACTGAAAACACAACCTATTTAAATAGCCTTTCATTAAGTGCGGTGGTACAAACCCGGGCGGGTTAAACCCTACCACCTACCCATTCATCCACTGACCGTGCCCAGCGTTGCTTGCTTATGATCCGACCGACAGTCAACCGACCGCACCACTGAGCTACCGAGCGAGGCTGACAATATAGATCCATATAGATACAAGAGTGAGAAGTTAGATAGATAGATAGAAAATTCTTTATTGCTCCAGTAAACATTAAACAGTAACAAATACATTAGAAAATTTACATAAGGTGCAAAGGCGGACTTATCCCTTACAGAGATTTCTTACAGTCAACCTTTGGATGTTTGAGATTTGATAATATAAGTGAAATGTAAGTAGGTAGTAGCAAAAGAGTTGAGCGTGAGAATTGAAGATAAAATAATAATAAGAATACGTAATAACAATACATATATGTAAGTACATGCTAGAAAAATATAAGCCATACATGTGTTAATACATATAAATTACTAAATATATAGAATATTATATACAAGAGGTTCATGGTGATGTTTCAGGTGACGGGTCAGATCGGTTGGCGACGCGAAGGCATCAAGTACCGACGCAATGAGCTCTTCTTGGACGTGCTGGAGTACGTCAACTTGCTCATGTCACCCCAGGGTGAGTACAGACACTTCACGTCTTGCTCTCACATTGTTTGTTTGTGTGTTTGCTGCCCAGCCTCTTGGGAAGGCGGGTGGGTCATTCTCCGCACTGAGACCTCAAGACGGTCCGTTGTACTTTGTCAGTGTTACATAATAATGACAGACAAACGCAATACGGTGGTGGAGTTTGTGGAGGCTGGCCTACTCCGTTTGGCTCTAACATGTCATATGGTTTATGCTTATAGAAACAATTTTGTACATGTGATAATTTTTTTAGAAATAGTCATGACTCGTGCTATTTAGGCAGTGGCAAACATTTTTGTAAATGTAGACTAAGTGGACGTAAAAAAACGTATCCAGCGAAGTTTTTTGCCAGTTCTTCGGCGGCGTGCATAAATTACGTCATCGGTTTGGGGGGGGGGGGGGGGGGGGGGGGGGGGTTGCACGAAAAGGGACGACTGATGACGTGGGGGGGGGGGGGGGGGGGGGGGGGGTTTGTGCAGCGATTGACGTAGTTTTCTGGAGGAGATACTCCGCGCCGTCGGTACTCTGCCGGGAATACACAACGTGGCTGCTCGAGTATATAGATGCGAGAAGGATGTTTCCGAAACTATGAGAAAGGAATGTTTCGATAAAAAACGCAAACTTTTCGATTTCACCGAAAATTACCAAATTCAGTGGCCATTTCAAATAAAAAGTGGCCAAAAATCGATGACGTAATTTATGCACGCCACCCTCTTCGCTGTGATAATCGAACTGGCAAAATGCTAAATGTTAAATGTTAATATTTGACAAATTCGAGTTCAGTGTATACAAATACAGTGTACTGTCTATGGATGATGAATAAAGAATAAAGAGAGTAAATGTGCCTAAATTGGTAACGCGTCGGGCGGCTCGTGCCAGAGGTACCAGGTTCGAATCCGTACAAAAACAAAGTCGTATTCACGTTGTGGTGTTGGTTTGCGCAGGGCAAGTGCTCTCGGCGCACGTGGCCGGCAAGGTGGTGATGAAGTCCTACCTGTCCGGGATGCCCGAGTGCAAGTTCGGCATCAACGACAAGATCGTCATGGAGTCCAAGGGCAAGGGCAACGGTGAGCCACAATCCCTACGACACATTTGTTTTTTTTTTTTATTTTTTTTTTATTATTGTTTGGGTGAGTCAACTTTTTCTTGTTTTTGGTATCTGTCTGAAAACAGGATATTATCTTGATAAATTCAACTTATTTGAATAGTTACAGCAACTCTCAGATAAGTAATTGATTAATAAGAAAGAAGCTGCACAAAGAATTTTGAGTACCTAATTAAAAATAAAAATTGGTTACCCTAAGGACAACCTCTTTTTTCCATACAAAACTGGGGACGAAATTGTCCCCTGGGTCACCCCTAAAAATTTGGTTAATGTTTTATTTTAAATAGTTCTCTACTTTTATTTCATTGCCTATCAACCTAAGTATTTTATACTTATTGATTTTCAACTAAGTAATAAGTTATAATAAACTTTTTTTTACTTGACTTTGCAGCTGGTTTTTACGTTACAAGAAAAAGTTGATCCACCCATTTGTAGCACTAGCAGCTTTAAGCTGATGCGTGCATTTAACTTTTTGTTTTCTCCGGAGTGCAATTGTTAATATTTAAATGAAATTTTTGGAGGCTATTTACATTCTATTAGTTCAATTGTTTTTTTTCCTTTTAGATGTTTATCTAACTAGTTTTTAAATCCATTCACACTTTATTTTTTTCTGTACCGTGTGGGGTCGGTACTTAAAAAGAATAGCCCCACTGCATCTCTCCCCGTCGCATGTCGTAAAAGTCGACTAAGGGATAAGAAAATTCGTCAGCCTCGGTAGCTCAGTGGCGCGGTTGGTTAGTCAACTGTTATTAAGCAACGCTGAGCGCGGTCAGTGATTGGATGGGTGACCGCTCGACCGTTGGAGGCTGACCGTGGTTCGGATTCCACGTTAAACTGTAGGTCCCTTCCCTTCTTACCTTACTAGGTGGTAGGGTTTATCCCGGCCGGGTTGGTACCACCGCACTGAATGAAACGTCGGTCGAAACTGTAAATAGTTCGTGTTTTCCGTCCAGTTTAGTGTAGCCGACATGAAATGAAGGGAAGCACTGACATGGCACCTAGTTCACCCTGTGTTATGGGCTGACATCACAGATGTTGTAGGTGATGTAGCCAACCGTGTCAGGTTCCATAAAAAAAAACAAAACGCACTTATGACCTGCTGCGGTAGTACTATCCAAGAGTCCACTCCCTCTGTTAAAATATGACGAACCCGAGTGGCAGTGTACTGTCTATGATGAATAAAGAAGCCAACCTAGTTGCTTCAAGAAAAGGATGGTACGGCCGTGTTTGCTTAACTCGGCAGATAGAATAAAATCCCAAATGGCCACAAACCATGCCTTGAGCCAAAAACATTCAGCGTATAGTGCGACAAGGCTTGAATTGAACGCGGACGACGTTTGTGCGAGGGCGCTGTTGCAGCATTAGGGTTGTAAATTTTGAAAATTTCCTTACACTAGGGGAAAATATCACTGCAAAAGAAAATGTATGTATAGTACCTATAAGGTAGTTAGGTATTTCTTTTTTATTTTATGTATTGAATTTTAGGAAGACTTGCTCACTAATAAAATAACAGATAGACTTCGATTTCTGCTAACAACACCACAGACTAAGAAGTGATACTAACGTACGTGTGAACGGGTGAAACGCGAGACGGTCATCTGGCGGCACTGTGGCGGCGTTAGTTCCGCTGTCAGCCACGTTCATTTCAAGCCTTGTCGCACTATAGAAGTTGACAAGATGTGTTAAAACAGAGATTATTCCTTCAGGCGGCATATCGGGCAACACGGACAGCGAGCCCGCCCGCTCGGGCAAGCCGGTGGTGGTGATCGACGACTGCCAGTTCCACCAGTGCGTCAAGCTGAGCAAGTTCGAGACAGAACACTCCATATCATTCATACCGCCCGACGGCGAGTTTGAGCTGATGCGGTAAGCTCGCACTACTTCGCAACAACACTAAATTGTGCTGAAGTACATTAAAAATATCAAAATAGTGATAGTGAAAAAAATTTTTGATAAAAAAAAACACTAATGCCGGCAACGGCGGGCAGTCGCTGAGGACTTGGCTTGGGCTATTGATCTCACGGTCCGAGTTTCGAATCCGGCCGACGTGAACCAATGAGTATTATTCTTATGGAAACATTGACGTGTGCACACCTACGCCTGCTGCTGCACAGAGTGGTGGGCTCTAATTTTAGTCAACTGGGTTGGTACCAGCGTACAAAACGTAAGATTATTATTATTTTTTTATCTAAACCAGCATGGCTGGCTGTGCCGAGAGACCAATGGTGCAGTCGACAGCCAAAATCACCTCTCCTCGCGAAACCACACACAGGTGCCATGCCAGCAGATTTGCGGACTGTCGCTAGGCTGTCTAGCCTGTTAATACGACGCTTGAAGACACACAGGTTAAAGGATTCAGGAAATACACACACAGAACACGGAAGACAGACAGAAGACACCGGAGATTCAGGAAATACACACACAGAACACGGAAGACAGACATGGCCGCATAGCAGCCTCGGCTGGTGTCTCATCTAGTCCAGTATAGCCAGCAATCCAAAGGGAAGTCTCCAGTATGGCACCTTCTTCTCGGAAGAGATATTGGCCGGAGCATATGCTTTGGCCCCTCTGACTCGGTTACCCATACAGGATTACACAAAAAAAACAACAAGGCAGAATTTTTTAAAGAAAGTTATTTTATTTTTTTTATGGGTAGAGCGACATGTGGCATCTTTCACCTACAAGTAGGTGTCTTAACGATGCCCATGGACATTCTGTGTTGCGCGGGGATTGCGAATGCCAGGCTGACCTGACAGGAGCCTTAAAATAATCAAATCAAATTAGTTCTTCACAGCAAACACAATTCAGATTACAATGATTTTGTTAATTGTAAAATTTTTATTTATAATTATATATATAATTCCTTTATGTTTTATAAAAAATATATTTTGAATGATTCAGATATTTATATTTTTAATAATGTTTATGTTTATAAACTTAAATATTACTAATAATTTTTTTTTAAATTTAAGTTATATGTTCCAACAAATAAGACAATGTACCTTATGAAGATAGCACAATCACCCAACTGTAGCATATGTGGGATAGAAGAGGACCTACTCCATATACTGTTGGAATGTGCCCGGAACCAAGAACTGAGGCAGAAGCTATTGAGAGACTTAAGAACTGACAGACTCAACCTGTTTTTTAAAGTACATGAAGCCTTGGGGCGAGCTCAGGGGGAGGAGTTTGAATTCATACTAAGTTTTTTTGTAAAGTCACAGGCGTTGAAGTGCTGAAGTACAATAAAAAATCAATATAATTACTATGGGGCTGGCATAGCCAGGAATGGCTAAAGCCCTAAACAAAATAAAAATAAAAAAAAAAATAAAAAATGCGATATATTTTCTCGGCAGCTACCGCACCACCAAGGACATCTCGCTGCCGTTCCGCGTGATCCCGCTCGTGCGCGAGGTCGGCCGCACCAAGATGGAAGTCAAGGTCAGCTCAATTCTATTTATTTATTGATGACATGACACTTTTTTAGCTCGGCGAGGAAGAACTGAAAAGAATTCTACTGCAGAAAATTGTTTTAGTAAAATACATCTTGAATTTCGGCTTATACTCTCGTATGAAGTGGTTGTAGCCACCATTATCCATACCATAATATGGTATGGATAATGGTGTGATATGGGTGGAGTGCTTAAGATTTGAGAAATGGAATTTTTTTTTTTTATGTAATCCGGTATTGGTGACTTAGTCAGAGGGCCAAAAGCACATGCTCCGGCCAGCTAATATCGCCTCCGAGAAGGTAGGTGCAATATCGGAGGCTTCCCTTTGGATTGCTGGCTATACTGGACTAGAGGCGAACACAGTCGAGGCTGTTATGCCATCTTACATCCAGTACGGTGGTACCAACCCAGTCTGCTACAATTGAGCCTACCACCTAGTAAGGGGCAAGGGAAGGGATCTACAGTTTTACACCGGTTCCGAACGGTGAAGCAGCATGTGTAGGTATGCACGTAAATTTTTCCATCAAATGGCGTGTGAAATAAATATAAATGAACGGCCGTGTAGGCGAGATGACATTTCCATTTTGTTATGACAGCAGATGGGATCGTCACGGCTCGACGAATTCTACGTTAAAATTTGTAGTCGTGTTTAAACACAAACCTGTCTTTTCAGATTTTGTAGACCACATTTTTTTTATGGAAACTGACACAGTTGGCTACATCACTTACAACTTCCGTGATGTCAGCCCATAACACCGGTTGAACTAAGTGTCATGATAGTGCTACCCTTCATTTCATGTCGTCTGCACTGAAGTGGACGAAAAACACGAACTATTTACATCGCCGTTTCGACCAACGTTTCATTCGGTGCGGTGGAATCAACCCGGGCGGGATAAACCCTACCACCACATATTATTATCCAATGTTTAACTCTAGAACGATAAAAAAGGTATGGACGCCGAACTGTCAAATGCTTGTATGAGAACTAGCATCCGAGTTGCGGGGAGCGGAGTGTACTTACCGATGATAAGATATTCCACTATTGTGGACACTAAACTTGGCTGTAGTGTTTTTACACGTAAACACAGAGCATGCGGGCATTTTAAACAGGGTTTTGCGAACGCGGCCAATGACAGACTGACGGGCCAGCGCGCGACCGTCCAATGAAACAAGTATGCTTTTACTTATATCGTGTTACGCTGGCGAGGATAGGGTTCGGGGTCCATACCTTTTTTATCGTTCTAGGTTTAACTAAACGGTCTTCATCAGGTGGTGCTGAAGAGCAACTTCAAGCCTTCACTGCTCGGCCAGAAGATAGAGGTGAAGATACCGACGCCGCTCAACACTTCCGGTGTCCAGCTCATCTGTCTGAAGGGCAAGGCCAAGTATAAGGCTTCCGAGAACGCCATCGTTTGGAAGTGAGCCTCGTTAACTTTCATCACCAAAGAAATAATCTTTTGTAATAATTGACCGCACCTTAACTTGAAAACCTCACATATATGCGTTTGTTTTAAGCTTAGTGCAGCTTGTTGTGCCATTAAAGAAAACTGAGTTTTCTCAGTGTGTGCGAGTCGAACTCGCGCACCGAGGGTTCCGTATCGCCATGTCATGGTCAAAGCCACTGACACCATCTATGTATTAGTTAAAATGCTTCATACTCTTTTCGGTAGATACACTTTTTAGTTTCTTGTATGGGGAGACGCGTGATTTTTTTAGTTTTTCTTATTTTTATTATTTGTTGTTATATCGGCCATAATAACACATTTCTGTGAAAATTTCAACGGGCTACCTATTACTGTTCAAGAGATACAGCCCTCGGACAGACAGACAGACGTACGAACAGACATACAGACAGACAGACGGCGTAGGCTTAGTAATAGGGTCCCGTACGACGGATACGGAGCCCTAAAAACATCAACTAACTGTTTGGTATGAAATCTGCTAAAACTGTCTATTATGCTTACTTCGATAGTCTTATGTCCTACGGAATATTATTTTGGGAATATGCAGCGAATTCTAACAGAATATTTGTTCATAAAAAAAGAGCATTGCATTGTGTTGAGTGCACAACGCAATGCTCTTTCAATGAAAGCCAGGCACTCTTATAGAAATGTATTTCATGAAGTAGGAATCATGACATTACCCTTACCATGATATTCACCAGCATGATACAAGGAGTCAAAATAATATTTAAATTAGGAAGCACAAATAATTTAAAATGTCGAAAAGTTTTGTTTGCAATGCAAAATGCAAAGCGAAAAACATTGGAAAAAATACATCCCGGCCAGGATTCGGACCTGGGTCTTTGGCTTGAGCCGCCAACGCGATAACCAACTACGCAACACGTTATCGCGTTGGCGGCTCAAGCCAAAGACCCAGGTTCGAATCCTGGCCGGGATGTATTTTTTCCAATGTTTTTCGCTTTGCATTTTTCTAATAAAAATATATATAAAGCGAGTACGTGCTTAGTACTAACATATAAACATAAAATATTGCAATAGTATTAAATTATAAATAATATTAGCTTTTGCCCGCGGCTTGGCTCGCATAGTCCATGTCCATCCTGAAGGTCCATTCTAAATATTGGCCAAAGAATTTTTAAAATAGGATGAGTATTTTCGGAGATTACCTCCTACATCCAAACTTATAAACTTTACTTCTTTATAATATAATATTAGTGAAGAAGGTGTAGAAAATACCAGAAGGGTGTATATGACTTTTCAGGATCAAGCGCATGGCGGGCATGAAGGAGACTCAGCTGTCAGCCGAGATTGAGCTGCTGGAGACGGACACCAAGAAGAAGTGGACCCGGCCGCCCATCTCCATGGGCTTCGAGGTCCCCTTCGCTCCATCCGGCTTCAAGGTACGTGCGGCGTGTATCGTATATGACGTGTCAGGTTCAAGCGCATGGCGGGAATGAAGGAGACCCAGCTGTTAGCTGAGATTGAGCTGCTGGAGACGGACTGCCCTCTTGAAGGACCCGAGACTGTATGTACTTGGGTGGAAATGTGTGGACAGATAGAGCATTCCAGAGACGACCAGTTCAGTGGTGGAAAGATGTGCAGAACGGATTGGTACGCATGCGCGGTAAGAGCAACGTGAAGGAATGCAGTCCCTGTCCATGTGCGGTTTGTGCGGAGGTGGAAACGGGACGGCGCTTTCATAAGGTAGTGTTACTACTCTCAAACTTGTCACGATATGTTTTTTTTTATATCCATTTCGATTTGTATAATAAACTGTCTCCTAACATAAAACAATTAGATGACAATAATTTTAAACGACGGCTTAAAATAATGTTAATTGAAAAGAGTTATTACAGTATTAAGGATGCATTAACTGACCGTAATTTTATCTAAGAGTCTGACTACTGTTTTTCCCACTAACAAATTTTGACAATTCGATACACTTTGTATCATTTGATTTTTAATATGACTTATTACATTTCTTTGTAATAAACGTAAACTAATTGTTTTATTTGACTTGATATAATATGAAATATCAAAATTGACGATGGCACTATACACCAGATATAGGTAATTTAAATAGGCAGTGTGGTCAGATTCTTCAGTATTCATGTTTATGCTGTAAATATTAATGCTCTTGTGAGCGGTAGTATGGGTTAATTATTTGTAAGTTACTATAATATAATACTTATAAGGTACTAACAAAACATTGTGACTTGCGAAGTTTGTTTGTCAGTTCTTCTTCGCGTTGAATTTAGAACTGGCGGAATTTTCGACATGTCCAAGCGTAGGTTACCTACCTATGGATGAAATTATACAATAAACAATAAACAATTACAACCACAAAGAAGAACCAGGCCTAAGAACTTCGCAGGCTGTTTTCTTACAAGTGTCCTATTTATTACATTATTTAGTGACTGTGCAAATAGGTATCGTGTGGGGCCGGTGCTTAAAAAATATAGCCGCACTGCATCTCTCCCCGTGCATGTCGTAAAAGGCGACTAAGGGATAAAGAATTTACAAGAGTACTTGCAGCACAACACCGATTACTCTGCTTACCCCGATTGTCGGGATACAGCGTGGCGTATGTACTTATGTATCCACATAATATCTATATATACCGCAATTTATCGAAAATACACTTTGAGAGTAGCTGCAATTTTTACTGAGAATTCTGACTACAAAAGACTAAGGCCCACTTGCACCAACACGAGTTTAAAGTTAAGTAGCGAGTTATGGATTTAAACGCGGTTCCCACAGTCAAAGGGTGCTAGCTTAAACTGGTTTAGCGAGTTAAACTTGTTTATATATTAAATTTGTGTTGGTGCAAGTGGGCCTAAGTGTATCAGATGTAAAGAGCCTTTTTCAAAATTTTGACACAGAACAGTGGTACATGACATGTCACAATTGATATAAAAGATGTCATTATTGCTTTTGTTCATCAGGTGCGGTACCTCAAGGTGTTCGAGCCCAAGTTGAACTACTCGGATCACGACGTAATCAAATGGGTGCGATACATCGGTCGCTCCGGACTCTACGAGACCAGATGCTAGGCGCCGACGAAGCTGCGACGCTCCTGCGTCCCAGATGCCTCGCTACACGTACGTTGTGGAATACATTACAACGACTAAATACATATATTTTTAATTAGAAAAATGCAAATCGAAAATCATTGCAAAAAATTTGAACCTGGGTCTCTGGCTTGAGCCGCCAACGCGATAACCAACTACACCACCGGGCCGTTACGTATTATCTCCAAATTTTTGTTTCTATTGCACCTTCATGACACCGCATAATTTTTGCGAACAGTGCTCAGTGGCGCGGTTGGTTAGTCAACTGTTATTATTAAGCAACGCTGAGCGCGGTCAGTGATTGGATGGGTGACCGCTCGACCGTTGGAGGCTGACCGTGGTTCGGATTCCACGTTAAACTGTAGGCCCCTTCCCTTCTTACCTTACTAGGTGGTAGGGTTTATCCCGGCCGGGTTGGTACCACCGCACTGAACGAAACGTCGGTCGAAACGGCTATGTAAATAGTTCGTGTTTTCCGTCCAGTTTAGTGTAGCCGACATGAAATGAAGGGAAGCACTGAGATGGCACCTAGTTCACCCGGTGTTATGGGCTGACATCACGGATGTTGTAGGTGATGTAGCCAACCATGTCAGGTTCCATAAAAAAAAAAAAAAGTCAATTTGCACGGTTCTACATTGAACCTTATACGACTTTGCTGACGACAGCATATACATATTATATCGCTAGCATGATTATATCGCTGGTCTAATTCTAAAATGAGACATCATAAAGAAGTGTTGCTTTGAGTAAAACACATTTCAGTGTTTTTGTTGTGCTTTTTATTGAAAATGAAGTAGTATTATTTATTTATAGAAACATATCCATATATCAATCATAGCGCAATTATAGTACCTTTGATGTGTATGACTATTATTATTGACACTATTATTAGACTAATATTTGCTGTTTTATTTATTTTCAGCGCAACGGCGATAGTTTCCTCAGCTACACAAGGGTGAAATCAAATGTATTAGGAGACATCTTTACTTTCTCATCCGCTCATTTTCCATACAATTTATTTTTAATTAGCTTTTCATATAATTATTTTGGGATGACAAAGGATTGCTTTCGTGGTATCATATTGAATCTCATGTCTTGATTTTTTGTTGAGCACGAGAAAATCTTCTTTATTTTCTGTATGTGCATACATATTATTATGTTCTACCTGGTTATTTATAGAAATGGATTTAAAATGGCGGTGCTCCTATTTGTCTCTCGCTCACACAGTATTGCCGTCTAAAGAAAATAAAGCAATTGATGGAAAAGAAAAATTTGCAAATAAAAAAATAGACTAGACAATAGCGGCGGGCGGCCGAGTGGTTTGATCATCGGCTTCTCATGCGAGAGGTCCGAGGTTTGAATCCGGCCGGCGTGTACCGATGAGTTTTTTCTTACGAAAAAATTTACGTGCATACCTACACCGGCTGCTTCACCGTTCGGAACCGGTGTAAAACTGTAGGTCCCTTCCCTTGCCCCTTGGTGAGTGGTTTAAATTGTAGGTGGTACTTACTAGGTGGTAGGCTCAAATTGTAGCCGATTGGGTTGATACCACCGTACTGAATGTAAGATGGCTGCATAGCAGCCTCTGCTGTGTTCTCCTCTAGTCCAGTATAGCCAGCAATCCAGGGAAGTCTCCGGTATGGCACATACCTTCTCGGAGGTGATATTGGCTGGTCGGAGCATGCGCTTTGGCCCCTCCGACTCAGCCACCCATACCCATAACATAAAAAAAAAAACATTTGCATGCCGACTGTACAGATGTAAAACGCCACCATTTTCAATCCCTTTCTTTAAATAACCAGGTTATAATTGTATGTAACATCACGCGTGTTCCCCAATGGGGTCGGCAGGGACAACGGATCTGCTCATATTTTCGATTCGCAAGTCACAACCGGCATTTTTCGTAGAAACAAATGTACAAGAATATATTTTTAATGAAGTTTTATTTCATACATTTTTTTTTATCAGTAAAATCTTATGTGGTACCTATGTGTATATGCAGTTAAAATAAGAAAGAAATGCATAATGAATGTATACATTTGATTTGCAATATCCATATTATTATATACATAAAGATGTTAAAATTTTTTTTAAACATGGTTTATTGAGTTATTTCCTGTTCAAATAAATGCTTATTTAGGTTAAAAGTTTTTACCATTCCCAGCTTTGGCGTAGTTTTATTTAGGATTGTGTGACACTAGAATCTATTCGACAATGTATTTTTAAATTTTATGAGATTCAACCTTCTCTCAAAAGTTTATAGCTCACCTTTGAGTCCGATTTCCGCTATTAACCGAGTTATATTCTTGGGGTTGAGTGCCTGTATTTGGCATGAATGAAAAATATAACCCTCAAGAATACGGCTTCTACTGTGAATGAGGTTTTTTTTATGTAATCCGGTACCGGTGGCTGAGTCGGAGGGGCTAAAGCACATGCTCCGTCCAGCCAATATCACCTCCGAGAAGGTACGTGCAACACCGGAGACTACACTGAATTGCTTGCTATACTGGACTAGAGGAGAACACAACCGATGCTGCTATGTGGCCATCGTACATCCATGACGGTGGTATCAACCCAGTCGGCTACAATTTGAGCCTACCAGCTAGTAAGGGGCAAGGGAATTATGAGATTCACCCTTCTCTCAAAAGTTTATAGCTCACCCCCTGGGGGCGATTTACGCTATGAGCCGAGTTGTATTCTTGGCGTTGAGTGCCTGTATTTGGCATGGATGAAAAATATACCACCAAGAATACGGCTTCTAATATGAATGAGCGGTTCAAGTGTACAATTGTTACCAGTTATCGTAATTCATACGTCAATACTTTGCTGGCTATTTTATTTGGCTGGTATCAATTCGGTGTGTCAGAATTTCTGAAGTTATTGTGTGTGAAACGACACCCCTATCTACCTTTTACCCAATTATGGCGACGCCAAAAGGACACCCATAGATGGCGTGAGTGGCGCTGACCATGACATGGCGATACGGAACCCTCGGTGCGCGAGTTCCACTCGCACTTGGCCGGTTTTTTTTTATTGTCATGTCCTGTTCAGCAATGCAATTTATAAGGAAGACCCGGGCAAGAAATGTTGTAGAGGTTTTATTTATTGATAAAATTTAATTATCTTCACTATAACGTCTAAGCAAAAATAGTAAGTCAAGGATTTATCCATAAAAAAACATAATTCAGTGTCGCATAGATTCTAGTGTCACCTATATTAGTGTTGAGGTTTGCAGTGGGTCAGTTTTGAAGTGTAAGCGTGTATTTTCACTAGTGGCATCTCTTTCTTGCAGGAAGGAAACATAGCTTACGAATACTCATGTAAGTAGGTCTCTATACTAGGGACAGATCGTAGAAATAATGGCAAGATGGGGTCTTCAAGACCGCTCTGTGTAGGAACACGGTTTCACCAAAATTTCGACCAATCAACTCGCACCAACTGCTGCTTCACGGCAACTCGGCGATCGCATTTCGCAATATATATTATCGTGGGCTGGTGCTCTAATGAATTGGCTTCCCGCATACCTCCTGCCAAAGATTTAAAAGGTTTAGATCCCGTATAAGACGCTCAAACTAGTCAACTTTTGGTAAACAAGTGTGCGTATCTACATATACGCTCTCATCACAAACACATCCTAAGCAACATCGCACAAAACAACAGCGCTCGAACGAATATAAGAAATAATATAACTATCTCTGTCGCACTAATCGGTTGTGTATGTTCTTGTCTACTCCTGCACACGGCGGCAGGCAAATGCTTGGCGTGTTATCGGCGTATTAAATATTGTCAAATGAAATCTAGTACGTAGAACACAACTTACCTATGAAACGTCACACCTTTCTCTTTTGAGGTATTACGGGTATTGTTTTTGCACTTGTGGAATGCACAAGAACTCATTTTATCAGACTAATCGACACATAATTCTGAAAAGACAAACTCACACAACGTCTTCGTAACACACTCTCAGTCATATGACACGAATGTCCGGCATGCCTTACTTATATTGCTAACGTGCTTGACAGCGTGCCGGGTATGGCGAAGCTTTATCTAAACATTTAAATCTTTGCCTCCTGCCTCGATCCGTATCCGTCGCACTCGCCGGAAGACCTCGGAACATCCATATGCGTTCGGCAGAAACACATCTCCGAACGCACCGCTTCTCAAAATCCTGTATCGTACCGCAAAAATATGGAACGGTCTTCCTGTGTGTGTGTTTCCTGACTCCTACACAGCCTGGGTGTTTTCGAAGAGCGTGCGAAAAAATAAAAATTAAAACAAAATAATATTTGTGTGCATATTATGTCGACATCCTCTGCCATAAGCGGTAACCCCTCAATGCAGCTGCACGGCAGACGGTCGATATCTCTTGCGATTATTTCTTTGATCTGTGGTTCTAATCTAAGGTTCTCTCGATTGTATGTTGAATGAAAATAAGAATATAGAACATACAATATCAAACCGAATGTATCTATACTTAGGTATATAGGTAAGTGCATGCTGTTATATGAATTCGATGTATATGTTATGAAAGTTAATATAATGAAATAAATATATAATAGCAACAGTGTGTTTTATTTATTATCTGAAGAAGTAACTATAACCCCGTGCAGTCCAAGAAACTGTAAGAAACACGTTTCGCAGATATTTGGTATACCAATTATTTGGATATGTCCAATGCTTAAATTCGAGCACTATTGCTACTACGACGCAATCTTTAGAGCAATAAATTTTTTTTTTATGGATACTGACACGCTTCGCTACATCACCTACAACATCCGTGATGTAAGCCTATAACACCAGGTGAACTAGGTGCCATGTCAGTGCTTCATTTCATTTAATGTCGGCTACTACACTGAACTGGGCGGAAAGCACGAACTATTTACATAGCCGTTTCGACCGAGACGTTTCATTCAGTGCGGTGGTATCAACCCTGGCGGGTTGAACCCTACCACCTAGTAAGGTTAGAAATTCGGTCGGATTCCACGTTAAACTGTAGGTCCCTTCTACAGTTTAACGTGGAATCCGAACCACGGTCGACCGTTCACCCATCCAAACACTGACCGCGCTAAGGGTTGCTTTACAATTAACAACAGTCGACCGACCGCACCACTGTGCCGAGGCCGACATTTTGTAGCACTTCTAATTCTATACTGCCACATTTCTAAATCGGACATTCTTGACACCGCTAGGGTGTGAAACTGTTTGCCGGTGAGTGTATTCCCCGAAACCTGTAACCTGGGAATCTTCAAACGTCGTATGAACAGTAAAGTCCGAGCGGCGGGTGGCCGAGTGGTTTGGGCAACGGCTTCTCATGCGAGAGGTCCGCGGTTCGAATCGCGTCGGCGTGTACCAATGAGTTTTATCTGACGAAAAAATTTACGTGCATACCTACACCTGCTGCTTCACCGTTCGGAACCGGTGTAAAACTGTAGGTCCCTTCCCTTGCCCCTTACTAGTTGGTAGGCTCAATTTGTAGCCGACTGTTTTGGTACCACCGTACTGGATGTAAGATGGCCTCGGTTGTGTTCTCTTCTAGTCCAGTATAGCCAGCAATCTAGGGAAGTCTCCGGTATGGCACCTACCTTCTCGGAGGTGATATTGGCTGGTCGGAGCATGCGCTTTATCCCCTCCAACTCAGCCACCCATACCGGCTTACATAAAAAAAGTCAGCAAATCTGCTGGCATGGCATTTCACTGAGCGAGTGTGGTTACTGATTTCGCGAGAAGTGAATTTGGCTGTGTCGACTGTACTATTTTCCCCAGAGCAGAGCGATTGATTTCATAAAAATAATCAATAATCATACACGCCATTTGTATTTATACAAAGTTATTTTATTGGATAACGTACTATTTTGAGATGGCGTCAGTGCAAAATTTTGAGGTATGTTCTTACTTAAAAGGAAGATAAAGTTCTAAATTTTTAGGTTTCCGTATCCCGTACGGAAGCCTATTATTAAGCCTACGCCGCCTGTCTGTCTGTCTGTCCGTCCGTCCGTCCGTCTGTTCGAAGGCTGTATCTCTTGAACCGCAATAGGCTCAGTGCGTAATAGGTAGCCCGTTGAAATTTTCACAGAATATGTGTTATTATGGCGGATATAACAAGAAATAATAAAAAAATAGAAAAAGTAAAAAATTAAGGGGGGTTCCCATCCAAGAAACGTGGTTTTTTTTTCAATGTTTTTTTTATGGTGCGGAAACCTCGGTGCGCGAGTCCGACTCGCACTTGGTCGGTTTTTTGACGTGATGACGTCACGTCTTATAAATTGATGAGCACCGGCTGCACGCACGAAAGCGTGTAGCGTTGATATTCAAAGTTACCATGGAAACGTCTTAAGAAGTAAAACTGTCAAGATCAGACAACAGAAGTTTTGATGGCCAGTCATAAGATGATTAATCTTTCTACTGGAAATAGAAATTACTGATCTTTGATCTATGTACTACGATTATTCCACGTCATCACGTAAAACTATCGTCCGTAAACCGACTTTACAGACAACCAATTTTTTTACAAAATGTGTGGTCGGGCAAAACTGAAGAACACTGAGACCATTGCCTATATTACGTGGGGCACACTAAAAGTTTCCGGAATTAATAGGAATAAAATACTATTAAAGGTCAAAAATGAATTTATTGTTTCTCAAAATATTCTCCCTTTGCGTAAATGCACTTTTTCATACGATTAAACCAATTTTGAAAACTTTTGTGCCACTCCTCCGTGGTGACCTCAGAAACGTGTTTTTCATATTCTTCGACAGCCTCTTCTGGTGATGAAAATCGTTGACCGCGTAATTGGTTCTTAATTTTTGGGAACAGAAAAAAGTCACAAGGTGCCGTCACCTGTTACTATGTCCCACACCAAATTTGAAGCGCCTTTGTTGAATCTGGTAAGCATGGCATTGCACCAAGTGACGCGGTGCGTTTTTTGAGCCTCGGTCAAATTGTGTGGTATCCACCGCGAGCACAGCTTTCTCACACCCAAATGTTTGTGTAGGATTGATTGTATTTGACTCATGCCTATGTCTAAGGATGCCCGAATCTCATGGTAGGTCACATGCCTGTCTGTTTCGATCATGCGGCGCACAGCATCGATGTTTTTGTTGTTCACAGCGGTGAACGGGCGACCATCGCGAGATTCGTCACTGAGATTGACACGACCGCGCTTGAATTCTGCAAACCAGCAATAAATAGTCGTCTTGCATGGTGCTTCATCGCCAAAAGCAGATTGAAGCCGAGCGAGGCTCTGATGAGCTGTCAAATTACACTTAAAATCGTAGAAAATCATACTGCGAAAATTTTCCCGGGTTAAATTTATGTTAATGTAGGCACGCAATTTTTAAAATGGCGCCACAATGGAAAAACAATTGACAGTCAGATGAAACAAACTGCATTCTACAGCCAAAGAGTTCCATTTTAAAATGTTGTAATTACTTTATAAATATTGTTTATGTAAGTGGCCAATTCCGGAAACTTTTAGTGTGCCCTATGTATCCACCTGGGGTTAAACATAACACACAATCATATGTTTAATATTCAAAGATTTTGGATGGAGAGAAAATTGCCATAAACGCCTCATAGTACCGGAACCGCGGTCGCCAGTTTGCGAACGCACACAATCACAATTCACACATTTTGTACCGTGTGGGGTCGGTACTTAAAAAGAATAGCCCCACTGCATCTCTCCCCGTCGCATGTCGTAAAAGTCGACTAAGGGATAAGAAAATTCGTCAGCCTCGGTAGCTCAGTGGCGCGGTTGGTTAGTCAACTGTTATTAAGCAACGCTGAGCGCGGTCAGTGATTGGATGGGTGACCGCTCGACCGTTGGAGGCTGACCGTGGTTCGGATTCCACGTTAAACTGTAGGTCCCTTCCCTTCTTACCTTACTAGGTGGTAGGGTTTATCCCGGCCGGGTTGGTACCACCGCACTGAACGAAACGTCGGTCGAAACGGCTATGTAAATAGTTCGTGTTTTCCGTCCAGTTTAGTGTAGCCAACATGAAATGAAGGGAAGCACTGACATGGCACCTAGTTCACCCTGTGTTATGGGCTGACATCACGGATGTTGTAGGTGATGTAGCCAACCGTGTCAGGTTCCATAAAAAAAAAAAAAACACACGAACGCACGCACACATTCGCACCAGCGATTTTTGGACAATCCAAAGCGTTGCATCCGCCATAGTTCATCCGCGTGCGCTCACGCACACATCTATAGTCAGTATGGGCAAATCTCCCCATATTACCGTGTCGCGGACACGCCTCCTTCGCATATCTACTCTCCTTCCTAAATCTTTGGTAATATTACCTATAATATTTGTTTTTATATGGTTTTATAATATAGGGTTTTATAGTTTTTATATATTACTCTTATGTTTTTTAAGTGTTTTATTTAGATTTGTTTTTAGATCTTCTGCCCCTTAAATTTAAACTAGCCCCCACAGGCTGCACTATAAGGGGCAGAGTTTCCATTCTTACAGTTAAGGCGGGTCACAAATTATGCTAGGCACCCAGTATTGTATTATCTACTAGCTTCAGTACCCGGGTAGTATACAAGCTGAAGCGTAAGTTATTTGTATGTTGAGTCTCTTTATTATTACTTCTCTTTTTATTATGTTGTTATTTTTTTTTAATTAGTTGCTTTATTTTTTTATTTTTTATTTTATTTTTAATTTTTATTTTCATTTATTAATAAAGGGTTTGCCCAACTGACTTTTTAAAACCGTCCTTTGTGTCTTCAGATTGAAGACACAATATATTTTCAGCTGTTAACCCAAAGGTGTAAAAAAATGAATACTTACTTCAGCTGTAAATTACCTTCCTTCTGAGGCAGTCGGTTAAAAATACGATAAAAGTGGAGCAAATTCGCCGTCGTAAAAGCCGTGTGGCTTGAAATTTCTGAAATTGGACGGAGTAAAAGGCTTTTCAGCCGTTTCAACAACTCCTCAAGTTGCTCTGAAATTAATGTCACCCCTATTGGGCGGCCCCTTGGTGGGCGGGCGGAGGCTGCTACTCCGCGCCCTCGATCTCAAATCTTCCTTGTTTGTTTTTTGAGGAAAAATTAAAGTTTCGGGTGTATTTTTAAGCAGCTCCCACTTGAGCGGAGCGTGGCCGTAAGCCTGGCAAGACCAGTTGCTTCGCCTAACTGTAAATGGGGAAATCAGCAACTAAGTTTTCCTACAGTTCTTTAATTTATATTTTTTATGAATATTTAACGTTCAAAATTATTATAAACACAACGGTGAAGGAAAATGCCGTGAGAAGACCTGTAGGTATATTTATCAATACGAAAGTACGAAAGTGTACAATACGAAATAGTGTAGTGTACAATTAAATACGAAGCAGTGGTTCCGTATCGCTGAAGGCCGGGAGGACTGGAGGAAAATTGGAGAGGCGTATGTCCAGCAGTGGACGCTTACACGCTGACTGACTGACAATACGAAAGTGTAACGGTTGTCTGGAAGTAATTGTCATGTGGCAATAAGTTCGCCTTTTGCGCAACAGAAAAGTATTCATTAATTTAAACCTTACAGAGTCTAAAAATGTGCCAAGTTATATATGGGGCGGAAAATGGGAAAAGGTACAACATTTATACAAATTAAGGAAAACCGCAAAAAAAGGCTCTGATGGAAAACCGGGAAGTCTGAGATTTTTTTTAGATTCGCTGGACACCCTGACTATACAAGACGTAAAGGACAGGAAAAAGGTTCATTACACGTTTACATCACAGCCTTTTCTAAACCTCATCGAACCTTCCGAACCAGATGGAGAATGGATCGCCACGCGCCACCATCCTGACACACCCCTGCCGCCATTTCCACCCTCATAAACTCATAATGCTCATAACATAGACGCTCGTCGGCTACGGGTACTAATACTCGTGTAGATTTAGGATTTAATTGCTGAATTGTTTGAGCAACACGTTGGGCTGTAGGGGCTGGCGAGGCGGCTGGGGTAAGTTGCTTTTTTGGTATGAATTATTTATAGACTTGCTTTTGCCCGTGGCTTCCCTCGCGTGAAATTCGTATTTAAAAAGAAGAAAGTAAGTAAGCCCGCTACCGTACCTTTATTTCGGCGCGCGGAACAATTCGGTTTGTATGAGAGCCATATCTTAGCGTAACCGGAATTGAAAAATTTATTTAGCCTATCCTGTGTCCCGTATAGTTAAATGTTCATCGAATTCGGATGATCGGTTTAAGAGTTATGGAGGAACACACATACATACAGAAAAAGATTTCTAAAAATTGTAAATTTAGTTTTAGTATCATACATAGAGCCTACAAACTCAGTATCTCATAAAACAAAGTAACTTACTCTATGACCATCCCTTACATATTTATTATTAGTTGATTGATGATGATTGATGATTGGGTGTGGCTTTTAAACCAGTGAATCCATGTAGCTCGTTAGCTATATGAAGTCATATGCTGTACCACATCCTTTTCCTGTCATGGGGGCCGGGGTAATACCTATTTTTATTATATTTTAAATATTATTGATTTAAGCAAAATATGTATGACTTATGTATGTATACTACCTCCTGACTGTGTGTTTTTTTCATTACTGACTCATCTCTCGTCTCTTCTAATTAAGTTTTAAGTAGGTTTATAGTATTTCTTTCCAAAATAAAAATATTTGGACCTGGTTTGGCTATAGCGATTGTCTCCCATGGCGCCACGCCACCCAGCGGGGCCGAGTGTGAAGTTTTAATGCGACACTAAAACAGATGTTTATAAACAACAATTAAAAGTTAACCCTCTCCGGGCCCCTCCTACCCCCGCTCACCCCCGCTCACCCCCCGCTCACCCCCGCTCACCCGACGCTAACTAGATAGGAAGATAGAATAGAATATTGAGGAGAAGTTAGGTATCTTCATGTTGAAGAAAATATTTTACATACATACATACATACCACACACGCTAAATCCCGACAATCGGGGTAAGCAGAGTAATCGGTGTTGTGCTGCAAGAACTCTGGTCAATTACAGCACAACACCAACCACCACGTTTCGCAAAGTAGTCGAACAAGATTAAATCGATCAAGCAGCAAGTAAGGCACGAAGACCCACCTGCTGCATGACTCGGTGGAAGTACCGTGCCAAGTTGAGAGGTGGCGAACCCGTCGCCGTTTAGCACGGCATCTTGTCCTTATCCCTTAGTCGCCTTTTACGACATGCACGGGGAGAGATGCAGTGGGGCTATTCTTTTTAAGTACCGGCCCCACACGGTAAAATATTTTATAATAGATTATTTCGACATTTTTAGCCATTTATATTAATGGAGCATAGAATAATAATTTTGAAAGAAATTAGACGTGCGACGTAGAAATATGTGCGTTTTGCCAGTAATAAATAAGCGACTGCGGAGTTTTGTCAGCCTCGAGAGCTCAGTGGTGCAGACAGTCGACTGTCGCTATTGATGGTTAAGCAACGCTGGGCCGGTCAGTAATTGGATGGGTGACCACTCGACCGTTGGAGGCTGACCGTGGTTCAGATTTCACGTAAGAATGTAGGTCCCTTCCCTTCTTAACTTACTAGGTGGTAGGGTTCAACCCGCCCGGGTTGATACCACCGCACTGAATGAATCGTCGGTCGAAACGGATATGTAAATAGTTCGTGTTGTCCGTCCAGTTCTGTGTAGCCGACATGAAATGAAGGGAAGCACTGATGGCACCTATTTTACCCGGTGACATCACGGATGTTGTAGGGGATGTAGCCAACCGTGTCAGTTTCCATAAAAAAAAAGTTTAAACGTGGACCCTGACGATGGACACGTCTCACAAATATTTAAAGCCTTATAAATTTCTCTTCTTCAGTTAATTCACAGTGTTTATATTGAAAAAATAATAATAAAAAAAAACCACAAACTATAACGATTACTACATACATTTTTATTTAAATTGTATATTATTTATTATTTATTTCTAATTAAACACCCGAACTTGGTATATCCACGCAACGCTAGCAGGGACTCGTTCTAAATCTTGAACAATTAATGATACTTCTCTAAACCAACCCAGCTAATTACCAACAACTCCCCCGCTCCCATCCAGTCGACCTACCGGTACTGCTCAGGCTCACCCCTGGAGGCCAATCCAGTAGCATGAAAATCCAGAATCGAGTAGGTACATATTTTGAAAGAAATAAATATTAAGGTACCATTCTGCAAGTCTTCCACTCGACTCGAACATTCGACTAGCCCGCTCTAGAAATAGTTAAAACAGAAGAAATAGAGAGATTTATTTTCAATTATCATTATTCGAGCCACTCTGACATCTATCACTCGTATCAAGACTATATTTTACGAACTTGTAGTACATATTGTTGTTCTTCGTTGCTCGGACCCGCTCTGTTCAGTCTCTCCGTGCATCCCGTAATAGAAGAATTATGCTCTGAACTCAACCTGTGGTACCTAGACGACGGGGTGCTTGGTGGAACGCTAAACTCCGTTTTAGAGGATCTCGAAAATTTGAAAAATAATTTTCAGTCAATGGGTTTAGTGCTTAATTTCGAAAAGTGTGAAGTAATTTTAACTGCAAACGTCTGTAATTAATGAGAGAAAATCAGAAATCCTAAACAATATAAAGGCGGTCGCACCAGGAATTAGGGTGGTTTCAGAACAAGAATTATCACTTCTTGGCTCTCCAGTCTTGGAAGAAAATATGGTACCAACGATAAAGAAAAAGAAAGAAATCTTTTTAAAATTTGCAAACCATTTGGTCAATTTACAACCGCATGTCTCTTTCTACCTTTTAAGGCATTGCTTTTATATTGCAAAATTTACATACCTTCTCCGCACAAGTCCATTTTGGAACCACATAGAGGAAATATTAGATTTAGATAACATTTTAAAAACAACTGTAAACACTATTTTTAATATAAACTTAGAAATTCAAGATAAAGCCTGGACACAAATAACTTTACCAGTTAGGTTCGGTGGATGCGGAGTCCGTTTGGTCCAGGATGTCGCCTTGCCTGCCTTCCTCTCGTCGATCCACAGTGTATCAAACCTCATCGGTTCTGTATTAAGCCCGTCACTCGGTGACGTTGAGGTTGTACACTCGGTCGAGGCGAGGGAGGCGTGGCTGGTGAAATGTCCCAATCAATCTCCACCAGTTTTCCCAAATTCGCAACGTGGCTGGGATGAACCCGTTATTAATTCAATTTGTAGAGTTCTCTCTCTGGACGGCAGCGATGCTGATAAGGCACGCATCCTGGCATCGTCGCAGACTGAATCCGGTGCGTGGCTTAATGCATTTCCGTCACCACATCTTGGCACTCTGCTTGACAGAGATACGCTACGCATCGCTTTCTGTCTGCGGTTTGGTGTCAGGATCTGCCAGCAGCATACATGTGTTTGCGGTGAATTGGTGAGGACGTTAGGGCATCATGGTCTTTCTTGCTCCAGGAGTGCTGGCAGGATATCTCGCCACGCTGACATCAACCGTATTCTAAAGCGCTCCCTTGCATCTGCGAATATGCCTAGTATGTTGGAACCTCTTGGCCTGTCTAGAGACGACGGAAAACGGCCAGACGGTCTCACACTCTTGCCGTGGAAGCAGGGGAGGGCTTTGGTTTGGGATGTCACGTGTGCCGATACCTTAGCTCCTAGTCATGTAGTGGGCTCTAGTCAGGTTGCTGGCTATGCCGCAGCAAAGGCAGAAAAAGCGAAACATCTGAAATACAATACTATTAAGCAGCACTACGAGTTCGTTGCCTTTGCTGTGGAGACTCTTGGGGTGTGGAGTCCGGACGCTAAAGACCTCGTGAAGCAGCTAGGTCAGCTGCTTATTGAAGCGTCCGGGGACCGTCGTGCCAAAGCGTTCCTCACACAAAACATCAGCCTCGCCATCCAGCGCGGGAATGCGGCGGCTGTCCTCGGGACAATGAATGATGTCCCGAGGATGCAGGAATATTTTTATTTAATTTAAGTTGTTACATTTCTGTTTAATTTAATTTTTCTTTGTCAAATAAAAAACATATTTTTTCTTCGTTCTTGATTGTTTATTGTGCGTACTTAACAGACGTAAAATCTTAAGAAGGCCCAGGTTTGTGTCCTTATTATTTTCTAGTTTTTTTGTAAAGCTGATGTTTTTTTTAATTTTTTTTTTTAAGTAAAACCGTTTAACTTGAAAGTTTTTTTCACATTTTTTCATTAAAAAATTGTTTATTTACTTTTTCGAAAAAAGGTAAAAAACAATTTTGAAAAAAACCTTGTAGCCCTAGCTGATACGCGTCTTTTGAGCCCTCAACCACTTGACTAGCCCCAAAACTAGCGACACCGGGACGGTTTCACACGCTCAGCGAAAATGGGGGCTATACTGAAGCGTTCAAAAAAACATTTTCAATGTTCAATATTCAAATCTGAAGGGCGCCTATTAAGTAATCTGTGCCAGGGGGCCCAAAATTAAAGGTCGCCCAGGGCCTCAAAAAGTCTTAGTCCGCCAGTGTACTTAAGGCATTTAAACTGTACTCGAACTTGGCACAATTAAGTGTATTAATCAGGTGTAAATAGCCTTTGTCAAAGATTGATACGTTTTTTTTTATGGAAACTGACACGGTTGGCTACATCACCTACAACATCCGTGATGTCAGCCCATATCACCGGGTGAACTTGGTGCCACGTCAGTACTTCCCTTCGGTCGTAATTGTAATCGGTCGTAACGTAATTTGTATATCAACTCAATAATGTTAGTACATACATATAAAACATGTAGTTATCAATTATATATCGAGACTAGGTTGCCTTAAATATCTTGACCCCAATTAACCTTAATGTTCAATTAACCTTAATATTCTATATATTTATTAATTTACATGTATGGCTTATATTTTACTAGCATGTATTGTTATATTGTATAATTTCATCCATAGGTTGGACCTACGTTCAACCTACCTTGGTTCAACCTACGCTTGGACATGTCGAAAATTCCGCCAGTTCTAAATTCAATGCGAAGAAGAACTGACAAACAAACTTCGCAAGTCACAATGTTTTGTTAGTACCTTATAAGTATTATATTATAGAAACTTACAAATAATTAACCCATACTACCCGCTCACAAGAGCATTAATATTTACAGCATAAACATGAATACTGAAGAATCTGACCACTCTGCCTATTTAAATTACCTATATCTGGTGTATAGTGCCATCGTCAGTTTTGATATTTCATATTATATCAAGTCAAATAAAAAAATTTAACAATTAGTTTACGTTTATTACAAAGAAATGTAATAAATAAGTCATATTAAAAATCTAATGATACAAAGTGTATCCAATTGTCAAAGTTTGTTAGTGGGAAAAACAGTAGTCAGACTCTTAGATAAAATTACGGTCAGTTAATGCATCCTTAATACTGTAATAACTCTTTTCAATTAACATTATTTTAATCCGTCGTTTAAAATTATTGTCATCTAATTGTTTTATGTTAGGAGACAGTTTATTATAAAATCTAACACTATTACAAATAAAGCTTTTTGTAGTTTTAGCTAATCTACGTCTTATTAGTTGTACATTATCCTTACCCCGTGTGTCATAGTTATGATTGTCGGAATTGAGAGAGGAAGCATGAATGTATTTTCTGGCATAGCATATGTAAATCTGGTAAACATATGCACTTGGTAAAGTCATGATTCCTATCTCCCCGAACGCTGTCTTACAAGTATCTCTAGTTTTCATATTTAAGATGTACCGCAAGGCCCTCTTCTGTAACAAAAATATTCTATTTGTATCTGCTGCATTTCCCAAAAACATAAGGCCATATGACATGATGCTCTCAAAATAAGTATGACAAACCGTTTTTGCAGCATGAGTCCCGCCTGTATGTACTTATGTATTGTTAATAAGTATTCTTATTATTATTTTATCTTCAATTGTCACGCTCAACTCTTTTGCTACTACCTACTTAAATTCCACTATATTATCGAATCTCAAACATCCAAAGGTTGACTGTAAGAAATCTTTGTAAGGGATAAGTCCGCCTTTGCACGTTATGTAAATTTTCCAATGTATTTTTACTGTTTACTGGAGCAATAAAGAATTTTCTATCTATCTATCTACCTTGACCTTTCTTATCTCCGATAAAATTGTAAAAAAAATTATGTGAGCAAAAAATTATATATGAAAAGAAAATTATAGACAAATTCAGATTTTTATTGCTTTTGTGAGATATAGTGGAAAATTTAAATAGGTACATATTTACGTGTTTTTTATCCACTATACCTAAAAAAAACAATAAAAGTCTGACTTTATAATTTTTTATTGATTTATATGTAATTTTGATAGGTACGCATGATTTTTTCAGCATTAAATACCTAAAAGGCTCGGAGGTAGGAGGAGTCAAGGTCATTGGGTTTGGATATAGCTACGCACATTAGTAGAGATCTATATATATTGCCTACATGTTTCGGTTCTATAACTCTAAAACCACTTGAAATGAAGGGAAGCACTGACATGGCACCTAGTTCACCAGGTGTTATGGGTTGACATCACGGATGTTGTAGGTGATGTAGCCAACCGTGTCAGTTTCCATAAAAAAAAACTTGTCTTCTCTTTCACTCTAAATTATCTTTTTTTTTTAACATTATAATTATTATAAAATAATTTATTTTTATTCATTGGGGGACGGACATGAATAAAAAGTTGGATCTGTCCCCCTTTTACCGACGGGGGGACAGATCGAACTTTTATTCCTGTCTGTTCCCCAGGGGGACAGATCTGAGGGGACAGATCGGAATATTCGATAATAGATGAGGGTATAGCCTCAAGGAGGCTAAATCTTAAACCAAACGAAATCGCAATATAATTTTCCTCGAAATTACGTATTAGTGAATTGACCCTCTAGCTCCCTGAATCCTCTTCTAGATGCCACCCTTTAATTAGACAACCCTTTCGGTCACGTTGGGCGTTTTTGCAGGAAGCGCTAAGTGGTTATAATTTTGTTCGCCGAATGGTCAAACTTATTTTATTGATTGTATTCTTGCGTGACAACGGCGAAGCCAAAAAAGGAAGGGTTATGAGTTTGGGCGTGTATGTATTTATTTGATGTTCCATTCTACAGTCTCGATCGATTTGAATAATTCGGGTGGCATTACATTCGTCCCACTCACCCGTTTCACGGGAGTGTCATAGGCTGAAAAATAATGTTCCAAATTCGAAATGGAGATTTTTTTCAAGCTCTATTGAGCGGGGTGTCAAAAGGTAAAAATACGATTCCGATAATGATCATAACAAAATCGAAACACTGTGCAGTAGCGATGTCAAAGTGTTGTCTACAAGTTTTAATGGAAGCAATTACACCGCACAATAAGTTCTCTTTCTGTGCCGCCATTCTAGAAAACTCCACCGGGGCGCTGATGTGTCTTGAATGCAGTTTCAAATCTCGCCCATTCATCTGACTGTTCTTTGTGGGCCTTTGGCACGCTGCCGGCCCAGAGCCAGTAGCTACTGTTCCAGTTCAGAACTATAGTCTCCGTACTCTTTATCCATCAGTACAACTGAAAGATTGTTTCTTATGTAATCCCGTATGGGGTGGCTGTGTCAGAGTGGCTAAGCACATGCTCCGATCAGTCAATATCACCTACCAGGCCCCATACCGAATTCCATTTGAATTGCTGGCTATACTGGACTGGAGGAGGACTGGCTTACATAAAGTGGGGTCATAAACCAACCCAGTCGCCTATAACTTGAGCCTACCACCTAGTAAGGGGCAAGGGAAGGAACCTACAGTTTTACACCGGTTCCGAACGGTGAAGCAGCAGGTGTAGGTATGCACGTATATTTTTTCGTCAGAAAAAAACTCATTGGTACACGCCGACCGCATTCGAACCTCGGACCTCTCGCACGAGAAGCCCTGACCACTCGGCCATCCGCCGCTTAATAATCGGTAACGTTGCGATCGGTTGACTGTCCTTCGTGATTATAAGCTTACCTGGCGCGGTCAGTATTGGTTAGAGGCTGACCGCCGTTCGGATTCCAAGTAAAACTGTAGGTCTCTTCCCTTCTTGCAATACTGGGTGGCAGGGTTTAACCCGTCCGGGTTGATACCACCGCACTGAATGAAGATCAGTAGAATCGGCTAACTAAATAGTTAGCGATTTCCGTCCAGTTCAGTGTAGCCGGAGGGAAGGGGAGGCACTGACATGGCACCTAGGTCACCTAGGTGTTGTAACATCACGGGTATTGTAGGCGATGTAGCCAACCCTGTCAGTTAAAAAAATTACATTAGAAATTTAAAATTGAATATCTACCAATTTGTAGATCACTTCTGCAGATCTTTCTTTACAGAACCGGTAAACTCTGGAACGCTCTCCCTGCTCATATATTTCCCCCCAAGTACAGTCTCGGGCCCTTCAAGAGGGGCGTGAATGGGAACCTGTCAGGCCGGCATGGCATTCGCAACCCCCGCATACGACCGAATGTCCATGGGCGACGTTAGACACCTCATGGGTGCCTCGGCGCCATATTATGTCGAGCTTACAATAAAAAAAAATAAAAAAAGTCACACAAACTCGAATAAGAATTTTTGCCATATCAGGTAGATAATTTAGTTCTGTCCCCTTTTCTCGCCGAGTGTTTTCTTTCATACCCTCGATGTGGAAAGAGCCCTTAACCTTCATACCGTTTAGTTTCCACCCAAGTTTAGTCACGGAGCGGAGTAGCCAAATTGAATTACAATGAAGGGAGTGAGTTGTCCCTTTACTGCCTCTAGAATATTTAGCGAAAAAAATCGCCAACTAGAGGCACGCTACTCCAACTACTCGCGTTACAGAACAAAGAAATGCATAGAGAGGCCATTCAATTTTCGAGGTATGCACCGAGTGAAATAAAATAGCATAAAGATGAAATGACAAATGCTCCGTGTTTCAAGTAGTCATTCCGCCGACAGGCCAAAGTAGTCGATATTGAAAATGGATATGGGTAATGGTGGATATCCGAAGAAATAGAAAGACATGTATTTTCAAGAAATGTATTTTTGTAAACGTTTTTCTGTTTTTGCCCTGTCGTCAAAACGGTAATACGCATCAAACTTTCCGCCATCCCCTTTCCACCTCCGCACAACGCGCACTGGGCATGGATTGCATCCCTCTACGCTGGACTTACCACGGATGCGTACCAATAGATTCTGCAGATCTTTCCTCCACAGAGCTGGTAAACTCTAGAACGCTCTCCCTGCCCACATATTTCCCCCCATAGTCTCGGGTCCTTCAAGAGAGACGTGAATAGGTACCTGTCAGGCCGGCATGGCATTCGCAACCCCCGCGTACGACCGAATGTCCATGGGCGTCGTTAGACACCTTATGGGTGTCTCGGTGCCACATGTCGCGCTTACTATAAAAAAAAAGATACAAACTTGGTGTGATTACATATTAAAACTAATACAAAAATTAAAAACCGGCCAATTACGTGGTGGTGCGGAACCCTTGTTGCGCGTGGCCAGCTCGCACGTGGCCGGTTTTTTAATTTTTACAGCACATGTTCAGTATCATTTTTAGACGGAGGTTACACGCTAGGTTTGGCATCAGTTCAGTCCGTGACCTTGGTCACGACCAGATTGACGCCAGACTGACGCCAGACGTAAAATGCATTCGCACTATCAGTCTGCCATCAGTCTAGTATCAAAATATTTTAAAATCCGTCAGTCTGGTCCATCATTCGAATCCATCCATCCATCAAAGTAGATTAAACGGTCAGTCTGGACCATGGTTTAACCAGACTGATGGACTGAACTGATGCCAAACCTAGCGTGTAACCTCCGTCTTAGAATCATCCCTTTTCGGGCACAAAAACCTCAATGTAATACCTACCGTTGTGAATGTTATCTACATCACGTATCTTATCTCCGCTGAAAGTGGTGTGCATGCCGGTCATATGTTGAGTAACATAACAAAAATCGGCAATGTCACATCTGGCTATTTAGTTCTTTGCCCACTTCTGTATAATTCGACAAGCCGCTCGCATAGTTTGGCAACATTCTGGCGTTTTTGCGCAGCCCGAACGGGCGGGCTTTATGTCATTATCGAGTGTTCAAGTTAAGAAGACATGGAAAAAAGCGGTAAAGTGCGAGTCGAACTCGCGTGCCGAGGGTTCCGTACCATTCCGTTTTCCGTGAGAATTTTATGACTTAGGATTTTCGTTTAGGTTTCGTTAGCTGTAAGAGAGGATAATTTCTTTTTTTTTTCCAAATTTTAGACTCATTAGTTTCGGAGGGGGGTGAAGAATGCT
The DNA here is from genome assembly GCA_946902875.1 of Nematopogon swammerdamellus. Lineage (NCBI taxonomy): Eukaryota > Metazoa > Arthropoda > Insecta > Lepidoptera > Adelidae > Nematopogon > Nematopogon swammerdamellus. The sequence goes on from OX336347.1 coordinate 1,237,997, forward strand.
CGTTTTTTAGGGATGCGGTACGAGACCCATTACTAAGCCTACGCCGTCTGTCTGTCTGTCTGTCCGTCTGTCTGTCCGAGGGCTGTATCTCTTGAACCGTAATAGGTAGCCCATTGAAATTTTCACAGAATAGTGTTTTGGCTGATATAACAACAAATAACAAAAATAAGAAAAAGTAATAAATTCACGGGGTTTCCCATAGAAGAAACCAAAAAGTGTATGCACGCGCTATCTACCGAATAGATTATGAAGCATTTTAACTAATCATGACATTTAACTAATATGAAGCATTTCATACAACGCCATCTAGATGGCGTGAGTGGCGCTAGCCATGACATGGCGATACGGAACCCTCGGTGCGCGAGTTCGACTCGCACTTGGCCGGTTTTTTTTGTATATTTTCTTTAATATCTTCTAAACTATGCATTTTACCATTATAAAAAAAATATTGGTATTTTTTACAAAGAGTCCTTTCCATTGATACGTTACTTACATGATGAACTTGAAAAAAAAAGCTTTCTAATTTGTCCCCCAAAATCGAAATTCGTTCATTTACGCTATACGACCGCGTGTGTTTGAGTCATGAAATTAATTACTTAATTACCAAATTTAAACTTTTTTCGTCCACTACATTCGGAGAAAATAAGAGCTGTAACAGACGGACAGACAGACAGACAGACAAAAGAAAGAGTGATCCTATAAGGGTTCCGTCCTCTTTTGAGGTACGGAATCCTAAAAATATGTATGCATGTATGTGTTTTTATGAAAACCTGATAAATATTTTAAGTGAAAAAACCCATACTTCATTGATCTCCGATATGTAAAGGAGCCACAAAAGGTGAACTTAATCCATTTGGCAACTAAACTTTGGGACGTGGAAAGCGAGTGTGGGTGGACAATGCAGTACCTACTAAAAAAAGGACAAATAGTATGAAATATCTAATATCATATATATAAATATGAAATATCATATATATACATAACATACCTATGTGGACCTCTATGAGGTACCTCTATGGACATATTGTATGGACATACATACATACAACGAACATACATGTGTCCTTTTGTAGTTTTGTGAGCCTCGGTAGCTCAGTGTTGCGGTCGGCCGACTGTCGGTCGTGATGGGCGCGGTCAGTATTTGGTTGGGTGACCGCTCGATCGTTGAAGGCTGACCGTGGTTCGGATTCTACGTACCTAAAGAAGTAGGTTCCTTCCCTTCTTACCTTACTTACTAGGTGGTAGGGCTTAACCACCCGGGTTCGCACCACCGCACTAAATGAAAGTTCGGTTGAAACGGCTATGTGTATTCCGTCCAGTTCAGTGTAGCCGCTATGACCGAAGGGAAGCACTGACATGACACCTCGCTAGTTCACCAAGGTGTTATGGGCTGAAATCACGAATGTAGTTAGGTGACGTAGCCAACCGTGTCAGCTTCCATAATTCATTCCAGGCCGGAATGGCATTCGCGTCCCCCACATACGATCGAATGTCCATGGTTGTCCACATCTTGTGGGTGGCTCGGCCGGCGCTACATATCTTTCAATAAAAATAAACAAGTGCGAGTCGGACTCGCGCACTGAGGTTTCCGCACCACAAAAAAACATAAAAAAACCACGTTTCTTGTATGGGAACCCCCCTTAATTTTTTACTTATTGTATTTTTTATTATTTGTTGTTATATCCGCCATAATAACACACATTCTGTGACAATTTCAACGGGCTACCTATTACGGTTCAAGAGATACAGCCCTCGGACAGACAGACAGACAGACAGACGGACGGACGGACGGAAAGACAGACAGACAGAAAGACAGACAGACGGCGGCGTAGGCTTAGTAATAGGGTCCCGTAACGGATACGGAACCCTAAAAAATTCTTAAAATGAAACATTAATTTTTTTCCTCCACTAATTATTACCCGTCACTGTTACTTCCCAGCCTGCTACGGAAAAGCCTTAAAAGAGATCGCACATGAAGCGTCGTCACGCTGGCCTGCCCGCCACGTTCCCCGCGGCGCGCGGTAGACACGGAACACGGAACGAACCCACCTTAACGCTCTTTTGACACGGAACTAAATAAATAATATGTTTCGCTATTTATTACGAAAGTAAGCGAAACGGTGGTGAGTCGCGAGCCGGGTATAGAATAACAAGAGGGATCTAGAAGTGACATATATGTGTGATCATTGTATTATTGAAAAATTCAATATTTTTATTCAAACCAATATTTGCTTTCAGATTTTTATATACAGGGTCATTTTTTATTAAGTGAAGTCCCTTAAATAGTAGGTTCTATATCTGAAATGGATCATGTTTATGATGTTAATTTTACTTTACGTACCTAAAGTTAGATTTTTTTCTGGACTTGCCACATATGTAGTAGTGCCCATGCATACTAATACACCCTGAAAATTTCAACAAAATCGGTCTAGTACTTTCAGAGTTATTAATAAATGAAAAAAATAACATTTACGTACGGGACAGCTGGCGCGTGCGGCCTTGAGCTACTTTTTGATTCGCACGGGTCAACGACCACCCAGCTATCCCGCGCGAATGATGCGATGCGCGCACGTAAATGTAAGTTTTTAAATTTTTTTAATAACTATGAAAGTACTGGACCGATTTTATTGAAATTTTCAGGGTGTATTAGTATGCGTGGGCACAGATATGTGGCATGTCCAGAAAAAACATCTAACTTTAGGTACGTAAAGTAAAATTAATATCATAAACGTGATCCATTTCAGATATAGAACCTACAATTTAAGGGACTTCACTTAATAAAAAATGACCCTATACGATTTATATACAGTACATAATAAAATACACATATTTACACATCTTCTTATATTTCGAGTTAATGAGACGTGGTCAGAGAATTCGAGTTCGAGCAAAAACAAAACAAAAAAAACTTGTGAAACAACAGGTGGGTGGTAAAAAACAGGTAGCGCATATTTGTGAAAGTGTGTCGTGCGTGTGTAATACAGTGTGGTATTAAAAATACTAATTGACATGATTTGTTACGATATGGTATCAATTATTTTTTTTATACTCATATTATTCATAAAATGTACACAGTTTCATATATTTCGACTTATGTCGTCTTCAGTGAGAATTATAATATAATCAAATCAAATAATGGTATCAAAAGTTTCTGACAAAGAAACACCACACCTTATTTTATTTTTATTTTTACTTTTGATTTCATGTGGTCAGAACTATCAAGCTTAAATTATAATTATTCTAGCTCTCAAACTGTATTTTAACACTGCAAGTAAGCGGTGTCTATTGTGTACTATATGTACACAATATCCTTCCTTATATTATTATTTATACCTATAATAAAATCCAACGTCTGCTTTCTGTATGTCTGAGTGTCTGTCTGTCCGCTTATAACTCGAGAACCACTGGACCGATTTTAATAAAACAAAATTCTACGGATAGCTTGATTCTTCCCATCAACTATAGGCTACTTACTATCACGCTAAATAGCTTATGAGGTTAGCAGTGAAGTGAAATATGAGAGCACTTGAAAATATTTGTATGTAACGGACACGGAATCATTCACCCGAGTAAGAACCGATGACATTACAATATCTTGAAGGGGGGGGGGGGGGGGGGATAAGTAGAGGCATATAGGGAGGGGGGTGAGGGAGGGGCGGGAGGGGAGGTGGAGGTAGAGCGATGGAATCCCCCTTATCCTTATCCTTTCCTTTCTTCCTTACCTCTAATAAAATCCAACGTCTGCTTTCTGTCTGTCTGTATGTATGTCTGTCTGTTTACCATCTTTGGGGTTGGCATATTTACTCGAAGTATCGATGATGGCGAGATTCAACGGAAGGGAGGGAGAGGCAGGGAGATGGAGGGAGAGGGAGAGGGAGAGGGAGAGGGAGAGGGAGAGGGAGAGGGAGAGGGAGAGGGAGAGGGAGAGGGAGAGGGAGAGGGAGAGGGAGAGGGAGAGGGAGAGGGAGAGGGAGAGGGAGAGGGAGAGGGAGAGGGAGAGGGAGAGGGAGAGGGAGAGGGAGAGGGAGAGGGAGAGGGAGATTAAAATAGGGAATGATTTCAAAATTAGATTTTAGGAGTTTATAAAATTTTGTACAGAGATGAATTGCATGCTGAAGAAGGACATAGTCTCAAAAAACAACCCTTAAGGGGGTGAAATAGGAGATGCGAAAGTTTGTATGGGAGTATCGGTTTCTTAAAGGTAGGTCCAGGATTGTTGGATTTTCACATATAAGGGGAGGAAACGGAGTGTTAAAGATTGTATGGGAATATCGTTTTTTTTTAAGGAAAATCATAATTATAGCTACTCAAAACAAATAAATGGGGGGGGGGGGGGGGGAGGGGGGATGGGTGTGACGGTGGCCTCGCCCTTAGTTACTTACTGTCTTCGTGGAGGTTTATTGTATTCCAGAATGCAGCTTAGCCTGAAGCCTCGCCGTTAGTTACTTACTTTATACGAAGTTTTATCGTTTATTTACACGCCATTACTTTCATCGAGAAATCGAGAAGGTTTATCGTCTTCCAGAATACAGCTCGGCCTTCGGCCTTGCCCATAGTTACTTACTTACATCAAGAAGGTTAATCCTCTTCCTTAACGCAGCTCGGCCTTCGGCCTGACCCATGGTTTATCCTCTTCCTGAACGCAGCTCGGCCTTCGGCCTCGCCCTTAATTACTTTCTTTCTTAGAGATGGTTTATCGTCTTCCTGAACACAGCTTGGCCTTCGGTCTCGCCCTCAGTTACTTACTTTCTTCGAGAAGGTTTATGGTCTTCCTGAACGCAGCTCGGCCTTGGGCCTCGCCCTCAGTTACTTACTTTCTTCGAGAAGGTTTATCCTCTTCCTGAACGCAGCTCGGCCTTCGGCTTCGCCCATAGTTACTTACTGTCTTCGAGAATTTTTATCGTCTTCCTGAACGCAGCTCGGTTTTCGGCTTCGCCGTTTGTTACTTGCTTTCTTCGAGAAGGTTTATAGTCTTCCTGAATGCAGCTCGGCCTTCGGCCTCGCCCTTAATTACTTACTTTCTTCGAGAAGGTTTATAGTCTTCCTGAACGCAGCTCGGCCTTCGGCCTCGCCCTTAGTTACTTACTTTCTTCGAGAAGGTTTATAGTCTTCGTGAACGCAGCTCGGCCTTCGGCCTCGCCCTTACTTACTTTCTTCGAGAAGGTTTATAGTCTTCCTGAACGCAGCTCGGCCTTCGGCCTCGCCCTTAATTAATTACTTTCTTAGATAAGGTTTATCGTCTTCCTGAACGCAGCTCGGCCTTCGGCCTCGCCCTTAGTTACTTACTTTCTTCGAGAAGGTTTATAGTCTTCCTGAACGCAGCTCGGCCTTCGGCCTCGCCCTTAGTTACTTACTTTCTTCGAGAAGGTTTATAGTCTTCCTGAACGGAGCTCGGCCTTCGGCCTCGCCCTTAATTACTTACTTTCTTCGAGAAGGTTTATAGTCTTCCTGACCGCAGCTCGGCCTTCGGCCGCGCCCATAGTTACTTACTTACATCAAGAAGGTTAATCCTCTTCCTTAACGCAGCTCGGCCTTCGGCCTGACCCATGGTTTATCCTCTTCCTGAACGCAGCTCGGCCTTCGGCCTCGCCCTTAATTACTTTCTTTCTTAGAGATGGTTTATCGTCTTCCTGAACACAGCTCGGCCTTCGGCCTCGCCCTTAATTACATACTTTCTTAGATAAGGTTTATCGTCTTCCTGAACGCAGCTCGGCCTTCGGCCTCGCCCTTAGTTACTTACTTTCTTCGAGAAGGTTTATAGTCTTCCTGAACGCAGCTCGGCCTTCGGCCTCGCCCTTAATTACTTACTTTCTTCGAGAAGGTTTATAGTCTTCCTGAACGCAGCTCGGCCTTCGGCCTCGCCCTTAGTTACTTACTTTCTTCGAGAAGGTTTATAGTCTTCCTGAACGCAGCTCGGCCTTCGGCCTCGCCCTTAATTACTTCCTTTCTTCGAGAAGGTTTATAGTCTTCCTGAACGCAGCTCGGCCTTCGGCCTCGCCCTCAGTTACTTAATGTCTTCTTTGAAATACGAATTTCACGCGAGCGGAGCCGCGGGCTCAGCTAGTGTATTATAATCGAAGAAGTGTAGCCGACATGAAATGAAGGGAAGCACTGACATGGCACCTAGTTCACCCTGTGTTATGGGCTGACATCACGGATGTTGTAGGTGATGTAGCCAACCGTGTCAGGTTCCATAAAAAAAAAAAAAAAAACGTTAAAAAAACCCCTGCGAAGTTTCTTGCCGGCTCTTCTTTGTGGGTGTATCGAACCGGATTGTAAAAGCTAAACAGGACAAATTCAAGCGTAGTGTACTATACATGACTATACGAATGATGAATAAAGAATGTACACTAGTATTCTGTGGTGTGCATTAGTGATGTCAGAAAGAAAATAATTGTGTTTCACTTTATCTAATGTCAGGACTTCTAAGTCACACTATAACTAACAATAATAATTGTGCAATCGATAAACGTCGAAAAATCGATAGTATTTTTATCGACTTCAACCACTAGTTGTGTGAAACGTGCAACCCTCTCATGTCAGTCAAACTTTTATCTTTTCCTTCGTCTTCCAAAAAAACGGACTTTTTTTTTACTGCTTCCGAACTGGGTGGCTCTGCCCGAGGTCAAAGACTCAGGCGCAGCCAATTTCACCACCGAGGAGGTATACTACTAGTATATTATTCTAAAACAACTATCTACATTTGGGAATAAGTATACTGAGAGTCGATAAAACAAATTGTTAAATTAAAACCAATTTAGAACCCCACCACCAAATTAATATAAGCCTGATTGAACGAAACACTTCTGTACGAATGCTGGTCTGTTTGGAGATTGAAAAATAAAGCGGTGAAGTTGATTCTTTATGAGCTCGAGGTAGGATTTCTTTATGGGTTTTATGTTTTTTGAAAAGTTTAATGGGCTTGTTTATCTGTGTGCCCTCCGAGCTTTTGGCAGATGGATAACTCGTGGCGCCTGCGTACAATATGTTGGTTTGGCAGCGGAAAAAGGATGTTAATGTCGGTGTTTATATACTTACTATCTAACTCTGTACAGGCTGTCCCAAAATTCAACGTCAAGCGGGAACCAGGGAGTGGGACAGTTATGACTACCCACGGAAAATGTTATTGAAAAAAGTTGAAAATCGACATCTCATACAACATTTTCAGGTACTATGTCTACAAATTTACAAATATTACTATTCAAATGTTTTATTGGTGGCCTAAAATTTAGGCTACCAATAAAACCGTTTGAATAGTAATATTGGTTTTATTGGGAATGAATGTAGTTTGTGTTTTCCGTCCAGTTCAGTGTAGCCGACATGAAATGAAGGGAAGCGCTGACATGGCACCTAAATCCAAATCCAAATACAAATGTTTCTTGATATTTTGAGAGATCATTATTTTGAGTTTACTTTAACACTACATGGCATAAAAAAATTACCTACACTATTATGGAAAATTTTACTCACACATTTTTAATTTAATTTATCGGCTTTGTATGTATGTAAAACAGTAATAACATTTATTTTATTCACAATATTACAATTAGAGGTGTAAATCTATATTAGACAAAGAAAAATTAAATTAAAAAGGAATGTAACAACTTAAATTAAATAAAAATATTCCTGCATCCTCGGGACCATTCATTGTCCCGAGAATATTACAATTTAAGTTCTTAACTTTAATGAAAGCTCACATCAAAGAAGCCCACACAACCCAAACGCCAATGCCAAGAATTCGAGGTTAGTTTTACCAATTTTAAGTAAGTAGGCAATTACGCTAAAATACAACATGCATACTTCTTTACTTGACCAGGCATGAACGGCTAACATGCATACATTGGACAAAAATATCTAAATGGAACGAAAACTGTGTGAGGCCGGTACTTAAAAAGAATACCCCCACTGCGTCCCTCCTCGTGCAAGTCGTAAAAGGCGATTAAGGGATAAGGAACAAACGCCGTGCTAAAAGGCGACTGGCTTGCCACCTCTTACCTTGGCACGGTCCTTCCACCGAGTCGTGCAGCAGGTGGATCTTTGTGCCTTACCCTCTGCTTGATACATAGTCATCTTGTCCGAATACTTTGCTAAAGGTTGGTGGTCGATGTTGTGTTGCAATTTTCCAGAGTTCTTGCAGCACAAAACCGATTACTCTGCTTACCCTGATTGTCGGGATAGAACGAAAACATTAGAAACACTGGAAAACGGTAAATTTGAAAAACATTTAAAATGATAAGTATATAACAGTAGGTATATTGATTTTGATGGCTTTAATTTGACCCATTGTCGACATCGGGAGTGCCTCCGGCTGGTCCTTGGATATTTATTTATGTAAACCAGCATGGGTGGCTGTGCCGAGGGACCAATGGTGCAGTCGACAGAGCCAAAACACCTCTCCTCGCGAAACCACGCTCAGAGAGGCGCCATGGAAGCAGATTTGCGGACTGTTGCTAGGCTGTCTAGCCTGTTATTACGACGTTTGTAGGCACTCAGGTTAAAAGATTCGGGAAACACACTCGCCGGAAGACAGTTCCACACCCTAGCGGTGGCTCTACATTTTAGCGTTTCAATCACATTAATAATTTCATTTACGTATGTGTCAGTGTTTTAAATGTACCGTGTGGGGCCGCGCTACTTGAAAGATAGCTCCATTGCATCTCTCTCTGTGCATATCGTAAAAGTCGACTAAGGTATAAGGATAAGATGCCGTGCTAAAGGGCGACAGGCTAGCCACCTCTCAACTTGGCGCGGTCCTTCCACCGAGTCATGCAGCGCCTTCGTGCCTTACTTGCTGCTTGATAATTATCTTGTCCTAATACTTTGCTAAACGTTGCAGGTTGGTGTTGTGCTGTAATTTATAAGAGTACTCGCAGCACAACACCGATTACTCTGCTTACCCCGATTGTCGGGATAGAGCCTGTTGTGATGTATGTGTCAGTATTACTTATTACTACGTCACTATCAGTGCACAAAAACCTCATTTGACATGATACAGTAGTTGCTTTCACGAGTCATGGGGATCTCGGAAGGTTCTGACCCATTCTCACGACCCACTGTCAAAAAAAAAAAAAAAATTATTCTTTCGACGCAATGACATTTTATTTTAAGGAAGGTTCTGACCCACTTACCATAAAACACAGAAATACAGTGAACTTCCTTTGTGGCAATAAGTGTACAGAAACTTGAATGTATTTTAATTTAGCAAATATTTAACTACAGTCACGCACAGCAATAAGTAGCGTTCATTTAAATAAAGCATATTGTCAAATAGTTTATTGTCTTTCATTATTTGTTTTATTTATCAAATACAACTAATAATTTTCAGCCTCGGCCAGCAGCGTCAGCCTCGATAGCTCAGTGGTGCAGACAGTCAACTGTCGCTATTGAATGTTAGGCAACGCTGGGTGCGGTCAGTACTTGGATGGGTGACCGCTGACCGTTGTTGGAGGCTGACCGAGGTTCGGATTCCTCGTAAAACTGTAGGTCCCTTCCCTCCTAATCTTACTTGGTGGTACGGTTTAACCCGCCCGGGTTGGTACCACCGCACTGAATGAAACGTCGGTCTAAACGACTATGTAAATAGTTTGTGTTTTCCGACCAGTTCAGTGTAGCCGGCACGATCAAAGGGGGAAGCACTGACATGGCACCTAGTTCACCCGGTGTTATGGGCTGACATCACGGACGTTGTAGGTGATGTAGCCAACCATGTCAGTTTCCATAAAAAAAAATTTTAATTAACAAAACATAAAAGTATTTTTAACTTTTTTATTGTCTATAAACAAAACGTAAGCGCTCAAATATGATAGCAAAGAAGGTTGTGCTCATGACTCGTGAAAGTAACTGTACGCCACTACATAGCATGTACGGTAAGTTATATCCCTCAGTCTGTCGCGCGGTAGGCTGTGAAGTGATCTGAGAGGCAACTTCATTTAATAGTTACTTCGTAACAGATAAATCACTCCATAGAAAATGTTCCTACCTTCGGGCTTTAATGGGAAGCCTATGTTGAGTACCAGGCGTCTTCTCCCAACACATTACATACTCATACAATATTTACAAGGTAATGTATTAAAACTAGATTAATGTAAACTGTAATGTGAACTGTAGATCGCTCCCCTTCTTACCTTACTAGGTGGTAGTACCGTGTGGGGCCGGTACTTTAAAAGAATAGCCCCCACTGCATCTCTCGCCGTGTATGTCGTAAAAGGCGACTAAGGGATATGACTCCCTTCTTATATTACTAGGTGGTAGGGTTTAACCCGCCCGGGTTGTTACCACCGCACTGAGTGAAAGGTCGGTTGAAACGGCTATGTAAATAGTTCGTGTTTTCCGTCTCTGTGTAGCCGGCTCGACCGAAGAGAAGCACTGACAGCGTACAAACGTGTTATGGGCTGACATCACGGATGTTGTAGGTGATGTAGACAACCGTGTCAATTTCCACAAAAAAAACAAAATAATAAATTAATTTATTATCTCCCACCCTGCCGTGGCATTTTGTCTCCGCAGGATCACCATAATAAACCAGGCCCCATGACAAATCTATCCAGCGTTATAGTCATCCATATCCCCAAAAAAAATATGGGAATCTCATAATCCGAAAATTGATTGCAATGGCCCATCTCAAGTGGCGACGCCACGGGGGTAGAAATAAATCGTTCTCCCGCTGCGCCCCCTAGCGGTGCCGCCGTAACATCTCCGGTGCGGCTTAGTCAGCTTCCCCCGCCCCTCGCCCCCCGTACTCCTCTCATCCCTGTCTTGGGAGCAAACATCTTCGACCGGAAGTTCGCGAGTGGTCGTTGGGACCACAAATTTCATATTAAAAATAAAAGTTTGTTTTGTGTAATCCTGTATGGATGGCTGAGTCAGAGGGGCCAGAGCACATAGCAGCCAATATCACCTCGGAGGAGGTGCCATACCGGACACTTACTTTTCAATTGCTGGATATACAAGACTAGAGGAGTTAACTGCCGAGGCTGCTATGCGACCATCTTTTTTTTTTTTTTTATGTAATCCGGTATGGGTGGCTGAGTCAGAGGGGCCACAGCGCATACTCCGACCAGCCAATATCACCTCCGAACAGATAGGTGCCATACCGGAGACTTCCCTGGATTACTGGCTATACTGGACTAGAGGAGAACACCGCTGAGGCTGCTATGCGGCCATCTTAAATCCAGTACGGTGGTATCAATCCAGTCGGCTACAATTTGAGCCTACCGCCTAGTAAGGGGCAAAGGAATTTCTACTATACGAGGGCTACTATATAAGGGCTATTCTCGCTAACTGTCAAGCGTTACCCGTTACCAAATTGAAATCACTCCAGCCGCAGCTCCGAAATTCAGCAGATATCGATATAATTCCATCAAATTTCCGCCCACTATCGGAGCATTGGTAAAGCGATGAGTCGGTAATATCATCGAGCGAGCCGGATTGCCTTCCCCGCTTCAAGTAGCGAACACCTGTTAAGTGCATCCGATGCACACCGCAGCAGTGTATGCAAACCATTTAACTAACGAGAAACAATCGGATCTGTAAGTTGATGAGGAAACAATGGGAATTGAGCGAACTAAGCTGAAACGAGACTACATAACAGGCTCGCCCGCTGTCGCAGCAATAAGCTGAGACAGACACCCATTTATCTTATTATTTTTTATGTTAAGTTATTCATTCAATCCTATAATCATGCAAATAAGATAAATAAACATATTGCATTTAATTTAATTTAATTTAATTTAATTTAATTTAATTTAATTTAATTTAATTTAATTTAATTTAATTTAATTTAATTTAATTTAATTTAATTTAATTTAATTTAATTTAATTTAATTTAATTTAATTTAATTTAATTTAATTTAATTTAATTTAATTTAATTTAATTTAATTTAATTTAATTTAATTTAATTTAATTTAATTTAATTTAATTTAATTTAATTTAATTTAATTTAATTTAATTTAATTTAATTTAATTTAATTTAATTTAATTTAATTTAATTTAATTAAATTAAATTAAATTAAATTAAAAATTAAATTTAATTTAATTTAATTTAATTTAATTTAATTTAATTTAATTTAATTTAATTTAATTTAATTTAATTTAATTTAATTTAATTTAATTTAATTTAATTTAATTTAATTTAATTTAATTTAATTTAATTTAATTTAATTTAATTTAATTTAATTTAATTTAATTTAATTTAATTTAATTTAATTTAATTTTATTTTATTTTATTTCATTTCACTTCATTGTCAACATGCATACATACATACCACACACGCTGTATCCCGACAATCAGGTTAAGCAGAGTAATCGGTGTTGTGCTGCGAGTACTCTGAATTGCAACACAACATCGTCCACCACGTTTAGCAAAGTATTCGGACAAGATAACTATCAAGCAGCAAGTAAGGGACGAAGACGCACCTGCTGCACGACTCAGTGGAAGGACCGGGCCAAGGTGAGAGGTGGCTACCCTGTCGCCCTTTAGCACGTAATCTCGTCCTTATCCCTTAGTCGCCTTTTACGACATGCACGGGGAGAGACGCGCAGTGGGGCGACAATAAATGTCGTCTATAACAAAAATTATGGACCCTTTTCAGAAATGGGCTAATTTTGAGTGTTATTTCTTAAAATCTCACAATCTCAAAAAAATAACAGTATAAAAACCCTTCGAATTTCAAAATGGCTGTTTAGGACTTGATGCAAAAAATAAATAAACACGGAACATGGCGTTAGTTAGGGGTGTGGCCTACAGATATTCTACCAATTAGGGAAATGAACTGTTGCGGCCATTTTGCAAGGAAAGAAGGAGGTGTGCTCCTCAGGGGAGTCAGGATCGGGCAGTAGAATTGATCGGTTGTCTTCGACAGTCAGGATCGCGCGGGAGAATTGATCGGATGTCTTCGTGGAGTCGGGATCGCGCAGGAAAATCGATCGGTTGTGTTCGGGCGGATAACTCGTGCAATGTCGGAATAATCTTTGATATCGCGTTTTGCAGTTCGATGAGTTGAGGCCCGTTCTCCTCTAACTGTGTTACTCGCGAAGGAGTGGACCTTTTATAGAAGTGATGGTTAAGTGTGTGAGGCTGTGTGCAGACATCACAGGAGCGGTTGCCTGGCAGGATCGTGTGAGCTGGGAGCGGAACGAAAGGAGTTTGTCAGCTAAGTTGCATGTTTTAAGTAAAAATATTCCATCGAGACTCATCACTTCCGAGGATCGCGATTGCGTGCGGTTTTCCACCGAAGCGTCAATTTATTTCGGCGGCCAATTTATTAATCCGCGAACGTAAGACAATTACTCGGTTGCGTACTATTGTTCTCGGCGCGTTACCAAACTTAACAGCGAGGGACAGCGTAAACTTTGCTCAAAAACGGCGCGCGAAATTAGCTCAAAGCCATCGGTGGCCTAGACGTATGATTACAGGAACCACTGCAAATCATCTGGCTGAGTGTTTCACGGACTTCAAGGAATCGCCGTGACGTGCGACATATATCACCAACATTGCTACGCAGCGGTAAAGGATACATCACCATCATTACCATGCAGCTGTAAAGAATTTCCACCATCGGAACGAGCTCAGGAATTTCTCACAACCAGCGTAAACACGACAGGTCGTAGTGAAAGATAGCACTGTATTCTTTGTTATCTGTAACTCACCTGGAAAGTGTATCACGCCAAGGAGAACCCATTTACATTAAATGCATGGTTTAGGTTTAAGTATAATAAGCTAAAATAGAAGGTCTGTCGATTCGGAAGATGTTTTAAACCTACTTGGGGGGAATTAACTGCGACTTTTACGTAAAGGGGAGTGCTGTGCACCCTGTTCTCACTTGGTAGCATTGTCATTTCCTGGAGGTCGTTCTAGGTTGATTTTCTACGAGGAAAGTTGAAGGACTGAATTCCTTTGAGTCGATCGCCTACAATTAGATTAAGCGTACTAGATTAGCTCTAAGTAATAGATTAACATAGGTTTAATGGTATGCGCATGATAGGTTAGGCACCAAACATTCAAGCTGAACGTCCCCGTCGTGATTGGTGGGCAATGTGGAGTTTGAACGACTAGATTTGATTATAAATCAAATCTGACGCAAAGAGAATAAACAATCTGAAAGCATATAAAGAATAACTTAGTCAAATTTCATAGCGAATCGGCGAGGTAACAAACTAATAATTTTGCATGTTAGAAATAGAAAAGAGCATAATGTCTCAAATGATGCCGTGAGCCGAGATGAGTAAAAAATAGGCGTGTCTTACAAATTAATTAATAAAGCACACCTAGACTCATTTAAAGAACCGAGGTTACTACATATCACATAACGTATGGGTCAAAATTAAATCGAATTGGTTTTATAAATTCAAATGCTTCAGATTGTTCAAAATATTGTGTCAGATTTGATAAGAGTCCAAAACAGCTGTAGTTCGTTTACCAATACTATAGACGAGTGCAAACGTTTTGTTCTCCAAACAATAGAGTCGTCGCATGCTGGCAGATACCCTTTTTTTTCTCTGTGAGTCGAGTCCGGCGGTGCAAACCAACATCGGTTGCGCACGGTCGTAAAATTATTGTTAATCTCAACTTTCTGTTTCAGCTGTTTTTGTCAATTACACTTTTATTATCGCTCTTTAAAATGTCGTAAAACAGTATAACACGCGTAAGAAGTGATTCGGTCTAAAATTGTCTAAGACGAAAAACAAAATTAATAATACATCTCCGAACAGAATAGGTAATATTTTTGATAACGAGTCAACTGTGGATTTGTTTACAAACAAACGTGTTAGTCGAGCGCACGAACTTTTGTTCGCAGAAACAAAAGAACAAGCATGTTGTCCGGCCGATAATTTTTTGTGCCATCACTGGGTCTAGCCGACGCGAAGAATCAGCTGATCGCTATTGTCTGATTATCTTCACCTTCTGTTTCAGTATCGCTACGTATTAAAGTTTACTATCGCCATATCTCTCTTTAAAAGGTTCATATAAACTAATACGCGCAAGACTAAATTCGGCCTAAAATCGCCTTAAACCAAAGATAAATTTCTAAATCTCCAAACGTAATCTTATATATTCAAAACTTACAGCGTAGGCATAAATAAATCATGACACATTTAACCTTAATCATCTACAAAAAAAAAAAAAACACAAAAAAAAACAAAATATTCAACTAGCATAGTAATGGCATCTCTGCAGTTCAAACGTTATCTCTAAACAAAATAATAATTTGCTGATAATAATATTGAACTAAAACATCGACAAAATAAATACGGGCTGGATGAATTCCGTTAGAAGTATCTTGGTTGCGCCATAGAAACAATGTAGGGTAGCTTTAGTTGCATCGCGTCATTGTAAGCTTGAGTCATAGTAACAGATGGGCTAGGGGTTGGTTTTTTTTTGCCATATATGTCGTCGTTGTTCCAAGGTTAAAGGAGATGTTTATTCTTATCTAGGTACGTACCTAAACTACTCGTTTGGTCCGTTAGGTTCGCTTTATTATCAGCTGATCGGTGTTCTAGTAAGTTTCATTTGTTTCTGCCGTTAAGTGGCGATCACAATAAATGAGCGCTGTTTTATAGGTTAAATCCTATGTGTTGTATCAAATGGTTGTATGTATGTTTATTGGTTATTGACCATTCATATGGCAGTAAGTCTGCATCGAACCTGTCGCAAATTGTTCTATACTATTTGTATTGTATTGTATTTATTCGTGATCAATCTAAAGGAAAAATGGACCTGCACATTGAAATTGTTTCATAGCCAAAGGCTCCATTCTCTACGAGCTTAGGCGATGTACAAGCTGGTGTCTTTAAACCTGAATGTAATTAGATAATTCGCGCAATTATTAAATCGTCATTTTCAGAATGCTATTATTTATCTATAGTGTATAGGCAAACATGAACACAAAATCCATTAGTGATGGGTTCGAATCCCTATCTCTTAGTATCTGGTGGTGCTGGAACCTTCATCATCAGCCTGTATCGATCCACTGCTGGACATAGGCCTCTCCCAAGGCACGCCACCACACGCGGTCTTCCGCTCTTCTCACTCTTCTCGCTGGAACCTTGCATTCGTAATATTGGATAATTAGGGCACGGTTAGGCGGATGATGTAATTTCGCTATCGTTTTGTTGTGTGTAGGTACAGGAGACAGACACTGGAGTCTGGAATGAAAGAGGCTGACAGAGGAATATATTCCAAGGTCTCTAGTACACTCAAGATTAAAAATACTCGACTTCGTCGCAACGTAAGATAGCACGGAATCCCAATTCCAATTAGAATTCGATTACAGTAGTTGGAATAGTCATGTCGGCAACGTTTGTTAGGTATAGTTGAGTTTATTTTATGCGATATGCTGTAGATGTCTGAATCCACAGTACGGTCTTTTACTCTGGCGGTGCCATGACGGAGACTTGTCTCTGTATTTTGACTATACTGGGCTAATGGAAAACTCAATGTACCATGCAACCATCTCTTTCTGGTTGGCAAAGCAATGTTATACTTGGCCGCGAATACAAGTTGAGTAAGTAAAGGTTTGGGGAAGCATCTGTCTACAGTTTAATCAGTACATTATGCTGAGTGGCTTAGGGGAAACTGAAAGAAAACTTTTACGTTATAGAATTGCGTGGATTATACACGGTAGTACCTAACTCCTTGTATGTAGATACTGTAAATAAATAAATAAATTCATTACACTTAGAAATGATTGTAGTGTTCCTTATATGTACATTTTTCTCTTTCTTTCCAATTTACGCATGGTGTTATTCAATATTTGTTTTCGTCAAATACGTACACCACATTTTTTCGAATTTATTTAATTTCTAGGGGACGAGCGGTGCGAACACATGGGGAGGTTATTCAGTCAGCAGATATTTTCTTGCTCTGAGAAGCGTTCGAAGCAATCGCGGGGCGGCAAAATCGAGGATTTGCGTTCGTCGATAGCGAGTGATGGTTTCCTTCGTCTTTCTGCAGATAGGGGTGTTACAGTAGTGCAGTCATTGTGCTTATTGTGTTATTAAGATTTTTTCCCTCAAAATACATTCGAATGTATTTCGCCATCTAAAATCTGGCGGTGCTCTGAGATGTGTTCGCCTGATACAAAGTGTATTTTGCACCATACGCACACTTCTCATATAAAATTATAATATTTGTTCCCTCTTATCTAAAATATTTTCGAATTTTAAATTCACACGGTTCACACACGTGCAAATAATTCCCTTGGCGACAGGATTCTGTAATCTGATACTCTTGGCAATAAATGTCGTCTATAACAAAAATTATGGACCCTTTTCAGAAATGGGCTAATTTTGAGTGTTATTTCTTAAAATCTCACAATCTCAAAAAAATAACAGTATAAAAACCCTTCGAATTTCAAAATGGCTGTTTAGGACTTGATGCAAAACATAAATAAACACGGAACATGGCGTTAGTTAGGGGTGTGGCCTACAGATATTCTACCAATTAGGGTGGAGATCTGCTGGAAGCTGACGGAAGTCGCTACAACCTCCACTCTAGAGAGTGCGTCGGCCACTATATTATCTTTTCCCGAAATGTGTTGTATGTCTGTAGAAAATTGGCTGATAAGATCGAGATGTCTGAACTGTCGAGGAGAGCATTTTTCTGGTTTTTGTTTGAAAGCGAATACAAGTGGTTTGTGGTCCGTAAAAATTGTGAACGTTCGTGCTTCCAACCAATGGCGAAAATGTACTATTGTGTAGTAGATGGATAACAGCTCTCTGTCGTACGTGCTGTACTTCTTTTCTCGTGCTGACAGTTTCCTTGAGAAAAATGCTAGTGGTTCCCAACCTTTATTAGTTTGTTGTTGGATAGCCGCTCCTACAGCTAGGTCCGAGGCGTCGCAGAAGATGGCGAGTCGGCTGCCTTCGCGTGGGTGTGACAGCAGCGTAGCCCGGGCCAGTGTGCGCTTGCACTCTTCAAAGCTTGTCTCCAGTTCCGGCGTCCATGGTACTGGCCGGTTGCCGCTCACGTTGCCCTGGAGACACTGGTGCAGCGGGGCTTGTAGGTCAGCAGCGCCATTTACAAACCTTCGATAAAAATTAATTATTCCTAAAAATCGTCTGAGTTGTTTTATTGTAGTTGGTTTCGTGAAATCTAAAATAGCTTGAATTTTTTCATTTGTCGGTGTGATTCCATGTTCGTTAATTGTGTGCCCCAAAAATTCGATAGATGTTGTTCCAAATGTACATTTTTCTAGGTTTATGATTAAACCGAACTCTTCCAAACGTTTGAAGATTGTATGGAGATGCTCTAGATGTTGTTCGTGACTTTCCGACGCGACGAGTAAGTCGTCTAAGTATGGGAAAATGAAGTCAAGCTCTCTCGTTACTTCGTCGATAAAACGTTGGAAAGATTGGGCTGCTCCACGCAGGCCGAAGCTCATCCTCGTGAACTCATAGAGCCCGAATGGAGTGATTATTGCTGTTTTCGGTATGTCTTCTTCGGCCACTGGTATCTGGTTGTAGGCTTTTATTAAATCAATTTTAGAAAAAATCTTTTTACCGTTCAGATTGTGCGAGAAGTCGGCTATGTTCCTGATCGGGTACTTATCCACGACGGTGCGCGCGTTAAGTGCGCGGTAGTCTCCGCACGGTCGCCATTCCCCAGGTGCCTTCTTAGGTGCCATGTGCAGCGGTGAAGCCCAGCAGCTGTTCGACGGTCGGATAATGCCAAGCTGCAACATTTCGTCAAAAGATTTTTTTGCTATTCGCAGTTTATCTGGTGCCAAACGTCGAGCTTTTGTGGATATCGGAGGCCCTGGTGTTGTAGGAATGTAATGTACAGTGTTGTGCGTTGTGCTTTTTAACATGCCTTCGGGACGGGTAATGTTCGGGTATTGTTTCAAAATATCGTGAAATGTTCCGTTGCCCATCACTGTTTTAATTTGCGGGGATATTGTGTTAACCATGCACCCTTTTGCTTGCAATGAAGTCACACCATCGATAAGTTGTTTATTGTTCAGATCTACTAACAAATTGTAGTATGATAAAAAATCGGCTCCAATTATGGGTTTGGTTACATCGGCTATTATAAAGCGCCAGTTCATCTCTCTGCGTAAGCCGAGATTTACTGTAAATGTTTGTAGACCATAGGTATATATAGGAGATCCGTTGGCAGCGAAACAGGTATAATTGTTACGTTGCGGCTTTCTTTTGATATATGACACTGGGTACACGCATAGGTCGGAACCTGTATCTATGAGGTATCTTATTTTAGTTGTTTTATCTGTTATAAATAAGCGACGGCTTGAAATTGGCGAGCCGTCCGCCGTCTCCGACGACTCGTTTATGCGTTTTCCGCTTTGCTTAAAAAAGTGCACGGTTCAGTGCATTTGCGTGCGTTTTTCCCAAATTTGAAATGGTACCAACAGTATGGATATGGATGTTTCGACCTACTTGTATCTCGCGCTTTACCCGATGACCTGGATCGTGATCGGGCGTGGTGTTGGGTCCGTCTGAGCTCGCTGGTCAGAGCCGCCACTTGCCTGACCAATGCTGCGATCTGCTCCTCCGAAGCGACGCCAGCCGTCGACGTTGACGCCACTGCCGCTACTCGAGGCCTGTCCGACGTCACCTCGTGCACCTTGTCGGCGAGCGTGCCGAGCGCCTCGAGCGATGACTCCGATTGTGACGCAACGATAGCCTGAAGCGAATGGGGGAGACGATTAAGCCATAGTGATCTCAACATACTTTCTGGCACGGTTGTTTCAATGTTTTTTAAATGCCGCAGGAATTGCGATGGTTTTCGGTCACCCATTTCCTCGCGTTCTAAAAGTTTCCTTAATTTGGAGTCGTGCGACTCTGACAATCTGGCGATTAGGTTGTGTTTTAAAAACGTGTAGGGTTCGTTAGCCGGGGGGGAGGTGATGATGTCTTCTACCTCGGCTGCATTTATGTGGTCTAGATTGGATATGGCGTGCCAAAATTTAGTCTGCTCGGATGTGATACCGGCTATGTGAAACTGACCTTCTAATTGCGCAAACCAGAGTGCGGGCTTTCCGGTGTAGAACGGTGGAGCCCTCACTGCCACGCGGTGTAGTTCGGCGCCTCCGTAAGCAGGTTGCGGTGGTGCTGGCGGGGTCGCGGCGGTTGGTAGGTCGTCCGTGAGTCCCATTTGCCCGCCACGTGCTCCCACGCGCTGCACCGGGTTCGCCATCCTGAGGTGTAAATCGGCGCGTCGCGTGCGCCTGCTGTTGCTCTTCGCGTGCGCTCGGCGCGGCGTGTGCTGTCAAACGATGCGAAGCTGGGGTCCGACGACGATGCGCGGCGCGGTTGTACCGAGTTTCGGTTTCCGAACCGAAACGTGGCGTGCGGCGTGTCGTACCGGACCGCGGCGCTCACCTCGAAATTTAGACTCGATTTTATTCGCGGGGTCACCAATTGTGGCGGCTTGATTCGAGGGAGCGGAATGTCAATATGAACGCGATCGGTCGGCGAGTATAAAAACTTTAATTTGGTAAGAAAGTACAGTAAAGTTGACAGTAAAGATGGCGGTTTTCGCGACACGAGTGGAGGCGGTCGCGCTGTGTGTCGGTGCGGAGCGAGCGTGCGAGGCGAAGCGTGCGCGCAGCTCGGTGGTCCGCGGAAGAAGAGAGTGGGGAGCGGAGCGCCAGCGCAGACTGAAGGTGGCTGTCGACGGTGTTGCCCGGTGACAGGCGCGCTGTGAGTAGCGGCCCGTTCACACGGTTCGTATCCTGTCGACCTGCTGGACGGCCGGCCCCCACAAGGGAAATGAACTGTTGCGGCCATTTTGCAAGGAAAGAAGGAGGTGTGCTCCTCAGGGGAGTCAGGATCGGGCAGTAGAATTGATCGGTTGTCTTCGACAGTCAGGATCGCGCGGGAGAATTGATCGGATGTCTTCGTGGAGTCGGGATCGCGCAGGAAAATCGATCGGTTGTGTTCGGGCGGATAACTCGTGCAATGTCGGAATAATCTTTGATATCGCGTTTTGCAGTTCGATGAGTTGAGGCCCGTTCTCCTCTAACTGTGTTACTCGCGAAGGAGTGGACCTTTTATAGAAGTGATGGTTAAGTGTGTGAGGCTGTGTGCAGACATCACAGGAGCGGTTGCCTGGCAGGATCGTGTGAGCTGGGAGCGGAACGAAAGGAGTTTGTCAGCTAAGTTGCATGTTTTAAGTAAAAATATTCCATCGAGACTCATCACTTCCGAGGATCGCGATTGCGTGCGGTTTTCCACCGAAGCGTCAATTTATTTCGGCGGCCAATTTATTAATCCGCGAACGTAAGACAATTACTCGGTTGCGTACTATTGTTCTCGGCGCGTTACCAAACTTAACAGCGAGGGACAGCGTAAACTTTGCTCAAAAACGGCGCGCGAAATTAGCTCAAAGCCATCGGCGGCCTAGACGTATGATTACAGGAACCACTGCAAATCATCTGGCTGAGTGTTTCACGGACTTCAAGGAATCGCCGTGACGTGCGACATATATTACCAACATTGCTACGCAGCGGTAAAGGATACATCACCATCATTACCATGCAGCTGTAAAGAATTTCCACCATCGGAACGAGCTCAGGAATTTCTCACAACCAGCGTAAACACGACAGGTCGTAGTGAAAGATAGCACTGTATTCTTTGTTATCTGTAACTCACCTGGAAAGTGTATCACGCCAAGGAGAACCCATTTACATTAAATGCATGGTTTAGGTTTAAGTATAATAAGCTAAAATAGAAGGTCTGTCGATTCGGAAGATGTTTTAAACCTACTTGGGGGGAATTAACTGCGACTTTTACGTAAAGGGGAGTGCTGTGCACCCTGTTCTCACTTGGTAGCATTGTCATTTCCTGAAGGTCGTTCTAGGTTGATTTTCTACGAGGAAAGTTGAAGGACTGAATTCCTTTGAGTCGATCGCCTACAATTAGATTAAGCGTACTAGATTAGCTCTAAGTAATAGATTAACATAGGTTTAATGGTATGCGCATGATAGGTTAGGCACCAAACATTCAAGCTGAACGTCCCCGTCGTGATTGGTGGGCAATGTGGAGTTTGAACGACTAGATTTGATTATAAATCAAATCTGACGCAAAGAGAATAAACAATCTGAAAGCATATAAAGAATAACTTAGTCAAATTTCATAGCGAATCGGCGAGGTAACAAACTAATAATTTTGCATGTTAGAAATAGAAAAGAGCATAATGTCTCAAGTGTTGGAAGATAAAAATAGCTAAGTAATGGTATTTTCTCTCACATCACAAATTATATTGAATACGCCATTAGTATGTTCGTAGCATCGCTGGCGTAGCGGTTCTATGCTGTCGTTTTTTTTTTATGGACAGCTCCACACGTGGCCTCGTTGCACCTACAAGTAGGTGTCTAACGATGCCCATGGACATTCTGTGATGCACGGGGATTGCGAATGCCATGCCGGCCCGACATGAGCCTTTTGGAGGAAATAGATGGGCAGGTAGTGTGTTCCACATTTTTCCGGTCTTGTGAATAAAAGACCGTGTCTTCAATACAGATCCGTGGTAGGTCGATTGAATAGCGGTGCATCCCGTGCCCATTACGTGTAGTGTGGAGGTGGAATGGGGACGGCGGAATCGCGTTAAACAGCTTCTACGAATACTACCCATGAAATAGACGATAGAACACACTAGGGAGCCGACATCCCTACGCAGTTGCAGTGGGTCTAAGTGTTGTAGCGGATTTATTCTGTCGTAGCAGTTCTACGGGGTCGTAGCAATTCTATGTGGTCGTAGCAACGCAGGCGTAGCGGCTCTATGCTGTCGTAGTGGGTTTACTCTATCGTAGCAGTTCTGCGGGGTCGTAGCACTTCTATGTGGTCGTAGCAACGCTGGCGTAGCGGCTCTACGCTGTCATAGTGGGCTTACTCTGTCGTAGCAGTTCTACGGGGTCGTATCACTTCTATGTGGTCGTAGCAACGCTGGCGTAGCGGCTCTACGCTGTCGTAGTGGGCTTACTCTGTCGTAGCAGTTCTACGGGGTCGTAGCACTTCTATGTGGTCGTAGCAACGCTGGCGTAGCGGCTCTATGCTGTCGTAGTGGGCTTACTCTGTCGTAGCAGTTCTACGGGGTCGTAGCAGTTCTACGCGGTCGTAGCACTTCTATGAGGTCGTAGCAACGCTGGCGTAGCGAATCTACGCTGTCGTGTCGAGAAGGCGGCTAGCGACGCGGTATCGGGTGCTGAACAGTGACAGCGGGGGTGCGATCACGTCGCGATGTGGCGGTGTGGTGAGGATGGTGCTTGTGAGTCGTCGCTTTTTTTTTATGGAAGCTGACACAGTTGGCTACATCACCCTATAACATCCGTGATGTCAGCCCATAACACCGGGTGAACAAGATGCCATGTCAGTGCTTCCCTTCAGCTCGTGTCGTCTACACTGAACTGGACGGAATCACGAACTATTTACATAGCCGTTTCGACCGACGTTTCGCTCAGTGTGGTGGTACCAACCCGGCCGGGATAAACCCTACCACTTAGTAAGGCAAGAAGGGAAGGGACCTAGAGTTTAAGATGGAATCCGAGCCACGGTTATCCTCCAACGGTCGAGCAGTCATCCGTCTCAGTACCGACAGCGCCCATGGTTGCTTAATAACAGTCGACAGACCGCACCACTGAGCTACTGAGGCTGTCTTCTGTACTTATAACGATACGATACGGTATTCGGGCTAACTCGGACTCGGACCTCGTCCATTGGCCAGACGGGGCGGCGGGTGGCGGCGGCGGCGGCGGAGGCGGCGGCGGCGGGCTGCCTCATTTCATTACCTACCGCTCGCGCGATACGATCAATCGATCGAGAAGTTAGCACCAACAAACCAAACATCGCGCTTCTGAACCGGAACAGAACACCCTCTATCGACATAGCTACTCCTACTAACCCTTCATGCTTTGTATACCTAATACACCCTGTTGTATATACATGCTTAGACTTACATACCACAAACCCTATCCCTACAATCGGTATAAGCAGAGTAATAGGAGTTGTGCTGCAGGTACTCTTGTAAATTGCAGCACAACACCGACCACCTCATTTAGCACAGAATTCGAACAAGATAACAATTAAGCAGCAAGTAAGGCACGAAGACTCCCCTGCTGTATGACTCGGTGGAAGGACCGTTCCAAGGTGAGAGGAGGCTAGCCTGTCGCCTGTCTTGTCCTTATATCCTTTAGTCGCCTTTTACCATCTGAACGGGAAGAAATTACTGAACGGGACATGACAAAAAAATAATGATTACGAACCATACTGAATATGCATATGTCTCAATGTAATATTGTTATTGTTGTGTGTTCTTTATGGCGAAATAAATATCTTAATCTAAATCTATGTTTTATGTGACTTTTTTTAAATTTCGCCAAAAACTGATTTTGTTTCTGAAACTGCTGTTCAGTGACGTCTATGTTTGGAATCTGTAATCTTTTTTTTTTCAAAATTTCAAAATTTGCACATTTTTCGGCACTTGTGTAGAAAATAAACTGAGGTCGTTAAAATTATACTTGTACGGGCATTTTTTCAGTCCTATATCTGCCAACTCTGTTTTCGTTGCAGTAAAAGGGTATACGGACTAAGAGTGCAATATAATAACTCCGCTCGACCGTTGGACGCTGACCGTGGTTCGGATTCCACGTTAGACTGTAGGTCACTTCCCTTCTTACCTTCCTACGTGGTAGCGTTTATCCCGGCCGGGTTGGTACCACCGAACTGAACGAAACGTCGTCGGTCCGAACGGCTATGTAAATAGTTCGTTTTCCGTCCAGTTCAGTGTAGCCGACATTAAATGAAGGGAAGCATTGACATGGCACCTAGTTAACCCGGTGTTATGGGCTGACTTCACCGATGTTGTAGGTGATGTAGTCAACTGTGTCAGTTCCTATAAAAAAAACTCTTTGAGGGATTGACTGACATTGCAAGGAATAAGTAGCTATTATGGGCTGACATCATGGATGTTGTAGGTGATGTAGCCAACCTTGTCAGTTTTCATAAAAATAAAAGAAACTTGATATGATTTGATTAGCTGGTCGGAGCATGTGCTTTGGCGCCTCTGACCCAACCTGCCAACCACGCGTGCGCAGGATTACTTTTAAAAAAATATCTATATTTTTTTTATGTAATCCGGTACGGGTGATTGAGTCGGAGGGGCCAAATCACATGCTCCGACCAGCTAATATCACCTCCGAAAAGATAGGTGCCATACAAGAGACTTCCCTATAGATTGCTGGCTATACTGGACTAGAGGAGAACACAACCGAGGCTGCTATACGGCCATCTTACATGCAGTAAGGTGGTATCAACCCAGTCAGCTACAATTTGAGCCTACCATCTAGTAAGGGGCAAGGGAAGGGACCTACAGTTTTACACCGGTTCCGAACGGTGAAGTAGCACATGTAGGTATGGACGTAATTTTTTTCGTCAAAAAAAAAACTTATTGGTACACGCCGACCGGATTCGAACCTCGGACCTATGCCGATGAGAAGCCGATGCCCAAACCACTCGGCCATATATATATGGGTAACTTTATGTAACGTATAATAAACTACATAATTGATTAAACATGATCAGTGGGAAAAACAAATTAATCCTTTGCAACCCACAATATAACATCATGTATAACTTTCGACCGGACGATCAAAAGATCGCGCCGAACATGGAGTGATGAGAACGTCAGGACTAAACGAAGGCTCCAAAGGGCCGCGTCAAAAGTTGACGAAAGTTTGATACACCTCGAAAAATCTTCGCACAAAAACGACATTGAAAAGTAGCTGGGTAGAGGCCCCGCCGACGGCAGACAATGGCGAGACGCCGGGCCGGCTCCCGCCGCGCCCCCGCCCCGCCCCCGCCCCGCGCCGAGTCCGCCCCACTGACACAATGTGGGGCGGAATCGACCGACGCACGCGCGCGGCGACTCCTCTCTTTCCTCGCTCGCCGCCGCCGCCGCGCCCTGCGCGCTTGCCAGGTGGGGTGATTTTCTCGCAATTTTGGGGAATTAATTTCGACTATTTCGAAAAGACAACTTTTGGTGAAATTTTTTGAGAAGGTTTTTTAGGTTTTATTATTATCATTCGTAGGCAATAAATTTTGCACTTGAATTCGTTATCTTTCGAATGGCAACTTTAGTGTGAAATTTAACAACAATGAAAAAACAATGAAAACAATGACTGTACAGAACCAGATAAAAGACAAAAAGAATTAAGCTTTCTTATGCTTATAGACTAGTACTACTACTTACATAATACTACTACTATCTACTTGATTTAGCGTTAATTATTTAACGTAGCGTCAATAAACTTGTCAATAGCATCAAAAGAATTGTCAATATCTCTATCATAAATCACAGAAGTAGTAATGACGTGCCGATGGACATATAAAAGGTTCTGAGGGGCATTTCATTTTGCGCGGCGGGTGGCCGAGTGGTTTGGGCATCGGCTTCTCATGCGGGAGGTCCGAGGTTCGAATCCGGTCGGCGTGTACCAATGAGTTTTTTCTGACGAAAAAATTTACGTGTATACCTACACCCGCTGCTTCACCGTTCGGAACCGGTGTAAAACTGTAGGTCCCTTCCCTTGCCCCTTACTAGGTGGTAGGCTCAAATTGTAGCCGACTGGGTTGGTACCACCGTACTGGATGTAAGATGGCCGCAAGCAACCTCGGTTGTGTTCTCCTCTAGTCCAGTATAGCCAGCAATCCAGGGAAGTCTCCGGTATGGCACCTACCTTCTCGGAGGTGATATTGGCTGGTTAGAGCATGTGCTTTGGCCCCTCCGACTCAGCCACCCATACCGGATTACATAAAAAAAAAAATGTGAGAAAACACTATTAGCTAGGCACAAGTTTTCAGATTCAGATATTTATTTCGCCTCATAGAACACAATGTTAACAATAGTTTCTTTAATGACACAAATGTACATATTCAGAGTGGTTCGTTATAATTTTTGTTTTGTTCCGTTCAGCAATGCAATCTATAAGGTCTAATTTTATACAGCTGTTTTAAAAACATAATATGCATGCAAATTAAACTTTAATGACGTTAAATATAACATACTGAACCCATGCATAAATTAAAAATAAATCAGCCATATATTTATCCAAAAAAGATGATGAAATTCAAAGATGGGTTCAGTCTACCAGGTCAGTCAAGACAGTATTTCTTTCTCTGATTCTTGAGTATTTGTCCTCTTGTAGTTTCGTTTTGGGGAAAAACGTTCTAAAAAATATCAAAAGGGGGAACTGTTTTCCATTTTGAGGAGAATTATGAAATTGCACCTAGCAACACTGCCGCCTCCGTCGCCGCGCCCGGGGTAGTCTCGCGCCGCCCGGCATAACGCGAGCTCGCGCCTCGCACGAGCCTCCGCGACGCGCACAACCTCCGCACGTCCCTCCTGTCAACTACTGTCAACACCTCGACCGGCCGCACAGGGTGCGACACCTGCGCCCGCCGCCGCTGCGCCGCCGGCACTTCCGAGCACTCCCGCCTTACTCTTGTGACGTCATTCGCGACCAAAACATTCATCTCTGCCGTCACTATCACTGGCGGGCGTGTCACATGCGAAATTGCACCTTGTAACCGCGCGGCGACGGTCGAGAACGCGTCGAGAGAGGGCATTGCAAGTGGTGTAATAGGATTTTGTTTACGCGTAGTGTTCATCGGGGCGTATCGATCACAGTCACGTGGCTGTCGTCATTTAACACTCGAGACGACACGCGGCTTAGAAGCCATCAGCAGGTGAGCCTAGTGCAGTTGCAGCCTCTAGAGGCCAACACCTTCTAAGCCAGCACGTTTTCCTGTATATGTACTGTCTGCACATTTCACGAACGCACTTTTCTTAGAGTAAAAATATACATAGAGGCGTGGTATAGATTATAGGAAATATAATTTATCCCACTAATGTGTTGTCATATACAATATGCCTGCTTTTTATGGAGCAGGTATCTATCACTCGGCTTGCCAGAATTTGATAATTATTTTGTCGAATGAGACATACATATATACCTACATATCAAACACGCTGAATCCCGATAATTGGGGTAAGCAGAGCAATCGGTGTTGTGCTGCAAGAACTTGGTAAATTACAGCACAACATCGACCGCCACGTTTCGCAAAGTATTCGAACAAGATTCAATCGATCAAGCAGCAAGTAAGGCACGAAAACCCACCTGCTGCATGACTCGGTGGAAGCCCCGTGCCAAGGTGAGAGGTGGCGAGAATGTCGCCCTTGATGTCGCGAATGAGACCTGACCTATAATTATTTTTTCCACGAAGGCATACACAGCTTCAAAGTAGATTCTTCTTCAATAGTATTCCGATTTCGAGGTAAGTGAAAACTTCAATATACAGTAGACTTAAGTTTCGAGGTACTTGAAAAAGTAAGCATGTATTAGAGACACATAGTTACAATGTTTTGTTAGTACCTTATAAGTATTATGTTATAGTAACTTACAAATAATTAACCCTTACTACCGCTCACAAGAACATTAATATTTACAGTATAACCACGAATATTCAAGAATCTGACCACTCTGCCTATTTACATTACCTATATCTGGTGTGTAGTGCCATCATCGTCAATTTTATAAGTTTAATACGTCTAATAAGTATTTTAATGGTACCACCATACTGGATGTAAGATGGCCGCATAGCAGCCTCGTCTGGGTTCTCCTCTAGTTCACTATAGCCAGAAATCGAAAGAGAAATCTCCGATATGGCACCTTCTCGGGGGCGGTATGTGTTCTGGCCCCTTTGACTCAGCCGAAATGAAATGAATGAAAAATTGTGAAATAAAATATGTTCTCTTTTGATGTTTAATTAAAATACGCAACGCTCGCTGTATTCCTATTCCGGTCAGTTCAAGTTTTCTTCAGACAAAAGAATAGCGGAACACATTTATTGCCCAAGTTTTACAATCTTCTCTGCTCCAAATACCAAAAGTTCCACACGTCCGCCGTACCGATGAATTACATTCCTTTAGCAATATCTAACTTTTGCCCGCGGCATCGCTCGCGGTAGACTTGATTTCAAACCAACACGATCATATCTCTTATACTCTCTCTCTCTCTCTCTCTCTCTCTCTCTCTCTCTCTCTCTCTCTCTCTCTCTCTCTCTCTATCTGTCTCTTTCGCCTATCATAGCCTATAGTGAGCCTCAAGAACTACCCTTTCCATTGGTGCAAACAGCATCAAAATCTGTTCAGTGTTTCTGATATTACTTTTGCCCCACCTGTTATAAAGGTTCAGATCGAATCTCTCGTACACTGTCAGTATTCCTGGGATCTATGTAATCGATTGGCAAAATAAATAGTTAATATTTATATCCTTGAAATTCCGCCACTTAAATCCCTGTTGAAAACACATTAAAATTTTATTACATTCTTAACGTTTTAGTTTCATATTTCCATGTATTTGATTAAAAGTTTTTCTTCAAATAAGAAGGCGGATTTATTGTAAAATTCAAATTCAAAATGCAAAATGTTGAAATTTTGATACTACGAGTACCTGGCAATGTTATTACAAGAGATTAGAGTAAGTTTTTTTCCAAAATTTTATCGTTATGCCTTTACTTAAATTTTTCCAACCCGACACAAGAGCAAGGTTTGACGGCACGTCAAATGCTTTGTCAAACTCTACCCTAGCTAGAACATGTTTTGACGGCACGTCAAACGCTTTGTCAAACTCTACCCTAGCTAGAACATGTTTTGACGGCACGTCAAATGCTTTGTCAAACTATACCCTAGCTAGAATATGTTTTGACGGCAGGTCAATTTCTTTGTCAAACTCTACCCTAGCTAGAACATGTTTTGACGGCACGTCAAATGCTTTGTCAAACTCTACCCTAGCTAGAACATGTTTTGACGGCACGTCAAACGCTTTGTCAAACTCTACCCTAGCTAGAATATGTTTTGACGGCACGTCAAACGCTTTGTCAAACTCTACCCTAGCTAGAACATGTTTTGACGGCACGTCAAATGCTTTGTCAAACTATACCCTAGCTAGAATATGTTTTGACGGCAGGTCAATTTCTTTGTCAAACTCTACCCTAGCTAGAACATGTTTTGACGGCACGTCAAATGCTTTGTCAAACTATACCCTAGCTAGAATAAGTTTTGACGGCAGGTCAATTTCTTTGTCAAACTCTACCCTAGCTAGAACATGTTTTGACAGCACGTCAAATGCTTTGTCAAACTATACCCTAGATAGAATATGTTTTGACGGCAGGTCAATTTCTTTGTCAAACTCTACCCTAGCTAGAACATGTTTTGACACCACGTCATGTATGCGTGCGTAAAAGGTAGATTTCCTCTAATTTGGCAACATAAATAGCATTTACCCTTAACAGCGTCCCTTTTTGAACGTTTAAATGCTTAGAAAGGAACGCTAAAGGGTAACCGGACGCCGCCGGTAGTAGCGAGGTACAAATATTGCCAAACGACCCTCGCCGAAACCAATTCACAGGCGATCAACGGACGTGCGTGAGCCGATGTCGTGTCCACGCTAACCTAATTCATTGGGCCAGCATGCCTACACCCCCTACACCCTCACCGTTCGCTAGTTGGATACTTTCCGACCCCTGCGGGGGGAGGGAATGTACCTGGGGAGGCAGGACCGCAACTCGGATGTGCGCTCGTCCGGGGTGCTAGGTCTGAGGGGAGCGTTCGCTGTACGTTTTTGAAGGAAACTTTATGAAAATGGGAAGTAAACTCAGAAAAACTTCAACTAGGGTCGAGGGGTCGAGGAGTCGAAGGGTCGAGGAGTCGAGGGGCGAGGGGTCCCGCGATCCCTCGAAATAAATATTTATATATCGGGTATATAAATAATAAATATTAATGACGATAATTCAAAAACGGAAATAATATTTTGGAATGCACAGTTTTATCTTAAAGTTTAAGTTGTGCGTAAAATTTTGAGGGAAATTTATATATTTTTTTAATGTACTACCATGTTACTAAAATATCATTAATTTTAAGCATATAAATATTTTAGAGGGACGCCACATAAATTCCCGCGCCTACGTCGCTAGGACCGCTCCTGTGAGGAAACACACTCCAGCAGGGAGCGAAATTACCCCCAGCGGGGTGTGAAAAGCCGGTCCATTTTTACCCCTCACCCGCAGGTGGGTCCTCGCACACGTGGCCGCACTTATTATTGAGAGTTCTAGGCAGACGGCGGCGCGTCCGATATTTTTGTATTGTGGCCGATTAAACTTGTGAATAAGTAAGTTTGGGTCGATGCCCCAGAGTAAACGCTCGGGCCTCCAGTTCGAGAATTTATGAATGGATTGGTCGAGGAGACAGAAGAATATAGAGGCAGCGTTCGTTCTATTCAGATTGAAGGTATCTCTACACTTATTTATTTAATTATATTACATTATTACTACCTTTGGAGGCAGGGCCGCGCTCGTCCAGGGTGCTAGGTCTGAGGGGAGCGTTCGCTGTAAGTTTTTGAAGAAAACTTTATGAAAATGGGGAGTAAACTCAGAAAAAACTTCACCTAGCTGTCATCGTCACGCTCATCGTCACTGCAAAAAAAATTTTGTATGTAGGTAGGGTCGCGGGGTCGAGGGGTCGAAGGGTAGAGGGGTCGAGGGGCGAGGGGTCGAAGGAACAGAGGGGGCACCCATTTGAAATTTATGCAACTTGACTTGGTTGACTGAGCTTGGCTGACACTGACGACACCCGTCACGTCAGCCCACAACACGTAGGTGAAGTAGATGCCATATCAGTAAACAAATATTACAGTGGATTGCGGCCGGGTGACCTATTTCCAAAGTCTAGTATGCAAGTTGCTCTGATTGGTGGAGAGACGAGTCTGGCTCCGCCTCCGGCACCCCGAGCGAACCTACTGAATCCGATATTCGTTTGGTCGCATATGTACTTTGGTGGCTCAGTGGTAGAGTGGAGGGTTTTTATTTTGACCTCGGCCATGGGTTCGTGTCCCTTTTGTCAACATTTGTTTTGTTTTTTTTAAGCAATGTTAGTAGGGTGTTAAAATTAGGTTAAGGTTATCTTTTTTTATAACCACCTAAGAAAACTTTGTTTTCGGAAATACTTCCGAAATTTATATTTCCCGCCAAAGTTGAGAACGACCAATCAGAGCAACTCGCATACTAGACTTTGGAAATATGCGGCCGGGTGCGAGGCAAGTTGCGACCACGTGATGGATTGGTCGAGGAGACAGAAGAATATAGGAGGCAGCGTTCGTTCTATTCAGATTAAAATTATCTCTAGACTTATTTATTTATTTATTTATATATTGCATTATTAATACAGGGTAAGCCGCAAACTGTAACAATGTAGAATATATTTCCAAGTTAGCTCAACGTATCTCACCGCGTACTTTTGAAAGGCTGTAGTATTGCAGTTGAAGACTTATAAACGGAAGAGTCTGTCAGTTAGTCTGATTGAGGTAAAGTTCCACGAGTCAGGGGTATTCGTGCCGTGTGGGGCCGGTACTTAAAAAGAATATCCCCACTGCATCTTTCCCCATGCATGTCGTAAAAGGCGACTAAGGGATAAGGACAAGATGCCGTGCTAAAGGGCGACAGGATCGCCACCTCTGACCTTGGCACGGTACTTTCACCGAGTCATGCAGCAGGTGGGTCTTCGTGCCTTACTTGCTGCTTGATCGATTTAATCTTGTTCGAATACTTTGCGAAACGTAGCGGTCGGTGTTGTGCTGTAAAATACAAGAGTAACTGCAGCACAACTCCGATCGCTCTGTTTACCCCGATTGTCGGGATAAAGCGTGTGGTATGTAGATTTAAATTAATAAAATTATTTTCATCATGACGCGCCGCCCTCTCGTCCCAAGTTCAAAGGCACACATACTACGAGAGCGTAGAACGTACGCCTACTTTGACGCTGCGTGTTACAGACATATTGAAATGAGGCTCAAAAGAAAACTTAACACAAAACCTGTTTGATGATGCCCGAGGTTATAACTGCGTCGGCTTTTGTGAGTAAATTGATTAATATTTTAAATAATTTTGCTTATCCATTATGAAGTTATATTTAATGCATTTGTATTTTCATAAAAAACACTTTTCTAACACGTTCAGATATTTATTTCGTCATAAAGAACACACAACATTAACAATATTTCATTCAGACATTTTTTTTATGTAAACCAGCATACCCATGCTGGTTTACATAAAAAACTACACCACTACTGTCGACTACACCATTGGTCTCTCGGCACAGCCACCCGGCTGTGCCGAGAGACCAATGGTGTAGTCGACAGAGCCAAAATCTCTCTCCTCAATTAATAAAACCACGCACAGTTAGGTGCCATGCCAGCAGATTTGCGGACTGTTGCTAGGCTGTCTAGCCCGTTGCTGCCCGTTGACATAACTATGCATATTCAGTATGGTTGGTCATAATTTTTTTTGTCATGTCCCGTTCAGCCTTGCGTTCAGCAATGCAATCTATAAGGAAGAACCGGGAAAGAAAACTTAGAGACCTTTTTTTAAAAATATAACTTACGTACTAAGTTATACTTCTAATTAAGCACAGCATAGTAATGAGCTGTTTAAAGCGATCCCGCCGTCCTCTTTCCACCTCCGCACCACGCGCGCTGGGCATGGATTGCATCCCTACACGCTCTACTTACAGCGGATGCGTACTAATTGATTCTGCAGATCTTTCCTCTACAGAACCGGTAAACTCTGGAACGCTCTCCCTGCTCATATAATTCCCCCCAAGTAGAGTCTCGGGTCCTTCAAAAGGGGCGTCAATGGACATCTGTTAGGCCGGCATGGCATTCGCAACCCCCGCATATGAATAGAATTTTCTTTTAATGCAAAGTGACACGGTTGGCTACGTCACCTACAACATCCATGATGTCAGCCCATAACACCGAGTGAACTAGGTGCCATTTCAGTGCTTCCCTTCATTATATGTCGGCTACACTCTACATTCTGTTGTACAAAATAGAAATTCACAAGAAAAATACAGAGAAAAAAAAAACATTTAGAATCTGAATCAATAGCGCGTAAAGGCGAACTTATCACTATAAGCGATATCTTCCCATCAATCTTTCATGCTGACGACAATACAAGCGAAACTTAACAAAACTTTATAACTCTGTTTATCTTAAAATTATCAAACAAAGCAGAAATATCTAAAAAACGAGCCCGTACGAACAAAGGCACCGCCCCCCAAGCCACCCCGCCATCCCCCATCACCCCCGTTTCACACCCCCGCGATCGTAAAAGAGGCCGCGCCCGGCTATACACCGGAACAAGGCTTCGCGGGACGTACAGCCTAAAATAACTTGATAGATAGATAAATAGAAAATACTTTATTGCGCGAAGAAATATCAGTAAATAAGAGAACATTAGAACATTTACATGAAGTGCAAAGACGGACTTATCCATTACACGATGACACCACGGGGAGATTTTCTCCAGTCAACCTGTGAATGTTTGAAGCGTGAATGTTAGTCAGCCTCGATAGCTCAGTGGTGCAGACAGTCGACTGTCGCTATTGATTGTTAAGCAACGCTGGGCGCGGTCAGTACTTGGATGGGTGTCCGCTCGACCCGTTGGAGGCTGACCGTGGTTCGGATTCCACGTAAAACTTTAGGTCCCTTCCCTTCTTACCTTACTGGGTGGTAGGGTTCAAACCGCCGGCGTTGGTACCACCGCATTGAATGAAACGGCTATGTAAATAGTTTGTGTTTTCCGTCCAGTTCAGTGTAGCCGACACGACCTAAAGGAAGCACTTACATGGCACCTAGTTCACCCGGTGTTATGGGCTGACATCACGGATGTTGTAGGTGATGTAGCCAATCGTGTCAGTTTCCATAAAAAAAGGACAGACAAACACACGGCGTAGATTTAGTAATAGGCGTCCGTACGGGATACGGAAACCTAAACAGATGATTTTTAACACTTTTGCTACTCAGGAAATGGCCTTTCGCTACATTATGTAATTCAGGCCATGCCTTTAGAATTTACTTTCCTCGGCACTCTTGGCTTGTGTTCAATAAAAATTCGCAGAAATTCCTCTTTATTGGCAGAGATGCCAGAAAGCAGAAGAAGACATTCACGTAAGCTAGAAATGAGGAATAGCGACAGCGTCGCGACGCCGACGCCTAGCTAAACATTAAACTGTACTAGTATGGTGGTACGCTTAGATATTTTTTAACCCCCAACACAAAAAGAGAGGTGATAGAAGTTTAACGTGTGTGTGTATGTGTGTATCTGTCTGTGGCATCGTAGCTCCCAAACGGAAGGACCGATTTGGATGTGATTTTTTTTATTAGAAAGCTGGTTTAATTGTGATGTTTCTGAGCTATGTTTGTAATGAAGTAATCAAGTAATTAAGTAATAAACAAAATAATTATCTTAATTTGTACCGTGTGGGGCCGGTACTTTAAAAGAATATCCCCACTGCATCTCTCCCCGTGCATGTCGTAAAAGGCGACTAAGGGATATGACTCCCTTCTTATATTACTAGGTGGTAGGGTTTATCCGCCCGGGTTGGTACCACCGCACTGAATGAAAGGTCGGTCGAAACGGCTATGTAAATAGTTTGTGTTTTCCGTCCAGTTCAGTGTAGCCGGCACGACCGAAGGGAAGCACTGACGTGGCACCAAGTACACCCGGTGTTATGAGCTGATATCACGGATGTTGTAGGTGATGTAGCCAACCGTGTCAGTTTAAATAAAAAAAAAAAAAAGTGGACCGATTCGCATGCGTTTTTTTTTAAAGCTTGAAATAAAAGTTAAATTTTAAATTTGAAAAACCCCCGACCCTTAAAATGTCAAAAATAATTTCTGTTTTAAAGGAGTCGGGGGACCGCTGAGTAAATAAAATATATAATAACTAATAGTTGCACGGGAATTTACTTACAGGTCCTCCAACTTCTTTAAGTAAGTAAACGGAAATTATTTTTGACTTTTCAAGGATCAGGGGATTTTTAAATTTGGAATTTATTAAATAGGTTTGAGAGAATTTTGTTGATGGACGCGCGATCGATTCTATGTTCGCTTATAAGTCGCTATTTAGTCGAGAACTACTAAAATTAATTCACATGGGCGCTTAGCTGATGTTTTCTGGTACATATAACGATTTTTATAGGATAATATACAGGGTGTTTCAGGATAGGCTTGAGAAACTTTAGAAATAGAAAGTACTAATTATTAGAAGAAAAAAATCCTTATCACTCAAATTGTCCGTATTGTTTTTTTCATAGAAAAATTGAAAATTGAAATAAAAACTCGATGGACAGTGAGTTTGGCAAGATTTGGAAAAAGTGCTGTTTAGGTCTAGGGAGTGCAATGACATAGTCCAGTCCCCTCTTTCTTTTGATGACATTTAAATTTAAGTGTTTGGAATTTACCTACATGCAGTTCAATTCTACTTCTTAAGTATGTAAGTTAGTAATTTGATTTTTATTTAATAAAGGTGGACGTTAACCGTCCTCCAAATCTCGATTAAACGATCTTCACGAAAAACTACTATAAAATGACAGAATCTGGGAAAACGTTTCAGAGCTTTTCGTCTTCAAATATGGACCCATTTCGAACCCTGAAGTTACGAAACCCTATCCTGAAACACCCTGCATAGACGCGATTTGACGCGTGCTGGCACATGCAGTATCCTTTCCTTCCTTCCTTACCTATAATAAAATCCAACGTCTGCTTTCTGTCTGTCTGAGTGTCTGTCTGTCCGCTTATAACTCGAGAACCACTGAACCGATTTTAATAAAACAAAATTCTGCGGATAGCTTGATTCTTCCCATCAACTATAGGCTACTTACTATCACGCTAAATGGCTTATGAGGTTAGCAGTGAAGTGAAATATGAGAGCGGGCGGAGCCGCGGGCACAGCTAGTTTCTTATATTTTTAACGGAAACGAATCTACAACACCATTTCTGCACCAAGCGGCGACGGCCGAAGGGGTGGAAGACTAGGTATGGGGCGAAGGCGGGGGAAAGGGAGGTTTGAACGTCACTAATTAAGGCTGTTCCAGTTTTTTTCAACCCCTTCCCGTTAAAAAACGTGGTGTGGCATACGTACACACACACTATCTCGACAACAGGGGTAAGCAAAGCAATCGGTGTTGCGCCGCTAGACCTCGAGTAAACTGCAGCACAACACTGACCACCACGTTTACCAAAATATCAAATAATACTAAGTATTTTTTTTTTATTTGATCAAACATTGGTGGCTGTGCCGAGAGACCAAATGGTGCAGTCGACACAGCCAAAATCACCTCTCCTCGCGAAACCACGCTCAGTTACGTGCCATGCCAGCAGATTTTCGGACTGTTGCTAGGCTGTCTAGCCTGTTAATACGACGTTTGAACACACCCAGGTAAAAGAATTCGGGAAACACACTCAACGGAAGACAGTTCCACACCCTAGCGGTGCGATATCGAAACGATTTAGAGAACCCCAAAAAATCTAAAATAAGGCCTCCCGCGAATTGAGTCAAATATAAAATTGAGAAATATTATGTAATCAGTCAGTTAAACATTCATCACAGTCGAGATGCTGTTTGAAATGTTAAAAGAGAACAACGTTACAAAAAGGCGAAGTTATTCATCGCTAACAGTGATCTCTTCCAGCCGACCCAAGCTTGAAGGATTCAGCCAAGATTGCTCGACTTAGCCGTTTTTCAATTCCAACTAAACTCAATTCCGCTACACAGACCTTATTGCACTCTCCGGGACGGGACTGAGAAAATAAAGGAAAAGTTATTAGTAGTTCCGCTTTGCATGGAGGGGCCCGCTTCTAGCCGGACCGAAGACGGGGGTCGGCCTCTGGCGGGCGGGCCAAATCAATTATACGACTTCGAGCGGACAGCAAGCGGGTTCACACTTAAGAGGATTCATATGGCAAAACCAAGATCGAGTCGGCGGCACTGAGCAATCGAGCGCAGTGCGCGCATTTATATGGTGAATTTTGTAGTTTTTGTTTGTTTAAAAATATTAGGATTTATTTTTTTCAAACAATGCTGCTTTAGTGTATAGAAAAATAAATTCCCTATACAATGACGTAAATTTTATTCCAAAATAATTATCCAGTATGGAGCTAGCTCGATATAGGAAATTAAAATAGAGCCACATTCAGAATTTTTTTTCCCCGTGAAAAAATACTGTAAATTTAAAAAGCCTGCTTCAGTGGTTAGTACATATTATTATCTAGTTGAAAATATATAATTTTCGTTTAATGTCATATGGAATCCTCTTAAGCCTCTACCACTCGGGTCATCTGTGCCGTAGGATCGATGCAGACATATGAAAAGTTAAAGATAAGTATAGGGAATGTTCTAGGTTTTCAATCTACAAGATCATCTTAAGTGAACCTCGACGTTGTAACAGCAAGTTTTTTAACTTCGCTCGATAGGAAAAAAAATAAAAAAAATCCTCTATTTTTGCGGCAATTTCTATTGTAAAAATATAAAGAATTAGTTTATAATTTTTCTCCAAATACAATTTTCTTTTCTTTAGTGAAGCACGATTTGAAAAATTGATAAAACTAAAATTTTTCATGCTTATTAAAATAAAAACGATTTGCACGCTGTTCGCATTCGTTTTGTTTATCCTAAGCGCCTTGTGGCGATTGCATCCCGCTCTAGTAAAAAGAAAACTGCCGAAAGAGGAGACGGGGGGGGGGGGGCGCCCCTGTACCCGCTCCCCATTCCTCTGAGTGCATGACGTCACTATGAGTAGAAGAGGCTTAAGGCTGCATACGAGGTAAAATGTCGCTCTTATCGATAGAAAAAAATAATTAAAACGCCTGAAAATGAATGTACTTGTAAAAACGTATGACTTATCATTTGAAGTTGAGAGCTAGGACCCCCTAGTCCTATAATTATAACTGCGACTTAGATAGATCTATTGTGATCGCTCAATATTTCGGACAAGATAACATCAAGCAGCAACTAATGCAGATCCGCCTGCTGCGTGACTCAATGGAAGAACCGTGCCAAGATGAGAGGCGACTAACCTGTCGCCCTATATAGCACGGCATCTCGTCCTTATCCCTTTAGTGTAATGAATAAAAAAAAATTCCTACGAAAAAACATTCGCCCCAAAAAAGTACGTCCAAAAAAAAAAACGTCCAACGTGTGAACCCGGCCTGCAGACGTACTAGCGACCACGAAACTTCACTCCACAGCAAAAGACGCCAACCACGAAATTTAATCGTGCCTAGAAAACAAATGAGCATCTTTTTTGTTTCCTTGTCTGTCCGTGTTTCTTTCCGTTGTCTGTGTGTTCCGTGTTTTTTTTTTTTTTAGTAATGAGAGGCGAGACTACTTCTATACTGTGGAACTTCCATTAATTGCTCGTCGGGGGGAAGGGGGTAGGGGGTGAGGGGGGGGGGGGGAAGGGGGGAACCAGTGCGGCAAATTAGCTTAGAATTCATGTAATGTTTCTTAACAATGAGCCGAAACTGGAACGAAGAACTTAACATCGCATCACACCACACGCTACATCCCGATAATCGGGTTAAGCAGAGTAATCTGTGTTGTGCTGCAAGTATTCTGGTAAATTACAGCACAACATGGATCACCACGTTTAGCAAAGTGTTCGAACAAGATAACCATTAAGCGGCAAGTAAGGTGTGAAGATTGACCTGCTGCATGACTCGGTTGAAAGACCGTGCCAAGGTGAGAGGTGGTTACCCTGTTACCTTTTAGCACGGCAACTTGTCCTTACCCGAGCTACCTGTGGTGAAGCCAGCTTAACTTTTTTTCTAGCTAGATTTAACTGCAGATTTTGTAAATCAAAACCAATGCTAAGTACATATTCGAGTTTACAGCATTTCATTAGGTAGTCAATCGATAAAATTATCGATAACCACTAATATTACTGTTTAAAATTTGTCGGAAACTGGTAACACTCAAAACGTCACTTTCTTTTATCCTGTGTTTTCTTAAAAAAAACAGACTATAATAATATATAATAATATATAGTGGTGCGTGCGACCATGAGGCGACGCGCGCGCGAAGATTAAGACTTCAAAGAGCTGCGCGACGACGCACAGTGGCGCGTAAATCGATTTTAGTGGACATTACTGATGAAACTAACTTTGGTTTTTCGATATTTTGATGATGCAGTTTTATTGTTCTCGACATTTTAAGGTCTTTTTATTCTTACGTGATTTTCAAATAGACGAGTATTTTGGGAGATATTTCGCAATATTTATTTAAATGTATGGGGAAATATATAAAAGTGCCGATAAATCGAAAAGCACAAGCGATCACAATATAATATTATAGGATCGTAATAAAGTCTATGTATGTGATATTTTGGCTATGACCTTCAACCTCGCAAATGCTCGTAACTTTAGAAAAAAAAATATTTTATGTAAATATAATATGGATTTATTTTTATTTACAGTAAATTACAAATCCCAATAAATTATTGATATATTTATATGCCAGAGAGAATAAATTAGAGAGAGCTTATGTATAAATTGGTAGTAATAAGTTAACGAAACCTAAGAAATAAAATATAACTAAGTTTAATATTTAGAAAAAAAATTCAAATATGAAATAAATCACAAATCTGAGACATTATTGATATATTTTTATATCAAATACTGCTTATACTCCCTCACATTTGAATTTTCTCAACACCTTCATGCAATATATGCAATTGCTAATTTATTAAATAAATACTAGTATGGCTGAATGAATACGAGAATTTTAAAAATGTTTTTAATGGAATCGCCCCAGATCACCGCGAATTCCACGTAGCTCCCTCCTCGTGTCTTATGGACTTAGATAAAAAGAAAATGGAATGTTCAGTGTTTTTCTTAGTGGAGCTTCCGTTTGCAACGTCCAATATGATATGACAGGACTGAATCTTACTTTTGTGCAAAAACGCTTGACGCTTGACCTGACGAAAATGACAGTTAATCTCGTAAAGTGTAATTGGTGCGCTTGTTTCGTGAAATTAGAAATCTTCACGAAACAGAGCCGACGACTAATGTATGTACAGTAGTTTAAAAAAGGATCAGCTGTTGTTTACAACCTGTATAATCATATATACATATACATAGCCAGTAAAAACGTAACAATTTATATTTCATCGACATCAACAAACTCAATATTTTCCTTATCTTGATTTGAGATTAACAAACTCTTTACTTCGTCTGAATGGGGTTTCTTGTTTTTTTCTAATTTAGGTCTTGTTTTGGATAACCAAGGATCGGAAGTTAATAGAAGTCTATTGAAAGTATCTTGGTTCGTAGCTGTTCTTGAGAATTTTCGTGTGTGACTTCGACGATACTCCCTAAAGTCTTTGTTTCGGGCTTCTGATGCCTCTTCTGATAGATGTCCAATTGGTATCAACCCGAATGACTGAATTATATCCCCTCCATGTGCAAGTATTTTATGCACACTCGATGGCATGTAGTACCAACCATACAGATTTACGTATATTTCATAGGTGTCTTTGGAATATTTTTTAAATTCCTCAATATCGATAGTTTGTCCTGAAGAAATGGCTTCTAGTATCACTGCGAATCTATGTATAAGGAATCTTTATCGATTCCCGTTATTGTGGCTGTAGTATGCGGGTCTTCAAAAAATCTCCTGGCACTGTTTCCATCATTAGTGCTTCCTTGCCCTTGTTTAACAACATCTATCAGTAGGCCAGTGTTACGTCTGTAATCCTCGGTAATTTGGCGTTTTCTTTGTTCTACGTGGTTTTTTTCTTGCTTGATGGCAATACATCAAAGCCTTCTTCTCTCAATATTTTCCTCCAAGAATTGTATTGCCATCTAGACATATTGGTAGAGAGCATGCCACCAAGAGCTTTCTCGGGACAGAGTTGACGTTTTTCTTCCTTATTCTCAGTTAATGCTTTGAACCGTGGTAAGTCATCAGGATTCTTCAATAGGTACTCTATTATGTGTGCCACGTCTTGGTTACCATTAGCTTTTAGTCTCATTGACGTAGCGAAAGCCAATTCAGGGGAAGTGTACTGTTCTCTTATCTGCTCAGTCCTCCTTTTATTTTGTTTTGGGCATATTTCACTGAAAGGTTTTCTCGGAGATTGAGTTGAAGTGCCAAGCGAAGTTTTGTTAGTAGACGCTAAATCAGTCGACTCAATCTCATCGTAGCTTACTTCTTCGGCATCTGTTGCAGTAGTGTCACGCGAAGTACTTGGCAAATCAATCGACTGCGACTCTTTGATATTTTGTGCTTGAAGAGCATTCATCATACAATCGGGCCACTGTATCGGTGTTTCTAACCATGCACTATAGCTCTTAAAGAACTGATCTACTTTTGAACCAACATTCATCCATCTTCTATATAAGGTAAAACAAAATTGTCTGCAGAAATCACGAAGAGCGGAGAGAATGTCACTTGTTAAGTCAACGGGAAGTTTGGACACAATGATATTATACAACAGTTCTTGGTTTTTTAAATCATTGTTGTCTTTTAGGATCACATATAGATCCAAATTTGTACAGAGACCTTCCATAATTAAGACGATTATACAATAACTAGAGATTTATTTGGTACAAAAAATGCTCAAATGGCTTAGTCTTCAGCAAAAATATACACCGCGATCGATTACGTCAATGCAAGATCTTTTATGGCAATTTTGATTTGTAAATAAAACAAATCATCAGCATCACCTTACAAAAACTGGTAGTTGGATCAGATCCGTACACATGACCTGCCGCACAGCCAGAGTCCCTCGGAATCTCACGTTCCAAGAGAATAGCTGTAACTGGCCTTGGTCCAATGTGTATCGGGCCACGGCGACTTCAGCGCGGTCCACGCTTCGCCGGGAGGTTGATCTTCAAAAATTTGGCTCGAGTAAGAACCAGAGTACCTCAAAGCAATTATGTTTGTAAAACAAAATCACTAAGAAGCACTTACTGTCAATATATCGTTTCAATATGTAGTCATGTTAGTTGAACTACACCATTGCCGAGTATTGTCACACCTAACGCCATCTCGTGGCGGCCATAATCAAAACTAAGCTGGAAATATTACTTTGCCTTTAACTATTGCGTAAACAATAGTTTTTCCAGAGAACTATTAAGCTTAAACACGTTAAATTTCAGATAGATAATACACTATTAAACGAGCACGTAAATATTTATGTTTTCAGATCTCCAAACGGTTTTAACGATTTCTATGAAATTTGAAATTTTCGATGATATATGGGCCTTTTGAGGGCGAAAAATGGATCTAGGTAGGTCTCATCTATGGGAAAACGCGTTTTTCCTAGTTTTCACATACCCAGTGAAGCTCGGTTACCCAAAATAACGATTAGAAATATTAAATAACAACATAAAGATTAGTGGGTAGATAGAGGTCTCTGGCAGAGAGATAAGTAAGCTCAAATGAACTGAAATGAAATGAATGCTCAATGAAATTAATGAGTCAGTCCTGGTTGGAATAGAAATAGATACACTTTGCATCTCTACCTGGCATATAAGTATATAAATAATTACTTAAGATTTGTGATTTACTTCAAA
This sequence comes from Nematopogon swammerdamellus, assembly GCA_946902875.1. Classification (NCBI taxonomy): domain Eukaryota; kingdom Metazoa; phylum Arthropoda; class Insecta; order Lepidoptera; family Adelidae; genus Nematopogon; species Nematopogon swammerdamellus. Next base: position 1,281,419 of record OX336347.1, read on the forward strand.
TTTCATGTTTTATAAACATTTTTCTAAATATTAAATATATTTATATTTTATTTTTTAAGTTGCGTTAAGTTATTAATACCAATTTATACATAAGCTCTCTCTAATTTATTCTCTCTGGCATATAAATATATCAATAATTTATTAGGATTTGTAATTTAATGTAAATAAAAATAAATCCATATTATATTTACATAAAATATTTTTTTTTCTAAAGTTACGAGCATTTGCGAGGTTGAAGGTCATAGCCAAAATATCACATACATAGACTTTATTACGATCCCATAATATTATATTGTGATCGCTTGTGCTTTTCGATTTATCGGCACTTTTATATATTTTCCCATACATTTAAATACATATTGCGAAATATCTCCCAAAATACTCGTCTATTTTAAAATCACGCAAGAATAAAAAGACCTTAAAATGTCGAGACCAATAAAACTGCATCATCAAAATATCGAATGTCCACTAAAATCGATTTACGCGCCACTGTGCGACGGCGTCGCCGTGCAGTCCGGTGGATACGGAGCTCTCCGAGATGGGGGTGGTGGTGGCCTACGTGTACCACCACCTATCGCTCGTAGCTTGCCTCGCGTCGTCTCTGAGAGCTCCGTAGCCACGGCCTGCACCCGCCGGCGTGCTTGGAGGCTTGTCTTCCGCCGCCGGCGGTATTACCGTTTTTAATTTTTTTATTAATTTTGTGTATTTTTATTACTTTGTATTTTTAATACTTGTATAATATATGTAAAATTAATAGAAAATTTTGAAAATGTGAAATAAAGAACATAATATAATCATCATCATCATCATCATCATCATCATCAGCCTGTATCGGTCCACTGCTGGACATATAATAAGATATAATACTGAATAGTAATTCGGTGTAATAAATAGGTGCCTAAAAGTCCGAACGATTTTAGATCAGCAAACCATTTTAGAGTTTCACGAAAACCACAATTTGGTGCGAAAACGCGGCCGTCTATATACAGTATACACCACAGAGCATCAAATACCTACCGCCCGCGCCCCCTACTAGAGGCGCCCTAAGCGATGATATTTGAAACCCAATAACCGTACGCTGAGCTGCTAGCGCTTCGTATGTGTGTGTGTGTGCTAGTATCGACACTACACACAAAGAGGAGCAAGTTAGGCACACGCACAAAACAAATGCACACGCACAAAACAAATGCACACGCACAACACACATATGTAAGTCATAGGCCACGCCCACAGGCTTCAACGGTGTTGTAGAGAAATCGCGCTCACGGCGCCTCTAGCAGGGGCGGGCGCGCGCATTTCATGCTCTGTGGTATACACTGACGTATTCGAATTATCGAGTTGCGGTGAAGCACAATAGAATGGTAGCATGGTAGGTAATGGTAGAATGGTAGCTATTGTACTAATCGCACGAGTAAAATCAGAAACAAAGAAGTAACCTTGCAACGTAGTTTGCAATTTTTTTTTAACATGTTTCATTTTTTTTCATAGACGTAAGGTAAATTCTTTTCATAAAAGTAAGAAGGTTGACTGTAAGAAATCTCTGTAAGGGATAAGTCCGCCTTTGCACCTTATGTAAATTTTCTAATGTACTTATTACTGTTGAATGCCGTTGATCCATCCTCATGCGGTGAAGTTGGATACAAGACTGATTAACACTTTTGTTCTATTTTTGTCTTTTTGTTTTTCTGCGTGTGTGTTTTTTTATTTATTAATTTTTTTTTATGGTCTGTCCTAATTCTGTTTGGTTTGGGTTCCGCCTCGATAGGCTGCTTCATGGTCATAATAGGTCTATGTAAGAGATGATAACTATAATGTTTTCCGTGCTTGGTGTGGCACAGTATGCATAAGGTGAGGTGTCTGCTCTCGTGGTGCTGTTATATTTTTTTATATTATGTATTCATTCATAAGCGCTACGTGAATTACATATATTGTGTGTACGCTTTAAATTAATTAATTTAATTAGTATCTAAACAAAGTATTTGTGAAAAACGTCGCTGGTTACATACCTAATTGTCCATTGTTTCTACTGTATCCATAACCTACATATGCATGTAATTGTTTGTTTTTCCTAAATAAATAAATAAAAAATAAATAAATAAAAATAAAATAATGTTTATTGGAGCAATCAGATTCCACTTTATTGGAATAATCTATCTATTTCTAAGTACAGACGCGCAAGTGCAAACTTTACTGCAAGACAAAGTCAGCTCGGACGTCCAAAAGAGTCCGTGTGTTGTGTGTGACGTTGAAAAAAATACGATTATTGTATGGGGACCCACCTTAATTTTTTACTTTTACTATTTTTTATTATTATTTTTTGGTTGATTCGCCATATTTAACATTATTCTGTTTCAAAATTTCAATGGGCTAGCTATTACGATTATAAAGATACAACAGTAGGACAGACAGACAGACAGACGGCGTAGTCTTAGTAATAGCTATTAAGTAATCTGTGGTAATAGTAACTATTACTAAGACTACGTTGACGTTAACGTGACGTGTTAACGTTAACACCTTCAACTCTCCTTCATGTCCGGAAAGCAAATAGTGACAGTGGAGTGTAGTCACTATTTCTTCGCCAAACTATACACAAGGTGACAACTAGTATGTTAAAGAGATCACCTTGAGAGGCAGACAGACAGATGGGCTTGCATCTCCCGGGCCCGTCGTTATTCCCCGTCACTCCTGCGGACATCGCTTGGCAACACAGCGAGTGCCTAATCCGTGCTATAAAGCCTGTTTTACATTTATGAAAATTCATCGCAAAAGCGCCGCTGCCGCCGTCGTGACGGAGTTTTGGCATTATTATTATCGCACGCATTAATTGATCAAATTATCGTCGCCTCTTATTATCGTTACCTTACCTGTTGATATAATGTCGAGATAAAATTACTAGTTAGCACATGGTTAACCATGCTCGTACTCGTTTAGCGTTTTTTTTAATCCATATAGGTGGCTGACCCAGAGGTACATGCTCAGACAATATCACTTCCAAGAAGGTGCCATACCGGAGACTTCGCTTTGGATGGCTGGTTATACTGGACTAGAGGAGAATACAGCCGAAGCTGCTAGGCGGCCATCTTTTGTCAAGTACGGCTGTACAAACCGAGTCTATCTCTAATCTCGAAACTAAATCTTGAACCTACCACTAAATAAGTAGCAAGAGAACCTTCAATTTTACACCTGTGTTGAACGGTGAAGCAGTACGCAAATCTTTCAATCAGAAAACTTATTGGTGCATTTAGACCCGATTCGAACCTTGAAATCAATGTTTTAATGCCAACCACTAGCATCTTATTTGTCGTTTTCCGTTTTATTGCATGTTAGTTACGTTAAAATAAAAATAAATATTTAAAACAACATTCAGGTGGCTGAAGCCCACCACGGCGACGACAGTGTAAACTTTCGCGACAAACTTTCCTAGATGTAAAATCGGACTAATTGATGAGAAGCGCCGTCACTCCGGCTCCGTCACACGCGAGGGAAAACCGTGTTAGAGCTGTGAGCTACTGCACCGATCGAGCTTCGACCAGCGAGCGAAGAATTCAAAACACAGAAGAGCTATTATCTCTTCGAGCCCGGTCAGAAGTCAGTAGACATGATGTGCACATACATCCTTATTCCTTATTCCTTATTCCTTATTTCCTTATTTCCTTATATATATATATCCTTACCTATAATAAAATCCAACGTCTGCTTTCTGTCTGAGTGTCTGAGTGTCTGAGTGTCTGAGTGTATGTCTGTCTGTCCGCTTATAACTCGAGAACCACTGAACCGATTTTAATAAAACAAAATTCTACGGATAGCTTGATTCTTCCCATCAACTATAGGCTACTTACTATCACGCTAAATAGCTTATGAGGTTAGCAGTGAAGTGAAATATGAGAGCGGGCGGAGCCGCGGGCACAGCTTGTATATTATATTATCCTTACCTATAATAAAATCCAACGTCTGCTTTCTGTCTGAGTGTCTGAGTGTCTGAGTGTATGTCTGTCTGTCCGCTTATAACTCGAGAACCACTGAACCGATTTTAATAAAACAAAATTCTACGGATAGCTTGATTCTTCCCATCAACTATAGGCTACTTACTATCACGCTAAATAGCTTATGAGGTTAGCAGTGAAGTGAAATATGAGAGCGGGCGGAGCCGCGGGCACAGCTGGTATATTATATTATCCTTACCTATAATAAAATCCAACGTCTGCTTTCTGTCTGAGTGTATGAGTGTATGTCTGTCTGTCCGCTTATAACTCGAGAACCACTGAACCGATTTTAATAAAACAAAATTCTACGGATAGCTTGATTCTTCCCATCAACTATAGGCTACTTACTATCACGCTAAATAGCTTATGAGGTTAGCAGTGAAGTGAAATATGAGAGCGGGCGGAGCCGCGGGCACAGCTTGTTAATTATAAATCTAGCTCCACACTGAGCGTATTTTACATACATACATAACACGCTGTATCCCGACAATCGGGGTAAATTACAGCACAACACCGACTAACACCTCTAGCAATGTATTAGGACATGATAATATTATCAAGCAGCAAGTAAGGCACGAAGTCCCACCTGCTGCATGACTCGGTGGAAGTACCGTCCAAAGGTGAGAGGTTGCAAGCCTGTCGCCCTTAGCACGGCACCTTGTCCATATCCCGCAGTTGCATTTTACGACATGCGCGGGGAGAGATGCAATGGAACTATTATTTTTAAGTACCGGCCTCACACGGTAGATGAGCGTATTTTGCCTAAATTGCCTAAATAGCGCTGCGTTACGCGAATGCATGTTTTTATGTAAACCAATATGGGTGGCTGTGCCGAGGAACCAATGGTGCAATCAAACGAGCCAAAAACACCTCTCCTCGCGAAACCACGCTCAGTTAAGCGACATGCTTTGAACAATAGGTAGCTGGTTGGAATTTTCACAGAATATATGTTAATATGACCGATATGCCAAGAAATAATAAAAAAAGAAAGATTAAAAAATTTTGGGACTGTCCGGTACAAGAAACGTGCTAAGATATGTCAGCCTCGATAGCTCAGTGGTGCAGACAGTCGACTGTTGCTATTGATTGTTAAGCAACGCTGGGCGCGGTCAGTACTTGGATAGGTGACGCTCGATCGTTGGAGGCTGACCTTGGTTCGGATTCCACGTAAAACTGTAGCTCCCTTCCCTTCTTACCTTACTCGGTGGTAGGGTTCAACCCGCCCGGGTTGGTATCACCGCACTGAATGGAACTTCGGTCGAAACGGCTATGTAAATAGTGTGTGTTTTCATTCCAGTTCAGTGTAGCCGGCACGATCGAAGGGAAGAACTGACATGGAACCTAGTTCACCCGGTGTTATGGGCTGACATCACGGATGTTGTAGGTGATGTAGCCAACCGTGTCAGGTTCCATAAAAAAAAACATTTTCAGGCTACTAAATAATAGATGGCGCCACAAGAATTGATATTTTACATTGACAGACAAAAAGATAGACGGATCGCGGACGGAACCCTCCGTGCGCGAGTAAAACCTACAACGGAGCCAACTGTACTGATACAAACGTAAACACATTCCATTCACACGTTTTACGTAAACCAAACGGAAACGTTAAAAAGTTGCAAAAGGCCACTTAAAACTCGCACGTTTCAACATTAGAGGATTTCAGGTGATAAGTGGGGGCGCGCTCGGCGCCCGGAAATCTCCCGTTTCAGCTCAAACTTGAGCTGTTATCTCAAATGTTTACGTTTGGGATTACTCAACTTTTTCACTCGGCCAACATAGTACGCCCGCGCCCGCGCCCCTGTGACGGTAGAAAATGTTATTTTAATTTTAAGGCTCCCATTATACTATCAATACCGGTATCAGCCGGTGGATACGGAGCTCTCCGAGATGGGGGTGGTGGTGGCCTACGTGTCTAGTACCACCACCTACCGCTCGAAGCTTAGTCTCGCGTCGTCTCGGAGAGCTCCATAGCCACGGCCTGCACCCGCCGGCGTGCTTGGAGGTCCGCCTCCCGCCGCCGGCAAGAATACCGTTTTTTGTTTTTGTCTGTTTCTATTAATTTTGTATAGGTATTTTATTTTATAAATATATAAAATTTATATAAATATGTACACAAAAAACGTGAAAATAAAGAACTAATAATAAATCTGTAAGGGATGGTCATGGAGTAAGTTACTTTTTATGAGATATGTGTTTGTAAACTCTATGTATGATACTAAAACTAATTTGACGATTTTTAAAAATATTTTCTGTATGTCTCTCCATAACTCTTAAACCAATCATGCGAATTCGATGAAACTTACAATCACATTTAACCTAGATGCGACACAGGATAGGCTAAATTAAATTCAGTTCCGGTTACGCTAAGATGTGGCTCTCATACAAAGACATTAAACCCCTCATACAAAGCGAATTGTTTCGCACGCCGAAATAAAGATACGGACTGTAGTGGGCTTACTTATTTAAATACGAATTTCACGCGAGCGAAGTAGCGGAAAAAAGCTAGTAAACTATACAATTATAAATGTATACATATACTAAATGTTCTAACGAAATTTCAGATGTACCTATCATCATAAATTGTATCGTAACTTGGGTATAATGGGTAACCGTTGACCGTTCAAGCTGACCGTGGTTCGGCATCCACGTAAAACCGACCTCGGATCCTTCTCTTACCTCACTAAGTGGTAGGGTTTACCGGATTGATACCACCGCACAAAATGAAAAGTCGTTCGAAGCGGCTATGTAAATAGTTCGTTTGTGGCCGGTTTGACCGAAAGAAAGCATTGTTATGGCACCTTGTTCACTAAGATGTGATGAACTGACATATGGCATGGTTTCGAAAAAAAAATTCTTGTAGCTTAGTATTTGGATGGGTGACCGCTTGACCGGACCGACCGAGGCTGACCGTTGTTCGGATTCCACGTAAACCTGTTAGGCCCCTTCCTTTCTTACCTTACTAGATACTAGTAGGGTTTAACTCGTTCCGGGTTGGTGCCACCGCATTGAATGAAAGTTTGCTATGTAAATAGTTCGTATTTTTATTCTAGTTCAGTGTAGCCGGCACGACCGAACGGAATCACTGACATGTTACCTAGTTCACCAAGGTGTTATAGGCTGACATCACGGATGTTGTAGCTGATGTAGCCAACCTTTTTAGTTTTCCTTCCTTCCTTCCTTACCTATAATAAAATCCAACGTCTGCTTTCTGTCTGAGTGTCTGTCTGTCTGTCCGCTTATAACTCGAGAACCACTGAACCGATTTTAATAAAAAAAAATCTACGGATAGCTTGATTCTTCCCATCAACTATAGGCTACTTACTATCACGCTAAATGGCTTATGAGGTTAGCAGTGAAGTGAAATATGAGAGGGGGCGGAGCCGCGGGCACAGCCTGTTAAAAATAAAATAAAAAATTATATTATATTTAGGTAAGTATTTATATTCGTTTGTAGTTTATCATATTGCTTTACTGCTTAATACATTGCCACAAACAATCTTGTTCCCCTGCATATACTTCTCCCACATCCGAAAGGTTAGTTAGAATACAATGTCTCATGGCATTAAGCTCGCCCATTGTGCCTAATTTGTATAAATTGGTGTTCAATAAAGAATATTATACAGGGTGTATCAGGATAGGTTATCGAAACTTCAGGGTTCGAAAGGGGCCCATATTTGAAGACGAAAAGCTCTGAAACTTTTTCCCAGATTCGATCATTTTACAGTACTTTTGGGTGAAAATCTGTTCTTCAAGATTTGGTGGATGGTTAACGTCCGTCTTTGTTAAATAAAAAATAAATTCTAACTCGTGAATAAAAATGGGTAGGTTGCATACATAACTAATACAATTGAACTGCGTGTAGGTAAATTCCTAACACTGAAAGTTCAATGACCTCAAAAGAAAAAGAGGACTGAATTAGTTCACTGTACTCTCCAGTCTCACTGTCCATCGAGTTTTTATTACAATTTCCAACTTTTGTATGACAAAAAAAACAACGTAATTTCGATTTGAGTGATAAGGATTTTTTTCTTCTAATAATGAGTACTTTCTATTCCTGAAATTTCTCAAACCTATCCTGATACACCCTGTACATACATACTACCTATGCCGAAGACAACCTATGAAAGGACAAAGCTTTTAAGTGCAATAATTCTAAATATATTTCGAAGGTCTAAACATCGCACTCAGATTCGGAACTGTGTCGTCATTCGATGGTCGTAAACCAGTTTGAGTGGAGCATCAGTGTCTCGGTGTACCAGGTCGGTTATCGACCAGCCTCTGTCTGGTGGTCGTGAAATCTGATGTTTCTGTAACATGACAACTGGATTCCTCACTCGACTCGACTAAAGGAAGGGATGTTGAGGCAGGCAGCGGCAAAACGTTTAATTCAAATTTCCTTAATGAAACTTGGACTCTGACGGTCGCTGTTGTCCAAAGGTTGAAAGTTGCCCAGCGAGCAATGGGGCGAGCCATGCTGGGAATATCGCTATGTGATATGGTGCGTAACGAGGCAATCCGCCGACGCATCAAAGTAGTCGATATTGGACGCAGGGTGGCTTTTTTTTTTTTTTTATAGGAAGCGCGACATGTGGCACCGTTTCACTTACGAGGAGGTGACTTACGATGCCCATGGACATTCTGTGATGCACGGGGTTTGCGAATGCCATGCCGGCCTGACGGGAGCCTTTTCACGCCCCTTTTGAAAAACCCCAGGCTGTACTTGGGAGGAAATATATGAGTAGGTGTGCGTTCCACATTTTAACGGTTCTGTGAATGAAAGACCTACAGAACCGGTTGGTGCGCATCCTCGGTAGGTCGATTGTATAGGGGTGCATCCCCTGCCCAGTACGCGTAGTGCGGAGGTGGAATGGGGACGACGGAATCGCATTAAACAGCTCCTCCGAACACTCCCCGTGAAATAGACGATAGAACACACTTAGGGAAGTGGCTAGGCTCAAGTGGCAGTGGGCTGGGCACGTTAGCCGAAGAGACGATGACCGTTGGAGTAACCGTGTCCTACACTGGCGGCCGTGGACAGGAAAACGGAGTGTGGGAAGACCACCCGCCAGGTGGGACGACGAAATGAAGTACGTCTGCGGAAAGCAGTGGTTCCGTATCGCTGAAGGCCGGGAGGACTGGAGAAAAATTGGAAAGGCATATGTTCAGCAGTGGACGCTTACACGCTGACTGACTGACTGACACGTATAGTTTATTTGTATTTGTTTTTATTAAATTTATTAGGCCAAAAAAACAGAAACAAACAGACAAGAAAATACAGAAAGATACAGATAATAATTAAGTTTGCCTCGCCAGCATCGTTATGCACGGATTAAACGTACAAATATAGTGACAGCAATTCATAAAAGGTAGAAGAAATAAAAAATAAATAAATGAAAAGTTATAAAAAGAAAAGAGACAGTAGTAGTAGGGTAGAAGTAGTAGTAAAGAAAGAAACAGAAAAAACAACAGCTGTACCGTGTGGGGCCGGTACTTTAATTGTACCGTGTGGGGCCGGTACTTTAATTGTACCGTGTGGGGCCGGTACTTTAATTGTACCGTGTGGGGCCGGTACTTTAATTGTACCGTGTGGGGCCGGTACTTTAATTGTACCGTGTGGGGCCGGTACTTTAATTGTACCGTGTGGGGCCGGTACTTTAATTGTACCGTGTGGGGCCGGTACTTTAATTGTACCGTGTGGGGCCGGTACTTTAATTGTACCGTGTGGGGCCGGTACTTTAAAAGAATTGATTAACAAATACTTAAAATGAAATAAAATGAAAAGATTTTAATAAAATGTTCCTCGTCACACCCACATAAATAAAACACATGCAACACAATAGTAACACAGACAGGGGCCGATATTAGTACCGTGTGGGGCCGGTAAAAGAATAGCCCCACTGCATCTCTCCCCGTGTATGTCGTAAAAGGCGACTAAGGGATAAGACTCCCTTCTTATATTACTAGGTGGTAGGGTTTATCCCGCCCGGGTTGGTACCACCGCACTGAATGGAAGGTCGGTCGAAACTGCTATGTTTGTGTTTTCCGTCCAGTTCAATGTAGCCGGCACGACCGAAGGAAAGCGCTGACGTGGCACCAAGTTCAACCAGTGTTATGTGCTGGGATGTTGTAGGTGATGTAGCCAACCGTGTAAGTTTCCATAAAAAAAAAGGTGAAACAGAAATATCATACTACCCATATCGTAACATAATAGTGCACACACAATAGCCCACTATTTAGTAGCGAGTGTAGAAGCGACTCGTGTTTGGAAAGCGAATGGACTCAGGTAGTGAAATGATCTGTGTCTCTGTAAGCATAATTTTTAAACCAAATTTTATCAAATATTTTTTTTTAATAATTTTATTTCGATATAATTATTGCAATGCATACATATTTTGCTAAGTTAGAAAATAAAATAAAAAAATCTTAGTTAGTTACATGAATACTTAGTTATTGCTGTTTTTCCTAGTACTAAGCAGCGTTTCTATAGTAAATAAGTTTCATACACAGTGAAGTCCAGCCCTAATATAATAAATAATGTTTCTTGGCAAGTGCGCGCGTGTATTTTACAATTTTATGCATTTGTTCAAATCTTCAGAATTTTCTTGCCAGAGGCGTTCTCCGGTCATGCTCTGACACGGAGCAAATACATTTATTTATACAGAAATATACCTAATACATACATTATACCACACGCTGTATGCCGACAGGGGTGAGCAGAGTAATCGGTGTTGTACTGCAAGTACTCTTTTTAATAACATAACACCGATGTACCACGTTTAGCAAAGTATTCGGACAAGATAACTATCAAGCAGCAAGTAAGGCACGAAGACCCACCTGCTGCATGACTCGGTGGAAGGACCGCGCCAAGATAAGAGGTGGCTAGCGTGTCGCCCTTTAGCACGGCACCTTGTCCTTATCCCTTAGTCGCTATTTACGACTTCCACGGGGAGAGATGCAGTGGGGCTATTCTTCTTAAGTACCGACCCCACACGATTGTCCTATTGACTGTAACTTTGCATACAGTTCCAGTATATATATTTAATTATTAACTTGCTCCGCGGCATGTCAGTTATTAGGGTTGCGTAGTAATTAACACGCATGTCTGGGAGGGGTCTCACGAAACCCTGTCGGCGCAACTCGCCTCGGAAGCCTCAGGGGACCACAGCGCTGCGCAGACTGAATATGATCCGATGAGGTTATGTTTGCTCTGAGTTGTATAAGGAGGTTTTATGAGGTGCCCGACTTTATGGTCGAGCCTTTGATTGAGAATTAAATTCAGAAAAGTGCTTAACAGTGTTTAAGCGGCGGGTGGCCGAATGGTCTGGGCATCGGCTTCTCATGCGAGAGGCCCGAAGTTCGAATCCCATGGGCGTGTACCAATGAGTTTTTTCTGACGAAAATATTTACGTGCATACCTACACCTGCTGCTTCACCGTTCGGAACCGGTGTAAAACTGTAAGTCTTGCCCCTTACTAGGTGGTAGGCTCAAATTGTAGCCGACTGGGTTGGTACCGCCGTACTGGATGTAAGATGGCCGCATAGCAGTCTCGGTTGTGTTCTCCTCTAGTCCAGTATAGCCAGCAATCCAGGGAAGTCTCCAGTATTGCACCTACCTTCTCGGAGGTGATATTGGCTGGTCGGAGCATGTCCCCTCCGACTCAGCCACCTATACCGGGTTACATAAAAAAAATTCTAATTAAAAACACATAGGCGTAGAAGAGGCGGCAGAGGTGTGTCAGGATCGTGGCACATGGCGGTCCGTGTCAGTCAGACAGTCGGTCAGTCAGCGTATATGCACAGAAGAGAGATATAGGGCTAACGTATATGCGTCTACAGCTAGAGATATCCCTCTCGAATTTTCCTCCAGTCTTTTATCGGTGCTGAACCACTGCTTTTAATTGCGATGTCGTGGTCCCACCAGGCGGATGGTCTTCCCACACTTTGTTTATGTAAATTTTGTATCATAAAAACCGGCCAAGTGCTAGTCGAACTCACGCACCGAGGGTTCCGTATCGCCGTGTCATACTGTTTTAGTTAGATTGCGCGCATACACTTTTTAGTTTCTTGTATGGGGACCCGCGTGAATTTTTACTTTTTCTTATTTTTATTATGTGCAAGAGATACAGCCCTCGGACAGACAGACGGACAGACAGACGGACAGACAGACAGACAGACGGACAGACAGACAGACAGACGGACAGACAGACAGACAGACGGCGTAGGCTTAGTAATAAGGTCCCTTACGACGGAAACGGAACCCTAAAAAGTAAGCAGGTACAAGGCGATTTTTTTACACGGTCTTCCTGACACCTCTCATAGACTCTCATAATGTTCTTTACACATGCTCGGCTGTTACGGGTACTACTCATTCACCTGACCCTTTTTCAGCACACGGCCGATCTGGTCCAGGAACCTACGTGCGCCTGTGACGACCCTTCCAGACTCTTCCACTCCAATGATTGAATGTGTCAATCCAAAAAATTCTTTCGTTAGTCTCCTTTCATTAATTCTTCCAACTTGACCGATTTTTATCTAGTGCTAAAGTGGAACACTATTGCGACCAATATTTTGAGTAACATGACGGATTCCTCCGGGTTAAAGGTAATAATTTAGCATAACGTTTTTTGGTGTGTAAACATATTTACCTGGACCCCGATAATTTTTCGGTGCTGGAGTGAATTGCTATTTGGCAATAGTAATAGTAACGCTTGATGCTTGCGAGGATGCTTACGAGTGATGTTTACGCATATTTTTAGGGTTCCGTATCAGGTACGGGACACTATTACTAAGCCTGCGCCGTCTGTCTGTCTGTCTGTCTGTCTTTCTGTCTGTCTGTCCGTCCGTCCGTCTGTCTTTCCGAGGGCTGTATCTCTTGAACCGTAATAGGTAGCCCGTTTAAATTTTCACAGAATATGTGTTATTATGGCCGATATAACAAGAAATAATAGAAATAATAAAAATTAAAAAATTCCCGGGGGTTCCCATAGAAGAAAATAAAAAGTGTATGCGCGCGCGCCATCCACCGAATAGATTATGAAGCATTTTAAATAGTCATGACATTTAACTAATATGAAGCATTTCATAATACGCCATAGATGGCGTGAGTGGCGCTAGCCATGACATGGCGATACGGAACCCTCGGTGCGCGAGTTCGACTCGCACTTGGCCGGTTTTTTTTCTTCCGTTCTGTTATCTCTTCATCAAATATAATTTTAGCTGTCCATCTATCTGTAATTTAGTCAACTCTGATACTAGCCTTGCCATTCAGATTGATATCTTAGATAGATTTAAATCAAGTGATGCCACAAGAATTGCGTCATCAAACTTCAGCATGTGTCATTTTGTAATTCAGCATACGTACGAAGTTCTGACCCAGCACTTATCATAACTTTTTTGTCCAATGTATTTTTAAGTGATTTTTAATAGCAATTAATAATTTGTTTGCTGCAACCATCTAAACAAGGCCATCTGTCCGGCTAGGTGGACAGATGACCTAAAAAAGGTAGCCGGGAGTGGATGGATGAGAAGAGCGGAAGACCGCGTGTGGTGGCGTGCCTTGGGAGAGGCCTATGTCCAGCAGTAGACCGATACAGGCTGATGATGATGATGATGATGATGAACCATCTAAAGGACACTCTCACTAGGACATGGAAAAACGAAATGTTTTCTTCTTATACGTATAAAATCGTGTTTTGATGGAGCGTAAACGTATTATTATCACAAGTTTACATATAATTTTTACCGACTATGAAGAAAGGAAAGAAACGACTTTTTTTATTTTACTTTTATGCGGTATGTTTTTCACGCTATAAACTCTGAAATTACTACATCCGAATTTGTAGGTTTTTTTCAGCACAAAGAATAAATTTAAGTGTGAATTCGTAATTTTTTTACCGTTCCGTACCTCCCAAGGAAAAAAAAACGGAACCCTTACAGGATACTTTTATGTCTGTCTGTCTGTCTGTCTCTAGCCGTCTGTCACAGCTTATTTTCTCCGAATCTAAGGAACGAAAAAAGTTGAAATTTGGTACATAATAGAGTTGACTCAGTCATGGATGTATTGCGTAAATGATCGAATTTCGATTTTGCTGGTAAATTTTGGGGGACAAATAAAAAAATAATTTAATTTGTCCTACGCGCTACGCTACGCGACGCATCTTCTAACCTAACCTATATTATATTTTTAGCATTCGGAACGCATCAAGCCTCCCCAGGCGCAGTCGCATTACCAGCATTAACCTCGATTTAGAAATGCCTTCGTTCCTTTCTACTGTTATTCACTTGCTTGTTTGTATAAATAAAGGGTTAAAATATTGTATTTTTATATTTGATATTTATTAATTTGTTACTTTAGTTAGACATAATGTCAAGCATATCTCTTTTTCTGTATAAATTTTAGTTTACATTTTTTAAGCTGCTTGTGTTTTTGAAAAATAATAAAAAATATATAAATGTAATACTTTTTTTTATTTTGTTGAGTTCATTTTCAATGTACCTCGAATGTCGTGTAATGCACGAGATCTGTGAATTTTTTATTTAAATATGCAACGACAAATTTGTTTTAATACCTTTACCCATATATCTTGAGATCCTCTTATTAACCTTTAGATCTCGCAATAATTAATTCATAAATAAATATATAGAGAACAGAAAGAACATAATTCGAAACAAATTCATTATTATATTTAACTGTTAATAGTTGCGTCTTTATTTCATTCTGATAGAAAACAACAACAATAAATAAAATTCCCACCACAAGACCTACGACGGGACGGCGATGTCCGCCACATCAACCGGCCTGCTTGGGGCTATCGGGGCTCCGTGCTCTGACTACAGCCCCCGCTACCGGCGTGGCGGTACGGTGCGCAACGGCGGCGCACGCACGAGGATCAAGATCCATGAAAGGACTGCGTGTCGTCGCCCCGCAGCCGGTGGATACGGAGCTCTCCAAGATGGAGGTGGTGGTGGCCTACGTGTCTAGTACCACCACCTATCGCTCGTAGCTTGCCTCGCGTCGTCTCGGAGAGCTCCGTAGCCACGGCCTGCACCCGCCGGCGGGCTTGCGGGTCGGCGAGAATACCGTTTTTTATTTTTGTCTGTTTGTATTAATTTTGTATAGGTATTTTATTTTATAATTATATAAAATTAATGTAAATATGTAACAAAAATCGTGAAAATAAAGACGTAATAAAATTAAATAATATTTTTCTAACATTTATCCGAAAGAATAGCGCCTCTAGTCTTTCTCAACTCAACAGTTTCAACCAACACCTCACACTTTCAACGGAATTTCAGGTTTTTATCTCTACTCGTCCGAATGACAAGGACTGCAGCGCTGTTTTCCACGCGCTTGTTTAATTAAGCTGTTATCGGAGATAGTGAACGCCATGTTATCTGAGCTACAGAGCGGTCGGGCGCCATCTTTGTTTTTGAAATTCGAACGTCGACGGGGGAACTATTTTGACGTTTGGAGATTCGTTTCCGGTGATCTGTGCGTTTTGTGATGTTCTCTATTTGAAATTGTGGAGTGATATTTAGTTTGGTATTTCAACTGTCAGTTATTTGGAATAAGAATTTGTGTGAAGTCCTCGGTGAAGTGGTGTGAAGTGTGGAACAGTTTTATTGACATTAGATTTTTGGTGACTTGATAAACATTTCAGTAAGTAAACATTGTTTATTTCACTATTTACCTACTAATGAACATTTAGTCGATTATCGTGGTGATACCGTGATCCTATTAGGGTTCGGCCTCGTGAATTTCTCTGCTCTACATTAATTTTAAGTATATTTTATTGTTTACCATGTTAAGGTCGTTAAAATAACTTGGTTTTCGATTTAAAACACAAAACAGCCAAATACGAAGGCCTAACTGAATACAGGAACATCACAACCCCTGAACATAACAAGGGGAGCCCCTGAAAATCAGCTTCGCTGTCTCGGATAGTTTGTCAGCTGAGTGGGCTCCCTTTTCGTCACATGTTATATGTTTATTTGTGTTTGTAATTACTTATTTCAGTTGTTGTGTGACGAAAAAATTAATCATTTCATTTCACAACTAAGTAGGTATATTATTTAAGGGTGTCTTACGTTAATTTGTATTTATTTATTTTAGATAGATTTAGATAATTTGTATTTATTAAGTAGTTTCAAAATACTAACAGTACAATAAAAAAAAAAGGTCGACCTATTTATCGTACAAATAAATGTCAATTTTTAAACACCTAATTACTTATAAAACGAAAGAAATACCTGTCTACTCATATATACCCTTAAGCGCGTCACAAACTGTGAAGATACTGTAATATTTTATCTCAAGGTGCCCTTAGATGAAATGTAATGATTTCTTCATGTATTTTCAATTACCATGCAATTTCAACCACCAAGCCTCAATCGCCAATACTATCACTCAGTCTAACTTCCTTCCTTCCTTACCTATAATTATATAATTACCTATAATAAAATCCAACGTCTGCTTTCTGTCTGTCTGTCTGTCCGCTTATAACTCGAGAACCACTGAACCGATTTTAATAAAACAAAATTCTACGGATAGCTTGATTCTTCCCATCAACTATAGGCTACTTACTATCACGCTAAATGGCTTATGAGGTTAGCAGTGAATATGAGAGCGGGCGGAGCCGCGGGCACAGCTAGTATTTTATATGGGCAATGTGTTTATAATTTATTGATCATTTTTAAGGCAGACTGCACTCCAACTTGTCACAATTTATTCTATCCGATATGAGTGGCTGATTCGGAGGGTCCAAAGCACATGCTCCGACCAGCCAATATCACCTCCGAGAAGGTAAGTGCCATACCGGAGACTTCCCTGGATTGCTGGCTATACTGGACTAGAGGAGTACACGACCGAGGATGCTATGCGGCCATCTTAAATCCAGTACGGTGGTACCAACCCGTCGGCTATAATTTGAGCCTACCACCTAGTAAGGGGTAAAGGAAGGGACCTACAGTTTTACACCGGTTCCGAACGGTGAAGCATCAGGTGTAGGTATGCACGTAATTTTTTCGTCAGAAAAAAACTCACTGGTACACGCCGACCGGATTCGAACCTCGGACCTCTCGCATGAGAAGCCGATGCCCAAACCACTCGGCCACCCGCCGCTGTATCCTGACAATCGGGATATGTTATAGTTCGCTCCGCGAACATATGTTCGCGGCGGGAATTAAGAGGGAGCGATCGGCCTCAAAGCCGCCAACTAGCGGAGTACATCCACCGCCTTTGATACTGTATAGCACTGAATAATTCACATCTCCCACAGACGGGGTGTAATGGTTAGAGCTTGACGAACGAGTCGCGATACTGGATCGGTTGTGAAGTAAACCACTTTGAGAAATCTCCATACATTATCATCAGTGTTAAGACGCCGCCGCAAATGACAAACAATTGTCAAATTTCCCCCTTTTATCCCTGCAGAGGACTGGGAAAGAGGAAAAAGGGAAACAACGACGAGGAACGTACGCCGAAGCATCTGGGCTGCTTTTATCATCTAAATTTGTCAGCCTCGATAGCTCAGTGGTGCAGATAGTCGACTGTCGCTATTGATTGTTAAGCAACGCTGGGCGCGGTCAGTTCTTGGATGGGTGACCCCTCGACCGTTGGAGGCTGACCGTGGTTCGGATTCCACGTAAAACTGTAGGTCCCTTCCCTTCTTATCTCACTAGGTGGTAGGGTGTAACCCGCCCGGATTGGTACCAACGCACTGAATGAAACGTCGGTCGAAACTGAGCTCTCATTCCATACAGTCGGTGAATGTGACATTTTCAACATGATTAGAAAAATCAAATCGAATGCAGTGGGGGCGGATGGAATTTCTATGAGAATGTTAGAATTGACCTTGCCAAATTCTTTACAAACCATTACGACCATAATAAATAAATCTATTAGTTCATCTATTTTTCCCAAAATTTGGAAAAAAGCTATTATTACCCCAATTCCAAAAAAAAACCAAATTACTAGTGTTTCAGATCTTCGTCCAATTAGTATCCTGCCAGCCTTGTCCAAAATATTGGAAAAAACTATCTTTCACCAACTTACTAGGCATGTTGAGGACCACAACATTCTACCGCCTTACCAATCCGGTTTCAGAAAATCGTACAGTCCCGCCACAGCTCTGTCGGAGGTAACTGATGGCATTCTTGCATCCATGGACAGAGAACGAGTCTCGATTCTGGTCCTGTTGGATTACTCTCGCGCTTTCGATTGTATAGATGTCAAGCTATTGACTGCGAAGCTTTACCACTATGGTCTCTCACTGTCTGCATGTGAATGGTTTGAATCATATTTATCGGGTTGTGCACAGATCACCAAGGTAATGGGCAGCGATGGTGCTTTTATTTATTCTAATTTGGTCAATCTCGACAAGGGCTGTCCCCAGGGTTCCATACTTTCTCCTATTTGCTATACAATCTACACAGCTGATATGTGTGAATGTGTAAAGCACTCGAACTACCACCTATTTGCGGACGATTGTCAACTTCGGATATCATGCTCTGTTGAGGATTTAGACGTTACTGTAAGCAAACTAAACGAGGACTTAGAAAGGATTTGGCAGTGGTCCGACCGGCATGGACTTGCACTAAACCCGCAGAAGTCGCTCATGATGATTATTGGTTCCAGACAACAACTAGCTAAGATTGCGGTCACGCCACGTGTGGTGCTGAACGGTGTTCCAGTACCCTATGTTCAATCGGCTAGAAATCTAGGGATAATTTTTGATAGCCGATTAACATTCGAAGAGCATGTGCTAAAAAAATGTCAATTTTCCTTCTCTAGACTTAAAGTATTGTATAAAAATAGATCTTTCTTGAGTACAGCTGTTCGAAAAACTGTCTCTGATGCGCTGGTCCTTTCACTATTTGAGTTTGGTTCTACTGTTTATGGCCCACGAATCACTAAGAAGTGCTCCAACAAAATCCAGAGAGTTCAAAATGCCTGTGCTCGCTTTTGTTTTAATGTACCCAAAAGAGCGCACGTTACCCCATTCCTCAACGATCACGGAATCCTAAAAATGAAGCACAGGCGTGAACTGCAGTTCGCTTGTCAAATCCACAAGCTGATAAAATTTGAGAAACCTGACTACCTCTGGAGAAAGTTGGAATGGGCAGGTGAACATCTATCTCGTCAAACTAGAGGTACAGGTCGATTACTCCTCATTGCGAAGCACCGCGGCGCCGCATTTAGAGGTTCATTTCGATATGCGGCGACGCTGTGTTGGAATAATGTGCCACCTCCACTAAAGGAGCTACAGTCCACTGCAGTTTTAAGGATAAACTTAAGAAGATTCTTTTTGAATCTCAGCGTGGCTGAGTAGGAAAATTTATTTATCCTCTCAAATTTATCCTTTCAATATTATTGTTTCGGTTTTGTTCGTTTCTACTTATCTATTATTATAATTATAAGATTTCTAAAATGTGTTCTGTATGTACCTATTGTGTTGTTTGGTTATTCACTAGTGTTTTATTCTTTTCTTTGTTGTGTTTTAATCATTTATTTATGTGTGAGATTGACTGGGTTTGTATTAGGAATTAGGAATTAGAATTAGTTTTATATAATAGATACAGATAATTGTGTAATTGTACTACTATAGAGTACAGTGTAGTCTTAGGATTTGCTTAGTTAATTTTTTGGGCATAGCGTTTGGGTTATATATATAAGGGTAGTTATTTTCTTATTTGTTAAGTATTATTTTATATTGAGTGTGGCTTAAAACCAGCGATTCCATGTAGCTACCTAGCTATATGGAGTCACATGCTGTGTCACATCCTTTTCCGGTCATGGGGGTGGGCACTGTATGTATATCTTTATTTTTTAGGCTAGCTTCGTATTGTCAACTTGTTATTTTAAGGTGTATTTATTGTACTGCCTCGTGATCGAGAATTAAACGTTTTTTACTTACTTACTTACTTAAACGGCTATGTAAATAGTTTGTGTTTTCCGTTCAGTTCAGTCTAGCCGGCACGACCGAAGGGAAGCACTGACATGGCACCTAGCTCACCCGGTGTTATGGGCTGACATCACGGATGTTGTAGGTGATGTAGCCAACCGTGTCAGTTCCCATAAAAAAAATGAAAATATGTATTTTAAAAAAGCGACCAAGTGCGAGTAGGACCCGCGCATCGAGGCACCATGTAATTGAGCGATTATTATTATTGGTTGTTTTACTTTAGAGTGTGCACTATAATCACAACAAGTTTGACGATTATACGAGTATATCTTTTGTTTGTTTTACGCTGAAGGAAAAACAAACAAAAACACCATTGAAAAAAAAAGAACGCGTTTCTTGTATGGGGTAAAAACACTAACTAATTACATAGCTTCTTCGACCAAACTTCGACAGTCGGTGCGGTGGTAGCAAGCCGGGCGGGTTAAACCCTATCACCTAGTAAGGTAAGAAGGGAAGGGACCACAGAACAACGATCGGGCCACACCGCCCGCACCCGCGGACCAGACGGGTCTGGTTAAAAGCTCCTTGGAAGGGACCTACATTAGAAAATTTACATAAGGTGCAAAGGCGGACTTATCCCTTCCCGAGATCTCTTACAGTCAACCTTTAGATGTTTGAAATTCGATTAATATAGTGGAATGTAAAGATTGTAGTAGCAAAAGATTTGAGCGTGAGAATTGAAGATAAAATAATAATAATTGAGAATACATACATATCACACACGCTGAATCCCGACAATCGGGGTAAGCAGAGTAATCGGTGCTGTGCTGCAAGAACTTTGGTAAATTACAGCACAACACCGACCACTTAAGAATAAGGAAATTTAAGAATTAAGAATACTTATATAATAATACCATGAAGTTGTAAGTTTTGTTGTTGACATTGGGCTTTTGAGAACCCATCGGTTTTCTGAATCGTTTCTTTGTCGCACCGCTAGAGTGTGGAACTGTCTTCCGGCGAGTGTATTTCCTGAATCCTTTAACCTGGGTGTCTGGCTAGACAGCCTAGCAACAGTCCGCAAATCTGCTGGCATGGCACCTAACTGAGCGTGGTTTCGCGAGATGTGATTTTGGCTCTGTCGACTGCACCATTGGTCCCTCGGCACAGCCACCCATGCTGGATTACATAAAAAAAAAGAAGTTGAATAAAAGCCATATTTGTTTTAATACATATAAATTACGTAGAATCCGAACCACGGTCAGCCTCCAACGACCGAACGGTTATCTATCCAAGTTCTGACCGCGCCCAGGTGTACGAGCGGCAGTCGACCGATCGCACCACTGAGCTACCGAGGCTAACATGACCGTGCCGTGGCGTGTTGTGCTTGTGAGTAGTTAACTTGTACCACCGCTTGTACTACGGTCTAGAACTCTAGACTAGCTGTCTCAGTTTTATAATGGTAGAGGCGTCAGTTGCCACTCCGCTGCTGGCACTATTGAAGCTACCTAAACACGAAACATATCGCAATATTCACTATTTCCGTATATTTTCGCGATTTCGTTTTTAAGGGACGTGAAAGCCAACGGTAAAAGACGTACAATCAACAATCATTCATCATCATCATCCTTATATCATACTAATAATAAATCTGTAAGGGATGGTCATGGAGTAAGTTACTTTGTTTTATGAGATAATGAGTTTGTAGACTCTATGTATGATACTAAAAACTAAATTGAAGATTTTTAGAAATTTTTAGTATTCATGTATGTATGTATGTTCCTCCATAACTCTTAAACCGATCATCCGAATTCGGTGAAACTTAGTACAAGCACATTTAACTATACGGGACACAGGATAGGCTAAATAAAATTTTGTTCCGGTTACGCTAAGATGTGGCTCTCATACACACCGAATTGTTCCGCGCGCCGAAATAAAGATGCGGTAGCGGGCTTACTTACTTTCTTCTTTTTAAATACAAATTTCACGCGAGCGAAACCGCGGGCAACAGCTAGTATTTTATAAACAATTTAATTTAAAAAGATAAGTCATAAAATGTTTAGTGCTCTCGTAAATAGAGTACTTCTCAATAGGGCACTTAGGGTGATTAGGTAGCACCTATGAACTAACAACCCAGCGCGAAGGACTTGCGATTCAAAGAGGGAACTCAGTCAAACACAGGTTGTACTATCCTTTCTTGCGTTAGCGCGCCTCGCAAAGTCTGCCCTCAACTCAACTCTCTCTCTTTTTAGGCTTGATTTTATTAACCCCCGACGCAAAAAAGAGTGGTGTTATAAGTTTAACGTGTGTGTGTATAGGTGTGTCTGGCTGTGGCATCGTAGCATAGTAGATGGACCGATTTGGATGGGTTTTTTTTTATGAGAAAACTGGTTTCATCGGGATGGTTGTTAGCTATGTTTGTAATAAAGTAATTAAGTAATAAAGTGTTTTTTTTAAAAGCTTGAAATAAAAGTTAAATTACAAATTAAAAAAACGCCGACCCTTAAAAATTCAAAAATAATTTCCGTTAACTTACTTAAAGGAGTTGGGGGACCGCATAAAATATAAAACTCAGTACAGCGCGGGAATTTACCGCTGCGCAGGTGTGTACATTAGGGTTCGACATAATATGCATCTGCAATTTTTACACCGGCTGTACTTTATCTAGCCAGGAGGCTTCGGCGGAGGCACAGCGACAGTGTACATGTTTAATGCGGCCCACACATGCGGCCCGATCGTAAGCCACGCGCTTTATGCCACGGAGCCCTGGAGCAGATGCCAGCCGCGCAGGAGTGGAACTCGGTTAGGTTGGAGTAGGTTATTTAACTTTATTTTTAACCCCCCAAGCAAATAGCGATATAGAATTCAAATTGTTTATATGCATACGCTCAAATTTTATTAATAACTTGACTGAACCCTATGTTCTTTGGTTTGTATTTTATTATTTTTTAATGGGTATATCTTGACATAATATTTTTATTTTTTTGCTTAGATATAGTATGTTATGTTTAACATAATGAAAACTTAGTATGTAAGTTATATTTAAAAAAAGCTCTGTAATGTTTCTTAGCCGGTTCTTCCTTATAGATTGCACTGCTGAACGGGACGTGACAAAAAAAAATATGACGAACCATACTGAATATATGCATATTGTTACAATGAAATATTGTTATTGTTGTGTGTTCTTTATGGCGAAATAAATATCTGAATCTGAATCTGAATCAAAAAGAGGTGTGTTATAAGTTTGACGTCTCCGTCTGTTTGTGTGTCTGATTCCTTTAAAATGTACTAACATATTTATTAAATAATTTTTTTAATTGTTTGCATTGTAGTTTCAATTTCATGTGTTATTTTTATTTTATGTTCAATTTTAGTTTTTTTAGTTTAGTCTGAAATTTTGTAAAATTCTAACTGAGTGAGTCTTATTTTTTTGATTATATTTAGGTACATTGGTGTCTTCAATTTGTTTTAAATTTAATATGTTGAATATTAATTTATTTGAATAATTTATTTATTTGGTTTTTACATACATACATATACATACATATCACACACGCTGACTCCCGACAATCGGGCTAAGCAGAGTAATCGGTATTGTGCTGCAAGAACTTTGGTCAATTGCAGCACAACACCGACCACCACATTTCGCAAAGTATTCGAACAAGATTAAATCGATCAAGCAGAAAGTAAGGCACTAAGACCCACCTGCTGCATGACTCGGTGGAAGTACCGTGCCAAGGTGAGAGGTGACGAGCCTGTCGCCCTTTAGCACGGCATCTTGTCCTTATCCCTTAGTCGCCTTTTACGACATGCATGGGGAGATATGGAGTGGGGATATTCTTTTTAAGTACCGGCATTATTATTTCGTAATGTGTTTGAATATACCTCTCACAACATCTAATTCAAAACATAACACTTGCGTCTTCAAAAGGCGTGCCATTAACATCGATGATAATCTTTTTGAGTTCCTTTAAACATAGGGCACACTAAAAGTTTCCGGAATTGGCCACTTACATAAACAATATTTAAAAAGTAATTACAACATTTGAAAATGGAACTCTTTGGCTGTAGAATGTAGTTTGTTTCATCTGACTGTCAATTGTTTTTCCATTGTGGCGCCATTTTAAAAATTGCGTGTCTACATTAACATAAATTTAACCCGGGAAAATTTTCGTAGTATGATTTTCTACGATTTTAAGTGTAATTTGACAGCTCATCAGAGCCTCGCTCGGCTTCAATCTGCTTTTGGCGATGAAGCACCATGCAAGACGACTATTTATTGCTGGTTTGCAGAATTCAAGCACCGTCGTGTCAATCTCAGTGACTAATCTCGCGATGGTCGCCCGTTCACCGCTGTGAACAACAAAAACATCGATGCTGTACGCCGTATGATCGAAACAGACAGGCATGTGACCTACAATGAGATTCGGGCATCCATAGACATAGGCATGAGTCAAATACAATCAATCCTACACAAACATTTGGGTGTGAGAAAGCTGTGCTCGCGGTGGAACCCACACAATTTGACCGAGGCTCAAAAAACGCACCGCGTCACTTGGTGCAATGCCATGCTTACCAGATGCAACAAAGGCGCTTCAAATTTGGTGTGGGACATAGTAACAGGTGACGGCACCTTGTGACTTTTTTCTGTTCCCAAAAATTAAGAACCAATTACGCGGTCAACGATTTTCATCGCCAGAAGAGGCTGTCGAAGAATATGAAAAACACGTTTCTGAGGTCACCACGGAGGAGGGGCACAAAAGTTTTCAAAATTGGTTTAATCGTATGAAAAGTGCATTTACGCAAAGGGAGAATATTTTGAGAAACAATAAATTCATTTTTGACCTTTAATAGTATTTTATTCTTATTAATTCCGGAAACTTTTAGTGTGCCCCACGTAGTATCTTGCCGAGCGTTGTTTCGCGAGCAATGGTTTTACTGGTTGTTTGTCCTATGGAAAACACCGTGCCAGATTATTGAGAAAACTAATTTATTCATAACCTGTAAGTTTGTATGGGGGTTAAGACTTGGGGTTGAACATTTTAAATACTATTGGGAATAGACGTTTTATAGATACTACCATGGACGTTGCTCTGATGAATTGGCTTCCCTCATCCCTCCTCCCCCCATCCGTCTCCGCCACACCCGCTGGACTCGCTCGGTACATCCATATCTTGCTGACACCCAACTTCTAAGAACACATCGTTTTTCGAAATCTTTCCTGCGTCGAACGGCGAAAATATGGAACGGTCTTTCGGTGAGTGTGTTCCCTATATCCTGGGAATCTTCAAAAGGCGTGTCAATAAATTAGACGACAACCTTTTTGTCCGCCTCATAGCCGGCATGGCGCCTCTCTGAGTGTAGTTTCGCGAGGAATGGTGTTATCGGCTGTGTTTGATCTTCCGTTGAAGTATTGGGCACAGACACCCGCGCTGGCTGTCTGTAAAAAAAAGACTCAAATCTCTAATTTCTAAAAATATAATATTAATTCCGGCTTTACAATATTCACGTCTCTAGAATCGATCAACGCTATTCCTCAGGTAATGTATCTCATTACAGAACAGAAATAGCGGGGGATTACCGCGAGCAGAGCCTTAGGTAGAGGCGGAAGTATTTCAAAAGCTCCCAGCTTATCCTTTCCGCCAGGGCCCGCGCACTGGCGGACCTAGCCTTTAGTGTAGCGACACACCTGCCGAAGGTGCGGCGCCGACACCTCGGCGCGACTGAATTATCGGTCGTAGTATTCGGTTGGCATGACACACCAAACGCGTTGAACAATCGGAACTCGGAATTACGCGGCGTCTAGTTCAGCGCCTTGCGCGACCGAAAATTACGTGGCGCCGTCGTCGGTCGAGTCGTCACTTTGTGGATAGGTATCGCGGAGTGCGGAGTGCGCCGCTCGCATCGGAAGCGCGCGCGCGCTGAACGTTCAACTACGCTCGCCGAACTTTACGACGAGTACGCGCCGCATGATGTGTCGTTTGCTATGCAAAATACATTGAATGCGTTCTCACGGAAACAGTCGCTAGACGAAAGGTTCGGCGATCGCCGACGCCAAGTAATTTCGGCATGATGTGCCATAGAAAACACTGCGAGCGTATTTAGCCGAACTTTCGGCGCCGCACCTTCGGCAGGTGTGTCGCTACACTAGACTAGCATTTGTCAGCCTCGGTAGCTCAGTGGTGCGGTCGGTCGACTGTCGGTCGGATCATAAGCACACCTGGGCGCGATCAGTGGATGGATGGGTGACCGCTCGACCGTTGTTGGCATTCCACGTAAAACTGGAGGTTCCCTTTCCTTATTACCTTACTAGGTGGTAGGGTTTAACCCACCCGAGTTGGTACCACCACACTGAATGAAAGGTCGGTCGAAACGGCTATTTACATAGTTCATGTTTTCCGTCCAGTTCAGTGTGGCCGACATGAAATGAAATGAAACACTGACATGGCACCTAGTTTACCCGGTGTTATGGGCTGACATCACGGATGTTCTAGGTGATGTAGCAAACCGTGTCAGTTAAAAAAAAAAAGTAGAAACATGTCGATAAAATATGAACCTGGCACGATTTGATATATCATACGTGTAAATGTAAATATGGCATATGACAATGGAGTAAGTATAAGCGGCGGGTGGCTGAGTGGTTTGCGCATCGGCTTCTCATGCGAGAGGTTCGAGGTTCGAATCCGGTCGGCGTGTACCAATGTATTTTTTTCTGACGAAAAAAAATTACGTGCATAGCTGCTTCACCCTTCGGAACCGTTTTAAACTGTTGTCCCTTGCCCTTTACTAGGCGATAGGCTCAAATTGTAGCTGACTGGGTTGGTATCACCGTACTAGATGTAAGATGGCCGCATAGCAGCCTCGGTTGTGTTCTTCTCTAGTCCATTATAGCCACAAATCCAGGGAAGTCTCCGGTATGGCACCTACCTTCTCGGAGGTGATATTGGCTGGTCAGAGCATAATGTATTGTATTGTATTTATTTATTGTAATGTAAAATTTCACACACATAAAAATGATGGCTAGGTACATGTTCGTCATTTACATTAGTCGTCAATAGTACGTCAATGACGATCGGTCATACAAATAAATGGTCAAATTAAAATAGTTATACAATAAACTGTACAATATATTAATCATTAAATTCGTCATCAAGGTATTCAGTATTATTTTTACCATTAGGTATTTTGTACCGTGTGGGGTCGGTACTTAAAAAGAATAGCCCCACTGCATCTCTCCCCGTCGCATGTCGTAAAAGTCGACTAAGGGATCGTCAGCCTCGGCAGCTCAGTGGTGCGGTCAGTTATTGGATGGGTGACCGCCCGACCGTTGGAGGCTGACCGTGGTTCGGATTCCACGTTAAACTGTAGGTCCCTTCCCTTCTTACCTTACTGGGTGGTAGGGTTTATCCCGGCCGGGTTGGTACCACCGCACTGAGCGAAACGTCGGTCGAAACGGCTATGTAAATAGTTGGTGTTTTCCGTCCAGTTCAGTGTAGCCGGCGCGAAATGAAGGGAAGCACTGACATAGCACCTAGTTCACCCGGTGTTATGGGCTGACATCACGGATGTTGTAGGTGATGTAGACAACCGTGTCAGTTTCCATAAAAAAAAAAAAAATTCAGTTACCTTGTAATAAGGTTTGTTTAACAGTATGTCCTTTATTCGGCACCTAAAAACAGTATTACTCTCAATCACTTTTAGTGACCGAGGCATGTGCTTTGGCCCCTCCGACTCAGCCACTCATACCGGGTTACATAAAAAACAACAATATTTTGGTCCACTCGCAGCGCCCCCTCTAAGTCCGCCCCTGTTATTGTGGTAGCGGGTCGGTCCCAGGGCGCGGCACTTAAGTAAATATTCTTTTAGCATTCGACAGAATTGGTGGCAACTTCGTAGACTGTTGAAATAAAACGCAGAACCTATCTGGTATTAAGTAGGTCCTTATTCGTTCCCGGTCGTAATGTGGAGGGACAATTTTTTGCTTTGGTTTGTGGTTTTAAAATGGCTTTATCGTGTAGAAAGATGATGTTTTTTTTTTTCCGAATCCTACAAAATTAAAGCGACGATTTTGTAATTAATATAGATATTTAAGTAATCCGGTACCTATGGGTAATGTACAAAAAAACGGGCCAAATGCTAGTCGAACTCGCGCTTGATAAAATAAAATAAAATAAAATAAAATAAATGAAATAAAATTCGTCATTATTTTCGGTAGATGGCGCGCATACACTTTTTAGTTTCTTGTATGGGGACCCCCGTGAATTTTACTTTTTCAAATTTTTATTATTTGTTGTTATATCGGTATACTCTGTGAAAATTTTAACGGGCTGCCTATTACGGTTCAAGAGATGCAGCCCTCGGACAGACAGACGGACAGACAGACAGACAGACAGACAGACGGCGCGGCGTAGGCTTAGTCATTACTAAGCCTACGACTACGCCTAGGGTTCCGTACGACAGATACGGAGCCCTAAAAAGGGAACTGTTGTATGAACTGTGTCTGTTGTATGTATGTTTAAGGTAAACTCCGGAACCACTGAACAGATTTGTATGCGGCTTGCTCCAATGTAAAGAGTAGTTCTTGAGGCTCGCTATATGCTATATAGTATTTACCATCACGCTAAATTACCTTAGGGTTGAGAAGTATCCAAATGAAGCACAGTATGAACGGAATTTTGTGTCAAATGGTAGTAATAGCACAGATTACTTAATGTAATAGATGGTGTTAGCAAATCTGTCGTGTTGCGAGGGGAAGGGAGGGGCAGCGAGGGAGGGAGGAAGAGAGAGATAGAGAATATAAGAGAAGCGATAGTTTATTATGATATTTGCGATTAAATCGGATTAAATCGGAAAAGCTAGTATGAATATAAGAACACTTCGAATACATTATTGTAATATATGAAATTATAATATAATAGGTTGTAATCTGTTGATCTCGGGCTTGTATGAAAGTAGGTACATTTACATAATGTCCCGGGTGTTATATGTTTTATCCTGTACGATCTACATTATCTCTAAATTGATCTGCGCTCATTCTGTGTCGCCTTTTATAATATTTTAAAATTTATTGGTTTATTTAGATAAAATACGCTAACTTCTTTCGAATTATCTATGTTAATGTTTTTATTGTTTATTGTTTATTGTATAATTTCATCCACAGGTAGGTAACCTACGCTTGGACATGTCGAAAATTCCACCAGTTCTACAACAAACAAACTTCGCAAGTCACAATGTTTTGTTAGTACCTTAAAAGTATTATATTATAGTAACTTACAAATAATTAACCCATACTACCGCTCACAAGAGCATTAATATTTACAGCATAAACATGAATACTGAAGAATCTGACCACACTGCCTATTTAAATTACCTATATCTGGTGTATAGTGCCATCGTCAATTTTGATATTTCATATTATATCAAGTCAAATAAAACAAATTAGTTTACGTTTATTACAAAGAAATGTAATAAGTCATATTAAAAATCAAATGATACAAAGTGTATCGAATTGTCAAAATTTGTTAGTGGGAAAAATAGTAGTCAGACTCTTAGATAAAATTACGGTCAGTTAATGCATCCTTAATACTGTAATAACTCTTTTCAATTAACATTATTTTAATCCGTCGTTTAAAATTATTGTCATCTAATTGTTTTATGTTAGGAGACAGTTTATTATAAAATCTAACACTATTACAAATAAAGCTTTTTGTAGTTTTAGGTAATCTATGTCTTATTAGTTGTACATTATTCTTACCCCGTGTGTCATAGTTATGATTGTCGGAATTGAGAGAGGAATCATGAATGTATTTATTTTTACTGCACTGTGTGTGGCCGGTACTTAAGAATAGCCCCATTGCATCTCTCCCTGTGCGTATCGTGAAAGACGACTACGGGGTAAGGACAAGATGCCGTGAATAAGGGCGACAGGCTAGCCACCTTTCACCTTGGCACGGCCTTTCCACCGAGTCGTGCAGCAGGTGGGCGCCTTACTTGCTGCCTGATGTAATCTTGTCCGAATACTTTGCTAAACGTGGTGGTCGGTGTTGTGCTGTAATTTAAAAGAGCACCTGCAGCACAACTCCGATTACACATTTTATTTGTAAAGGCATGTCTAGTGTGAACGTTGTTGGCACGCAGAGGGTTCCGTAGCTATGAATTTCACGCGAGCGAAAACGATTTCGAACCGTGTGGGGCCGGTACTTTAAAAGAATAGCCCCACTGCATCTCTCCCCGCGTATGTCGTAAAAGGCTACTAAGGGGACAACCATTAATCACGTGAGCAAATTTTTTGGATTTTTTGATAAAAATAATATTGTTCTGTGTTCGTCCGCAGGTGATATCGACGCGCGACACCCACCCCGCGCTACGGTGAGGCGATGCAGAGCTGTTCCCGGCGGGGGCGGCGCGCTGGTGCAGGGCGCGCGTAGTGCGGGCGGCGGGGGCGCGGGCGGCAGGCTGGCGGGCTACCCCAGGCACGCGCTGTACGCGGGCGCCGCGACCGCCTACCATGCGCGCGCGCCCGCCACACCGCTCAATGCCAGTCTGTATCCTATTACTGTCTATCTTGCAATATTTTTCTTAATAATAAATGGTAAAATTTGAAAATGGAACTATACAACTTGTCCCAAAACTCAACGCCAAGCGGGAACCAGGGAGTAGGCCAGTTTATGACTACCCAGGGAAAAATAAGAAAAAAAATCGGAGTCATTTGTGTTTCATGATATGAGCGTTTTTTTTTTAAATTGGTTGTCTGTAAAGTCGGTTTACGGACGATAGTTTTACGTGATAACGTCAACGCTTGGGCCGATTGTGCCTCTCTATCGCTTGTTACGCGCTCTCGCTTGAACACACAGGCTCAGATGGAACGTGACACTTTTTCGTGCGTGCAGCCGGTGTTCATCAATTTATAAGACGTGACGTTATCACGTCAAAAAAACGTTGAAAATTTACATCTCGTACAACATTTTAGGTATTACGATTACTTTGCAAATATAATTGTTAAAATTTTTATATTGTAGGCCTAAATAACTCTGCTATTGATAACTATCACAAATAAAACCAGAATGCCTGTAGTTTTACCAAAAAATATTCAGTAAAATTGTTTTCTAAAAAAAATAATAATTTTTTTCTTATTTTTCCCTGGGTAGTCATAAACTGGCCTACTCTCTGGTTCCCATTTGATGTTGAGTTTTGGGACACGTTGCATACAAGATACGCTATCGCTAGTAAATAGGCTGGGTGATGATCAGATTCATATGTATGCCATAAAATGTATAAGTAGTGTGTATATGTATAGTCAGCCTCGGTAGCTCAGTGGTGCGGTCGGAACCCTGCGAGCGCGGTCAGTACTTGGATGCGTGACCGCTCGACCGTTGGAGGCTGACCGTGGTTCGGATTCCATGTAAATTATGAGCCCCTTCCCTTCTTACCTTACTAGGTGGTAGGGTTTAACCCGCCCGGGTTGATACCACCGCACTGAATGAAACGTCGATCAAAACGGCTATCTAAATAATTCGTGTTTTCCGTCCAGTTCAGTGTAGCCGAGATAAAATGAAGGGAAGCACTGACATGGCACCTAGTTCACCCGGTGTTATAAGCTGACATCACGGATGGTGTAGGTGATGTGTAGCTAAACGTGTAAGGTTCCATGAAAAAAAAAAAAAAGTAGGTAAATCGATGACTAACAAAACATTGTGACTTACTAAGTTTGTTTGTCGGTTCTTCTTCGCATTGAATAAGAACTGGCGGAATTTTCGACATGTCCAAGTTAATAGGTTACAGATCTGTGGATGAAATTATACAATAAACAATAAAGAGTAAAATCTGTCAAGTGCGAGTTTTACTCGCGCACGGAGTTTCCGTATCTATCCGATAACAATAATATCCGCCTATCTTTTGTCTTTCAACAATGCAATGTATAAAAGCCTGTGGCGCCATCTATTATTCAGTAGCGTGGCTAATTGATTTTTCACACGTTTGTTGTATGGGAGCCCCCCTTAATTTTTAACATTTAATTTTTTTTATCATTCTTTGTTATATCCGCCATAGTAACACATATTCTGTAAAAATTTCAACCTATTACGGTTCAAGAGATACAGCCCTCGGACAGACGGACGGACGGACAGACAGACAGCGGAGGCTTAGTAATAGGCTTCCGTACGGGATACGGAGACCTAAAAAGTATAGAATGAAGAAAAAGTATATAATTTCAACGAGATGACGATTCATTATCTTGAATTTTCGAAAAAGTCCCGTGAAAAGAAATATTGCTCTCGTCATTTTTCTTAAGAAAGTCATGAAAATATCATCGAAGCGACTGATTGAAACGAAAGATTCTAATAAAATATCAAATGAAAAGCGAAATTGAATGAAATTCCAAAATACACATTAAGAAACGTAGGTTGAGTGTCATCAATTGGCGTACATAACCTAATATTCGCTGGCGCCGCCGGAGCGGCCTATGTCAGTCGGAAAATTTTATCTGATTACCCCAAATATAAGGGGGAAATTGGAGTCTCTAATTTACCGGTGGCCGATAGAGAACTGCCTACACTCCCCTGCCGACACCGAGTCACGCGGGAATAGATGCTTTAGGTCAACTTTATATGTGAAATTGACTTTTGATCGTTAAATTCTTGGTCGACAGTGTTTATGTTCGTTCACAGTGTCGATATTTTAAGTGACTATAATATCACAACCCTTATAGGTAGGGTACGTAGGTAGGTAATATTTTGTGAGAATTTCAACCGGCTAGCTATTACGGTTCCAAAGATAGCTATTACAGACAGACAGACAGACCGACAGTATATCAGCTTAGATCGGATTTGCTATTAAACCGAATGTACCGCGAGCGAAGCCGCGTGCAAAGGCCAGTTATTATATAAAAGTAATAATTACTCTTGTCTTAATTACTATAATAAATAACAACAGTTAGGCGTGCATGTGGTGTCTATTATAAAAATGTATTGTAGAAATATTTAATATTTCTCATAAATACATACATGCATACATACCGCACGCGGGGTAAGCAGTGTAATCAGTGTTGTGCTGCAAGAACTCTGATAAAATATAGCACAACACCGACCACCACATTTAGCAAAGTATTAGGACAAGATAATTATTCTAAAGCAGCAACAAAGTCACGCCGGATGTTAACAGTCCACCAAATCTCGATGAAACAATTTTCACCAAAAAGTACTATAAAATGACCGAATCTGGGAAAAAATTTAGAGCTTTTCGTCTTCAAATATGGACCCCTTTCGAACCCTGAAGTTACGAAACCCTATCCTGAAACATCCTGTCTAATGCATGTACAAATTTTATTATTTTCGACTTTAACTTGTCGACATAATTTCACAAACGACCTAGTAAGGGGCCAGGGAAGGTCCCTTCCTTTGGACCTTACTAGGTGGTAGGCTCAAATTGTAGCCGACTGGGTTGATACCACCGTACTGGATGTAAGATGGCCACATAGCAGCTTCGGTTGTTGGCTCCTCTACTCCAGTATAGCCATCAATCCATGAAAGTCTCCGGTATGGCACCTACCTTCTCGGAGGTGATATTGGCTGGTCGGAGCATGCGCTTTGGCCCCTCCGACTCAGCCACTTATGGGTGGAACTGCTAAAAAAAACAATTCCTCCGACAAATCGTGCGTATCCCCCAGACATAACATTTCACCCGTACGAGACGACTGGAAGGCGAACCCGCCCGAAGGCTTCGAGGCACTGGGGTCGGGGGTTGGGGGTGGAGACGTGGGGGCGGACGTCACCCGAGCGGCAGGTGCAGTATATAGGAAAAATGAATTTTCTATTTGTTGCTTCTGATCACGTAAGTACTTAAGAGCAGCCTCGCCTTGATCGTAATCTTAGCTTAGTAGCGTATGTAACGGCGGCGGTTATCTATGGTATGAACATTAAATATAGTGCTCATCCTTACCTTCAATAAAATCCAACGTCTGCTTTCTGTCTGTCTGTCTGTCTGTCTGTCTGTCTGTCTGTCTGTCTGTCCGCTTATAACTAGAGAAACACTGAACCGATTTTAATTTAAAAAAATTCTACGGATAGCTTGAATCTTCCCACCAACCATAGGCTACTTATTATCACGCTAAATGTCTTATGAGGTTAGCAGAGAAGTCAAATATGAGAGCGGGCGGAGCCGCAGGCACAGCTATTCACTATACTATACGTATACCAGCCTTGAAAGCCCACGCGTTTTCCGTTGTAGGTTTCGCCTTAAGTCATTTCAAGGCGCCGCCGCCGCCGCGCCGCTTCGATGGTTGGAGTAGGATGCAACACAATCAATAAATAAGAAATTAGGTTTTTAGTTAAACAAAAACAGTAAAAAGCTTTAGATAGTTATATATTCAACAAATAAAATATATTTTTTCCAAAGCCTTGATTTTGTCACGTTGCCTAAAATACGTTTTTATAACTAAATTCAGAGGCATGTTCACGATTTTTTTCTATCGAGCGAAGTTACTTAATCAAATCGTGTTTTCAAAAAGCTATCGATCGATGCTGCCTACTACCAGCTGGACTCCGCTGTACTAGAGAGTGCGCTACGAAGGACGTTTCAAAGATCGCAATACCTGAGGTGTGAGGGAAGGAAGCGGGGTGCGGGGAGCCGACCGGTAGAGGTGGTTGCTGGCGCGGGAAGCGAGCGGGAGAGAGGAAGCGATGTTTCAGGCCGGGGCGGCGGCGACGCGGCGGTGCGCGCGGATCGACGTCGTCGTCGGCGGCTCGCGATCGACTAATTCACTTGCGGCTAGATGGCCTCAACTCGGTGGAACATTGCGCGCTTTCTGTATGCATTATCTAGTAAGAAATACATAAAACTCGACGTTGCCACGCCGTGTTTTCTTTGTTCCGTTTTCCGTACGTTTCGTTTGTATGTTTGTGCTTCTATCACGTAGATGTAACCACTGACCCAATTCGGACGAGTTATCAGAAAAATTTAGGGCTTAACTTGTAGTAATATAATAGGTTATATAGCATCAAGCTATATAGCCTAATCTTTCTTAATAATCTAATCTATTCTAGTGTATTTGAATTTGTTGTGTGTGCAATGGGACAAGTGCCTGAATTAATAAATGATTTGATTTGATTTGTTATTGTTCCTATGTGCTGAATAGTGGGGTCAGAAGTGAGCAGAGTCGAAATTATAAAATATTTTCATGTTTATTTTACTCAATTTGGTATTTATAATTTTTTTCTGGTTGAACACGGAATCCATTCCCTGCTCTACTGCCATAAACAAAACCGGTCAAGTGCGAGTCGGACTCGCGCACCGAGGTTTCAGCACCACAAAAAAACCCCTTGAAAAACACGTTTCTTGTATGGGGGGTTCCCCATACAAGTAACTTTGTTTTTACATAACTTAATTTTAGACATAACATTTTTTTAATTATTTTATGTTATATCCGCACATATAATACACATATTCACTTCTTTTGTTGTTGTGGTTGAAATTTTCACAACAAATATTTTGTGAAAATTTCAACCGGCTAGCTATTACGGTTCCAAAGATACAGCAGTAGGACAGACAGACAGACAGACCGACAGACATATCAGCTTAGATCGGATTTGCTATTAAACCGAGTCTACCGCGAGTGAAGCCGCGTGCAAAGGCCAGTTATTATATAAAAGCAATAATTACTCTTGTCTTAATTACTATAATAAATAACAACAGTTACGCGTGCATGTGGTGTTTCAACCGGCTTGGGTAACGCAAGTGGTAGCTCTAATGTTTATAGGTACATTAGTATACTTAAAATAATATAATATCATGACATCAGCACGAAAAGGGCTCGCATCAAATACGCTAATTTGAAGCGAAAGCTCCTAATATGTAATTTAGAAGGTAAACGAGCTAATGTTTTAGCATATTAAGCGGATGCTAATTCAAAATTTAGCGTAAGTGACGAATTTTAGAACGAAATTTTAGCTGCCGAAATTGTTGGAACTTTCCTTTTAACGATGGCCCCATGTAGCTATCAAGATAATTTTGAGTGTACAGAGCGGGCAGACGAAACCGGCTTGAAATGAAATGTAATGGTTTTAATTTTGCTCATCTAACACACACCCACATAAATATTAACACATGCAACACAATATGGACAGACGGTCTGACACAGCCTTAGTCTATCACCACAGAGCCTTGATTTTAAGGTAGTTTTTTTTTATTTACCTTAAAATGTATCTAGCCACAATAAAACGGAAGAATAAGGAAAAGAAAGAAGTTTTACAGTTACCTATAATTAAAATACATCACAAAGTGATACGCACACAACACAACATACACAAAATACATCCGTCCGTCCGTCTGTCGATTTGCATGTCCCAATTCACATTTTTTTGTTATAAAGCCGTTCTGAGACGTTTTTCCAACCGCGCGATTGGTCCCGGCCGCATATTTCCAAAGTCTAGTATGCGAGTTTCTCTGATTGGTGGAGAGATTAGTCTGGCGCCGCCTCCGGCACACCCAGCGAACCTACTGATTCCGATATTCGTTTGGTCGCATATGTACTTTGGTGGCTCAGTGGTAGAGAGTAGGGTTTTTATTTTTTCGATCTCGGCCATGGGTTCGTGTCCCTTTTGCCAAAATTAGTTTTTTTTGTTTTAATATTTTTTTAAAGCAATGTTAGGGTGTTAAAATTAGGTTATGGTTATTTTTTTATAACCAACTAAGAACACTTTATTTTCGGAAATACTTCCGAAATTTATATTTCCCGCCAAAGTTGAGAACGACCAATCAGAGCAACTCGCATACTAGACTTTGGAAATATGTGCCCCGGCCAGTGTGGACAGTAAACGAGCGACATTTGCGCCAATAATGTGAGCGGCCAAGCGGAGCTAACACAATTACACTCACCCGATGCGCGCCAATGTAATCTGCTGTGCACGTCCAGCGTGTTCCACTTAGTTCCGCCGCCACATAGAGGAAAACAAAAAAACTGGCCAAGTGCGAGTCCAACTCGCGCACCGAGGGTTCCATCTTTTTTTGTTTTTTTTTTTTATTTTATGGAAACTGACACAGTTGGCTACATCACCTACAACATCCGGGATGTCAGCCCATAACACCGGGTGAACTTGGTGCCACGTCAGTGCATCCGTTCGGTCGTGCCGACTACACTGAACTGGACGGAAAACACAAACTATTTACTTATCCGTTTCGACCGACCTTTCATTCAGTGCGGTGGTACGAACCCGGGCGGGTTAAACCCTACACCTACACCTAGTGTACCTAACACCTAGTAATATAAAAAGGGAGTCATATCCCTTAGTCGCCTTTTACGACATACACGGGGAGAGATGCAGTGGGGCTATTCTTCTATTCTTTTAAAGTACCGGCCCCATTCGGTTCGATCTATGCACTAGTTAAAATGCTTCATACTCTTTTCGGTAGATGGCGCGCATACACTTTTTAGTTTCTTGTATGGGGACCAACCTTCTTTTCTATCATTTATTGATTTACGTTTTGTTTATAGACGTCCAGAGATACCAGCCTTTCGGCTACAAAATCCAGACGTCTACAACCTGCACTCTTGCGAGTACAGTGATCATGTATGCCAGATCGAGGCCCCATAGCTGATCTGTCGAGCATCCGTTCTTCCGAAAAAAATCCCATGGGAAACACAGGCTGCGACCTTTCCCCAGCCGATCCGAGCCACCACCCGTCCACCCGAAGGAACCCCCGACCGAAGTCGAGAGCCGGGGGGTGAAGCCTTCACTGCCACTGGGGTCAGCACCCTATCCAACCGCAACCTGTGCCCAGGGCCTCAGCGTTTTGTACTAGCCCAAAGGCTTTTGTTTTCACCAGCTATGTATATGCGTGGAAGTGCATATGACCACCACCTAATGTGTACCGGGGATCCACCGGTCTCGAATGACAGACTTACGTCAGCGTCATTAGCTCGTGAGAAATCCATCCCACATCCACATATAAGTGTGTGTAGCACCGACATACCGATCTACATTATTCGCATGTCTACCAATTCTCCACATTGGTTACGGAGCTCTAAGTGGCTCACCACTCGCAGCTTTCGCTACTTATTCCCGTGTTAGGTGCTTGGTGTATGGGGACCCCCGTGAATTATTTACTTTTTCTTATTTTTTTGTTGTTGTTATATCGGCCATACTAACACATATTCTGTGAAAATTTCAACGGGCTACCTATTACGGTTCAAGAGATACAGCCCTTGGACAGACAGACGGACAGACAGATAGACAGACGGCGGAGGCTTAGTAATAGGGTCCCATACGAGGGATGTGGAACCCCCAAAATGCGAGATTTGGAAGAGATAAGTATCGGAACGCGCGAGCGATTGGCGCGACCAGCCGATATTTTCGTTGTATATTTTGAGTTAAAATTATTGAATAATGAATAAAAAACCAATGAAATATTTATTTATATGCAAATAAAGGGAAAAGCAAACAATTAGAATTTTTCTAAAGTTTAAGATAAGTATTTTATATTTAAATAAAAGTGATACAAATATATTACGTGCTGGTACAATAAGCTCGACAAGGATAGGTACCTAATTGTGACTAAAATATAAATAAAACAAAATAGAGGGAAAAGAAATGAAAAAAAAGAACCTGTAATTTAAGTAATTCGTTTTGAATGGAAGATATTGAAATGGAATTAAATTCATAGGTACTGTACGAAAACTTTTAAAAAAGTTACAAGAAGACTGTCTTAGGTGCCTCTCCCTCCACCCGCGCATTTATGTAAATTGAGACCCAGTGTCGTTTTCACTTTGACATCAAATAAAACAAGCTTAATAATCGTTATTCAAGAAAACATAAAAAAGTACCTAATACAAATACTAAAGAATTAAAACCTACCTAACATAACAAATTTAAAATAACTATCAACAGTGCAACAGGGGCGTTTAAAATAAAATAAAAGTTTAGTAGGTAATAAAAATTATGACAATAGGTTGTACTGCTTTGCTACATCCAAAGAGTTTGTATTACGTCGCTAAGGAGCGCAGCGACGTAATACAAACTCTTTGGCTACATCGTGCTATCAGCGAACCCAATTTATTATCTGACTTCACGACGGTCGACTAGCGCCATCTACATTCATACGGTGTAAAGTTTCAAGGTCGGTAAAACAGGTTCGCTCGTCCCGTTGCCGAGGAGAGCGAAGCGCGCAGTCGCGTCGCAGACGTCACGCGTTCGTTGTGTGTGTCTGCGTGCGGTACGAAGTTCGTTCGTTTCGTTTTTTCGTTCACTGTGTGCGTGTTTGGCGCGAGGCGACGTCATGTCACCGTTCGTGAGCGCATAATGTCAATAATGTGTGCTGTCAAATAACAAGGAAATTGAATACATTCGCCACATTTTGGATTTCTCTTCCACTTCTGACTAATAAGGTAAGTTGTAATTGTATACTTTGTTCAGATTCATATAGAATGTCTGTGTGTATGCACATAACCTCAAATTACTTGATGTTCCATATAATCGATCATATCGTATTTGTACTCGCATTAGTTGGTTTCTAGTCGTCAACTGTTCCGATAATTTATTCGAGACGATGCGGATTTATCAGATAAAATGAATATGAAATGTTTAAGGTTACCGGTACCGATACAATAGACAATAAAAATAATATAATATACAATAATAATTCGACTCTAAAAATTGTATTGTAGTATAATAGAGCTCAATTAAAATAACATTTTGTTATTATAGTGATACGTACTTAAGTAAAATTCTTAATTTCGATTTTCTTTGATTATCCCATAGTCTTGGAAATAAGAATCAGCTTTCATTTGGATATTCTATTCTTTTTATATTTACACAAGTTTTAACTCAATTAGATAAATATTATTGAATTAATAATATTGTATCGTTGTGACCCATTTATCAGGCAAACATTTATCATTCATTTACCGATAACGTTCTTTTTTCTTTTATTGCATTTAACACTGTTTACACATACGAAAAATGTTATATTTTTGAGGAGTTCATAATTAAAGTTAACATTATGCGTTTGTGATGCGTTAAATTCATAAACAATCAGAATTGAATGACTCGTCAAATATAATGTTCTTTTATCACCAACTGATCACTATACATTAGGATGGCATTAACCAGATATCGAATCGAATAGATTCTGTGCTGTAATCATTAATAGCCTGTTATGTGTTTGATATGTATTTTTAATAACCTCGTGAGAAAGATGAGTAACTTATTATAATAATAATTTCTTTATTCAGGTACTCGGTCCTAATTATCCTAATTATTCATAATTTCGTTAAATCAATACCCGTTTATTTTTACAGAATTCATCATGAACGTCAAGGCAGCGCTCGCCATTGCGTTCGTCTTCATAGGATGTTGCTCGAACGTGGTATTTCTGGAGATGGTGGTAAAAGAGGATCCCGGAGCCGGCAACCTCGTCACCTTCCTCCAGTTCCTCTTCATCGCAGTCATGGGCTTCATCACCGTCGGCAAGTTCGGCGCGGCCCAGCGGCACATCCCCTTCAAGAAATACCTCCTGCTCGTCGGTTTCTTCTGGACCAGCAGCGTCGCCAACAACTACGCATTCGACTTCAACATATCGATGCCACTGCATATGATCTTCAGAGCCGGATCTCTGATGGCAAACATGGCGATGGGCGTCTGGATTCTGAAGAAACGCTACTCTCCCTTGAAGTATCTGGCAGTCTTCATGATATCTGCCGGGATAGCCGTTTGCACCATTCAATCCAGCGGTGAAGTGAAAGCACCCAGACTCACTCACCCAGACGCAGCTGAGGAAGAGAAATTGCAGTTCGTGGATTGGCTGTGGTGGTGTCTTGGAATAGCGATCCTTACGTTCGCTCTGTTCGTGTCGGCGCGTATGGGAATCTTTCAGGAATCTCTCTACACGGAATTCGGAAAGAGGCCATGGGAAGCTCTGTACTATACTCATTTACTTCCGCTGCCGATCTGGTTGCCGATGGCACCCAATCTTTTTGGACATTTGAAACTGGCCGCTTATTCGGCACCCGTAGAGGTGTTTGGAGTGACGATTCCACTGCAAGTACTCTGGCTGGTGTTGTATGTTGGAACTCAAGGGTTATGCATCAGCTCTGTTTACGTTTTGACAACGGAATGTGCTTCGTTAACTGTCACCTTGACTGTCACACTTAGGAAATTCGTCTCGCTGCTGTTTTCGATCGTCTACTTCCGGAATCCCTTTACAATGGGCCACTGGTTCGGTACACTTCTTGTGTTTATCGGGACTCTAATATTTACGGAGCTGCTGCAAAAGTTTGTGGCTCTATTTGTACCGGCGAAGGTCGACAAAGAAAAGAAGAAAAAGTGAAAGGCTGTGAAATTAGTCAATATATATCGTACTTTCAGTGATGTAACTATTTGTGGAATTGCATTTTCTGTAACTGTATCTAAATTTAGGTACAAATGACCTAATTTATTAATAGGAGTACCTAGGTGCGTTGAGTGAATTAGAAATAACATAAGCGTTTATTAATTTTTAAGAGTTTCTTTTC
Source organism: Nematopogon swammerdamellus (assembly GCA_946902875.1). NCBI lineage: Eukaryota > Metazoa > Arthropoda > Insecta > Lepidoptera > Adelidae > Nematopogon > Nematopogon swammerdamellus. The sequence continues at coordinate 1,322,803 of OX336347.1, forward strand.
TAAGTCGTGAGATTATGTTAATAAAGTGACATTATATTATGTGGTGTTTCATTTCGTAATTGGGCCAAAACAATACAAAGAAAAACAGTATTAATTTATCATTTGTCATATTATGTCACTTTTTAGGGTTCCGTATCTCAAAAGAGGAAAAAAAACGAAAACCTTATAGTATCACTCTTGAGTCTGTCTGTCTGTCCGTCTGTCAGAGCTTATTTTCTCCGAATATATTGGACGAATTTAAATTTAGCACATATATAGAGTTCGATGACCCAATCACGGACGTATAGCGTAAATGGACGAATTTAGATTTTGGGCATAGATTTTGGAAGGTACAGATTCACAACGTAGAACAAAAAAATGGAAGCAACAATTATTGTTTACAATATAATCAAAAGATGGCGTTACCAGTATTGAATGAATTGATTTATTTTAAATTTAAATTTATTAAAAACTTTTCTCTGCTAATTAAAAATTAATGGAATTACCATTGTATCATTTCAACATTATTTTATTTTATGTTTTAACTTGAAAATCACAACTTTTCAAGATTTTTGTAATTTGGATTATTTGAAAATAATGGCTCCATCCAGTAGCACTCCGATAGAATAAAAAAAAAATTGTAACGCCATTTAGTCGTACTACAAAAATTTTTGCTTCCATTTTTTTGTTCTACGTTGTGATTCTGTACTTTCCAAAATCTATGATTTTGGGGGAAAAATTAGAACTTTCTTTTTTCAATTGCATCTGGTGACATTATATCATAAGGGCTCGTTATAAGGAAAAAAAATATTATTTAAACATTTTAAAATAAAATTCATAGTTTAAAAGATTATATATTATAGATATATTAACGTAAACATACAAAAATCGAGCATTCCCCTCCCCCACCTTATCTCCGAAACTATTGAGTCCAAAATTTCGAAAATAAAATAGGGAATATAGGGCCTCCCTTATAGTTCCAGGAAAACCTAAACGAATATCCTAAGTCTTAAAGTTCTCCAGAAAATGGAATGGTACGAAACCCTATCCACATGAGTTCGAATCGCACTTGACCGCTTTTTATTTATTATTTAATGTCTTTATTAGCACGATGTGAAGCGGCGGGTGGCCGAGTGGTTTGGGCATCGGCTTCTCATGCTTGAGGTCCGAGGTTCGAATCCGGTCGGCGTGTGCCAATGGGTTTTTTCTGACGAAAAAATTGTTTCAGTATTAATACGGAACATAAAAATCCCACGCGAAGAGCAACAGAGCATTAGTTAGACACAATTCTAGATTCTTATCTCAGATTTTAAATACTCCACGTAACATTTCGTAACAGCGAGCAACTGATAGGATGATATCTCACAGTCAAGGCGACTGACTAGCAGTTGCGTCATCATGATAATCGACCTTCAACACGTGCTCAGTCGCTTCTATCTATACAAGTATGTAGCTGCTGGAGTAAGGGCCTGGCTACACGACAGATTGTATCATCAACTAAACTGTTTAGATAGCGTATTTAATATAATATAACGTAATTAAAAATTGGTATGTAAATTATATTTAAAAAAAAAACTCTATAAGGTTTCTTTCCCGGTTCTTCCTTATAGATTGAATTGCTTTATTTTTTATTTTTAGGTTTCGTATCCCGTACGGAAGCCTATTACTAAGCCTACGCCATCTGTCTTCCGTCCGTCCGTCCGTCCGTCTGTCCGAGGGCTGTATCTCTTGAACCGTAATAGGTAGCCCGTTGATATTTTCACAGAATATGGTGTTATTATGGCCGATATAGCAACAAATAATAAAAATAAGAAAAGTAAAAAATTCACGGGGTTCCCATAGAAGAAACCAAAAATTTTATGCGCGCGCGCCATCTACCGAATAGATTATGAAGCATTTTAACTAATCATGACATTTAACTAATATGAAGCATTTCATGACACGCCACGTCGGTCGAAACGGCTATGTAAATAGTTCGTGTTTTCCGTCCAGTTTAGTGTAGCCGACATGAAATGAAGGGAAGCACTGACATGGCACCTAGTCCACCCTGTGTTATGGGCTGACATCACGGATGTTGTAGGTGATGTAGCCAACCGTGTCAGGATCCATAAAAAAAAAAAAACGCCATCTAGATGGCGAGAGTGGCGCTAGCCATGACATGGCGATAAGGCACCCTCGGTGCGCGAGTTCGACTCGAACTTGTTTTTTATTAGGACTCAACAGTTCAGTTGGATAAGTATCGGTCGTCTACTCGAGCCCTAACTGGGTGCGTGTATTATCTGAATGACTCGTAGATTCGAACAAATTACTAAGTTCGTATGTTGATATGAGAAAAAAACCAAAACTGTATATGGAAGTACATACAGAATGAGGATAGCGTTTTTATGTAATCCGCTATGGGTAGCTGAGTCCGAGGGGCCAGAGCACATGATCCAGACCAGCCCCGAGAAGGTGCCGTGCATGCCGAGCCGACCACCCATCGCTTAGTTTTTTTTTTTATATTAATATCTTGTACTGTGTGGGGCCGGTACTTAATAAGAATAGCCCCACTGCATCTCTCCCCGTGCATGTCAAAGGCGACTAAGGGATAAGGACAAGATGGCGTGCATAGGCGCGACAGGATAGCCACCTCTCACTTTGGCACGTTGTTTCCACCGAGTCATACAGCAGGTGGGCCTTCATGCCTTACTGATCTGAGTTATCTTGTCCGAATACTTTGATAAAAGTGGTGGTCGGTGTTCTGCTGTAATTTACCAGAATACTTGTAGTACAACACCGATTACTCTGCTTACCCCGATTGCGGGATACGGCGGCGTGTGGTGTGTGTATGTAATATCTAAAAGAAATATTTAGATAAGATGCTTAGAATATATAAATGTATATATGTATATAATAAATATAAATACTATGTTTGATATTTATTACAAAACAATACAAGACAAAAACACGCGAAAACAATATAAATATGCATATAATAGTACAGAGATAAAAAGAGTACCGTGAGGGGCAGGCACTTGAAAATAATAGCCCCACTGCATCTCTCCCCGTGCATTTCGTAAAAGGCGACTAAGGGATAAGGACAAGGCGCCGCGCCGTGCTAAAGGGCCGAGTCATGCAGCGGGTGGGTCTTCGTGCATTACTTGATGTTTGATAGTTTTTCTAAACGTCGTGGTCGTTATTGTACTGTAATTTACCAGAGCCCTTGCAGCACAACGTCGATTACTCTGCCTACCCCGATTGTCTGGATACCCGCGTGTGGCATGTAGGTGTAGGTAGCAACACAGAGGGCGATAGCGCGCAAAGGCAGACTTAAAATTGGTAATGATTTCTCCCAGTAACCAATCTAGGAAGTTGCATATAAACTCACTTCATTAACACCCTTTACTACGTTTCAAAGGTGTGGTTTTTAAGTTCCTCCACTTTTAAGCGCCTCTGTCCAGCCAGCCACACATTGTCCGATATCCCGCATTCTTCTCGACAAAGGCTTTAGCGGCTACACGGGAATGTGGCGCGGATGCGACCACCGCCGCTGTAATGTGTCCGCTCGTACAACCGTTTTGTACTGTTATTTATGCCTAGAAGGTTAAAGTCTGAAGATTTATTTTTATTTTTTTGGGAACACATACAGTACATGAAAATCAAATCGGCCAAGTACGAGTCGAACTCGCGCACCGAGGGTTCCGTATAGCCATGTCATGGCCGGCGCCACTCACGCCATCTATGGCGTGTTTTATGAAATGCTTCATTTAGTTAAAATTCATGATTAGGTTAAAATGCTTCGTAGTCTTTTCGGTAGATGGTGCGCATACACTTTTTACCCGACTGCGCGACGCAAAGGAGGGTAATGTGTTTATCAGCCTATGTATGTATGTATGTATGTATGTATGTTTGTTCCTTTGTGGCACACTAGAGACCAAACGCGTGGGCCGATTTTGATGATTCTTACGTCAATCGATTTGTCTTAATCTTGCGAGTGTCACTAAAGACATGACAGTAATCAAAATTCAATATGGCGACAACTAGGTGCCATATTGTGAAAAAGAAAAAAAAATTATTTGACTATCTATGTTAAGTGGGGTATCGTTGAATAGGTATTTGAAAATGATCTCTAGGTTTCTCTTATCATTTTTCATTTCGAATGACCATTTAGGATCTATAACGATTTAAAGTTGGTTAGCAGCCATTCTCACTCTTATAATAATAGAACTGTGATAAAGTTCTTATTATACAGGATGCTCGGCATATCGGCCGACTAATTTTTTTTGTAGGTAAGTGGGGTCATTTGCAACGTTTTGACCTAACATATCTTTTGTCAGGTGTCACGTGGTATCGAGATACGATTTTTTTTTCTTTATTTTTGAAACTTACCAAAATCCAAGCTTTAAACCCTTGTAACTTTTTTGTTCGTGTTTGTATCAGCACAAAATAAAATTTATTGAATTTTACTATGTATCCTTGTTTTAGTAAAAAAAATATTTGATGAAGTTAATACCATGAAAAGGACTTATGACCTCCCAAAGTTCCGAGAACGAGTAAAAAGATGACAGAATCTTAATTTCTTAATTCATTAAAAAAAAAACAACACCAATTGAGAGCGTCGTTTTCTTTAAAAAGTTTGCTAGTTTACGCCCTTTCCAAAGGTATACCACATTTTATACAAATCATTCACTATGTGATCAAAATTAGAGATAATTTGCAAGAATCTAAACATTAATATTGGAGAATTGAACAAAGTGCCCGCGCGACCGGTACATGTTCTAAATTTGAAAATGCTCCGGAAAACGCTCTCAGTACGGGAAGCGACCACCGATAAGTAAGTGGTCCTGTTACAAAGTGCCCGTGTTGTCGTTCTATTCTGGTCTATGTCCCTAATTTTGACCACATAGTGAATTATTTGTATGACATTTGGTATACCGTTGGAAAGGGCGTAAACTAGCGAACTTTTTAAAAGAAAATGCTGTCAGTCTTTTTTTAAATGAATTAAGAAACTAAGATTCTGTCATATTTTTACTCGTTCTCGGGACTTTCGGAGGTCATAAGTCCTATTCAGAGCAGAGCAGTGCGGCTTGGGCCTGAACCCGAATAAAACCGTAATAGTTGTGCTGGGGACCAAGCACGCGATCAGTAAAATGATGCAATTCAGTCTATGTTTCAAGTTAAGTGTAGCTGTTCAACAACGTTCGTAACACTGTGTAACAACGTTCCCATACCCATCGCGACATCGTCCAGGGATCTCGGCGTGTTGATTGACGGCGGGCTGAAATTTGAAGCCCACGTGGAGCAACTAATTCGCAGGTCATATGGAAAACTTAAAAGTCTGTACAAATTTCGGAACTGTGTCAGTGTGGAGGTTCGGAGACAGTTGGCTGAATCACTCGTTCTGTCCAACTTTAATTACTGCGACGTGGTTTTCGGTCCTTGCATCCTCGAGAGGACGGCCAAGCATATTCAGAGTGTCCAGAACTCGTGTGTGAGGTATTGCGAGTGGCCTAAGAGACGTGCTCGCATTACACCCATTTTAAATAAACTGAGGACGCTGAATATGCGCAACCGCAGGCGCCTACACTTCTCGTGCCTAGTTCAAGCTGTGATTTAAAAAAAACAGCCCAAAACACTGTACGATAAACTCACCTGGTTGGGAGATTCGCACTGCTACGGCACGAGATCTGTGGGTAAACTGCTGGAAGCTCCTAGGCACAGAGGCGCCGCATTTGAAGGTTCCTTCAAATATGCGGCAACTCGGTGTTGGAACCTCCTGAGGCTGAGGCCTCCTCTCAGAGAGATTACTAATTGTAATACATTCAAATGTAAATTGAGGAAATTTATATTTGACCAACAGTTAAAAATGTTATTGCTATAAAATCAAGGCCCTATGCCGCCAAAATGTATTATTATGACGTGCGGACCGACAGACGGACGGATGGATTGTTGTGTTTGTTATTGTGTTTTGTGTACTGTAACTTTAAGACTTCTTCTTCTCCTTTTTCTCTGGTTGTTATGAATATGTTTGTGTTAGGGTATATTAGAATATTATTTGTGTTGTGTACTTGGGCCTGACTTAAAATCAGCGTCCCTCTCACTGGCCCCTGGACTCGGTGGTGAGGGACAAAGGCTGTGTCAGGTCCAATTTGTCTTGTCCGTATTGTGTTTTTATTGTATCTACTGTGTGTGTAGGTACTGGATGAGATAAATAAATTCATTTCATTTCATTTCATTTCATTTCATTTCATTTCATTTCATTTCATTTCATTTCATTTCATTTCACTTCACTTCATTTCATTTCATCTCTATTCATTGTATTAACTTCATCAAATGATTTTTTTCTAGAATAAGGATACATTATAAAATCCAATAAATTTTATTTCGTGCTGATACAATCATAAACGAAAAAGTTACAAGGGTTCAAGGCTGAGATTTTGGTAATTTTTAAAAATAAAGAAAACAAATCGTGTCTCGATACCACGTGACAATCATTAATAATAATCAATAAAATTATCAGTAGTTTAGACCACCGAAAGCTACTTAATAATCACCACGATATTAACTTTCTCAATGAAATGACAAGATTACGAAATTTACGGTCTTATAATCCTAACTAAAAAGTGTAAAATAAAAAAAGTTAATTTAAAAAATAAAAAAACCCGACTGCGTAAAAAATTAACTTTAAATAAAAACTGAAAAGAAAAAAAACAAGTCCAGTAGTCTAGAATTCTGTTAAGTAATATTGAATAACTACACCATTGAAATAGTTTCATGATCGATACACACATATAATAAAACAAATAATAAACTCTAATGCGGAACATAGCGACTTTAACAGTCGGGACCCATTATTGGGAAATGTCAATGGGTCCCGACTGTTAAAGTCGCTATGTTCCGCATTAGAGTTTATTATTTGTTTTATTATATGTGTGTATCGATCATGAAACTATTTCAATGGTGTAGTTATTCAATATTACTTAACAGAATTCTAGACTACTGGACTTGTTTTTTTTCTTTTCAGTTTTTATTTAAAGTTAATTTTTTACGCAGTCGGGTTTTTTTATTTTTTAAATTAACTTTTTTTAGTTTCTTCTATCCCCGTGAATTTTTTACTTTTTCCTATTTTTTATTATTTGCTGTTATATCGGCCATAATAAATAACACATATTCTGTGAAAATTTCAACGGGCTACCTATTACGGTTCAAAACATACAGCCCTCGGACAGACAGACAGACAGACAGACGGCGTAAGCTTATTAATAAATGTTCCGTACCCATACGAAACGAACCGTAATGTTTCACACCTCCAACACACCCAAGTACCAGCCTATTGTGCCAAATGTTCGAGAATGCAGCCCATTTGAAGAGATTCCTCCGCCGAGCATTTAGAAGGCACGCGGGCGCGGAGGGGCCGGTGTCCACTGTCCAGCCGATATGGGAAGCTGCAACATTCGTGCGGTTAAGGGGAAGAGCGGTGACGTAAACATTTAATATTTTTTCTTGTTTTGTAAATTATACGGTCGAGTTTTAGTTAGGTAAGCGGTAGCTCAGTGGCGCGGTCCAGTACTTCGATGGGTGACCGTTCGGCCGTTGGAGGCTGACCGTGGTTCGGATTTAACATAAAAACTGTAGGTCCCTTCCCTTCTTACCTTACTAGGTGACGGCTAAGTAAATAGTTCGTGTTTTCCGTCCAGTTCAGTGTAGCCGACATGAAATGAAGGGAAGCAATGACATGGCACCTAGTTCACCCGGTGTTATGGGCTGACATCCCGATGTTGTAGGTGATGTAGCCAACCATGTCAGTTTCAATTAAAAAAAATTACATCATATCGTCACGCCTGTTTTCCGGCGGGGTAGGCAGAGACAACGGATCTCCACGTGCCACGATCCTGACACACCTCTGCCGCCTCTTCCACTCCCATAATGTTCTTCATGCATGCTCGCCGGTTACGGGAACTATGCACTTGATCCTTTTTGAGCACATGCCCGATCTGGTCCAGGTATGTGCGCCTAGGGCGACCCTTCTCGACTCTTCTACTCACATTTGCTCCATATACATTTCTTTCGTTAGTCTCCTATCATCACTCAAACTGACCCCCCATATTCATCTAAATAAAATACTTTAAACGGTATTTTAAAAAAAAACTTAAAAACAATTAAATTTAGACCTGTGAAATATAGAAATTTGTACCGTGTGGGGCCGGTACTTTAAAAGAATATCCCCACTGCATCTCTCCCCGTGCATGTCGTAAAAGGCGACTAAGGGATATGACTCCCTTCTTATATTACTATGTGGTAGGGTTTACCCGCCCGGGTTGGTACCACCGCACTGAATGAAAGGTCGGTCGAAACGGCTATGTAAATAGTTTGTGTTTTCCGTCCAGTTCAGTGTAGCCGGCACGACCGAAGGGAAGCACTGACGTGGCACCAAGTACACCCGGTGTTATGGGCTGACATCACGGATGTTGTAGGTGATGTAGCCAACCGTGTCAGTTTCAATAAAAAAAAAAAAGACCTAAAAATAACTAAATTAACTATAACAATAACTGTATCTAAATTAAATTTTTATCTATTTATTTGATGATGAGATGATATATGTGCGCGCGTAATCAAGATCTATCACACGGAAATGATTATAACAGGTACATTTTTACCAGGTCAATTTGTGCTAGGTACTTATAAATACCTACTTACATACTTACATGTAAACCTACTTCAGAGTTTGTCTCTCGGATTGCCTTTGTCTCATACATAACGAATACCGAACAGAAATTCACAAAGAAAGGTTAAATTCGACCCTTGCAAATTCAAGTTAAGTGTCCTATGCAAACACAACCCTTCTCAAGTCACTGGATCCTTATAATAAGGCTTGATAAAGCATACACCTATACACAGACGTCGTCTGTGCACCTATATTTACGTGGACTCTTATCAAATACTAATAATAAATCTGTAAGGGATGGTCAGGGAGTAAGTTGCTTTGTTTTATGAGATATTACGTTTATGCTAGGATACTAAAACTAAATTAGCGATTTTTAGAAATATTTTCTGTATGTATGTATGTTCCTCGATAACTCTTAAACCGATCATCCAAATTCGATGAAACTTAGTACAAGGACATTTAGGTAACTGTACGGTGCACAGGATAGGTTAAATAAAATTTTGTTCCGGTTACGCTAAGATGTGGCTCTCATACAAACCGAATTGTCCAGCGCGCCGAAATAAAGGTACGGTAGCGGGCTTTTGTATTGTATTGTATTGTTTATTGATCATTCTTATGGCAGTTAGACTGCGCTCGAACTTGTCACAATTTGTTCTATCCGGTTCGATTACACCCACGAAGAAGAACCGACAAGAAACTTCGCAGGGTATTTTTTTAAAACATATTTTTACAAGTATTTAGTGACTAGCCACATAATAACACCGCCCATAGTCTATCTAAAACACAGCTTAAGAGCAAGATTAACAATTTTGCTGAGAGTTCTGACTACAAAGACTTATTAATTAAGTGAATCAGGTGTAAAGAGCTTTTGTCAAACTTTGATACGTAATTTGTATCAACATAATTATGTTAGTGTACTACAATGTAGTATAATTGTATTGTCAAAAATAAAAAATAAAAATATATGAATATTTAAGATACTTGAAGTATCAAGTTGTCAATGGGTCAATAAAGCTTACATACTTTCTTCTTTTTAAATACGAATTTCATGCGAGCGAAGCTGCGGGCAAAAGCTATTGTACTAATAAAGCGAAAAGTCTGTAACGACAACAGCGCGCCGACTCACCGACCGACCGACTGACTGATCGACCGCTTTATCGAGAACTGCTTTATCAATTCACATGGGGTTTCATTGTCGATATCTGGCTCAAAGATAGATAGATAGATAGAAAATACTTTATTGAGATTTCTTATTATTTGATTGAGAGCATTTATATGACGTTCCAGGTTATGAGGTCGAGAGACGAATTCAACTGTGTTGGGCTGCCTTCGGAAAGTTAAAATTCGCCCTGAGGTCTGATCTTCCGCAAAATTTAAAAACCCGTATATATATGACCAGTGTGTCCTCCCGGTTATGACGTACGGGTGTGAAACGTGGACGCTGACGGTCGGTGTTGTCCAAAGGTTGAAAGTTGCCCAGCGAGCAATGGAGCGAGCCATGCTGGGAATAACGCTACGTGATAAAATATGGTGCGTAACGAGGCAATCCGCCAACGCACCAAAGTCGATATTGGAAACCGGGTGGCTAAGCTCAAGTGGGCTGGGCACGTTAGCCGAAGAGACGACGACCGTTGCAGTAACCGTGTCCTACACAGGCGGCCGTGGACAGGAAAACGGAGTGTGGGAAGACCACCCGCCAAGTGGGACGACGACATCATGTACGTCGGCGGAAAGCAGTGGTTCCGTACCCCTGAAGGCCGGGAGGACTGGAGGAAAATTGAAGAGGCGAATGTCCAGCAGTGGAAGCTTACACGCTGACTGACTGCTGATATGACGTTCAGAGGCGGAATTATCCCTTAGAAGATTTCTTCCAGTCAACCTTTGGATGTATGAGAGGCGATTAATATAGTTAAATGTAAATAAGTAAGGCCCACTTGCACCAACACGAATTTAACTATAAACCAGTATAACTCGTTAAGCTAGCTCCCGTTGACTGTGGGAACCGCGTTTAAACCGTGTTTAAATCCATAACTCGCTACTTAACTCTAAACTCGTGTTGGTGCAAGTGGGCCTAAGTAGCAATTGAGTTGAGTGTGAGAATTGAAGATCCTTATATATATACCTATAATAAAATCCAACGTCTGCTTTCTGTCTGTCCGAGTGTCTGTCTGTCCGCTTATAACTCGAGAACCACTGAACTGATTTTAATAAAACAAACTTCTACGGATAGCTTGATTCTTCCCATCAACTATAGGCTACTTACTATCACGCTAAATAGCTTATGAGGTTAGCAGTGAAGTGAAATATGAGAGCGGGCGGAGCCGCGGGCACAGCTAGTTTATAATAAAAATACTTATTAATAGGTACATGCTAGTTAAATAAAAGCTATACTTGTGTGAATATATAAAAATATAAAAAAAGGAGTTGGACTAGCGCACCGAGGGTTCCGTATCATCACTCAATATATTTTTATTATGTGTGCAATAAAATAATAGTGTTTTGTAAGATCACGAAACGCCTAAATAAAAACTGCAGCATCGGTTTGACTGTCAGGCATTCGTGTAGTTGAAATGTACGAAAATATATTTTCGATATGACATAAGTACAAATTTACAATTTTCAGATTTTTCCTTTACTTGGGCTGTGAGACCTTGCTTCTTACAAAATTCAATTATTCTAAATTAACGGGAAATGCCCTATAGGTTTTTATTTGATTTGCCAGTAGCAAAATATGTCACATAAATGGCCGTTGAGATAAAGCTTATATTTTTTACACCTCCAAGGAACCGTAGACCTTTGTATTTAATATTAATTTCAACTTGATACCTTTACCCGTTCCTGAGGAAAATGGTCTTGACAGACAGGCAGATAGACGGACAACAAAGTGACACTATACGGGTTCCGTTTTTCCTCTTTTGAGGAACGGAACCGTAGTAATAGAATAATTAGACAAATCCTAAATTGTTGTTGTATATTGTTTATTAAGCATTCATTAGACAGCATGACTGTACTCGAATTTGTCACAATTTGTTCTATCCGATTCGATTACACGCACGAAGAAGAACCGGTAAGAAACTTCGCAGGTTTTTTTTTCATAATAATTTTTACAAGCATTTAGTGACTATCCACATAATAACACCGCCTACAGTCGATTGAAAATACAGCTTGAGAGCAAGATCACTATCAGATTTTTGTTTTTAACCGACTTCCAAAAAAGGAGGAGGTTCTCAATTCGTCTGTATGTTTTTTTTTTTTTAATTTTTTTTTAAATTTTTTTTTTTATTTTTTTTTTTATTTTTTTGTATGTTTGTAACACGATTTCTCCGTCAATTGAGGGCCGATTTAGAAAATTCTTTTTTTGTTAGTTAGGTCATACTTCCGAGGTGGTCCCATTTCAATTTTATCGAAATTGGTTCAGTGGTTTTCGAAAAATCAGCATAATACTATGGTGTGTGGTTACCTTCAGCAAAACTTGTGATGTGGTCGTTTTCGGCAATTTTCAGTTTGATAAATTAGTATGGTGTGTGGTTACCTTCAGCAAAACATTTGTGATGTGGACTTATTCAGCAATTTGCAGTCTGACACATATGGCGAATAATTCTGTACCACTTCAATCGATTTCGATTATTCGATTTCGATTATTCTTTTTTATGTAATATTACTAAAAAGAATGAAATAAAAACTGTTTTAAAAAATATTAAACCGATTTCCAAAAAACAAAAAAAAAAAACTAAAAAAGTATTAAATACCTAATATTTTGAAATTTTCTCTGTCCTGTTGAAATACATGAATCGATATACTAGTGATACATATTCGGACCCTTGTTTCATGAATATTCTAAATTTGAAATTTTTTATCTTTTCCGACCGGCGCTTAATTTATTATGGTACCTGGCCAGTACCTACTGTACCGAGTACCATCGAGCTGGTTTGATGATGGAGACAGAAGGTGGCCATAGGAACTCCTAAACTACACATGATAAACCCATCGTGTTTGGGCTCGTTGCATTTGTCTTCACGAGAAATTTACTTTAGACCTAAAAGATTCTCAATTCGACGGTATGTTTTCTTTTTTTGGATGTTTGTTACGCGATTACTCCGTCAATTGTGGGCCGATTTTGAAAATTCTTTTTTTTTTATTTGAAAGGGGATAACCCTGAGGTTTTTGAAGTGAAAACTTCTTTAGCGGCTCTTGGCACTTTTTTAGGTGGGTAAAAATGTATAACTCGCGACATCGCGTCAGCGTCATTTTTAAAATGAAACCTTAAGGCATTGCGTTAAGGGTTAAGTTAGAGTGGCACGGGATCTGCCGGCACTCCCGGAGTGCAACTGTTAAGTAGGGTTCCGTAACACGTTTATGTCTGTCCATTCTACTAAGTTCTGCAAAATGAATGTAGGGTTCCGTAACATATGCATGTCTATCCGTTCTACTAAATTTTACAATTTTCAACCAAGGTCCTCCGACGGTTATTTTTACCCGACTGCGCGACGCAAAGGAGGGTAATGTGTTTATCAGCCTATGTATGTATGTATGTATGTATGTATGTTTGTTCCTTTGTGGCACACTAGAGACCAAACGCGTGGGCCGATTTTGATGATTCTTACGTCAATCGATTTGTCTTAATCTTGCGAGTGTCACTAAAGACATGACAGTAATCAAAATTCAATATGGCGACAACTAGGTGCCATATTGTGAAAAAGAAAAAAAATTTATTTGACTATCTATGTTAAGTGGGGTATCGTTGAATAGGTATTTGAAAATGATCTCTAGGATTCTCTTATCATTTTTCATTTCGAATGACCATTTAGGATCTATAACGATTTAAAGTTGGTTAGCAGCCATTCTCACTCTTATAATAATAGAACTGTGATAAAGTTCTTATTATACAGGATGCTCGGCATATCGGCCGACTAATTTTTTTTGTAGGTAAGTGGGGTCATTTGCAACGTTTTGACCTAACATATCTTTTGTCAGGTGTCACGTGGTATCGAGATACGATTTTTTTTTCTTTATTTTTGAAACTTACCAAAATCCAAGCTTTAAACCCTTGTAACTTTTTTGTTCGTGTTTGTATCAGCACAAAATAAAATTTATTGAATTTTACTATGTATCCTTGTTTTAGTAAAAAAAATATTTGATGAAGTTAATACCATGAAAAGGACTTATGACCTCCCAAAGTTCCGAGAACGAGTAAAAAGATGACAGAATCTTAATTTCTTAATTCATTAAAAAAAAAACAACACCAATTGAGAGCGTCGTTTTCTTTAAAAAGTTTGCTAGTTTACGCCCTTTCCAAAGGTATACCACATTTTATACAAATCATTCACTATGTGATCAAAATTAGAGATAATTTGCAAGAATCTAAACATTAATATTGGAGAATTGAACAAAGTGCCCGCGCGACCGGTACATGTTCTAAATTTGAAAATGCTCCGGAAAACGCTCTCAGTACGGGAAGCGACCACCGATAAGTAAGTGGTCCTGTTACAAAGTGCCCGTGTTGTCGTTCTATTCTGGTCTATGTCCCTAATTTTGACCACATAGTGAATTATTTGTATGACATTTGGTATACCGTTGGAAAGGGCGTAAACTAGCGAACTTTTTAAAAGAAAATGCTGTCAGTCTTTTTTTAAATGAATTAAGAAACTAAGATTCTGTCATATTTTTACTCGTTCTCGGGACTTTCGGAGGTCATAAGTCCTATTCAGAGCAGAGCAGTGCGGCTTGGGCCTGAACCCGAATAAAACCGTAATAGTTGTGCTGGGGACCAAGCACGCGATCAGTAAAATGATGCAATTCAGTCTATGTTTCAAGTTAAGTGTAGCTGTTCAACAACGTTCGTAACACTGTGTAACAACGTTCCCATACCCATCGCGACATCGTCCAGGGATCTCGGCGTGTTGATTGACGGCGGGCTGAAATTTGAAGCCCACGTGGAGCAACTAATTCGCAGGTCATATGGAAAACTTAAAAGTCTGTACAAATTTCGGAACTGTGTCAGTGTGGAGGTTCGGAGACAGTTGGCTGAATCACTCGTTCTGTCCAACTTTAATTACTGCGACGTGGTTTTCGGTCCTTGCATCCTCGAGAGGACGGCCAAGCATATTCAGAGTGTCCAGAACTCGTGTGTGAGGTATTGCGAGTGGCCTAAGAGACGTGCTCGCATTACACCCATTTTAAATAAACTGAGGACGCTGAATATGCGCAACCGCAGGCGCCTACACTTCTCGTGCCTAGTTCAAGCTGTGATTTAAAAAAAACAGCCCAAAACACTGTACGATAAACTCACCTGGTTGGGAGATTCGCACTGCTACGGCACGAGATCTGTGGGTAAACTGCTGGAAGCTCCTAGGCACAGAGGCGCCGCATTTGAAGGTTCCTTCAAATATGCGGCAACTCGGTGTTGGAACCTCCTGAGGCTGAGGCCTCCTCTCAGAGAGATTACTAATTGTAATACATTCAAATGTAAATTGAGGAAATTTATATTTGACCAACAGTTAAAAATGTTATTGCTATAAAATCAAGGCCCTATGCCGCCAAAATGTATTATTATGACGTGCGGACCGACAGACGGACGGATGGTTTGTTGTGTTTGTTATTGTGTTTTGTGTACTGTAACTTTAAGACTTCTTCTTCTCCTTTTTCTCTGGTTGTTATGAATATGTTTGTGTTAGGGTATATTAGAATATTATTTGTGTTGTGTACTTGGGCCTGACTTAAAATCAGCGTCCCTCTCACTGGCCCCTGGACTCGGTGGTGAGGGACAAAGGCTGTGTCAGGTCCAATTTGTCTTGTCCGTATTGTGTTTTTATTGTATCTACTGTGTGTGTAGGTACTGGATGAGATAAATAAATTCATTTCATTTCATTTCATTTCATTTCATTTCATTTCATTTCATTTCATTTCATTTCACTTCACTTCATTTCATTTCATCTCTATTCATTGTATTAACTTCATCAAATGATTTTTTTTCTAGAATAAGGATACATTATAAAATCCAATAAATTTTATTTCGTGCTGATACAATCATAAACGAAAAAGTTACAAGGGTTCAAGGCTGAGATTTTGGTAATTTTTAAAAATAAAGAAAACAAATCGTGTCTCGATACCACGTGACAATCATTAATAATAATCAATAAAATTATCAGTAGTTTAGACCACCGAAAGCTACTTAATAATCACCACGATATTAACTTTCTCAATGAAATGACAAGATTACGAAATTTACGGTCTTATAATCCTAACTAAAAAGTGTAAAATAAAAAAAGTTAATTTAAAAAATAAAAAAACCCGACTGCGTAAAAAATTAACTTTAAATAAAAACTGAAAAGAAAAAAAACAAGTCCAGTAGTCTAGAATTCTGTTAAGTAATATTGAATAACTACACCATTGAAATAGTTTCATGATCGATACACACATATAATAAAACAAATAATAAACTCTAATGCGGAACATAGCGACTTTAACAGTCGGGACCCATTATTGGGAAATGTCAATGGGTCCCGACTGTTAAAGTCGCTATGTTCCGCATTAGAGTTTATTATTTGTTTTATTATATGTGTGTATCGATCATGAAACTATTTCAATGGTGTAGTTATTCAATATTACTTAACAGAATTCTAGACTACTGGACTTGTTTTTTTTCTTTTCAGTTTTTATTTAAAGTTAATTTTTTACGCAGTCGGGTTTTTTTATTTTTTAAATTAACTTTTTTTATAATAAAAGTAGGCTTCCGTAACACGTTTATGTCTGTCCATTCTACTAAGTTCTGCAACATCACCTACAACGTCCGTGATGTCAGCCCATAACACCAGTGCCATGTCAGTGCTTCCCCCTTTGATCGTGCTGACTACACTGAACTGGTCGGAAAACACGAACTATTTACATAGCCGTTTCGACCGACGTTTAATTCAGTGCGGTGGTACCAACCCGGGAAAGTTAAACCCTACCACCAAGTAAGATTACGAGGGAAGGGACTTACAGTTTTACGAGGAATCCGAACCTTGGTCAGCCTCCAACGGTCAGCGGTCACCCATCTAAGTACTGACCGCACCCAGCGTTGCTTAAAATTCAATAGCGACAGTTGATTGTCTGCACCACTGAGCTATCGAAGCTGACGTGGTCCTATTTTAATTGGGTCAAGATCGGATTGGAAAGCGAGGCGGAATCGCGAGGCCGAAGGCCGAGCGATTCCGCCGAGTACATTAATAGCAAAAATTACTAAAAAAAACTGTGAAATAAAAAAACAGTTTTAAAAAACATAAAACCGACTTCCTAAAAAAAGTAGAACTAAAAAACTATTTAAAATAAAAATATAAAAACCGCCTTCAAAAATATATGAAATAAAAACCTAAAAAAAAAAACGAACCCTAGAGTTGAAGGCGGTGCTAAAGCAAGCAAAAATGATGCATGAAAGAAAACATGAGCGGATGATAATATCCTTTGTGATTTGTGTAGCCTTTTTAGCACCGCATTCAACTCTAGGGTTCGTTTTTTTTTTTAGGTTTTTATTTCATATATTTTTGAAGGCGGTTTTTATATTTTTATTTTAAATAGTTTTTTAGTTCTACTTTTTTTAGGAAGTCGGTTTTATGTTTTTTAAAACTTTTTTTTTGTTTTTGAAGTTCTGACTGCAAGGACTTAATTTAGTGGATCAGGTGTAAAGAGCCTTTGTCAAATTTTTGATACGTCATTTGTATCATCAATCATACTTTACCATCCAGGTGTGAAAAAAATGGTAATAAAATATGGTTATAGGATATTTTCCCGCCAAGCGAAACGGCTGTAACCGCTATATAACATATGAAAATCGATGCTTGTAATAAAGTGAAGCATAACAAACAATTGAGATGGCCTATAAAGCAGGAAATAGCCGGGAATCACGCCACATTGAGTAAAGCATAGAAGCATAAAACAAGCGGGCGGAATATTATGAATCGAATGTGATTTGGTTGTGGGAGTATCCGTGCGAACTAAGGGTTGGGGGTTGAAGGTTTATTAATTAATTAATTCCTTTAATTCCCTTTAATTTTCTTCATATCTCTCTCTCTCTCTCTCTCTCACACACTCTCACTCTCAAACGTTAGAAGAGGTAGGGACGTCGGACCTTCCCCGCGCCAGCGTAACACGATATTAGTAAAAACGTACCAATAACATTATTTACCACCCAATCAGAGCGCGATACCACGCGATCCCACCCAATCAGAGTGCGCGCCGTCCCCTCCGCTACCCGCGACGCTGGTTCTCATATAAGCATTGGACAGTCCGACGTCCCAAGCTCTTCTAATGTTCTTGTGTTCATGATAGGAGACTAGTGAAAGTAATTTATATAAAAAAAGACGCACGTACCTGGGCCAGATCGGGCATGTGCTCAAAAAGGTGTAAAGTGCGAGTCGGACTCGCGCTTCCAGGTTCCATATTTTTTTTTTTTTATCGAAACTGACACTATTGGCTACTGGCTACATAATCTACAACATCTGTAATGTCAGCCCATAACACTGGGTGAACTAGGTGCCATGTCAGTGCTTTATTTCATTTCATGTCGGCTACCCTGAACAGGACGGAAAACATGAATTACTTACACAGCCGTTTCGACCGACGTTTTCATTCAGTGCGGTGGTATCAACTCGAGCGGGCTAGATAGCCAGGTAAGAAGATCACCCGCCAGACGGGAAGACGACATCAACTACGTCGGCGGAAAGCAGTGGTTCCGTACCGCTGCGCTGATGGCCGGGAGGACTGGAGGAAAATTGGAGAGGCGTATGTCCAGCAGTGCTAGAATACACGCTGAGGCGTTAAAATTGTAGGCGGAGGGCTGTGGCGGAGGGAGTGGAAGCGTCCATGCGTGGAATAAATAATCTCTTTTCTATTCTCTTTCATTACAGACGGTGAACCGATCAAGCTTCCGGACAATTTGGAAAGTTTGCCGCGGGCAGAACACTTCGCCATACAGAGACACCGGTGGAACACCAATGAGGTGAGTCCATACATCCACATAAAAATATACCATGATCAGATCGGACATGTCCTCCAAAAACGGCAATGTGTCTAGGACCAATGACGTTTTAAAGTATAGATTCAGCGTTTTATACAATAAATGGTGATCTCCTAGCGTACGTCACTCACCTTTGGGGGGAATCGCTTGAAGGACATGGTGAATCCTTGGCAATTGGCCTCGATATTGCCAAGGCATTCGATAGGGTTTGGCACAAATCGCTCCTGGGCAAGCTTCCGGCGTACGGACTTCCTTCTGGCCTCTGCGACTGGGTCGCCGACTTCCTACATGGGCGTAGCATTCAGGTCCTAGTGGACGGTTGCTCGTCGGACGTCATGTCAGTGAATGCCGGCGTACCGCAGGGATCTGTGCTGTCACCCACACTGTACATATGCAGAAATATCAATGACATGCTGCCACTCGGCAACATACATTGTTATGCGGATGAAAGTACAGCACACGGATCCTATACCAGTCACCCTTCAGCCAGACGAGAAGTTGTGGATGAAAAGAGGCGAAGACTTGTGTCTGAACTCGAACAAACGCTTCGGTCTATTTCCGAATGGGGTCGTAGCAATTTGGTCGAGTTCAACGCTTCAAAAACACAAGTTTGCGCGTTCAGTGCTAAGAGAGCGGCGTTCACACCAGCTCCTTCCTTCCAAGGCACGTCGCTTAAATTAAGCGACCACCTCGGGGTCCTCGGAGTCGAACTGTCGCACGACCTAAATTACCGGCGCCCTATCGAGGGCAAGGCCAAGCTGGCCTCAAAAAAGCTAGGCGTACTCAATAAGGTTCGACGGTACTTCACGCCGCGCCAAAGGCTGCTTCTGTATAAATCGCAGATTAGGTCCTGCTTGGAGTACTGCTCGCACCTGTGGGATGGCTCAGCCAAATACCAGCTTGCGCCTTTGGACTCGATCCAGCGTCGAGCCGTGCGACTAGTGGATGACCCCGACGTGTCCCGCGATCTAGAACCGCTGCAACTTCGTAGGTATGTCGGCGCCCTAAGCGTGTTCTATCGCTTATTCCACGGGGAGTGCTCGGAGGAGCTGTTTAACGCGATTCCGGCGTCCCCTTTCCACCTCCGTACAACGCGCACTGGGCAGGGATTGCATCCCTATACGCTGGACCTACCGCGGATGCGTACAAATCGGTTCTGCATATCCTTTCTTCACAGAACCGGCAAACTCTGGAACGCTCTACCTGCCCACATATTTCCCCCCAAGTATAGTCTCGGGTCCTTCAAGAGAGGCGTGAATGGGCACCTGTCAGGCCGGCATGGCATTCGCAGCCCCCGCCTGCGTCCGAATGTCCATGGGCGTCGCTAGACACCTTATGGGTGACTCGGCGCCACAAAAAAAAAAATTGGAGGAGAAGTTGGTATTCAATAAAAAACATTGCCATCTAGCGGTAAACTAATGCAACGCTTTGTAAAGTAGTATGCTGGGCAAGGACCGCGCTGTTGAAGTGAAGGATAAAATTAGAGTATAAAGCTAGAAACTCATTGGGCCCACGTACGCCACACACGCGAATCTGGGCGCGTCGGTCTCCATACATTTTATATGGAAGAGTGCAGCACGCAGTTTCATTGCGCCCACGCCACCCTACGCTACGCGACACACTGCGTGCTGCACTCTTCCATATAAAATGTATGGAGACCGACGCGCTCAGATACGCGTGCGTAGCGTACGTAGGCCCAATGAGTTTCTAGCTTTACGAACGTTCGGCGAACGGTCGTCGGCCCATTCGGCGATTAGTAAATATTTTGGAAATTACGTGAAACACGTGCACTTATTTGTGATATGTGGCGCTGTTATCCTTGTTACTCTTCCCGGTACGATTTTTACAGTGTCGCAAGGAACACGTACGCATTATCGCGCATTATATTTGTAATTACAAATTTAAAATTTCCGCGCAACTCTTGAGTCTTTATATTTAATTTACTTAGCGGTCCCCCGACTCCTTTAAGTAAGTAAACGGAAATTATTTTTGACTTTTTAAGAGTCGGGGGTTTTTTAAATTTGTAATTTAACTTTTATTTCAAGAACCATCCCGATTAAACAAGCTTCCTAATAAAAAAAAACGCATCCAAATCGGTCCATCCGTTTGGGAGCTACGATGCCACAGATAGACACACACACTCACACACACACACACACGTTAAACTTATAACACCCCTCCGTTTTTTCGTCGGGGGTTAAAAAACTACGATAGACGCGCCTGCGCTTGTCGAGCGTGCGAGCGTGCGACTGACAGACCGTCAACTCAAGATGGACCGTTTGGTTCATGTCAGTAGGAACCGATCGAGCGTATTTGATGTGAAGTCTATGATTATATAAGTCAATGTCTAGGACCTGATACCGACTAGAAAATGTATGAAACACGTTATATCGAAGAGGCATCAGAAGAAGTCATTGGAAGATAGGTGCGACGTTATACGTAGTTTATGTACTTTGTTAGGTATTATGTACTTCTAGTATCAATTAGTTAATACTCTATCTATGAGTAAAAGGAAAACTAACATGCAAAGAATTATCCTTCTACAAAGTACGTTCGTAATATATTTTCGAATTCGAGAAATGTACATATGTAATTCTAATTAGTTATGTATGTAAGATCTCGGTATTTAAACATGAAACTATCCTCAAGAACATGGACTTTTTGGGAAAATCCATGAGACTCATAAAACTACTAAGTACAAAATCTCAAAAAGAAAGCTGACATAATTATAAAATTGCATAAAATATCGAATCATCGCATTTGGTTCCATAAAAATGGGGCAACAGAATAACGCATACATACATATTCGAATTTGGAACACTCTGCTGTTAACGGCTTCATTCGATATTGGAATCGGTTAAAACACGCACCAAATTCAAATGACATGTAAATTTATTTAACGTAAATGTTCGTCGCATTTGTCGGCGTCTCCGGGATGCGCTTGGGAATTTCGGGAAGTCGGTATGGTACTTAAAAGACGAGCCATTCTTTTCGGTTTTTAGGGTTCCGTACCTCAAGAGAGAGAAAAGACAGAACCCTTATAGAATTACTCTCGTGCCTGTCACAGCTTATTTTCTCCGAATCTACTGGACGAATAAAGTTGAAATTTGGTAATATATAGAGTTACCCAATCACGGACGTATAGTAAGAATGAAGCGAATCAAATGAAAGGACTCGTTAAAAGAAAATACTGATAATTTTGACATTGGAAATGTCTTTTCGATCGCTTCAGTATAGGCCCCGATTCCAGAAAAAGTGCGAATTGGCTCTGGTGTTGTGAGTTTTAAGGTTACGTGAATATTTAGGGTGTCAAATGACGCGTATTGGCGAGAGCTAGAAGATTGTAAAAACAAATATTTAAAAAATTTGAGAGTTTTTGAGAAAATCGCAAAAAACCGCTTAAAATTGCCGTTTTTAGGAGGTTTAAAAAGGGCACTTTTAAACATATTTCTAAATATATATTTTAAACTTTATTAATTTTATATTGTGGATTGACTAAATATCTGGGGACGTTTTTTGAATTGTTTGAAAAAAGTGAAAATTTTGGGAGTTATGATTTTTTTTAATTTTCGATTACGCGACTTTCGTGTCGTCTTTATATTGCAGTGTGAGTAGTTAAAATGGTTTTTAACCGACTTCCAAAAAAGGAGGAGGTTCTCAATTCGTCTGTATGTTTTTTTTTAATTTATTTATATATTTTTTTTTTTGTATGTTTGTTACGCGATTTCTCCGTCAATTGAGGGCCGATTTAGAAAATTCTTTTTTTGTTAGTTAGGTCATACTTCCGAGGTGGTCCCATTTCAATTTTATCGAAATTGGTTCAGTGGTTTTCGAAAAATCAGCATAATACTATGGTGTGTGGTTACCTTCAGCAAAACTTGTGATGTGGTCGTTTTCGGCAATTTTCAGTTTGACAAATTAGTATGGTGTGTGGTTACCTTCAGCAAAACTTTTGTGATATGGACTTATTCAGCAATTTGCAGTCTGACACATATGGCGAATAATTCTGTACCGCTTCAATCGATTTCGATTATTCGATTTCGATTATTCTTTTTAATGTAATATTACTAAAAAGAATGAAATAAAAACTGTTTTAAAAAATATAAAACCGATTTCCAAAAAACAAAAAAAAAGAACTAAAAAGTATTAAATACAGAATTTTGAAATTTTCTCTGTCCTGTTGAAATACATGAATCGATATACTAGTGATACATATTCGGTCCCTTGTTTCATAAATATTCTAAATTTGAATTTTTTTATCTTTTCCGACCGGCCAGGTGCGCTTAATTTATTATGGTACGAGCAAAGAGTTTGTATTACGTCGCTTAAAGGAGCGCAGCGACGTAATACAAACTCTTTGGGTACGAGTAC
Organism: Nematopogon swammerdamellus; assembly: GCA_946902875.1. NCBI lineage: Eukaryota > Metazoa > Arthropoda > Insecta > Lepidoptera > Adelidae > Nematopogon > Nematopogon swammerdamellus. Next base: position 1,345,791 of record OX336347.1, read on the forward strand.
CATCGAGCTGGTCTGATGATGGAGACAGAAGGTGGCCATAGGAACTCCTAAACTACACATGATAAACCCATCGTGTTTGGGCTCGTTGCATTTGTCTTCACAAGCAATTTACTTTAGACCTAAGAGATTCTCAATTCGACGGTAAGTTTTATTTTTTTTTATGTTTGTTACGCGATTACTCCGTCAATTGTGGGCCGATTTTGAAAATTATTTTTATTTTTTATTTGAAAGGGGATATCCCTGAGGTTTTTGAAGTGAAAACTTCTTTAGCGGCGCTTGACACTTTTTTAGGTGGGTAAAAAATGTATAACTCGCGACATCGCGTCAGCGTCATTTTTAAAATGAAACCTTAAGTCATTGCATTAAGGGTTAAGTTAGAGTGGCACGGGATCTGCCGGCACTCCCGGAGTGCAACTGTTAAGTAGGGTTCGGTAACACGTTTATGTCTGTCCATTCTACTAAGTTCTGCAAAATGAATGTAGGGTTCCGTAACAAATGCATGTCTGTCTGTTTTACTAAATTTAACATTTATTTCAAAATGAATGTAGGGTTCCGTAACAAATGCATGTCTATCCGTTCTACTAAATTTTACAATTTTCAACCAAGGTCTTCCGACGGTTATTTTATAATAAAAGTAGGGTTCCGTAACACGTTTATGTCTGTCCGTTCTACTAAGTTCTGCAAGATGAATGTAGGATTCCGTAACAAATGCATGTCTGTCCGTTCTACAAAATTTAACATTTATTTCAAAATGAATGTAGGGTTCCGTAACAAATGTATGTCTGTCCGTTCTACTAAATTTTACAATTTTCAACCAAGGCCCTCCGACGGTTATTTTATAATAAAAGTAGGGTTCCGTAACAAATGTATGTCTGTCCGTTCTACTAAATTTCACAATTTTCAACCAAGGTCCTCCGACGGTTATTTTATAATAAAAGTAGGGTTCCGTAACACATTTATGTCTGTCCATTCTACTAAGTTCTGCAACATCACCTACAACGTCCTTGATGTCAGCCCATAACACCGGGTGAACTAAGTGCCATGTCAGTGCTTCCCCCTTTGATCGTGCTGACTACACTGAACTGGTCGGAAAACACAAACTATTTACATAGCCGTTTCGACCGACGTTTAATTCAGTGCGGTGGTACCAACCCGGGCGGGTTAAACCCTACCACCAAGTAAGATTAGGAGGGAAGGGACCTACAGTTTTACGAGGAATCCGAACCTCGGTCAGCCTCCAACGGTCAGCGGTCACCCATCCAAGTACTACCGCACCCAGCGTTGCTTAACATTCAATAGCGACAGTTGACTGTCTGCACCACTGAGCTATCGAGGCTGACGTGGTCCTATTTTAATTGGGTCAAGATCGGATTGGAAAGCGAGGCGGAATCGCGAGGCCGAAGGCCGAGCGATTCCGCCGAGTACATTAATAGCAAAAAATTACTAGAAAAAACTGTGAAATAAAAAAAAAGTTTTAAAAAACATAAAACCGACTTCCTAAAAAAATAAAAAAACTATTTAAAATAAAAATATAAAAACCGCCTTAAAAAATTTATGAAATAAAAACCTAAAAAAAAAACGAACCCTAGAGTTGAAGGCGGTGCTAAAGCAAGAAAAAATGATGCATGAAAGAAAACATGAGCGGATGATAATATCCTTTGTGATTTGTGTAGTCTTTTTAGCAACTCTAGGGTTCGTTTTTTTTTTAGGTTTTTATTTCATATATTTTTGGAGGCGGTTTTTATATTTTTATTTTAAATAGTTTTTAAATTTTTTTTCGTGTATGCATACACTTGAAAATTGAGATTTATTTTTTTTATTTTTCAAAATTGACATATTTCAGTATGAAAAAGCAAGTAAATTATGATCTAATTTTTAAATATGGATATATTATATTCTTTATTGAACACCAATTTATACAAATTAGGCACAATATGTGAGTTTAGTGAGCTTAATGCCGTGAGGCATTCTATTCTATTTGTACCGTGTGGGGCCGGTACTTTAAAAGAATAGCCCCACTGCATCTCTCCCCGTGTATGTCGTAAAAGGCGACTAAGGGATATGACTCCCTTCTTATATTACTAGGTGGTAGGGTTTAACCCGCCCGGGTTGGTACCACCGCACTGAATGAAAGGTCGGTCGAAACGGCTATGTAATAGTTTGTGTTTTCCGTCCAGTTCAGTGTAGCCGGCACGACCGAAGGGAAGCACTGACGTGGCACCAAGTTCACCCGGTGTTATGGGCTGACATCACGGATGTTGTAGGTGATGGTAGCCAACCGTGTCAGTTTCCATAAAAAAAAAAAAAAAAAAACTTTTGGGATGTGGGAGAAACGGGGAGAAGTATATATATTATGTACAAGAATAATTTGTGGAAATGTTTTAAGTAATGCATTAAGATAAACTACAAACTAATCTCTACTTTTTCTCTATCTTCTTCTTCTACTTTTTATTATAAAAGGGAACGTCTGTCTGTTTGTATGTATCAAAGAGTTTTTATTACGTCGCTGACGTAATATACAAACTCTTTGGTATGTATGTATATATGTTTAAGGTAAACTCCGGAACCACAGAGGAGGAAGGTAGGTAGATTGAGAAGATGGAAGGGATTTAGGGTAGGGGAGATGTGTAAGATGGGTGAGGGGGAGGGGTGAGGAAGGGAGAGGGAAGCGGCGGGGTTGAACAAGGGCTGAGATAGAGAGGGATAGAAGTGGCGGAGGGAGGGAGAGCGAGGGGGTAAAAGGGAGGGGTGGATTGGAGGAGAGGGGGCATAGGAAGGGAGAAGCGAGTGAGGCTAGGGAGGATGTGAGGGAGGGAAGGGAGGAGGAAGAGGGTAAGGAAAAGGGAGGAGGGGGAAAGAGTGGGAGGTAGGAAGGAGGTGCGAGGGGAAGATGAAAGGAGCGAGGGGGGATGGAGGGAGTGGGGGGTGGAGGAAAAACGGGCAGTAAGAGGAGCGAGGGAGACGGGAGAGGGGAAGGAGGGAATTAGGGAGAGAGGTAGACAGATAAGGAGGTTAAACAGAAGGGGAAAGAGGGGGAAGGAGAATAGCGAGGGGCGGGAGGGGGAGGGAGGGGAAGCGAGAGAGTTAGGAAGAGAGGGAGGGAGAAAGGGTTCAAAGAGAGAGAGAAAATACAAAGGAAACGATCGTTTATCATAATATTTGCGTTTAAATCGGATTCGCTATTGCGTTTGTTCATTGAGTTCGTCGCTTCAACCATACCAGAATATTTTCACACTCACAGTCGGCGATTCGCTATACGCTTATATTTGAATACGCCCTAAAAGTCATTTTTAATGTACCCGAAGGTGACCTTCGGGTACATTAAAAATGACTTTTGTCTGAATGAATGCATGAGATCTGTGATTTTTTTTTCTAATTTTTATCTAAAGATATTACAGAAAACATATGAATATGGATCATTAACCCCCCCCCCCCCCCCCCCCTTCACTCCATTTAACCGAAAATAACGAGTCTGAAATTATAAAAATTAGGGAATAAAAGGCCTCTCATAAAGTCTACAGGAAATCCGACACGAAAATTCTTCGAAAAGTCTTAAAGTTCTAACGGAAAATTAAGTGCTACGGAATCATTTCCACGCGAGTTCGACTCGCACTTGACCACATTTTTATCAGCAATGTTGATACACAGATACAATGGAAATTATATAGTAGTCAATTCACAGATAACATACAGTGTTAAAATTAGAATAGAGTGTATACAAATTATGTACGGTGTAAAAGGCGGACTTATCCAGATAGATTTCTTTCTGTCAATCTTATTATTGAACTAAAGCTAACGCTGCCACGTGTGCTGCAATACTAGAGATTTGTTTGGCTCTATTCAGTTCGCTCGCGCCCCAGAATTTAATTAAAACGTGCTACCTACGCTCAATTGTTTTGGTGACAATAAACGATTTGGCACTGGGGTGGCGAGGCGTGCGGGACCCGAGCGCGACTGTCTATTGCACGAATTTTAAAATGCAAACAATATAAAGAACCTTTTTATTGAATCATACAATTTGATGGATGCAATTAAAATAGAAGAAATAGAATTCGAAATTCAAAAATTTGTTATCGGCTCGGTGGCTAAATTAATTACGGTTGGGTCGGATGCTGTCAAGTTAATTTTAGTTTTGAAAGGGCCGTAGGTCGCTTCAAATCCTCGTTAAAGAAGAATTTTTAAATTTTATTTAACTTATAAAAATAAATAAAAAATATAAGAAAACGTTAAAAAAAATCAAAGATCCAAGAATTGTGGGCGTCAGGAATATTCGCGGGAAGCCCATTCTACCTTTGCATTGCGACACAAGCGCTTTTCCTTCGCTTGTCGCCAAAGTATGTCCACGGTTATACGTGTTTTACGACGCCATTTTATACGTAATAATATGACGCCACACACGACATCTGGCGACCGGACGCGTTGAGCGTTCCATGAATAAGGTATGAGATCGTCCCAGTTATTATTCACGCGATGTTACCCCATTTTAACCATAGATAACGCAAAGGAAAGAGGGGTGACGGTTACAGTCAGTAGTCTCCGTTACCACTAGATGAGCCTTTATCATAACTCACTATCGAAAAGACATGTCACCGACCAAATTAGCTTATAAGCTGAATTCAAAATGACGAATGCCTGTGTTGTACGGCTCACCTTATCGGTTAAATACATAGATACATATCACTCACGCTGAATCCCGACATTCGGGGTAAGCAGAGTAATCGGTATTGTGCTGCAAGAACTCTGGTAAATTACAGCACAACACCGACCACCACGTTTCGCAAAGTATTCGAACAAGATTCAATCGATCAAGCAGCAAGTAAGGCACGAAGACCCACCTGCTGCATGATTCGGTGAAGTACCGTGCCAAGGTGAGAGGTGGCGAGCCTATCGCCCTTTAGCACGGCATCTTGTTCTTATCCATTAGTCGCCTTTTACGACATGCATGGGGAGAGATGCAGTGGAGCTATTCTTTTTAAGTACCGACCGGCACGGTTTATGTCCGCAAATTCGCCAGTGATGAGCGTTAACACATTCATAGCATGATAAAAATTTTAATTTGATCCTTTGATGGGAGCCAAGTGTCCAGAGGGATCGCTATGACAATTAATCGCATGTGAAGGTACGAATACCTCGTTTACCAATAAGTGACATGTTTCATCGCGTGTTGCCACATCTAGTGTTTAGTTCGGTGTCCTTTACTATGTTTAGTGTTCGTGTTGTTTGTAATTTTCTAGCGCGAACTGCGTATAGGCTGCTTGCGCACTAGACGATAACGGCACGGCAACGACCACGGCACGATCACGGCACGGCATCAGTGAAGACAAAAATGAATGAAATGCCGTGACGTTACGACGTTATTGTCGCCCGCCAGTGCGAAAATAATGTTGTTTTCTTATTTCTTGCTCATCATGCTGTCAGCCTTTGCTATAATCAGGTATTGCGTAAGTATTAGATTGTAAGTAGGTTCAGTCCTCCATTGACAACTGATCCTTCACTGTTGGATTGCTTCACAGACTGTTGCCGAGTTCCATGATTTTGCAGAACTTTGCTCGAGAGCTAGCTCGTTTGTACGTATACTCAGTAGTTTTTGTATGCCGCGCTTGCGAGTGCTGAAGAGTGCGAAAACTGTTCATAATGTTTTCATAAATGCTTTGTCTCCCCGGCTGTCGTCCCGTGGTCGTGATATTGCCGTTGCCGTACCGATTCCGTTCAGTGTGCTAGCCAGGTGCAACAGTCTATGGTCGATGCTCAGTGTACTCGTACTATCTGAAAGAAAGAAAATAAAAATAATGGAAAGGTGCATAATGTACAGTCTCGGGTCATTCAACAGGGGCGTAAATGGGTAGCTGTCAGGACCGCCATGGCATTCGCAACCCCCGAACTCTACCGTTTGTCCATGCGAGTCATTGTTTGCCTTCTCGATATGTGGCTCGGCGTCAAATGCCGCAAATAAAAATAAAACAATCGACAAAGTTGCAGTGAACAATTGAAATTGAATTGAAGATGAAAACACAAACATATGTCTATCTCTATCTGTCTGTTGTGGACTCGCGTATCAATGCGCCCCATCTCATGTAAGTAAATGATGATGAGCCTTTTAGATGATTTCAGAGATGAAGTTTTGTTAACAATGTATGAAAATATTCATAGGTTCATTCTTTTGATTTTTTTCAATAACTAGCTTGGCTTTGCTCGCGGTAGACTCGGTTTAATAGCAAATATGATTTAAACGCAAATAAGATAATAAATGATCGCTTCTCTTATATTCTCTCTCTCTCTCTCCCGTCCATACCATACTTTCTTTTATATAGCCTATAGTGAGCCTGAAGAACTAGAGTGTTTCATCAAATAGTTCCCTTCGCCGTTATGTTGGTAGTGCTTAAATTCGTGTTGCCAGATTGTGAAGATTATCTTACCTAATAATGTAATCGGTATTTACCGTATAATAAATACGCTAATTACCGATAATTACGGGTAAATATGTACACATAGCAACCCTCAACGCTGTTTTTGACAGATAGACAGTGGACAAACATAACGGCCAAGGGAACTCTTTGATGAAATGTTCTTTAACTTTCCATTGGTGCAAACCGCATCAAAATCTGTTCATTGGTTCCGGAGTTTACCTCAAACATACATACAGACAGACGTTCCCTTTATTAAGAAGTAGAGATAGCAGTTTAAAGGAACCGTACACGATCAAAATTATTGTCGGTATTGATGTACTGAACTTAATACTTTAAAAATAATTACCATGTACGTGCTGACTGCATTGACACAACGTATTGATACGGGGAGAAAACGAATGTCAGTATTTTCATCATTACTGGCTGGCAATATTGGCAATAGTATTGATCGTGTACGGGCCGCCTAAAAGTTTTCGTGTTTTCGGAGAATAACAATGTAATGCTTGGACGAATCAAATGATTTATTTAGCGAATAATTCGGTTTATTTTTATTTATGACGCATTGAACATTAAGAATTACTGTTTGTGTAAAATATACGATTACTGCAATCAATTACTCAAATATTACCGTTGTATAAAGACAGAAGAAGAAGGCTACTTCACCGTTCGGAACCGGTGTAAAACTGTAGGCCCCTTTCCTTGCCCCTTACTAGCTGGTAGGCTAAAATTGTAGCCGACTGGGTTCGTACCACCGTACTGGATGTAATATGGCCGCATAGCATCCTCGGTTGTGTTCTCCTCTAGTTCAGTATAGCCAGCAATCCAGGGAAGTCTCCGGTATGGCACCTACCTTCTCGGAGGTGACATTGGCTGGTCGGAGTATGCGCTTTGGCCCCTCCGACTCAGCCACCCATACCGGATTACATAATAAAAAATAAATAAAAAAAACATTTTTGTGTATGATTTAGTGAGTCAGACAAGAACACAGTGAAGGTGCTGGTATGGGATCAACTATCAACATGAACTCTCTATAATGGGTTTGCCTTAATGAATGTAGGACGCGATGTTGTCAGCATGTCATTTTATTAAAAACATTAATTGTGTAGACACTATGTACTGACCCAGAATTACCATGGTACTCACTTTGACAACGTGCCTTTACTTGTCCGGTAGTTGGAAGCTATGAAACCCTTAGTTTTGTTATGGTTCCGCACCGTACGGAAGCCTATTACTAAGCTTAAGTCGTCTGTCTGTCCGTCCGTCCGTCCGAGGGCTTTATTTTTTGAACCGTAATAGGTGGCCTTTGCACCGTACGATTTTTTGAACCGTAGTAGGCAGCCCGTTGAAAATTTCTCCGAATATGTGTCCTGTCAGGCCGGCATGGCATTCGCAATCACCGTATATCACAGAATGTCCATGGGCTTCGTTAGACACCTACTTGTAGGTGAAATGATGCCACATCCCGCGCTATTCTGAATAAACCGGCCAAGTGCGAGTCGAACTCGCGCACCGAGGGTCCCGTATCGTCATGTCACGGCTAGCGCTGCTCACGCCACCTAGATGGCGTGTTATGAAATGCTTCATAGTTAATGTCATGCTTCATAATCTATCCGGTAGATGGCGCGCGCGCATACACTTTTTTGGTTTCTTCTATGGGAACCCCCGCGGTTTATTTACTTTTTCTTATTTTTATTATGTGTTATATCGGCCATAATAACACATTTTTTGTGAAAATTTCAACGGGCTACCTATTACAGTCAAGAGATACAGCCCTCGGACAGCCGGACGGACGGACAGACAGATGGTGTAGGCTTAGTAATAGGGTTCCGTACCAGATACGGAACCCTAAAAAAGGGTGGATTGGATATCCTAACAAAAATAATAGTAAAATTTTTTTTTAAGTAAAAGTAAAAAAAAAATAACACTACTTACCAAAAAAAAAAACTCACTTAAATATATGTAATAATAAAAATTGAATCTAAACTATGTCTAAACTTACTAGTAAATAAAACGGATAAATGAAATCTACCTATCTTACCAGTTTGCTAAGACTAAAATTCTCTCTACTCCGTCCCCCGTGGACGTCGGCACCGCGGTAGTGTGCTCTGAAGTCGTTAAAACTTCTTTCGCTGAGAGCGAAATATTTAACACGCGATCTCGCCCCGAGTTGCCGGCTAGTTTTTTTTTGTGTTTTATTTCAAAACCTCGTGTCTTATTATCTTCGCAAAAGTGCTCGCGGTATTCTAGCTCGAGCTTAAAGTTGAAAGCGAGTGAACATTTCGACTCGTCTACATTGTAAATTAACACTATTACTAACTCTCGAGCAACGAATCAGGTGTACTGATTCTGGGCTGCAGTTTTTGGTGTAGAAAAAAAAAATAAGGACAAGAGGCCGTGCTAAAGAGCGACAGGATAGCCACCTCTCACATTGGCACGGTCCTTTCACCGAGTCCACCCACCTAGGGTCTTCGTGCCTTACTAGCTGCTTGATAGTTATATTGTCCTAATACATTGTTAAACGTGGTGGTCGGTGTTGCGATGTAATTTGCGGGAGTACTTGCAGCACAATACCGATTACTCTACTAACCCCTATTGTCGGGGAATACAGCGTGTGGTATGCATTTAAAATCATTCAATATATATATTGACGCTTGAAAGGCAACATTGACTAAGCGACATAGGGCTAACTTTCCAGGAGAACAGTTTAAAGTTTGACTTTTCAGAAAAAAATCATATATTCTTGTAATCATCTTGCAGGCGTAATTGTTACTGTTTTGAAAATCTTATTTTGTCATCGACATGGTGACGTATAAAACTATTCAAAACCACTATTATTTCAAATGTTACTAATACTAAATGTTACTGTACTAATAATAATTTTATTTTGTAAGCGATGGTCATGGAGTAAGTTACTTTGTTTTATGAGATACTGCGTTTTTAGACTCTATGAATGATAATAAAACTAAATTGACGATTCATTCATCAGTCATCCGAATTCGATGGAACTTACTACAAACACATTTAACTATACGGGACACAGGGTAGGCTGAATAAAATTCAGTTGATTCAGTTACGTTTACGCTATAATGTGGCTCTCATACAAACCGAATTATTCCGCGCGCCGAAATAAAGGTACGGTAGCGGGCTTACTTACTTTGTTCTTTTTAAATACGAATTTCACGCGAGCGAAGCCACGGGCAAAAGCTAATCTATAAATAACATTATCGCAACCCGCACATGTAACTGACGTGACGTAGTGAAAGTGTAATCACAATTAATTCGTTTATAAATACGTACCTACATAATATGTACGTAAATGGAACAAGTACAAGAAGGGGTAGTGATTCGAGTATTCCATCAACGACACGACCGCCCCCGGAACGTTTCTTTCAGCGAAGATAAAGGCTTTGTGCTACCTCACCCCGTCGGCGCACAAGCTTTCTATTTAGCGGCGTAACAACCTACTGAAAACATTTAATAGGCATTAACTCTTGTTTTTTTAGGGTTCCGTATCCGGTAAGGGACCCTATTACTAAGCATACGCCGTCTGACTGTGTGTCTGTCTGTCGGTCCGTCCGTCTGTCTGTCCGAGGGCTGTATCTCTTGAACCGTAATAGGTAGCCCGTTGAAATTTTCACAGAATATGTGTTATTATGGCCGATATAACAACAAATAATAAAAATAAGAAAAAGTAAAAAATTAGCGGGGGTTCCCATAGAAGAAACCAAAAAGTGTATGCGCGCGCGCCATCTACCGAACAGAGTGTGAAGCATTTTAACTAAACATGACATTTAACTAATATGAAGCATTTCATAACACGCCATCTAGATGGCGGGAGTAGCGCTAGCCATGACATGGCGATACGGAACCCTCGGTGCGCGAGTTCGACTCGCACTTAGCCGGTGTTTTATGGAAAGCGAGACCTGTGGCATCTTTACACATACAAGAAAGTGTCCAACGATGCCCATGGATGCACATTCTGTGATGCAAGGGGAATGCGAATGCCATGCCGGCCTGACAGAAACCCCAGGCTGTACTTGGGAGGAAATAGATCGGCAGGAAGTGCGTACCACATTTTCTCGGTTCTGTGAATAAAATACCTACAGAACCGGTTGGTGCGCCGTGGAAGGTCGATTGTATAGGGGTGCATTCCATGCTCAGTACGCGTAGTGCGGTGGTGGAATGGGGACGGCCGAATCGCGTTAAGCATCTCCTCCGATCACTCCCCGTAAAATTGACTGAAACAGCGGGAGAAAGACGGCCGCGTATCGCCGTTCTGTGGGTACTAGGTAGGTACTACGCCGGTGTCCTGTAAATTTTATAAAAGCCAATAGTGACATTATTTTAAATAGGTACTACTGAATAATTGACTGCACGCCATTAACTATACATTACTATAGGGGTGCAGACTAATGGTTTAAGCTCTCCTTATTTATGGACATGAGAGGAATATTCGAAAATAGGATAAAATAATGTTGAAAATTAATATGAATGAATGAAATCGGCCAGCCAAGGATATATTTATTTACTAGCCTTTGCCCGCGACTTCCCTCGCGTGAAATTCGTATTTTAAAAAGAAGAAAGTAAGTAAGCCCGTACCTTTATTTCGGGGCGGACATCAATTCGGTTTGTATGAGAGCCGCACCTTAGCGTAACCGGAACTGAATTATATTTAACCTATCCTGTGTCGCGTATAGGTAAATGTGCTTATACTAAGTTTAATAGAATTTGAATGATCGGTTTAAGAGTTATGGAGGAACGTACATAAATATTGAAAATATTTCTAAAAATCGTCAATTTAATTTTAGTATCATACATAGAGTCTACAAACGCAGTATCTCATAAAACAAAGTAACTTACTCCATGATCATCCCTTACAGATTTATTATTAGTATTGATTGTTGTTCTATATGCTCATGCATATGTAGTAAGCTTAGAGAAGAAGGCATGTGAATACAATATATAAACTAGACCTTAACCTTGATTCATTGCCTTCGTTTCATCGTGAAGGGGTGGCATATGACCTTCAATCATGGCAATGGTATTAAGTTTTTTAAACGTAAATTCACTGTAATTTTAACGATTCGGTTTTTATCGAGTAACTTATCAAATCGTAGTTTTCAAAAAGCTTCCGATCTGCCATGACAGATGAAGTTTTATACATATTATAACAGAATAATATGTCAGGTGAGTAATATTGATGGTACATCTCGCAGAAAGAGCGAAATTTTAGGTACCTTATATGCAGCCTTAACCGGTTCAATAAAACACTTTAAAGTACGTTAAACCGCCGTTAACCGCGCTTCCTGTCCCCTCCTTACATATACCCGCCCGCCCTCAAATCTCACCGAGCACTAAGCCTGGGGAGGCAACAAAGCGCATATGCGATATTAAAACCGAGTGCGCCAAAAATCTAGAGTGCGCAAAATGACGCGGGGAGTGTTGGGGATGAAGCGACCCGAGCGACGGCCAAGCGAATGCGTCACCCAGCGGCCGCGCGAGTCGCTTGCCATTGTTACGTTTTTTTTTTATGGAAACTGACACGGTTGGCTACATCACTTACAATATCCGTGATGTCAGCCCATAACACCGGGTGAACTAGGTGCCATGTCAGTGCTTCCCTTCATTTCATGTCGGCTTCACTGAACTGGACGGAAAACACGAACTATTTACATAGCCGTTTCGACCGACGTTTCATTCAGTGCGGTGGTACCAACCCGGGCGGGTTGAACCCTACCACCTATTAAGGTTAGAAGGGAAGGGACCTTACAGTTTAACGTGGAATCCGAACCACGGTCAGCCTCCAACGGTCGAGCAACGGTCGTCATCCATCCAAGTACTGACCGCGCTCAACGTTGCTTAACCATCAATAGCGACAGTCGACTGTCTGCATCACTGAGCTATCGACGTTGCGTTTTATGCGCTTCCAGCGCAGCACTTAGATAATACTAATATTAATAATCGCGAACAGATCTGATATTGTGATAGTGGGCCGGGAGACGAGGCGCGCAACGCTCGTCGATATCGCCGTGCCGTATGGTAACCCCGTCAGTAAGGAAGCACAGAAGATGCTGAGTATCTACAGCACCAGGTTACCAAAATGTGGCCCGTCGACTCGACGATCGTTGTGCCCATAGTCGTATCGGCGCATGCGCTGATAGCGAAAAGCCTCGACAACCTTGAGAGGCTCTCGCTGAGTGGTTGGGTCAAAGGTCAGATTCAGAAGGCAGCCCTACTCGACACTGCACGCATCGTCCGGAGGTTTCTCTCCCTAGGACACGACCATCGGTAGCTTGGGTTCGCCCCACCGCCGCCGATGGTGGTGGGAACTTCGTTTGTTTTTGTTTGTAAATAGATTAATAAAATGATAATATAACCTTTTATTGGATGAAACAAATACATAAAAAACTATGTTACAAAGCACACTCGATAGTAATAGTAAAAATAAAAAAACTAGATAATAACTAACAATCACAAATAAATAAAAAAATTTAAGAAAAATATAGCTAAGTAACATTTATAGGTAAGTAAATACTTTCTTTTTACTTTCTTTCATCCAACGGGAGATCGAAGGCGCGCTGAAGTGTGGTCCCTAAGCTCATTGGTCGGTGTCAAACCCGCCCGCCCAGGCCTCGCGTCGTCGTCGTCACTGGGAGGTATTTTTATTCATGCAAATGTCCGCACCCTATAGCTACGGGCGGTTGGCAAGCCTTTTTTAGGGCAGATTAAAAACATTAAGGGAGGTTAGTAGCTAGTCTAATTAAAAACCCGGTCAAGTGTGAACAATGTTCACGTGCCGAGGGTTCCGTCACCGCTGCTTTGCTCTCATGTAATTATGTTTTCTACGATGGCGCGGTCTGACTTTGGATGGGTGGCTGTTCGACCGTTGAAGTTAACCGTGGTTCGGATTCCAGGATTGAAACCTTTAGCTGCCCAGCCAATGAGGAGCGTTACAACTTCCGTTCGTAATTTCGTGACGTTTCACTTTTTCTGAGTTAGGTCTCCATCCCAAACGTGCGTTAAAACGCTTCGCTTCAAAAACTATTGAGATTAGCAAGTGTGGAAACTCTGGAATACTTTCCCTGCCCATATATTATTCCCCCCCAAGTACAGTGTCGGGTCCTTCAAGAGGGGCGTGAATAGGCACCTGTCAGGCCGACAGTGCTTTCGCAACCCCCGCATACGACCGAATGTTTACGGGCGCCGTTAGGCACCTTATGAGTGGCTCGGCGATACATGTCGAGCTTTCAATAAAACAAAACAACCGGCCAAGTGCGAGTCAGACTCGCGCACCTAGGTTTCCGCACCAAAAAAAAAAACACTTTGAAAAAAAAGAAACACGTTTCTTGTATGGGGACACCCATTAATTTTTTACCTTTTCTATATTTTATTATTTGTTATATCAACCATAATAACACATATTCTGTGAAAATTTCAACCGGATAACTATTACGGTTCCAAAGATACAGCAGTAGGACAGACAGACAGACAGACAGACAGACAGCGTAGGCTTAGTAATAGACTTCCGTACGGGATACGGAAATCTAAAAATATTTTCCATAATAGTGCAGTATGGAAACACACATAATTATTTCTAATTCATATAAATCATTGATATCACATGTTATGTTCACCTGACAACCGTGAAATATGTTCCGTTCGCGCTTATCCTGAATCAGCTATTGACTGCACAGCCGATAGGACGAGCAAACAGACGAACGAGAATTATGTATGCCGTGAGCAAACTGGGCGGGCTCGTTTGCCGCTCGACAATGGAACTTATTGCCTACGTGTTATAGTTGAAAATTGAACGGTAGATTAACGAAGCACTGATTCAGGGGCTGGGATAGGTTTGTGTTCAAGTTGTTTACTGGTGGATAGTTGGTTGAGCCCCGCTGTGCTTTAGTTAGTCGAGAGCGAATAGTTTGGTTCGCTTAATTTAAAAAACCGGCCAAGTGCGAGTCGAACTCGCGCACCGAGGGTTCCGTATCGTCATGCCATGGTTAGCGCCACTCACGCCATCTATGGCGTGTTATGAAATGCTTAATATTAGTTCAATGTCATGATTAGTTTAAATGCTTCATACTCTATTGGGTAGATGGCGCGCCCACATACACTTTTTGGTTTCTTCTATGGGAACTCCCGTGATTTTTTTTACTTTTTTTTATTTTTATTATTTGTTGTTATAACGGCCATAATAACAGGTATTCTGTAAAATTTCAACGGGCTACCTATTACGGTTCAAGAGATACAGCCCTCGGACTGACGGATGGACGGACAGACAGACAGACAGACAGATCGGATTGTAAAAACTAAACAGGACAAATTCAAGTGTAGTGTACTACCATACCAATGATGAATAAAGAATAAAGAATAAAGAACAGACAGACAGACAGACAGACGGCGTAGGCTTAGTAATAGGATCCCGCACCGGAAACGGAACCCAAAAAAAATCATTACTTGAATCGGGTGAAAATAGTTCACTTTTTTATGTAGAGCACGGCTTCGATTTCGGGTGTATGAGTGGTTATAGGGTGGTATACGGGCGAATTCAAGAAAGAAATTATTACGTTATCTGGTATATATAATACCTATGTCGTAAGTAACTATTGTGCACATGTATCTAACAAAAACAAATTTACCTGTATTCCGTAAAAGTTTGTTTTTCAAAATATGTTGTATCTATAGGCTGTTGATCACCTGAAGAAAATAAAAATAAAATAATATTTAAGTGTTATTTATAGGCTTTAGCCTATAAATAACTAACATCACGCAATTTGGAATAAGAGTTGAGCAGAAAATTGTTAAGATGTAATTAATTACTTAATTACACACATAGCTAAGAACCATTCTGATTAAACCAGCTTTCCAATAAAAAAAACCGCATCCAAATCGGTCTATTCGTTTGGGAGCTACGATGCCACAGACACACCCGCCCGTATACAAATGCACATATACACAACATACATACAAACACACACACGTTAACTTATAACATCCCTCCGTTTGCGTCGGCAGTTAAAAAATATACAAACTTCCACCGAATATACTCCCACAGCCCCACGTGTTTAACTCTAGAAATTTACCCCAATAAAACATTTACGCCTTTCGAAAGTGCCCCATTCTCCGTTTCGTATGCCCTGGAACGGCCCGAGCGAGCCCATAGTTCATTTTAGGGGCATTTCCTGCTGCAATTATATGCAAATATAATTATTATTCCACTCGCAAGACACAAACCGGCTGGCTTTTATTTGCCACGGTCGAGACATGACTTTCGCCCGGAAGTAACGAATTGCACGAGTATTAAATTTGTCATGTTTATCGTAAACGTACGAACCCGCTTCTATCATTTTAAGGGTTCCCTATCCGTCGTACGGGACCCTATTACTGAGCTTACGCCGTCTGTCTGTCTGTATGTCTGTCCGTCTGTCCGAGGGCTGTATCTCTTGAACCGTAATAGGTAGCCCGTTGAAAGTTTCACAGAATATGTGTTATTATGGCCGATGTATACTTTTCCGCAATCGGCGGTTCTTCTCACCGGCACAACTATTCCTGTTGTAAAAAAACACAGATTAGGCCGGTGATGGAGTCAGTCACATCTGGGAAGGTAGTCCCCATTATCTGCTAGCATCCTTGGACTCGATACAGCGCCGAACCATCCGTCTTGTTGGTGACCCGAAACTTACAGATGGTATGGAGTCCCTGAGTCACAGACGATTTGTGGGTTCGCTTAGTCTGTTTTACAGATACAATCAAGGACGCTGCTCTGCGGAACTAGCATTTGCCACCCGTCCTATCTCCGCATGACTCGTCACAGAGAGACTCAGCACCCTTTTGTTGTTGACATTGGGCTTTTGAGAACCCATCGGTTCTCTAAATCGTTTCTTTGTCGCACCGCTCGAGTGTGGAACTGTCTTCCGGCGATTGTATTTCCTGAATCCTTTAACCTGGGTGTCTTCAAGCGTCGTATTAACGGGCTAGACAGCCTAGCAACAGTCCGCAAATCTGCTGGCATGGCACCTAACTGAGCGTGGTTTCGCGATGAGGGGTGATTTTGGCTCTGTCGACTGCACCATTGGTCCCTCGGCACAACCACCCATGCTGGTTTACATAAAAAAACAACAAATAAGAAAAAGTAAAAAATTCACGGGGGTCCCCATAGATGAAACTAAAAAGTGTATGCGCACCATCTACCGAAAAGAGTATGAAGCATTTTAACTAATACATAGATGGCGTGAGGCGCTGACCATGACATGGCGATACGGAACCCTTGGTGCGCGAGTTCGACTCGCACTTGGCCGGTTTTTTAGAGTTCCATATACATACGGAAGTAAGGCACGAAAACCTACCTGCTACATGACTCGGTGGAAGGACCACACCAAGGTGAGCGGTCGCTAGCCGGTCGCTCTTAGCCGTCATCTTGTCCTTATCCCTTAGACGCCTTTTACGACGTGCACAGGGTGAGATGCAGTGGGGCTATTCTATTTAAATACCGGACCCACACGGTACAAATATTATCAACTTTATAAATTTATAATATATTTATTTATTTATGTGGCCCGTCGACTCGACGATCGTTGTGCCCATATTCGTATCGGCGCATGCGCTGACAATGAAGAACCTCGACGACCACCTTGAGACTCTCGCTGAGTGGTTGGGTCAAGGGCCAGATCCAGAAGGCAGCCCTGCTCGACACTGCACGCATCGTCCGGAGGTTCCTCTCTTTGGGACCCGACCATCGGTAGCCTGGGCTCTTTTGTATGTGTTGTTAGATTTTTAATTACAAAATTAGTTTTAAGCAGATGTGTAAATAAAGGCATAATATTATGCAAACTGATTTTTTTTTATATTTAATTTATTTTTAGGGCTTTTAACAAAGCAATTCGTCAGTATTATCCCCATGGTACCTTTCCTCTCGATTCCTCAGGGCTCAGAGTCCCTAAGGGATAGAGAACGTTTAACAAACTCCAATACACATGTTAAATCCTTCACACTTGGGCTCGCCAACAGTCTATGAATACAAAAAAAAAAAACAAATTAAGTCTGTCCACCCTGAGTGAAACCTGCAATTTGTATAGAAAACAAAGAACACTATATTAGGACAGTTCAATATCACTTCCCAGGTTCACTCTTCCACGTCTAAATGCACCTGTTTTACTGGGCGCTTTGCTGAAGCGTCGTAAACCGAAAACTTGTCCCGCGGAACAGAACAGACCTCTTCACTATCTGATGTCCCACATACCATCCGCACCCACCGGGGACTAGTGCAATTCGATGTTAGTATTTTTGGAGATTTTGGCATTGCTCGTATTTATGTACTGATATGTATTTGTATACTTATAGGTATATTATTATATTGTGTGTTATTATTTTCCTGTCTTGACATGAAATGTATTTATTTCTCAATTCATATATTTGACATATGTACAAACAATTTATATAATACTAGCTGTGGCCGCGGCTCCGCCCGCTCTCATATTTGACTTCTCTGCTAACCTCATAAGCCATTTAGCGTAATAGTAAGTAGCCTATAGTTGATGGGAAGAATCAAGCTATCTGTAGGATTTTTTTTATTAAAATCGGTTCAGTGGTTCTCGAGTTATAAGCGGACATATAGACAGACAGACAGACAGACAGACAGACAGACAGACAGAAAGCAGACGTTGGATTTTATTAAAGGTATTCACATATTTGACATACGTACAAATAATTTATATAATAAGTATATCTATTGGGTGAGCCGAGTAGAGGAGGTCTATATGTAATGTTGCAAGCGCACGAGGGACCCGAATGCGAGGGTGGAGGAGGTGCGGTCGATCTGCCACGAAAGTCACGGGATCCGGCACCATCACGGCGCTCATCGTCTTATTCTTCGGTAAAAAAAATAAGCCAGCGGCGCCGCCGTCTTCTAGCCCCACCCATCCGTTTATTTTTCTACGTGTGCCCCGTCAATTCATGTTGAAACTTTCCTGTCTTAATGTCTGCACTATTATTCTTCAACTTTCTCTTATCACCCAAAGGTTGACTGGATGAAATCACAGTGATAAGTCCGCCTTTGCATGTTGTTGTTCTTTTGTTTCTGTGAATATTATTGCTTATGTCTATTGTTCTTCTGTATGTACGTATAAATTATTTGTTAATGTTTTGGTGTGAAATAAATTATTCTATATATTTTCTTTTATCTAGAAAAGATACATTTTTGGCGGGAAAGAAATCATCTTAAATTAATATCACACGTTATCTAAATTGCCTTGTTTGTTCTGATGTTTGATTTTTGTTCTGGAATTAGTTAGTGGGTTTTCGTTCCATAGTAAAGGCTTTCTCTTATTTTAATTTACTATCACTTATGAATTTATGAATGACATGCATATGTAAGTATGTATCCCATGTGTTTAAGCAGATGTAATTTGAAAGAATACAAAATAAGTTTGAACAAAGTTTGTTACTTCAATCTTTTTTTAATTTAACTAATCTAAAATTGAAAAATTTAGTTATGGATTGACCATTAAAATAAAATATTGAAAGGAAACGTTTTCAAATAGAACATTCGAAATGTATTTACACCAGTAGACATCCAGCACGTGTTAGCTATTGCGTCCTCGAGGCGTTGGTATTCACTTACAGAAAGGCTTTTTCATTGTTTATTTTGATATTACATGTACGGAGTATTTGGGTCGCGAAGGCTTTCCAGGACGCTGGCGGAGCTCATGTTTCAAGATGGCGGCGGCGGCGGCGTTGCTATCTTGAAATGGATCTGGGGAGATCTTATTTTATTTTTCGCTTGTGTATGAAGCCTTAAAGCTGTTAAGATAAAGGAGAATGGGTGATTATCTAGAATAATGTGTTATAGAACTTCATTAACGAAATTTTTCCGAAGAAGTTGCAACAGCCCCACTGCATTTCTCCCCATGCATGTCTTAAAAGACGACTAAGGGATAAGGACAAGATGCCGTGCATAAGGGTGACATGATAGCCACCTCTCACCTTGGCATGGGATCCTTCCACCGGCTCGTTTAGCAGGTGGGTCTTGGTGCCTCACATGCTGCTTCATAGTTGTCTTGTCCTAATACTTTGCTAAATGTGGTGGTCGGTGTTGTGCTGTAATTTACAAGAATACTTGCAGCACAACACCGATTACTCTGCTTACCCCGATTGTCGGGATACAGCGTGTGGTTACTTTATATACTCAGTACGTTTTGCCCGCGGCTTCGCTCGCGGTAGACTCGGTTTAATAGCAAATTCGATTTAAACGCAAATATGATATTAAACCATAGCTTCTCTTATATTTATCTCTCTCTGTCCCGTCCATACTATATTTTCTTTGATACTGCTCAGCCCTAAGGCTATTTAGCGTGATGTTATATAACGTATAGTCATCCTCAAGACCTACTCTTTCCATTGGAACAAACCTGAAAATCTATTCAGTGGTTCCAGAGTTTACCTCAAACATACATACATACCCTTTTATAAGAAGTAGAGATAGAAGATAGAGATAGCCTTCATAGCCAAATCGTGCTTTTATGCTTCGCGATTTCAACCCTTATTGAAGTCAGATAGGTACAAATGCAAAGAAAAACCGGTTAAGTGCGAGTCGAACTCGCGTACCGAGGGTTCCGTATCGCCATGGCATGGTCTGCGCCACTCACGTCATCTATGTATTAGTTAAAATGCTTCATACTCTTTTCGGTAGATGGCGCGCATACACTTTTCAGTTTCTTGTATGGGGACTCCGTGAATTTTTTACTTTTTCTTATTAGGGTTCCGTATCCGGTACAGGACCCTATTACTAAGCCTACGTCGTCTGTCCGTCCGTCTGTCTGTCCGAGGACTGTATCTCTTGAACCGTAATAGGCAGCCCGTTGAAATTTTCACAGAATATGTCTTAGCGCCTCTTGCACCAACACGAGTTTAAAGTTAAGTAGCGAGTTATGGATTTAAACGCGGTTCACACATACAACGGGTGCTAGTTTAACGAGTTAAACTGGTTTATATATTGAACTTGTGTTGGTGCAAGTGGGCCTTATTTTGGCTTATTTAACAAAAAATAATAAAAGTAAGAAAATGTAAAAAAATCACGGGGTTTCCCATAGAAGAAACTAAAAAGTGTATGCGCGCGCGCCATCTACCGAATATAATTATGAAGCATTTTAACTAATATGAAGCATTTCGTGCGTGCGTTCAAGCGTGTGTGGCGCTAGCCATGACATGGCGATACGGAACCGAGCGCGAGTTCGACTCGCACTTGGCCGGTTTTTTTATTATTTGTTGTTATATCGGCAATAATAAAACATATTCTGTGAAAATTTCAACGGGCTACATATTACGGTTCAAGAGATACAGACAGATAGACAGACAGACAGATAGACGGTGTAGGCTTAGCAATAAAAAATAGGGTCCCGTACGACGGACACGTAACTCTAAAAATCATTCTATGAAAAGTATAGCTTAACGTACAGTCAATAAGGATCAAATTGATACGACATTGAGGCTTGTACCGTCAGCAAATAGCATCTGTGGCGTGAACGAAATCAATTAGTGCGCTCTTTGTCTGAAGGAAATCCGTAGAACTGATTTTGGAGGCGGTAAAACAAATTCTGGGCCATTTCCTCAAATTAATTGAGTTACGCACGAAGGCTGCTGAAGCGATGAGGCAACCTTCGCTTTCGAAGCTTCTTTAGCTGGGTCAGTCAAGTACCTTAAGGCTTTATATCTACGACTAGCTTTTGCTCGCGGCTTCGCTTTGCGTGACTTTTGGCGCACAGCCCAGGCCGCCGATGATCAAAGTCAAAGTCAAAGTCAAAGAGTTTTTTATTTCAAATTGCCGATCTGATGTAAAACAAAAATTATTAAACAATGTTGCATAATATTACATAGCAAGTATAGATGTAGCGTTATAGGGTGTTTCAGGATAGGCTTGAGAAACTTCAGGAATAGAAAGCACTCATTATTAGAAGAAAAAAGTCCTTATCACTCAAAATCGAAATTCCGTATTTTTTTTTATACAAAAATTTTAAATTGTAATAAAAACTCGATGGACAGTGAGATTTGACAACAGTGCTAACTAGGTCTAAGGAGTGCAATGACTTATTCCTGTCCTCTTTTTCTTTTGATTTCATTTAAATTTAAGTGTTTGGAATTTAGTACCTACATGCAGTTCAATTCTATTAGTTAAAAATGTAAGTTAGTCGTTTATTTTTATTTAATAAAGACGGACGTTAACCGTCCACCAAATCTCGATGAAACGATTTTCACGAAAAAGTACTATAAAATGACAGAATCTGGAAAAATGTTTCAGAGCTTTTCGTCTCCAAATATGGACCCCTTTCGAACCCTGAAGTTACGAAACCCTATCCTGAAACACCCTGTATATCTTTATTTTTTATGGAAACTGACATGCAAGAACGTTGAATAGGTTGCACGTCGGACTGTCCAATGCTTATATGAGAACCAGCGTCGCCGAGCTCCGCGGGTAGCGGAGGGGACGGCGCGCGCTCTGATTGGGTGGTATCGGGTGGTATCGCGCTCTGATTGGTTGGTAACGAATGGTATTTGTATGTTTATACAAACATCGTGTTACGCTGGCGCGGGGAAGGTCCGCCGTCCTTACCCATTCAACGTTCTTGCTGACACGGTTGGCTACATCACCTACAACATCCGTGATGTCAGCCCATAACACCGGGTGAACTAGGTGTGGTGTCAGTGCTTCCCTTCATTTCGTGTCGGCTATACATAGCCGTTTCGACCGACGTTTCGTTCAGTGCGGTGGTATCAACCCGGCCGGGATAAACCCTACCAGCTAGTAAGGTAAGAAGAGAAGGGACCTATAGTTTAACGTGGAATCCGAACCACGGTCAGCCTCCAACGGTCGATCGGTCACCCATCCAAGTATTTACCGCGTCCAGGGTTGGTTAACAACAGTCGAACGACCGCACCACTGAGTCACCGAGGCTGACAACTTAGCCATAAAATATTGTACTATTTTCATCGTCTGTGACTTTAAGCCCCACTCCGGCTATCTCATATCTCTTTCTATCGGTGAACTCGGAAACTGCCCCTTCGCAGAGATTTACTTCTTACGTTGTTGCCGAGAGCAGGCCTCATGCACTATATGTACTTGCGCGCGCTAACTACCTACCGCCCGGCGGACCGCCGCCGGAGATCCATAATTCAGTGTGCTGCCGACAGCCGCGCGGAGTATACCTACGCGCGCGTTCACGCTACTGCTTTCACCTGCAAAGCAATAATCACTTTACACTCGATCGTTTAGGGACATTTTCGCACGCAGCGATTGGCGACGCGAAACATTAGGCTATTAAAGCCGTAGGCACAGATTACTTAATAGTTAAGTACTTCGTAAAAGATAAATCACTCCATAGAAAAAGTTCAATACCTTCGGCTTTAATAACCTACTTTTTTACGTCGCCAATCGCTGCGTGCGAAAATGTACCTAAACGACGAGTGTAAAGTGCATTATTGCTTTGCAGCTGCGCGCAGTTGCGTGGGCGAGCGTGTAGGTATGTTTCGCGCGGCTGACGAATTTTCGCTGAATTGTACCGCCGGCGGCGGTGCACCGGGCGGTAGGTAGTTAGCGCGCGCAAGTACATAGAGTGCCGCACGCAAATACATGGAGCGCGTGAGGCCTGCCGTAGTTATAGAACTTTTTCTATGGAGTGATTTATCTGTTACGAAGTAACTATTAAGTAATCTGTGCCGAGAGCGTGCGATATTTCTCGCAAACAAAAAATAATATCCAAACTTGGGCCAAGTCGCTCGGTATTCATCCCCAGTGGCCGGGGACGGGGAAGCATGTGGCGCCCCGCCTCGAACTGACCGTATTATTTATAGCCGATAGATGGCGTTGCGTTGGTGTGTGGTATATTAATCGAATCAAATCAAATATGCTTTATTATACACCTACGTGGAACACAAGAGGTGAGTTTAATGCAATGTAGCATTCTTTATAAACGAACCTTTATATTTAACTATATATTCAGTTTGGTTTTAATTAGGTATGTCAGAAGTACGTGAGATTTCTAGGTATTTCGATCAGAAGAAAAATTACAAATTAAAAAAACCCCCGACCCTTAGTTAAAAAAAAATCTCAAAAAATTCCCGCGCAGCTCTGAGTTATTATATATTTTATTTACTTAGCGGTCCCCCGACTCCTTTACGTAATAAACGGAAATTATTTTTGACTAAGGGTCGGCGGTTTTTTTTATTTGTAATTTAACTTTTAAAAAAACCCATGCAAATCGTTCCACTTTTTAAGATAATATTTTTTTTATTACTTAATTACTTGATTACTTGATTGCAAACATAGCTAAGAACCATCCCGATTAGACAATAGCTTCCTAATAAAAAAAACGCATTTTGTTTAATCATGTTCTGTAGATTTTTAGCACCTTTCACCGAATGCTGCCTTAGTAAAATACTGTATAAATAATATTTTTTTATGGAAACTGACACGGTTGGCTACATCACCTACAACATCCGTGATGTCAGCGCATAACACCGGGTGAACTAGGTGCAATGTCAGTGCTTCCCTTAATTTCATGTCGGCTACACTGAACTGTACGAAAAAGGCTCTTTACACCTGATTAATTTAATTAATAAGTCTTTGTAGTCAGAACTCTCAGCAAAATTGTTAATCTTGCTCTCAAGCTGTGTTTTAGATAGACTATGGGCGGTGTTATTATGTGGCTAGTCACTAAATACCTTGTAAAAATATGTATAAAAAAATACCCTGCGAAGTTTCTTGTCGGTTCTTCTTCGTGGGTGTAATCGAACCGGATAGAACAAATTGTGACAAGTTCGAGCGCAGTCTAACTGCCATATGAATGATCAATAAACAATACAATACAATACACGAACTATTTACATAGCCGTTTCGTCCAACGTTTCATTCAGTGCGGTGGTACCAACCCGGCCGGAATAAACCCTAAGTAAGGTAAAGGGAGGGGGGCTACAGTTTTACGTGGAATCCGAACCACGGTCGAGCGGTCACCCATCTAAGTACTGACCGCGATCAGGGTCTTTAACAATAGTCGACCGACCGCACCACTGAGCTACCGAGGCTGACAAAAGACTTATCTTTGTAGTCAGAACTCTCAGCAAAATTGTTAATCTTGCTCTCAAGCTGTGTTTTAGATAGACTATGGGCGGTGTTATTATGTGGCTAGTCACTAAATACCTTGTAAAAATATGTATAAAAAAATACCCTGCGAAGTTTCTTGTCGGTTCTTCTTCGTGGGTGTAATCGAACCGGATAGAACAAATTGTGACAAGTTCGAGCGCAGTCTAACTGCCATATGAATGATCAATAAACAATACAATACAATACACGAACTATTTACATAGCCGTTTCGTCCAACGTTTCATTCAGTGCGGTGGTACCAACCCGGCCGGAATAAACCCTAAGTAAGGTAAAGGGAGGGGGGCTACAGTTTTACGTGGAATCCGAACCACGGTCGAGCGGTCACCCATCTAAGTACTGACCGCGATCAGGGTCTTTAACAATAGTCGACCGACCGCACCACTGAGCTACCGAGGC